>CM060359.1:180666598-182145659 GCA_030545235.1 Helianthus tuberosus
TTTATGCTTTTATTAATGTGTTTGTTATTAACTTATATTAATGATCTTTTGAATTGTTAAACAGTTTTATCAAAAACACACAAGCACTCTCACATCCTACAAGTACTTTAAATAAATGATAGAATTTTTTTGAATTGATATTTGATGTGACATTATTTGACATATTATTTAAACTTTGTAGAAATCGTTTGTATATAAAAGCCATAAAAACACTTTTATTCAAAATTACGATATAATAATCAAAGGAAAACAATAAATTACATGTATAATTAGAACTAAAATAACCAAATACAAGAATGAAAAATACGAGCCAGAAAAGAAATAGCTGAGAATCATGTTGAACAAGTTCCTTTAAACAAAATTTGATTCTCCTAGGAGAAATCGTTTGTTTTCCAAGGTACATGCCTGAAGCAGTTGCTGCCGCCTGAATAGACCTAAAATCCTGAAGGTATACCTTGAACAAAATGTGAAAAGATGAAGAAAAGAAAAGTTGGAATCTTTAGTATATTCTATGTGTTTTGCAAGTGTACGTTGCTACCTAAGTAATCCTTAGTATATATAGCGAGAACTGAGTCGAAACAGTTCTGTCAAGATTCAAATGAAAAAATAATTGCTTTGAATGTCTTGAATGCATATTATTCTGTTTAATTGTTTGACCAGAAACTATTTGTTGTCTCAGCTAAAATTATGCGAAACAACTGTTCCTTGGGAACCAATGATGGATATGAAACAACTTATCGGAAACTATTAATCTCAGAATTGTTCTTGTGCCAAATAACTGATCGGTGGGAAACAATGGATTAGTGGAACTACTGCTCAGAAACAACTGATGGGCTAAAGTGTTGATTCGCCAACCTATCAAACAACTAACTAGTGGGAACCATGGTTCCCAACAACTTTTAGCTCAAACCTCTGATAAAAAAAATAACTGCCAGGTGGAACCAGCAAATGTGTTGGCTCGAACCACTACTACTGAGCTCAACAATAGTTAATGATGTTACTAGGTGTTACTATTGACGTCATTAGTTGTTTCTCACCCGACCCTTGGACCTGCACCATGCACCTAATGAACCATGCATGGTTAGTCTCACCTGACCCAAGCCCCTCAAAGAAACCTTCAAATATACAAAAAAGCAGCTCTCAAGCCTCTCGGGCGATGCGAGGTTCAAAGTGCGTCATCAAAGCGTTACATTGCGCTCACGTGCGCAACAACGAGTGCGAGTTAAGGGTAAGGATATAGAGGATAGTAAGGAATGATGACTCTCATATATAAGCTACTTCAGTTTTCTTTCCTCCTCCTATATGTGACAACTTCCCACTTTCCCACTTTCCCACTCTTTTCCATCTTCTATTTCCTAGTTTTCAAATGTTTAAGTCCCAACTTTATGCATCAATATCTCATTCGTTTTAGCTCCAACTTGGACATGATTTAGTTCGTTGTAAATCACTTACAACATAGAACACAAAACCCATAAAATAGTACTTATATTTACCAAAGTATAATATAAATAGATTTGTTCCAAGTTTGAGAAAAATACACATAACACTTGATGAAAATACTATTCTTCATATGTGTGTATGTGAGAGAGATAGTTTGATCTCTTATTCTACACAAACCCACCAAGATTGATATTCCTTGATTTTAACCATATCTATTGATTCTCCAAGAAACAAAAATGGATGAAATTGGTTGCGACACTAAATGGATCGACTAAAACGCTTAAAAATTTACAACCTCATAAGCTAGATTATTAAACCATATATCATGATCAAAACTAGTAATAAAACCATACATCATGATCAAAACTACTAATAACGATTGATTATTTATAAGGTTGAAAAACGGAAAAATATTACAAAATGTAACCGAACTCAATCTAAATTAACATTCTAAATGTACCGATACCGATACCTAGAAGATTAACATACACTAGTATAACACCCTAGGCAAATCCCACATCGGTCATGACCAATAGAGATTCTTGGTTTATAAGACATGCCCCGCCTCTTAAATCACCAAAGTGTTTTATGCTTAGTTGGCTATGGAGCACATGAAAACTCCAAAGTTAAGCGTGCTCAAGTAGTAGTAATACTATATGGGTGACCTCCTGGGAAGTCTTCACCTGTACAACCAAAAACAAATCCTTGAATTCTTGGATGGGCAACCCATGGGGGGCAAAGCGGACAATATTGGTGGTACAAGAGGTCGGATATTACAAATTGTTTTAGAGTTACTCTTGTGTCGTTCGAGATGACAGGGCAAACCTCATTGAGGACGATGAGTCCTTAGGAGGGGGTGATTGTAACGATACCGAGAATATTAATATTAACAAGTGTAACACCCTAGGCAAATCCCACATCGGTCGTTGCCAAGAAAGATTATTGGTTCATAAGACATGTCCCGCCTCTTAAATCACTTATGCGTTTTGGGCTTAGCTGGTTGTGGGGCACATGAACACTCCACAATTAAGCGTCATGGGAGTAGTACTAGGATGGGTGATCTTCTAGGAAGTTTTCATCTGTACAACCAAAATAAATCCGTGAGTTCCTTGATAGGCAACCCATTCAGGGGCGGAACCATAGTATTGTGAGCCGTAGCACGGGCTACGGCTCAACCCTGTATTCGTAGTGCTTTTTTTCCGGTTTTATATAAAGGATACCCCTAAAAAAATACGAGGATACCTCTAACCAAAAAATAGGATACTTGATATTACTGAAATCCCATTTTTATAAGCTCAAACATTTTCAACCCGAAAACTTGTAGAATAATTATGCCCGAATGATAAAATAAGCCCAAATTAACAATAATAAAATTGAAAGGAGTCCCTAAATATAATTAATAAAGTTAACCCAAGACGCAGAACGATATTATAGTTGAAGAAGTGATCTTGCTCGTCTTATGGTGGAAACCGGAACACATAGTTCTTGTCCTTTGGTTTATCGGGTAGTGAAGCTAGCTTTGGTTTTACCGGTCGCAACCGCAACCGTTGAAATATATATATATATTTTCAAAATTGAAGCATGTCAAGACGGATTTACGTAATCGAATGAGCCCTAAATTTTGAACAATGCTATGGGGTTTGTGCGGTCGAAAAATAAA
The DNA here is from genome assembly GCA_030545235.1 of Helianthus tuberosus. Classification (NCBI taxonomy): domain Eukaryota; kingdom Viridiplantae; phylum Streptophyta; class Magnoliopsida; order Asterales; family Asteraceae; genus Helianthus; species Helianthus tuberosus. The sequence continues at coordinate 180,669,699 of CM060359.1, forward strand.
CTTTTGATAAAATAAAAGACAAATCTATTAGGTATTTGTTTTACTTTATTTATTATTTTTTTATAATGCCCGGTAAAAAAAATTTGGGATACCCCTAAATTAACGGGCTAGCTCCACCACTGAACCCATTAGAGGAAAGCGAACACTACTGGTGGTACAAGAGGCTAGAAGTTACACTAAAACTACTAATCATGATCAAACCTATGTTGATTCGTTTTCTAACACATTCAACTAGTCTAACTCGCCACCCCACCATAAGTTTATAGTTGTATGTTTTTCCATACATATTATCTTTTGAACTAATTGTCGTAGCATTCGCTATAATATATATTTGTGTAAACTTTATCCCAATATAACATGTTGATGGCATTGTACGTTTTGGTATCTTTAAAATCAATTGCCTAAGAAAATGTGTTATTTTGAGCCTCAAATTTGACAGTTTTGTAGGACTATGATCCCACTTGACCCACACCAACACTTGCTCAAACTTCCCATATATAGGGTATGTGTCCCTTAACCAGTGGGACCCTCACTCGCCACTTTCTTACGTGTCACCCACCCTTCCAATTGGGTTTAAGGATTACAACTCATGCTTTTCCCTATTTCCCCATCATATTTTTGGCTTTATCATTTTCTTGCTTTTCTAAGCTTATCAAGCATTGAGAGGTGTGACTATGTGAATTGAAAAATAATGCAAATATTAATACTGTGTTCATAAACTAATATTGTTAAAGAATGTTCAATTTGTTTATGTATAACTAACTTGATTTTAGGTTAATCACATAGCGTTATTGTTTACCAATTTGTACATGGACCGAGTATAACAACCTAACATAGATTTTGAATAAACCGGAATTTGTCTTAATAATTTCCATCAAGATTAATATTGCTAGTTCATTTTTGGTACGACAAGAAAACATCAAACGACCACCACATAGAACTTATGGGATTGAGTTTAGCCTAAGCGTGATTCAAACACGTTAATATATACATTTAGCTAAACATGTTGGTCTCAGAAGACGTCTTTGCGGATTGACCCATTTATTTTTATAAACCCTTTAGGATTAGGATGTATTTATAGTCAAAAACATTAAAAGAAAGGAATGAAGGAATTTTGTAATACAAATGTAATTGTTACATAATTCATAGATATGTATGCTTTGGGTGTATATTTGTAGTAATTAAGCAATAATATGCAAAAACATAAAAATGGGTTTAATGGGTTGGGTAAAGTTCTTGTACAAATAATCTTAACATACTAAACATACAAATTGAAGGAAAACTCAAAAAGACAAGGTGGCATTTTTGTAATTATCAATAACTATCAAAGTTACTCTACAAATATACCTAAAAAAACCTAACCACCCCCCCACCCCCCACCGCCCAAAAACCTAACCCCCCCCCCCCCCCCACCCCCAAAAACCTAAAAAAACCTAACCCCCCCCCCCCCAAAAAAAACCTAACCCCCCCCCCCCCCCCCACCCAAGCTAAAATGCTAAAAACTAAACCCCCAAAAAACCTAAAAAATCTAAAAAAATAAAAAAAAACACACAAATTATTTTATTTTATTTTTTTAACATTTTTTATTAAAAAATCGCTACTTTTAGTAGCAGCAAAAAAAAAAAAAATTTTTTTTTTTTTGCTAACGAAATGTAGCGATTTTTTAATAAAAAATGTTAAAAAAAAAATTTGTGTTTTTTTAGGTATTTTTGGTTGTAACTTTGATAGTTGGTGGTAATTACAAAAATGTCACCTTGTCTTTTTGGGTTTTCCTTCAATTTGTATGTTTAGTATGTTAAGATTATTTGTATTTGATCTTTTGCCTTAATGGGTTATCTCCTTGTTAATCCACGAATACGTGAGTAGTATAAGGGTTCATGTGTCTAACACAATTTTTGGGCTCATCTATAATTTCCAAGTTTAAGTCGGAATTCAATATGTGTGAACACAACGCGCTTAACACCCTTAGTTAGTTACAAGAGGCCTAACGATAAGTATTAACTAATTGACGTTTTTTATAATCTATAAATGAAGGAAATTATGTGATTTTAAGGAAGATGCCATTAAAGTCGATTTCGAAGCATGATTTATTGGAAGTAAAAGCGAAAATGCAAATGATAAGGTGTATTGCAAAACAATGTGCTTTATTTTGGTGATTTTATTGCTTTTTATCAAAATTTTCCAATATGGGGTCTGGAGTGCAGCCTGCTCTTCGAATAAAGTTTACGGGATATACCTGTAACACTATTTGCGTTATTGGGACCTACCAAAAAAGATTGTGTTTTTGGCTTATTGTACATTAATGACACTTTTTTAGTTATTTTTCGGTGCAGGTTGGGTCAAATTGACAAAACCATTGTAGTTAAGATGGTGTTCTTTTTGAGTCCCACCGAAGACGGATTTAATGTAATTTAAGTCATTAAAAAAAGAATTAAATTTGGATTCGGTTTTTTGATATTTGAATCAAATTCGATTCGACTTTGGTATCAAATATCGAATCGAATAAATATTTTGCGACGACTTTGGTATCGAATATCGAATCGAATAAATATTTTGTTATTTTTCATTTGATTCGTTTCAAAATACGAATTCAAATTATCCATATTATTTTTTAGTACACACACAGCTAAAAAGGGCATCAAGTTCTAAGACCATGTGTAGTGGAATACACAAACAATGCCCTTACTGATGTAGCGTGTGTTATGATAACGAAGAACAAATCATGTTGATTCTGAGAATACCCGTGATGATTTTCCCCAAACCCCAAATCAACCCAAGGGGCAGAGAATTTGAAGTGAAAATTGATTAAACTCAAAATTTATTTCTGCCCATTGGAATTACAAGAAATCCATAAATAGAGACTGAAATTTGAAATGGGCCATAAAAAGGCCATAGGCCAAACACAAGCTCAAAAACAAAATGCATAAAACACCAAAAAAACATAAAAAGTGTCCAAAACTCCCATTAGAATGCGTTTTCTAGGGAGAAACTTGGACAAGGCCCCTGCCAATACGTGCTCCTCATTTCAAGCTTCGATTTGACTGGTCAAACGCCTAAAACGGAGACCCGTAGCCAAAGTTATGCTCATTTTCGTAAATCACCATTGGAAGCTCGATTATGGGCCTCCAGAAATGTGTAGTGGGAGGGAAAATAATGTCCCAACTCTTGGGCGTTTTGCGCCATGTGACGGTCCAGTCAGCATGTGGGCATTATAGGGCGTTTTTCTAAAATGGATGTATTGGTATAATGACCCATAAAAAGTGGAATAAAAATAAAAGTTTTTATTTGTTACCGTTGAAGCAACGGTATAATTTCAAAACATGTGCAAATTTTGGCGTTTTAAAAACAACGAAAAATACCCCCAGGCGGTACCATAGCGTGGTTGGGTGTTTTGAGAAAAAAAACGCCAAAAAACCCCACTACCGATGTTCTAAAATTCAAAATCTTTAAGCTAGTAATCACTTCTAAGCCTCTAATCTCTATTGCCGTTTTTTCCACTTTCCAAAAATCAAAATTGACATCGCTACTTCCATAGTTTCACTATAGAGAAGAAACAATGAGCCTCCCTACCTCACAACTATCTCTACCCATGACGACCCTCAAAAGCTAGTTCCCAAAGCCACTTCCACAGTTTCACTATAGTGAAGAAGATTAAGTCAATTTAGAGTTTACGTATTCAATTTCGCGTTCAAATTGAGATTTAGACTCGAAAAACTCAAAATTTGATTCGAATTTAAAATTCAAATCAATTTGAACTCATAATGAAATTTTGAATCCAAATTAAAATTTTCTGTATTTGAATAATTCGATTAATTCGAGTCTTCCAAATTTGATTCATTGAACACCCCTAGAACCGCCCATTAGTTACCTAAGACTAACATCCAAGCAATCTAGATTGTGGTCTTTTTCACATTTTATAGGCTTTAGAATTCATATAGGACTAGGTATCTTTCTAAATCACAATAATATCACTTTCAGATTGAAATATTTTGTTTGTACTAACGTCGATTCTATTAGATAATTCAAAGGAAAATACAAAAAGATTATGTAAGTTATGTTATGAAACTCAAAAACCTTCCTTATTATATAGGGGGCAAACCACACAATGTTTCAATCAACAGTTATATCGAGAGTTGGACAGTTACGTTAGCGAAAACTCAATAAGCAGTAAGTCATATATTGCTAATGACCAATTGTAACTTGACACTGACGACTAAGTCACTACTGATTAGTTACTAGTTATAACTTTATTAAATAACGAAGTTGTTGTTGATCACAATTACTAACAAGCTTTCCCATTGTTAAACAGTATAACAAAAAGTTTTTATAGCGATACAAACTTGCATCTCTACTTTGTAGTTGAACCTTGAATTAATAAACTAGAAACCATATAAATCTCTAACTTGCAATTGAACATCGCATTTCCAAAATAAGACCAAACATACTTATGCATGTAGTTTTAAAATAAACTTTTTTTTAACTTTATTACCACAATATTTCATCCTAAATAGAGAACCAAACTCTTATCTTCCAATGACGAGCTAAAGTTGTGAATGTATCAAAACACTTCAATAAACAACTTAATAATAAAAGAAATTTTCAGAAAGCACTTCAACTTTTTAAGCAAATCAAGATCATAGGTCCCACCGATGTATAATTTCAATAACTTAATAATCACCTAATTAAAGATAGCTATATCAAAGCCTTAGGGTGTACGGTGTGGGAGTCGGCAAAGGGCGGCAAACGTGTTTGCCGATCGGCAAACACCGGCGCCGACCCAATGCCGACGCGACAAAGCAAACGAATCGGGGACAGGTTACCGACTCGGGGAAGAAAGAATTTGGAATGTGGGCCAGGTTATTAACGGTAATATTACCGTTCAAATAAAAAAAATATTTTTTCTTTAAAAAATTAAACTATAAATATCAAACCAAACCAAACCATAACCAAATACCTTCAAATATATACCCAACCAAACCAAAAAATACCACCAATTCTTCCCAAACATTTACAAAACAAGATGGCGGATGAACTCCCGTTATGCTTCCCACCCATGAGTAGCGACGATTCATCCGATAGTAGCATTCTTTTTTTTCAAAATCTCATCGAAGAAGCCGAACTTCAAGACACGGGCACATCTAACCGAAGGAGATATATTGAACGTCAACGTGAGGAGGGGCATGAGACACTCATGGCGGATTATTTTGTCGAAGACCCGAAGTACAACGAAGATATCTTTCGGCATAGGTTCCGTATGTCGAAACGTTTGTTTCTAAAAATTGTGGCCGACGTGGAAGAGAACGACCCGTGGTTTGAAGAGGCCCCCTATGCGCGAGGTAAGAAGGGCTTTACGCCGTTGCAAAAGGTGACATCGGCTATTAAACAGCTCGCAACTGGTAACACTCCAGACGAGAACGACGAGTACTTGCATATGGCCGAAAGAACTTCCCGCGAGTGCCTAGAATATTTTTGCGACACGGTTTGCAAAATATACGGTCCAGAGTTCTTACGTAGACCGACAAGCCACGACATGGCACTTTTATACCAAGCTCATGAGGAAAAACATCACCTTCCAGGTATGTTCGGTAGCCTTGATTGCACCCATTTCGTTTGGCGATTTTGTCCGACAGAGTATCGAGGCCAATATATGCGAGGAGATCATCGATACCCGACTGTTATGCTCGAAGCGGTTGCTTCTCAAGACTTATGGTTTTGGCATGCTTTTGCCGGTCCACCGGGTTCTCAAAACGATATCAATGTTCTACAACAATCTCCGTTATTTTTAACGGAACGAAATGGAACCGCGCCAAAATGTCCATTTTACGTTAACAACCGTTTATACAAACGTGGTTATTTGCTCGTAGATGGAATCTACCCTTCGTGGTCCGTGTTTGTGAAGTCGATCCCTTACCCTCACGAAGTAGACCAAAAGAAATTCAAGAGGCAACATGAGGCGGCAAGAAAAGACGTCGAACGGGTTTTTGGTGTTTTGAAGGCGAAATGGGGTGTGTTGAGTCGACCGATGCGAGTAAAATCAGTTAAAAAAATTAGGAGTGTCGTGTACACGTGTATTATTTTACACAATATGATTTTGAAAGATGAAGGAAAGGCAATAGCACCGGTGCACATTCGGGATCCTCCGGTCGAGCCTGCACTAGACGATACGGTGTTGGGCGAGTTGATGGGATGAAGACACGCATTGGAGACTAAAACACGATCTCATATATCATCTCGCAAGTCAAGATTTACCTCACCTTTTGGTCGATTCCGACGAAGACTAGTTTAAATTGTTTCAAGTTAATGTAATTTTATTGTTTTTTAATTTAGTGTAATTTTGATGTTTTTAATTTAATTTATGAAAGTTTATTGTTTTTTTAATTTAATGTATTTATTCTACATTTATTAATATTAAATAAAATAGTGCACAAAAAAAAAAATAATAAAAGTTTACCACTTCAGCAAGTGTTTAAACCGTTGCCAACAATTTTCAACAAAGTTTAAACACTTTTGACTGATTGACATGGCGCGCTCTGATTGGTCGGTTTTTTGGTTTGCCACTCCAAAGTGTTTAACCACTCCCTACACCCTTAACTTAACATAAGAAAGAGAGAACAACAAAACCACAAATCCTGTATTTAATACAAGTAAAAAAGATATCACCATAACAATACACAACCCAAATGCATAACAAGACTTACACATTTCATATTTAGAATTGTAAGTTATATAAAATGAAATTTAGATCTATACATTAGGGATGGGGATTTGGTACTGGTACCGTACTGGGCCATTTTGGGTAGCAATTCAATCTTCACTTTTTTTCATTTTTCGGGATGGGTACTTTCAGTTTCGTACAAGTTCGGTATGGTACGGTATTTTAGGTCTTCAAATACCGGTATTATATCGTATTGGCCACTTTCGGTACTGGTACCCACTTTTTGCGTATGGTACGGTATTTTGGGTATTCAACGGTATTTGAAATTCGAATTTCCATCGAATTCGAATAAATCGATTTGATTCAAATTCACCCTAAATAATAAATTATATTACTTTTGTTTTTAAACTACTACAAACAATTTATAAAAAAAAATATTAGAGTCACCAAATTTAGAAGGTTTTTTTTCCATGTGTGTGTTTATTCATGTATTTATAAATGTGAAAGATATATATATATATATGGTAGGATTCATTTGAGAACCACTCTTATTGTGAGAACCACGAAAACTAATCTTAACACAACAAAATAAATCCACCAACTACCACCCAAAACCTAAACACCCACCCCACCCCCACCACAACCCAAAAACCTAAACACCCCCACCCACCCCTCCTAAAAGCCAAATACATAACAAGAGTTACACATTTCATATTAAGAATTATAAGTTATAAAATAAAATTTAGATCTTTACATAAGGGATAGGGATTTGGTACCAGTACCGTACTGAACCATTTTGGATAGCAATTCAGTATTCACTTTTTTTTTTCATTTTTTGGGATGGGTGTTCGTACCAGTTCAGTATGGTACGGTATTTTAGGTCTTCAAATACCGGTATTATACTGTATTGGTCACTTTCGGTACCGGTACCCACTTTTTACGTATGATATGGTATTTTGGGTATTCAAATACCGGTATTTGAAATTCGAATTTCCATCGAATTCGAATAAATCGATTTGAATAAATTATATTACTTTTGTTTTTAAACTACTACAAACAATTTATAAAAAAAATTTAGAGTAGCCCAAATTTAGAAGGTTTTTTTTCCATGTGTGTGTATATTCATGTATTTATAAATGTGAAAGATATATATATATATATATATATGGTAGGGTTCATTTGAGAACCACTCTTATTGTGAGAACCACGAAAACTAATCTTAACACAACAAAATAAACCCACCCATTACCATCCAAAACCTAAACACCCACCCTCACCCCCACCACAACCCAAAAACCTAAACACCCCCACCCACCCCCTCCCAAAAGCCAAATACATAACAAGACTTACACATTTCATATTAAGAATTATAAGTTATAAAATGAAATTTAGATCTTTACATTAAGGATGGGGATTTGGTACCGGTACCGTACTGAACCATTACGGGTAGCAATTCAGTATTCATTTTTTTTTCATTTTTTGGGATGGGTTTTTGTAATAGTTCAGTATGGTACGGTATTTTAGGTCTTCAAATACCGATATTATACTGTATTGGTCACTTTCGGTACCGGTACCCACTTTTTACGTATGATACGGTATTTTGGGTATTCAAATACCGGTATTTGAAATTCGAATTTCCATCAAATTCGAAAAAATCGATTTGATTCAAACTCACCTTAAAGAATAAATTATATTACTTTTGTTTTTAAACTACTACAAACAATTTATAAAAAATATTAGAGTAGCCCAAATTTAGATAGTTTTTTTTTTCCATGTGTGTGTATATTCATGTATTTATAAATGTGAAAGATATATACATATATGGTAGGGTTTATTTGAGAACCAATCTTATTGCGAGAACCAACAGAACTAATGTGAATACAAAAAAATAAACCCACCCACTACCACCCAAAACCCCCACCCCCACCACAACCCAAAAACCTAAACACCCCCCCCCCCCCCCCCAACCGCTAAAAAAAACTATACCTCACCAAAAAAAACCTAACCCCCCACAAAAAAAAAAAAAAAAAAAAAAATTCTATCCCCCACACCCCAAAAGAAAAAAACCTAACACCCCTTCCCCACCCCCCACACACTAAAACCCTAAAAAACCTAACACCCCCCCCCCCCCCCCCCCCCACCACCACCACCACCACCAACCACCCACCCCACCTAAGCTAAATACTAAAAACTAAACCATAAAGTTGAACCCCACAAGTAAATGCTAAATTTTTTTTTTATGTTTTTATTAAAAATCCCTAAATTTCCTCACTACAAAAATTGAACAATAGTACCGATGCACATGTGCATATGCATACGCATGCACATATGCAACGATACTTTTTGTTTAATTCTTTTTTTATAAAAAAATGTTAAATTTCGTCACTAAAAACATACCAGCATCGCCGCACATGTGCATGGGTATGCACATGTGCATCAGTTCTTTTGTTCAGTTTTTTTTAGTGATAAATGTATTGTTTTTTTATAAAAAAATATTTTTTTGTTTTTTTTATTTTGTTTCGATATTTTTTGTTGTGTTCACATTGGTTCTCGCAATAAAGGGTGGTTCATAACGGATCCTTATCATATATATATATATATATATAGGATAAGGCTAGGTAGAAAACCCTCTTTAGGTAGAAAACCCGGGAAACTCAAAGCTCCCGACATTTTTTTTTTTTGAAAAAAATAACACATGTAATATACATGTTTTTAAGACTTTTGGGCTAAAAAAATCAAAAAAGCGCCGAAGGTTTTTTTTTTTTAAAAAAAAAACAAATTTCAGCATTTTTTGTCTAACACATGTTAGTCAACGAAGTTTTTGGAACTTGTTTATTTTTTTTAAAAAAAAGTGCTCGGCGCTTTTTTTGATTTTTTTGGCCCAAAAGTCTTAAAAACATGTATATTACATGTGTTATTTTTTTCAAAAAAAAAAAATGTCGGGAGCTTTGAGTTTCCAGAGTTTTCTAAGAAAGATAGGGTTTTTTATCTAGCCCAACCCTATATATATATATATATATATATATATATGGGACTGCTAAAATGAAAATCATCTCTAGTTGTAAGACCGCGAGAACCAGTTCCTAACCATTGGATCAAAAAGATGGATTGATAAGATTAAAAGTAACTAAAATGAATAATAAATACATTTTGTCTTATTATGTCTTTAATATTTGAATCCAAAATGTAAGTTTAGTAAAATTGCTTTATTTTGTCTTTATTATTTTTTTATTACCTTTTTGTTTTATTATATTACTTTTTGGTTTTTAAAAAGAATTTTTTTATTAAAATAATTTTTAAATTCAAATTTTTTTAACAAGACAAATTTTTTTGCGCCCCGGTTTTTGCCGCCGGACTTTTTCAAGCGTCGTTTTTTTAACGTGCCGTTTTTCAAGCGTCGTTTTTTACATGTTTTTTTTAACGCGCCGTTTTTTACACTTTTTTTACACGCCGTTTTTTACACGTTTTTTTACACGTCGTTTTAACGCGCCGTTTTTTACACTTTTTACGTTTTACGTTAAACTTTTTAAACTTTTTATGTTTTAAGTTTTACGTTAAACTACGTTTTACGTAAAAAAAAATTAAGTTTTACGTTTAAATTTTTACGTTTTTACGTAAAACTTTTTACGTTTTTCGTAAAACTTTTTACGTTTTATGTTTTACGTTAAAACTTTTACGTTTTACGTAAAACTTTTTACGTTTAACGTAAAACGTAAGACGTTTTACGTTTAACGTTTTACGCTTTACGTAAAACGTTTTACGTTTTACGCTTTTACGTTAAAAAGTTTACGGTTTACGTTAAAAAGATTACGGTTCAACTTTTTTTTTTACAAAAACTTTTTAACGCAAAAACGAACGCACCCAGAAATCGCAAACTCGGGAGGTGTCTCAGATATATTGTTATCATCATCGACTAGGGGGGGAAAATAAAAAACCAACAACATCAAAACAAAGTGTATCTCGAAAAAAAAACGGGGTTTGGCTCAGATTATCCGATAATCAAAAGGCTGCAAAAGTGGGGTTACAGGTTGAAAAAACCTACCCTCCGCCGTCCTTGCCGCGCCATCGTCATCAAAATCTACGTTTTTTTTCATCATCGCCACCCAATCGATCGTATCAAAACCCATAGATTCAAACCCACCGCCACACCACCAAGCCCACAGATTTAAACCCACCGCAAAACTCATCTCCCCCACTGCCAATAAATCGACCACCCCCTTCACCCACCCACTCACCATCGTTCACCGACATCACCGCTTACACAGCCACCACCTCCAACACCACCATCGCCAACACCGTCTGGCCACCCCCCGCCACCGGGAAAAACCTTCATAAAACAACAATTTCTACACCTCAACAACATCAATATGTAACAATTAGTTAATTCAGCTAATCAAGTTGAAAGTTATCTGTTTAAAGTCAAAATCGACATTCAAATCCATTCAACAGATAACATATCTTTCAAACACCACCCACTTCTCTATTTATAATACTCTCACTTATAATCTACCCAACCTCCTGCTTCTATATAATCAATCTCCAAATCGAATTTCTAAAAGTTATATTCAATACCCATTTATCATAACAATTTCCAATAAAAAAAACTCCCAATCATCTTTAATAATCAATAAATTTTCAATCGTTCATACCTGGATTTACTTGAAACTGAAAGATAACAAAAAGCCTTTGAAACTTTATGTTTAATCTGAGATGATGGATGGTCTCTCGGAGGTCCAATTTGATGGCGTCGGTGGTAAATGAGGGTGGTCGGTCGTCGCTGGTGGTTATAATGTTCGGTCAGAGGGGAGAGTAGTCGGAGTCGGAGACGGAGAAGGATGGAACCGAAGACGGCGGCGGCATACACCGGAGACGGAGAAGGAGAAGAGGGAACCGGAGACGAAGAAGGAGGGGTCGCCGGCGGTGCTTCTAGGGAAACAGAGTTTCTTTCCATCACAGGTAGATGATGAAGATTTGGCACCGGAGAAACGAGGGGGGCGGTGTGTGTGGAAATGAGAGATGGGGGTTTATAAAAGTGGAGATTTGGAGAGATGGGTTTAGCACCGAAGATTTTCTCATCACAGGAGATGATGAAGATTTGGCACCGAAGATTTGGAGAAGATGGGTTTCAAAAAATGAGAGATGGGGTTTATAAAAGTGGAGACAGACAGTGATCTGACCACAATAAATGAGGAGAGATATAGGGAAATGACATTTGGTAGTAAATGACTAAACTACCCTTTTGAGTGGCTGAATCTAATTGGTTGAGAGTGGTTCTCGCGGTTCTTACAACTGGGGTGGTTCCTATTTTAGCGGCTCCATATATATATATATATATATAAGGCAAGGATAAATTGAAAACCCACTTGAGTTGAATAAACCGTGAAAACCCAATAACAACCATTGATTAATCAGATTGATGGATGAGATCATTTTGGTCTTGCCCCCTTTTTACTTTTTAATATAATATTAATATTAATAAGAGGTACAAGAAGGGTATATTTGGAAATGTTACAATTTCTCTCTCCTGACAGAAAGTGTAACTTCTGTCAACTTTCCTCTCTCTCCTGACAGAAAGTGTAAATCTGTCTACTTTCCTCTCTCTCTATAATTTTGATATTTTTTGTTTACTTTTGTATACGTACATTACAAAAAAATGTGTTACAAATATCATCTATTTATGTTTTTTTTTATAATTTTTAAATATGTAACTGACAAAACATATTAGAATTGTTACATTACTAAAATCCAGCTATGTTGTTACATAAAGATGTTACACAAAAAAAGTGTAAGATAACCAAAGAACAATTTATTTTTTATTACATTATTATCACCCAGTTGTTACACTCACAAGAATCACTAAAAACCAGCTATGTTGTTACATAGAGATGTTACACAAAAAAAAGTGTAACATAACCAAAGAACAAATTATTTTTTGTTACATTATTATCACCCAGTTGATACACTCACACGAATCCCCCTGACTTTTGTCAACTAGCACATTTGTTTCATCTAACAATCAAAAACATATTAGAACTGTTACATTACTAAACCCCAGTTATGTTGGGTTACATAAAGAAGTTACGCAAAAAAAGTGTAACATAACCAAAGAACAATTTATTGTCTACTACATTATTATGACCCAGATCTGAAACAAATTTTACACAAAAAAAAATTGATAAAATCAATAATAAAAATAAAAAAAGGTGTTACATATATCATCTATTTATGTTTTTTTAGAATTTTTAAATATGTAACTAACAAAACATAATAGAATTTTTATATTACTAAAACCCAGCTATGTTGGGTTACATAAAGATGTTACACAAAAAAAAAATGTAACATAACCAAAGAACAATTTATTTTCTGTTACATTATTATGACCCACACTAACACGAATCCCCTGACTTTTGTCAACTAGCACATTTGTTTCATCTAACAAACAAAACGTATTAGAATTGTTACATTACTAAAACCAGCTATGTTGGGTTACATAAAGATGTTACACAAAAAAAGTGTAACATAACCAAAGAACAATTTATTTTATATTACATTATTTTCTATTACACTCATATGAATCCCCCTGACTTTTGTAAACTAGCATATTTGTTTCATGTAACAAAATTCACTTTATTTTTATTATACAAAACACACCTTTTTTCATAATTCTATCAAGAAAAAACTACAAAATAATAACATTAAACAAGAAAAGTAACTTCGATTTTAATCAAATAAACAAAAAAAATGCAGATCCACAAAACACAACAAAAATGCCTGGTTCGAACAAAAATGTGTAACTTCACCGGATCTTGCCTGGTTCGAACAAAAAACTTCAGCCTTCTCTTCGATATCTGATTTATCATCTTCTTCATGTACGATTTTCTTCAAAATCAAACCAAAGATGATCCGTCTTCATGGGGTTTGAAAAGAAACATGATGGATCCAGATCTAGATGACGGGTCCAGATCTAGATCTTGACGGGTTTAAAAAGAAACATTATGGATCCAGATCTAGATGACGGTCCAGATCTAGATCTAGATGGCGTCTACATGGATCTGATGCTCATCAGTTTCTCCGATTTCATTTGTGATCTTGTTTTATCTATATTGGAACAAGAGAGAGATAAGGAAAAATGTGGTAGAGAAGAGAGATGAATGAGGATCTGGTGAGTTTTTATAAATTGTAGAGAAAAGATCTGATGATATTCTAGATCTAGATATGTATTAGAAGGAATAGAGATATAAAGAGAGAGAGATATGAGGTTTCTGATGTAAATAGAGAGAGATAGTCAGGTTTGTAATGATATAAAAGAGAGAGAGAGAGAGATCAGACTTACACTTTTCTGCACATGTAAAATGACGTAAATACCCCTCTCTTTGTCTTTATGCACATGTGAGGTGGCTGAATCCTAGCCACACATGTGGGTTTCTTGGGTTTTCTCAACTGGAGTGGGTTTTCTCATTATAATTAGCCTATATATATAGGGGAGGGTTAATTTGAGAACACTAAATATTGCGAGATCCGTGAGAACGACTAAAAAAACCAATCAAAATCAAATTTTTATACAAACCTCATTATAATTAAAATACAACATTAAAAAAGAAGTTAATCTTTAAATAAATCATCTCTCTTCTCAAAATCACTTTTAATAAATTTTTTACACATGTGTAAATACAACAAATTTACACATGTGTAAATGACAAACTTACACAAGTGTACATTTTCTTTATTACGAATAAATATAAATATAAACGTGTAAACTAAATTTATAATATTGTATTTAAATAATAATGATAAGTGTAAAAAGAAATTTTAATTTTGAATTGCTTTTTGACCAAGTTCTCGAGGTTTTTTCATTTGTTCACACGGTTCTCGCAATATTTAGCGTTCTCATTCACCCTTCCCCTACAAATATATAATTTAAACTCGAATTTCAAGTCGAATCGAATTAAAAATAATAAATTTGTATTCGATTCTAATTCGATTACTTGACTCGACTCCGAATTGAATTGAACTCGAATATTTGAAAACTGAATTCAAAGCTTGATAATCGAATTCGAATTTCAAAATTTTCAAATGTGAATCAAATATTTCACACCCTGCTTTCTGCTATATAATTCGGGTAATCAAGTCGGCTATCAGCTAATCCCATACCTATATACCAGTCACATTACCCGTCCAAAATGTTGAGGGTTTTTTATTTTTCATCGGATTTGAGTTTGATTACCATCCCTAACCCCTAACAAATGATTGGTGATTTGGTCATTTCGATGTAACAAGAATGTCTAAAGTTCTTGTTGATAATTACCTAGAAGTGTTTGGGATCATTATCTAACAACATCCATCACTAGATATGACCATTTACCATCTAACAAATCCAACATCTTATTTTCTGCATTTCAATTTGACATTATCTTGGATGTGAACAAATTCAAACATAAACAAGTATTTGAAGTGGAAACTTAAACAAATGCAACCATAAATACACTACTAATTGAAGTCTTTTCAAACAACTCAAAACCTAAAACGTACCAAATTAAACATAAACATGTGAAACTTAAACTAATCATGTTGATCACAAAAACTAAAACAGTGAATCATAAATCAATATCTGTATTTAGAAATTTAAATACAATTGACTATTCCAAACTAACAAACCCTAAATCAAAATCAAGATACACGATTGCTCTAAAATTCCACTAACGTGAGAGAAATGTGTGAACTATCTACGCCTTTTGGGTTCCACTTTTTAAAGGACTTCATTTGGGCATAACTTACATAACACTATTATATGGGGGGAAGAAATCTGTTAGGGACACAATACAAGAGAGATATGATTAGGTTAGCTTGGATGAAAATACAAACATGAATAAAACTTGCATATTAGTTTGAAAGGTTAAATATGATGATGAAGCTTTTTAACATAAACCGTGAAGCATAGGATGCAGGTTAATGTCCCAAGGATGACGAAATTCATGCCATTGATCGTATCCGCCATGAAAAATGATCTTCACAATTGACTCTCTATTGAATTGTAGATATGTTACTAGGTTATAGACCCATGTATTATAAGATGTTGAATTATAGAAATGATAAAATTATATAATCTGTAAAAAACTTTATATAACTGATGTATTTTTATTACCATATGAGAGTTCATACAACTAACTTGAATTTATCACAAAAAAATTTAGCCTATGTTAATAAGTAACTCTGAAATACCATAATAACCTGTACATTTACATGAATTGAATATTGAAAAATATATAATACATATATACATATATTATTTATATGATTAAAATTATGTATTACATTGCATTTAATAATGTATATAATATATAAAGAATATAATCTTTATTATCGTGTATCTTTTACATATAACTTAAATTTAAAATAGACGAAAATAATTCTATTCAAATGTCATAAATTAGATTTGTTATTCTTATTAATAATTATTAAACAGATTTAATTAGTGATTAGTTATTATAAAATTATAATATAAGTTAATGCTTTATATATGAACAATAAAATAATTTCATAACTAAAGGTAAATTTATTATATTATATATGCGTATAAAAATATTTAATAATATTAAAATATTTTTAAGTTGCTTTTTCTTACTTTATAAAATATTTCTTTATTTATGGCCATGAAGAGGTTTAAGTAAGAAAAAAATGGAGAGATTAAATACGATGATGACACGTGTCCAACTTTATATTCATTTATTAGATAGTAGATAATTTGTTTTAGTAATAATAAAAATAGAACTTTTGTGATGTATTATTTGAGTAAGAAAAAATTGGAGAGAGGAAATAATAATATGGTGATGTTTAACTTTATATTTATTTATTTATTTATTGGTAGTAGATAGATTGTTTTAGTTAGTGTATAGATTTTTTTGTTAATTTCTGAATGGTTTAAGAATGATATATGTGAATGACACATTTTGTAATAGCTATTATAATTTTAATAAAAGTGATCCCAATTATTATATATTAAACCATGGGACTTTTAATGTTTCTATTTTTTCCTACAAAGTTTTTATGTTTTTTTACAATAACTATTTTAGGTTTTGATCTTGACAAGTATCCTTTATTTAGTTTTTATGTTTTTTAAAGTCAAAACTAAAACTTAATATATAATATTATAATATATATTAAATACATCATGTTAGGTACAATAAAAAAATTTCTTTTGTATTTTGGTCATTAAAATTTCCTTTTTTTTTTTTGAACTATAGCCACATGAAACCTAGGTGTATTATATTTTACTTTAATTTTATAAACTAAATAGAAAATAAAAATAATTCATAATTTTATACTCAAATACTTTTTATTCTTTGTATTAAATATTTTAAACAAATTGTGTGTTATATTTTCCACATATTTTTTATGATTTTTAGGATAATTATAGTTTTATCTTATTTTTATCAAATTTATTTATTAATTGTAATAAATTTGGATATGTCACGGTTTTACTCGAGTTTAATTTAGGATGCAACTTTTTCGTTATTTGCGAATATACCGTATGTGTTTTTATCTACATTTCGATAAAAGTGTTTTTATATACATTCGTATGGTTTCCTCGAGTTTAATATACGACGTGACGTATTGTTGTAATGCGCGGGATATTTTATCTACATTCGCATGGTTTTCATCTATTTCTTACATTTTATTTAGTGTTTTATTGTGTTACACATTTATATTTTGTAGCTTTATATTGGTCTTTACCCATTTGATTTGTACGTGGATTCCCCTCCGCAATGCGCGCGGTGGAAAATTCTTAGTATATTTGAAACTTCGATTCGATGCAACAATATATATGAAAGTTGATGCAAAACTAACTTAAAGTGATAAAATTTAATCTATTTGAAACATGTGACCTTTTTTGGATGAAAACGTGAACTTTTTTTTCATGCATGAAATGCAGATTTTTTTTATATAAAGTTATCATAAATAAGATGTAAATGTTTGTTAAAATTTTGATATAAAAACAAAATCCTTGGTCGGAACACCTATTTAGTATCCAAATATATAGAAGAAGCTATTTTCTTTTAATTAACGGCTAACGTACTTTCCCTAAAATCTATTTATATTGCTTACTTTGTAGAACTTGAACCCACACCATTTTGATAAGGATAAACACCTAACGGTTAGGGCTGTAAATGAGTCGAGCCGAGTCGAACCAGGGTGGGGTCGAGCTCAAGCTCGAAATTCATGCGGCTAAACTCAGCTTGAGCTTTACGTCGGAGTTAAACGAGCCTAAGAACGAGCCAACGAGCCGAGCCATGGGCCGAGCCGAGAATAGCTCGAGTTGGGCTCGGTTACAAAATGAGCCAACTTGGTTCACCTCATCTCAAATTGAGTTTTTTTTAGCTAGTTTTTCTCAAGTTTCTTTCGAGCGAGCTACGAGCCGACATGCGAGCCGCGAGCTTTATGAACAGCCCTACTAACGGTTGGTGTCACTAGCCTAAGAGGGTGTGAGCAAATAGAAGCAGGTAATAACAACCATATGTTTTGTAACGCCCTCATAAATATTAGGTGCGAACACAAAGAGCAATTTGGAATTCGAAATGCGCAGAAAAGGTGATGACAAAAGGGCGTAAAAGGGCATCACAGGTAATTAAAGAGAATACGATTAGAACACTATTGTTTGCTTTTAATATTTCTTTTGCTCCACACAACAAACAAATAAAAGATAAACCACACAATCACATTAAGTATTATTTTTTTAATTCGGCTCCTTTCTACACTATTTCTATGTTTAGATATTTGTTTGTGAGTAATTATATAAGGGTTGTTTTATTTCCACATCCCTATAATCTTATTTTTACATCCCTATATCTATACGGGCCGTATAAACTGATACGGGCCGTATAGAATTTTTATGCACAGAATTTTTTGCGGTGGAATGTTTTTTTGGTTTTTATATGTATACGGGACGTATAGTTATTTACTGGCCGTATACATATTTGCATAATTTTGTTTCGAAGGTTTGCCAAGGGTTTTTAGTTTTGAAATCTGTATACGGGCCATATAATGTTATACGGCCCGTATAGCCCGTATAGAAAAGTTAACTTTTTTGTTGCAATCAGGAAACCGTTTAATAAATTTTTGTATTTAAAATAGTGTTGTATATATCGGATTATGTTACGAGTTTGTAGTTAAACGTATTTATTATGTTTAATAAGTTTCCTCTTTGTAAAACGATAAATATGTATAGAAAAGTTAAATTTTTGTTGCAATCGGGAAACCGTTTAATAAATTTTGAAAATTTTAAAATAGTGTTCTATATATCGCATTATGTTACGAGTTTGTAGTTAAACGAATTTATTATGTATCATAGGTTTCCACTTTGTAAAACGATAAATATGTATAGAATAGTTAATTTTTTGTTGCAATCGGGAAACCGTTTAATAAGTTTTTTAAAATTTAAAATAGTATTGTATATATCGGATTATGTTACGAGTTTCTAGTTAAACGTATTTATAATGTTTAGTAAGTTTCCACTATGTAAAACGATAAATATGTGATATGATTATGATAAACTACGACAACAATTATTAAACAAACAACTTAACATCTAAACATAAGATTAATATTTATAATGTTTTACATCTAAAAAAAAGATAAACTTTTACAAAGTTTCAAACATAAAATAACAAAAAATAATAATAATAATAATACAATAAGCAGCTATGGCGGTGGTGGTGGTGGTGGTGCAGCGCCAGCTCGTGGAGGTAGGGGCGCGGCAGAATGCATAGCCACAATCGCCTCGACCATCCACTGTACATCCTCTCTCACTGCAGCTAAATCCCCTCTGACTGCAGCTAAATCCCCTCTGACTGCAGCTACATCCGACTCGACCTGAACGAGTCTCTCATCCACTCCCGGTGGAGGCATCACACGCTGTCTCACGCTGCGTCGAACGTACGGGCGATCACCCCGTAACTCCTCCGCAACTACCTGTGATCGATCGACAGTATGAGCGACCCCCTCTCCGTCGCCTCCCTCTCCCACGCCCTCGCCTCCCTCGCCCTCGCCTCCCTCTCCCTCGTCTCCCTCCTCATCACCACCCTCTCCATGGGGTCCCTCACCCACACCATAAGCCCAAACCAGCTGCCCTCCCTCGACCTCGCGAGCCAAACCCATCGATAGGGCTGTGTCCCTCCCAACCCTGTCAAGCTGGCATGTCTGGGTCATATCACTTGCCACCTGCGGGGACAGGAGGCGAAAGAAACCCTTCGTCAGACGGGTGACGAAGGCCCCACAGCTGATGTGGGAAGAGGGTCGCTTAAAAGCGTACTCGGCGAGATATGCGGCCAACTTGTACGCCAAGTTGGCCCTCCCGCCGGTAAGTAAGTCGTGCAAGAAGAATAGGTCACTTTGGGTGACCCATTCCCTGCTATCATGACGACCGGCGATCGTCACGGCGATACACCGATGTAGGTATCGGTGTAACGGGTCGTGAAGATCAGTTGCCCGTGCCTTCGGGGATCGCTGATTCGGTTTCGCGAACTCCCCGAACCCAATACTGCGCCATTACGGCCACAGCACGTCAGTGGACGTGCTGACTGGCGCATCAAAAAATGCGCGTGACCTTGAGTCCTCCTGTGAGTACAGACCCAAGGCAACAGCGAACTGAGGAAGTGTCATCCTCTGAGTCTTGCCGCAAATAGTAAAAGTTACGGCGTCTGTCGTCAAAAAATGCTGAAAACCCCCACCCCGGGTGTCCGTAAATGTAAAGGTAGATAAAAACTCTAAAGTAATCACCCTGTGGGCCCGCTCTGCGGCGGCATCAAATAAGCGGTCCCACGGGGAGTTAGCTGGCATGAGCTCCCGGACCCGACCGATCGCTCCAATATCTGTCAAAAACTGAAAATCTATGGTCCGAGGCGCATCCAGCACCATCTCCCGTAATTTTCCCAAAACCCTATAGGCAACCGTACCTCGGGGGATATCTCTAAGAAACCGCCCCGTCTCAGTAAAATCGGGCACAACCTCCTCCTCCTGTCCACGTCCACATCCCCGTCCGCGTCCACGTCCACGGCCCCGACCCTGACCCTGACCTCGACCTCTACGGGCCGCACCAGCTGCTGATGACTTAGCCATATCGTCTGTAACAAATAACAATTACAACTTAGCAATCACTATACGATTATCGTTAACGTATTATACGAATACTGTTCTTGTATACGAACGTATTGTACATATGATATACGCTCGTACAATGTTTGAAGATTCAACAAGGATACGACCGTATATAAATATACGAGCGTATAATGTTTGAATATTCAAAAGTTATACGAGCGTATATAATGTATACGATCGTATAACCTTTGATTATTCAAGTGTATATGGTCGTATAAATTGTATACGATCGTATAATTTTTGAATATTCAAACATTATACGATCGTATACAATTTATATGACCGTATACATATAATAATCATTTACAATTTTCTGTTTCAATTTTTTTTTTCAAATTGAATTATACAATCGTAATCGTTACGCCTATCTACGCTTTACTATACAAGACCATAATCTAACATGTTACGGAATTTAAAAGTTTACTATACGAAAACGTACCGTATAGGAAGAACGAGAAGAAAACGCCAAAAACGCCGAAGAACGCTGTCCAAGAACGATCCGAGAGAATTTTTGGTGGAATGTTGAGGCCGTATGGTGGAAATGAGGTCGTATAAAACTTATACGATCTTTTTTATTTGTATACGGGCCGTATAAAAGTATATGACCCGTATACAGTAATTTAATTTATTTTAATTCTGTCGTATACTTAATATACGATCACGGTATACAAGGAGTATATTTTTATACGGCCCGTATACAATTCATTATTTTTCATTTTTTTTCAATTACTATATGCGGAACTGACGAAAATACGGTCGGTATGCGTTAACGTTGATTCGTTTAAACGTTTTTTCAAATTCAATTTCAACAAGTTGCCAAAACATTTATATAACGTGTATGTTTATCATGACAAATTGTCAAAACATGCAAATTGATTCGTTTAAAACGTTTTTTCAAGTTCAATCTCAAAAAGTTGCCAAAACATTTATATAACGTGTATGTTGATCATTACAAATTGTCAAAACATGCAAATAACATTTTATATTCATAGGGCACCTAAATCTATGTAATCCCTGGTCCTATATTCATCAACGATCGTATTATATTGGTCAATACGTTCCTTGTAATAGTGATACCAACTTTCTGCTGACGTATTCCGTGTCGGTTGTCGCCAGTATCCTGATGGGGTTGGCATTGGATATTCCCCTTCTAATCTGACGTGAATAAAATGGTTCCTGTGTACATGTACAAGCGCGACTGTTCGATGCGGAATACTTTCTTCGGCTGTTCTGAACATGGGAAAAAATGAAGCACAACCAAGGTCACTTAATAAGAGACAAATGACATTCCACCGGTTTGCTATCAGAAGCCCCGTGAATGGCATTTGTAGCCACTTATGTCGAGGTGCTCCGTCTATATGGTTTTTTGACCAAACTAATGATTCCAGAACTTGTTGATACTGAACTTCATTTATGTTTTTCCAAAATTCGTGGAACCTGTTGCACTCATCATGAAGTTGCTCCCGTATGAACGGCCACTGCCACTCTTTAAGCGATAAGCCGACCGCTATAGATCGAAACCCACAATTACCATCACCCTGCACATTTTGTATGTGACTGAGGTGTGGATAGAAGCACGGTGGAATGAACTTTTTGAAGTGCATGAACATATTAACTTGTCCGACAGGCAGCAAAGGTAAGTCTGGTGGCTCTTCCTTTGATTTTGCGACCTTCTTTTTTGTTTTCGAATTCTTAGCGCCTTTCGCAATCTCGCCGAAGAACATAGGTGTTTCAGTACAATAACTTTGTGACTCGACAAACGAGCTGTGCCTGGTAGGTTCGATATTTGACTCTTGTGTGCCAAACTCATCTTGTGTGTGAAACCTATCTTGTGAATCACTATACTGGTCCTGCGTTGTAAAAAAGTTGTGTCTTGAAGGCTCCGTAAACGAATCATCCTTCCTTTGTTGCTGAGCTTTTAAATGTTGGATGACCCCGTGTGTTTTTTTGCACAACTGGTTGTTTAAGCTTCGTCTTATTGAGTTGTACCAACTCTTTCATCTTTTGAATCAAGTTTTTCTTGAGTTCTCTCGGCTGAGCACTTAAATGTTGTTTGAGAAGCGCAAATTCGCCGTCTAAGTCGAAAGAGTCCACCTTGCTCGGTTCCACTATGGAGTCCAAATTTAACTTTCTCCAAAAAGGGTCTATCAACTCCAACGGGATCATTTGACCTAAGAAACATATCAACTGTGACAACCCTCACTAAACCAGGTATCCGTACGACATAATTAATAATCAATTACTGCTTAATTACTGTGCTTGCTTGAACTTGTGAATAAACTGCTACTTGAATACTGATACATGTACTTACTTGCATCATACTTTACTTGCTGTCACTACATTATTTACATCCTGAACCTTAGTGACAAACATGATGCACAAAAGCACAGTAGCACTATAAACGGATAACCTATTGAACATGCTGATAGAGCCAGCATCAGGCAGACACTGCCTCTAAGGCCGGTATGAGCCAGAAATATTTTACTACACTAGTGGTGAGTGTAGGGATACAAGGGTTGTAGAACTGCGTCTCTAGGAATAAGTACAATGACTGGATGTGCCTAAAACGTGCTCTAAGCACAAAACTCAGCACTTTACATAATAATTCAGCTTTTAGCTAACTAATAAAGTGCCAAAACATGAGAAAAATATTACTAGACACTTTCCAAAGTGTCAGAAATGAGTTGTGTCACTAAAAAGGGTATTAACGACACTTTAAAGCTTTGTTAAGCACTTTAACGGATTACCATCCAACCGAACAACCGGATTTTACCCGGAACATGAAAATATTGTCATTTTCATTGTTTATCTTTTTCTGAGCCAGTTAGGGTCCCTGAATACCCTAACACCCGTCATAACACACTACACACTAGTAACCGGGTTAATCACTTAACTTAACTAGATTAACCTAACTAATATACTTAACCTTTGGTTGAAATCGAACTAGTACCCCCCCCCCCCCCTTTACGAATTCGGTCCCCAATGGGGACACCTCATGTCCTTTGATGATTATTTTAATCTTCCTTGCTTAATATCTAGAAGACATATGATCCATTGGATAATTATCTTAAGTTTGTCTATAAGTTCAAGGATTAACCCACCATCACTTCACTTAACACAAACTCAACAACAAACACTCTCTCCCTCTCTCTTTGGTTCTCGGCCGAAGACACAAGCAACACCACCACCACCTTTCGATTTTGATCATCACTTTCCAATCTCATACAAGTGTTAAGGATCGCGTATAAGGAACCTTGGTGCAATCGGAAGGCTAAGGACCTCACTACATTGCTTTTATCCACGCATTTTTCGCTTAGATTCTTCCCTAGCCTTGAGCTAGTAGTAAGTTGCTATAATCACCCTCTCGAACTATTTTAAAGTGGTTAAAATGATTTGTAACGGTTAAAACTCGTGAACATACAAGTTGAAGCATAAAAGTCTACTAAAAACACTAAAAGTGATGGTTAAAAGCTCATACGTTGTGTAAAACTTGTAGTAATTGAATTGTGTGATTATTTGGACCCGATCTATGTTGTGGTAGCTCGGATCATCATTTAACCCGGGTTGGTCACGATCTTGGATCATGACATAAGGTTGTGTTGAAAGTAACAAGGGTTAAAGGATGAAACTCTACCACACACGAATCATGAACTTGTGTAAAAGCGAATTTGCTTGTGAAATAGTGTTTAAAACTAGTAGATCTACGTATCTACAAGCGGTATTTTCAAAGAACCAAGTATCAAAGAAATCATGTTTTCTAAAGACGGATCTTACACTAACACGAATGATTTTTAGAACACACAAGTGTGTAAACACTTGTGTAGCACACACTTTCGACAAAATAACTGTTTTTGAAAAAGATGACGAGAAGTTGTAAAGATGGAATTTCTTTAAAAACGGGGTTTTTACGAAACCGGATTGATTTATATAAAGATCCACTAAAAGTAATGGAATTTACTTTATGTTCTTGGATAAAACGCAAGTTCATGCGATATACATATTTATTTACTAGTTTGTTGTTTTGGACATGGTTTTGGTTAAATAAAGAAATTGTTGATTTGGTTTATAAAAGAAAATGATACGCTTGAAAGCGTGGCCACCTCCAGTTACAGAGGAAACTCTGGCGAAATTTTTCCAAAAGCCTAACACTTAGAAATATTTTCACTATGAGTGTTAGAAATACATTTTGACTTGTTTTCAAATTATAGATTTCGCCACGACTTATTTACAAAATACCGGAGGTGGGATTTCACAAAATAAAACGTGATACATATATATATATATAGTATATATATTTTTCACAACATCACTTGTATAAGTGTTTATGATTATTTTGTGAACTGCGTAAATATTATTTTTAGGGTAAAAATAGTATTACCAAGTATTATTTTGGGAAAATCTCATGTATAAAAGTATAATATTTTTGAGAAGAATATTTATATTTTGAAGTTGGAAATAAAATATATCTTAAGTGAGACTTAATAATATATATCGAAATTATACGAACACACATGTATTAAATCCCCCATCCTTGGGAAGGAAAATGACTACCAAGTATATACAGAATGTAAACACGAAATAGTTGCCTAACTATTTCCCAAAAACTTAAACCATAAAGCTAAGGTACGGCCGTCCGTCTCATAGAATTAGTACGTGTAGGTCGTCACACAGCTGATTGATTTGGAGGCATACTTGGTAGAGACGCACCACTGTGAGTTCATGTCCCCCTTTTCTCTTAACTGTTTCCAGTTTTCTAAACTACGGGGGTGAAATACATGTTACTATGATTACGAGTACTTTATACATGGTATGGTTAGCGTAAGGAGGTTTACTACTTAGATCATGTGAGTGGGTAGGCAGAAACTGGAGGCCATTAATCCTCATTGTAGGACCGAGGGACGTAAGCGGTAGATCTATCTGGGTGTAGCGAGCCCAGCCCCAGGCCCAACCAGAACGGACCTCGGGGTGACTTTGTACCCATCGTGAAATCTGCTAGGTTTGAGTCTTCCTACTTGCACTTCACACATATCAATGGCCTTGCAAACCATTGGTGATCTCTTTTTCCTTATTTGCTACATACCAGGATTTTATACTTACAAAGGTTTATTTACTCACTTACACATGAACTCGCTCAACATTATTGTTGATTTTTCAACTTACATGTATTTCAGGGAATTAAAGGATCTGGCGCGGTATGGCACGTTTTCCCGCTGCACTAGTTATGAGGTCATCCGGGTTTGGGGAATGTGACTCTTTCCTGGACAAGTCACAGTCCTTAAACTGTGTTTATGTCATGTTGATGTTTGTGTCTGTTGAACAATGTCGTTTGGATGTGTTTTCGTTAAGACAATGTTATTGTATTTGGTTTTTAAAACTTAATTAAATGGATGATCTTGCATGGTTTTATTTCATATAGCTTTGTTATGGTTAAGCTATGGTATTAAGAAGTCACACCAAATTAACCACGCTTCATCAAAGCCAGGGTGTGACATCAACAAACAACATAAAACGTCAATAAGATTTTGCGTGATGAAAGGCTATGATTATAAAATGTGGTTGGTCGAATAATGTATTACCATTCGTTGTATACGCTTCCAACCGACACGCGCACGGCAACCCACTGCTTGTATACAAACGGCACGCGCATGTACGGTTATATAACTTTAATTTTTCTATTTCATTTACTTCGTCTGATATCAACTCTAGACAGGCATGTGAAACCTTCTTTAGTAGGAGATTAAATATTGGTTTGTTATGATGACCCAATGTTCGGCTCCCGCTTGTTTCAATGCTGCCTTTGATTTCTGTCACCTGGTTTCTTATGAGCTTATCGATAAGTGGTACCACTTTCTCCAGGGTGTAATTAGAGTCGCCTAGGTACTGCTTCAAAAGGGCATGTTGACCCTTTGCCCTGTTCGTTGTACGTTGACCGAAGTTCAGATGTTGGTCGCTCCAGAACGAAACAAACCGGTCTCTATATGGTTGTAACCAGATTGAATCCAAATAGTTCATAATCTCTGTAATCAAAGTCAAGTGCAGTTAAGACAAGTCAAATAAATACGATTATTAAACAAAAATTATATAAAACTTACCGTCGGTTTTTTTGCGTGGCAAATTTGATCGTATTCGCTCGTACCAGTAGTTGTAGTCATGATCGGTCGTTCAGTTAATTAGCTCGCCCCACTTGAAAAGAAACCTCTCCCATTTATCCTCTGTTTTAAAGCTTTTCCTGCAATGTTTGAAGATGTTTTGCTGTATGTGCCACCTACACAATGAATGTCTAGCCCTGGGAAACACGGTTGCACATGCGTTCATTAGGGCGCGATCTCTATCCGTTACTACTACACGGGGTTCCATAACACTGTCTAATGAGTGTTTCAACCTCTATAGAACCCATGTGAAGTTTTCCTGTTTCTCGTTGCTTACGAATGCATGAGCAATGCAAAACGACATCAACGTTGATGTAACACCGATAATCTGGACTAGAGGCATTTTGTACCGATTCGTCTTGTAGGTGGCGTCTATAAGCAACACATGCGGGAAAGCGCGCCACAACATGTTCGACTCCGGGTGGATGAAGAAAACATCCTCGACCCGTTCGCCGTTTTGAGATGTTCTATGGTAAAAAACAAACCCAACCTTCTCCAACCGGTCAAAAAGTATCTGCATTGGAGTCTCGCCGACTTGTTCCATTCAACCCAATTTGGCTCGAGCGTTGTATATGGTGTTTCTTGTTGAGACATTATGGGGGTTCTGTTCTTTAATGGCAACAAGAATGTCTCGTGGTTTTATGTTCTGATGCGTCATTTGCTCCACCGTCCTCTCTTCCGATGGAGTCAGCCTCATTAGGGACGGATGACCCTCTGGATACAGAAATGGTTCGTGGTTATGTTTACCTTCCTCAACCCTTAGATCCCAGTAACCTAACCTCTTTCTGTATGTCCCGACCAGTTGGAACTTGCAACCGGTTTTCCTAGTCCCGCTGCGTCTGACCGTCGCTGTTGATTTGTAATTGCCGGCACAATCGCACGTAAGCCAAATTTTTACCGACTGACAACTATGGGGTTTATCGTAGATGGTGCGTTTGGTGACGAGGGCGTAGCCATTTATGCGTCCGACGTCTCTACACCACTCTACCAATTCATCCATGCTAGCGAATTTCTAACGGAAACACTTATATGTGTCAATTAATGATTAACTCAAATGATTAACCCAGGTTTAGTTTTAGTATAAACGGGTTCGGGTCAGTTTCAGGTTGAACCTGCGAACCCGTTTGGATTAACGGGTTGGGTTCGGGTCAACATGGTCGGGATGGCGGGTTGACCCGTTACACATTTATACTATATTATATATTTTTTACAATATATATAAATTAAATGGGGTGCGTATTTTTATTCCATGATTATAAGTTAAAAAGAGAAATTAACATAGATTTTATAACTTAAATATGATATATATATATATATATATATATATATATATTTGTGTTTTTTAAGTAAATTTTAACTTTAATATATTAATTTCAGAAAAAAATAAAAAAATTCGGCTTTAATGGGTCGTGTTCGGGTCAACCCATGAAACTTCGGGTCGTGTTCGGGTTCTTATGTATGATACGATTTTCGAGTTCGGGTCGGGTTCGGGTTTGTGTAAAATTTTCAGGTTCAGGTTGGGTTGAACCCACCAACCCGCGAACACGACCCGTTGAGCAACCCTAATCTAAGATTTTAATAAAAACAACATCAAACGTAAAAACACTAAAATAGTTAACATACAACAAATAAACGTATAATTAAATGTTATACCTCCTTGTTTTGAAACTCAATACGTTCCTGTTCAGCATTTGGACCCTCGGGCGGTCCACAACTTATGGGAGGAGAATGAGAACTATCAGTCGGCGGTCCAACACTAACAGGAGGGGCTTCAAAATTAACCGGGTGTTGCGATGGATAATAACCAGCATAATTAGGCTGAATGGCATCCAAACCCCAAGTATCCTGACCTGAACCAGACGCAAAAATGGGATCGAACGGAGCATTCAGATCAAACATGCCCGCTTTGTTATCTTCATTCCCCTGATTCGCCTCGTTACCAAACACATTAAAAAAGTCACCCCAACCCGACATTATAACGTAAATAATTTGAATACAGAGAAAAATAGAAGAAACGAATAGAAGTTGAATGAAAATGAATGAAATTAGTGTCGTTTATATAGAGAATTTTACGGAATATTACATCGTTTCAAATGATTAACACGCAAATCGAGGAATCTAACGTCTAATCACATAACTCGCACGAGATTCGAGGAATATAACATTGAATCGGAGAATCTTACGTCTAATCACACGTGAATCGAGTAATAATACGTCACGTCAAATAGTAATAAAATAATAAAAAACGAAAATCATTGTATACGGGTCGTATAGATATATACGAGCCGTATAACATCGTCGTATAATATATATACGACCATAGTATCATCTTATTCTCACATGGTTGATATGGGCCGTATAACCTTATACGGCCCGTATCAACCATGTGAGAATAAGATGATACCATGTGGATTTAAAAGGACCCTTATATAAGCTTGAGTTTAACTGATTATTATTTTAATTATAAATAGAACACTTATTTATATATTACTAGTAATATTCCCCGCGTGTTACGGCGGGTCTACGGTTAGTATCGGTTCGATTTATGACAAGATCAGTATGGTTTCAGCACTCGGTGTAGTAACTAAAAGATACAACCAAAAAATAAAAGTAATGATATGACCAAAATGATGTCCACACGTGTTTTACAATGCTTGAAAACCACAAAAACAAATAGTGGTTCCAATAATAACGATACAGTACCAATATTGTTTGGTCGATATCGACAGGGCATTGATGTTGCTAAGACGGTGTCAGTTTAGTTAGTCATGGTAGGGATATGATATCAACACTCGCTATAGCTTACAATATATAAAATATATTCTATACTGCTATCAAAGTTATGCACATGGTATTGGTTCATTTCGTCACAATAAAAAACAAAAAAAAATCAATTATATTTTACCTATTCGATTCAAACAAAACTTATATTGAAATATAAATAAAAATAAGCATGCCGCATCAAAATTTACAAGGCATTACTTATATTATTAAAATAATGTAAAGGATAAACGGCGCCGACATATAAAAAAATACTAAATGTAGATAAAAAAAATAGACACGTCGTAACTGCATACCCAAAAGTTTTATAAAATATCGTTTTGATAAAAGTTATAATAAAAAAACAAAATATGTTTAATTAATATAATAAAATAAATGAAAGGTAGGAAAAACATGATAACAAATAAAAATTTGTTTACTATTCATCACCAGTTTCTTTTAATAGTTATAATTATATTAACTAGTGAGATTTCCCCGCGCTTTGCGGCATGAATTCGATCGCTATTTGTTCGGTTCATTAGATACCAACACTCAATATAGTAATTGAAAAGAAAAACCCTGCATCGATTGAAAACAATAAAAATGGATCAATGTTGTTTAGTTGGTATCGGTTCGGTTAGTTTACGTTCTATGTTTATTTTTTCAGGAATTGCGATATAAGTTTTATTGAAAACGAATATTGTGCTGTTCTCGTACTAAATCGAATCGAAACAGGCTGAACAACATATGTATCGGTACCAATATTTATTTTTATTCTTTTTTGCTTTCGATAAAATGACATCGTATCGTTACCATAACGTACCGAATCGAATAACATTGGTACCGATATGTATTCATTTTTATGGTTTCATGTTTAATAACAGATATTGTGTTGTTAGCGTTGTGTACCAAACCGAAACCAAATGAACGACATTAGTTGCAATCCCAATATTTATTTTTAATGTTTTTTCTTTCGATATTCTGACACCGTATTGCTATCGTATCCTACTGATCAAGATGGGTCATGGTACTCGTATTCATTTTTAGGGTTTTCGGTTTTGAAAGTTTTTAATTAATACAACTTTGTCTGTGACAATAAATGAATATTGGTACAATTCTGAACCGACCGATACCGTTCGAACAACATTGGCGTCAATTCCAGTGTCCATTTATATCGTTTTTAGTCGATGTAAAACACATGTTGACTTCTATACCGAGTGAATGTATCATACGAGTATTGTAATGAACCAAATCAATACCGATCCAATGTATGCGATAACATACCGTCCAAATACACTGGCAAAAATATAGTTACCAATTTAGAATTTAAAGTTAAATTGAATGGTAAACAAAAATATTATTAATAACAAAAAGAGAAAACAAATACTTAAAAAAATCATTTGTTATTTATTTATTAGAAAAAAATACTTACAAAAGAATAATAAATAAAATACAACTACAAAACCAAAAACCAAAACCAAAAACCTAAAACCTAAAATTGTAATATCCGCTGTTCATAACCACTTTAAATTGATATAGATAACTAGTGGATATTTTCGTACGTTGCATTGGATATTCGGTCGGTATCAGTTCGGTTTATTATAGTATATGTATGATACCGGCACCCGATAACCGAAAGACATATGTCCAGGAAGATATCAACACTTCTTTTATGTCAATAAAATAAGCGGAAAAAAAATAAATGGCGGTACTAGTACCCATGTTATATGTGTACGGTTCCTTACGGTAGATAACAAAAAAATGATTATATTTGACAAATAAAACTTTGATCGAAACATCGATAAGAGTAAGAACGTCGCACCGGAAAATTTGAAGTTTTATGAAGCATTATATAATATTATTAAAATAACTAAAATGCTAAACGATGTTACTTTATATAAAAAAAACTAATGCATGAGATTTGAGATAACTTTGATGACATATACATTGTTTTGCTCACTTGTACATTGTTATTCACATCTCAGTTTTGAGTAAAATGTATATCAAGATGCAGATAAAATAAGCTCGTTGCAACGACATATACGAAATTTTACCGAACATCGTACTTAAAAAGTTATACAAGGAAAACAAAACATGCCTAAAATAATATAATAGTAAAATAAATAAAATAATATGAAATATACGTTGTTTTGCTCACTTGTACATTGTTATTCACATCTCAGCTTTGAGTAAAATGTATATTAAGATGCAGATACAATAAGCACGTTACAACGACATATTCGAAATTTTACCGAACATCGTACTTAAAAAGTTATAAAAGGAAAACAAAATATACCTAAAATAATATAATAGTAAAATAAATAAAATAATATGAAATGTTATTAGTGTTCATCACCCATAAACTTTAATATATAGATAATAGTTATAACTAAATAAAACATAATAATATATAATATTTCTTGTGATAGTAATAACATATAAATATTTATTGTGAATTGCAAATTCTATTATCTAAACACTATTATATTTTTATAATTAAGTAATATGTTTGTTTACACTCTTAAGTCTAATTAATCAAGCTTGAGCTCGGTTCAAATTCGTTTAGGCTTGTCTAGATAGCTCACAAAATAATACGACTCATATAGTTTACCAACATTAAGAGGACCTATGATTATTTCGAATAATAAAAATATTAACAACACTAATACATCTTGCTTGGTATTAGCAAATTATAAAGAGGTCATTTAATGTAGAAAAGGGAACCTCTTGTTTTTTTTTAAGAGGGTCTACCACTCCCTTCACAAAAGGAAGGAATCAAGCTTCACTTTCCATTAGATAACTTGATTGGAGTCCTCCCATGCTTTCCTCTTGGCTCTCATTTTCAAATTACATATAGTGGAATTTGCAAGCATCAGTGAGTTGCACTGTACAAGATACAACGAATTGACAATTCGAGTGCGGTTTATTTGACAATGATTTCTTCGCTCTAATAGGTCTAAGCTGTCTTGTTCAAGCATTGGCAATACATCCATAAATTTGATAGGCGATGTTGATTTATTGTTGAATCATTGGTAGAGTACATGCATTGTATAAAGCATCTTATCAGTTATAAACTACTAAAGAAATGTTAACTTAATAACATATGTTGAATATTCTATATGAGCTTGATCTTTCATTGACATAACACTCTAAGCAAAGGTATCACATCTTATTAGGCTAGGCTCCACAGTATGGGCGTCATTGCCCTTGCCACCTCAGTTTTTTTCCTCAATAGCGCCCCTCCCCCGTACCATGCTAGCTATTGGGAGAGGGGGGCTTTTGATAGCTAGCCAAAGCAACAACGAGCAATGGCGAGCTCTTGTGTGTGTTTGTGAAGTCAAACAAAAGGGGGCACTATTGTGTGTGTGTGTATGGGAGGGGGCCTCATCCCATACCATGCTACCAGGGCCGGCTTTGGGCCCGGCAAACCCGTGCCGACGCTCGAGGCCTAAAATTTCAAAGGGTCCGAAAAGTATTTATAAGCTAGTATATATTTATTAAATTATATTTTTAGTATATTCATTCGTTTATTATGTAAAAAAATATTGGTGGTGTAGTGGTAAAAACCATCTTAAAATAATGTAAAGGTCTCAAGTTCCAGTCTTTGCTTCATCACTACGTATTTATTTTTGTAATTCATTTACCCTTAACCAAAATTTTCAATTCTCTTCGTCACCCGAGGCCTAAATTTTTTTAAGAGTTTTCGGGGACGGCTCTGCATGCTACTAGCTATTGAGAAGAGACAATTGAGCCCCTTGTCCTACATGGTGATGATGTGTCACAATGGAAACCCTATGGGGCTCCAACCATACCCTCCAGCACTTTGGGGAGGTTTTGCTTAGTTACTAAAAACTCTAGGGCCACATGACTGTATTTTCTTACATGTCATTAACATTAAGGGCATGTCTTTCAAAACTAATCATAATGGCCCGGTGTTATATGCCACATTAATATGTAAGAAAATGTTACATGGTATGTACGAAAAAGTTGGAAAATTTTGGTGTGATGTATTAAGAAAAAGATTGTTGAAAAAATGCACATAGACATGTGTTCAATAAAATTTGGAATGTTGTCCATTGAACCGTCACTGGTTAATGAAAATTGGTTACTATATTCATCTGAATTTATTTAGAGGAATCATTGAATTTAGGTTGAACCTTGGATGCTTTGCAAGGGCTAACCTAAATCGGATTTGTGTTTTTTTTTTTTTTTTTTTTTTTTAAGGTGAACTTCATTAAAACAACGCCAAAACCTCAAACCGAGGCGGTAACAAACAAACCCTCAACAAGAGAATTACATATTGACAAATTTACACCAATCTTCCCAGCTAATATTTATGGATTTCGATCTACTGTTAAGCCACAAGAATCCAACCGTCTTTATCTCCCGAATGATCCCTTCTAGTTTAATTGCCTTAAGGTTGAATCTAGCTTCGTTCCTTGCTTTCCAAATGCTCCAGTAACCAATCCTGATAATCCCTTGGACAACCTCTTTTTTGTGACCTTTTAATCCAATATGCTCATGTGTCTCAAGAAGATCCTTTACTGAAAACACATAGATATTAGGAATCTTGCACCTCATGCTAATGATAGGCTATAGAACCGAAGCGACACTGCATGAAGTAAATAAATGTTCCACAGTTTCTTCACAATCACCGCACAACACACAAGTCGAATCACCCCTGTCAATATTTCTTCTTTTTAACGCATCCATAGTAGCAATCTTGTCCATCGCGACTCTCTAAATAAAGACATTACATTTACTGGGAAGCCATTTACACCATTCAGGGTAATAAGCCACAGGATAATCAATATTTTTGTTCAACAACCTTTTTACAGTGCCCACACTGACTTCTTTGTCAGCAGTCCCTATCCATGACCATCTATCTTTGTCATCTTTAAACTCTAAACCATGAAGCAAACTACAAAGCAAACTAAAATCAAATTTGTGTTGATAAGGTTTTTCCTAAACATGGTATACATCAAAACTTCTTTAATGAGCATAAGCATGTTTGTTGTGTTAAATATAATTATTAATTATGAGTTATAATATAATATTAATTAAGTGTTACAACATTAATTTAGTCATGTTTGTTGTTAGCATAATTGATTTTAGATGAGTGGATTAGGCAAATTTGTTTGAGCTGCATCACTTTAAGCATATGGTTCAGGATAAGAGTTTGTTAAGACGTATGACTAAGGTTAAGGACTTTTAGTTTGAGGAAGGAGGGGATACATGTGTCTTAACTTTATATTATGAGATTAATTTTTTATTAATTTTAGGTGGACTTTGCACTACTGTTTCCCTATATTTATGTCTATATGTGTTTTATCATTTTATACTTGTTTCTTTTTACCATGTTATTTTTTCATCACTTACTTTTTTGTTATTTGGTCGATTTTTGTCTAAATATTTAGTCTGGTTGTTTGTGTGTAGTTATTTTGGAGAGGAGGAGGAGGATACATGTGTCTTAACTTTGTATTATGGGCTTATATTTTTTTTACATTTTAGATGGACTTTGCACATGACTGTTTTCCGATATTTATGTTTAAATGTGTTTTATCATTTTATATTTGTTTCTTTTTACCATGTTATTCTTTCGGGGTTGAGTTATAGTACAAAGAGGTTTAAAAATAAGATATGTAAGAAGCTATCATAGAGTGATAAGTGTTCAAGGATGAAACAGGTGGGAAGAGTAATTTTATCCAAGGGAATAAAAGAATATGTACATGCAAGTTATATGCTCCCCCCCCCCCCCCCCCACCATTTTTTAAACATCCGTAACTTTTTATACGTTATTTGTTTAAAAAAAATTATACCATAAAATCGAGTGTATTTTTATCTTTAATATGAGTACCCTGATGTTATAGTTTTCAAAAACAATTTTGAAAACCTTGTTGCGTATTACACAATGGTCATAATGTTAAACACAATGAGTATCAGACTAAAAATACAATAGAAAGTAAAAATAAAACACACAATCAATGATAACAGATAAAAGACACAATGGACCACTAAAACACAATGGACATGATGTAAAACACAATGACTAACAAACTAAAAACGCAATGGAAAGTAGACTAAAAATACAATTGATGACAACAGATAAAAGACACAATGGACAACAAACTAAAACACAATGGACAACAACAAAAAAACACAAAAAATAACAAACTAAAATACAATGAATAACAAACTAGAAACAAAATGAACAACATAATAAAACATAATGAACAACATATTAAAACAAAATGGACAATATATTAAAATACAATGGATACTGTTATGGGTGAAATTCTGAGCCCATATCCTGATACTATATCTTGATTTTATGATAGCTGATTACGATCAGGATACCGGACCAGGATATTGGTAACATCCTGAGGCAGTATCCTGACTATTACTAACAATTTGCTTGTATACGTTGGCTACAAGGGACTAACGTTCATGAAGACCAAATCATCCTGAAGACCCGCTCAAATTGGTCAGGATAAGGACGTTGATGGCGGAAAAATAGCTCTTGTAACGGTCAGCATTGAAGATTGGCGTGTTTTATGGAAAGTTACGAAGATTGGTCAAAGATATTAATGTTGTAACGGTTATGGAAGCTTAAATCCTGGAGTTATAGTTAGTAAGCGCGTGGAAAACGAGTGGAAACAGCCTGGCAACGTTCAGAAAGGAAATAATCTCAGTATCCCGGATTTTTAGCATAATATCCCGGATTTTTAGCATAGTTAGTTATTTCCTTTTACTATATAAAGGAATGCATGGATCATAGGAACACACGACTTTCACACACACAATTTTTCGTACACTCTTGCTCTCTACCACCTATAACCACTCACAAACACTCACACTTGTGTTCGAATCGCATTGTAACACTTAGTTGATCCGTGTCATATCCTGCATTGTATCCTGTTATTCAAGCAATAAGAAGAACAAGGCAGCCGACGATTGTCAGCTCCCGAGGTTTTATGCCGGAGATCTAGATTGATCAAGGGCTTTCCTCGTACATCACGTGTCAACCTTTATATTTTTGCTCGTTGTTTGATTATAGATACAGCTCGATATCCTGAGCCGTATCCTGAAACTGTTTTCGCAAACTAACAGACCAACATATTTTTCACAAAGTATTACTAGCACACTACCTCACAAAACTAATTTGATCACTTAATTGCTTAGGTAATTTTTGACCAAAACAATTTGGCGCCCACCGTGGGGCAAGTGGTGCTATTTCTATTAAAAGATTTTGCAAAATCATTACTTGGCTTTCTATTTTCAAAACTTTTTACTACACTATTTTTAATGGCCTCGAGATCAAACATGAGCTCTTCCACCGTGTCTGCTACAACCTCTGCAACAATTGGTTCGATGCTTCTACCACCTCCTCCGAGAACCCGAGCCTCTTCACTGCCTCAAGATGTTATCCCCACTCGCAACATTCAGGGATCTGCTCCTGTTTTGGCCTCTAATGAAGAAATTCTAACTTTATTTGGTAGTGTACAGGAACAAATGAGGCAGCAGCAGGAGACCAACCAAATGCTGATAAGATAGATACAACTCTTGAAATCCAGATCAAGTAGGCCCGCTGAGGATACTTTCACTCCCTTGCAACCAAGAGCTTTAAACTTCAATTCTGCAGTATATATTGAGGATAACTGGGGGAATATTGTGGCTAGCCATTCCCAGAGTCATATTCCTGAAATACCCTCTTCGGTCAGGGTGTCAACTGTGAGAAATCCAGGATATGCTCCAGGATATGGCCAGAATCCCTAAGCTGGTAACTTGTCTGTTAACACCAGTATCCCTGTTACTAATAATCTTGGATCATTGCAGGATGCAGGCGTGACATCAGCGATAACCAGAGAGCTTCAAAAGTTGAAGGATATGATATCAAGTGTGCCTGGAACAGTGCAGCCTATACCGGAAGTATCCCGGGATAGTCACAACATATCCCGCTTTGCTCACCCCATTTGTGATGCAGAAATCCCAAAGAGATTCCAGACTCCTAACATGAAGCTGTATGATGGGACGACGGATCCTGAGGAGCATATTGCCCAGTATATGGAGAGGATGCAGATTAACCCTATCCCGCCAGAACTTAAGGAAGCATGCTTGTGCAAGGGCTTCGGCTCTACTCTAACAGGATCAACCTTGAAATGGCTTCTAAATGTTCCACCTTATTCAATTACATCATTTGCTCATTTGGTTAATTTGTTTAATAGTCAGTTTTCTTGTAGTATAAGCTTTGAAAAACTAACAAGTGACCTCTACAGGATAACACAGGGGCCTCAAGAATCCCTAAGGGATTATGTGAACAAATTCAGCGGGGAATCCTTGGATATTCCACACCTTGATGTTGCTACAGCAGTCCAAGCATTCAAGATGGGACTACAAAAGGATTCCCAGTTTTATCAGGATCTTGTGATGAATCCTTGCAGGAACTTGGACGAAGCTCGAAACAGGGCCTTGAGATATATCAGGCTGGAAGATGATAAGAAAATGCAAGAGAGGATGAATGCATCCTTAACATATGAACCAACTAACAGGAAGTCAGAATCCTCATACAAACTGTTATGGGTCATTTTCTAAGTATACATATCCTGACTAATATCCCGCTTTTAATTGTTTATTTGTGACCAGGATACTGGACGGGGATATTGCTAACATCCTGGGCGATATCCTAAGGTTGAGTGAATTAAACACGTGCAGGTTAATGGCTGTAAGTTACTAACGGTCATCAAGACTTCTTCTCCTCAAGACTCGGGCGTATTTGTTATGAGGAAGCCGTTGAACCCGAAAGACTTGGTCCTCAACGTTCAAGTGGGAATATTCGCTGGATCCCTGAAGTTTAGGATAGTTTGTTACATTATCTTTACTATAAATAGATGGGGGCGGATCAGTTTAAGGCACACAATTTTTCACTGACACTTTCGAACACTTTCACTCTCTAGCTCATTGCAAACACCACACTTGTATTCAAATTTCATTGTAACACATAGTCGATCCGCACCACATCCTGCACTGTATCCTGACGTTTGAAGTAATAAGAAGAACAAGGCAGCTGCGATTGTCAGCTCCCGAGGTTTTATGCCGGCGATCTAGATTGATCAAGGGCTTTCCTCGTACATCTCGTGTCGTTTACTTTCCTTTTGCTCATAGTTTGATCATAGATACAGCTCTATATCCTTAGCCGTATCCTGAATACTGATTTTCTAAATAACTTAACAAGCATATTTTCAATACACTTTCTAGCACACTACCTCACTTAACTAATTTGATCACTAAATTGCTTAGGTAATTTTTGACCAAAACAATTTGGCACCCACCGTGGGGCAAGTGGTGCTCTCTTTACTAAATTTTTTTGTGAAATCGCTAATCGGCTTTCTATTTTCAAAACTTTTTGCCACATTGTCCATAATGGCCTCAAGATCAAACATGAGTTCCTCTACTGTGTCTGCTATAACTTCTGCTACTACTGGTTCGGTGCTTCCACCACCTCCTCCAAGGATGCCAGCCTCTTCACGACCTCAGGATATTATCCCTACTCGCAGTGTTCAGGAATCTGCTCCCGTTCTAGCTTCTAATGATGAAATTCTCACTTTATTTGGAAGTGTGCAGGAACAAATGAGGCAGCAACAGGAAACAAATCAAATGCTTTTAAGGGAAATACAACTCCTGAAGTCTGGCTCGAGCAGATCTGCTGAGGATAATGTCACTCCATTACATCCCAGAACGTTGAACTTTAGTTCAGCTGTGTATACTGAGGATAACAGGGGGAATATTGTGCCCAGCCTTCCTCAGAATCATACTCCTGAAATACCCTCCTCGGTCAGGATGTCAACCATGAGGAGCTCAGGATATGCTTCAGGATATGGGCAAAATCCTCTAACGGGTAACGTGTCAAATAATAATAATACTCATGCTACTAACAATAGTGGATCTTTGCAGGATACAGGTGTAACATCAGCACTTACTAGAGAACTTCAGAAGTTGAAGGACATGATATCTAGTGTACCTGGGGTGGTCTAGCCGATCCCGGAAGTGTCCCAAGACAGCCACAAGATATCTCGTTTTGCATATCCTATCTGTGATGCTGAGATCCCAAAGAGATTCCAAACTCCCAACATGAAGCTTTATGATGGGACTACGGATCCTGAGGAGCATATTGCTCAGTATAGGGAAAGAATGGAGATTAACCCTATCCATCCGGAGCTCAAGGAAGCGTGCTTGTGCAAGGGATTTGGTTCTACTCTAACAGGATCAGCCTTAAAATGGCTGTTAAACGTTCCTCCTCACTCAATTACTTCGTTTGCTCATTTGGTTAATTTATTTAACAGTCAATTTTCTTGTAGTCGGAGTTTTGAGAAACTAACCAGTGATCTTTACAGGATAACTCAAGGGCCTCAAGAATCCTTGAGGGATTATGTGAACAAATTCAGTCGAGAATCCTTGGATATCCCACATCTTGATGTTGCAACAGCTGTGCAAGCTTTTAAGATGGGATTACAAAAGGATTCTCAGTTTTATCAGGATCTTGTAATGAATCCCTGCAGGAATCTCGACAAAGCTCGTAGCAGGGCTTTGAGATATATCCGTCTGGAAGATGACAGGAAGATGCAAGAAATGATGAACTCATCTAACACTTATGAGTCAACTAATAGGAAGTCAGAATCCTCATTCAAGTCATATCGGCCTAAGCCATATGGTAGAAATGAAAACAAGAGAGTGAATGATGTCGAAGATGAGGATCCTGAAGAGTATCCTGAGTTGTCTGAATATTGCTTTTCTGTTAACATTCCTGAATTGATGTATGCCATGCAGGGTCTAGGAGACAAGGCTAGGTGGCCTCGAAAGAATCAACAAAAGGCTGACTGGAAAGATAAGTCAAAATGGTGTGCTTTCCACGAAGATTTCGGACATGTAACTGAGGATTGCATTGCTCTAAGGAAAGAAATAAGCTATCTTCTAAGCAAGGGATATCTGAAAGATCTCTTAGGAAGAAAGAAGAATAAGGGTCAGGATACTGAGAAGGATCCTGAGCGAGCAGCATCACCTCCCGCGGATGCCAAGATAATCAACTTCATTTCGGGAGGATCCGACATTTGTGGAACTTCGTATTCGGCAGCAAAGAGACATGCAAAGGAAGCTAAGGCCGAAAGGGGAGACAAACCTGTCAGGATGACTACCCTCACAACTGACAAAGTGATAACTTTTGATGCTGATGACAGGGATACTGTCCAAGATCCTCACCATGATGCTCTGGTAATAACGTTATATGTGGCTAACCATTTTGTACGCAGGATATTGGTTGATAATGGCAGCTCCGTCAACATAATCCAACTAGAAACTCTGAAGAGAATGAATGTATCTCCAATGGATATCACTTCAAAGTCTACCGTGCTTGTTGGATTCAGTGGAGAGGCTAGAAACACAGTGGGAGAGATAAAGTTGCCAGTATACGTTGAAGGAGGCAACTCGATACAACGTTTCTGTGTGATGGATTCTCTATCCTGCTATAACATCATACTGGGAAGACCGTGGATTCACGATATGAAGGCTGTGCCATCAACATATCACCAATGCATCAAGATACCTACCCCTTGGGGAGTTGTCAAAGTTGATAGTGATCAGCAGGAGGCGAAAGAATGCTACTCATCCTCGATGAAATCCTCAACCAAACCTAGTGCAGCATAGCAATTAAAGACGCGGGCCCAGGATATCGTGGAGGATCCGGAGCAGGATGTGAAGAAAATTATCCTGGACCAGGATAATCCCGATATTTCGGTGCTCGTAGGGACCAATATCCCTCAGGATATTGAAGAACAATTAATTAACTTTTTGAAATGCAGGATGTCAACGTTTGCATGGAAGCATGAGGATATGACAGGCATATCCAAAGATATTATCACTCACAAGCTTGGAATTGATAAATCATTCAAGCCTGTGCAGCAAAAAAGAAGGAAGTTTGCTCCTGAGCGGAACACGATTATCCAGGAGGAAGTTGAGAGATTATTAAAGTCCAGGATGATCAGAGAGGTTAAGTTCCCAAGGTGGCTAGCAAACGTGGTTGTAGTACAGAAGAAAAATGGGAAATGGAGAGTTTGTGTGGACTACACAGACTTGAACAAAGCTTGTCCTAAAGACCCATTTCCTCTTCCCCACATTGATGCAATGGTAGATGCCACTGCCGGGCATGAAATGCTGACCTTCATGGACGCATCCTCAGGATTTCAATAGATCCAAATGGAGCCTTCTGACCAGGAGGATACTGCCTTCATGACACCAACAGGTATTTATTGTTATACAGCTATGCCTTTTGGTTTGAAAAATGCAGGTGCAACATACCAAAGATTGGTAAACATGATGTTCAAAGACAAACTGGGGGACACCATGGAGGTATATATCGATGATATGGTGGTGAAATCTAAAAAGGCTGAGGATCACCTCCAGGATATCAAGGGAGCATTTGATATCCTGGATCGATACAACATGAAGCTGAATCCTGCTAAATTCCATTTCGGAGTGGGGGCAGGAAAGTTTCTTGGATATATGGTGACAAAAAGGGGGATAAAAGCAAGCCCAGAGCAGATCAAAGCTATCCTGGATATAAAATCACCCTAAAATATGAAGGACGTACAAAGATTGACAGGCCGAGTAGCAGCTTTAAACAGGTTTATCTCGAGATCCTCAGAGAAGTGCAAAGATTTTTATGATATCCTGAAGAAGAACAAAAGATTCGAATGGGGGGAGAAGCATAAAGCAGCCTTGCAGGATTTGAAACGATATCTCTCAACCGCACCTTTATTGATGAAGCCTGAAAATGGTGAACCACTATCCCTATACCTTGCTGTATCAGGGAATGCTGTAAGTGCCGTTCTTATAAAAGACCATGAAGGTCAGCAATATCCTGTTTATTATGTTAGTAAAAGTTTGTTAGATGCTGAAACTAGGTATTCTCATTTAGAAAAATTAATATTAGCTCTAGTCATGGCATCGACAAAGCTTAGACATTATTTCGAGACACATAGGATACATGTTAAAACAAATTATCCTGTCAAAAATGTGCTTAGGAAACCAGAGATGTCAGGCAGGATGGCCAAGTGGTCAGTAAAGTTGAGTGCTTATGATTTAGTATATGAACCTAGAAATGCCATAAAGTCTCAAGCTTTAGCTGACTTTGTGGCTGATTTCAGTAGTGATATTCAGGATGAGGTAGACCTAGAAGTTCAACAGTTAGGAGAATCCTCAGGATCCTGGACATTATATACTGATGGTGCATCTAATGTAAGAGGAGTAGGATTAGGAATACTACTAAAATCGCCACAGGGGGACATATTACCCCAGGCTATTAGGTGTGAATTTCCTGCTACTAATAATGAGGCAGAATATGAAGCTTTAATTGCAGGATTAGAATTGGCTAAGAGTATGAGTATCAAAAATTTGCAAGTATATGTTGACTCTTTGTT
Organism: Helianthus tuberosus; assembly: GCA_030545235.1. Taxonomy (NCBI): domain Eukaryota; kingdom Viridiplantae; phylum Streptophyta; class Magnoliopsida; order Asterales; family Asteraceae; genus Helianthus; species Helianthus tuberosus. The sequence goes on from CM060359.1 coordinate 180,712,883, forward strand.
AATTACTAACCATTTTAATGGATCCTATGCAGTTAAGGGTGAGAAATTAATCGAATATCTCGATATTCTCAAAAAATTAGCAGGATATTTTGATGTTTTTATACTTGAACAGGTACCAAGGGAGGATAATGCTGAAGCGGATGCCTTAGCAAATTTGGGATCATCGATCAGGATACCTGAAGGGACCCAAATACCAATACTACATGTCTTATATCCTGCAACGAAGCCTCAGGATAAAGAAGTAGCGGGTATTCAGGATCCTGGAGCAGAGCATCCTGAAGAGGATCCTAAATCCTGGGCGGCTCCAATCATGAGATATCTCAAAGAAGGACACATCCCTGGAAATGAAAATCCTAAGGCATTTAGGATGAAGGTATCACGATTCACTATTATAAATAATATTTTATACAAGAAATCTCTTGCAGGACCGTATTTGAGGTGCTTGGAGGATCCTGAAGCCAAAGAAGTACTTCAGGATATACATGAAGGGGATTGTGGTAACAATGCTGGGGGCAGGTCGTTATTCTCAAAAGTATTAAGGACAGGATATTATTGGCCAACAATGAGAAAAGATGCCGCAGAATATGCTCGAAGATGTGACGCATGTCAAAGACATAGTAACATACTGCATCAACCTGCTGAACCATTGTATCCTATTGTTTCCCCTTGGCCATTTATGAAGTGGGGTATGGATATAGTGGGAAAGCTACCAAAAGCTCCGGGAGGAAAAGTCTTTATGCTAGCATTGACGGATTATTTCTCTAAGTGGGTTGAAGCTGAAGCATTTGTTCAAGTTAGAGACCAAGAAGTAGTATCCTTCATAAAGAGGAATATCCTGACCAGATTCGGAGTACCAGCCGAGATAATCTGTGACAATGGTTCTCAGTTTATAAGCAAGAGAACTACTGACTTTTGCAAGAGTTGGGGAATCAAAATGATAACATCTACTCCAGTACATCCTCAAGTGAATGGACAAGCAGAATCCTCAAACAAGATAATTGTCAATAACTTAAAGAAAAGGCTTGGAGCCAAAAAAGGAAGATGGGCAGAAGAATTACCCTTTGTTTTGTGAGCTGATAGGACAACGGTAAAGAATGCAACAGGCCAAACCCCATTTTCCTTGGTATTTGGAGCAGAAGCAATGATTCCAACGGAAATGACAATACCTACTGCAAGATCTACCCTAAGTGATCCTAAGCAGAATCCTAGAGCCTTGAGTCAGGATTTAGACACTATAGATGAGAAGAGAGATGCGGCAAGGCTAAGGATGGCAGCATATCAACAGAGAATATCCAGGGCATATAACAAGAATATTAGGACCAGAAGACTTAAGGTTGGAGATTGGGTGTTAAGAAAGGCTTTTCAGAATACTACTAATCCTGCCGATGGCAAGTTAGCTCCAAAATGGGAAGGACCATACGAAGTTGAATCAGAAGCAGGCAAAGGAGCATACAGACTCAAGAATATGGAGGGGGATATGCTACCGAGATCTTGGAATGCTATACACCTTAAACTCTATTTCAAGTGAGTTTAGAATTTAATTTCTAACTCAGGATGGTATGAATTCTACCTTTTTTAAATATGTTTGGTTTAATTTGTTCTTTGTAACCCAATACTGACTTAAGCATCGGAGGGGTGTTAGCCAAGCTAACACCCACCTTAGTTTACAATTGTTTTGCAGGATATGTTTCAGGATATAGCTCCAGGATATGTACTCGGGATAACTCGAAAGATTAGAGGATTGGCCCCCTCTCTCACGTTTAAGGGATACTGATCCCTTCACAGGTTTAAAGGTATTCACCTTTCTTCCGAATTGGGTTGAAACACCCCGCTTGGAGCGCAAGTTATTCAGGGATAGTTCAAGGTGGCGGGACCAGTCCATGTAAAAGTGGCTGACAATTTCGTTACTGTTGGCTATATCCTGAATCCTAAAGGTATATGAGGATTGATCACCCTCTCTCACGAAAGGGTATTTTCATACTCTCTAAGGTTTAAAGGTTTTCACCTTTCTAAGTCTTGGAGTTTATACACTCCCGCCTGTAGCGCATGAAAATTTGGGATTTTCCCCAGGAAACAAGGGATTTATCTCCAGTACATCCTTGGGTTTTGCCCTTGGGACGTAAAAAATTGCCTATACAATGGAAACTGACATTCAGAAGATTTCTAAAGTATTTGAAGACATTGTACACAGGGGACATTCCTACCAAGGTGGTGATGTAAAGCTAAAAGGATGAGGCTCGGAACTAATGCACTAAGTACCTCGCACAGGGACATCTTCATTGGAAGAGTTGCAAAGGGATTGAAGTTTGGTAATAGGTTTATACCCTATTTCTGGTATGATCTTTCCTTTGTAAACATTGTTTGAGTTTTTGATAATACTATGTTTGGTAAGAGATTAAATATCCTGGTATGTTCTCAAAATGTATTTCTCAAAATATTTGATACTAATACTAGTTCGAAACTTTGATCATTTGAGTATTATCAAAACATGAAAGATAGATTGTTTTTCACTCTTTAAAGAACTTTCTACAAAGTTGAACGAATCTAATAACAGTTTTTAATATATGTCATTGAGCATATTGATCAGGATATTTTCATAAGATGACAATACAAAATTTTTACAAAGCTAAGAGTTACACTAAGTAATGCAAGGCAACAGCAAATAAGTCAAAAGATAGTTATATTATTAACAAGTCAAAAGTTGTGCTTTTGGTTTCACCTCAAACCGAGGCCCATCCGCCAAAAGCACAATTAGTTTTTACCATACTTGTGTAACGGTTGCAGGATATATCTCAAAACAGGACCTGTCCACCTACAACCGTTATCACATTCAAAACGAGTTATACTAATTGATGACCAAGGGCTTCGTCCTAAAACATAGGACCCATCCACCTTTGGTCATCACATTGTTCTAGTGCAGGAAATGTAAATTGTTCGAAGACAGGAAAAGTAAATTGTTTATGCAACCACAACCATGAAATTTAAAAGTGGGCTCCGGCCTTGGCACGTATATCCATCATCGCCCACTCCGCTGCCTAAAGGGCAGCACCCTCTTGAACAGCAACCTCCTTCCCGGCATCCATACCAGCATCATCCTCGGGATTCTTCTCAGCATCTGCAGCAGCATCCTTTTCACCAGCATTCTTCCCAGCATTCTCAGAAACATCCTTTGAAGCGCTAGCATCCATTGCTTTGGCGGACTCTTCCACAGCAGATTTGACAGGAGGCTCCACAGGATTTCCCCCAAGATCTCTTAACTTCGCCTCCCAGGCCTTGATGTTCCAAGAAGGGCATTGCAAACCCAAATCCATCGCCTCATAAGCCATTTTCAGTCTGGCCTGGAGAAGGGAGATCACGACGGAATTCTTGAGGCTCTCTCGGTATGAAGCCATGGCCTGCTCGTGTTGGAGTTGGGCTGCGTCAGACTTGGCTTGAGCCTCTTGGGTGATCTTTTGGATGGCGGCTTGGTGATCCTGAGTCATAGCCTTATACTTAGCTTCATAGTGTTCCGATTTAGCGGTGGCAATTGCTGCTTGATCTGCAATGGTGGCCTTGGCCTTTTTCAGCTGGCTTTCAAGCATGACGTTGGAGCCACATGCGTCCTCGTAGAGGAAGACCAGGCGTTCAAGGCCCTGCAAGGTAATACAACAGGCATTGTTCTAAATGAACATTTCTATTAAGCATATGATGCAGGATACAGGTCAGGATATTAACCTGGTTAAGGAAGCCGGTCATAAATGTGCTGGATTCTGTGAACCCGTGGTTCTCGAATGGGAATACATGTGGTGGAGCAGAGGGTTCGACTTCCTTTCTTTTCCGGGAGCTGGAGGCCCGGGTCCGTGATGCAGGGGGAGCTTTGGGAACAGCGGAGGTCTTTGAACTGGTGAGTTTTGGTGTAACGGATGATTTCGGGTTAGATTCTTGCTTGACAGGTTCAAGGCTGGAATAACTATCCAGCTCATCGAGTTGGAAGCCTTCGAGGTTGATAACTGACATGTTGGAGCTTGATCTCTGACTAGAGCTTGTGAGTAACAGGTTGAAAGTTCTTTCACCCTCTTGAAGCTTGTAGATCTCTTTTATTCTTCCTTCTGATTCAGCACTAGGGGGAGCTAGTTCCTTGAAGTTTGCTGCAAGAAAGAGAATAAACACATCAGGATATTGGTTCAGGATTGAGGTTCGGGATATGATTGGGGATAGTCCTAAAACCCTAAGTCCTACAAGAAGTCAACCATCTTTTAGGGAGGTCAAAACCCTTATCAATGAACTCTCTTTTCACAAAGAAGAATTTTCTTGTCCATTTATCCTCATTCTTAGTGGCCTTAAGAATGAGAGGGTCGCTGGAAATAGAAAAAAGGAGAAACCGGCTGGAACCATGTGACCTTAGACGGTAGGCCATCGGAAGGTCTTCGACGCATAGATCAGGCATATGGTGAGCTTTAATCTGCTCCAGGGTGATTAACACGCGCCAAACTATGGGCATGGTTTGGGCAAAACTAAGACCGGTAAGCTCAAAGAAGCGAGAAATGAAGGGAGAAAATGGATATCGAAGCCCTAATGAAAAAGGATATGCAAAAAAGCAAACCCATTCGTCGGAACAGAAATCCGATCGGACCTCTCGGTCGAATGGACGGAAGATTGTTCCGGCGGGAAAAGCACCGGAAGCTCGTAGGGCTGCGATGTCGGAGTTATCAAAAGAACACACCTCTTTTGAAGGTTTTTGAAGTAAATTTTGTTTATGGAAGGGAGAATCAGAATCCGCCATTTGCGATCTAGTGCGGGTCGCCATGAAGGATAATAGTCGGAGAGAAGGAAATATGAACAATGGAAATAGATAAGAGAGAGGGAGAAAGTACCTGATATTCTCTTGAAGATAAAGATAACCATAATGTGAAGTCCCTCGGTTAATATAGGCTAAATGTAGGGGGTAAAGAGTAAATAATGCCTTGGAAGTTGCACATTGTCATTTCAGGGGTCTCGTCACATTGATTGCCTTAATTTGTGAAATAAAACTTTTAAAATATATCCGTTGGATTGGTATACCAACCGATATATTTGGGGACAATTGTTATGGGTCATTTTCTAAGTATACATATCCTGACTAATATCCCGCTTTTAATTGTTTATTTGTGACCAGGATACTGGACGGGGATATTGCTAACATCCTGGGCGATATCCTAAGGTTGAGTGAATTAAACACGTGCAGGTTAATGGCTGTAAGTTACTAACGGTCATCAAGACTTCTTCTCCTCAAGACTCGGGCGTATTTGTTATGAGGAAGCCGTTGAGCCCGAAAGACTTGGTCCTCAACGTTCAAGTGGGAATATTCGTTGGATCCCGGAAGTTTAGGATAGTTTGTTACATTATCTTTACTATAAATAGATGGGGGCGGATCAGTTTAAGGCACACAATTTTTCACTGACACTTTCGAACACTTTCACTCTCTAGCTCATTGCAAACACCACACTTGTATTCAAATTTCATTGTAACACATAGTCGATCCGCACCACATCCTGCACTGTATCCTGACGTTTGAAGTAATAAGAAGAACAAGGCAGCTGCGATTGTCAGCTCCCGAGGTTTTATGCCGGCAATCTAGATTGATCAAGGGCTTTCCTCGTACATCTCGTGTCTTTTACTTTCCTTTTGCTCATAGTTTGATCATAGATACAGCTCTATATCCTAAGCCGTATCCTGAATACTGATTTTCTAAATAACTTAACAAGCATATTTTCAATTCACTTTCTAGCACACTACCTCACTTAACTAATTTGATCACTAAATTGCTTAGGTAATTTTTGACCAAAACACAAACCATATCGTTCTAAGCCATGTGACAGGAATGATAGCAAAAAAGTGAACGCTGTTGAAAATGAGGATCCTGAGGAGTATCCTGAATTGTCAAAATATTGTTTTTCTGTTAATATACCTGAACTAATGTATGCTATGCAGGGTTTGGGAGATAAAGCCAGGTGGCCTCGGAAGAATCAACAAAGCTGATTGGAAGGATAAGTCAAAATGGTGTGCCTTCCATGAGGATTTCGGACATGTTACTGAGGATTGCATTGCCCTGAGAAAAGAAATAAGCTACCTACTAAGCAAAGGACATCTGAAGGATCTTCTGGGCAGAAAGAAGAATAAGTGTCAGGATATTGACAAGGATCCTGAACGAGCAGCATCACCTCCCGCCGACGCCAAGATAATTAACTTTATCTCAGGAGGGTCCGATATCTGCAGAACTTCTTATTCTGCAGCCAAAAGACATGCAAAGGAGGCTAAGGCCGAAAGGGGGAATAAGCCAACCAGGATATCGACCCTCACGACTGATAAAATGATCACATTCGATAGTGATGACAGGGATACTGTCCAGGATCCTCATCATGATGTTCTGGTAATAACTTTATATGTTGCTAATCACTTTGTATGCAGGATACTGGTGGATAATGGCAGCTCAGTCAACATCATCCAATTGGAAACCTTGAAGAGAATGAACATCCCCGATATAGAGATTACCTCAAAGTCCAATGTGCTTGTAGGGTTTAGTGGAGAAGCAAAGAATAGCGTAGGGGAGATAAAGTTGCCCGTGTATGTTGAAGGGGTCAACTCAATACAACGCTTCTGTGTCATGGACTCCTTATCCTGCTATAATATTATATTGGGCAGGTCATGGATTCACGACATGAAAGCTGTACCTTCCACTTATCATCAATGTATCAAGATCCCTACCCCTTGGGGAGTAGTTAAGGTGGAAAGTGATCAACAGGAAGCGAAGGAGTGTTATTCTTCTTCGATGAAATCCTCGACAAAGCCTAGTGCAGTATAGCAATTAAAGATACGAGGCCAGGATATCATGGAGGCTTCAGAACAGGATGTGAAGAAAGTTATCCTGGACCAGAATAGTCCAGATATCTCGGTGCTCGTGGGAGCCAATATCCCTCAGGATATTGAAAATCAGTTAACTAACTTTTTGAAATGCAGGATGTCAACATTCGCATGGAAGCATGAGGATATGATAGGTATTTCTAAGGATATTATAACTCACAAGCTTGGAATTGACAGGTCTTTCAAGCCTATCCAGCAAAGGAGAAGGAAGTTTGCTCCAGAACGAAACGTAATTATTCAAGAAGAGGTTGAAAGACTATTGAAGTCCAAGATGATCAGGGAAGTCAAATTTCCCAAGTGGCTAGCAAATGTGGTCGTGGTTCAAAAGAAGAATGGGAAATGGAGAGTTTGTGTAGATTACACAGACTTGAACAAAGCATGTCCTAAAGACCCATTCCCTCTACCTCATATAGACTCGATGGTGGATGCCACTGCTGGTCATGAGATGTTAACCTTCATGGATGCATCCTTAGGATTCCAGCAGATCCAAATGGAACCTTCAGACCAGAAGGATACTGCTTTCATGACACCAACAGGTATTTATTGTTATACTGTTATGCCTTTTGGTTTAAAAAAGGCAGGTGCAACGTACCAGAGATTGGTGAACAGGATGTTTAAAGACAAACTGGGGGACACCATGGAGGTGTACATTGACGATATGGTAGTCAAATCCAAGAAGGCTGAGGATCATCTCCAGGATATTAAAGGAGCATTTGATATCCTGGACCAGTACAATATGAAACTAAATCCTGCCAAGTGCCATTTTGGAGTGGTGGCAGGAAAGTTTTTAGGATACATGGTGACTAAAAGGGGTATAGAAGCAAGCCCGGAACAGATCAAAGCTATCCTGGATATCAAGTCACCATCCAACATGAAAGATGTGCAAAGATTAACTGGACGAGTAGCGGCATTGAACAGATTTATATCAAGATCCTCAGAAAAATGTAAAGAATTCTACGATATCCTGAAGAAGAATAAGAGGTTCGAATGGGGAGAAAAGCAGGAAGCAGCCTTACAGGAATTAAAGCAATATCTTTCAACCGCACCTCTGATGATGAAGCCCGAGGATGGTGAACCATTATCCCTGTATCTTGCAGTATCAGGGAATGCAGTAAGTGCTGTTTTGGTCAAGGATCACGAAGGTCAGCAGTATCCTGTCTATTGCGTTAGTAAAAGTTTATTAGATGCTGAAACTAGATATTCTCATCTAGAAAAAATGATATTAGCCCTAGTTATGGCATCAACGAAACTTAGACATTATTTTGAAACACATAGGATTCATGTTAAAACCAACTATCCTGTTAAAAATGTGCTTAGGAAACCCGAGATGTCAGGTAGGATGGCTAAGTGGTCAGTAAAATTAAGTGCTTATGATCTAGTATATGAACCTAGAAATGCCATAAAGTCTCAGGCCTTAGCTGACTTTGTGGCTGATTTCAGTAGTGATATTCAAAATGAAGTAGACCTAGAAGTGCAACAATTAGGAGAAAATATAGAATCTTGGACACTATATACTGATGGTGCATCTAATGTAAGAGGTGTAGGTTTGGGTATACTACTAAAATCGCCACAGGGGGACATATTACCCCAGGCCATTAGATGTGAGTTTACTGCCACTAATAATGAAGCTGAGTATGAAGCTCTGATAGCAGGATTAGAATTAGCCAAAAATATGAATATTAGATGTTTACAAGTATATGGTGATTCCCTGTTGATTACTAACCATTTCAATGGGTCTTATGCAGTAAAAGGTGAAAAGTTAGCTGAATATCTTGAAATTGTTAAGAAATTAGCAGGATATTTCGAAATTTTTACACTTGAACAGGTACCAAGAGAAAAGAATGCTGAAGCTGACGCTCTAGCAAACTTAGGATCTACTGTCAGGATACCGGAGGGAACTCAGATACCAATAGTGCACATCTTGTATCCTGCAATAGAACATTTCAAATCTCAGGATAAAGAAGTAGCATGTATCCAGGATCCTGGTGATGGATATCCTGAGAAGGATCCTGAATCCTGGATGACTCCAATTGTGAAGTATCTTCAAGAAGGAGATATCCCAAAAGATGCAAATCCTAAGGCTTTTAGGATGAAGGTATCTCGTTTTACTATTATAAATAATATTTTGTATAAGAAATCCCTTGCAGGTCCGTACCTAAGGTGCTTGGAAGGTCCTGAAACCAAGGAGGTACTTCAGGATATACACGAAGGAGACTGTGGCAACCATACTGGGGGCAGATCTCTGTTCTCGAAGGTGTTGAGAATAGGATATTACTGGCCGACCATGAGAAAGGATGCCGCGGAGTATGCTCAGAAATGCGATGCATGTCAAAGACACGTCAACATCCTGCATCAGCCTGCGGAACCATTATATCCTATCGCATCCCCTTGGCCGTTTATGAAATGGGGGATGGACATAGTGGGAAAGCTTCCTAAGGCTCCAGGAGGAAAGGTTTTCATGCTGGCAATGACAGATTATTTCTCCAAGTGGGTCGAAGCCGAGGCCTTTGTTCAAGTCAGGGATCAAGAAGTGGTATCCTTCATAAAGAGGAATATCCTGACCAGATTTGGGGCACCAGCTGAGATAGTTTGTGACAATGGCTCTCAATTCATCAGCAAAAGAACTACTGACTTTTGCAAGAGTTGGGGAATTAAGATGATTACGTCAACACCAGTGCATCCTCAAGCAAATGGACAAGCAGAATCCTCGAACAAGATAATCGTCAACAATTTAAAGAAGAGGTTAGGTGCCAAAAAAGGAAAATGGGCAGAGGAACTACCATTTGTCCTATGGGCTGATAGAACAACTGTGAAGAATGCTACTGGGCAAACCCCATTTTCTTTGGTATTTGGGGCAGAAGCAGTGATCCCGACAGAAATGGTGATACCGACAGCTAGATCAAGCCTACGGGATCCTGAATCAAATCCTGAAATCTTATGTCAAGAACTGGATACTATTGATGAGATAAGAGATGCAGCAAAGCTAAGGATGGCGGCATATCAACAGAGGATATCCAGAGCATATAACAAGAATATAAGGACTAGAAGGTTCCAAGTCGGAGATTGGGTGTTAAGAAAAGCTTTTCAGAATACTACTAATCCTGCCGATGGAAAATTAGCTCCAAAGTGGGAAGGACCCTATGAGATTGAATCGAAAGCAGGAAAAGGAGCATATCGACTCAAGAATATGGAGGGGGATATACTACCAAGATCCTGGAATGCTATACATCTCAAAGCCTATTTCAAGTGAGTTTAGAATTTAATTTCTAACTCAAGATGGTATGAATTCTGTCTCTTTTAAATATAATATAATTTATTTTATTTTATTTGAACCCAATACTAACTTGAGCATCGGAGGGGTGTTAGCCAAGCTAACACCCACCTTAGTTTAAGGTTGTTTTGCAGAATATGCTTTGGGATATAGCTCCAGGATACACACTCAGGATACTTCGAAAGATTAGAGGATTGGCCTCCTCTCTCACGTTTAAGGGATCCTGATCCCTTCACAGGTTTAAAGGTATTCCCCTTTCTCACGAATTGGGTTTAAACACCCCGCCTGGAGCGCAAGTATCCAGGGATAGTTCAAGGTGGCGGGACCAGTTCATGTAAAAGTGGCTGACAATTTCGTTACTGTTGGCTATACCCTGGATCCTTAAGGTATATGAGGATTGATCACCCTCTCTCGCGAAAGGGTATTTTCATACTCTCTAAGGTTTAAAGGTTTTCACCTTTCTAAGTCTTGGAGTTTATACACTCCCGCCTGTAGCGCACGAAAATTTGGGATTTTCCCCAGGATACTAAGGGTTTATCCCCAGTACATTAAGGGTTTATCCCCAGTAAAACTAAAGTTTTTAACAAGATTGCAAAGATATGACAAGCTGTGATTACACACGTTCTTTTGTGGATAAGAAGCTACGAAGTTTAATCACTAAGTGAAGAAATACTCAAGTATGTCATGCACTGATGCAATATCCTGCACAGACAGGGGACATCCATGCCGGGGACATTGCAAAGGATTCAAAGGTTAAGGTTGGAAATCATTGCCTAAGCGTTTCTGGTATGATTTATTATTCTTCAAGTCTTGAAAACCTTATCTAAATGATCTAAGTTTTCTAAAAAGTCATATTCAACCAAGTTTTGTCTAACATTTAGAAGACATTTCATCAGTATCCTGACCAGGATATTTGATCAGGATATTCAAAACATACCTTTCAAAATAAAAATATAATAAATAAGACTAAAAAGGTCATTTTATTATTATTAGTCCAAAAGATTGTATTCTTGGTTTCGTCTCAAAAAGAGACCCATCCACCAAGAATACAATTAAGTTTTTAAAGCATATTTACATGAACAGTTGAAGGCTTCATCCTGGAAACACAGGATCCCTCCACCTTCAGCCGTCAAACTATTCTACTTGCAGGAAATTAGGATTGTCCTAAGTGCAAGACAACTAGATGGTTTAGACCCTACAAAATACAGACGAACTAACCAAGATACAGGTTCAGTATATGTGTACAGGTTCAGTATATTTGAAACAGATATCCTTACCAGACATGTTGAAATGACTAAAAAATATATCCGTTGGAATCAGGATATCCAACAGTTATATTTTTGGGGACAATTGTTATGGGTGAAATTCTGAGCCCATATCCTGATACTATATCTTGATTTTATGATAGCTGATTACGATCAGGATACCGGACCAGGATATTGGTAACATCCTGAGGCAGTATCCTGACTATTACTAACAATTTGCTTGTATACGTTGGCTACAAGGGACTAACGTTCATGAAGACCAAATCATCCTGAAGACCCGCTCAAATTGGTCAGGATAAGGACGTTGATGGCGGAAAAATAGCTCTTGTAAGGGTCAGCATTGAAGATTGGCGTGTTTTATGGAAAGTTACGAAGATTGGTCAAAGATATTAATGTTGTAACGGTTATGGAAGCTTAAATCCTGGAGTTATAGTTAGTAAGCGCGTGGAAAACGAGTGGAAACAGCCTGGCAACGTTCAGAAAGGAAATAATCTCAGTATCCCGGATTTTTAGCATAATATCCCGGATTTTTAGCATAGTTAGTTATTTCCTTTTACTATATAAAGGAATGCATGGATTATAGGAACACACGACTTTCACACACACAATTTTTCGTACACTCTTGCTCTCTACCACCTATAACCACTCACAAACACTCACACTTGTGTTCGAATCGCATTGTAACACTTAGTTGATCCGTGTCATATCCTGCATTGTATCCTGTTATTCAAGCAATAAGAAGAACAAGGCAGCCGACAATTGTCAGCTCCCGAGGTTTTATGCCGGAGATCTAGATTGATCAAGGGCTTTCCTCGTACATCACGTGTCAACCTTTATATTTTTGCTCATTGTTTAATTATAGATACAGCTCGATATCCTGAGCCATATCCTGAAACTGTTTTCGCAAACTAACAAACCAACATATTTTTCACAAAGTATTACTAGCACACTACCTCACAAAACTAATTTGATCACTTAATTGCTTAGGTAATTTTTGACCAAAACAGATACCGTCTTCATTGTGTCATAAATTGTGTTATTAATTCTGATAAAAACGTAGTAGCCAGAACCCAAATTAACATTGTGTTACAAGGTTTGATAATAACACATATATAGAAACCCTAATAAAAGCGTAATGACCAATACCCAATTGAAAGACGCAATGACCTGAACATTTAACACAATGCAAAGAAAACCCAGTAAAAGTGAAATTTTTTATTTTATTTTATTATAGCAATATCATACTCATTTTAAAGATAAAAATCATTTGTTATTATGGTGATTTTTTTTAAATCATATGAAAAAATTATGGACGTTTTAAATTGATGGGGAGAATTGACATGTGCCTTGCATGTGAAGAGAGTAAGTCGATAAATGTAGGATTCCTTTTATACCCTTCTGTTATGGGTGAAATTCTGAGCCCATATCCTGGATAGTATCTTGAATTATATCTTGATTATATGATAAATATTCATACACAGGATGCTGACTCAGGATATTGGTAACATCCTGATGTGGTATCCTGAGGGTCACTAACGAATTATATGCAGGGAGTACGAGTACAAGTCCACAACGATCATGAAGACCTCTTCCCCTGAAGACTCGGTCTAAGTTGTTCGAAGAAGAACGTTGCGGCCACTTTACTTGGTCTCCAACGTTAACTAGGGAATATTCGCTGGCATCCCACAATTATAGGAGATTTTGTTTTCATTTTTTAGCTATAAATTGACGGATAAACCAGATCAAATAGGACATCACACTCACTACTCTCGAGCTCTCATACTTTCTCTCGCAACTCTCACTTTCTAAAAAACATTGTAACACTTAGTAGCGATCTGGTCAATATCCTGCACTGTATCCTGACATTTGAAGTAATAAGAAGAACAAGGCAGCTGCGATTGTCAGCTCCCGAGGTTTTGTGCCGGCGATCTAGAATGATCAAGGGCTTTCCTCGTACATCCCGTGTCACCCTTTACTTTTTGCTCATTGTTTTATCATAGATATAGCTCGATATCCTGAGCTATATCCTGAAAACTGTCTTTTGCAAACAACTAAATCAGGATATTTTCGTTACACATTCTTAGCACACTACCTCACATAACTAATTTGATCACTAAATTGCTTAGTTAAATTTTGACCAAAACAATTTGGCGCCCACCGTGGGGCAAGTGGTGCTATTTCTACTAAAAGCTTTCTTAAAATCCTTACTTGGTTTTCTGTTTTCAAAACTTTTTGCTACACTATTTTCGATGGCCTCAAGATCAAACATGAGCTCTTCTACCATGTCTGCTACAACCTCTGCAACAATTGGTTTGGTGCTTCCACCACCTCCTCCAAGGACACAAGCCTCTTCACAGCCTCAGGATGTTATCCCCACTCGGAATATTCAGGGATCTGCTCCTGTTTTGGCCTCTAATGATGAAATTCTATCTTTATTTGGTAGTATACAGGATCAGATGAAGCAACAGCAGGAGACCAACCAAATGCTGATGAGAGAGATACAACTCTTGAAATCCAGCTCAAGTAGACCCGCTGAGGATACTGTCACTCCCTTGCATCCCAGAGCTTTGAACTTCAGTTCGGCAGTATATACTGAGGATAACAGGGGGAATATTGTGCCTAGCCATTCCCAGAGTCATATTCCTGAGATACCCTCTTCGGTTAGGGTGTCAATTGTGAGAAGTTCAGGATATGCTTCAGGATATGGCTAGAATCCTCAGACTGGTAACGTGCCTAATAATACTAATACTCTTGCTACTAATGGTATTGGATCTTTGCAGGATGCAGGTATGACATCAGCACTTTCCAGGGAGCTTCAGAAGTTAAAGGACATGATATCTAGTGTACCTGGGGTAGTCCAGCCGATCCCGGAAGTATCCCAGCATAGCCACAAAATATCTCTATTTTCATATCCTATATGTGATGCTGAAATCCCAAAGAGATTTCAAACCCCCAACATGAAGCTCTATGACGGGACCACAGATCCTGAAGAGCATATCGCTCAGTATAGGGAAAGGATGGAAATTAACCCTATCCCTCCGGATCTCAAGGAAGCTTGCCTCTGCAAGGGTTTTGGTTCTACTTTAACATGATCAACCTTAAAATGGCTCTTAAACGTTCCTCCTCATTCAATTACATCATTTGCTCACTTAGTCAATTTATTTAATAGTCAATTTTCTTGCAGTCGAAGTTTTAAAAAACCAACCAGTGATCTCTACAGGATAACTCAGGGACCTCAGGAATCCTTAAGAGATTATGTGAACAAGTTTAGCCGGGAATCCTTAGATATCCCACATTTTGATGTTGCAACAGCTGTGCAGGCTTTCAAGATGGGATTGCAAAAAGATTCTCAATTTTACCAGGATCTTGTAATGAATCCTTGCAGGAACCTGGATGAAGCTCGAAACAGGGCTTTAAGATATATTCGACTGGAGGATGACAAAAAGACGCAAGAGAGGATGAATTCATCTTCAACCTATGAATCAAGCAACAGGAAGTCAGAATTCTCGTACAAGCCATATCGCTCTAAGCCATATGGCAACAATGACAGCAAGAAAGTGAATGTTGTTGAAGACGGGGATCCTGAGGAGTATCCTGAATTCTCAGAATATTATTTTTCTGTTAATATACCTGAACTAATATGTGCTAAGCAGGGTTTGGGAGACAAAGCAAGGTGGCCTAAGAAGAACCAACAAAAAGCTGATTGGAAAGATAAATCCAAATGGTGTGCCTTCCATGAGGATTTTGGACATGTTACGGAAGATTGCATTACCCTAAGGAAAGAAATAAGCTATCTGCTGAGCAAAGGATATCTGAAGGATCTCCTGGGAAGAAAGAAGATTAAGGGTCACGATACGGAGAAGGATCCTGAACGAGCGACATCACTTCCTGCAGATGCCAAGATAATTAACTTTATTTCAGGAGGATCCGACATTTGTGCAACTTCATACTCCGCAGCAAAAAGGCATGCAAAGGAGGCTAAGGCAGAAAGATGAGATAAGCCAACCAGGATAACAACCCTTACGACTGATAAAGTGATCACGTTCGACAGTGATGACAGGGATACTGTCCAGGATCCTCATCATGTTAGTTTGGTAATAACCTTATATGTTGCTAATCATTTTGTACGCAGGATACTGGTGGATAATGGCAGCTCCGTCAACATTATTCAACTAGAAACATTGAAGAGGATGAATGTATCCCCGATGGATATCACTTCAAAGTCCACTGTACTTGTTGGGTTCAGTGGAGAGGCCAGAAATACTGTGGGAGAAATAAAGTTGCCAGTATATGTTGAAGGGGTCAATTCAATGCAACGCTTCTGCGTCATGGATTCCTTATCCTGCTACAATATTATATTAGATAGGCCATGGATCCATTATATGAAAGCTGTGCCATCAACCTATCATCAGTGTATCAAGATCCCTACCCCTTAGTTGTTGTCAAGGTGGAAAGTGATCAACAGGAGGCAAAGGAATCTTATTCATCCTCGATGAAATCCTCAACCAAGCCCAATGCAGGATAGCAATTAAAGATACGAGCCCAGGATATCGCGAAGGCTTCAGAGCAGGATGTTAAGAAAATTATCCTGGATCAGGATAATCCAGATATCTCGGTGCTCGTAGGAACCAATATCCCTCAGGATATTGAGCATCAGTTAACTAACTTTTTGAAATGCAGGATGTCAACATTTGCATGGAAGCATGAGGATATGACAGGTATTTCCAAAGATATTATCACTCACAAGCTTGGAATTGACAGGTCATTCAAGCCTGTTCAGCAAAATAGAAGGAAGTTTGCTCCTGAACGAAATACAATTATTCAAGAGGAAGTCAAAAGATTGTTGAAGTCCAAGATGATCAGGGAGGTCAAATTTCCAAACTGGCTAGCAAATGTGGTCGTGGTTCAAAAGAAGAATGGGAAATGGAGAGTTTGTGTAGATTATACAGACTTGAACAAAGCATGTCCTAAAGACCCATTCCCTCTACCTCATATAGACTCAATGGTGGATGCAACTGCCGATTATGAGATGTTAACCTTCATGGATGCATCCTCAGGATTCCAGTAGATCCAAATGGAACCTTCAGACCAAGAGGATACTGCTTTTATGACACCAACAGGTATTTATTGTTACACTGCTATGCCTTTTGGTTTGAAAAATGCAGGTGCAACGTACCAAAGATTGGTGAACATGATGTTTAAAGACAAACTGGGGGACACCATGGAGGTGTACATTGATGACATGGTAGTGAAATCTAAGAAGGCTGAGGATCACCTCCAGGATATTAAAGGAGCATTTGATATCCTGGATCAATATAACGTGAAGCTAAATCCTGCCAAGTGCCATTTTGGAGTGGGGGCAGGAAAGTTTTTAGGATATATGGTGACTAAAAGAGGGATAGAAGCAAGCCCGGAACAGATCAAAGCCATCTTGGATATCAAGTCACCTTCCAACTTGAAAGATGTACAAAGATTGACGGGACGAGTAGTAGCATTAAACAGATTTATATCAAGATCCTCGAAAAAATGCAAGGAATTCTACGATATCCTGAAGAAGAATAAGAAATTTGAATGGGGAGAGAAGCATGAAGCAGCCTTGCAGGAGTTGAAGTAGTATCTTTCAACTGCACCTCTATTGATGAAGCCCGAGGATGGTGAACCATTATCCCTGTAACTTGCAGTATCAGGGAATGCAGTAAGTGTTGTTCTTGTAAAGGATCATGAAGGTCAGCAGTATACTGTCTATTATGTTAGTAAAAGTCTATTAGATGCTGAAACTAGATATTCTCATTTAGAAAAATTAATGTTGGCTCTAGTGATGGCATCAACAAAGCTTAGACATTACTTTGAGACACATAGGATTCATGTTAAAACTAATTATCATGTTAAAAATGTGTTTAGGAAACCTGAGATGTCAGGTAGAATGGCTAAGTGGTCGGTAAAATTAATTGCCTATGATCTAGTATATGAACCTAGAAATGCCATAAAGTCTCAGGCTCTAGCTGACTTTGTGGCTGATTTCAGTAGTGATATTCAAAATGAAATAGACCTAGAAGTCCAACAACTAGGAGAAACCTCAGAATCCTAGACATTATATACTGATGGTGCATCTAATGTTAGAGGTGTAGGATTGGGTATTCTACTAAAATCGCCACAGGGGACATATTACCCCAGGCTATTAGGTGTGAGTTCCCTGCCACTAATAATGAAGCAGAATATGAAGCTTTGATTGCAGGATTAGAATTGGCCAGGAATATAAATATTAGAAGTTTGCAAGTATTTGTTGATTCCTTGTTAATTACTAATCATTTTAATGGATCCTATGCAGTTAAAGGTGAGAAGTTAATCGAGTATCTCAAAATTCTCAAAAAATTAGCAGGATATTTCGATGTTTTTACACTTGAACAGGTACCAAGAGAGGATAATGCTGAAGCAGATGCCTTGGAAAATCTAGGATCATCAGTCAGGATACAGGAAGGAACCCTAATACCAATACTTCACATCCTATATCCTGCAGTGGATCTTTTCAAATCTTAGGATAAGGAGGTAATAAGTATTCAGGATCCTGGTCATGATCCTGATGAGGATCCTAAGTCCTGGACGACTCCGATCATGAAATATCTCAAGGAAGGACACATCCCAAAGGATGAGAATCCTACGGCCTTTAGAATGAAGGTATCACGATTCACTATTATAAATGATGTTTTGTACAAAAAATCTCTTGCAGGACCATACGTGAGGTGCTTGGAGGATCACGAAACTAAAGAAGTGCTTCAGGATATACACGAAGGGGATTGTGGTAACCACACTGGGGGCAGATCATTACTCTCAAAGGTGTTAAGAACAGGATACTATTGTCCGACGATGAGGAAAGGTGCTGCAGAATATGCTCGAAGATGTGATGCATGTCAAAGGCACAGTAATATATTACATCAACCTGCTGAACCACTATATCATATCGCTTCCCCTTGGCCATTCATGAAGTGGGGGATGGACATAGTAGGAAAATTGCCCAAAGCTCCAGGAGGAAAGGTCTTTATGCTGGTAATGACGGATTATTTCTCTAAATGGGTTGAAGCTGAGGCATTTGTTCAAGTCAGAGACCAAGAAGTAGTATCTTTCATAAAAAGGAATATCCTAACCAGGTTTGGGGTACCAGCCGAAATAATTTTTGACAATGGCTCTCAGTTTATAAGTAAAAGGACAACTGACTTTTGCAAGAGTTGGGGAATCAAAATGATCACATCTACTCCAGTACATCCTCAAACAAATGGACAAGCAGAATCCTCGAACAAGATAATTGTCAACAATTTGAAGAAGAGACTAGGAGCTAAGAAAGGAAGATGGGCAGAAGAGTTACCCTTTGTTTTATGGGCTGATAGGACAACAATAAAGAGTGCAATTGGGCAAACCCCATTTTCCTTAGTATTTGGAGCAGAAGCGGTGATCCCAACAGAAATGGTGATACCTACAGCAAGATCTAATCTCCGGGATCCTGAGCAGAATCTTGAAGATCTGTGCCAAGAATTAGACACTGTGGATGAGACACGAGATGCGGTAAAGCTGAGGATGGCAGCATATCAACAGAGGATATCCAGAGCATATAACAAGAATATAAGGACTAGAAGGTTTCAAGTTGGAGATTAGGTGTTAAGAAAGGCTTTTCAAAATACTACCAATCCTGCCGATGGAAAGTTAGCTCCAAAGTGGGAAGGACCATATGAGGTTGAATCAGAATCTGGGAAAGGAACATACCGACTCAAGAATATGGAAGGGGATATGCTACCAAGATCCTGGAATGCTATACACTTAAAGCTCTATTTCAAGTGAGTTTAGAATTTAATTTCTAACTCAGGATGGTATGGATTCTATCTCTTTTAAATATGTTTGAATTTATTTATTCTTTTGAACCCAATACTAACTTATGCATCGGAGGGGTGTTAGCCAAGCTAACACCCACCTTAGTTTAAGGTTATTTTGCAGGATATGCCTCAGGATATAGCTCCAGGATATATGCTCAAGATAAACCGAAAGATTAGAGGATTGGCCCCCTCTCTCACGTTTAAGGGATCCTTATCCATTCAAAGGTTTAAAGGTATTCACCTTTCTCTCGAATTAGGTTTAAACACCCCGCCTGGAGCGCAAGTTATCCAGGGATAGTTCAAGATAGCGGGACCAGTCCATGTAAAAGTGGCTGATAATTTAGTTATTATTGGCTATATCCTGGATCTTTAAGGTATATGAGGATTGATCACCCTCTCTCACGAAAGGGTATTTTTCATACTCTCTAAGGTTTAAAGGTTTTCACCTTTCTAAGTCTTGGAGTTTATACACTCCCGCCTGTAGAGCATGAAAATCAGGGTTTATCCCCAGGATATTTAGGGTCTATCCCCAGAAAAACCAAAGTCTAAGGACAAAATAAGGTTGTGTTTACATTGAGAAATTCCTAAGTCTTCGAATATGCTGAACACAGGGGACATACACCTTAATACAATTCAAAGGATGGACTCAGATTTCTAAATGTGCATTGAGGACATTCATAAGATGGAAGATTGGAATTGATTCTCTAAGAGTCTTTGGTATTATCTCTCCTTTTTTATCTTTTGAAATCTTATCTGAGTAACTTGAGTTTTTAAGTTGTGTAGCAGTGTCCTGACCAGGATATTTCTCAGGATACTTTCAGGATATGATACCAAAATGTTTCTCTAGGATATATAAAGAAAAATATTTTCAGAATAAAACACATGCAATAAAAATATAACGACAAAGATAAGGCCAAAAGAAAGTTATAAAACATAGCAAAAGTTTGTGCTTTTGGTTTCATCTCAAACTGAGATCCATCCACCAAAAGCACAATTAGTTTCTAATCATATTTAATTAACAGTTGAAGGTTTCATCTCAAACCGATACTCATCCACCTCCAACTGTTATATTGTTCAAAAGCATACTAACATTGATGACCAAGGGCTTCGTCCTGAAACTCAGGATACCCCCACCTTTGGCCATCATATTGTTCAAGTGCAGGAAAAGTAAAGTGCATAAAAAGTAAATTGTTTTGGGATTACAGACCAACATTCAAATTTAAAAAGTGGCCTCCGGCCTAATCATCAATATCCATCATCGCCCACTTGAATGCCCTCACACAGCGGCATCACCACCTGCCTTCTCCGTCTTCTCAGCTTTAGCATCCTGAGCAGCATCCTCTTCAGCATCCTCACCAGCATCCATCCCAGCATCCTTCTTCTCTCCAGCCTTGTCCGCCACCTCTGCTGACTTGGAAGTTTCACCAGCCCCAGCTTTAGCAGGATATGGCACAGGATTGCCTCCAAGCTCCTTCAGCTTTGCCACCCAGGAATCAACCGACCAGGGTGGGCACTCAAGACCTGTCTCCTTGGCCTCGTAAGCCATCTTGATACGAGCTTGTAGCAGGGAGACAGCGGCATAATTTTTTATTCCTTCCCGGAAGGAGATCATGGCCTGTTCGTGCTCAACTTGGACGACTGCCAGCTTTACCTCGGCGTCCTGAGTCACCTTCTTCAGCTTATCCTCGTAGTGCCGGCTCTTGGCTTCGGCAATCGCACCCTGGTCAGTAACGGTGGTCTCAAGCTGCTTGATCCTGGCTTCTTGAAATTTGGTTGTACTATAGGCATCAGTGTAGAGATGGAGCAGATGCTGGAGACCCTGCAAGTCAAAATTCAGGTATAAATTAAAACTTGCTAACCAGGATATTCTATCAGGATATATACGCAGGATATAGTACCAGGATATTACCTTGTTAAGAAAGGATGTCATCGGCTCTAAGGAGTCAGTAAAGCTGAGTTCTTCATAAGAAAACCCTTTAGAGCCTGGAGTGCTGACCTCGGAATCCTTCCTCTTCTTGGCGGTGGAGGCATGAGTTCTTGGGTTGGGCTTAGGAACCTGGACCAGTTTGGAGCTGGTGGTGGCAGGAGTTTCCTTCTTGACGTTGACTGGAGTGCGATAACTGTCAAATTCATCGAGGTCCAGAAGGATTGGAACTTTGCTGGAGTCTGCATACAGGAAGTAACTTTAAAACTCTTTTTAAACCATATCAAATAAAAACATGTATGCAGGATATTGAGCAAGATCCTTACCAGACATGTTTGAGCTAGATGGTTGGCTTGGAGATGCTGGAAATGGGTTGAAACTTCTTTCAACTTCTGGAAGAAGTCTGATGGTATCGATTCTCTTCTTTGAGTCGGCTAGAGGAGGTGCAAGCTTTCTGAAATCAGCTGTATACATGGAAATAAAGAAGTTAGTTCAGGATATAAGACATGATGTAAAACAGGATCATCCTAAAACCCTAAATCCTACCCTTTCTCAACCACTTCATCGGATAATCCGCTCCACCAGGGATTGAATCTCTTTTTATAAAGAAAAACTTGGATTTCCATTCCTCCTCATTCCTGGTGGCACGGAGTATCAGTGGATCACTGGAGGTGGAGTAGAACAAGAATCGGCAAGAGTCGTGGCATCTAAGCCGGTATGCTATGGGGAGGTCATGAATAGAAAGATCAGGAACATGGGTGTTCTTGATTTGATCAAGAACAAGCAAAACTCGTCAAAGCATTGGCATTGTTTGACTGAAGCAGATTTTTGTGATGTTGAAAAACTTGGAAATAAAGTCAGGGAATGGGAATTGTAGCCCTAAGGTAAAAGGAAAAGCGTTGAAGCACAACCACTCATCAGAAACCATGTCCGATCGGATTTCCCGATCAAACGGCTGGAATACTGCCCCCTTTGGGAAGATGCCGGAGGTTTGAGAGCCGACAAATGAGCGCTGTCGAGGGAGCATATTTCTTTCTTCGGATCTTGGAGAATATTCTTGTGAATAAACGAAGGGGCAGAGTCGCCGGAGCTGGATCTGGTTTGCCTCGCCATATGATCGCCGGAATATAGTGTAGAATAGAGGGGAAAGAAGATGGAGATGAAAGAGAGGATTTTACCTTTTACTTTTCAGATGAAGGTTAAATGAAGATGAGGATGAGAAGTTATAGGGAAGTAATGAGTAAATATAGGCTGAATGGTTACAAGTTGTCATATCAAGGTCCTATCTCATAATTACCTTGGAATACGTAAAAATGTAACCGTTAGGACTCAGGATCCTTAACAGTAACATTTTTGGGGACAATTGTTATGGGTGAAATTCTGAGCCCATATCCTGGATAGTATCTTTAATTATATCTTGGTTATATGATAAATATTCATACTCAGGATGCTGACTCAGGATATTGGTAACATCCTGATGTGGTATCCTGAGGGTCACTAACGAATTATATGCAGGGAGTACAAGTACAAGTCCACAACGGTCATGAAGACCTCTTCCCCTGAAGACTCGGTCTAAGTTGTTCGAAGAAGAACGTTGAGGCCGCTTTACTTGGTCTCCAACGTTAACTAGGGAATATTCGCTGGCATCCAACAATTATAGGAGATTTTGTTTTCATTTTTTAGCTATAAATAGACGGATAAACCAGATCAAATAGGACATCACACTCACTACTCTCGAGCTCTCATACTTTCTCTCGCAACTCTCATTTTCTGAAAAACATTGTAACACTTAGTAGCGATCTGGTCAATATCCTGCACTGTATCCTGACATTTGAAGTAATAAGAAGAACAAGGCAGCTGCGATTGTCAGCTCCCGAGGTTTTGTGCCGGCGATCTAGATTGATCAAGGGCTTTCCTCGTACATCTAGTGTCACCCTTTACTTTTTGCTCATTGTTTGATCATAGATATAGCTCGATATCCTGAGCTATATCATGAAAGCTGTCTTTTGCAAACAACTAAATCATGATATTTTTGATACACATTCTTAGCACACTACCTCACATAACTAATTTGATCACTAAATTGCTTAGGTAATTTTTGACCAAAACACCTTCCATTATATTCTTTACTCTAAAACTAATCGCAACCCTCCAAATCTAATATCAATTGACTTAAATCATTCTTACATTTCTTATTTATTTTCCCCTTTGTATTTGATCCTATTCTTTCATCACTTTTTTTTTATTTGGTAGATTTTTGTCTAAATTTTTAGTCTGTTTGTTTGTCTATAGTTTATTTTGGAGTTGGTCTCACTATCCTAGAGATAAATGTAAGGTTTGCTTACATCTCACCCTTTCCATGCCCATCTCTTAATTAGCTTTACTATTATGGGTTATATTAGGCCCGACTGTTGTTGTCATTAGCATAATTGCTAATCGGGGTCCATAAATAACCTATTATTGTGCTTGGGACTAACAAGCCCCATTATTTACACACTATTCATTTTTTTTTCTAATGAAATGTAAGGTTTGAGTTTATTAAACCAACAAGTATATTTAATCACTAGGTGCAACACAACGAAGGACGATAAATGAAGTTGCTAGATAAATCTAACGACCCGTTTTTAGTACATTTTCATAGTAGTGCTATTGAAAAGACCATGTTTACCACTGATTCGTACATCCACAATTGGGTTTTATGGTTTCCAATAAAAGTTAATTTAATTGGATGAAGAGTCGGTTTGGTTAGAATTGCTATAAAAGAAGCGCTTGTGAAATGAATGGTTTTCGTGCCAAACACGAATTGCAGCTTCTCTGGTGGTCCCATAGAATCGATAGATCATGTAATTCTACTTTGCAAGTTCGTGAAATATATCTGGGATAGGATCATAGTGTGGTGCAAAAACATGGCGTTATACTGGAATTTAGTTAAAGAAGTAGTACAGGTTTCCTCATTGTTGATTGAAGCCCCCCAAAAAAAGATGATGCAAACTATTGTGTTGTCTACTCTATGGTTTATTTGGAGTGCGAGGAACCACAACATTTCCAACAATGTTAAATCCAATCCGATAAAAAGTTTTTGAAGACATCAGGGCGTATGCTTTCCTGTGGATCAAATGTAGAGGGAACTTTCATTTGTTAGATTGGGACGAGTGATATAATTTTGGTATGTTTGTTTAGCTCTATACTAAGCTCTCTAACTCCTGGCTAGAGGTGCTCGTTATATTGTATATGTAGACTATGAATATATCTTTGTTTTTTTTTCCGATAAAAAGTATAGTCAAGCCTGAAGTCCACAATTTTAGTTATGTGACTAGATATGGAAACTTGTTTCTACATTGGTATGACAGAGGTTTTTTTTTTTTTTGAAAGGTGAACTTCATTAACAAACTAGCCAGCCCAAATCGGGCCGACCAAAACAACTACAGCCAAAACACAGAAAGCATTTACAAATTTACAAATACACACCAATCCCTCCACTCCATGCCTTTAAACTTAGATCTATACGACCACCACAAAAAACTTGACGCCTTGATCTCACTAGAAATGTTGTTAATTCTCACAGGATTATTAGAAAACACCAATTTGTTCCTTGCCTTCCAAATGCTCCAACATGCTATCCTTATGATTCCTTGCACCGCTATCTTCTTATTTTCCGACCCGGCTATAGTCGAATGAAAATCCAATAAATCTTTGAACGAAAAAGCATAGATGCTCGGGATATTACACCACGTGCTAATACCGTTCCATATGATAGCCGCGACATAGCAACCGATGAACAAATGTTCCACTGTTTCTTCTTCCGAACCACACATTCGACACATATGATCACCCACCTGAATATTTCTTTTTCTCAACGCTTCTCCAGTAGCTATACTATCCAAATCCGCTCTCCACGCATGTATATTAATTTTAGAAGGAATCCATTTGCACCACTCCACTTTGTGACCGCTTATACTCGTTGAATCCTCACGAAGAAGCTTTTTAACTGATTTAACCGAAAACAATCCATCCGAATCCGGAATCCATTTCCACTTATCGCATCCATCCACTACCTGAGTATTGTGCAACAAGTTCTCGAGTTGCACTACTCTGCTAACCAGCCCTGGTTCGGTCACCACCGATTTCCAGTTCCACGAGAAAACCTGCACACCATCAAGTTGTCTGATCCGGTCCGCCACACAACATCTCTTCTCAGCCTCTAACGTGAATAACTCCGGGAAAATCTTGTTCAGAGGCTCAGCCGCAGCCCAGCAGTCTAACCAGAATGATATGTCATTGCCGTTGCCCACTTCTCCCACCATAAAGTTCCGAAGATTTGAATCCCCGACCTTAGTTTTTAGAAAAACTTTTGCTATGTTATTCCAAACTCCGGGTAAAGACTTCTTAAAGGGGATACATTCCCACCCAAGCCGGTTATGATGAAACGCGTCGATGACACGTTTCCAAAGATTGTTTTTCTCCGTTTTGTATCGTCACCCCCATTTGGACAAAAGAGAAATATTTACCTCATTAAGTTTATTCAGACCTAACCCTCCTTCTTTAACATGACGCGACACACGGTCCCAATTAACCCAATGCATTTTCCTTTCTTCGGATGAACCTCCCCACAAGAATTTTTTGATCATGGCCTCCAAGTCCGAAATAACCTTTTTGGGGGCTTTATAAAGCGAGAAATAGTAGCAAGGTAAGCTCTCCAAAACCGCTATAATTATTACCACCCTTCCGCCGATCGAAAGAAGGTGAGACTTCCAATTAGCAAGTCTAGCTCGAAATATATCGTAAACCGGATTCCAATTGCTAATACGGTTCATGTTAGCTCCCACCATGAGGCCGAGGTACTTAAACGGGAGAGAGTCCGCATTGCAACCCACCTCTAAGGCCATAACCCCGATTTCTTCGTTACCAACTCCGATGCCGTAGAGATTGGATTTATCGATGTTAATTTTAAGGCCCGAACATACATAGAAACACCGAAGGATTCTCACAATGTTGACCACTTCGAATTTAGACCATTCTCCCATGACAATGGCATCGTCCGCATACAAGAGGTGAGAAACAACGGGACCGTTATTAGGAGAAACAATACCTTTAATCAAACCCAAATCTCTAGCTCGATTGAGCATACAAGAGAGAGCTTCCATCACTACCAAAAAAAGGAAAGGGGAGAGCGGGTCACCTTGTCTCATACCTTTTTCGCAACTGAATCTGAAAGTTGGAGCTCCATTCACCAAAACTGAGGAACTTGCCGATTCGAGAATACCCGTGATCCAGTTGCACCACCTGTTAGGAAAACCCATTTGTTGAAGCACGTTTATCACGAAACTCCAATTCACGTTATCGTATGCTTTTTCAAAATCAATTTTGAGGAAGAAGGCTTTCGATTTCCTCTTTTTGATCCATGTTATCAACTCGTTGACTATAAGAGGACCATCCAATATGAATCTTCCTTTAATGAACGTCGATTGGGATTCGGATATAACACCTTCTAGGACGATCCTCATCCTGTTCGCCATGACTTTGGAGATCGCCTTACTTATGACTCCAACTAGATTGATAGGCCTATAGTTGTTGAGCGAGACCGGGTCAGGGATTTTGGGAATAAGAGCAATAAAAGAAGACCCGCTTCCAATGCTAATCTTTCCACTGTTATGAAACTCTTCAAAAATTCTAACAAAATCGTCCTTAAGTAAATTCCATAAATGTTTAACGAATTTAAAGCTTAACCCATCTGGTCCCGGCGAACGGTCATCCCCACAATCAAAAACCGCGTTCTTAATCTCGGTTTCCGTAAAATGCTCAGTCAACATTTCTCTATCATCGTCCGAAATTCTTTTGATACTGTGACATGATAAATCCGGTCTCGTCGAGGCTTGTTCTTTGAATTTATCTCGGAAAAAAGAAAAAACCTCTCTTTTAATTCTGTTAGGCTTGGAACACCACTCACCATTGATTGTTAAGCCATGAATATTATTAACCACTTTCCTGTTATTAACCATAGCGTGAAAAAATTTTGAGTTTTCGTCCCCGTCTATAGCCCACTTGACTTTCGCTCTTTGCTTAGAATCCAAAATTTTTCTATCACCGATCTCTTTAATTGTTTTCCTATTTTCTGCCATAACCCATTCTTCTTCCTCGGAGAGATCCCTCGCTTCCATCTCCAACTCCAATTTTTCAAGTTCCGATAATGCTAAATTTGCCGATTCGTTTTCTTTGGTTAAAAACTCGTCTCTCCATTCCTTAATGGATGATCTGATTGCAGCAAACTTAGTTGTAAGACAAGAGTCTGGAGGATCAAATTGAGCAAAACCCTCCACCGCCTTTTTAACCGCCTCTTCAAACCCCGGCTTCCCTATCCAAGAGTTAAAAACTCAAAACGGACGGGGGCCAAATTTCAAATCAACCACTTCCATGATGATCGGACAATGATCAGAGAATCTAAAAGGCAGGGCTCTAACGCAAGCATCTGGCCATTTGTTAAAAAAATCCGAACAAACAAGAAATCTATCCAATTTACTGAGTTTTCTCCCGTTATCCCTAACACAGGTGAACTTTTTACCCCGCATAGGGTACTCGAGCAGACCATTACTGAAGATAAAATTATTGAAATTGTCTGAACATACCGGTTTAAACTTCGACCTTTTCCTCTCGTCTTGAGAGCGGACCACGTTGAAATCTCCAACAATGACCCACTGACCTGCATTAGGATCTATACGATTGGAAAGCTCATTCCATAACTGAAGCTTGTCCGACGTATTTTGCGGAACGTATACATTGACCAAATTAATCAGATCACCACTGCCTACCACATGACCACTAATAATCAAAAAGAATATGTTCTTGACCACTGATGAAATCTTTAAAACTTTTGGGTCCCAGATCCAAACCAAACCCCCGGATAGGCCAACCGACTCCGCAGAAGCCGATTCAAAATTCCTGTTACCCCAAATCTTGATAAGAACCGAAGTAGGAACAACCGAGACCTTCGTTTCTTGCAAGGCAATAGCACTAATTTTATTCGAGTTCTTCAAGTCTTTAATCCACGCAGCCTTAGAGTTCCCAAAAACACCTCTAACATTAAACGACATCAAATTCATTGATCGACCACATTGTTACCTTTTTTGCTGACCAAATCACTGATAAAACCGCTGTGGTTATCGAGATCAACTCCCACAGCTTTCCCAATCTCGATGGTAGCTCTAACCTCATCTTGCTCCTGATTCCCTTCTGTTTCAGCTTCTCTACCTTCCACGTTGATCTCCAGGTTTCCCCTTCTCGAATCAACATTCAAGGGAATATCACTGCCCTCCGCGTTAACCTGGGTCGAGAGATCCTCCTCTGCAGCCATGCTTGAGTTGATAAGAATACCCTGAGACTGTATCGATAAGTCTGCTTCAGCCAAACTGTTGAGATCAAACGAGAAACTCCCCTCTTGCCTACTTCTCTTTTTCGGTCTAATATCTGAGTTTGGGCTGGATGAGGCGCCACGGGTCTGTCTGTTGATCCTAGACCTTACTCTACTCACCTTGTGTTTGGGCCTCTCCACAATGTTAGGCCCACTAAATAAAAATATTTTTGACATACTTATATTATCTTGAACAGAATTAAAGCGGGCCCCATTTATTAATGAATCCTTGTCATTCTGCATGTTGCCAGCCTCCTCAAGGTCCGGCTGGACCCCTTTTCCTTTTTTTAAAAAATTTCCATTGTCCCCACCCAGATCCTCCATGCTTCTAGAAGGGCTGCCATCATTAATTCCTTTGTAATTTTCAATGCCGGCAATGCTAGGTTCCCCATGCAAGAATTCTGAACCGACATTCTTAGTAATACCCACCGACTCCTCGGAATTGAAAATTTTTTGATGCCCGTCGGTCGACTTTTCACCTTCCTCCTCCACCGTTGGCCTCTCATCTTCGTCTCCCGCCCTTTGCAACTCCGGACCCAACAATTTTTTACTCGGAGCTTCTACCCTACCAACTGAATCCGGAGCCCAGTCGTTTAATTCTTCCTCTATCCAAACTTTAAACTGCTTATTCTTCCATCTTAGAGTCACCTCTCCATGAATCCTGTCGCCATCCCCAACAAGCAGACCAATCCAACCTACCGAAAGGTTATCGTCTTCCACTTCCAATTTTGCTCCATGCACTACCTTGCCAAAGTGTTCCGCGATGTTGTTCAGCACGTCACTGTCCGATAACTGGAGGGGAACCCCCTGAATTTTAACCCATGCCAGTCTTTCGAACGGAAGCGATTGTCCAACCCATGGCTCTAAACTGCTGAACCAATCCTTCCAACCATGATGTTCCAGCAAGAAATTGGTGCATGCCTCCTCATTATCAAATTTTAAGAACATTGACAAGCCTCCCAAGTAGCTTATGGAAATGTCAAAATAGCCATTTTCCACTAGAATAGTATTAAGATTTCTCAAAATCTTTAAATCTTTACATCTTCCAACTAACGCACTGCCTACTAAGTCTGAGAAAGCCAAAGTCTCATCGGCAACGTCAATGACAATACCCTCGTCCGTCTTCGGATTTTTCTTACCGTCTTGAGGTTGAGCAGGAGCATTTTTGAATAAGTCGCTGAACAGCTTACCATTCCAATAACTAGAAGAGGAGTGATGATGACTTCTAATTTCTTGATGATGAACCCGCTTATCCTTCCTGAGCCCACCCGTCTCCCTAGTCTTCCCTGCTGAACTTCCTTCGTTCTCTTTCGCAAATCTCGCTACATTAGCAATTAGTTTTGACCCGCCCATCTTGGTCCCGTTCAATGCACGCTCCATTTCGATCGCATCAATGACATTCCTGAAACTGACAAACCCGGATTTCCTTCCTTTTTTGTCCTTCTTCCTAGCAATGTACGCCCCTGAAACTTCACCGAAAACTTTTACGAAATCTGCGACATCCCATGGTCTGCAACCATCAGGGAGGTTGGTAATATAAAACTTTGTAATATTGCCTGGATAGCTGTTCTCCCCACCCCTTGCATTGATCCTCGCCTTTGACTTAATCGGCACGTCCTGCCAGTTACCGCCCTCCTCCTCTGTCTCCATACGAAAGACAAAAAGTTGGACCGAAACCCGCCCAGCAGCGAATGGAGTCACTGAACAAAAAAGATAGGATGGAAGGTTAGTTAGAAACACAACCGATATGTGTCTCAGGGAAAACCTCACACACTATCCCAAAGACCAGATCTTCGTCGAGCCACCGGCACAAGGAATCCGGAAAAGAATCTACAGAAAGCCTATCCCGAATGGTGAATGGGAGTTTTAATGTCACAGATTAGAGATAAAGGACCTGCCCAGATGGAGCGTCCTCGACCGCTAAGCCGATCGTTTCCACTCCGTCGAGCCTCCGGCGATAGGGAAACCTCTATTTTATGTGGGGCTTGGGTGTCATTTTGTAGTTTAACCGAACTTTATGTCACACATTAACTTAATTAGTAAACTGTCTCGCATGTTGCTGCGACATTTTGTAAAAAAAAACGTTAAAACATAGGCTAAATGAAAATGTACATAAAAATAAGCACGAAAACGTATTTTATTTGACCCGACTCATTTCTGAAAAAAAAATACGTGAAAACGTAGACCAACCGAAAACGTACATAATAATAAACATAAGAGCATGTTATATTTGACCCGACTCATTTCTGGGAAAAAATTACGTCGAACGTAAATCAACTTGAATTTATATCCACGTATACATAAAAATAAACACGTAAAACTCGATTACAAACTCTTTAGAAAGTTAGGCGGTTGTAAGTGTTAATGCTGAAAGTTGAGGGGTAAAATTATAAAAATACAAAAAAAACAAATCACTATTCACCCAAGTTTGTAATATACTAGTGGGATTTCCGCGCGCCTCGCTGCAGGCCTTTGGTCATTATCGGTCTAGTTCATTACAGTACCAGTATGATACTGGCACTCGGCTTGTCAATCGACATGTTTTTTACATCGAGTGAAAACCCTTAAAAATGAATACCCGTACCGGCGTTGTTTGGTCGTTATCGGTCCGTTACGATACCGGTATCGTAAAGACACTCGATATAGCTTACGATACCAAAAAATATTTTATTGCAAATATTACTATGTGTTCAGTGAATTTTATACCGCCACGTCGAGAATTCTATAAAAACGAATACGGTACTGTTACCGATGTTGTTTGATCGATATATGTTCGGTTTGTGATGATAAATAAAATCAACTATATATGATCTGTTTGAATACCAATGTTGTTTGGTCGGTATATGTTCGGTTTGTGATGATAAAAAAATCAACTATATATGACTCGTTCGAGTAAGACTTTTATCAAATCGTACATAATAATAGGCACATGATGACGTTAATAATAAAAAACTATACCAACGTTATACGATACCGATACTGATGTTGTGATACTAATGTTGTTCAGACGGTATCAATAATATTAAAAAAAAGAAAATCATTAAAAGTGAAAATAAAAGAAATATGTTTAAGGTTATAAGTAAATATAAAAATGATAATAATCGATTGTAATATTGAAATGATAAAAGTATTAAAAAACTATATATATTATTATAAAAAACAAATTACTTACTATCCATTGTAGTTTAATTTTAACGATGAAAACAAATATCGCTATCGGTTTCAATAAAACCAATTAAAAAAGGTTTTCCCCTCGTGCTACACGGTGGGAGTTTCATCATTTTCCCTCCCTAATGTGCGGCATGACTTTTGCCGTTATCGGCTCGACTCATCGGAAACCATAAAAACAATATCGATATGGCGGCAATATGATCGGTTTTCATTTGTGATGAGCATTTGGTACCTGGTATATTCAGTACTGGTACCGGTTCCCATTTTCCCTGTTTTTTGGTACTGGTACCGGTATTTACAGATAAAACACCAGTAAATACCGGTATTTACAGGTAAAACACCGGTAACTACCGGTATATTCGGTACCAGTACCAATTTTCCCTGTATTTCAGTACCGAACGAGTACCATGCTCATCCCTAGTTTCTGTCATGTTACGCGGCGTGACTTTGGTCGTTATCGGCTCGACTCATCGGAAAACCATAAAAGCGAAGATCGATAAAATCAAATACCAATATCTATTCCATACCAATTAGAAAAAATATATAAAAAGAGTTTTTTCCCACCGCATTACGTGACGAGAGTTTGATCGTTTTATCTCGTACTACACGGCGTCGTAACTTTGGTCGTCATTGGCTCTACTCATGACTCATCCAAAGCGAATATCAGTACAGGTTCCAATAAATAACAATAAAAAAACAAAAAAAAAACACCACTAAAAGTTAAACCATAAAAAACAAAAAAAGCATTATTTATAGAAGTTGTCCAATTATATATATTAAATAAATTAAATATAATGTAAATCACTGTTAACACTACTAGAAAACTGCTACTATTCCTACCAAAATTTTCTATGCATTTCCTACAAACGAAAATGCCGACACTTTTCCCACGAAATTTCTACGAACAAGAAAGGGTCTTAGTTTTGTGACAAAAAGAAAGCGACAAAAAAGCCACAAATTGTTTGATGGTTCTTTGATTTGTTAGATGTATTATTACTATTTCAGATATGTTTTTTTTTTCTTGTATAAAAGGGCTTATAAACATGTTGCTTTTTTTTCTTGTATAACAGGTATGTCCTTGTTTAAGTATTGTAATAGCCCTAAAGTTTTGAGAATTGTCATGATTTGGTGTTTCCCATTCAAGAAATTTTGATCATCAAGCTTAACTCTTAGAAAATTTGTAATGCTAGGTAGAGATCGATACATGATGGTATCACTTATTGAAGCTGATGCAGGTGTGGAAGCAATTTGAGAGTTGATAGAAGAACAGAGATTCAGAGTAGAAAAGCATAATTTTGTAGGATTGGAAAAGTAATACGGTTGTCGGAGAAGATGAAGACCATGAAACCCTTGGTATCATGCTCTAATACCATAAAGCAAGGTAAGAGGACTTTCAACATATTAGATTTGGTACAACTCTCATGATAAATATTAACAATACAATAAATTCTTCTATATATATATAGAGAAAGTGTACTGTACAAATGCCCTTATCGTACAATACGTACGCGTCAATCTCAGCCGTCAGATCTTTCATCCCGCATTGAAATCGCATGTTGATTTTTTTGTAACAATTTCGCATGTGATAATTTTTGATGAAATCGCATGTTGGTTTTTTGTAACAATTTCGCATGTGATAATTTTGATGAAATAGCATGTTGTTTTTTTGTAACAATTTCGCATGTGGTAATTTTGATGAAATCGCATGTTAAAAAAACATGCGAAATTGTTACAAAAAACCAACATGCGATTTCAATACGGGATGAATATCTGACGGCTGAGATTGACGCGTACGTATTGTACGATAAGGGCATTTGTACGTTAACCTAACCCTATATATATATATATATATATATATATATATAGTGTGAGGTTCATTGGGGAACACTAAAAAAGTGGGGAACAGTGGGGAACCGACTCAAACGAACTCCAATTGGACTCATTCCAGCGGCGTTGGAACCGGCTAGTCGAACCCTAACTATGATCTCTTAACCCTAAACCCTAATCATAACCCCTAAACCCTAAATATATTAGGGTTTGGCTTTTAGGGTTTAGCTTTAGGGTTTAGCATTAGGGTTTGGTTTTAGGGTTTAGGGTTTAGCTTTAGGGTTTAGCTTTAGGTTTAGCCTTTAGGGTTTAGCTTCTAGGGTTTATAGTTTAGATCTTGCGATTTAGCTTAGGTTTTAGCCTTGTTTTTTAGCTTTAGGGTTTAGAGTTTAGGAGTTAGGATTTAGGGTTTAGGGTTAAGAGATCATAGTTAGGGTTCGACGAGTCGGTTCCAACGTCGCTGGAATGAGTCCAATCGAAGTTCGTTTGAGTCGGTTCCCCGTTGTTCCCCACTTTTGGAGTGTTCCCCAATGAACCTTCACCTATATATATACTAAGAGAGTGTTTGCTTGAAATAGGAGAAGAAATTGAAGAGAACCATGAATGTAAAAAGGTCGAGTTAGAAATGCGAAGAGTTATTGGCAACCATGGAGATAACTCTAGCTATGGTGGGGAAGCATACAGAATAACTTACATGTATGCATGTACAATATCATTTTAACATCTGAATTTAAGTATCACATTTTATACATATTTACACTTGCGATACATTTTAAACTTCGTTTTATTAATGTTATGTTTTGTTAGGCAATTTCTACGGTTCCGGTTGCACGTATGAATTAAAGACGTGTATTTTGGGTTGCAAGTATGAAAACACTGGTTCAGGAAGTTATTGTATGTCAGTTTCATTTTTATAGATATATGTATTTGTGTTACTTTGACACTTTTGTAATTTTGTGTTACTTTATAACCTTTGTAATTTATATTTTGGGTTATTTTATAATGGTTTTCATTTTGTATTTTTGTATATTTTATTTTCATTTTTCGGTAATTTGTATAATTTGTTTATAATAAGAATTTTTAATACAGCTTTGTCGAAATTGAAAAAAGAAAATTAACTTAAATACTAATAGATGCGGTTCTAGAACCGCATCTCTTGAATATATTGGAAAAAAAAAATTGCTTAAATTATCAAAAGATGCGGGTCTAATACCGCATCTCTTGGTCCCGCATCTTTTGACTTATAGCCATAAGATGCTTTGCCATAAGATGCGGATCTAAAACCGCATCTCATAGGCAATTTAACCGCATTATTTGATCACTTTTGTACTAGTGTTTGTAAGAATTGCGTAGGAAAAATAGGTATATTCCGTTGGAATTGTGCAGGAAAAATACTAATTTCGTAGGAATCGCGTAGGAAAAAAGAATACAGGCCGTTGGAATCGTGTAGGAAAAAAATATTTTCGTAGGAACTTTGTAGGAAAAACGAGTACATTCCGTTGTAATTGTGTAGGAAGAAAAAAAGATTCGTAGGAAATGTGTTAGAAAATTAAAATATAAATAAATTATATAATAAAAATAAATATAATTGATTTAAACACAAAATTTTAAAACAAAAAAATTCCGTGGGAAATTCGTCGGAAAGTTAAGAAAATTAATTCCGTAAGAAATGAGTAGGAGAATTCCAACCAAACATTTGCGTGGGAAATGAGTAGGAAAACATGTAGGAACTGTGTGAGAAAAAGATTACCCACGAGTATAATTCCTATAACTCGTTTTCGTGGAAAATCTGTGGATAACTGTAGTTACCCACGGATTTCTCACAGAAATTAACATAGGAATAATAGCAGTTTTCTAGTAGTATAACCCATATTGATAATTGTAATATTTGCTAAGACATAAGAGTCTCATACATGAAAATTAGAAGTAATTTAGCTTAACCCCCAACATCAGTTGGGTACAACCATGTAAACACAAACATATAGTTGTAGGGGAAGGTTCATTTGAGAACAAATTTAATGTTAGACGAAAAACAAGAAATGTCATATTAGTAAAATGCTATTTCATTTATAACTCATATAATTAATTTTTCTTTCTTTAATTAATTAGTCAACTAATTATTAATTATCCTACATATAATCTACAAAACCTACACATATCGAAATTTTCCTACATATACCCTACACATTATAGAATTTTATCCTACACAGTCGAAATTTATCCTAGACACCTCAAAATATCCTACACAACTCGTAATTTATCTTACACAACTAGTAATTTATTCTACACTTTAAATTAAGTTGTTTTTTTAATTTGGAAAAAGTATATATTTTGAAAAGGAGTTACAAATTTAATTTAGCTAGTTATTAAAGGGGAAGAATACAAATTAATGATTTATGTAAGTTTACCAATATACCCTTATATTAAAAATTAACTACAAATATCAAATGAAGTAAAATGAAGCATTCTTATTGGTTGAAACTTCTTCTTTTTTCTTCTTAAAAAAAATTCTTCTCATTGGTATCCCACTAAAAGTAATATAAAGTGTAATTTTTGGACAATGATCACATGGCCATGTGGACTCAAAACACATATTCGTACAAGTCACACAACTATGCGGGTTCTGTAGTCATCTCCTAGAAAATGTATCTAACGAACACTTGGTATGAATCTATCAATCTAAATAAAGCTCTTATCTTCCATAAGTGTAAAGACTTGTGGTTTAGGAGGAATGATAGAAAAGGGATGATGTGTAAGAAGATTAACCATGTATTCAAGATTTTTTTTTATTAAAATCATAAAATAATTATATGTAGCTAAACATCCATTTTCAGTTCTACCTAATATCTAAATATATTTTAAATAACAAAAAAAAAAATCTTCAATTTTTCATTTGATGATTATCTAGTTTATTAAGCATAAAAAGTTATTTTTATCACATATGATATAAACGAAGTTGTATACATACTTGCTTAATTATTTGATAGTTTCACTAATTAACTTAACTAGGTTTAAAGAAGTTAGCCGCGTTGCGGCGAATTTTTTTTGTTATTTAGTCTGTGTTTACATGTGTTTTGAAATCAGTACGAGCGTGTTGCGAACGAAACTGCTGACAAGAATAAAAAGAAAATGTAGAAAAAAAACAAAGATAACCGAAAGAAAATCTACCAAAAAAGTTGTATGGTAACGATGTTGTTCGTATGAAACCCGTGATCAGAGATGAGCAAATTGTTCTGGGTAACGGTACCAAATTTGCCAAATCGAAAGATCTTAAGTACCAATTCGGTACCGACTTTTGGCGTTCCTGGTACCGGTTCACTACCGTTTTTTATCTTCATATACCGGTACCGTAATCGGTATTTTCGGTATCAGTACCGATTCTGTATCGGTTGGCACCGAGCTCATCCCTACCCCTGATACTAAAAAAAGAAAAAAAAATAAAGGTTGAAGAAAATCAACAAAAAAAAGTTGTACGATACCGTTGTTCGTACGGTAACCGTGATCAGGGATGAGCAAATGGTACCAGGTAGCAGCACTGAATTTCTCGAACCAAAGATTTCGAATATCAATTCGGCACCAACTTTTGGCGTTTTCTGTATTAGTGTTGGTTTTTACCTTCATGTACTGATACCGAACAGGACCGTCCCGGTATTTTCGTTAGCAGTACTGGTTCGATACCGGTTGACACAAAGATTATCCCAACCTCTGATATTAAATAAAAGATTAAAGTTAAAAAGTAAAGAAAATAACTATTATTATAATATTAAAATAATAAAAGTATTAAAAAAACTATATATTATTATAATATTAAAATCACTATTCATTTGAATTTCTTTAGTAATATATAGTAATAGTAATTAAAGTTAAAAAGTAAAGAAAATAACTATTATTATAATATTAAAATAATAAAAGTATTAAAAAAACTATATATTATTAAATTATTAAAATCACTATTCATTTGAATTCCTTTATTAATATACTAGGTTAGAACCCCGTGTATTACACGGAATTAATAAATGTAATTTTATATATTAAATAATAAAAAGTTATATATTTATGAACCCCGTGTATTGTACGGGTTAAATAAATGTAATTTTTTATATCAAATAATAAAAAAAAAATTTCTTTAAAAACCATGTGTATTACACAGATTAAATAAATGTAATTTTGTATACTAAATACCAGTGGCGAAGCTTGAAAATTTCCACCGGGGGGTCGGAAGTCAACGAACCAAAAATTTCTATTTAAGTAATTTTTTTATAAAACCGGCGGTCGAAAACGTATATACCTAAAAATTTCTACACGAAACGTATATACATAAAACTATTAAGCGAAAAGTTCGGGGGGTCGGGCGCCTCTTCCGGCCCCTTGAAAGGTGCGCCCTTGCTAAATACTAAAAACGTCGTATCCTTAAAAAACCCGTGTATAATCGGGTTGAATAAATCTACCAAATAATAAAAAAGTTACATCTTTAAAAACCCCGTATATTACACGTGTTGAATAGATCTAAAAAAGAGTTATATCTTAATAAACCATGTGTATTACACATATTAAATAAATGTAATTTTGTATATTAAATACTAAAAACGTCGTATCTTTAAAAACCCATGTATAGGAGGATTGAAAAATCTACCAAATAATAAAGAAAAAAATTATATTCTTAAAAAATCCCGTGTATTACACATGTTAAATAAATCTAATTTTACATAGCAAATGATAAAAAATGTTATATCTTTAAAAACTTCGTGTATTACACGAGTTATATAAATAAAACTTTGAATAGTAAAATAATAAAAAAAATATTTTTAAAAACGTCGCGTTTTACACGAGTTGAATAAATATAATTTTGTATACCAAAAAATAAAAAAAGTTATATTTTTAATAAATTAGGATAACATTTAATATTAATTTATTATTTATATATTTAATATAAGATTAGTAGGAAAGAGAGGTTTTTGTTTTAAAAATATATTAAATTAACAATTTAGATTTAAGGATAATATTTTATTAAAGTATGAGAAGATTTAATTTTAATTTATTGTTTATTTAGTTAATATTAGATAAACAATAAAATTTTAATTAATTTAACGAAGGGTAATAAAAGGTAGTTTAGAAAAATGCCACTGTTTAACCTTTGGTATAATACTCGAAATAAGTTGAATAAAAGAATAATGACTATTACTAAAGATGAAATGTATGTGAGTTTTTATTTTTTATCAATTAAAACTACCAATTAAATAAAATCTTTATCTTTATAAATATTTAAAACGCTAATATATTTTTTTTCAGATTTTAATAATTAATATATGATTATAATAATTAATATATTATTATCAGTTATATTTGTCTTTATCATTAAAATCTCTTTTACAAATTTAAATTTAATATTATCAATATTTGACTTTTCATAATAAATATTTAGAAAAATAATTAAGACTGTCTCATAGAACGACATGTGTCCCTAACATGATTTCTTTTATTATATGTAAAGATACTAATATACTAATATATACTAATAATAATTATTAATATATACATAATAATAATATATACTACTACTACTAATAATAATAATAATAATAATAATAATAATAATAATAATAAGAGTTAATTGCCATTTTCGCCCCTGAGGTTTGGGCACATTTGCCATTTTCGTCCAAAATGACAGTTTGGTACCATTTTGCCCCTCACGTTTGGCCATTTTTGCCATTTTCATCCAAATCTCTAACCTAGTTAAAAATCTCTAACCTAGTTGGACCCTAGTTGGACGAAAATGGCAAATGTGCCCAAACCTCAGGGGCGAAAATGGCAATTAACTCTTTTTTTAATTTAATTTTTTATATTTACTCTATAAAATACAATTGTTTAATTTAATTTTTTAAAAAGTTCTCTAACATAATTGTTTATTATATTTTATAGAGTAAATATAAAAAATTAAAGAGTTAATTACCGTTTCGACCCGTACCGTTTCGAGCCGAACCGTTTCGACGCGAACCGTTTCGACCCGTACCGTTTCGACGCGAACCGTTTCGACGCGAACCGTTTCGACGCGAATCGTTTCGACCCGTACCGTTTCGACGCGAACCGCCGTTTCGAGGCGAACCGTTTTGACCCGTACCGTTTCGACGCGAACCGTTTCAACCCGTACCGTTTCGCCCCGTACCGTTTCGACCCGTACCGTTTCGACGCGAACCGTTTCGACCCGTACCGTTTCGCCCCGTACCGTTTCGACGCGAACCGTTTCGACCTGAACCGCCGTTTCGACCCGTACCGTTTCGACGCTAACCGTTTCGACCCGTACCGTTTCGACGCGAACCGTTTCGACCCGTACCGTTTCGCCTCGTACCGTTTCGACGCGAACTGAACCGTACCGTTTCGATACGGGTTCGATACGGTACGGGTCGAAACGGTACGGCTCGAAACGGCGGTTCGCGTCGAAACGGTACGGGGCGAAACGGTACGGGTCGAAACGGTTCGCGTCGAAACGGTACAAGTCGAAACGGTTCGCGTCGAAACGGTACGGGGCGAAACGGTACGGGTCGAAACGGTACGGGTCGAAACGGTTCGCGTCGAAACGGTACAAGTCGAAGCGGTTCGCGTCGAAACGGTACGGGGCGAAACGGTACGGGTCGAAACGGTTCGCGTCGAAACGGTACGGGTCGAAACGGTTCGGCTCGAAACGGCGGTTCGCGTCGAAACGGTTCGGCTCGAAACGGTTCGGCTCGAAACGGTACGGGTCGAAACGGTTCGCGTCGAAACGGTTCGCGTCGAAACGGTTCGCGTCGAAACGGTACGGGTCGAAACGGTTCGCGTCGAAACGGTTCGGCTCGAAACGGTACGGGTCGAAACGGTAATTAACTCTTTAATTTTTTATATTTACTCTATAAAATATAATAAACAATTATGTTAGAGAACTTTTTGAAAAATTAAATTAAACAATTGTATTTTATAGAGTAAATATAAAAAATTAAATTAAAAAAAGAGTTAATTGCCATTTTCGCCCCTGAGGTTTGGGCACATTTGCCATTTTCGTCCAACTAGGGTCCAACTAGGTTAGAGATTTTTAACTAGGTTAGAGATTTGGATGAAAATGGCAAAAATGGCCAAACGTGAGGGGCAAAATGGTACCAAACTGTCATTTTGGACGAAAATGGCAAATGTGCCCAAACCTCAGGGGCGAAAATGGCAATTAACTCTAATAATAATAATAATATATACTAATAATATATAGTAATATATAGTATTAATTCTATTATTAATATATAGTAATAATAATAATTTAGAAAACACATTGTTGAATGTTCTTCTTACATGTTATATGCTCAAATCGATATTTTCCAAACAAAATGTCAGTATATTATACAATAAATTTAGTTCGGTTATGTTACAAAAGGTAACAACTTTCACTTATATTTTTCATCTATTGTAATTTCTATTTTAATCATTACATTGTATCATAATTTGATATATCATCTATTGTAATTTCTTTTTTAATTATTACATGGTATCATAATTTGATAAATAATTTACTTGTAGGGACTGTCCAAGAGAAAATGAAGGAAAATCTGTTGTAAAAGATAAAAGTGTTTTATCATATTACATAGGTGTTGTTTGTTTTTTCAGAGGTAAAATGTCTTAAGTCTGCGGACCACATCTGCAAACGTCTGTAGCAGAAGAAGTGGACCAAACATCTGCAGTCTGCAAGAAAAATATTGTTTGTTTTTTATTGTCTACAGACTGCACATAAATTCCAATTGTGCAACTAACACTCTGAATCACGATAAAGGAACGTTTTCTCTGACGTAATTCTTCGCCATTGAAGAAAGATTGAAGTGCTGCTACTTCAGTATTGTTGTTGTTGTTGTTGTTATGACAGATGCAAGATGAAACATGAGAGAGAGAATTACCCCAACAAGGTAGGATGTGTAAGGTACTCAGCAGGTGGTTGTCGGCGGCTCAATCAGAGGTGAGGGAGGTGGCGGAGATGTGGTAGTGGCGGAGGGGAGATGTGGTGTTGGCTGGGAGGAGCTAGGGTTTGTTGTGTTTTGAAAGAGCAGAGGAGGAGAAGTGGTTTGAAGAGGGGAGTCCAGGTCTACTTGGAGAAGAGGTCTAGAAGACCTTTTTTAATGAAATCACTTCTAAAAAACAAACACCCTGCAGACTCAAAAGTCTGCACGTGGTCTACGTGAGGCAGACATAAGAGGTCCAAAAGTGCTTTTCACAAAAAAACAAACACCCCCATAGAAAATAAAATAATACTTTATCTTAAATCTTAAATTCATAATAATTTAAAATATGTTACCCCAGCATGCTAACCGGCTAACCCTAAAAATTTGTATAGAACATAAATATAAAAAAAGTTACTAGCCCAAGACTTTATAGCCTAATGGCATCTTGAGGGTGGGATAAGGTTTTGAACCAATAGGTCCTGGGCTCGATTCCCACAAGGGGGTTTTTCCCACATTTATTGGGTTTCCTCCTGAATTGGTGTATAGGCATTATGCCTAGTGGAGATGAATATGATCGGGTGGTTCCGCTGGTGGCACGATGATACTCCAGTGGTCCGTCAGTGATCCAAATTTGCCGTTAAAAAAAAGGTTGCAAAAAGATATATGAGCCCATCATCCATTCATCCCATATCCATTCACCCATTCCTTAGAAACCAAGTGTGTGTGTTCTTTTTTTTTTTTTTTTTTTTTTTTTTTTTTTTTTTAAATAACTCCACTTCACAATAGTTTATTTATACATGTTTTTATTTTAAAACTATATATTACAAAAATCATTGGATAGATATTTACTTATATAGTATGACCGTGGCAAGCCTATAGAGGGATAGGAGGGATAGGGGATTAATGGTTCGATTAAAAACCTTAAAACTGGTCATCGATTTGGTTTCGAGGTTGTTTTTAATAAGTTTCCAGTCGATTAGTTTCATAGTTTCAAACCATAATGAACGGTTTGGTTTGCAGTTTATAAATTATACCCTAAACCTATTGTAAATAATCAGACCAGGCCAGACTAGACCGTAAGATCGAATATACTTCAATACTGAGTTGTAATATTACATATTTTGTAATGAGATTTTTTAGAATGATGGGCTATATATTAAACCAATACCGGTTTATCCCTTTCGCATAGTCAGCAATTCCTTTACTTGGTGACTCCCTCGCCTACCTTTCGTATACATATGGTTTGACTTAAGTCTATTAGATTTTGGTGCTCTTTTTATGAATCATCTTCATGATCAAGTTCATTTTTACCTCAAACCTTGATACTCTTGTACCTATTAGCAAACACGATATATCCTAATAATTTACAAACTTTTATCCAACTAATAGGAAGAAGAACCGTGAAATCTAACCGGAACCAAAGCGTTAGTAATAGTTTGGTCTAGTTCGGCTTTAGTTATTAAAGGTTTGGTTAGGGTTTCAATTTTAGTTTTGGTTTTGGTTTTGGTTTTGGTTTTTTATCATCAAAAATCATTTTTAACGTTTTGCTTATGGTTAACCATCAAAACGAAATTGTTAACACATCTATAGAGGGAAAATTGATTTTTCATAAAAGTATGTCATCATACATGATGCCACGATATCAATCAAAGAAGATAAAGCGCAATACCAAAGCCGAATCCTATGTAGACAAGATTACAAAAAACAAGTGGAGAAACATGGATATCTACAAGAACCAATAACTTGAGATTCCAAGATACTTTCAAATAATTGTTTATTTGTTTTGTTTAAGGATGTTGTCTCATACGTTTTTGTCTTTATTGAAGCGAGTAATTATTGACGATGGGAGAATGCTAAAAGGGATTTAAATATTTAATTCATAGGTGGGAGCCTAGAGGAGATGCTGCTAGGAGTACTCGACAGAGATCTCGAAAAATAAGGGAAGTGATACATGCAATAGCAATTCAAACGATGTGGATCTTATGGAAAACAAGAAACGAACGGGTATTATAGAAGACATAAAGGAGACATCGTTCCAAATGGTGAAACAAAGATCAAATTATGGTGCGATAACAAGACGAGAATGGTGGGATTTCAATATAAGTATGTAATTTTGGTCTGTCTTTTATTTTTTCGTTTTCACTGTTTTCTGCTTTTGCTTGTATGTTCCAGCTCCTGCTCCTGGCTGGGGTTTTTTGACAGTTTTGTTTTGATCTTTTGAGTATTAATAAAGGTTCCGTTTGGCGATTCAAAAAAAAAATATTTAATTAAGTAATATACCATAAGCAAGCCAAAGTTAACCAAACTCAAATCCAAGTCTAAAAATAAGATTGTTTAGTAAACGAGTCCGAGCTCGAGCTTCCTTTATCAAGCTCGAGTCGGCTCGCGAGGTACGAAACTGTATAAACCGGTGTTGCTTCTTATGAGATTTGAGGGTTCGAGAGTGCCGCGGTAGACGATGATATACATCAAAAGTAAATTAGATTAATAGAAAGCTCGTTTCTATTATTATTATTGTTGTTGTTGTTGTTGTTGTTGTTGTTGTTGTTGTTGTTGTTGTTGTTGTTGTTGTTGTTGTTGTTGTTGTTGTTATCTCCAATGGGTCTTTTGAGATTAAGTCCTTGGAAGCCCTTAAAGATCCTTACTATTGGAGTTCTATTGAAAGTCTGACATGTACAGAGAAAAAGTAGCGGCTAGAGTTTTATTATGATGAAAAGTGATTATATAAAATAAAGAATAGCAAAACTATAAATAGATAAACTATCTACGGTTACTAGGAAAATGAGCTAAACAATAAACCCAATACGAAAAGAGCCCACTAGTTTTATTATGTTAACAAGTTCATCTAT
Organism: Helianthus tuberosus; assembly: GCA_030545235.1. Taxonomy (NCBI): domain Eukaryota; kingdom Viridiplantae; phylum Streptophyta; class Magnoliopsida; order Asterales; family Asteraceae; genus Helianthus; species Helianthus tuberosus. Next base: position 180,757,285 of record CM060359.1, read on the forward strand.
CTTAACATGCCCCTAGGTGAGATACTTTTGCACAAGAGCATGGGTTTGCCTCGGTACATGCGCTGAAGTGGGCCCAAAGTGAAAAAAAATGTTTTATTTAAATATTGTGTGTAATGGATATGTAATGAAGTGTAAATTAAGAAGGGTAAGGATATTTGTAAGGTTAAAGATGAAATTGAGGTTTAAGGATATTATGTAAAAGATGATATGACAACTAAGGGCGTATTTACCATTGGAGATAGTCTTATTTACCATTGGAGATAGTCCCGTAACCACCAAGAAAATATTGAAGTCAATGGTTACCAGATGTATTATCAGAATAAATTTTTTTGATTATTCGTACAACATCATACCATTCACAGTATTAAATAATGTCTGAAATTTTGAGAACGAAATTTAGTACCAGATGTATTATCAGAATAATTTTTTTTAAACGGTGAGAATCTTTAACTTGTTGTGAGAGAGATCTCACACCCTCCTAAACAGAGGGCCCAAACCCTACTCTGGCCAAACTATGTTGTCTTATCCGGGTCCACGCTGGTGTTAGAGTTTGGCTAACGGCGTTCCCCAAGAAACCATACCATCTACTGTCAGGTTGCACAGGCTTGCACCGCCATAAGAGAGGTGTAACACATTGTGTACACAAGAGAGAATAATCTATAGCATCCACCTTTTTGAAGCTTAAGCCTAAATTTTTAAGGTTTAATTATGTGTTAGATTCAATTTAGATTTTTCCTCTTGAATCAAAACTCTTTCTTCTCTCATTCTTCTGAATTTTGTGTTGCAATTGCTATTTATCTTTGTATTTTTTTTGTTTTTCATTTTCATAAATTTGATGTAAGTTAGTGATGAAACTTTCTTCAATCATCAGATTTTCACAAGGAGATTAAAAAAATCAATATATATATATATTTTTCACTAATTAAACTCATATAAACTACAAACTCTAATATATGTAATTGTGTATCTTTTAGAAATCATATAGAAAAAAATGTGTGTTACCAAATTCTCATGTTCCAAAGGGCTTGTAGCTTAATGTTACCAAGCTGTTCAAAAGGTATCCCTCCCAAGAGGTTGAGGTTGGGATGGGTAAATGCGTCAGAATGCCAGTACCATCCCGTTATTTTGTACCGTTACCATCTTGATTGAATATCATCGCTAATGGTACATGCTTTGATTTAAGGCCAAATTCGGTTTATGTACTAGTCGGTATTTGTACCAATACTATACTGAAAATACCAAATAAGAAATAAAGATATAAATCCCGTAAATTTGGTAGCACAATCCCTGTCCATAACATTTTTTTTGAACGACAAATTTATTTTTAAATCCTATATAATCCGTGGGACTTGAACCCAAGACCCCCTACCCATACCATCCCTGTTATACCTATTCCGGTCAAAGAGAAGTGTAAGATACCATCCCTATTACACTCAATTCAATTTGAGAAAGAAAAAAAAGACTTTCTTCAAATAGAAGTGACAGGCAGAAAAACTTATTAACTTGGTTAAACCAATAATTTCTAAAGACAGCTGTCTAGAATCAAACAAACTGAACCCCCCCCCCCCCCCCCCCCCCCCCCCCCCCCAATAAGGAAGTCAGAAGCTTCACTAGCAACCCAACACTCTGCACTCTGCAACACAACAACAGTTAAAATGATTATTGTCAATAAAGAATATTGTGTATAAAGTGTAAAATGTTGATTGTTTTAGGAAAATTTTGGATCACCTTCAACAAACACGAATTGTAATCATGTATGTCATCTAACACCGAAGTTACCTTCATAGCTAGCCAGCCACCCAAAGATGTCGGTTTCTACGGGCCCAATCATGGTTAATCTGTGGTCCATTGGCATATAAGGACGTCTAGCTAAAGTAGTTTCGATACCATCCCTAGGTTGAGGGTCCCAGTCTTATAGTGAACAAAAGATATATAGGTTTAGAAGTAGAATTATTGGGTATGTATGACTTAGTCGGTTATAAAAAAAAAATCGAATTTTTATATGTCATGATCCTAAGCAAAATAAAATTTACAATAATGATGCGGATTTTGATATATATTCTGTTACTTTACAATAATAAAAAAACATAAACAAAACCTTTGATATAAAAGCGCAAAGGAAAAACAAAGAAAAGTGGTGGAAATTTCGTCGTGTCAATCATGTCCCAAATGCAAGTTGCAAATATCCTACATCTCATCAAAAATGACTTGTTCATATATGGTGGGTACAAAAGAGCGAACTCGATAATGGACGGTCACCTTCAACAAACGCGAGTTGTAATCGTGTATGTCATCAAACACCGAAGTTACCTTCGTAGCCAGCCGGCCAAAAATATCGGTTTCTACGGTCCCAATCATGGTTAATCAGTGGTCCATCGGTATATGTGCACATCTAGCTAAAGTACTTACTATATACATGAACACGATGATAATGCATAGATATTTATATAAGAAAGTGGTCATATGATCTTTAACAAAGACATGAAACACCTAAGTCTTATTTATAAAACCAATAAGTTTCTGAAGAGGCTGGACTTTTTTAGGCCCAACTACAAGAACAAATCGACCCATTTTTGAGCTAACCCTTTTCTTGGCTAAGCAGTGGTTTCTTCCCAAGGTATATCATCATTGGTAGGGTTTTTTCAAAGGTTCAAAACCTTCTGGCTTTTTCTTCACTGACCCGTTCGCGCAATTTTGTTGCATGTCATTTTTACCAAGATACGAGTGCAACAAATGCAACTATCTTACTTTTGTCAGTAACCGGTGGTGGACCTCGTGTTCTATGTCACAACCCGCCTAAAACTAGCCATAACCCTCTTTCACCTCTTCACTAAGCATGGCCTAAAGAAGCAATGGTTGTCCTACAATTATTGTGTGTTTTTTTTCTTTTTGATCTTAGAGTCTTTTCACACTCAAAACAACATTTAAACCATAATAATCAAGTCTTCGACTAGGAACATAACTTGCCCCTCTAGCTTTCACGCTTGCTCGAGTGACGCAATGTTTCTAATTTTGCGTATGCTTTTTATTTGCCTATACTGTGAAATAAAACCCGCCGTGCGTGTGCCTAATTTTATAGTTCTAGTGAATTCCAAAAACTTGAAGGTTCAAATAACCTAACTTTTATATTCTTTAATTTATTTTCCAGTGCTATATATTCCTTCAAAGATTTGTAAACTATAAAAAGACATTTATTACATATCAGATGGTATTATGGTCGACTACATTTATATTCCATTCGTTACGTTTAATTAGAACTAGTTTTTTTTTTACGTCACGCGTTGCGGCGAAACCAAGTAAATGATAATGTAAAACAAACGTGATTTTAAAATAAAGCAAGTTGTTTAGAAAGTCAAACCATTAGAACGATTTAGTTTATCATCATACTGTTTTTTATACCAAATAAATACTTTATTTTAAGCAGAACTTCGATTTTAACAAAACTTATAAGAGAATGTCAGCGAAAAAATTAAGCACAACTACGTACTTAAGTTTTTAGAAAAAAATTATAACGTAAATTATTAAAGAAGTATATCAAATTAATCGATAACTTAATATATGTTTTAAAAAAAGAAAAAAAACAATTATTAAAAAATGGTAAAGGAAATATATATTTTTTAAAAAGGAAAAAATTAAAAAGATGTTAATAAAAGTAAAAATAGTAATAAAATATTATAATATATTAAATAATAAAATAACAAAAAAAACTATATATAATTATTAAAATAAAGTTACTATTTATCATCTCTCGTGAACAATATATATAATCTAACTTATAATAAAAGACTTCAAATAATGTCACATGGCATTCTCTCCTTCAACCTCATAAATTTTATTTATATTTGTTTAATAAATTTCTTTTAATATTAATATTAATTAATAACAAATATATAGATATCACTTATTTTTATCCTTATCTAAAATTAATAAATAACTTCAATTTTGCAATGTAGAACTTTGTTTTTTACTTTTAACCCAAAGTTTTTTTATTTTTTGCAATTTAATCCCAACTCTTTTTTATTTTCAATTTTGGTCCACCATACTTTCATATTTCCCAAGTTTTTCGTTTCGTTCTAAATTTTGTGAGTTAACGCACCGCAACGTGCGTGTGGGGTTCAACATTTTTTCGTATATTTTTTTCCCGTTTGACTGGCCCGTCGTGTCACATCTATTTTTCTGCGTTTGACAAGTTCATCCAACACGCGGGTCCTGGATGGACTTGGTTATTTTTTTCTATGTTTTACATTTCGGTTTAATTTCTCAGCAACGAGCGTGTGTGATTCAAAGATTTTACGTTTGCTTTTCGCTCGGCGTTATTTTTTTCCCGTTTTTATTTATTTTGTTTTTACGAGCTTTTCCAGTGTTGGTGGTCGCTGACAATGGTATAGTATTGCTACTACTTAACATAGTTTTATGATAACCGCTGTAACACAGAGGCTTAATACTAGTAATGGTAATATAACTTAACTTTTATGAACGGTTCAGTAAAGTAAATTCGTAACATCATCATTTTATGTATTTAATATTGCTTTAAGTTATGAGATATTAGTTTAACGTCCTTACTTTATGTTATGTGGTAATAAATTGGAAGTGATTATATAAACATCACAATTCAAGGATTTCCATACACCCACAATTGTGAACTATTGAGAGTTGTTCTCATTTCGTCATTCACACATGGAGAAAGTGATTGCATTCAAGTTTGTTATCATCACCGCGTTGGTTATCACCACAGGTATTTTGTTCTATGAATGTTGTTTTTTTTTTCTTATTCTGTAGGCCATAGTTATGTGTTTAGCCGAGTAGGATTTGCAATTCAAAAGGGGGTGGCGGCGCAGCTTGTTGCCCGTCTACCAACCCATGATTTGTAATTTGCCTTTTATGAGTAAATGAAAAAGTATATTATACATTAATTCTTAAGCCTTTCATGTTCTTTTCTTGTAAGAAGTGTTATTCATCAACCAAACCTAGTTTTGTTATTTAAAAAGGGCTAGCGGCTTAACTTTTTGTCCATTTGCCTTTTATTTCGATGTATTAGTTTGCAATGAAATCTTAGCAGGTTATCCTTCAAAAAAATTGTATTCAAATATACACATATATCTCATAAACGATTTTTAAGCGGTGTTCGTTTGGCTAAGTTTCCTACCTTTTTTAGGTTAATATATATATATAGGGAGAAGATCATGCGAGAACCACCTCTTATTGCGAGAACCGCGAGAACCAATGTGAACACAACCAAAAATGCCTAAAAATAGCTAAAAATCGCACAAAATTTTTTTTTTTTGAATTTTTTATAAAAAAAATCGCTACTTTTCGAAGCCAAATTTTTTTTTTTTTAAATTTTTTTGCTTTTAAAAGTAGCGATTTTAACATAAAAAATATTAAAAAATTCAAAAAAAAAAAATTTAGATTTTTTTTAGCTTTTTTGGGGGTTTAGTTTTTAGCATTTTAGCTTGGGGGGGGGGGGGGGGGGGGGTTAGGTTTTTTTTAGCATTTAGCTTGGGGGGGGGGGGGGTGGGGGTTAGTTTTTTTAGCTATTTAAGTTGTGTTCACATTGGTTCTCGCGGTTCTCACAATAAAGGTGGTTCTCGCATGAGCTCCTCCCTATATATATATGCGGGTGTGTATGTTTGTATGTATGTAGGAATTAGGAATGTTTACATGTGTGAATGTGAGATGTTTTAAAGGCATGGATGAATGTTTTCAACACATTTGGACATTGATGTTTACTAATGCTGTGCTTTGAGATTTGAAGGCAATGCAGGTATGAGCTTATCGGGTTATGAAGAATTAAGTCGAATTTGGGATAAGTGAGTTTAAGAGAATGCTTGAATGAATCTATGTTTACATCATAGATTGTTAAACGGCTCCCTATTATGTAGAATAATGTCGTATGGTGTGTTAATGACTAATGAATAAGTTGTATGTGATGTCCACAGGTATCGCACGAATTACTTCTACTACTACCGAAGAGAAGCGGACGTTGATCGAGTCGATAGCAAGGATTGTACGGAAAAGAGCAGTTACATAGCTTGATTTATGTATTGACTTGTAGTATATAAAATAAATGTTTGATATAATTTAATTTGAGGTTTAATGCAAGTAATGTAGCTAAATAAGAAAGAAAATTTTAAGGCTCGTTTTCCGCTGCGTCTTTTCAAGGTTATTACGTGTTAGGGTGTTTCACAAAAGTATTTATTTCAACTTAAATACAAATACTAACTAGTACGGGTAAGTAAGGTTATATCCGCAGGGAATTTGTGGTCAGTGTAAAAGAATTTACTAGAAACTAAAATTATCTAATTGGGGTTTGTTTGTTTGAGAAAAAAAAACACAAATTGTAATGAAAAGTGTTATCAGAATGAGAAAGTAACCTTCACCCGGAATTCTGATCACCCGTTTTAACACAAAACCCGTTTACTGATTAAAACACCACATAGACATGACCTTGGAATTAATGACTTTGATTAGTTATTACGGACCGCTTTTAAATAACCTATAACACCTAACAACTCGTTTGATTAATTACCAACCAATCTACCAACCCGCTAATGATGCTAGAAAATCACTAAAACACTTGATCAACAGCAAACAATTCAAGTATAATAAACGTTTCACAAAATCAACACAGGTGGTTTAAGTTACCAGTTAATACGAATCAGCAAACAAAGTTCATGTAAAAACGGAGCAAGCGTTTATCCGGGGAAGTCACGAAGAATTTAGCTTCACATACTAATCCTCCACTCTGTTTACATTGCCGGTCTATATTTTGTATAGGTTCATACCACTTCAAATGGCCCAATGAACTAAAAGTCCAGCCCAAATTGATTTGTATTTGTTTTTTCTTCTTTCCTTGTCTCTGATCCCCATTTCCATAGTCAACATTGAATTAATACTATTATCTAATTTAGAGTAATCCATAAGCTGGTTGAAAACGTAAAATATATAATTATTTAAATTGAATACAATGTATTTTTCAAACATTTAAGAAATTACGGCTCATGTGTCACACTTTGGCATATGGATTATTTGTTGTTAGCTTGATTTTTAAGTATAACTAGCAATATGACATGTGGTGATGCGCCACGGGTCCGTTACAAACATCGAATGGATTAGCAGTGGCGGATGTAGCTTATACCAGGGGCAACGCCCGCTACGGCTTGGCGCGGAAAAATTTGGAAAAATTAGTGTAAATTTCGGAAAAATTTGACGTTTTTTCGATTTCGTTACGGCTTATTTATAAAACGTTACGGCTACGATCCGTTTCTAGATCCGCCACTGTGGATTAGTCCAGAGATTATGTGATTCGTTAACCATACGTATTTATATGTAGCTCGACTCACATATAGGAATTGTACAAAAAAAAAAAGCATAAAAACGTGTATAATAAAAAAATGACAAGCATAATGAAAAGGAATTAATTAGAGCTTAAAATAAACCATAAAAGTACAAAGGAAAACACATTCACATCAAGGGGAGAACATGATTATATGAGTCTTTTGCAAAGTAAAATTGCACCTCTCGCGCGTTGCGACGGAGTCGAAACGTAGAGTAACTCAAATTTATATCGTCGAATGAAAACATATTATATTTGACCTCACTTGTTTTAGAACAAAATTTACGTTGAAACGTATACCAACCGAAACGTACATAAAATAAACACAAAAATGTATTATATTTGACTTGATTCGTTTTGAAAAAAAAATAGCCTCAAAATGTAGGCTAACTCGAATTTATACCTACACGTACGTAAAAATACGGATGCAAAAAATTAGCTTTAAAAAAGTAAAGGAACAAAAAGCGTAAACTCAAAACTCTAGAAACATGGTCAAAATGGTATTTTATAAAGTTTTGAAACACAATCACAAATTAGTTTTTTAAATACGAAAATTAACAATCAAATGCTAGCGAAGAAGATTGAATTAGTTAAAAGTTAATAGGTTAAAAATTGGAGGGGTTACTATGCCAAGAGAAAATAGTAAAGAGTTAGGAATGCCATATGCAAAAGGTAAGGGGGTTTGATGAAAACCACACCGACATACTTTAGATTATGTATAATAACTAGTTTTTGCCCCGCCCGCGTTGCGGGGCACTAAGCCGAATAGTTCTCTCTCATAACATGTACGTATGTGTTTCGATTACTTGTACATACTACTCATAACATGATTTTAAAAAAAAAACTACATCGAGTCAATCAACTAAAACAAAACATTACGATATTTTTACTAAAAAACTAAAACAATGGAAAAACTATAATTTTAAACTGGGAGCACAACAAATGAACGTATGCCAGGCAGTCGGCTGACACGAATAATAATGAAACCGAGTCAACCAATTGAAAGAAAACACCATCATATTTTGTAAAAAAAAAAAATGATGGGATTACTACAAATTTACACCGGGGCAAAATCATAATTTAACAGGGAAAAAAACGGTTGCAAAACTCTAAATTTGAACTGTGTGCAAAATTGTAATTTGGCTGGGAAAGGAAAAAAACAAAACCAATGACAAAACTATAAATTTAAACATGACAAAATTATATTTTGACTGGAACAATGTGAAAGTACGAGACAGCTGGGTGACGCTATTTCCCTTCACTAAATGACATTTTAATACTTGAGTTTGTTTTCAAGTATTATATACTAACTTAAAAAAAACAATTTCTATTTGATTGCCGCCATTTGTGGCGAATCAAATAACTTTACTATTGTCGTCAGCGTAAATGTATATGTTGGATAATTAATTTCATATGTATATTTATTTATATCCATGGCCGGCCCTAGGTGGGCGGAAGGACCACCAGCCAAGACACGATATTTTAAAGGGCATGTTTTTTTTATGTAAAAAACACGATATGTATATGTTTAATGTTTTTTTAATATGGTATACACGTACAAACACCAACATAGGCCCACTTACAAAAACTATTCTTATGGTTTAGGTTAGTTACTAGTCCATTGGCATTAGGTTTAGACTTTTAGTGAACTCAATACCCATGGTTTAGATTAGTTACTAGTCCATTGGCATTAGGTTTAGACTTTTAGTGAACTCAATACCCAATTTCGTTATGGCCTAAGGACACGTTTTTCGAACTCAAACAAGATACACGAATTCTCAGGACCGGTCCTGTTTATATCTATCTAACCTTATATCAGTATCTATATCTTTACAATCCAAAAATCCACCGATAAAGCAATAAGTAACTTCAAAACTAAAACAATAAGTAACTTCAAAACTAAAATTTACATACATATAGATTTTAATCACAATTCACACATAATCCTATGCATATTATTATCTGTGGGTCGAAAAAATTAGCAATGCCGTTCAAAAAGTCGATGGTATTCAAGAGTGGGTTTGGACTTCCGTTCAAACCTAAATAAATAAGTTTTATGATTATTATCTAATTTAAGATTATCCATAAGTCGTTTAAAAAGTAATTTTGATTATATAAGTAGGGGAAGGTTCAAATGAAAACCACTTTTAACGTGAAAACTCGAAAACTAACTAAAAAAAGCCTAAAAAACACACCAATTTTTTTTTTCAATTTTTTTTTTATAAAAATCCCATGTTTTTTATATGAAAAAAAAATTTCAAAAAAAAAAAAAATTTGTAGTACACGTGTAATAATACACATGTGTAGTACCCATACACATGTGTAGTATTTACACATAACAAAAAAAAAAATTGAAATTTTTTATATATAAAAATGGCGAAAATTGGTATGCAAAAAAAAAAATTTGTGTTTTTTAGGCTTTTTTAATTAGCTTTCGAGTAGTGGTTTTCATTTAAACATTCCCCTATATAAGTAATTTGTTAATAAAAATAACCCCTTTCTATTATTATAATCTCATGAATCTTATCTTTTAATATTTTACTTTTTGGTTTTCATATTTATTAGAGTAAATTGCACAAAACGTCTTTTAAGTTTCACCAATCTTGCTGGCTTTAGCCTTAATCTTTAAAAGTTGCCAAAACCAGCCTTTAAGATTATTTTTGTTGCAGGTTTCATCCTTTATCACTAACCCAGTTACTAATCCATGTTAAATAACCTCACATGCATAGCATGTGAGGGTAAAACCGTCTTTTCATCTCTCTCTCCACTTTCTTCATCTTCAACCTCCAAAACCACACATTGTTGACAGCTATGTCGTTCCTTCCAACCCATAGAAATCACTTCAATGTCCGAAATCCCTTCAACTGGTGGTGTTTTGCCGCCATTAATCCCCCCTTTACCACCTGATAAACCTCCTGATACTCTCTCAAGTTCGTATGATTATGGTAGTGTTACTTTGGAACCCCAAGGTGCTTGTTTTCCCCAGCCGCCACCCCATTTTGGGGAAGACGACCCTGTTCGTAGTGTAGAGCATTGTTTAATTTTAATAGATAATAACCAGGAGAATCACTAGGAAGCTATAGTAGTATCACCTAAATCTACAAAGTGAGTATATTCTCTTTTTATAAATCTTTTTGTGAGTCAAAATGTTTTACCAAAACCTCAAATGTTTTAAATTACACTTAACAGTAATTGAGTATTTGTGATTCTACAATTACTACCGGTATGTTGAGGTTTTGTATACAAAATGTGAAAGACGTTACCATTGGACAAAGAGTTAGCCAATGAGTAATATGACCCACAAGTCAGGTGTTGACAGTACTGAATGAATAATTGAGTAGATATAAGCAAATGTAATTGCGAATGCCCTCAATACTGTAAAGTGATAAAACTGTTTTGATTAAACTAGGATGCACTCGCCAGTATTTCTTGCTGATAAAATCTTTTTAAAACGCTGATGTGCTAAAAGTGGTCAAATAAATATTAACTAAATTAACCCTAAATTAGACACCTAAATTTTAAATTTATAAAACTAAGACTCTCTAATCTAGACCACACAACCGGCAAGTGTACCGGTCAATGCAGTATAGCCTAAGTAAGTCCGAGTATCGAACCCACGAGACTCTCTAATTACGTTTACGACTCTATCTAGACTTAGACTGACACGGACACGACACTAATCATTTTTATATTTGATGGGGGGTTTTCTAAATATCCTAAAAATGCAATTAAATTAAACTAATTAACTAAATTAACTAAATTAACTAGACGCGACTTTGGACGAAGACTTAACTCAGTGATGATGAAGGCTACCTAGGCTAGACTCATGTTTAACTTGGAGTGGCTTTCTATTCGAAGCTAATGTGGTATGGAACCGCGATCTTTTGATACTAAACCTATTAAGACACCAACTAAGCCCCTCAACCCTTCTCGAGGTGAAACTTATGGCACTACCTAGGCCGTTACGACTACCAGTTGTTAGATTTCCTTACAGTCCTCTAACTTCTTGAAAAGTGCCTTAATATGACAATCTACCTTACAGCGCGAAAGTCTAAGGCAACTATGGTTTCTAACTTGGTTTAATAGACACGAGATTGATTAGGGAACTAAGACCGATTTCTTACAAAACCTAATCCTAGCTATATACCGAACCGAGACCTATTAATAACCCCGAGCCTCACAGCGACAAGATTAGTAGAACACTTGATTTTATAAGATTACCGAATATTACTTCTAAGGTTATTTCGCGCGATTTCACCCTAAAGAATTAAAGATTTATTACGTGATATAGACACTCACCAAAATCTAAAACCCTAGCATGACTCTATTATGTGATAAAGACCGTCACCAAGAATCATACAAAGTAATAATCAATATTCAAACAATATCAAGCACGCGTACACACCAAATTAAAGGTTCCAAAGTTCTTTACTTTTTAAGAAAATCCATAAACCAACGTTAATAACGAATAAAAATCCAATCTTTATCAAACAATCGTCATAGCCTAGGTAGTTTTAGAAATTTAGCCAAGTATCACCGTATTAAAAACAATCAAACAAAATCTTAAACAAGAATTCATCGGATAAAACAAAGAAAATAAGAAAACTAGAAGAATCGGATAACAGAACCCGGTAATTCCTTGTTCTCCAAGCTTTCCGCTCAATCTCGATGATTCCCGCCTTCAAGTCTTGCCAAATAAAGCTCTAAATTTCATCTCTGAAGTTGGCTTCGTCCGTCTGATGTCGTCGATGTCGCCTCCCCTATTGTGCGTCTGACGTCTTGTATATATTCTAAAAGTATGGCGTCCAAGAAAAGAATCCTAATTAGATGTGGGCAAATAAACCGGTTTTTTAACCGTAACCGGTTATTAACCGTAACTGGTTTTTAACCGGTACCAAAATAACCGGTTTAGGTTAATTAATAACCGCCGGTTCGTAACCGGTTTTCGTTCTTCATATCAACAACCGGTTTCTAACCGGTTAATTAAAAACCGGTTTTGTTGAGTATTAATAACCGGTTAACCGGTCTCATCTTCTTCAACAGCAAAAGCACAGCAACACAGCAACACCTGCAGACCTGATTGTTACCGTTGGAAGTGAAAAAAACGGTAATATTACCGTTTTGTGACCTGTTTGGATGTGTATAAATAAGATTTCAATGCGTATGTATAATCCCACTTCAATTCTAGCTCAAAAACACACTTACAAAATACGTTTCAACTTTCAAATCGCGAGTTCGAGTGGCGATGCTTCGACCGTTGTTGGTTCATCTAGCGAGTTGTTTGTGAAGAGGATCTTGACCACGAATAGGGACCCGACACTATGGGTGAATTTTGATTTATGCTAGATGTCGATTGGAAAAGAAAAGGCGAGGTGCAAAAATTGCGGGGCGTTTCTTGCGGCGTCGTCGAACTCTACTTTGAGAGCACATTTGACGTCGCATTGCAAGACATTAAAAAAAATCCCGCCAATGATCAAGCGCAAATATCACGGGGTATGGGTGTTTGGAATTTCGACCCGGAGGCGGTTCGTTTAAGGATGGCTCAATTTGTTATTCAACAATCGTTGCCGTTCGATCACTTTGACAATCTGCGCTTGACTAAGTTGATTCAAGAGACGCTTCAACCACGTTATGTTCACGTAAGTCGTTCAACTCTTAGACGCGATTGTTTAATGATGTGGTCAAAAGCTAAAAAAGAAATGATTTTAGGTTTTGAAAAATTAAACACCGGTGTTAATTTAACAACCGACGTATGGTCGGCTCCATTTGGTTTAGCGGATTCTTACATTTGTGTTACCGCGCATTGGATCGATCCCAATTCGTGGAACATGATGAAACGTACAATCGCGTTCGATATATTTGGTTATCCACACACGGGGGAAAATATATTTCATGTCTTAGACGATGTTATCAAAACTTATAAATTAGAAAATAAAATAGTTTCTATTGCTTTTGATAATGGGTCGAACAACACAACCGCGGTGCAAATGTTAAGAATAAAATACAATCCGATTTGCGATGGAGAATTTTATTATAGCCGATGTGTTGCGCACATCATTAACTTGGTTGTGCCAGACGGGCTAAATGTTGAGTCCGTTAAAGAAGTTAAAGAAACTTTTAAAGATATGTTACGTGACGTTTTTCAAGGTAGTCGAAAAAGATATGCGGATTATAGAAAATGGTGTAAAGCTTTAAATAAGAAATGCTATAGCGCACATTTTGACATGGTCGTCCGTTGGAACTCTACGTGGAAAATGTTTGATAGCGCGATAATGCAAAAAGAAACCTTAAAATCTTTCCACGATAGTCTTGCAACGTCCGGGTTGGTGGAACCATTTGATGACGATGGTTGGAAGTGTATTGAAACGTTAACACAATTACTTGAAGTTTTTAGAACCGCGGCAAAGATTTTATCGGGAGTTTATTATCCCACTAGTTCTTTGGTGCTTAAACAACTATTTTTGATGTGTCAAAAAGTAAACGACTTTGAATTCCAATGTGACATTTACGAACATATGATTGTTCCAATGAGAGAAAAGTTTAAAAAATATTTTCGAGAAATGCCACCGGTTTTTACATGTGCCGCCACCTTGAACCCGACTATAAATATTGCGGGTGTTGAGATGATGATTTCGGATATTTGTTCGGATTTGGAGTTAAATGACGACGACCCAAATTTTACAAGAAATGCACTAAAACGTTTTGACGTTTATTTAATCAATCTTTTTGATCATTACTTTCAAAGATATGGTAACGTGTCATCGTTACACCAAAAAATGGCGGCGAGCTCGAAGGCGTCGAGAAAAGATGCGGAGTTAAATTTGTATAATTCGTTAAGAAATGAAAATAGTAAACGTTCTCGAGGTGATGCATCAAATAGTGAACTCGGGAGGTATAAATATACCGATTTTTTAGCAACCATGTCACCCGACGAGTTTCACAACTTTGATATTTTGGCTTGGTGGAAAATACAAGAACCGCATTATCCCGTTTTAGCCGCCATGGCACGTGATCTACTAAGCTCCCAAGCTTCTACGGTAGCTTCGGAGTCGGTTTTTTCTCTTAGTGGAAGGGTACTGTCTATTCGACGAACAAGACTTACACCGGAGGCGATGGAAATGTGCATTTGTTTGAAGGATTACTTGGATGGCGTGGAACGTATACAACATATTTCAAGTCTTGAGGGCGAGCTTGCGGTGGAAGAACAATTACATGATGTTGAAGTTTTTCAAGGACGGGATCAACCACTTTCCGATGACGAACTCATGTACGATGAATCCGTACGCTCTACTAGCCCTCGAAGCGACTAAACGAAGAAATGATGAAACAAAACTACAAGACGACAACTTCATTCTAGACTAGTTAAGAAAACTGTATTGGATATTTTCATGTTTATTAATGTAATGTTACTTGATCTACTAATATAACTAGCACGAAAACAGGAGATCGTCAAAAAATATAATTGACCATGTAGTTTCTAAAATTATGTTTTTAAGTAGGTTTAATTTTATTTAATGTTTTTTTTATATTTTTATTTAATGTAATGGTTTTTTAGTAAGTTTTTTAATTTAATGTAATATATATACACACTTAAAAAGGGTATAGGGGAAAGAAGTCAACAAAGACAACCAACCAATAAGGGTGTCCGGGGCACCCTCGGTGACCCCATGCGGGGACCGGTTTTACCGAGCGGGGAGGGTGCTGCCGAAGGCGGATGGAGGGCAATCGGGGAGGTGGGTCGGGGTGAAGTCACCGAAGAGGGAGAGATGAGATGGTGGGGCCAGCCTCATTTTCAACCAATCAAAACTTTTACTTTTTTTTTTTTGAATAAAAAAACAATTCCCCTAAGAGGGGAGTGCCGCCATCAAATTGGGGTGCGAGGGGAGTTTAAGAGGGGAGTTGACGTGGCATAACCTGATTGGGTGTGCGTAAGAGATGGGACTCCCCTAAGAGGGGAGTGCCCCTCTCACCCTAAGGAAAGTTTACTATTGATTATGATGTGACAACTACTATTCATTAGCTTTGTTTTTTAATATATGTATATGTATAATGTAATATATATACACACTTAAAAATGGTATAGGAGAAAGAAGTCAACAAAGACAACCAACCAATAAGGAAAGTTTACTATTGATTATGATGTGACAACTACTATTCATTAGCTTTGTTTTTTAATATATGTATAATTATAAAAAACGTATTTTATTTGGTTTATTTGTGTGTTTAAACATTTTTGTAATTTTTGCAGCTTTTTTTATATAATTCTGCAGGTTTTTATATAATTCTGCAGGTTTTTATATGATTCTGCATGTTTTTATATAATCCTGCAGGTTTTGTATATGTTTCTGCAGGTTTTTTATATGATTCTACAACTTTTTTGTATGTTTTTATATAATTCTGCAGGTAAAATATAATTCTGCAGGTTAAAATATGTTTCTGCAGGATTTGTATATGTTTCTGCAGGTTTTTATATAATTCTGCAGGTTTTTATATAATTCTGCAGCATTTTTTTTAACTTTCTGCAATTTTTATATAATTCTGCAGCCTTATTTAAAATAGCCGGAAAACCCGGTTTTTATTAACCGGTTCACATGTTAACCGGTTTTTCATAACCGGTCGGTTATTAGCGGGTATTGATGTTCAGGGTTAATAACCGGTTATTAACCGGTCGGTTATTAACTGTAACCGGTTTTTTTTGGCCCATTAACAGCCCCAACCGGTTAACCGGTTTCGGTTAGGATAAAAACCGATTTGAGCACGTCTAATCCTAATTACCCCCAATAACAATTGCTTCCGTCTGATTCATTGGGCTTGGCCCACTCCTTCACAAACATTAGCCGCCTTTTCTTTTGTTTCCCTAAAACTCCTACAATAATAATTCTTGCTGATGCCTCTTTATTTATTTGTTCATTCACCCCCTTCCATAATAATATCATATGCGGCCTCATTTATATCTTCAAAAGAATTAATAACATTGCCGCCCTTTTAGGATCCCTCAACAATATTTTTGATAATAATATTATCACGATCGGGTGTTGGTGTATTTGGAAGGCAAGGAACGATCATAAATTCAATAATAAGGATATTAAAGTAGAGGGGATCATTCGGGAAATAAAATATTTTGGTATAACACTAGATCGAAAGGTAGTATAGTTAGTTGGGAAGATTGGCGTAGTTTTGTAAATATGTAATTTGGTGTTTCTTTTGTGTTTGGGCCTTCTCGTCTTGAGGTTGGTGTTTGTTCTTAATGAAATTCTCCTTTAAAAAAAAATATTTTTGATAATAATAATATATTAATCCAATAATAGTCACGGCCCTTTTTTTTTTTAATTCGTATCTCCATGTCAGCCGTTTTTTTTGAACATTAATAATTGGCAGTCTTCAATATAATATACTATATTACTTCTTTTCCAATTCATCTGATCGATGTCTACCTCACAAATAGATAGCAGCTTTTCAATTTCCATATTTCACTTTTCAAATGATTAGTTTTTTATATGGCCTTCAACTTTTAATAATATAGAGATAAGTGAGCTCGACCCAATTAGGGAAAATAGCTGCAATTTAATTCCGGTCACTGACATCCTACTCTACCCAACTAGCTGGTTATTTTCTTTTTACTCGTCTTCTCTCCATTTGCACCAGGACCTGTCACAACACAAAATAATATAATATAACACTAAAACTAAATAAAAATAAATGAAACATATACAATAATTATACAATTTACACAGGACAAATATGTGTATTTTACCCTACATCAAATATCCCCACACTTAACTTTTTTTCGTCCCCGAAAAAGACTTATGCAAAACGGAATCATAGACGGGATAATCATTCGGGACAAAAGCTTAAATTACTTGTTAAAAACCGAAACTTGTGTTAGCCGCGATTGCAAGTATTCGTGTCCTCTTAAACCCAACCTCGGTTCCAAGTCCTTATCATGCAATTTAGGTTCAAGTGCGGTCAATCTACCTAGGGTCTCACACTAAAATTTGCAGGTCCACCTAATCCACCCTCAAGCTTATAGGACAAAAGGAACAACGACTGGGTTATTTCCTAACCGTTTTATACCAAGATCAAGAGAATTTAACATCAAATCTTTTCTCATTTTTTTTCTTTTCTTTTTCTTTTGAGCTTAGACTTTGCTTTACCTAACCTAGAGGTATTCCGGCTGTAGAGTCGCTATCCCCAACCAAGATTACAATATGCGTCGGTAATTTTTTTGCAATTTCGATTTCACACATCCTAGAGGTATTCCGGTTGTAGAGTCGCTATCCCCAACCAAGATTACATAGGCCTGCGCTACTTTTCTTTAGTTTCTAGCTCATTTTTTTTTCTTTTCTTTCAACGAGATATGATAAGAAACTCTAACGATCTTAACTCTAACGAAGAAGTGTTTTGCTGACACTTAAATTTTGTGTTAGGAAATAACTTATGTGATTACATGTAAATATTGTTTTGTGTTATTTGACTATTTGTTAGTTTATAGTATGAGTGAGCAAGGTACTCTGGACGCCTATCGTCACTTAGCTAGTTCACCAAAAGATGAAGGAACATTATCTCAACCTAATCCCTCAGGATACTCAGCCGATACTGAGGCAGGGATATTTATTTTTAAGGCATAGTCTGAGGAACCCTTCACTACTAAGAAGAGAGGTTGGTTTAATAGAGGAGCACATGAGAGAAGAAAGAGGATGAAGAAGTTACAACAACAAAGAGCGATAGTCAGGGCTAATAGGGAAGCAAATGCACAAACTCAGGAAACAGTCAATAGGCCACCATGGGAAGAGGAACTAGATAGACAGTTGGCAGATTTCCATATGCTAGCCACTACAGCAGTAGACGCTAACCTAAATCAAATAGCTGAACCGCCACTGTTACATTTATTCCTAGACCAACAAATGCTAGAACCCAACCAAGAAAACCAATTTTCGATACCTGCCTTTGACCCCAACGAGTTACCTAGAATCCTAACCCCAATGCCTTTAGAACGCGATCCATGATAGGATGACGATAGAACATTTTTTGGAATGAATAGCGCAGACCCTTACAAGGAACCCATACCTCATAACCCTTACCCAGTAAACCCACCAATGAGTCGAGAATGTGTGCAGGAACTCCGTCAGTATGGAGAAAGTTTAGTGAATGAAGGAAATAGAATTCGTCAAATGGAAGCTTATGTGGAAACATGTTGAGCGCGATATACATGTTTGGATACATGACACTTAGAAAATGCCTAGATATATGTGTAATATTGTATTTTGATAAAAAAAATATCTATAGATAGACTAAAATAGATACGGATGCATAACTACTAGTATATTTGATTTCCAGTTATAGTATGTAACCGATGCATATATATAGAAAAAGTAAAAGCCCCAATGATCAACGTTTTTGATCAATTTGTTTATGTGATTATGTATAAATATTTGTACTAAATTTCTTCTGTGATAATTTATATCTGATAAAATGTTCACAATTCAGATGGACAACGAAGTAAATCAGGAAAACCAGAATAATGAGAATAACGGAAACCAAATAGATAACAGTGCCATCCAACACATAGTAGCACAAGGAATTATAGATGCTATGCCCTATATTATCAAGACTGTTAAAGAAGCAGAAAATAATAAATCTGCAAATGGCAGTAAAGGCTAACACACTGAACCAAGTCACAATGTGAACGATAATAACGGACCTATAATCCAAGCTCCAGTTCCTAAAAGAAGAAGAACCGCTTCTTACGGTTGTTCTTATAAAGAATTCTTGGCCTACAAACCAATAGAATTCTCAGGCAATGAAGGAGGCATTGCATCCTTACGTTGGATAGAAAAGACAGAAGCAGTCATAAAAATAAGTAAATGTGCAGACGAAGATAAGATTATGATTGAACCAATCTTTTAAAAAATGCAGCCTTAGAATGGTGGAATACTATTCTCCAGTCTAGGGGAAGTGACAGAGTTTATAATATGGAATGGACCAACTTTAAGGAAATGGTTGAAATAAAATTCTGTCCCCCTAATGAAAAGGAACAAATCGCCAATAAGTTCCTAAATCTTAAAATGACTAGAATAGACTGCAAAGGTTACACTACCATATTCTTCGAATATGCTAGAATAGTGCCAACCTTAGCCTCACCCGAACCAGTGTTAATCTCTCGTTATATTTGGGGATTAATTAGTGAGATTAGACACGTAGTCAAGGCAGCTAGACCACAAACCATAGAAGAAGCAGTAGAACTAGCCAATACCCTGACTGATGGATTTGTACGCACCCAAGAGGAAAACCAGAGAAAGAACCTAGCTCAAAAGCTTACCCAGGAATTTCGCTACAGTAATTCCAACCGTGGGAAAGGTATAGGTTCTTCCTCTACACCCTACTGTAAGTATTGCAAAAGAAAGCACTCTGGAAGATGCTCCGTATACTGCAATTTTGCAAAATGTCTGGACAAAAGGAAGAAGACTGTAGGAAGAAACCTAGCAATAGGATATGCTACAATTGTGGAGAACCTGGTTACATCAAACCGAACTGTCCGAAACTAGCTCTAGCCACAACCAACAAGGTTAGGAATCTGAATGACCTAAGAAGAATGCCAGAGCGTTTGTTCTGAAAGCTGAGGAAGCCAAGATGATTCCTAATGTGATTGTCGGTATGTTCTTAGTTAATAATATATTTTCCAAAGTATTGTTTGACTCTGGTGCAAACCAAAGTTTTATCAATACTTGTTTCTATAAACTTCTCGACCAACCCTTAGTCAAACTTCAACAAGATTGTCTGGTAGAGACAGCAAACGGAGAATCCATTAAGATAAATGAGATCTTGCAGGGAGCAAGAATAGAAATTTTGAATCATAACTTTTCAGCTAACCTATACCCAATGAATCTAGCCGGGTTCGATGTTGTATTAGGAATGGATTGGTTGATAGCCAATCGTGCCAGTATTTTATGTGATCAAAAGTCAGTGCAAGTAAGTACACCAACAGGTGAAAAGATCACAATTAAAGGAGATAGGCCAACCAGATTGACAAAATTCATCTCTGTGATGAAAGCTGCAAGTTATGAAAGGGAAGGAGGAGTAGAATATATGATTTCTGTAATCATTAATACTAAGGAAAAGAATTAAAAGATATCCTTGTGATATCTAAATTCTCAGACGTTTTTACAGAAGAGTTACCTGGATTACCGCCTGATAGAGAGGTTGAATTTAGAATTCACCTAATACCAGGAACGACACCGATTGCCAAAGCCCCATATCGATTAGCACCAACGGAGATGCAGGAACTGAAGAAATAATTGGACGGACGGCAAAGGTTTTATACAACCATGTTCATCACCGTGGGGAGCACCGGTGTTGTTTGTTAAGAAGAAAGACGGATCGATGCGTATGTGCATTGATACAAGGTTACGATTAAGAATCGGTAGCCACTACCGAGAATCGATGATCTGTTCGATCAACTTCAAGGAGCTCGATTCTTTTCTAAGATCGATTTGCGCTCAGGATATCATCAACTGAAAGTACAGGAAGAGGACATACCTAAAACTGCTTTCAGAACAAGGTACGGTCATTATGAATTTACTGTCATGCCATTTGGTTTAACCAATGCCCAAGCCGCATTTATGGACATGTTGAACATGATATGTAAACCATACTTGGATAAATTCATAATTGTTTTTGTAGATGATATTCTAATTTACTCTAAGAGTAAAGAGGAACATGCAGCGCATCTGCATGCACTTCTGACATTATTGAGAAAAGAGAAGCTTTATTCTAAATTCTCAAAATGTGAATTCTGGTTACAAGAAGTGCAATTCCTTGGATATCTTGTTAATCATGAAGGAATTCATGTGGATCTCACAAAGATCGAGGCGATTACTAAATGGAAAGTCCCTGAGTCGCCAACAGAAGTAAGAAGTTTTCTTTGACTGGCGGGATATTATAGACGATTTATCCGATATTTCTCTAGAATAGCCATTCCATTAACCAAACTGACCTGTAAATCAGTTAAGTTTGAACGGGCACCAAAACAGGAAGAAGCCTTTAGAATCCTTAAGCAAAGGTTAACCAACGCACCCATACTCGCATTACCAGAAAGAACTGCAGACTTTATAGTCTATTGTGATGCGTCTAAGTTAGGACATGGATGTGTGTTGATGCAACGTCAAAAGGTTATAGCTTATGCCTCTAGACAACGTAAGAAACATGAAGAGAACTACACAACCCATGATCTAGAGTTAGGAGCCATAGTTTTTGCCCTTAAGATTTGGAGACACTATTTATATGGAAATAAATTTGTTGTATTCACCGATCATAAGAGTTTAAGGTATATTTTTGGGCAAAAAGAACTAAATATGAGACAGAGACGCTGGATGGAAGTTCTTAGTGATTATGATTGTGATATTCAGTATCATGCTGGGAAAGCTAATGTAGTAGCTGATGCTTTAAGTCGAAAGTATCATAAAAAGCCGAAGCGAGTACGTTCTCTCAGGTTAAATCTACAGTTAGATTTAAATGAGCAAATTAGAAATGTACAGGAAACAACAATCAAGGATGATGCTGAAAGTTTAAAATGAATGATTAAGGAGTTAGAACAAGGAACATATAGAATTTGAAAGTTCCATAAGAAAAGGATCTGGATACCTAAACAAGGAAACCTACGCCACAGAATTCTAGAAGAAGCTCATAAGTCTAAGTACATGATACATCCCGGAAATGATAAGATGTATCAAGATCTAAGAAATAATTTCTGGTGGATAGGAATGAAAAAGGATATAGCAAACTATGTTGCTAAATGTCTAACCTGTTCACAAGTTAAAGCTGAGCATCCGAAATCCTCAGGATTATTGCAACAATTAAAGATGCCAATATGGAAATGGGAATAGATAACAATGGACTTTGTTACCAAATTACCGAAGACAAGAAAAAGAAAAGATACAATCTGGGTGATTGTTGACAGATTGACCAAATCTGCTCATTTCTCACCAATGAAGGAAACTTTCAGTATGGAACAGTTAGCCAAGTTATATGTAAAGGAAATAGTTTTATTACATGGAATTCCTTTATCTATTATATCCGATAGAGATAGCCGTTTTACTTCTCATTTTTGAACAAGTTTCCAAAAAGCAATGGGAACCAGGTTAAATCTAAGCACAACTTATCATCCTCAAACGGACTGACAAAGCGAAAGGACAATAAAAACAATGGAAGATATGCTTAGAGCCTGTTGATTGATTTCAGAGGAAATTTGGACGACCATTTACCATTAATAGAATTTTCCTACAATAACAACTATCATACTAGCATTAATGCTGCATCATTTGAAGCACTTTATGGACGAAAGTGCAGAACTCTAGTCTGTTGGGCAGAAATTGGAGAAAAGCAACTATTTGGACCTAAAATAGTGCAAGAAACAACAGATAAGATAATTCAAGTCAAGGAAAGACTAAAAGCATCACGAGATTGTCAAAAGAGTTATGTAGATAACAGACGAAAACCTTTAGAATTTCAAGTAGGAGATAAAGTATTGTTAAAAGTCTCTCCATGGAAAGGAGTAGTCAGATTCGTTAAAAGAGGAAAACTAAGCCCCAGGTATGTTAGACCTTTTAAGATTATTAGAAGAATAGGACCCTAGCCTATCAGCTACAACTGCCAGAGGAAATGGTAGGAATACATGATGTGTTTCATGTTTGCAATCTCAAAAAGTGTCTAGCAGACGAATCAGTAGTGATACTTCTTAAGGACATAGAGGTAAATGAGAAACTTAAGTTTATCGAGAAACCCATTCAGATTGAAGATAGAAAGATCAAGAATCTCAAACATAAAAGACTAGTTCTGGTCAAAGTGAAATGGGATTCCAAGAGAGGACCAGAATACACTTGGGAACTCGAATCAGAGATGCAGAAGAAATACCCACACCTGTTCCAGTAGACCTCGCGAACGAGATCTAAAACAAGGTGGGGAGGATATAACAACCCTCCTAGAACCCTTAAACGTGACCCTAAACGTTCCTAATATACCTCGTATGCGAGAAACGGACCCAGAATACCCTAATATTTATAAAAACCAAGAAAAACAAAATTTGGGAGTCGCTCGCAGGCCGCGACCCCCTTAGCTTCCTGTGTCACGGGCCGCGACTAGCTTGGAGTGCCAGTCAAGGCATACCGCCACATGTCAGGTGACTCAGCAGACCTATACATTGACTCGACCAAGCTATAAATGACACGCAGTCCCTCGC
Organism: Helianthus tuberosus; assembly: GCA_030545235.1. NCBI lineage: Eukaryota > Viridiplantae > Streptophyta > Magnoliopsida > Asterales > Asteraceae > Helianthus > Helianthus tuberosus. The sequence continues at coordinate 180,780,855 of CM060359.1, forward strand.
GGGCCGCGAAAGAACAAAAGAAGGCCCTCGCGGGTCGCGAGCCGACGTCCGACAGGCCTATAAATTGGAGGTCGAGGCTCATTTGTTCAATCGTTCAAAATCGAATTCTCTCTCAAAAGCCTCTAATAATAGAAATTATACTCGGGTATTATACCCCTATATAGCGAAGCTCTGCCTCATTGTAAGTATTATAACCCTGCTGTTACCTACACGATCGATCTAGGGCTCCGTAACGCATGTCAAGGCTCTGCCTGACTTAGTCGTTGGGGTTCTGTCTCGTGTTGCACCCGATTGATCTAGGACTCCGTAATGCATGTCAAGGCTCTGCCTGACTCAGTCATTGGAGTTCTGTCTCGAGTTGTACGGTTAATGTGATTTGGGTTATTTTACTAACACGTGTGCATTATTTAATTTTAATAGATAATAACCAGGAGAATCACCAGGAAGCTATAGTAGTATCACTTAAATCTACAAAGTAAGTACATTGTCTTTTTGTAAATCTTTTTGTGAGTCAAAATGTTTTACCAAAACCTCAAATGTTTTAAATTACACTTAACAGTAATTGAGTATTTGTGATTCTACAATTACTGCCGGTATGTTGGGGTTTTGTATACAAAATGTGAAAGACGTTACCATTGGACAAAGAGTTAGCCAATGAGTAATATGACCCACAAGTCAGGTGTTGACAATACTGAATGAGTAATTGAGTAGATATAAGCAAATGTAATTGCGGATGCCCTCAATACTGTAAAGTGATAAAACTGTTTTGATTAAATTGGGATGCACTTGCTAGTATTTGTTGCTGATAAAATATTTTTAAAACACGTTTCAGGTAACAAAATGTGAAAGCCAATAGAAGCCAGCTGGAGAGCACCGAAGGCTTGGAAAAGTGGCTATAAAAGTTACCTAAATAAACAGGAGTTTTTATTTTCAATAATGAGGGTTTATCCCTACAAATGTATTGTCAAATGAACATATGTTTTATCCCAATGATTTATTATTATAAAAAGTTTGGTGTTTAACTCTGATAAAAATATTTTCTAACTACGGTCCTGATGTATTCTGCTGCCAAATTAATAAACTCCGATACCACTGATCTGGATCTCGCGGCGCCCGCTCCCGGGATAGGGGTCGGGGGCTGCGACAGCTGTCAACAATGGAGGGTTAAAGCTATGGTGGTTTTTGAGGTTGAAGATGAAGAAAGTGGAGAGAGAGATGAAAAGACGGTTTTATCCTCACATGCTATGTGAGGCCATTTAACATGGATTAGTAACCGGGTTAGTGATAAAGGATGAAACCTGCAACAAAATTAATCTTAAAGGCTGGTTATGGCAACTTTTAAAGATTAAGGCTGAAACCAGCAAGATTAGTGAAACTTAAAGGACGTTTTGTGCAATTTACTCTATTTATTAAGTTATATGATTGTTTGGATATTTTATATCAAATAACATGTACACGCACTTATAATTGTACTAATTAGGGATGGCAATGGGTCGGGTTTGGGACGGGTTTAGGTAATCCCAACCCCAAACCCAATTAGATAAGCTTGTCCCAAACCCGTCCCAAAACCCGTAGTGGGTAAATACCCATCGGGTATCGGGTATACCCACGGGTTTCGGGTAACCCGTTAATTTTAAAAAGTTTACCCGTTGGGTATACCCGACGCAAAACCCATCGGGTAACTACTAATCAGTTACATTTAGTATTATCACTCAAGAAATATATCAAATAACTATAATGTATATGGGATAAAATAGCTATATGTATTGAAAAAAGGATGTATTATATATTTACATATTAAAAAATATAAAAGAAATTATATCGGGTAAACAAGTTACTTTATCGGGTAATTGGGTCGGATAAACGGGTATATCACCAAATCCAAAACCCATTACAAATCCGTGAAAAAAATAAAAACCCGTCCCAAACCCGTCCCAGATATGTCGGGTTTACCCATCGGGTTCGGGTTCGATTGTCATCCCTAGTACTAATAATATAACTTCTTTCCACATTCCACAACTATATTCTTTTTTTTTCACGTATTATCTATCATTTAATATTTCATTAATTCAACTACATCTAATACATGGGTTTTTAACCTAATTATAAATAAATATAAAGTAAATGTTATAATAAGTAAATAGTACCTTAAAGCTCATTTTTAAATACATATCTTGATGACTATATATGCTAACTGATTACATTATATTTTCAACCTGTACAATACACTGGTTATTCAAATATATAACCTCTTAAATTATTTAGTATAAATCACATTTATTCAAACCGTGTAATATACGTGGTTTAAATAATTAACTCAAACCTACTAATGGACTTTATCGATGACTCCTAAAACAAATTGGCAATTTAGTTAATAGCAATTTAATTCACTAACATATATTTTCTCAAACATATTAATTCACCCATCAAATTTTAATTAATTTTATATCATGCAAATCAATCGAAAGTTCTTTTAACCCCTTTTGTTTCATAACCAACCGAATACAAAAACAAAACAAAAGAAAACAATATATTTTATACTAATTTCAATGCACATTTTTTTTTGAAAGGAGAACTTCATTAAAACACACCAAACCCGAAAACCGGGCAGGCCAACAAAAACAAGAAAGCTACATATTCACAAAATTACACCAATCTACCCAACTAAACAAACATTTCTTACACCTGTACTTATACCAAAGAAAGCTAAGAGTCCTGACCTCACAAAAAATCTCCTCAACACTACTTCTCTTGCCATTGAAACGGAGATTATTCCGAGCCTTCCACAAAACCCAACAAGCAGTGTATATAATCCCTTGTAAAGCCTTTCTTTCCGTATCCTTTCTAGACCCGACGTTATGAACCTCCACTAAATCTATAATTTATATTCAATAATGTATATCTTAAATGCACCTATATTTTATATTAATGTCAATGCACATTTACCATAATTTATATTTAATAATGTGTATCTTAAATACACCGATCATGGGTGGAAGCATCATTGTTAACCCGGAGGTCATGGATTCGATTTTAATTCACCCAATCAATTTTCAGTTACTTGATTGTTTAGAAACTTCGTAATTAATTTCTTAAAAATAACTGTTTTATTTAATTAATTATTAATTGTTTTATAAAAACTAAAATGTTATATAAACATAAATTAAGTATATATATATATATATATATATATATATATATATATATATATATATAGAAGCATTTATAAAAATAACTGTTATGAATGCATCCATTATTTAGTGACTACCCACATTTCTAACTCCCATGTCACAATTATGTTTGTATTAATGTTATAGCCTATATATAGTGGCTCATGTATTTTGTATGAAAAGATATCAATAAGAAATTTATCTCTTGTACTCCCATTCCCTTCTATACATTGCTAATAGGTTCTAGTTATTACACAACACGTTATCAGCACGAATTGCTTTTGAAGTTGGATTGTATCAACACAAGACACCATGTCGTATCAACGTTGGCGAAAGAGATAAAAGACAAAATTGTTGATCTGGTATGAAAACCCTTAATTGTTTTAATTTTATTTCCTCTTTTCTCATCGATTGTTGGTATGATAAAACTCTAAAATTAACTTACGCTTTTCTTGATATTTTTTATTGGTTATGATTTAAGATTAAAATTATCATGACCAACATTGATATCATCCTTATTTAACAAGGATCATAATGTTTTTACTTCTTTGTTTACTTTCCTATGTGTTAACATATCTGAATAGTTTTCTTTCACAAACAAACACCTACGGAAAACATTGAGATGTGAAGAAAAGAAAACAAAAGTAAACCAGAAACACAATGGTTTTTCTAGTTTCTCTAATTGATTATTTACAATATTGTAACTAATTTCTTACACATCATGGTTATCTCCCTTTTATCATTAAATATTTTATTGGATTTCAAGGGAAGTTTTGGTACACTAAACTGAATAGGTATGTTTCATTAACGGTTTGAAAAGTTGAAGTATCTAGTGAATTTATACGTTGATTTAGTTGTCCTAAATATGCAATATATATTTAAATCTCCACGATTGGTTATTTTGAAACTACTCTAAAGATTTTAATAATATAATTCTACTTGTATGTCAACTAACTCTTGGAAGATTTAGTTTTGGTTTTTGAATTGTAATCGATTTATTACTTGTGGGATAAATTGCTTTTATTATTATGGTTATGAGTTTTGATTGGTCCATTAATTAGTTTTTGGGGTTTCAAAGAGACATTACAAATTCTAAATCATTATGTGCTTTTATTATTATGGTTATGAGTTTTGATTGGTCCATTAATTAGTTTTTGGGGTTTCAAAGAGACATTAGAAATTCTAAATCATTATGTGCTTTTATTATTATGGTTATGAGTTTTGATATCATTATGTGTTTTTATTATTATGGTTTGAGTTTTGATTGGTCCATTAATTAGTTTTTTGGGTTTTCAAACATTACAAATTCTAAATCATTATGTGCTTTTATTATTATGGTTATGAGTTTTGATATCATTATGTGTTTTTATTATTATGGTTATGAGTTTTGATTGGTCCATTAATTAGTTTTTAGGGTTTTCAAAGAGATATTACAAATTCTAAATCATTATGTGCTTTTATTATTATGGTTATGAGTTTTGATTTGTCCATTAATTAGTTTTTGTTATTAGTATTTAGACAATTTATGATGAACTACCAAAATACAATTGGTATTAAAAGGTAATGTCTAATAGTTCTATTTGAAAATAATCATTAGTGCAATTCTATTAATGAATTTACAATAATGCACATGTTTATATGATAATATGTTATAATATGACAACTACTTAGTCAACTTTGTTGTATATCATTGTTATTGCAATTGTATAAGCCCTTTAGTTGCCATTAGATATTTAAATATGTGATTTGATTCTATAAAATATTTGTGTGGTAAAAGATATTATTTGCAAATTAACATGACACAAAAATTCTCAAGATCCCTGTTATATTTTCTTGAGCAACAAAATTTATTAGTATAAGAAAGCTTATTTACAAGTAATAAAGATTCATATGTTATTATATGATCAAGAAAGTTGATAGTGACATTTGTTTATGTTTTAAATTATAGTGACATAATATAAAGTGATGCATTGTATAATCATCACTTTTACATATTACCATAAACCTTTTTAATAGTGTTCTTGATATATTTTAATATTCAATTATGACAGTAAGGAAAGTTAATTATATGTATTTTATTATATTGTATTTGATGAGAAGACATCTTATATCAATTATATATTGTACAATTTGACTTTGTACATTAATATGCCATTGTTTATGTATATAAACAGTCTTCAATGAAACAGCTAAATTAAAGTTGTGCATATGATCACACGTTATAAACATGATTGAATGGTGATCAAGATTTATTTATAATATGACATTCGAAGTTTCAAACTCACTAAAGCTTATTGTAAAATTATTGATGCTTGTAAGATTTTGGGCTGATAAATCTTAATAATTCGGTCATATAATTGATGTTATGTGGTGAAAAGATTAGTTATACATGTGGAATAAAACAATTTCCACTTGTCAAACCTCAAATGCGCTATTGATATATAAGGTTTGAAACAGTCACCAGGAAAGTTGTCTAACTCTATTCCATTCCTTGAAGAGAATGTGATGAGAAAAATATATATCATAATCCATTGAGCAAAAAAAAAACAATTTCCATCGTCAAATATCATTAATTGTTAAAGAATATATATAAAGTTTGAAACAACAAGCATGAAAGTTCTGTGGTTCTAATCCATTCCCTAATATGAATGTGATGATGATCAATTCAAAGGTTATGATCATATACATAACTAAGAAAATTGTAATGATGCCACTATGAATGTTGTATGGGAGTATAGCAAATATGGCCAGAAGACTATATTAGAAGTTACTAGAAATGATACTAATTTTCCACAATATTCCATTAAATCAAATATGGTGAGTAACCAGAAGTTACTAGAATATTTATACGTTCACCACATGGCATGACCAAATAGGTCATCAAGATAGCATCATGATATGCTAAACAATCAAACATGCTAACCGGCACCTTAGCACCTCTAAGTAATCTAAAAACATTGCTCCCAAAATGCCTTATCGTATGTCTAGTTAGTTTTTTTTTTTTGCAAATAAATTTTTATGCCCTTCCAAACAATAAACTCCTACAAACAATCCCTCTTATATGGGACCATTGAAATGTACAGTTGTGTGGATTGTGGCATTCATACATGGTTACATATGAGTTTTTAGCTACCCGTATGTAGCATATGCCCAACACTATGGAACGTTGTTTTTTTACATGGTTTAACACTGTTCTTTGACAACCCAATTGTAGGGATCATTGTTGGGCACAATGTGAAATATAGTGAGAGGCATACGTAGTTGAGACGGAATTCGTCGATTGATTATATCAATTCAAAACCAACTGCTTATCACAAATACTCCCCATTACAACTGGTCTCCTGAAGAGAACCAAGTTTCCATTTTTTCTTATATATTTTGTTGTGCAGCCTATGTACCAATAGCACCACCATAATATATAAAATGGGATATGTACATCATATTCCCAGTCTTAGGGGGAGACAAGAAAATGAAAGACTGGTAACATAAAAAAAATGCATCATATTATATATCGACCCCTGAAGTGGTCAATGCAAATCTGAAGTCCAAAAGAAAGAGCGTGTATTTGCAAATAATAACAAATGAAATACAAGATGCATTCACTAACACAAATAAGGTGACAAAGTCACATATACCAGCTTAAACTTATCTGCTCGAATGGAAGTACTCACAAAATGATTATCATATTAATAAATTGTGAGAGATAAATCGGTTCCAAAAAGATAAAACCCACAAACACAAAAAGAGCAGATTAACGAAGTTGGTGTAACCCCAAAAGAGGTGGCACATAAAACACCATAAGTGGTTGCATAGAAAACCCCAGAAGTGGTTGCATACTAAACCTTAAAGAAGGTTGTTGTCAAAACCCCAAAAGAGGCTAATGGAGTTCTAAAAGAAACTCTAGTACCAAACAAATATGAGATCGCGATGAATTATGTACAAAATAAGTACAATATGGAACCATAATGAAACACGTGTAAAATGATATATTTGATTATGCTATAGAAATAGATGTAATCGAAGAAAAAAAGGGATTACGTATATAGAAAGTGTGCAAGAGTGTACGCACACAAATAGCCAAAATGGCTACATGACTTAAGGTTGAACTAAATTTGCTCGACAAACTAAACGTTTTTGAACCAGCAGTTCGAACACCCATAGACGTCAAACCAGTAGGTTATAAATGGGTGTCCTTAAATAAAAGGAAACGTAAATAATGAGTTTTTGCGATGTAAGGCACGCATTTTAACATAAAGATTTTTCCCAAATCCCAGCAGTTGATTACGAGGAAACGTATACCCCTGTAGTGGAAGCGATAATCTTTAGATGTTTAAGCGGCCTCGCAATCTCAGAATGACTTCAGATAAAACAACTTATGGATGTCATCACCGTATACATGTATGAGACAATTGCAAATGGCATCTGTATGAAAACCCCCTGAAGGATTAAAAATGCTCAAAGCATTATGAAACAATAACCCCATAGGTGTTATATATATGAATCTTAAAGGAAACTACTCGTATGTGGTACAGTCGACTATACTCTGAAAAGAGAGGTATAATTTTGATAAAATGAACTACATCTATTTAACAAGATTTCACTCTTACAGTGATAATGTAAACATCATCGAGAGGGAACTCTCAAACTAAAAAGGAAAATTTTGAATGATCTTTACAAAGTGTAGTTATTCTCGACCTGTAGTTCGAATATATATGTACTATTTTTGCTCATCAATCTGACTACATCTAGAAGATGTTATATAGAAAAAGCTCATTCGTTGAGTATATGAACGATTGTCTGATCGCTTGACATAGAAAAAAAAAATTCTTATCAACCCCAAGAAAGGGATGTTGAACTACTTAGTCAAGAAGTACCATACTTAATTGCGATCAGAGCATTGACATATCTTGCAAACAAGACGACATCTGATATTACGTTCTTGCTAGATGTATTGGTTTTTAACAAGACAACATAACTGATCCAGTAGTATCAGTTTATCTTATAGGTCCCGAAGTACTAATTTAACGTCATCATAAATCATGTTGTTAATTATGTAAATGCGTAGTGTACTCTTTTTCCTTAGCTACGGTTTTGTCCCATTGGGTTTTCCTGGCATGGTTTTTAACGAGGCAGAATTATAAAGCGCATTAAATAATTATTTGACATATTTACAAACTCGAGACACGGGATAGTTCCACAAGAAAAATATGGCGTCCTGGGTTATGATTGATATATATTAGACTCGCATAGAGTTCGATCTCAATCCAGATACACGTTATGAAGGTCGAAGATTTCAGCATATTTAAGAAGTATGTAGATTAGAGTTGATCAAGAGAAGTTCAAGCCATACTATATGAAGACAATGTAGAGAACAACACTCAAATCAAAGAAGACTACGCCAAATATCAAGTCAAGCAATTGTCACAGAAGATTGGATTCAACATCATCAAGATATACAAGTAAAATTGAGGGGGAGTAATGTACCCATAATATACACAGTGTATGTACTCTTTTTCCTTGACTAAGTTTTGTCCCACTGGGTTTTTCTTAGTAAGGTTTTAATGAGGCAACATAACTGGGCCTGCAGTATCAGTTAACATCGGTCCTGAAGAATCGTGTAAACATTATCTAGTAGTATAATGTTACAGTGTATGTGTATTTCTAAATGTCTGAGGGGGAGACAATACGCGCTGCACTCTTTTTCCCTTAGCTGAGGTTTTGTCCCACTGGGTTTTTCTAGCAAGGTTTTTAACGAGGCAGCATCACCAAGCGTATTAAAGAATAGAAAATCATCATGTGGATAGTCAAGGGGGAGTGTTATGAATGCATCCATTATTTAGTGACTACCCACATTTCTAACTCCCATGTCACAATTATGTTTGTATTAATGTTATAGCCTATATATAGTGGCTCATGTATTTTGTATGAAAAGATATCAATAAGAAATTTATCTCTTGTACTCCCATTCCCTTCTATACATTGCTAATAGGTTCTAGTTATTACACAACAATAACTTTTTTTTCCTGAATTATTGTCTTAATAGTATTGTTTTGTTTTAATAAGTTATCCCACATCAATCCAGAAATTTAAGCTTCCTTCCTTTATATATATTACTACAAAGACTTAGTACTCTATGAGACTAGTTTAAGATCCTGCGAGTTTTGCGGGTGGCTTAACACAAACATATAATATCTACTGGCATTGAGATAAATTTTGTAGTGAAATAACTTTTCAATATAAACGTATAAAAATGATACTGAAATATAAAATTATAGATAAATGAGTAGCCCAAACCCACTATCAAAAGGTTGTCCAAAGGACCACTACGACAAAACCTGTTTGGATTAGATTCGAACTTGAGCTTTCTTTTTATCACCAAGAATATGATATTAATCGATGATGTACCTTACTAAGTAGCATTGCATATGTTCTCAGCGAATTCCTTTTTAACTCTTGTAAATTAAAAGGAATGTTTTTATCAGTGGTGTAATATCCAGTTTTTTTCGGTTTCGTTTATTTTTCCATCGTACTTGTATCCAATCACTCGTCAATAAAACATTCCAATTTTTTTTTATTTCTTTGTATCTTAGTTAATTTTGTGTTAAATAACTAATTATAAGAATCCAATTAAAAAAAAATAAATATTTTGTTGAAGGTTAAATCATTTATAATTTCCAATAATTTCATAAAAGATGTTAAGACTGCGACTTTACAAGGTTTACAATGAGGTTTATATACATATTATATAAATTATGTAAAGTATGTAGTTTAAAAAGAATAAGGACCAATTCTGCGTTTCTTGAAATGTTGTTCTAAAGAATTAAGGTTGAAAAAACATTTGTTTAAAAGCAACAAAACATATGGACCTTTTGTGTAAATAATGAAACATTAAAAAAAACAAAACTGTGACTTCATCTTCTTCGTTATCTGGCCGGCAATTTCGCCAGATTCCGGCAACTCCGGAGCCCGTTTTCCATAAAACTTCGATTCGTTTCTTTAGCGATAAACCTCATCTCCACTTCAAAGTTATCTCTACCCCAAGATTTATCCCGTATAACCGGCCCCTTCGTGATAATCCAATACCCATTAAACTTCGAAAATTTACCTTAAGATTCTTGTTAGGATCTGAGTTTCTTATGATTGTGTTTTTGTTTTACAATTATGAAGATAAATGAGAATTGCAGCGGAATTAATAATGGAAACAAAACTTTCACACACAATCAAACGGAAGAAATGCTTTCAACATACATGTTTAACATGAAACCAAATGCTTATATTTATTATAAATTTCATTTACAATGCATGCATGTAATGCAATCTCCCCCTCAGCCTGAGCTTACACTGGTTTGTTCGTACAGAATGACTTAGGATGAAAGAGCTAATAGAACAGTACAGGGTACTATTCTATTTATAGTGCGAAGCAAACCACTGAAGCATCTTTGCTCACGTCACCATGAAAGTGACATCTAACCTCCTAACAACCTGTAACTACTGATCTAATACAAGCACTGTTATCAAACTACTGATTACATTACAATACAAATAAGTAAACTAAACTGCTGCTTCTCATTCCACTGTTGTGACTCCAGCAGTACTTTATATCTTTAGCAGTGCTTGACCCATATCAGTAGATTGAACATCAGTGTCTGTCTTCAACAGTCTTTAGGTCTTCATCAGATGTTGAGTGATCAGCAGTTGTTGTAGACGATCAGTAGATAGAGGTCATCAGTTGTTAGGGCCACTTCCAAGGGGAGAGAATTGAATACAAACATCTGCTTATTCTGGATCCACTGCTCTGATCTAGTTTTGGCTTTAATCAACTGTTCCTCTGATAGGGTTCAATCCCAACAATCTCCCCCTGGAACAGATGATGCCAAAACCCTTCATTATTCTGGATCTTTATTGCCTCATCAATAATTCCCTGACTTGCCCTTTGAATTGTAATTCAAAGTCCAAGGAATCTGTGTCATCCTCATCCCTGCACAGTGGAAGATCAAGGAGATCTTGTAGATCTGCAACACCCAGGCCCAATGCTTGTTCCCTTGATATGTTCTTCACTTCACCACTGGATTTGAGCAAAGTCAATACGTGGGTCTGTTTGTCAGATTTCCACTTTAGTATTTTTAAATCCAGTGGGTTTCTTGGGAGAGTTTTTATTGAAGAAGAGTTTGGAGATGGTGGCCTGGTGATGACTGGTTGAGCAGTATTTGAAGCCTTTACCAGTTCAGGATTTTCAGCTATCATCCGCTTAAGGACCATTTTTATAATGAAATCCCCTTGTGCTAAATCCTCTGCTGTTTCTGCATCCATCTGCTTTTGTTTCCTTCTTTGATAAAGGATAGTAGCAGGAGGAGCAATGGATTTCCTTACTTGTAACTTTTGTGGCTTGGTTGGAACCACTGTTTCAGGATAATCAGGCTTTTGAGGAACACTTGGATTTTTCTTTCTCAACTCTTCCAACCTTTTGTAGTTGGCCAACACTTTATCCTCTGACCATCTTGTCACCTGATTCCTTGACCCAAAATCAGCTGTTATAAGCTCTTCCTTCATTCTCTTCAGTTTTAAAGTTCTTTCTGGTACATTTTTCTTGTACTTTGACCAAACAGGAGGAGTGTGTTTTACTTTATCTTTGTTCATCTTTTCAATTCTTTCTAACTCCTCTTTGAGCTCACCAAGGGTCCATTCTTTATATTGATCCTTTTCTCCTTGTATCTGTTGAATGCCATAATGTGTTCAATGTAATCTTTTCTCAGGCTTTCATCATCTCTTTCTGAAAGTTTCTGACATAGATCTTTTGAGAACTGCTTCAAAGTTCTGACTTGAGTTAGCAGATATTGGTAGTATCTTTGAATCTCTTTGTCAGATTTTCCCTGTGTGTTTCTTTTAGAGATATCCTCTGCTTGTTGACCCTTTAACTTCAAGTATTCTTCAATGTTGTTAGGTCTGGGATATCCTTGAAGAGATGGCAAGTTCCTTTTTGCAGGATCATCTTCAGAGTAGAAGGATTTGATCTCCTCTCTAACTGCTGGAAGATCTAATGGATACTGAACAGCTGCAGGAACAATGGTAGTGTTTGGATTTTGAACTTGTACTGAAGAGATTGGATCAGGGGTTAGGAATGATAGCCAGGGTCAGTTGTTGGGAAGATGTTGGAGGTGGTGGAGAATCATCTTCCAAGATTATCCTTCTCCTTTTGGGGTTAGGAGAGGTTGGTAGTGTTTTGGTGGGTTGAGAAGTGGTGATTTGAGTGGCGGTGATTGAAGTGGAAGGTGGCTGACTAACAGCTATTGAAACAACTGGTGTTTCAACCACTGTTGTCATTACAACTGATGATGTGTCATCAGCTGTCTTCTACTTTTTGGTAGGAGGCTTTTGTGGTGATGACGAGATTTTTGGTGGGGCAGTGGTTGAAGTGGGAGCAGTGATTGAAGTGTGTGTTGATGTAGTGGTGGTAGTTGTTGGTTTAACATTTGTTGAAACCACTGAAGTACCAAAAGCAGCTGATACAACAGGTGTTTTAACATCTGTTGGTTTGGAGGTTTGATGAATGGAGTTTTTGGGAGTTTGGGGAACATGTTTTGTGATTCTGGAAGGTGTGGATTTGGGTTGCCTCACTTTTCTAGTGGGCTGTCTTCTTTTAGGCTTAGGATTTTCTTCATCCTTGGGCTCTGAATTACCCTGATCTTCCATTGCCATAAAAACTTTCTTCTTCTCTTCAAACCTTAACTTACCCTTTGCCTCCATATCCTTTTTCAGCCCAGTCTTTTCATCAGCAAAGGAATTTAAGGTTTCATCAACCTTTTTGGAACCATCTGGCCTAGGGAGATCTGCAAGCATACTAGAATTATCTGGTGCAATGTACAAACCATCTTCATATCCCTTTTTCTTTAACTGCTTCATTTTCTCCCCCTTTTTGGCATCATTAGGTGGTGGGTTGTCCACAAAAATGATTGAGGGAGGAGCAGTGCCAGTGCTGTTCAGCAAGTGGGCCTTGATTGCCTTTAGATCTGCCTATGTATCCTTGAACCTAGCTTCCATTAAATTTCTGATCTTTTGAACTTGAATTTCATGTTGCTGATTAGCATATTGTCTTTGTTGAATAAGTGATACGTGTGAAGTGTGTATATAAGTTTAAGTATATTTTAAGCCCTTTTACACTTTCTTTAGCCAAGTTTTAAATTTATAAAACACGATATTTACTAACACTAGACACACATATGGGCAAGTGCACGCATCGTGAACGTAGTATAGTGTTGGTAAGATACCGAGGTCGTCCAAGGACACAAGAGCTTTTAGTACCGGTTTATCCTCAACGTCTAATCAAATCAAAAAGTTTAGAAAAATGTTTTAAACTAAGAAAATAAAAACTAACTAAAATGCTGAAAAATAAAAATAAAAATAAAAGAAAAACAGATAGACAAGATGAATCACTTGGCTCCGACTCGTGTTTAGTGTAACCTTTGATTATTTCCGCACTTTTGCACTATTTAAGAGATTATCTTAGTTATTGTAGTAGGCCCCTCTTTTGAAGGTGACGTTACCCTCAACCCAGTAGTTTGAGTCAGCAAGGATACAATCCTAAAGGGTCGGATTATTGAAAGATAATTAATTAAGTTATTAATGCATATTGTGGTAGGCCCCTCTTTTGAAGGCGACGTTACCCTTGGCTAAGTAGTCTGAGTCAGCAGGGATACAGTCCTAAGTAGTCGGGTTAAAGTATTAATAGTAGTTTAACTTATGAGGGGATCAAAGAGTTTGGACCCCCGCCATCCAATACCGTTAAGTATTGAAGGAGGTCCTACTAAATTTGACCCAGGTCCTTTGCAGGATCTATACACTGAACAATGGCAAGACTCTTATCAAACCGTTCCCTTAACCCCCGACCAGGTAGCCAACATACCTCTATATAGACCGTGGAGATATGAATGGTGAAAATCTTTTATTTTATATAGATAGTAAAATAATGCCAAGACACCACGGACAAACGATAAGGAAGAATCACCTTCAACATAAGAAACTAGTTATTAAAGTCATTAATACATAACCAATTAAAAAGTGCGAAAAGATTAAAAATAAAAAGTATTACACTAGACACTTTGTCTTCACCAAGTGATGTAAGAGACTTAGGCAAACATGGCCTTGATTGTCAAGAACTCTTACGATCAATCTTGGATCCCGAGACGACTCACACACTCTATGATGGACAATAGATGATGGTGGTGGATGATGGTGTTATGGTGGTGGGTGAAGTGTGAGAGAGGTGGTGTGCCAAGGGATGGTTTGAGCTTGAGCCAAGCACTCCTATTTATAGGCTGAACAGAAGCTCGGGCACGGCCCCGTGTCCACATCCTTCTCTGTCTTCATTAATTGCTCTTGTCTTTATTAGTTGACCACGGCCCCATGTCCGCTGGGCACGACCCCGTGTGCAGAAGCATATCTGTACTATCAAGATTTGCCTGGATTCTGCGAATCTTATAGTTGACCACGACCCCGTGTCCGCTGAGCACGGCCCCGTGGTGGGCGATGGAAGCTTCTACAACTTTGTCTTTTATGCTGACACTTGGGCACGCCCCCGTGCTCATTGAGCACGGGGCGTGTTCAGCCTCCTGTTTTCTTGTTTTGCTTGGGAAGATGCTTTCGGGGAGGTCGCGCATGCCACGTTTATTCCTTTTCTTGTATTTATGTTAGATTTAGCTGCCTTTTTGCTTCTTTTGTTAATTTGAGCTCATTTAATCCTGAAAATACAAAAGGAAGACAAAAACACACTTTTTTCCAACATTAGTACTAAAAAAGGGTTAGTTTTATGCCACAATTGATGTAATTTATATGTTGCATTTTGCACACATCAAATACCCCCACACTTGAATCTTTGCTTGTCCTCAAACAAAACTCTTTATAATGTGGCTTTACACTCCCAAATGGAATTGGTAGAAAAGAAGGTTTTTGGGCTTGTCATAGAGTGTCGGGATTTCCAAGATTCTTTATTTAGTTTTATTTTTATTTATTTACAATCCTATTCGTCATGATTTATTTAAAACTTTTCATAAGATAAATTACTTATTAGAGCATAACATGCCTCTTTAAAATTCTATTTATATACAAGTTCACATACCTCACGGGGGATCACTCAACACTCGGCCGAAGATGTATTTTAGTGAATCACTCGAGAGCGGCATGGAACTTACTCCTACCATAGGCTTGCCAGGCAATCAATCCTCCCCCTTTTTAACTATATACATTTGTAAATATCAAGAGGACTTTTGGGAGAATGGTTAGGCTTGGGTTAAAGGTAGGTGGTTGGGTTAGTGGTTAGTGGTTAGTAGAAAAGGGCGAAAAAGCGTAAAAAGCGTCGGTTTTCGAAAGACTTTTTATTTTTGCAATTTTTATTTTGATGAAGCTATTATTCAAACAAAGTTATTTTTGATGAACTTGTTTGTTTATTTCTTTTGCTTCATCAACAAAACATAATTTTTTTTTTCAAAGTCAAACGAAAAACCGAGTTTGTTACTAAAACAAAAGGGTTAAAAATAAAAAGATTTTGGTGGGTGAAAGGGTGTTTGGTTTGGGTTAAGAAATGAAAAGGTTTAGGCTCAAAGGGGTTAACTAGGGGGATTTTGGGTAGGTGGTAAAAAAAGAAAAATAATGGTGTAGAAATAAAAAGGGTTAGTCCTAATGCCTCCATCATTTACTTACTCGGGTTTAAGTTGGTAAGGACCAGGAATGTATCGTTGTGGTAAGTTCTAGAGTTGTAAGAACCAAGCGGCTATTCACACAAGAAACGAAAAATGAGCATTTAATTTAAAGATATGCATTTGTATGCTCAATAAAGGCTCAAAACTCACTTTTGTGGGAATGAGTTTTTATGTGATCAAGTATATATAATTAAATTTTAACTAAGCTTGTCATGCCTTTTCATAATTTTCTTATGTTGGTTCTTTTTATCACAACGCTATTGGTTGTAAATTTGTAAAAATATAACCTTTTTAGAACTTGAATTTCCCGAGTTAAACCTAGACAAGTAAAAAAAAATGAAAATTTAAAAAAAAAATTGGGGTGATTAGCGGTTCCAATAGAGTTTTGTGTAAGGCTTGTAGTTAGGACTTGCAAGATTCAAGGTTTTAGCATCCCGCCCACACTTAAATTACACATTGTCCTCAATGTGTCCCAAAAATAAATTTTTAGGTTGATTGAATGTGTAAAAAGGTGTGAAAAAGCAAAAATTTGTGTTACTGGGCGCTGGACACGGCCCCGTGTTGTCCGGGCACGACTCCGTGTTCAAGTGCCAGTAACAAAAATTAAACAAAAGAAACAGAAGCCTGGACACGGGGGCGTGTTGGGTGAACACGGCCCGTGTCCAGTTTACCTGAACTGGGTCATTTCTGCAGACTGTGCAGCCCGGGGCCGTGTTGGGCGGACACGACCCATGCTGAACTTACTGTTAATGAAGAAAATTGTCAGATGGCCATGTTTTCCTGCATGGGGTGCTGGTTCAAGTTTCCCTTGTTATCCTTTGCCATCCTCAGTGTATTTTATTCGTTTCAACACCATCCAAACACCAAATTAACTAAAACCATCATTCATTAAGTCATAGAGAGAATTACATAATAGTCCTAAAAGTTAAATTTCTAGATAAGTAGGTCAAAGAAACACAAGAAATCCAAATCGAGAAGTTCTAGCCTAATCTTTATTTTACCAGCAAAATTTCCAAAAAGACAATTCTCTTGGTTAGATGCGGCATGAAAACTTCTTTTCTTTGGGCATGGGATCCTCACACGTCGGCGAGCCACTCTTCTATCTCCCTTGGGAGAAGAAAGGCGGGCTCATTGGCATCGGGTTGAGGAGGTGCAACCTCCACCGGGACTTCTTGTAGATCTTCAAGAGGAGGTTCCGCTGGAAGTTCATCCAACCCAGTAGGATTGTGGATTCCAAGTGCTAGGTTCCAATCCTCTTGAGGGAGGATTGGTTCCATGGGAGGTGTTACAAGAATGTTTAACCTTTGGTGCAAGAGGTTAATTTCTTGAAAACTGTTTTCCAGCCCTACCGTAAGATAATTTATACGGTCTATCAGGACCTCCTCTACCGAAGTCATCTCGTCAAGAGCTTCACGTAACGCCATTACGTATCGTACGAGAGTTGCTTCGATTGATGACCTTCTTTCCCTTCGACTATTTCTGGAGTGCGCAGAAGAGGTTCCATTGTTTTGGCTAGACATTCTACGAAAACAAACCAAAAATAGTTCATTTTAATGAAACAGTACCACGGACACGGCCCCGTGCTTAATGAGCACGGCCTCGTGTTCACCTTTCTGCAGTTTTTTTTAGAACAAGGAATCTTGGAGTTTCAAATTATTTTCCCAACTAATGAAGCATTTTTGAACAGAAATAACTTAAAACAATGTTGAGTAATGACGTGTGCGCGACTACACATATTTTTACAATGAAATTACACACGATTCGGTTTTAAATTTATAAAAGTGATTATTACTTTAACATCAAAACACACACGAAAGAGGCAAGTGTACCCCGTCATATATGTAGTAAAGTATCGGTAAGAACCAAGTATCGATCCAAGGAAATGGGCGGAGAAATAATACTAGACCTTTGTCACTAAACTACCGGTAAAAACATAAGTTTTGTGATTTTTAATAAACTAAAGTAAGCATAAACAAATACTAATAAAAACATAATAGATAATAGATAAATAGCCTTGCTTAATACACAACCAAAGTATGTTAACTAAGTCGGTTTTGGCACTAGAAGCATTCGGTCAATTTTCCATTTTAAGACAATTAGTATCCCTTTCGGGAATCCTAACATGACAATCATTCGGAAAGTTAAAACGATAAACACACTTTAACCACCTAAAATTGTTCTTTAATGTGCAATTGATAAATGTCTATGAAAATCTCTTAAAAATAAGTTAGTCATCCGTTAGTAGTTTTCTAACCTCACTTAAACAAGGAAAGCGACACCGATAAACACAATGCAACCACCGAGACAAGCATAAACTAGATTAAATCACAACCGAGTTCATTTTACAAATCTTACACATAAATTCACCAAGATAGCAATTTTGGCCTAAACTACTAACTAGGTTAACAAATCATGGCAAGAATTCATAACGACACCATTTAACCCGTTTAGGTCCTTACGTGACGACAAGCTTTCTTGATTAACAATAATTACATTTTATTAAATCTCTAACCATTTCTAGTATCATGATGCACACATTTAAACAAAGCTAAACTAGTTAACCAAGTTCAAAGTTTACTAATACAAGATTAATTAAGCTTCATTTTTCAACTATCTTAACTAACCAAATACCAATCATCCAACACAATAACTTATAATCAAGAAATCAATATCAATAACAAGGTTGCAAACTAATCATCAAAGATAATCATAGAAAATACTTCCAAATGTCATTACAAACAAAGATTAACATACTACTGATTGTAATCAAACAAGGGATTGTTGTGTTTTTGCCCAAAGGCTACAATAATACATAAACATTAATCTAAATGCTTGAAAGATTAACAAAATCATGGAAAGATTAGAAAACCAAACCATAAACAGGCATAAGATTAAGAATCCGGATAGTAATCGAGCTAAACGAGACAATGTGGCTTGAATCCGGGTGAAAGCAGAAGCCTCCGGAGCCTGAAAATCGCCTGAATTGCTCTCGGAAATTCCAGAGTTCCGAGCAGAATGTTTCTGCAAGTTTTTATATTTTTTGGTTTCGCACGGTCGTGCGTCCTGTTGCACGTCCGTTCACTTTTGGCAATTATTGTAGGTATGGTGCACCATACTGCATGACGTCACAGATCTTGACCAGTCGTAGGTCACGCACGGTCGTTCTTCGTATCGCACGACCGTTCCATTCCGGGATCTTGTTGCACGAGCTGCTGCACTGGTCGTTCATCATCGAGGTTTTGGCTGATCATCGGATCCGCACGGGGTGCAAATTATGGCACGACCGTGCGTCACCGGGCTGGCCTTGTGTGCCTTGCACGCCTAGTCGCACCCTCGTTCATTGCCGGGCTGATCATCATTTGTCGGAGATGCACGGTCGTGCATTAGGTCGCACGACCGTTCCATATGCCCAGGTCAGTTTTCTTAACAGAAGGTTCGCAGCTTCGTCGTTTTGTCCGGAAAGTCCTCGTTTTCGATATCATCTTGTCTGGTATGCCGTTTTAGGCCTGTAAACAAAAGTATAGATGATTAAGCATCCGAATGACGGTTTTACGGCCGAAAACGCATAAAATAGGGGTAAAACGGGGGACTAAAATATGTGTAAATTAGCGAATATCAAATCTCCCCACACTTGAACCTTGCTTGTCCTCAAGCAAGCTAAACTAAAATGCAATAAAAGACAGAATCAAACAAGAATGATAATTTACACACTATTTTATTGAAAACAACTATAAACGGTTAGCCGGTTTTCGAAAGACGACATCAAAAGACTCAAACCCAACAAGCATATGCAAATATATAGCGACAACCAAAAAGCCGTGACTTCACATTTAATTGACTCAACATGTTAGTCTTCACACAACTCACAATGTTCACACACACTCGGTTTTATTTATGAAACATACATAAAATGTGTACGTGCAAACACTCAATGCCTCGTCAATGAAATGTGTAATATCATAAGCTTGTCATAAGATCTCGTCTCCACCAACTAACATGCGAAAAAGTGTAAATCAAGAGGTCTTTACGGGTTATAACGTTAGGCTTGGGCGAAGGGTATGGAAATGGATATTTAAAGTGGCGAAAATAGTTAAAACTCGGTAGTAGCGTTTAACTAGCAACAAGCAATACAACTATACATACAAATGCCTTAAAAAGGCGACTATTGCGCAATCGAGCTAATCAACGATATTTTAACATTTAAGCATTCAAAATTGATCGATTTTTGTCGACTTCACCCTATTTTAGGGTGTTTTATTTTCTGGTTTTTTTTTTTTAACAAGAAACTAGATAAATAAACAATAAACTACAACAAACGCTAGTTAAACGATTATTTTGACCGAGTTTTAACACTAAAAAGGTTTAAAACATAAAAAGGCTAAATTTGGCTAAGTGGTGATAATGTGGGTAAACAAAGGTAAACGGGAAGACTCGACATGGTTAATCCTAAAGGGTAATATAAGGTTTACGGGAAGCACAACACAAAGAACAAGGTTTACAACAAAGGGGTAATCTAAGTGCCTCTATCACTTCTATACAATTTCGCAAGTTCATGGTCTTAACAAGCATACTAGTGACAAGTTCTAAATTACACATAACATCCGGCTCACTCTTATATCCGAAATGAACAAATATATAACAATATCAAGGCTCAAATATGCTCACGTAACGGACGGAATGGGTAAAAGTGTGAAAACTATCATGCAAGTCTTTCTTTGTTTGTCACGCTTTCCGGTTTCCTTTTTCAAAAATATTTTGCTTGTCGAGTTTTTATCAAGTCCGACGCTTTCTAAAACACAACCAACCGGTTTATTTACTAAAATATATACACAATACATGTATTTTTGAATGATTTTTCTGATTTTCTAATTTTTTATATATATATAAATAAATGAGGACAAACAAAGTTAACAAAGTTAACCCCCTCCCCACACTTGAACTTCGCATTGTCCCCAATGCGAGACCCGAAATATAGAGAAAAGGATAATAGTACTCCCCTTAAGATGATGTTGATGCAACGAGACTTCCGAAGCTGTATCTGTCACGTGCTCCGGTCCAAGATATGTCGGATCTGCAAGTATGTCACATGTACACCAAAACAGAACAGAAACAAAATAAACATAAATAAACCATAATGTACATAAATATAAGACTAACATCCAAACAAATACAAGACATAAAGTAAATTGTCTGAAAACAGAATACAATCCGAGGGTGTTGAAATAACAAACAAAATGAACACCCAAAATATAAAGTACTGAAATAAAAACAACCACCAACAATCAATACCACCGACTCCTACGCGTCATCACCATCATCGTCTCTAGTAAAGGACGGACCCGCATCTCCATAACCAGGTGGGTTCCACGGTGGGAACTGTGGGGGATGCTGAAAGTAGTCGGGATATGCATGATGCATCTCCCCAAACAGATATGAAAACCCAGCACTCACTCCCTGATATAAACTATCCTGGTTTGCCCGAAGCTGATCCTGAGCGGCCCTAATCTCGTCCTGTCTAGACCGGATCTGGTCAATATAAACCCCATGCTGTTCCTGGTTAACCCTGATCTGATCCTGGTTAACTTGCATCTGCTGGAACTGCTGATAGAACTCGGGCCAGTCCTGATGCTGGTGGAATGCATGGTGCTGCGGTGAATGTGGTGGTGTCTGTGGCTGGTGCTGGTGTTGCTGCTCCGGATGCTCCTGATCGTGCATCTCCTCATCCTCATGTTCCTCCACAGCTGGAGGCAACGGGTCCCAGACCTCGTTGTTCAGACCTCTCAATCTATCCCCCCTATCAAGCTCAACAATCAACCCCATGGCCTTCAAAGACCGAATATCAACATAAACACCATCGGTCACATGAGTGAGAGTCTCTAGCACCCCATCAGTCATTAAGCCTAAGTTGTAGGCTATTTCGGTCACATACGGACCGCCGTGTATCTGACTGTTGGGAGTATGCCCCGAGCTCTTCACAAAGTAGTCAGCCATCCTTGCGGCTAGGTTGATATTTGCTCCCTCAACCAGCGCATAGAGAAAAATCAAATCTGGTGTGGGACAGTTCCCAAGACTGTCCATGCGCCCGCAAATTGTGTGGCTAAACACATGATGCATCACTCTAACCAATGGGTCTCTCAATCTTGAAGCCTTTGACATTCTCGGGTTGTAAGGTTCCCCAATAGCTTTTTCAGCCCAAAACGCATCTCGTGCTGCATCAGTTGGGAAGGTGAACTGATCCGTGAAGACATCGGAATCCATGTCTTCTCTTGTGTAGATCTCGAGCCTCCTACCCAAACGACCCACCGACCAACTATGCCATTGTCTACCCAATCTGAAAGCTATCCGCTCCTTGTGGCGGAATTTGGGTCTTCGATGAGCAACCGGCTTTTCATAGGCATAAGTAGAGAAAAACTCTATTGTCAATTCACGGTAGACGGGTCGGTTGATAGCGACCAGATTTGCAAGCGGGACACTGATCATGTTTTCAAGTCGATCATACTGGTTCAGCTCCCTCAAAACTTCCCAATCCAGCCATCGGGGGACTCCGAATTGCCCCCGCCTTGCCCATAAGGCGTCGCGTCTCGGAATGCAAAGAGCCTCTCGCTCGTTATTGGGGTCAAATTGAAGGAAAGGATGATCCATCTGTATGAGGAATATTGTTAGAAAGACGGGAATAGGAAAATTTTCAATCAAAAACAGCCGAGCAGACAATTATGAAGAAGTTGTGAATCTGATCTGGGCATATGGCACGGTCGTGCGACGAGGCGCACGGTCGTGCGTCGCCGACAACGAGTACTAGTAGCCCAAATCTGTCGGAACTGCACGGCGTGCGACCAACGGCACCACCGTGCAACACCGACCAATAAGCAGATCATCGTGAATCACCGGCGAGGCACGACCGTTCCATACGAGGAACGTCCGTGCGACTGCGTTTTTCTGCAGATTCTGACCCAGGCTCTTATTAGCCCGATTTTTTTTCACAAATCAACAAGTTTTTACACAAACAGGGGTCAGAAAATGCACCGGATGTTCACGATACGAATGGTTCTTACAAGGGTTAGGGTTTCGATTTGTTTATGAAGAGAACCCTAAAAAGCCTTGAAGAAACGGATGAATCTACCCTAGAAAGCGAAAAAAACAGAAAAACTACAAGATGGAACGTACCGTGCGAAGTAGGGTGTGCAACCGTGCGAAAAACCGTGCGATTTGAAGTTTTATCGCTCTGGAACGGCTGCAGATGGCTAGGGTTCGCGAATGAAGGGTTTGGAAGCAGATTGGGGTTTTTATAATGTTCAAAAGACCAAATTACCCCTGCCTCTCGCACGGTCGTGCGACAGCTCGCACGGTCGTGCGTCACCTACATTTTTCAAACCTGCAGCATGTTCTCGGAGATGCACCGGGGGTGCGACTCACCGTGCGGCGAGTTCCGGAAACGCACGGTCGTGCGACTCATGGAACGACCGTGCAACAGCTGCAGATCAGAATTTTCCGCAGAAGCCATTTCCAGCAACTGTTTTGGCCGTTTTTCGCCATTTTTTCGACACACCCACTGTTTAAATAATATTTCAACATAGAACCTTCGCCCGGTACGTATGAAAATTAAACAAACTAACGGAAACTACCTAACTTACCTAAATTACGCTAAAACAAGAAAAACATAAAAGTGGACTATTTTACCCTTATAGCGCCAAAGACGCTCCTGCTACATTTTTTTCGGCGAGTCAGTAGCGTAGGCTCATGCTAAATTTTTGTCGGCGAGTCGATAGCAAGACTCATGCTAAATTTTTGTCGGCAAGTCGATAGCAAGACTCATGTCCCCACACTTGTTACATGTGCGGGCCATTACCACGCCCCTTCGGATTCTGCTCGGTATTGCCCGGAAGACCACCTTGGGGTCTCTCCGACATCATTTTTGCCAACTGGCCCACTTGATTCTCGATGGTCTGAATGGAAGCCTTTTGACTCCGCATTTCTCCTTCGTTGACCAAGAACCGCTCCTCATGCTGCTGATATCTTTTCTCAGAAATTTGATTAGCACTGTTGGAGTTGTTCAGCAGTTGTGCCATCATTTCCTCTAGCTTTGCGTTGCTTTGAGAGGCGTGTGGCTGGGAACTGCTTCCTGAGCCTTGATTATGATACTGTGGCTGGAAGGATTGACCTTGAGATTGTTGTGGCGCAGGAGCATGTTGAGCATAACCTTGTGCGTTTTGGTTCCCAAAACCAGATTTACACCCAAAATTTGGGTGATTCCTCCACCCTGGGTTGTACGTGTTGCTATAGGGGTTATTTTGGGGCCTGATTTGATTGCCCATGTAGTTCACCTCCTCGTGTCCTGTAAACATAACACCCTGCTCACACATACCTGGCACGTGTGCCACCCCGCACTGGTCGCAGCCTGAACCAGCTTGTGCGATCACCTGGGATTTATCGAACTTCGTTGCAAGAGCCGAGATTTGTGCAGTAATGGCCGTGTAATCGTCCACTGCGTGGACTCCTGCTCGAGGTGCTGATGATGATGATGTTGCCCGGCCTCTATCTCCTTCCCGACGCGAGCTGGATTTCAACGCAGCTTTTTCTATAATATCGTACGCTTCAGTCGGCGTCTTAGTTCCTAGATCGCCTCCCGCGTTCACGTCTAATCGCTCCTGCGTATTGTAACTGAGCCCCTGATAGAACGTCAACACCAGCTGTCTCTTGGAGAAACCATGATGTGGCACATCAATCAACAAATCCTTGAATCTCTCCCAAGCTGCATGCAACGACTCACCCTCGTCCTGGCGAAAGGAAACAATTCGATTCCGTAGCTTGGTTGTTTTCTCAGGTGGAAAATATTTTTTCATAAACTGCTCCGCCATCTGATTCCAGGTCCTGATGGACCCGGCTGGGATTGACATAAGCCATGCTCTGGCTTTTTCACGCAATGAGAACGGAAACAACCTCAACCTAACAGCATCCTTCGAAACATCTCTAATCTTAAACGTGGAACAAACTTGGAGAAAAGCTGCTATATGTCGTCCGGGATCCTCATGCTCACGCCCGTCAAAATGCACCTAATTCTGCACCATATTAATAATACTAGATTTAATTTCAAAAACAGGTGCATCTATAGTAGGTCGTAGGATACTCGGCTCCAGGCCTGTCGCTCCAGGCTGATTAGATTCATTCAAAGGTCGCTCGTCGTCTGCCATGATTGCGTTCCTTGCTGCCCCTGAGCCCTCGGCTTCAGCGGGTATCACCTGCTCCTGCTCACCAGATGCGAGTAGTAGCCCAACCGCACGAGATCTTGCGCGAAGACGTCTCCTCAGATCACGCTCGGGTTCGTCTGACGGCTCAATAGGATCGGGAGCGGGTGTTGAGAACATCAACCTGTAAACGAAAAATTGACACAATGAATATTTTATTAATATAAAATTGCTGTTCCCCATTTTTTTTTGCTGAAAAGAAACAGAATATTATTTATAATGGGCTGAAAATTTTATAAAAATTCGAAAATGAACCCGAAATTTTATAAAAATTACAACAATAAAAATAATCGAATCGGCTAATGTAAAAATGATTTTTCAAAGCCGAAAACTCAAAGAATAAATGAATAAATAAATCCGGATTCGAACAAAAAAAGGGAACAAAAATTTACAAGTGTACAAAAAAATAGACTTGGAAAACGAATAAATCAAATTAAAACAAGAAATATTAACAAATAAATAAACAAATAAATAATCAAGAAAGTATACACAAAGATTAACAAGTATATACGCCGATAACACAATGACTCGGGTCGTTCCTAAAACTCGCCATTTCCCCTGCTGTTGCTGTTGGTTCTGTGGGGCTTGTGGCTGCTGTTGCCGATTCTGATTCGCAGGACGTGAGCTCCTGCAATCTCTGGCTTTATGTCCAAGCTTGTTACATCTCTGACAACGATCCTTGTTGCACGGCCAGCTATGGTGCAAACTACATCGTTTGCACTTAGGGTGATTTCCCCTGTATCCACCCTGGCCTTGTTTTCCAGAAAACTGCTGACTGGGGCTCCGGTGTTCATCTGTCTTTCGTCGCTGGGGCTGGGACTGAACTGGAGTGGAGCCCCTGCCCGAATTTCCATCCCACTTGCGCTTGTCACTGCTGGGAGCACCAGTAGCAGTAGTGCTAACACGCTTGGGCAGCTTGCCCTCTTCCACCGCCTGATCGGTGAGTCGGTGCGCCAAACGAATGACTTGCTGGATTGTGGAAAGGTTGGCCTCCATTACAGACCCTTGGATTTCCGGAACTAAGCCTCTGAGGTATAGCTTGATCCGTCTAGATATGGGTCGTGACAAGTTAGGACATAAGTCAGCCAAGTTGTTGGACCTCTTTGTGTACGCCTCAATTTTTGATCCTTCCATCTTCAAACCATAATACTCTGTTTCAAGTTCCAGGATGTCGTCCAGGTGGCAGAATTCTTCCTTAATCAAATCCTTGAAGTCGCTCCAAAGGGTGGCATTCGCGTCTGCCAATCCGAGCATCTGGACTTGTGTGTTCCACCAAGAATACGCTTTCCCTTGCAACATGCTGGTAGCGTACTCTACTCGTTTGCTGGCAGGGCTTTCACTCTCTTCGAATGCATATTCGATTCTCCGGATCCAGTGTAGAAGGCCGATTGTCCCTTCAGTGCCGTCGAGAGTGGGAGGTTTGCATTCTAGGAACGCCTTGAAGGTGCCCATGCGTGTTTGAGGGTGCATGGGTTGACTCCCTGTTTGGGTTGCTAGGGCTTCAGCAATCCGTTCGTTAATCAAGGTCGTCAGCTGACCCTGGGTCATGTCGAGACGTCCACTCATGGTGTTCATAATGAAGCAACGTAAGTGAGAAAAGTGTCGCGAAAGTGCGTAAGTGTGGGACGATAGTATAGAGTAAGCACACAAGGTTTAAATAGCAATTATCACATTATCTAATGCACAGTGAGAACTATCTAACCGACAATATAACATAAATCATACCACTTATGGTGTCGAGTCTTGCACGTGGAGCGAAGCGTCGTTGTGGATCGTTGAGCACTGTACAGGTTATAGTCTGGTTTTATCAAAAAGCTTTTCCCCTTTTTAAAACCAAGTTCACTATAACCAATGGCTCTGATACCAATCTGTCACACCCCCAAAATCCACCATGCGGGGTATCACCGCTTGGAGGCGTGACATGACCAGGATCGAGCCACCAAACATATTGAACATCGTAATTAAGTAAATAAGACCAACCACAATACTATTGGTGACCAAAGCTAGTAACCATGTTTAGTTTAAACAGCGGAAGCATAAGAGTAAATCCAAAAGCATAAGTCCATAGTTTATAAGTTAAAGTTCAAAACGCAAGTTTAATAAGTTCATAAGGATTTAAATAGTAAGCACGGAACATAACCGTCCGTACACCACAACGACTCCTTCCTCGTGCAAGCTCCAAGCGTTTAACGACCTGTAAGGCATGTAACAACGAGTCAACAACAAAGTTGAGTGAGTTCACGTTTGGTTGTTTGGTTTTAAGTTGTTTCTGAAAAACGTGGTTTGACTTTCGTTGGCTTAATTGCCGTGGGGGATTACCCCGTAGTTGAAAGTATGTTTAACCAGTTCCTTTTTCATTACCCAATCCATAACCATGATCAGTGGGGGTTTTCCCCGTTTGAACTACTAGACGGTATGATATCGACTGCTACGCAAATAAGTTGTGCCCTATATTAGCGTCTATCATCACTGATAATCTGCCATAGTCCATTAGTACGCGCCCGTCCGACCAGCACGGTGTGAGGTTTGTTAAACCTAATAGCGCTATTAACTAATGAACCGCTCGCCATTGGCCTCGGCGATTAAGTCGATATAATGAAGAGGGACTTATTGATAGAGTTTTGTCTAACTAGTTTTTAAGGTTGTTGTCCATCCCGAAGGAGGACGAACGTACGTATTCTGCACCAGGAGAATTCGTAGGATTAACAATGGCATCCTATTTATGGAGGATGGCCGTACATATCTTCCCAAAGGGATATGTAGATTTAGTTTTAAATTCTTTAACCCATTCCCAAACCACCGGGAATCCCATGCCTTGTAGAAAGTGTGAACTCACCTCGGTTTGCTCGGTTAGGTTCTCAAATATAGCTAACAGTCAAGGTCAGTCAATCACGTCCTAATATGATTACCAGTTAGTCATTTAGTGATTTTCAAATAGAGCACAAAGTTCCTACACGTATCTATCACATAACATGCATCACTTTAACAGTTTATGCCCATATAAGTTTCCCATCCATTCCCAACTCATAAACAAACATACGATAATACACGTAACACATATAACATGTTAGATCATTCACAGATAGCATACTCGACATTTAGACGCGCAAATTACAACTTATGTCGTTTCAGCTTAAATATTCAAAATTGGGCTGTTTTCGGACATTTTAATAAAATAGTTAAATTATTCCAAAAATTCCCAAATTTTTACAGAATGTCTTAAACGTTCCATATTTTATTGTGTAAAAATATCGGGGTCCAGTTTATTACTAATATTTTATAAAAATTCATTTTCCAGATTGAACTCAGATTTATCTTTTTCTGACCACAGTCCACGGAACAATTTATTAAAAATTCATCATAAGTCCGATTTATGAAATTCCAGTGGGGTAATTACAAATACATCGCTGGTCATCTACAGTACAAGTTTCATGATCTAACTCTACACAGAACTCAACTTATGACAGAAAATAAAACGCATATTTTCAGCAGAAAAATGCAGCTCTAGCTGCTGTTACGAAATGACACTTTAAAAATAGTAAACGAAGTCCAAAAATTATGATTCCGGTGCCATTAGAACCGTATTTCATAGTAACATGTTTTAGACTCAAAATATCAGTTTTTTGTTGAGTTTATGACCTGTTTACAGCCAATTGAAGTTGGCTGTAAAACTTGGACAGATTCTGTTTTCATTCTTTAACTTTATAACTTGTGTTCGATTGATTCCGTTAACATGTTTAGTGACCACAACAACATCAAACATCAATATTAACCAGCAAAACATCAGATAATCAACCAAGAATCACAACAACACAAGATCCACATGATTTACACGTACATCTACTCTTTATCCAACATATTCATCTTACTTTCAAGTCTTTAAGTTATGACCTTGTGTGTTCTTGGTTTTTAGCTAATAAATCACTTATTAACCACTTTAAACAAGATCAAGAGGGTGTTTAGAATCACTTACAACTAGCTCAAGGCTAGGGAAGAAATCAAGCGAAAACAAGGTGGTTAATAGCGATGTAGAGAGGTCCTTGTGATTCCGTAAGTGTCGGGCCTCCTTGTATGAGCTCTAACACACTTGTGAGTATATAAAATGGCTTGATCAAAGTTGGAAGGTGAGTGGATGGTGGGTGGATGCTCTCGGCCGAGAGTAGCCAAGAGAGAAAGAGAGTAAATTTGAGTGGGGTGATCTTGTGTAAATGAAAGTTCTTATTTCATGTGTCTAATTATAAGCTAAATCTCCTCATTACCCAATAGTTAAAATGTCACCTTGATACTACACAAGTTTAATATAATAATCAAAAGTGTAAGGGTTTGTCCCACATGGGGAAAACCGATCGGTTGTAATGGGGTGGGCATTTAGTTGGTTTCCAACTAATAGTTAAGTTATATTTAGTCATTTAGGTATTTAAATTAGAGTATTATGTGTGTAGTAATTTATAACGGGTGTTAGGGTGTTCGGGGACACTAACTAGCTCAGAAAGGTGTAAACAATGTCATTGACATTATTTTTATGTTCCGGGTAAAGTCCGGTTGTTCGGTTCGATACTGTTCCGTTAAACTGCTTAATTAATTCGCAAAGCGTCCTATATGTATATTTTTGTAACGTTTTTAATTTCTAACACTTAGGAAATCACACAGGACTATTTAGTAACTTTTCTGTACATTACTAGTATGTTAACAAATACGTGTAAGCATAACACAGTAATCAGAGAGCAGTTAAGTAATTCCACACAGTCGTCAAGTACTTTAATTGTCATAAATAAATTGTACGGAATACATGGAATTTAAGGGTTGTCACAGACGGTAATGGATAAAAGAGGAAGGGACAAGATGTTTGTTAGAAACTTCTTTTAGAACATACCTAGGATGGTAAGTTAGAAAATCCTTTCAAATCTCTGTCCCTGGATGGTCCAAATGTGCAGGATTCTTGGCTGCATTTATAGAAAACGACAGCATGCTGGACACGACCCCGTGTCGGCTGGACACCCGTGTGCAGGCAAGATCCTGACACGTTTTGTCCGTATTCTGACAAAAAGTCAGAAGGGAATCTTTTGGTGGACACGGGGGCGTGTTGACCTGGGCACGGACCCGTGTCGAAGGGCTGTTTATGAAGTTTGTCTATTTTAAGGAACTTTTCCGGATCGGGAGTTTCCTTACTAGATGGAACAACCCCAAAGTGCCTAAGATACCTTAATTGTTCTAGATTGAGACGAGAACGCAAGAGGTTGTCGGTGAGGGTGATTCCTATGCTATATGTAGGTGGACAAGTCCAACCCTTTCCCGGGCTCTCGTTAAAGAAGGTGTATACCGAATTGCTCAGGTCTATGTATGCATCGAACGAAGCCGATGGGGAGTCCTTCACGGCATAATTGGCACAGGGACGACTATCGCTCAAGTCCTCACTAGAGTTAGAAGTATCGTCGGGGACAACGAAGTTGTTTGAATGCGATTCCAACACTTCTTCTTGGTTATCATCTTGAGATAAATTACTGAAATCTATCCTAAGTTCTTTTAACGAATTAAGAATTAGATCTTCTAATTGAAATAGTTCATCAAGAAGCATTTCTCCTAGAAAATCTGGTTGGGAGCATTCGAGGGAGAGATATGGATTATTTTTACTTTCGCCCCTCTTAAGGATACAAGGAAACGATGGGTCCATATAGTGGGGCTTATAATTTAGAAAATAACATTCTAATTCCTCATGGGTACCACCACATATTTGACACCACGTACCATAAGAGTGCCGAAAGTAAAAAGTATCAGTATCACTCATGTTTGTGTCAGAAATTACCAACCGTCGGGATCTTACGGTTCTGTTTTCAGTAACTGAATCTTGGGCACGGGGCGTGTTGAGTGGGCACGGCCCCGTGTTTAGCTTATTGTCTGACTTAAAACCGGATTTCCAGTTCCAATGATTGGGCACGGGGCGTGTTCAGCGGGCACGGCCCGTGCTGAGTTCTGCAGAAGCTGAAAAACTAAGAAAAATCCTAAAAAAATAGAAAAATATGAAAAACGATTAGGCCGTTGATTTATAACTTTCTTAAAATCCTAGTGTCCCCGGCTGCGGCGCCAAAAACTTGATGCGTGTGAAGTGTGTATATAAGTTTAAGTATATTTTAAGCCCTTTTATACTTTCTTTAGCCAAGTTTTAAATTTATAAAACACAATATTTACTAACACTAGACACACATATGGGCAAGTGCACCCATCGTGAACGTAGTATAGTGTTGGTAAGATACCGAGGTCGTCCAAGGACACAAGAGCTTTTAGTACCGGTTTATCCTCAACGTCTAATCAAATCAAAAAGTTTAGAAAAAGGTTTTAAACTAAGAAAATAAAAACTAACTAAAATGCTGAAAAATAAAAATAAAAGAAAAACAGATAGACAAGATGAATCACTTGGCTCCGACTCGTGTTTAGTGTAACCTTTGATTATTTCTGCACTTTTGCACTATTTAAGAGATTATCTTAGTTATTGTAGTAGGCCCTTCTTTTGAAGGTGACGTTACCCTCAACCCAGTAGTTTGAGTCAGCAGGGATACAATCCTAAAGGGTCGGATTATTGAAAGATAATTAATTAAGTTATTAATGCATATTGTGGAAGGCCCCTCTTTTGAAGGCGACGTTACCCTCGGCTAAGTAGTCTGAGTCAGCAGGGATACAGTCCTAAGTAGCCGGGTTAAAGTATTAATAGTAGTTTAACTTATGAGGGGATCAAAGAGTTTAGACCCCCGCCATCCAATAGCGTTAAGTATTGAAGGAGGTCCTACTAAATTTGACCCAGGTCCTTTGCAGGATCTATACACTGAACAATGGCAAGACTCTTACCAAACCGTTCCCTTAACCCCCGACCAGGTAGCCAACATACCTCCATATAGACCGTGGAGATATGAATGGTGAAAATCTTTTATTTTATATAGACAGTAAAATAATGCCAAGACACCACGGACAAACGATAAGCAAGAATCACCTTCAACATAAGAAACTAGTTATTAAAGTCATTAATACATAACCAATTAAAAAGTGCGAAAAGATTAAAAATAAAAAGTATTACACTAGACACTTTGTCTTCACCAAGTGATGTAAGAGACTTAGGCAAACATGACCTTGATTGTCAAGAACTCTTACGATCAATCTTGGATCCTGAGACGACTCACACACTCTATGATGGACAATGGACAATGGATGATGGTGGTGGATGATGGTGTTATGGTGGTGGTGGGTGAAGTGTGAGAGAGGTGGTGTGCCAAGGGATGGTTTGAGCTTGAGCCAAGCACTCCTATTTATAGGCTGAACAGAAGCTCGGGCACGGCCCCGTGTCCAGTGGGCACGGCCACGTGTCCACATCCTTCTCTGTCTTCATTAATTGCTCTTGTCTTTATTAGTTGACCACGGCCCCGTGTCCGCTGGGCACGACCCCGTGTGCAGAAGCATATCTGTACTATCAAGATTTGCTTGGATTCTGCGAATCTTATAGTTGACCATGACCCCGTGTCCGCTGAGCATGGCCCCGTGGTGGGCGATGGAAGCTTCTACAACTTTGTCTTTTATGCTGACACTTGGGCACGCCCCCGTGCTCATTGAGCACGGGGCGTGTTCAGCCTTCTGTTTTCTTGTTTTGCTTGGGAAGATGCTTTCGGGGAGGTCGGGCATGCCACGTTTATTCCTTTTCTTGTATTTATGTTAGATTTAGCTGTCTTTTTGCTTCTTTTGTTAATTTGAGCTCATTTAATCCAGAAAATACAAAAGGAAGACAAAAATACACTTTTTCCAACATTAGTACTAAAAAAGGGTTAGTTTTATGCCACAATTGATGTAATTTATATGTTGCATTTTGAACACATCAATAAGCATATGTTGAAATAAACTCCAGAGCTCAGTGGGAGTAGGAACAGATGATGGAACAACTGTTTGAGTTGGTGCAGCAATGGGTGTGGCCTTTTGTGCTTTCAACAACTGTTGCAGCATGTCTTTGATTTCTGCAACAGATGTATCAAGTTTATCAACCCTCTCCGTCAATTCTCGGTACATTAAACCATCACCCAACTTAATGGGATCATCTGATTTCCCACTGGCAGTGGTTGTATCAGTGGTTGACTGAGGGAAAGTATCCCAAAAATCATCCACGGATGCCCCTTTGTCTTGGTACTGGGGACTTCTTCCTTCAGCAAGGGTGACCAGTTTTAGTGAACTAGTAAAAACTGGAAACACTCTGGTTCCCAAAGAAGAAATTGCCTTCAAGGAAGTCTTATGGATGAAACTACTGTCCAAGTGTAAACCAGTGGGTTCAACACTTGTAGTAGCTGCTTCACTTGAATTATTACCAAGAGTTACTTGAAACTCAAGGGGTGTAACCTCCTCAGTTGTTGGTGGGTTAGCAATGATAGGGAGCTCAGACTCAGTCACTTGTGGTGGCATACTCTCAGTGATAGGTGGTTGAGAGGAACTGATTTATGTCTGAGCAATATAAAGTGCATCCAACAAGGGCAAGATTTGTGCTGGAATTTGGGCAGTGAGTATGGGTGTGGAAAGAGAATTTGCCCCAGGAGCTGGGCTGTGGATGATGGAATCAAGTGATTCCAGAGCATCATAATTTGGTGTCCCTGTTCTTACAACCTGTTCTTTTTTAGAAGAAGCAGGAGGAGTTTGAGGCTCATGTTGAGATCTTTCTTCCAACTGCTGTGAGGAAGTAGCGGCAGTGGTTACTGGTGACTTTTGTGTTGTCACTGGCAGTTGCTCTGGGATCTCATCTTCCAGAGTTGCCTTTTTTGTAGGTATGGGGGGCTTTTGTGATTTTTTCTGATTTGGTCTTTTGGTGGTTTTAGGTGTGGGTTTCACAGCAGTTGTTTTGCTGTTGTGATCACCTTGAGTAGTGGGCTCAACAGTAGGTACCTGAGGAGCAGTGGTAGCTGCTAAAGTCTGCTCAGGAACTTCTGTTTGTGTTTTGGAAGGTTTTGACAACCTTGTAAAGGTTTCAGAAGTTAGGCTGTTTATTTTACAAGGTTCACCTTGGATAAGCACATGAGCATTATCCTTTGAAAATTTCTTTCAAAAATAATAGCTTAAGAACCTTGGAAACATTAAAAATGATTTTTATTAACATTTTTGACCAAATCATTGAAGATCTACTGGGAATAGTTAAAATTTTCTTCATTCAGTATGGCATAACCCAAGTATTGGATCTTCAATGGAATTTCATTGAAAGCAGTGGTCTTATTTGAAACACACATTAGGAGGGTATGAAATAAAAACCTTGTGACAGGAGGAAAACTGCCCTTTTGCAAAGTATCTTTTTTCATTTCCTCTTCATACCCCCTTTCAAGAAAATCAGTTTGATACTCTGTTTTAGGAAAAGAAGTTTTACCTTGAAGATCATTTAGTTCCAAAACCTCTGACAGAGTTTGTGGTGTGATTTTAACTGGAACACCCTTTATCGAAGAAGTAATGGCTAAGGGCGTTTTATCCTTAGATTCAAGTTTCGCATTTTTCCAAATTCTTGCTGGGTTTCCAGGTAAACCGGAGCATCAGATGTCAACAAAGTTTTGTACTTTGAGGACGAAAGAGCATCAATGATGGAGTCGAAAGTGGTGGTATGACTTGGTGTTGGTGCATACGTCTGTTGACTTCCTCTTGTATCGAGTCTTGTACGAGATTGTATAGATCAGGGCACGAAAAACGAGGAAATGTGAGTTTTTAGGTAATTTCGTTTGAAATGTCACATGGTCATTTCAAACGAAATCAGCTTGTCATTTTAAACGGAATCATGATGTTAATTCCGTTTGAGTGATTCCGCTTGAAATGTGATTCCGCTTGAGCATGTTCAAACGGAATCACATGCCTATAAATACCCTTGATCTGATTTCGTTTGTAAAGCTTCTTGGTTCCGACGCCGAAGTGCTGTCGAAGTGTCTCTGGCCTGTAAACTGTTATTTGATCAATAAACAAGACAGATTAATGATGTTCTAGTGTTATACAAGCTAAACGAAGACTGAATCAATGAATTCCGCCTCTGGTTTAGTCTAAGAACTCTTCTGATCGACTCGTTTGGATTACAAAACGATCCTACAAGTGGTATCAGAGCTCAGGAGGAAGAGTTCTTACCATTTAGCTTGTTTTCGCTGAAAAATTCTGATTTCTACACCTTCTTTTCAAATTTAATCAAGTTTTCACGGTTAAAACAGAATGATCTTTTGATATTATGTGTAAAATACAGTTTTAACAAACCCTTGAAAGAATCAGACCTAAATTCAGATTAAAAGTGACAAATATGGGCCAAACAGTTAATTCCGTTTGAACGAGCCTCTGATTTCGTTTGAAAGGTTGAGGCAATTTCACACGGAATTACTGATTTCGTTTGAAAGACACCTTATTCCGTTTGAAAAACTGAGGTAATTTCACACGAAATTACTTTTTTCGTTTGAACTTTATCTAATTCCGTTTGAATTCAGCTATTCCGCTCCAAACTGTGATTCTGTTTGAACATTTCACACGAAACTAGGTATTTCGTTTGAACAGGTAATTCCGTGTGAAGTGTGATTTTGTTTGAGTGATGCTATTCCGTTTGAACAAGGTATTCCGTGTGAAATAGGGATTTCGCTTGAAGTGACTAATATTGTGAAACTTGTTACTGAAACATGGAAACTTTTGAAGATTTAATGGTGTATTACTATATATCTCAAGAGGAGAGTCCTATTAAGATTGAAGAAAAATCAGTTTTAGAAGAATCAATTTCGAGAGAACCAGTTTCAACAAAAAAGGATTCAGAAATTATTTTAGATAAAACTGAAAAGGATTTAGATGATATTTCAGAAAAGAATGAAAAAGATTCAGAAGTTATTTCAGAAAGAGCTCCAGTTTTTGTTCATTCATACTCATCTGATGAAGAGAGTGATGATGATAGTAGAGAAATTGATAAACTTGAATTTTATAAAAAGTTATTTTCGTCTGAAATGTTTAATGAATCCTTTGCAGAACAAATTGAAAAGCTCTAGAATAAACTTGCTGCGAAAAAGAAGAATCAAAAGGCAGCAAATGTTGAAGAAATTGTTGAATCCGAGAAGAAACAGATTGACAATGTTCATCAAGAAACATCTGAACAAAATGAGACAACTGTGTTGTCACAGAATGATGAAGTCAAATCTGAGAAAGAAGTTGAAATGGTAGAAGAACAGGTTGAAGAAATTCCAGATCTTAAGACTGAGAAGAAAGCTGAGGTTGAAAAGATTCCTGGGAAATGTTCAGAATGTGATCAATCTAGAGCAGAAAATGTCAAACTCTTGAAACAAGTAGAGAGTTTGACATTGGAAAATACCAGTTTAAAAGAAAAAGAAAAAGATTTTCAAAATCAAATAAAGATTTTAGAAGATGAAAAGTCTGTTATTTTTAAAAATAATATTGAAAAACAGATTGCAACAAATTCTCATCTCCAGAAAATCATTCGGCTTGAAAATGAAGCTGACATTGCTATAAATAAAATCAAGGAGTTAGAGAATAAATTGAAAGGTTTTGAGACTTCGTCATCAGTACCAGATTATATTTGTCCAAAACCGATCAATTCTGTTCCAATAAGTGGCAATGTCACAAATTTTGACAAAGTCAAAATTGAAGATTGTGATGATAAAACTGATGATGAAAATGAGAAAAAGAAATTGTTTATGAAATTAAAAGAAAAATTTCAAGAAACTGTTCTACAGTCTACTGAAAAAGGCGAATGCTCAACGCAAAAACCTTTGAAGAAGAATGTGGAACAAAAACAAAAGGGTAAAAATTTGAAAAGTTTTCAAAAAGAAAATAAAAGGTCATCAGTTCAATCATCCAACCGTGATAAAAAATCACAAAAATTTGAAAATCAAAACTCAAAAACAGTTGGTAATAAGTGGTGCAGGTTTGACCACAGTGCTCAAAAGCCAAATCTAGTTTTCAAGAGGAGCAATGATTACCACAGAGCCAAACAATGTTATGATCTAAGTGTGTGGTGTGAAAGTGGTGAATGGTACGATAACAGAGTGTGTTACACATGTGGTGTTCAAGGACACATTGCTGTTAATTGCCAAAGTTGGAGGTTTGAGACAAGAATATGTTTTGAATGTCAAATCAAAGGACACATTGCCAGAGATTGCCCAATGAGATCAAAGAGAAGATCAAGGGCTGAATCTCAGAAAATGGCAAAGAAACCAGTCAAAGTCGAAGAAAAGCCCAAAGAACAGAAAATTCTAGAAAAGAAAGTAAAGCTTTCATAAGGGCAGAAAGACAGACCGAGGAAGAAAAGGAAGAAAGCGAGAGAGTATCTGGAAAAGATTTTGTCCTCGGATACAACAGGAAAATCAGAGAGCAGTTCTGATAAATCGTCTTGCTCGCCAAAGAATGACAAATCAAGCAAAACGAATACATCAGATACAAATCTGAGGACAAAAGGGATTTTAAAGAAAGAAAAAACGGTTAATCAAGAGATTAACAAATCAAAGAAAGTGAAATTTTCACTTTCTGGCAATAAATTTGTTTCTTTGGAAACAAAGGAGCCACGTTCAGGCAATGAATCTGACTCATCAAAGTCAGACAAGCCACGTTCAGGCAATGAATCTAGTTCGTCAAAGCCAGAAGAGCCATCTGTTGAGGTAAAAAGTGATAATTCTGTTAAGACAATCGATGATGCAAGTTTTCCATCATTGTCAAACGGAAATTTAAAACAAAAGATTGAAAAGAAATCGAGTGACGATCACTCAAAAACACCCAAGGTTTGTCAGGCTTGGGTGGATCTGTTTAAATGAAAAACCTGACTTGCCGGAGCTTCCAGGTTGGTAAGTGTGAAGCAGGAATCGGCACATTTCTTGAGAAAGTCACTCTGGTGATATTTTGACTTACAAGTGGTAAATCAGGGACATTAAGTTGTACTTGATTTTCTACAAGTGATTGTGTTGTGATAATCGGGAAATGTTAAATTCATACATAAGATTGAAATAACAATGTGATGATACCCCAACTTTACAAGTGGTAAAATCAACAAAACTAATTTTTCCGGAAAAACCATTTTGATTAAAACAAACTTAAGTGTTTTGAAATCATAATGGGAAAATAGTTTGTTGTCAGGGGGAGTTCTGATTGTTTATGCCAAGTGAATGGCAAATTGAAGCGATTCAATATCATGTTGTCATTTTATTTGTATAGTTTGTTTTCAAATTTTCCCAGAAAATCAAAATTGAAACAGATTTTGATTTTAGGGGGAGTAAAATTCTAAAAAAATTTGAAAATGTCAAAAACATTAAAAAAAACAAAAATGAGTTTTGTTGTATATAAGAGGAAATGATAGAAAATCAGTGGACTATCACAACACGCCAAAGAATTGGAAAGTCAAATGTGATGAACGATCTCACTAAAGATGTGACGATAGGCTTAACTAGACTAGTAGATTTGCGAAAACAATACAAACATAACGCAAAATGCCTATGTCTGGTGGGAAACACGGTCGAATGCATAGTACTTAGTTTTGTCCTTCTTGATTGTGTGCCTACTCGGTAATCGCTGAATGCAAAGAGCATAAAAACTGGTTAAATTTGTGAACTTTCACAATTTTGCTGAATAATCACTGTGATTGTGCATTTCTTTTTGCGAAGACTTAAACTTGTTTTATTTCTTTATTTTGTTTAAGCATTGGACATCCTCTGCGTATACGTGAGTATCGAACTGGATGTTAGTGCCTAAACGTTCTGCTTTATTTTCTTTGGTGTTTCGTTTAAGCTTTGGATCACCTCTGCGTATACGGGAGTATCGAACTGGTGGTTAAAGCCTAAACAATTTCAACTTGTTTTTATTTTTCTTATTTTTGTTTAAACATTGGACTTTCTCTGCGTATACGAAAGTATCGACCTGATTGTTAATGTTTAAACATTCTGAGTTGTTTTCGCACTAATCACAGTTGATAAAAGTTTAAAGGCATTACTTGAGTTAGTGTATTGCATGATGAGGGGATATGCTGAGATTGTGGGGCCCATAAGAATTTAGTGCAAAATTAATATACCTTAACGTATCGGTAAGCATTTCGAAAGTTTTTAGATTGAGCTTAACAGGACTACTATATCGTCAATCAACGTGAATCGTTTAGAACTTAAAATGTTTAAAGCTTAACGGTGTTGGTGATTTATCTCAAAAACTTATATGATCCTCTTACACAAATCACAAAAATATTGTTTGTATATATTTCTTTACTACATTTCTGTTATATTAAAAATCCAAAAAGATTTTAGTGTGTTTTAGCATAAATTTTGAAAAATCCAAAAAGATTTTCGATAACTGATGTTGAAAAGCTGAATTTCAAAATTTCAAGTGCTGAACATGATGAACAGGGTTAGGAGTATGTGTTTAAATGAAGAAATTTATTTTGATAAAGAAAGTTTGATTAGTTAATCAAGATCATTAATTTGAACTTGATGTAACTATTGTAAAAACTTATGTGGTTGTGAGAAATTTGTGCAGGAAATGTTGAACAAAGCAAAGTTTCGATTCCTGATGTTGAATTCCAGGATTTCGTTACTATGCTACAAGATAAAGAATTCCAGACTGCGATCCCAGCTGAGTGAAAGGGGGAGTCTGAAGACAAAGAAGCCAGGTTCCTGATCCTGTTGCTATGGAAAGCCCGGAGAAGTCCCTGAAGTTGAGAAGACCGATCAAGTCTGAAGAGATGATATGCTGAAGACTCGATACTTCAGACTCGTCAACATCCGAGGGGGAGTCTGTTGGTGCATACGTCTGTCGACTTCGTCTTGTATCGAGTCTTGTACGAGATTGTATAGATCAGGGCACGGAAAACGAGGAAATGTGAGTTTTTAGGTAATTTCGTTTGAAATGTCACATGGTCATTTCAAACGAAATCAGCTTGTCATTTCAAACAGAATCATGATGTTAATTCCGTTTGAGTGATTCCGCTTGAAATGTGATTCCGCTTGAGCATGTTCAAACGGAATCACATGCCTATAAATACCCTTGATCTGATTTCGTTTGTAAAGCTTGTTGGTTCCGACGCCGAAGTGCTGTCGAAGTGTCTCTGGCTGTCACACCCCAACCAATGGCGGAAACATCGGGATGAGACGAAGTGTGAAGATTGCTAGAGACATCATAACGCTATTTGTGACAATATTTAATAAACCGATTTCATTTCATAATTCATTTGTCAACATTACAAGGAAATCAAATAACATCAAGTTCAAGCGAAATACAATACAACATAATCAAAATTGATACAACGATTAAACCTAAACGTCTATATGTGTATCTAGGCATCAACGCTACTTCATTTCATAGCATCATCATCTTCAACTTGTAGCATGTTTAAAATAAAGTTCAAAGCAAAAGCAAAGGCGAGTATACAAGTTTGGTACATACGTATCAAAGATAAGTTTAAACAATTCCATGTGGCAAGCTCTTGATACGAGATAAACAATAAAATTGACATGTGTCAAACATATCAAACCAATGATGAAACGGAATATGCTCATGACATAACCACAAGTCTACGGG
The DNA here is from genome assembly GCA_030545235.1 of Helianthus tuberosus. NCBI lineage: Eukaryota > Viridiplantae > Streptophyta > Magnoliopsida > Asterales > Asteraceae > Helianthus > Helianthus tuberosus. Next base: position 180,821,481 of record CM060359.1, read on the forward strand.
CGGGTCGTTAATCCTATAGCGCTATATATGTCATGGTTTGGCTCGTACGAAGTTAATGATAAGTCTAACACATAATGTCCTCAACCCAAGTTTAAAGTATCAAGTAATCAAATAAACATGCGTGTAATAGGAATGTTTATGTATTATGATAAAGTTTGTGTGTAAGTTTATAGATAACATGTTACACCCCAAAAAGTGGTAAACGAAAAAGGGGTTCAAGTATACTCACATTGGTTGCGTATGGAGATTCCTTGAAATAACGCACGAGTAAAGAGAGAGAAAAGTCCAAGAGAATGAACGAAACGGATATCCTAAAGGTTCAAAAATCACATAACGATCCCGTTAATATTTATAGGTTAAATAGGACTTCTAATGTCTAAGATTTATAATTTAATTAATTAGGCATTTTAACTTATTAAATTATTAATCTTTAAAGTTATGAAAGAACTATAACGAATCATCAATATTATCTTTAATAACATTAATTAGCTATACGATTTGTCGATTTATCGATTGTCCGGCGACGAAGACCTTATAACTCTTGACTAATTATTATAATGGGTTAAAACTAGTACCAATCCGAAAAAAAGTTTAGGACTAGTTAATTAGCACACAAAACATAAAAATTGCAATATGTATAATATCTAATCTTTTAAGTACGAACATACTTAAAGAGCATATTTATATATCTTTTATTAGAACCAATTTACGTAGTTACAAAATATGTTTGTGTATTTATGTCCCATAAAACTCTTTTATGGCTAATAAATTATACCCATCTTGTTGGTTGGTTAACAAACCATGCGTAATCCCAGGGGCGGACCCATACTATGTGGATCGGGGTCCCCGGACCCCAATGTTTTTTAAAAAGTTAGTAGAGACGGTATATTAAATTTTTTACGGACCCCATAAGAAAAATTAGAAGGAACCCATTGCAATAAGGTGAAGGTTGGTGTGGTGGTAAATTTGTGGACTTGTAACTAAAAGGTCATGGGTTCAATTCTCAATGTAGCTTTTTTTACTTCACATTTATTGTGTTTATCAGCTTCCACTTCAAGTTTAACATTTTCCAATAGAATACTATAAAAAATTAATAATCTGAACTAGTACGGAAAAATCAAAGGTAATACTAAAATATATAAGTTTATTTAAATATATTAAAACAATCGAATATCAAGTTACTTGAGTTAATCGAGTTTATTTGAATTTTATATTTTTTAAACTTAATTCGAATTAACAATTTAAAAGTTGATTTGCGTTCGGCTTGATTTGATTCGAGTTGATAAAAATATATAATTCAACTTAATAAGTCTGTATTATTAAAATTATGTTGTCGGACCGTCTCCCGACCCGACTCGAACGGCGACCGACCCGAAAAAGGGACCCCAGTGGAAAAAAATCCTGGGTCCGCCACTGCGTAATACCAATACCAATTAGACCAATGATCATCAATCCAACATTAAATATTCATATTTAATTTAATTGGAACATGGTTCACTATGAAAAAGAACACGTAGGAGGTACGAAACGAAAAGTGAAGCAACGAAAAAAATAGTAAAATCATATATTTTTTTCGAATCCGTTGAATATCTAGCCGCCAGGACAATCATCAAATCAAACTAGAACTTTTAATTGACTTATATAACATTTGTTGTTTTCGTCACTGTTGGTATATAAAAAAAACAAAAGTGCAGTGCCTTCCTTGTCAAATAAGAACCCATCTATTATGTTCATCATGTTATAACGAACAGAAAGGAAACCCACCCAACCGAACATTATTACTTCTTTTCTATATCAACTATGATCAGCATCTTTTATATGATCATTTGTTTATGTACAAGACTTGTTGGTGTGTTATAAAAACGAAATAAGGAAAAGAACACAGAATTGTATACCGAACGAGCCGAGTCGGTTCCAACGTAACAGCTCCGAAGTGATCCTCTGGCAGCGCCTCCGATCCCCAGAGGCTTGTAAGTCCAACAGACGAGGTTTCGGTTGTTTGCGGTGAGGTTGGAAAGTGGTAAGATCGTAAAAAAAACTCCGGTGATGACCGTGTCTCCGGTGGGTTGTTTATAGAAACAAAAAGGAGGTGAGAGGGTGTCGAGATGTGTGCGTGAATGATACGAAAAGGTATTGAGAGTGTATGAGGGTGTAGGAACAATGATGATGGTTAAGCCTGATTATATAGGAGTGTCGAGGTGGGGGGTTTATGGAAGGTTTTAAATATCGTGAATGTGTGAAGATGGTTATAATATGTCGAAGGAAAGTTTATTCTCTTAAATAAAAGAGGTGTATGATGAAGGCTAAATTTATTGTTGATTGGTAAATAGCAAGTGCGAGAATCAAGACTCAATCTCGACCAACCAGGACACGTAAAAAAAGAAAATTTGTAGCTACTTGTTTGCTATTGTTCTTGGCGGCAAAATGAAAGAGGAAAACGAACAGTGTTGAACTATAAATAAATGTGGAAGGAGATTAATTTTTTTTTCTTTATTTTCAATTTCCACCCCTAGTCTGATTTATAAAACAAACCTTTCTCTTTATTTTCAATATTAAACAAGGCTAAAACTATTATTGTGACTATTTAGATCAAATAGGTGTTATTATTATTTTTTTTAATCATTAATACATGTTTCATTATTTGTTTTATAAGAATGATATACAATATTCTTAAGTAATCTCTAACAAATCAAATGTACAGTTAGAAACGATACTCGTTTAGTCGGATAAAAAAAATGTATAAAACTGTTTAGAAGCGACATATTTAAAAGATATTTATTACTTTAGGGTTTTCAAAAGGATTCGGATTTTCCAAACGGGTCGGATTTTAGGAACCCATTTTGACGGATGTTACATTGGCCTGTAAACTGTTATTTGATCAATAAACAAGACAGATTAATGATGTTCTAGTGTTATACAAGCTAAAAAAAGACTGAATCAATGAATTCCGCCTCTGGTTTAGTCTAAGAACTCTTCTGATCGACTCGTTTGGATTACAAAACGATCCTACACTTGGTTTTGTAAGTAGACCCAAGTAATTGTGGGGAGCTTTGAATGGAAGAGCCATGGAGATTTGAGTATGTGTGCGAGAGGAAGAAGATGAAGTGTGATTTGAGAAAAATGGTTGGTAACTACTTTTGAGAAAAGAATTTTGAATTCGATTCGACAGTGAAAACCCTGTTTGGGGTTTTGATCAGGGTTTTATAAAGGGAAAAAGTGAATGCTGACGTGACAGCAGTTACAAAAGATCTGACCGACAAGTACTATCCACGTGTCAACTACTGATGAATAATGGAAGACAGTTGTTTAGGAAACCACTGATGGAACAAGTATCAGTGGTTGCAACGGTCACAATGAGAACAGTGGCTGATTTTATAACTATCAGTGGATAGCCTATCAGTGGGTTAAAACATTGATTGTGAACAATAGTGATTAATAAGGAAATGAGAAAACAGTGGGTGACTTTCAGCAGTGGACAAGATTCACCAGAACGGATGTTTGAAACAAAAACAGTGGTTATGGCAGACTTTTAAGGATTAATGAAAAATTTCATTTTTAGCTATTTTTAAGGATGGAATTTTGATTTTCTGAAAACATTTTAATGCTTTTATTCATAGAAAGACAAGATTTTGCTTGTTATTCCATGTTTAGCATGCTAATCCTAGAGATAAAGCTTTCAAAGGTGGATGTGTCTAAACCTTTTGTTAGCACATCTGCCAGCTGATCTTTAGTTGGTACATGATGCAGAGAAATCAAACATTTTTCATAGCAATCCCTCACAAAGTGATGTCTGATGTCAATGTGCTTGGTGGTTGAATGGGATACTGGATTTTTGATGATATTTTCTGCGGCCTGACTGTCCAACATGATAGGTGTCTTTAGGACAGTGATACCAAAATCCAGCAATTGATTTTGAAGCCATAACAGTGGGCTGTACAGCTTGCAGCAGCTATATACTCTGCCTCAGCAGTGGATGTGGAAACAGCTACTTGCTTTTTGCTTTGCCAAGACACTAAGCAACTGCCTAGGAATTGGCACCCTCCTGAAGTGGACTTCCTTGTTTTATCACATCCAGCAAAGTCACTATCTGAGAAACCTGAAAGCTTTATATTTCCATCAGCTGGATACCAGATACCAAGTGTGAGAGCACCTTTTAGGTATCTGAATATCCTTTTTATAGCAATAAGGTTTGACTTTCTAGGGGCTGACTGGGATCTTGCACAAACACATGTTGCAAACATGATGTCTGGCCTAGATGCAGTGAGGTACAATAAAGACCCAATCATGCTTCTATAAAGAGTTTGATCAACCAAATCATCCTTTTTATCAGACATGACTATTTTTGTGGTTACAACGGGTGTATTGCATGGCTTACAATCATCCATCTCAAATTTCTTTAAAAGTTCTTTGGCATATTTTCCTTGATGGATGAAAGTACCATTTTGTAGTTGCCTTACTTGGAGACCAAGAAAGCACTGGAGTTCACCCATTGCAATCATCTCAAACTCATCTGTCATGAGTTTTCTGAATTCTTCACACATTTTATTACATGTGCTTCCAAAAATGATGTCATCCACATAAATCTGGACAATCATCAAGTCTTTCCCTCTCCATTTCAAAAACAATGTTTTATCAATTTTACCTCATGTGAAATCAATGGAAAGAAGAAAAGTGGAAAGAGTTTCATACCAGGCTCTAGGTGCTTGTTTCAGTCCATACAAAGCTTTATTTAGCTTGTAGACATGATTTGGATTAAATGGATCCTCAAAGCCTGGAGGTTGACAAACATATACCTCTTCTTGAATCTTACCATAGAGGAATGCACATTTGATATCCATTTGATACACCTTTATGTTGTGGTTGACAGCAAAGGCCAGGAATAATCTGATAGCTTCCAATCTTGCTACAGGGGAAAAAGTTTCATCATAGTCAATGCCCTCTTCCTGTCTGAACCCTTGAACCACGAGCCTTGCTTTATTCTTGACAACAATACCCCTTTCATCATTTTTATTTTTGAAGACCCACTTTGTGCCAATAGGACTCACACCCTCTGGAAATGGTACAAGCTCCCATAATTGTTGTCTTCTAAACTGTTGGAGCTCATCTTGCATGGCTTCTACCCAGCTGTTGTCTTTTAGTGCCTCTTGGTACTTGACTGGCTGATGGAGAGATAGGAAACCAGCAAAAAGACAAATGTTTTGGGATTGGCTTCTTGTTAGCACCCCTTCACTGATGTTGCCAATGATTTGATCAGGTGGATGAGACTTCAAGAAGATTAACTCTCCTTTGTATGGAACAATGGCATTTAAGGGTGAAGGCTGCAGATGTGAATCATCTGAGCTAATCACTGCTGGTGACTTTGATGATCCAGCAGTGGTTTCAAATGGAGGTGGAGGAATAGGAGGAACTGGTGTGAAAACATGTTGACTTTTATCCACTGTTTAATGGCTTTTGTCAACAGTGGTTGATGATGTGGAGGCAGGGGTTAATGGGCTACTTTGGTCAACAAATGTTGAGGTAGCAGTGGTTGAGCTTTGACAGTTGTTTTGAACATTTGCTGCTCTTCCAATTGAAGCAGACTTTTGTTGTGGAATGATGACTTCATATCCATAGTCTGATGGAGGGTTTTCTGATGGACCTACACTGTTAGTCTTGACGTAAACATTTTCAAATGTGAATTTATCAAGATCAAATAATTCTGCAGGGTTTGCTGGGATTTTCATTGAAGAGAGTTTATTGAACTTCACATTCAAAGTCTCTTCCACTGTCTTAGTCCTTGTGTTGAACACTTTGTAGGCCTTAGCAGTGGTTGAGTATCCCAAATGATAACCACAATCAATTTTGGCTGCAAACTTTGAGATAGAATCTTTTAAGTTTAAAATGAAACATGGGCAGCCAAAAACTTTGAAATATGAGATCAGTGGTTTTATTTTATATAGCAGTTCATAGGTAGTCTTTTGATGCCTGGGGTTGATTAAAACTCTGTTCTGGACATAACAAGCAGTGTTTACTGCCTCTGCCCAAAAAGTTAATGGCAAACCTGAATCAACAAGCATGGTTCTGGCAGCCTCAATCAATGTCCTGTTCTTTCTTTCAACAACCCCATTTTGCTCTGGTGTTCTTGGAATACTGTACTGCCTTACAATTCCTTTTGACGCACAGAACTCATCCAATTCCTTATTTCTGAAGTCTGTGCCATTGTCACTCCTGAAGATTTTTACTGGCAAGTCAAACTGCTTTTCAACCTGTGTAACAAAGTCTTGCAGAATGCCTGCAGTCTCATCTTTGGAATATAAGAAATAAGTCCATGTAAACCTAGAAAAGTCATCTACAATAACCAAACAGTATCTTTTCTTTCTAAGACTCATGACTTTAACTGGGCCAAACAAATCCATGTGAAGCATTTGCAAGCACTTGGTTGTTTTGGACTCTTCAATGGACTTAAAGGAACTTTTATGTTGTTTTCCTTTTAGGCAGGAAACACAATGCTCAGGACAGGTGAACAGTTTTTGAGGTAAACCTCTTACTAACCCTTTTTTTGACAAAGCAGTGATTGTCTTGAGATTTGTGGGCCCCAATCTTATGTGCCAAAGTTCTGTCTCTTTATTAGAGGAAGCTGAGAACAGATAGTCATCAGTTCTTGGGTTCTCTTTTGACAAATCAACTACATAAACATTGCCACTTCTTTGAGCAACAAGTTGAGTTTTTCCATTTTTTATTATTTCTTCAATCTTTTTAACCATTTCTGGTCCAACAATCCTACAACAATCCTTAGTAAAGAATGAGCAATAACCCTTATCACTCATTTGTGAGACACTAAGAAGGTTGAATTTTAGATTGTCTATTAGATTGACATTTTCAAACTTAAGATTACCTGACTGAACTATACCAGACCCCATAACCTTCCCTTTACTATTATTACCAAAGGATATTTCTCCCCATCCATGAGTTTTGAAATCTTTGAGTAGGGCTCTACATCCAGTCATGTGCCTGGAGCCTCCACTATCTACATACCAAAGACTATCTAAGCATGCAGAAGCTCCCAGCACAGCAAGTAAAAGGTTAGTTCATTAGGGTCTCCAAAGCCAATAAGGCTTTGGATGGGGTCTCAATAGTGTCTATGTTAAGTTCAGGTGGTTGGACAGTGGTTAGCTCAGGGGTTTGGACAGTTTTGGAACTGTTTTTCTCTAACCACTGTTGGGGATCTTGCCCTATCAGCTGTTGATACCCAAAGGGATGCATGTTCACTCTTGGTTTAGAGGGCCTTTTGTAGGCTTCATAAACATGTGGGACCCTTGGGTATGGTGGTTGACCTTTACCTCTTCGGTATTGGTTAGCAAGGGGTGCATTAGTCACCTGAACATCTCTTTTAACAGAGGTTTGGTTCAGCTGTTTGGTAACAGCTGTTTGGACTGGCTTAAACAATCGTTGGTTCTTGACAGGTGGTTTTGATGAACTCATGGATGTTTTTGAAGTGTACTCATTCTTTTTTACATCAAAGGATTTGAGATACACACATTCCTGAGTGATGTGGTTTAATTTACCACAGATGGTGCAACTCTTAGCAGGCTCAATGACACTTGTTTTGTTAATATCATACGCATTTAGATGAAAACAATCTTTTGTTAGATGATTCTTCTTTTCACAGAAATCACAAAACAGGTTTTTAACTTTTTCTTTTCTTTTCTTCTTATCAGACTCCTTTGCAACAGAGATTTGAACCACTGTTGGGATGTCTTTAAGAGGAATGACCTTTTCTTTGGGAGCTTTTACACCATCAGTGGTTGTGAAGTCCATGGGCTTGAAGTTTTCAAGGATGTCACACTCATCAGACCATGTGGGTTTAAATTGGTATTTCTCAATTTCCTCAAAAGTTGAGGACCCCACAGATCTTTCCAGAGTGATCTTGTTACCAAGTTTGTCAGTTATTTTAACTTCTTGGCCATCCTTGTTTATGGGAATTGTTGGTGCACGGAATGTCTGTTGACTACGTCTACGTCATGTCTTAGGTCAAGACAGTCAAGATTAAAGCTTGAGAGTTAAATTAGGGTTTATATTGTTAATTTCGCTTATATGAACAAAGTTATAGGTGATTTCGCTTATAGGGTAGTTGAGGTTTCGCTCATAGGGTTATTTAGGTGATTTCGCTTATATGGTTCTTGGGGATTTCACTTATGTGTCATGACCGAATAAGCGAAATCACATGGACTATATATATAGGCATTATGAGCGGACCTGATCATTAGTTCTATGACGTTGGAGCGAAATCATCTCATGTGCTAGGTGTTGAAACTCTGTCAAATTTGTATCAGAAAGCATTAATAAAGCAGGAATTGAAAAGGAAAAGCTGTGTAACTTCATTTACGTTGATTCTGCCTTCGTATGTGAAGATGAACGTCCTTGACTGACTTTTCAGGGTCACAAAACGGTCCAACAAGTGGTATCAGAGCTTCAGGACGAGGAGTTCATACTACTACAGCTGAATCTACAAAAATCGCTCACTTCTACTCATTTTTTCTCATACTTTTTCGATTTAAACTGGTTCCTATGGTTAAAATGGGCTGAAATTCGAATATAACGTGTAAAATACAGTAATAACAAACCCTAGAAAGTTTCAGGTTGAAATTCGGACTAAAACATAGTGAAAAGTGATTAAAACATGGTTCCACTTATTCGGTAATTGAAGGTTCCGCTTTTACGGACATCATCTGATAGTTTCACTTTTTCGGACTTAATGATTCCGCTTATTCGGACAAGTCTGATTTCGCTTATTTGAACATACCTGATTTTGCTCATTCGGACACTTGATTTCGCTTATACGGACAAAGCCTATTTCGCTCATTTGGAACAAAGTGATTTCGCTTTTGTGACAAAGTGATTTCGCTTATTTGTCATCAATATTGTGATTTCGCTTATCAGTCACACAACTGATTTCGCTTTTGTGTCAATCACAATTGATTTCGCTTATTTGTCACAGTTTTCAAAAATTTCGAAAATTTTACTAAGTGTTGGTTGATTCTTGCAGGTACACTCAAGATGGATGATATTTTCTTGAACCCGTTTAGCGATATGTACGCATTCGCTGGAGATTCTAGAAACGATGATTCTTCGTCTAGCAATACGAATGATAACCCGCCAAAAGAGAAGAAAAAGGAAGCTTGGGAATCTGAAAGCGCCTTTGGAACTTTCAATAAGCCTCCAAAGCTAATGGCCATCGAGGAATACAGTCGGTGGTCAAGAAAGTTTGAAGATTGGTTGATGGCATTCGCATTTCCCAGCTGGAAAAGTCTGAAAAACGGTTATGCTAATGGAAACAAAAATGGTGAAACTTTAAGAGCAGCTGAGGAGATTGATTCGTTTGTAGCTGAACAAAAGTGTGTGGCATTGTTATTTCAATCCGTCCAGGAAGACATTATTGCCTTGATTGATTATTCAAATGCAAAAGATCTTTGGGAAAAGTTAGAAAAGAAATGTATAGGTAGTGAAGAAATCAAGAAAAACAAAAAGAAACTACTTAAGAAAGAGTTTGATATATTTGGGTGTTTAAAGAACGAGTCAGTTTGTAAAATGATAGAAAGGTTTGGTCATCTGAAGCTGGAATTAGTAAGACATGATATCAGATATCCTGAAGAAGATCTTATCGACAAATTGTTCGATTCGTTGCCTGACGAGATGGATTGGAGATATTATGCACTAATGCTGAAGAATACCATCAAAGCACCAGAAAAGTTGACATTAGATTTGCTGATTGAGAAACTCGAGAGTCACGAGTTAGAACTGAAGAAGACATACAAAGTAAATCACTCATCTTACCAGCAGAATTTGGATTTGTATTATCCAAAGAGCATGATGCCAAAAGCAACTTCTCCCAAAACTGCATTTTCTGCTGAGAATGTGTCCACAGCAAGCAAAGAAAGTCAAAGCAGTGGAAATCACAGTGGTTATCACAGTGGATCTTCATCATCTGCAAATCATTCTGATGCAAAGAAACGTTTTCAATGCAACATTGCAATAGACTTGAAGAATGCTCAGAATTTTGATGAGGAGTCGGCCAAACAGCAGATGATCTTCCTAGCATCGGTGTTGGAATCGTATGAAGGGTTAGTAGCTGGGAAGATAGGCAACACCAATCTGACGAAAGAAGATTATGATCAGATTGATCCTGAGGAAATGGAGCTGATCGATATTCGTTGGGCTATGGCAAGTGCTGTTCGTCGAGCACAGCGTTTCATGGAAATTACCGGCAGGAAGACAATTGGTGGTCCATCTACCAAATTGGGGTTCGATAAGTCCAAGGTGACTTGCTTCAAGTGTAAGCAGAAAGGTCACTTCAAGCGAGAATGCAGAAACTCTTATGCTGATGAGTCGGAGAACCCTTTCAGAGATGATTACTACAAGAAGGCGATTTATCACCAGAATAAATCCGAGCCGCCTAGATTGAAGCAGGTTGAAGACAACAAAGAGAAATCTAGAGCTCTTGCGGTGATTTATGATGACGAAGGGTATGATTGGAGTCAAGAGGTTCTACCGGAGGAAGATGCTATTGGTTACGCATTCATGGCGAAAAACGACGAACCTATTCCGTGGAAAGACGATAGAACTGAAGAGCAGAAATATCAATACAGAAAAATGATTGCTGAAAACAAAATAATTAGAATATCTCGTATCTTTCTGGAAGCGAGGAGAGCAAATAGATGGGATCCGGACAGAGAGTGTTATCTTGATGAATATGGAAATATTGCGATCGATGACAAAATGCTTGATATCGAAGCCATAATCCAGCAGTACAAAGAAGAGGATGAGTACTGGCAGAATAAATGGTGGGGAACTGGAGACGAGAAAGAGAAAGAAGAAAAAGAGAGGAAGGAGAAAGAAGGGAAAGAGAAAAAAGAAGAAAGAAGAGCAGGAAAAATCAAAGAAAGTTGATACTGGAGTTATTGACACAACACAGAAATTGACTGCTGAGAACTTGGGAAATATGACTGACAAAGTGCTGGCTGCTAAGGCACTTGAGGTAGACTCTAACTCCGTGTCTGAGTCAAAAAGCCAGGTCAGTTCAAACTTGTCAACAAATGTGTCAGGTAAGAAAATCGATGGAAATGCTGATTGCAAAAATTGCAACAAAGAGTGCAAATTTTGTAGAACAGTCACGTATCTCAACGGAAAGAAAATTGATGATATGACAGTAAAGGTCAGAAGCGTTGTGAATCAGATTCTTGATCGTGATAAAACAGTTAAAGCTTCAACAGAACGAATAAGAGAATTAACTAGCAAAATTGAAAATGATAAAATTGATCATGACAAAATTAAACAAGAAAATGAAAAGTTGATTCTTGAAAATCGTCAGATTTCTGAGAAGTTTGAAAAACTCAAAAGCATAATGAAAGATAGTGATGATCGAAATGGTAAAACTTTTAAAGAAAATGAACATCTAAAAGAAGTGCTTAGAGTAAAAGAAGAATCAATCAACCAACAACTGGATGAAATCGCTAAACTGAAACTTAAATTTCAAGAGGCTGAAATTGAAAACGAGCGAATCCAGTTGAAGCTTAACAGTTACAGCTCTGCAAGCTTTGTTTTGCAACACATTATTCGCAAACCCATCGGGAAAGACAAAGCAGGCGAAGATGTGTATTGTGATGGAACTGGGGTGGGTTTTCATCAAGTACCACCACCTGTTCTTGATAATTACACGAAAAAACAATCTGGGTTGGTTGAAATTGAGGAAGAAGTTAAACTTCCGGAGAACATTGATGTCACGTTCACATCTTCCAATGACGATAGTGTCCAAAATGATATTGTAAAAGGTGTTGTTGAAAATGTGCTAAAAACGGATGGTGACACTACTGAGGAAGATGGGTGTTTCTTGGATAAGTACATTCAGAAATCAAAATCCAAACACAACTTAAGTGATGAATCGGGTCTTGTGATGTACAAGATGGCTGGATCTGATAAGTTGTATTCGGATTCTGAGTTTCCGATTGAGAATGTAAATATGAACAAATTGACAAATGTTTTCAAGTTGGTTGAAGTTGAGTTGTCAGAAGTGAACAAGTTGAGTCAAACAAAGAGAAAAATGAGTTTTGAGAAAGATAAATCTTACTACAAGAAATCTGTTAATCCACCACATTTTTATAATAACAATCGAAATAACTGGTCAGGTGGTTATCAGGGTGGTTGGAATTATCAGAAAAGAAATGTTCCAAACAACAGGTTTGCTGAAAAGAAAAAGTTTGTGAACAGTTCGAGTTCACTTGCTGATGAAGAGAAAGTGATTTTTTCAAAATCGAATGAAGAGTTCTTTGAGAAAAGAGCTTCACAGTATCAGTCTGAAGGCACAAGTCGAGTTGTTGATACTCGAACATGTTTCAGATGTAATCAAGTTGGTCACATTGCACGAAAGTGTAACAATGTGAAGCCTAAGACTGAAACTGTGAAGATTCAACAAAAGAAAGTTGACGTGAAGGGTAAAGCACCAATGGTTGTTGAGAAAAAGAATGTGAAAAATGACAACATCAAAGTGAAAAATGAACCCGTAAAGAAAGTGGTGGTAACTAAAAATGACAAATTTTACAATCGGGTTGCATTATCTCAACAAGTTTGGAAACCAAAAACAGAAATGAAAATTTTAACTTCTGAAGTGAAAAAGGCTGAAGAATCAATTTCGGTTGACTATGATGCAAATTTTCCACCTTTGAAGGCTGAAAATTTCAAAATTCAAATTGAGAGAGTCAAGGTTACACCTAAGGCTGATGAGGCCTGGGTGGACACCATGTTCGAGTAAACAATTTGAATTGCCGGAGCTTCCTGGATCGCGAAGCATGAATCGACATCTTTATTGAAGTGGGTTAAGTCATATTTTGTTATGTGCAGGATCTTCCACAACTTGTATCCAGATGGATCATGGATAGTGGAGCTTCAAGACATATGACAGGGAAGACTGCGTTACTGTATGATGTGAGAAATATCAATGGTGGTTATGTGGGTTTTGCTGGTCATGAAGGTGGTAGAATTATTGGTGAAGGAACGTTATCCAACGGGATTGTGACGTTTGAGAGAGTTAACTACATTACTGAGCTGGAGAACAATCTGCTGAGTATCTCGCAGATTTATGACAATATGTATAGTACTCACTTCACAGACAAAGAATGTTTGATCTTGAAACCAGGATTTGTTATCCCTGAAGAATGGATTATCATGCGGGCACCTAGAGTGAATGATTTATATGTGTTAGACATGAGTGTAGCGACTACATCTACTGGTCAAGCACATTGTTTTGTTTCTAGAGAAACTGAGAAAGATTCAAGATTGTGGCACCGCAAGATGGGGCATATTCACCTAAGGAAGATGAATCACTTGGTGCATAATGATTTGGTTCTTGGAGTTCATGTCAAATGTTTTCATCTGGAAGGGGAGTGCATTAGCTGTGTTAAAGGCAAGCAGAAGAAAAAGTCACACCCTACAAAGCAAGTCAATTCAGTTTCGAGACCTCTGGAAAGACTTCACATGGATTTGTTTGGTCCTGTGAATGTCAAAAGTATTACAGGAGATTACTATTGTTTGGTCGTTACTGATGATTATTCCAGATTTTCGTGGGTTTCTTTCTTGAAGACGAAAGATGAAACGTTTGATAGTTTGATGGCGTTGTTCAGAAAGATTGAGAATTTGTACCAAAGGTGTATCAAAAGAATTCGTAGTGACAATGGTACTGAATTCAAGAACAGCAAGATGGAAGAATTTTGTGATGAAAGAGGTATATTGCATGAGTTTAGTGCTCCAAACACTCCGCAGCAGAATGGAGTCGCAGAACGCAAAAACCGGACACTAATTGAGACGGCTAGAACTATGCTCGCAGATTCAAAGTTACCGATAAATTTTTGGGCTGAAGTTGTTTCTGCCGCATGCTATACGCTCAACAGGGTTCTCACTGTCAAGAAGTTCAACAAAACATGCTTTGAGCTAATTAATAACCGCAAACCGAATTTGAAGTATCTAGAACCGTTCGGGTCACCCTGTACTATTATAGAGCCTCATGGAAAGTTTGGTCCGAAGAGCATTGAGGGAATATTTGTTGGTTATGCAAATCCGATGCGACGTGTCTTCGTTCCAAGTGAGAAGCGGATTATTGAAGCTGTAAATGTTGAATGTCAAGGTTATACTATGCCGCCGCAGAATCCTGGAGATTCATGGCGTTATCATTATGACAAACTGTGGGATTCGTTTGACATGAGAGAAGAATCAGAGGAAGATGAAGATTTCTTTGATGAGTTGGATATTTTGCGTGAATATGAGTCGCAGCTAAGGTTTCCAGCTGAGTATTCTAGAAGACCACGGGAAACTTCAAATGATAATGAAGCAGGTCCGAGTAATGCTGGTGAACATGATGATGTCCAACAGAATGAAGTTGCTCAGAATAATCAGTCGGTTCAGGATGATAATCAAGAAGCTGAAAACATGCCGGTCATTGATCATGGTGATTCAGATTCTGAGGGGGGGCAAATTCAAATTTCAAGTCAAATAAACCAAGTTGGTGAACAAGATGCAGATCAGAATGTTACTAATCTGGAGGGAAATGTAGATGTTCCAAGCGAAGTTGTAGGTCCCTCGGAGGTTGAGGTTCAACCTAATCCTTGTTATGTCTAACATACTAGCAAGTGCGGAATCCAAGCTAGAATGCAAACCGAGATAGAACAAGCACAAACACAACACACAATCTTCACCGATTAACACCACTTGTATTAATACGAGGAAAGGTTCGGTTACAAAGCTATGTTTACAAATGTGTTTTGCAAACTCTCTAAAACACTCGTGTGTGTGTGTGCTCTCAACAGAATGCTCTCTCCAAGACTCACTTCTCACACACTTTTCACCTCACTTTTTTTGTGTCTTTTTGAAGTGAACACATTACATGGGTATATAAACCCAAACACAGATCGTCTGGTCGAAGGATCAGATAGACTGATCGAAAGATCATCTATCGATCTGAAACAGCTCGAAGGATCCACATATACCTCGAAGGATGATATCCTTCGAGGTCCATCTATATCCATCGAGGGTTTATCCTTCGAGCTCATCGAAGGATATAAACAATCCTTCGATGACTCATCCTTCGACACAACATCTTACAATCCATGTGTTAACTGTTTGGTCAAGTCAAACCAGGAGGATGGTTGACTTGGTCAAACTAACATCGAACACACATATTAACAAACCTAAGACGTAACTCAGACTAACATAAGACATCGTTTTGTATCATGACAAAATACAGACATAAGTGCACCAACAAACTCCCCCTTGGCTGTAGCTTTGTCTCGATCTTAATTCTTGTAGGTCCCTCGTGTCTTCAAGTCTTTGACGTCCTTTCAAATCTTCAATGTCGGAGGATCTTTAAAGTCTTCACGTCTTGAAAGCAGAAAGTGTACCAACAAACTCCCCGTTTCATGTAGGAAGTGTGTTGACAAACTCCCCCTTAACATAAGCTTCCCCTTGAGTTATGCTCGTGAAATACTTGTTCTTTACGAATTGAGATCCTTGTGGTGTTGATGATGGTCAGCGGCAGCTCGATCATCTTCATCACTTGAGTGCCTTCACGTCGTGTCTTCATTCCGAAGCTTGTCATCGACCATGTTCTCCTTGCCTTTAGAATCTGCACATGCAAGAAATCTAAACGCGTAATGAGAACAACTGCCTGGAATATCATAAGAAAACGACACACATGTGACCATTGTTCAATGAATCACCGTCCGACAGTTTGAAAGTTTAACAAATGTGTCAATTTTAGTCTTTAACTTTCAAAACTTGCAAATTTCGACCGTTTATGAAGATTTAGTCGTTTCGGTTTTCAATCAGGTTTCAGGTAACGAAGACTCGAGATCCAACGTCGTACGATCGAAAATAAGATAGAAATAAAATTTTTTTGGCTTTTATAAAGTTTATATTAAAACACACCTAAAATCTTTTTGAAATTTTTTTGAATATTTCAAATTTAAAGACAGAAAGCAGTAAATAAATATATACAGAGATGCAGAAACTGAAAGCATTAAATAAATATTTACAGACATTCTTTTTGCGAGTTTCGAGGGTAAGAGAATCATATCAGTGTACGGTCACGCCAAAACGCTCTTGTTGTTCAGTTAATTAACATTAAGATAAGCATCCTATAACAATTATCGGTATTGTTGTCCACTTAAGCTCAACTTATCAGATGTAATCATGGCGAGGGGATACGTTAAGGTATGATTTATACTTACCGACCAGTGTTCATCCACATCACGACACATTCCCGTATCAAGGTATGCACGAGGGTTCATCTTACCGGTGAGTATACCGATTATCATCTGTTTGACCGTATATGATGTGAGATTCTCACTTATTTGATTGAAAACAAGCCCTATGTGATAGAATCACTTATTGATGAGGAACTTGATTTTCAAATGCATGAGGGCACATGAGCAAGTCCGTGAACAGGTCAGTACTTTCGTACAGCAGAGAGACGAACTTGACTCCCGGATAAATGTGATATATAATCACTTATTTTGATTTGGACATGTGATTGTTGATCACTTATTGAGGTCGAATGCAGTATGTACACGTATGTATAGTATCATGGAAGATCTAGACTTGCGTCCCCGTTATTTTTCGGTAAAAGATACAACCATGATACACAGATGATAAGCAGCATAAAGACCGAATATCTCAGAACCTCGGTAATCTCTCAAACGAAATTTCGGTACTAAGACCATATGCCAATGAATGGTTCCCACCTGATCTTCAGTCGATTAAGATTTATATCACCCTGCACACTTTAAAATGATTGTGAGCCTACCGATACATCTTATATAGAGCTGCTTATCGTTTTTCATTTTAGGTTTAAGGAGGTTTAGACAGACCACTAATGTACTATCATATTCTCTTTTTCTCGCCAGGAAACTCATTTTTGTTTTTCTATTGTTTTTGTGTTTTTGAAATTTTCGATGTTTTTGGATTTTCAAATTTTGGATTTACTCCCCCTAAAATCAACAAACTAAGATAAAATTTAAAACACAACGGTATTTACAAAAAGATTTTCCGATGTTGGTTAACTCATGTTTTACCTCAATGCCGTTTACCAAAATTAAGTTTTAATCAGAAATGATTTAGCGAATTTTGGAAAAATCAGTTGGCATGTCGGTAAGCGGTGCGGACCATGACAACATTGTCTGGCCAAAGAGTGCTGAACGAGATAATAATTCACAAAGCAGCTTAAATATCGACAAGTATAGGAGAGATTAGAAATTTAAAACCGTATCCTGCAACTGCTCCGTGCATTGCAAGGAATCTGAGTGCTCTCCCAAACTGGATATCCACCCGGTGTGGATTTCAAAGTCGATTTTTGTAGCTACTGAGAAATCTCTTGACAGCAACAAGATCATAAACCTCTGGGTCCGGCTGGTCTTCCACATTGTACCAGCGAAGGTCTTTGTCTTTCTCTTTTTCTTTGAGAGGTAGTGTGCGGTTGTTCAATCCATGCCAAGGCATCCGCACACCCGGTTGGTTTGATCAACAAACACATTCTCTTCAATCACACCGTGGAGAAAAGTACCCTACACGTTCATCTTGTGGACTTTGAACTTCTTGTGGAAGAAAAATCCATGAATCTTCGAAAAGCTTCAGACGTGCTACAGGTGCGTACTTTTCATTGGAATCTTTCCTGAGGACCCGATCAAAAACCATAACAACCAAATTTTGGCACATTTTTCATCTTGTCGAATTTTCAACTACATTCAACCACATTCTTTCACCAACATATTCTTCTTCTTTTCCTTTTCTTTTCTCTCTCTCCATCAATGGCAACAATCTCTTCTGTCGCCTTTCTAATGCAAGGACGCTCCACTATCAACAATCTTACGACTATCGAAAGTTCCTCCTGGAATATCCTACATACTCACTCAGAGATTAGTTGGAGAGGGGGACCCAAGCCTTTGTGGACTTGGGTCGTCCTTGATCATCAAGGAAAGTGATTTCAATCACTTGATGATTAGGAAAAAGAACCTGTGGTGCTCCCCCTGATTGAATTACCTGCTTTTGCTTCCAAGCTGTTTGTCCTTTACCAGTATTTGAATTTATTGTTTTAGCATTTACTGGTTTTACAGTTTCAGATTTTGCTTGTACAGGTTTTTCTTCTTTGACCTCTGATTTTAAGGCCTTTTCAATTACCTTTTGATTCTTTTGCTTTAACTTCTTTTCCCTTTCTTTCAAGACACGTGGGTCTTGTTTCGGGGAAACTGATCGTTTTCGGTAATCGATTTCTTGGGGAGCACTCGTTTTTGACTTCAGCTTTTGCACGTGTGGGCAATATCTTACAATATGCCCAACTGTCCCACATTCAAAGCATGTTCTCCGCTCTACAAACTTCGGAGAAACATGTTGATGACCAGACGGAAAACCAGACAATGAACTTTGTGATCTAGACGTGCTTGGACCTAAATCACATCCGTTGGTGTGTTGGGTGTAATTATTCTGATCATTTCGTTTTAAAATTCTAACTTGTTTTATAAAATCAACGTTAGATTTATCCTGAAATGTTTCAAGTTTGTCTGAACCCGTGGATCCAACAAAGTTCATTTTCGGTTCTCGTTTCTTAACAGGAGCTCTTTTGTTTTGCACCTTTTGTTGTTGAACCTTTGGTTGTTCAGTCTTAGGCTGCTGAACTTTAGGTGCTTGAACATTCTTGTTCTGAGCCTTCTTTCCCTGTACCTTACCCTTTCCGGAGTTGACTTGTTGTTTTCGTTCAATTGGTAGTTTTTGGTTTCCGTATTATTTTCTAATTTGTTCACACGGAATTGGATCACATTGAGTGACGGTAACTTTGCCACTTTTGTTCCCCAAAAACTTATCAGTGCATCCTTCAAAAATTTGCTCAATTAAATCTTGATTTACATTTTTAATTGGAAAATCTTTGTTAGAGTAGATTTTGCTATCTCCTTTGAGCGTGTACAACAAGTTATTCTCTTCACTGCTAGATACAAGGGACTCCATTGCTTTTGACATTTCAGTCTTACTCGGTTTCACTGGTGGATCACACAGGATGTGATTCTCGTTTGGAATATCTGTTGTAACCGAGTTAGACTGTTGTTTCACAATTTCTTCAGATTCATCATCCGAAGAATCAGCATCCTCAACAATGGGAGGACTCTGTTCCTTAACACACGATGAATCTGTCACATTCTCAGATTCTGATTGACCCGAGGATGATGTACCAGTTGTGAACCCGAGGCCTGCTGCAAAGTCATCTAGACCGAGTGGCACAGTAGGTTCAAAACGAGGCATATCCTCGTCATCAGGCAATTTGGAGTAATTGTGATTCATTGGGGGAGGACATGATTTGAATCCAATACATCTTGCATCCCCCTTTTTCTTTTGAACGTCAATGATGTGATCCAATACATAGCGGGAATTGGAATAGCTTTCCAGTTTCTGCTTAATTGTCTCACATTCACATCGAGCTGTTGCCAACTCTACCATTTGCTTTTCAATTGTGTCAATAAGATTATTGTTAGCATGTTGTTTTCGCAAAACAGCCTTTTGTAATTCTGAAACATCATGTCTTAATGACGCAATTGTTGCTTTAAATTCCTTTTCATTTCTGGTTAAAAACAAGTTAGCTTCAGTTGCTTTAGAAAGATCTACAATCAATTCTTGATTGTGTTTTTATGTGATTTCAAACTGACTTTCCTTTTCAGCATATTTAACATTTAAACTATCACAATTTTCACAGCTAACTACAGTGGGTTCATCGACACATACCTGACTTGATGAACTGTCGACATTAGCCATAAAGGCTGAATGGAGAGAAGACGAAGAGTCAGCAGCTTGATCCACCAAAATAGATCTTCTTTCAGTTCCTGCTGCAGCTTCTTCGAAAAGCTCATCAATATCTGCATCGACTGACGCACTTGATGTCTCATCCACATGATCATTGCCTGAAGTGGAGGATTCTTCATCTGAGCTTCCACTATAACCAGAACTGTCTTCACCTTCAGAAGATTCATCACCATTGGTGGAAGATTCTCCACCACTGGCGTGCTTTAAATCCTTTACGACTTCAGCAAAACATGATGTTCCATTTGGAGCATCATTTCCCAACTGAAGCGACCAATCACAACCTTCATCTACTTGAACCACAAGTGCCTGGTTGGCATTTGATGGCCCTGTTTGGCTTTGGTTGTTGACAGGTATCAACGTACGAACATTGTTCCTGTTCTGGTTCTGCTGGTTGCCTTGGTTTCTGAAAGGATTTTGGTTTCCATGCTGAGCTGGTCTTGTGCATTCCCTTTTGAAATGACCCCGTTCACCACAGTTAAAGCACTTTACAGCTTGCTTGTCGAACCCATACTTGGTGTCTTTCTTGCTTTCCAAGTTGGTTCTCCCCGTCCTTTCCATAAACTCCTTTGCTCTTCGAATTGCACTAGCAAGAGCCCATTTGATATCCATCATTTCAAACTCTTCTTTATCCACTTGCTGATAATCTTCATTGGTTAGATTGATATTCCCAATCTGACCTGCGATCAATCCACAATAAGCACTAACCAAGGTGTTCAACATCTCCATATGCTCCTTGGCTATTTCGACACTGACTTTGGAAAAGTTGGAAGTGTCTAATCTGACTGTGTTCGGATTGGAAGTGGCTTGAAAGTTTGAAGAACTTCCATAAAACCCTTGCTGTTGCGGTTGTTGCTGCTGAGCTCTGCTTGGGTCTAAGAAAGGAGGTGGTGTGAATTGCTGAGCTGTCGGTTGCACATTCTGTTGTAGAGAAGAAGAATCTGGTCTTGAATACATCATCATGTATGCTGAAGGATCAAACTGATTTGTTGTGGAAGGTCCGGTGTTTGAGATGAAGGCTGTTTGAAGCTTCGCATGTTGAGAGGCTGGTTTTTCTCCACTGATACCTCCTGCAATCCCATAATACACCTCTGGATTTTGAGGAGTTAGTGTTCTTTTTGCCTTAAGCTTTTCTTCTACATCCTTGTTCTCCAATTTTTGAATTAACTCATAAACGGTGATTGTGTCTAGAACACCATTTTCTTTGAGAATTTCAAGATAACTGCTCCACTTTGCTGGTAAGCTATCAGCGAATCTCTTCACCATTTCTTGTGGAGTGGCAGTGACTTTAAAAGCAAACATCTCGCTCAACAAGTGATGGAACCTTGTAGATAACTCTGCCAAAGTCTCATTCTCCGTACACGTGAATCCTTCAAACTCTTTCTTCAGTAATTCTTGCTTGATCTTTCTAGATTGAGCATTTCCTTCACATCGTAACGTGAGCATATCCCACAAGCTTTTAGTAGTCGTGCAGTAAACAAACTGGTGATAAATGTCTCTGTGAAGCGCTTGTGTGAGAATCATGAATGCTTTCTTTTCTAACTCAAATTTCTTCTTATCATCTTCAGACATAGTGCTGTAAGTTTGTGGATTAGATCCTGCAACTTCCAAATCATTGTCAAATGCGGTGAAGAAGCACATCCACAGATCTTGACCTTGCCCCTGAACATAAGTTCTCAGCCTTTCTTTCCACCATCCCCAATCATTTATGTGATTTAGCTTTGGCGGTTTTGTGCTTGTACCAGTTTCACTGTCGTTCTGCATCATAGATTGAATGCTGCTGCTTTGATTTGTGACCAATGCCCATTGATTTGCAGTTATCATTGCAGCTTGAGGTGGGGCAATAGCCTGCATCCATGCAGTTTTGTTGAAATCTGACGTAGATTGCGTAGCTGATGATTGTGGAGTCAAAGTTGTCTGAGTCCACGCGGTTGGATCCCACTGACCGTTTGTAGCTGATGATTGTGGAGTCAAAGTTGTTTGAGTCCACGCGGTTGGATCCCACTGACCGTTTGTTCCCATTTTATAAAAATTAATATATTAAGTGAAAATTGATTTGAAATTTGAAAAACAAGTTTTCCCTTTTTAAAAATTTAATTTTCACAAACTATGTTAATATCTCGAATGATAACAACCAGCCGTAGGATCCTTGATCGAAAGACCTGAAAAACACAAACTTGTTAAGCTTAAACAGACTAGGATCGAAGGATCAATACTTGTTCGAAGGATCAACAGTGTTCGAAAGATCACTGTTGAATTTCGAACAATGATTTCGAAAGACTCTCCAATCGTAGGATCCTTATCTTTCGAATAAGAGCTGTAGATCGAAAGATGTATTCTTCGAAAAGATTCCTTGGATCGAAGGATAAGTCACAGACTTCGAAGGATGTTCGAAGGATGATTATCTATCGAACCTTCTTTGATCGAAAGATGATCTTTCGACTTCGAAGGATATCTTTCGATCTGCACTGACACAGTTGACAAAAGTGACAGGTTGGTGAAAAAGGTGATGGGTTGGTAAAAATCTTTCGGCAGAGGTATGGTCAGACCATACTTTTTCACCAAAACATGATTTGAACAATAAAATATATCCAGAAAACCAAGGTTCTGACCCAGAAACCGGTCACCGGAGTAAGCCGGAATTTGGCCGGAAATTACCAAACTTCTTAAAAAAACAAGTTTTTAAGTTACCCAAATCGCCCTTTAACACACCCGGTTAGTTTAGAACACGTTTTTACGTCTAGAAAAGCGAGAAAAACAGTAAAAACGGGTGCTAAACCATATGTGAGTTTTGTCCAAACACTCCAAAGTCTTGTATAAACTCGGTTTTTAACAAGGAAAAGAGCCACGGCTCTGATACCACTTGTAGGTCCCTCGGAGGTTGAGGTTCAACATAATCCTTGTTATGTCTAACACACTAGCAAGTGCGGAATCCAAGCTAGAATGCAAACCGAGATAGAACAAGCACAAACACAACACACAATCTTCACCGATTAACACCACTTGTATTAATACGAGGAAAGGTTCGGTTACAAAGCTATGTTTACAAATGTGTTTTGCAAACTCTCTAAAACACTCGTGTGTGTGTGTGCTCTCAACAGAATGCTCTCTCCAAGACTCACTTCTCACACACTTTTCACCTCACTTTTTTGTGTCTTTTTGAAGTGAACACATTACATGGGTATATAAACCCAAACACAGATCGTCTGGTCGAAGGATCAGATAGACTGATCGAAAGATCATCTATCGATCTGAAACAGCTCGAAGGATCCACATATACCTCGAAGGATGATATCCTTCGAGGTCCATCTATATCCATCGAGGGTTTATCCTTCGAGCTCATTGAAGGATATAAACAATCCTTCGATGACTCATCCTACGACACAACATCTTACAATCCATGTGTTAACTGTTTGGTCAAGTCAAACCAGGAGGATGGTTGACTTGGTCAAACTAACATCGAACACACATATTAACAAACCTAAGACGTAACTCAGACTAACATAAGACATCGTTTTGTATCATGACAAAATACAGACAAAGTACAGACATAAGTGCACCAACAGAAGTGATGCCGCGAACTTTTTCATATCATCCAGAGGAGTTGATCATAGGAGAATTGCAGACAGGCGTTCGCACTCGATATCAGATTGATAAAGGGCTTACATGTTTTTATACAAAAGTTGCTCCTTTGCAAACTGAATTCTCATTGAGTTGTTTTATCTCGCAGGTTGAACCAAGAACTTACAAAGAGGCGCTTACTGAAGACTCTTGGGTCAATGCAATGCAGGAGGAACTGAGTCAATTCGAGAAATTGGGAGTGTGGAAGTTAGTTGATTTGCCGGATGGTCATAGGAAAATCAATACAAAATGGGTATTTAAGTGTAAGAGAGACGACAGAGGAGTTGTTGTGCGAAACAAGGCTCGACTCGTTGTTCAGGGCTTTAGTCAACAGGAGGGAATTGATTTTACAAAAGTCTATGCTCCTGTAGCACGACTAGAGGCAATCAGAAATTTTCTTGCATTTGCGTCTTGGAAGAATTTCAAAGTATATCAGTTAGATGTAAAATCGGCGTTTCTTTATGGGAAGGTCAAATAGGAGGTTTATGTCGGACAGCCACCGGGCTTTACAGATCCAATCCACAAAAACAAGGTCTACTTATTGGACAAAGCGCTGTATGGTTTACACCAGGCCCCGAGAGCTTGGTACGAGACTTTGTCTCAACACCTACTAGCCAATAAGTTCATTCGTGGAAAAGTGGATGCCACTCTCTTCACTAAAGAGGTCGACGGTCATCTTCTGATAGTTCAGATTTATGTGGACGATATAATTTTTGGGTCAACGAATGAGAGTCTGTGTAAAGACTTTGAATCAGTGATGAAGCAAAAATTCGAAATGTCATCAATGGGGGAGATGAAATTCTTTCTGGGTCTACAAGTTGAACAACTACCTGAGGGAATTTTCATTCATCAGACGAAGTACGTTCATGATATTCTAGAGAAATTTGGGATGTCAAGTTCTACTCCAGCTGCTATCCCACTTGCAACAAATCATGGGATTCACCCAGTTCTCACCGGAGACAGGGCTGATGAAACGTTTTATAGTTCCATGATAGGTTCTTTAATGTACCTAACTGCTTCACGTCCTGATATTATGTACCCAACGTGCCTCGCAGCAAGATTTCAATCTAACCCGAGAGCTTCGCATATGATCATTGTGAAGAGGATATTGCGCTACCTGAAAGGAACTCCTTCATTGGGGTTGTGGTATCCTAGGAAAGGCGATTTTACGCTCGAAGGGTATTCCGATTCGGATTTCAGATGCTGCAAAGTCAATTCAAAATCAACAACTGCAGGATGCCAGTTCTTTGGTCCTAGATTGGTTACCTGGCAGTGTAAGAAACAAACGTCTGTGGCGTTATCTACATGTGAAGCGGAGTATGTTTCTGCTAGCAGTTGCTGCTCTCAGATCTTGTGGATACAGCAACAGATGCGCGACTACGGTTTGCAGTTTCTTAACACACCTCTTTTTGTTGATAATGAGGCCGCAATAAATATAACAAAGAATCCAGTACATCACGCTAAAACTAAACACATAGAAATTCGTCATCACTTTATTCGTGATTGCTTTGAGAAAAAGTTGATACGAATTGAGAAAATCCACACTGACGAACAGAAAGCTGATTTACATACCAAAGCTTTTGATAAAAATCGGTTTAAATATTTGTTAAAACTGAACGGTATGAAGCTTCTTTCAGTGTCGGATGGCATAATTGGCGTTGATGAGAGTACTGTTGCGGATGAAGACGAGAAAAAATCTGCAATGGTTTGTCGATTTTTTACTTGTTTTGGTATTTAGGGGGAGTAGATAGATGTATATAGTTTTTTTTCAGAAAATACAAAAACATGATAAAATCTGAAAAAGAGCTTGTGTATATAGGGAAAATGATAGTACATCGGCTAGACAATTACAGTATGCTAAAGATTTGTAAAGTTTAAATGAGTTAAACAGTCTCACTAATGATGTGTCGATAGGTTTTCACACATTTAGTAGATTTATTCGGGATATAAATCTAAATTTCAAACTTGTGAAATTCGTGGGGAACACTACTTGGATATATAGGTAACCCCTGAAATCTCGTTTGAAAGGTCTCATAATCTGATATACTAGGTCTTTATACTCAATGATGTCTGTGGTATTATTCCGGGACTTCTGCTGAACGGTAGTTCTGACCTAGTCCTTGGATAATACTTTTCGCAATGCTTGAAACACAGCATAAACCCTCAGCATGCCGATGAAACAATAAAATTGATAGTCGCTGCTGTTGTAGCTAAAAGATTCTCTAAAGGGGACATACCGTAAAGTCGAAGCTGATATCTCTCTGCGTATACGGAAGTATCGACCTGAGATCCCTCGGCCCTCGCATACCTAATTTATGTACAGATATCATTGTAGTATACTCACCTGTAAGACTGATAATTGGGATTCTGGATACGGGAGTATATTCAAGAGGTGGGACACATGAATGAGCTAAGTTTATAAGACATCTAATTCGTATCCTGAGTAAATTGAAATTTGTGTGAGAATTTAAGATGGATCAGTATATCGACAATCGAGGTGAATTGTTTAAGTCTGAGTATGAAATGAAGCTTAACGGTACTTGTAATTTGTCTGATAGCTGATATGATTCCCTGACACGCTTACCAAAAATATGTTTGTAAATAGGTTACTTTGTTTACTTTCTGCAATTTAAGTTTTCTATATTTCATTTCTTAGTTTAGAACACTTTATAAAATCCAAAAAGATTTTATTTCTGCTTTATTTTCCGACAAACCAAAGTGGAGAGTTGATTGTTGGATTCTCAGATGTTGAAGCAGATGCAGGAAATTCTGGACTGAAGAATGAGGAGAGCTTATTTTGATGGAGTTTGATTTGTTGAAAAGTCAAAACAAGTTCATTAACTTGATACTTGTTATTTTCAGAAAATGTGTAAATTGTTGTTTTCAAAATCAGTTTGATTCGTCAAATGATCAACCAGGGTCATTAAATTGAACTTGGTAGATTAATTGAGTAATCAGGGTCATTAATTTGGACCTGAATACTTGAGTGGATTTCTAAAACTGATTGAGTTTGTGATTTATTGTTGAAAAGATAGTTTGTAATGTTTGATGTATGAGACACAGGTTTTGGACTTCATCATTCCCATGGAAGATAATTGTCAAAACTTGAACCAGATCAATACCTCAGATTCTAGCACATTGAGAGGGGGAGTCTGTGAAAGGGGGAGTCTGGATCAACGATTAAAGGGGAGTTTGAAGATGGAGCTTGGAAGTAAACTTGAACCTGTGAAGATAGAATGCTTATGATGTAAAGACAGAGAGTTGGAGAAAAGACCAAGACTGAAGACTCAGAGCTGAAGACTTCGTCAACATCCAAGGGGGAGTCTGTTGGTGCACGGAATGTCTGTTGACTACGTCTACGTCATGTCTTAGGTCAAGATAGTCAAGATTAAAGCTTGAGAGTTAAATTAGGGTTTTATATTGTTAATTTCGCTTATATGAACAAAGTTATAGGTGATTTCGCTTATAGGGTAGTTGAGGTTTCGCTCATAGGGTTATTTAGGTGATTTCGCTTATATGGTTCTTGGGGATTTCACTTATGTGTCATGACCGAATAAGCGAAATCACATGGACTATATATATAGGCATTATGAGCGGACCTGATCATTAGTTCTATGACGTTGGAGCGAAATCATCTCATGTGCTAGGTGTTGAAACTCTGCCAAATTTGTATCAGAAAGCATTAATAAAGCAGGAATTGAAAAGGAAAAGCTGTGTAACTTCATTTACGTTGATTCCGCCTTCGTATGTGAAGATGAACGTCCTTGACTGACTTTTCAGGGTCACAAAACGGTCCAACAGGAATGATTTTAACAAAACCAGATTCATTTGCAGCATTGTTTTCAACTTGGTCATGTTTTCTAAAACCTACACCAAATTTTACATTGCTTTTGATTTGTTTCTCAAACATGACCTCATAACCTTTGCAGGATTCCACCCATTTTTCACAAGTGATCTGGGTGGATTCCAACTCCTTTTTGCAGGCATGATATTTTTCTATCATGGTGTGGAGTTGGTCCTTGGTTATGCTATGCTCTTGTTTGATGCTGCAAACTTCACTTTCTTTTTCACTCAATTTGTTTTTCAGTTCTTTTAATGACTTTTCAAATTGAATTTCAGAAGTTAACAACCTATCCCTAAGGTTTTCATTCACCTCTTTAATGTTAGCAAATGCTATGATGCAGTTGTCGGAACACAGATTTTTAAGAACCTGAGGTGATACCTTGGATGCAGCCATCATGGCACAATCACAGGTATGATCACTTTCTTCTTCAACTTTATCTTCTTTTACACATTCTTTCTTCTCTTCTTTTTCTTTGGACCAGGGGTCAGACAGTGGTTCCAACAGGGGTTTTGAACTTTCTCCCAACAGTACTTCATCAGCAATAGCAGTAACCACTGCTTCAGCAATTTTGTCCACTGTTTCATCACTTGACTGTTCTTCTTCAGCTTCCAGCCCCTCCTGTATGGTCTCCAATGCTACAAAACAGATATCATTACCAGAAACAGTATCTTGAGCATAGAGTGCAAAATTTTCATCTCCTAACTCTTCAGGTAAACTGCTCCTGTCACACCCCCAAAGTACCACATGCGGAAACCCCCCCGCGAGGCGTGTGACGTACCAGGATCCAAGCCACCAATCACATTGAACTCATAAATATATTTAATTAAAACTTTCATTCATTAACATAAAATGTTACAAACGTTACATATCGTTCATTGTATACAGCGGAAGCATAATTCATTAGTTAAGTGTTTCGTAAACCATATGTACATAACCCTTTAAGCTTGTTTTGAGATTCCATGTATCTCGACCCATGACCACTCCAGCATCCCAGACAGCAAGTCCCAATGATATAAACCTACGAACCTGCAAGCATGCAGACAAGTGTGTCAGACGACGCTGGTGAGTTCAAAGTTTTATTAACGCGTTTAGTTACCAGTTGTGTGTATAAAACAGTTCAACAGTTTGATTTGATGATGTTATTAACTCGATTACCGTATGTGGCTACTAGATGTGAATGCCCAACCCCAATGCCTCTATCTAGGCATTGGTCAAGTGGTCAAGGTAATTAGTTCAACTAACAACCTCGAGTAGATGTAAGGGGTCTTATATATACACGATGTGAATGCCCAACCCCAATGCCTCTATCTAGGCATTGGTCAAGTGGTCAAGGTAATTAGTTCACGCCCGTCCTTTCGGCACGGTGTGAGGGTGCCAATCCTAATAGCGCTATCAACTAAATACCTCGTTGCCTTCCCGGCAACAATCGGTAGATGTAGGGGGTCTTACATAATAGAAACTAAGTAATAACAAACATCCCATTAACCTGCATTCCTCCCTGGAACGTTACCCGATATCCCTTCCCGGGATGCATGCTTGGAAAAGAGCAGTGAACTCACCTTGATTTGCTCGGTTTGGTAAATTACTTGTTCACAACTAACCGGTCAAAGCCTATGGTAATTCATGTATACGAAATCAGTTTACGTTCATATAGTTCGCGTGTAAATTGTGTGTGTTCAAGCAGCATCATCACGTAGTACTTAACAGTTACTCTAGCTCACACAAGTACTCATATAAATAAAAGTCATAAGATGTATTCAATCAGCGATCGTCAAATAGCGTTTAACAGTCATACAAACATCGATCAAACCCTTAATTCACATGCATGCTCTATATCCATGTTTAACAGTTATGTGCTATGCAAAAATCCAGCCATGTCCCCTTGATTATAATCGATCATCATTAACAATGGATAACATAACAATTTCATTCATTAATACACATGCAGTTTATACATCCATCAACACCCTAATGCTCACGGTTTCCTTTATTCATCCCATCATCATCATGAGTATTCTTTGTGCACTAAATATTGCATCATGCATTCTAGTCACAAGTTATTACACATGCAACATTTATTATCCTAGATTGCTACCTCCACAGACCTCGAATTCACAAACCAGCCATCACTTCAACATTTACTACACATGAAATTCTTATAAGATAACTACATGGCTTGATTTGATATGATATGCACATGGGCCGCCTTTTCTATATCAACATTAATAGCTTTATATGATTATCAACCTCCTTTATTATTTAACAACAATGATCAATACCATCACAGTCATGTTATTCCTTTCTATTGTTAAAACCCCAAGGCAAAATAACCTACCATTTATGAACATCAATCAAGATCACAGTTGGCTATTTTATTAAATCACTACCACATCTCCTATCGCATGTATGGCTACACGTATTAATCTGATACATTATCACTTATAAAAAAATCCCTAAATACTTTTTGACAAGATCGACAACAAGGACTTTAAACAACAGATCATTATGATAAACAATACCACCAATTATCAACACAACATACCCATAAGAATGATTCAATAATATTTGACATAGCAAGATTACTAACCCAAAACCTTAGTCGAACAAGATGATGTAACTAGAGAGGGAGGGGATGCCTTCTGCCATCCAGAGTCACTCAAGGAATAATAGGGTTTGTAAGGGGTTATGATTCTAAACACCTCCTTGTACGTAATTAATAATCAAGGGTGAGTGGGTCGGTTTGGGCCTGCACCGCCTATAAGCCCACATATGCTACCCCAAATACATGTTGACCAACCCAAAAGATCCATGGTATCGGCCCATAGCAGAGCCCATAGCGGATGCGGGTCTAGTCTATTACTTACACCGAGATTTCAACGTGTGAATACTAAACCTAAGCTAGATTTCATGATTACTAAGACGACACGTAACGATGTTTAGTGGTTTTTGTGAAAAGCATACACACATAGACAGTATATAGCCAATAAGATAAGTAATTCTTAACGCGGATCACACACTGAAGGTTCATGGAAATAAACAACACTAACCTTAGAAATACGGGTTGTCACAGCTCCAGTCAACCAGCCCTTGTGTGAAAAAGCTTTGTTGGTCTGGTTGAACCACTTTTGGTGCAGTATGTTGAGGTGCAGCCTGTTGCACCTGAACCTGAGGAGCAGGGCCTTGGACATACTGAATTTGAGGAACAGTGGTTTGAACATAATGCATAGGAACAGGGGTTGCAGGATGTGCATAGTGAGCAGTGTTAACATGGGCAGCAGGGGTATATTGGGCATAGTGCACAGTGCTTTGGTTATTTTGTGGTCTAGGGTTTGAGCTGGGATGTGTGATAATTGGTCCACTGGTTTGACTCCTGCATTCCCTAGCAAAATGACCTAGCCTATTACACTTATAGCACTTGATCTTTGACTTATCCAACCCCACTTTTAGATTCCCATGTAACCCTGGGAATTTTCTCCCTGTCCTTTTGTAAAACTTGCTAGTTCTTACACTTAGCAATGCCAATTGATGCAAAATATCCATTTCTTCTAAGTCAGTTGGATCAAAATGCTGTAAATCATTAAGTTCAAAGCACAGATTGTCAGAGTTCTGGCTTTCTCCATTTGATGTGAAAGCAAAATTGGATGAGTGAGGATCAGAGTTGAAGTTTCCACCAGCAGTTATGTCAATAAAATGATCATAACTCTGATCCTTACTGCTGCCAGACTCTTCCTGACCCAGAAGAGCTGTGTTGCCAAATGAGTAGTCATCTGCAACTTTGCCAGACTCTTGCAACTTCTTTTTCTAGTTTAACTCCCTTTCATAGGTCAGGAGTCTACCATGAAGTTGGGTCAGGGTCAGATCTTTGAACTCAACAGAGTTTCTGGTCACAAAAGCTATAGTGTCCCATTTTTCAGGAAGTGATCTTAAAAACCTGCTGTTAACAGTTGATTTTGGAAATTCAGTTTTAACAAGCTTAAGTTCACTTATGAGACAGCTAAATCGCTCAAACTGCTGAGTTAATGTTTCACCCTTGATGTGACAAAAGGTTTCATACTGTTGGTTCAAAATTTCCCTGTTGTTTTCAATTACTTCTTCAGTCCCCCCAAATTGTTCCTTAAGTGCATCCCACAATTCCTTGGCACTGTTACAATGTAACAGCCCAGCATAGATCTCATTTGGGAGTGCAGATGCAACGATGCTAAATGCCTTGGCATCCAGTTCGATTTTCTGAAAATCCTGTTCAGTATAGTTCTCAATTTGCTTAGGTTCGAACTTCTTTGGATCCTCAACACTCGGCACCAGTGGAACATGTGGTCCAAAGATAACCGACTTCCAACATCCGATATTCTGTTGAGCAAGGATGTGACCCATCCTTCTCTGCCAGATGTTGTACTCATTTCTTTTCAACATGGGTGGTTTGAAGAGAGAACCAATGCTATTGTTCATATATTATGATTGTGACGTCATCCTGGTTGTTTTACAGGCACTGATTAATTAACTTTGATCGTAATTAACCCTTACTCTGTTTTTCGACGAAACGAACAATTTAACAGTATCAACGATTATGAGCTGAACTATTTATGTCAAAATGACTGTTAGATCAAATTTGACTGTCCAAGCTCTGATACCAATTGTTAGGATCTGAGTTTCTTATGATTGTGTTTTTGTTTTACAATTATGAAGATGAATGAGAATTGCAGCGGAATTAATAATGGAAACAAAACTTTCACACACAATCAAACGGAAGAAATGCTTTCAACATACATGTTTAACATGAAACCGAATGCTTATATTTATATAAACTTCAATTACAATGCATGCATGTAATGAAATCTCCCCCTCAGCCTGAGCTCACACTGGTTTGTTCTTACAGAATGACTTAGGATGAAAGAGCTAATTGAACAGTACAGGGTACTGTTCTATTTATAGTACGAAGCAAACCACTGAAGCATCTTTGCTGACGTCACCATGAAAGTGACATCTAACCTCCTAACAACCTGTAACTACTGATCTAATACAAGCACTGTTATCAAACTACTGATTACATTACAATACAAATAAGTAAACTAAACTGCTGCTTCTCATTCCATTGTTGTGACTCAGCAGTACTTTATATCTTCAGCAGTGCTTGACCCATATCAGTAGATTGAGCATCAGTGTCTGTCTTCAACAGTCTTTAGGTCTTCATCAGATGTTGAGTGATCAGTAGTTGTTGTAGACGATCAGTAGATAGAGGTCATCAGTTGTTAGGGCCACTTCCAAGGGGAGAGAATTGAATACAAACATCTGCTTATTATGGATCCACTGCTCTGATCCAGTTTTGGCTTTAATCAATTGTTCCTCTGATAGGGTTCAATCCCAACAATTCTGAATGATAACTAACTTAGTTTTATTATAAATACATCAAATCTGATTCCATTCCGGCTCGCTACACTTCAACTCACACACAAATATTCTCTGCGATCCATACCTGCACTTCACCGGAACCATGTAACTCCGGCCAACCTCTTTTTCCGTCCAAATCGAGCTCCTTCAGGTAAGTATTTATAGGCTTTTGTTTTTTTTTAAATCAAAATCCCTTTGTCAATTTCAATAAACAGAGGGGCAAATCGTGTTCAATTTGGGATTGATTGGATCTAGGGAATTAAACTGGATATGTTTGAAAGTATGATGGTGACTCACTGGTGTCATGTGTGCGTGTGTACAATCTTTGAACACAAGTTTACATACAATAAATAAACTGTTTTATTATATAAATATTTTATTTAAATACATACAATAAATAAACTATTTCTTTGATTAACTTCATTTATTTTATTAAATTAAGTTAAGAAGTTTTAAACTTAAAGATTATAAGCTTTAAACTTTTTTTTTATTTTTATAACAAAAAAAAGGGCTTTAAATTTATAAATTATTTTTATTAACTAATTTTATAAGTCTTACAATTACAATCTTAACTTCGGTTATATAAACTTAAAAATCTAAGTTTACTTTATAAAAGTTATTATTATTATTATTATTATTATTTTAAGTAACTTTATAGATTATACCATTAAATTCTACTTTAATTTATTATAATTAATCTCAAAACATGCCTTAAAACCTAGCAGTAATCCATACCAACTAAATTCTATTATTTACTTACAATTAGGCTAGTAATTCGGATTTCCACAAACATCTACAACCAGCTTTCGTGTGATTGCTTTACTTTATCCAAGTGAGTTTACATAGCCCTTTTTCATTTAAACTTTTGAGTGAAACATGTTATTTAAACTTATCAATTATATGTGTTAACTTTTATCTCTATACTGCTTGTCTTAAACATAACTTTAGGAGCTTACATAACTTGGTACAATCATTAACTTCGGCCAAGCCCACTGTAGTAGATTATAACGCTACAGGTCTGACAAACCCATCCCCGTATGGATCTAGGGATGATTGAAACAACAAGATACACAAAGGTTAACTTTTCGCAGTTTCTTCAGTCACAAGGTTTGATTGTGCGCCCCATTTGTTCCTAAGTGTTGTTTTCACAAGATAGTTCTAGATAAAACTTGACATGGTACTTACTTTTTTTAGCAAACCTATGTATGCTCGCCAGCTTTTCGAAGATGACCTATTATTTTCTACATGTTTCAGGAAACAATGCATGATGATTACCAGGATATCACATCTAGGATTTTGTTTGTATTATTTGTTTTTCTTGTATGGATGATCTTTAAATTGATTAATAAAATATTTAAATTTTTAGTCGATCATGAGCTATTGAGCAATCTATTTACGTGACGCCCTGGCGTTTCCGCCGTCATCGGTTGAGGTGTTACAGATTGGTATCAGAGCCATGGCTTTAGAGAATTAGGTTAATAGATTATCTAAAACCTAGTCTATAACCCTAGGATTACCTTTTTGTGTTATGTTTTCCTAAACGTCACCTTTATCTCTATCCTCATCCTAGTTTTAGAATTAGATTTCTCATCTCATCTATATTCTGGTTTTCGAAGAATTTTTTTTAAACCTTGAGCCTAAAACTCTTTTTAAATTCTCGTCACTTTGGCTAATCAACGTCTTCATTTATTTATTTTATTTAGTAAATAAATGATTATGATCCCTCGTGTTACTTATTTTGTATTTCAATTTTATATTATTTTACCAACATCTCATCCCTCATGATCCATTGTGCTTTGCGGTCAACTTTCACCACTAATCCCTTATATGTTCCACACCTCATATTACTAAACTACCTTACCACCATTTCCAACCTAGTCGCACTATGAGACTGGCGATGGAACACAACACTCATCTCAACACAATCTTATATAACTCAAACCTACTATCAGCACTTAACAACTTCCCATGTCCTATCATATATATATATATATATATATATATATATATATATATATCACTTCCTACAGTTTGTAGGAAAATGTGACTTTGCAGCCAACTCTTTCCCATATACATATATTATACCATTCAAATGATGACCCCCCACATTTATTTTTTCTAAAATACTTTCAAAAAGAAACATTTCACTACCCAAGATATTAAAAACTTTTTGATTGCCCTTTTTCCTAGTACACCCACTTTCTTCGATCTGTGTACGCCATCCTTCATGTTTTACCCGTAAAATGGTTTTCATAAACTACCAACAAATAACTATTTGCAATAGCAAATTCGTTTTCTCAAACCTAACCTCTGGTTTTTAATATTCACAATTTTAAATAAAGTAAAAATATTAGATTTTATAAACTTTTCGAAAGTCTTGAAATAAATTTATGTTAATAAAGGTTTTTCAAATTTACTGAAAAACCCCAGAGGTTATTCTCGAATTTACCTAAAGATCTATAACCAACACTTTCAATTTCCTGAGCCCTTATACTTAAGCCAACTAAGACTACATCATCCATCTTCAGCACTCAAACCGCCCTTGCCTACTTTGAGAACCAAAATCCTCCTATCTACCCAACATTTAATTTTCTTTCCCTCTCATTTCCTACAACATGATACCTAATAGCCCTGCTTCTTTATAAATTTGATTCTGATGTGAAACTTTATCTATAAACATACATGATTATTTACATTATCTATGAACTTGAAACTTGATTGATTAGCTATACTTGTGTACATTTCATTAGACTATGAATACACGTCCTATAAGTCATAACTTTTGGTTCCACGTTTATTCTTTATCATGCTATGCTTAATTGTGTGCTTGTTTCATACATTAGTTGTAGTGTGTTACCTAAACCTTACTTGTTGTGCCATTTGACCTGCACACAATGGGATGATCTATGCGGACTATGCGACGAATCGAGTAATTATGGGTGCACACATAATTATAAAATTCGGTGCATGGAAATCATAGTGAGTTTTGTCGTGTGTCGTAGCATAGAACCTATCGTGATTTGGAATAACAAAGCAAATGTGATATGATAAGGGCATGGTGGAAAAGCCGCTGGTACTTCCTATATATAAGTGTTCTTATCATATTGTCAAATGTAGTGTTTTTCTTGTCACATTAAGTTCTGGGTTATTTTTGGACCTTGACCAATGTTAGTAGTATTCTTTTATCTAGAATAATTGTTAGACGAGCCTAATCCCATTAATTTAAAACAACAAGTTGCCACCGTTCCAGCTACAAACAATGCATCCTAACTTTGGAATCAAAGCCATACCTCAACAATCTTTTCCCCTAATTTGTCTAACAACTAAACTTTTATTCTAATTTATCCTTAACCTTGAACACACGAATTCAAACATATGAATCCTTTTTGAAACAATATATCTCACTTCTCGGTTCTTCTCCATTAAACTCAATTACATAAACTGTAACTTTTATGTTTCAACCTTTCCAAGTAATCACGACCATGTCCTACAGTCTACTCCAACTTAAATTTCGGAACGAAATTTCCTAAAGTAGGGGAGACTGTAATATCCAGTTTTTTTTTCGGTTTCGTTTATTTTTCTATCGTACTTGTATCCAATCACTCGTCAATAAAACATTCCAATTTTTTTCTTTCTTTGTATCTTAGTTAATTTTGTGTTAAATAACTAATTATAAGAATCCAATTAAAAAACAAATAAATATTTTGTTGAAGGTTAAATCATTTATAATTTCCAATAATTTCATAAAAGATGTTAAAACTGCGACTTTACAAGGTTTAGAATGAGGTTTATATATATATATATATATATATATATATATAGGGAGGAGCTCATGCGAGAACCACCCTTATTGTGAGAACCGCGAGAACCAATGTGAACACAACCTAAAATAGCTAAAAAAACCCTAAAAAAACCTAACCCCCCCCCCCCCCAAAAAAAAACCTAAACCCCCTCACCCCCCCCCCCCCCCAAGCTAAATGCTAAAAACTAAAACCCCCAAAAAACTTAAAAAAAACTTAACCCCCCCCCCCCCCCCCACAAAAAAAGAAACCTAAACCCCCCTCCCCCACCCCCCAAAAACCTAACCCCCCCTCCCCTCAAGCTAAAATGCTAAAAACTAAACCCCCAAAAACCTAAAAAAATCTAAAAAAAATCTAAAGATTTTTTTTTTAATATTTTTTATGCTCAAATCGCTACTTTTAGTGGCAAAAAAAAAAAATTTTTAAAGAAAAAAATTTTAATTTTTTTTTTCTTCGAAAAGTAGCGATTTTTATATAAAAAATATTAAAAAAAAAATTTTGTGTGATTTTTAGCTATTTTTAGGCATTTTTTTTTTGTGTTCACATTGGTTCTCGCAATAAGAGGTGGTTCTCGCATGATCTTCTCCCTATATATATATATATATATATAAAGAGTTAATTACACAAATGGGTCCTGTGTTTAATACCTAGTTTCGCCTTTGGGTAATAACTTTTTTTAACAGATTTAGGTTTTATGGTTTCAATTTTGTAACACCTTTGGGTACTAACACCAAAATTAGTTAATTAATGACTAAAATACCCTTGCATTTTTTTAAGTTTATCAATGTAACACATTTGGGGTACTTACAACTAATTTTATTTAAGTTTAAATCAATTTTACAAAATCTATTTATTTTTTTTATTTTCATCTTTTTATTATATCTCTTAATTAACAAAAAGTCTTTTTTCATATTTAAATTAAATTTATTATTTAACATAAAATCTACTTGTTACACCAGTATTTTTTTAAATAGATTTTTTAAATAAAATCTACTAGCTATATAGTTTTATGTAAATTAAATTTCTTACTCATTTTAAATAATGTAAACCTTACTTGTTTTTAATTTTGGATATATATGATAGATAATAGTAATAAATATCTTTCATGTAAAAAAAAATTAAGCCATTTTTAACTCGTTTTTTTTGTTCATTTACATTGTACTATTTTAGAAAGATATTTCATTTACATAAAGTCTACTAGTTGCACTACTAAAATCTACTAGCTATATAGTTTTATGTAAATTAAATATCTTTTTTACAAAAAAAAAAAACGAGTTAAAAAAGGCTTAATTTTTTTTAGTTTTATCTAAAATACCTAGCTATATAGTTTTATGTAAATTAAATATCTTTCTAAAATAGTAAAATGTAAATGAACAAAAAAACGAGTTAAAAAAGGTTTAAATTTTTTTACATGAAAGTTATTTATTATTATCAATCATTTCTATCCAAAATTGAAAACGAGTAAGGTTTACATTATTTAAAACGAGTAAGAAATTTAATTTACATAAAACTATATAGCTAGTAGATTTTATTTAAAAATCTATTTAAAAAAATACTGGTGTAACAAGTAGATTTTATGTTAAATAAGAAATTTAATAAAAAATATGAAAATAAAAAAATAAATAGATTTTATGTTAATTAAGAGATATAATAAAAAGATGAAAAAAATAGATTTTGTAAAATTGATTTAAACTTAAATAAAATTAGGTGTTAGTAGCCAAATGTGTTACATTGATAAACTTAAAAAAAATGCAAGGGTATTTTAGTCATTAATTAACTAATTTTGATGTTAATACCCAAATGTGTTACAAAATTGAAACTATGAAACCTAAACCTGTTAAAAAAAAGTTGGTACCTAAAGGCGAAATTAGGTATAAACCACATGATCCATTTGTGTAATTAACTCTTACATAAATTATGTAAAGTATGTAGTTTAAAAATAATAAGGACCAATTCTGCGTTTCTTGAAATGTTGTTCTAAAGAATTAAGGTTGAAAAACATTTGTTTAAAATCAACAAAACCATAAGGACCTTTTGTGTAAATAATGAAACATTAAAAAACACAAATCTGTGACTTCATCTTCTTCGTTATCCGGCCGGCAATTTCGCCAGATTCCGGCAACTCCGGAGCCCGTTTTCTACAAAACTTCGATTCGTTTCTTTAGCAATAAACCTCATCTCCACTTCAAAGTTATCTCTACCCCAAGATTTATCCCGTATAACCGGCCCCTTCGTGATAATTCGATGCCCATTAAACTCCGAAAATTTACCTTAAGATTCTGAATGATAACTAACTTTGTTTTATTATAAATACATCAAATCTGATTCCATTCCGGCTCGCTACACTTCAACTCACACACAAATATTCTCTGCGATCCATACCTGCACTTCACCGGAACCATGTAACTCCGGCCAACCTCTTTTTCCGTCCAAACCGAGCTCCTTCAGGTAAGTATTTATAGGCTTTTGTTCGTTGTTTGTTTTTTTTAAATCAAAAGCCCTTTGTCAATTTCAATAAACAGAGGGGCAAATCGTGTTCAATTTGGGATTGATTAGATCTAGGGAATTAAACTGGATATGTTTGAAAGTATGATGGTGGCTCACTGGTGTCATGTGTGCGTGTGTACAATCTTTGAACACAAGTTTACATACAATAAATAAACTGTTTTATTATATAAATATTTTATTTAAATACATACAATAAATAAACTATTTATTTGATTAACTTCATTTATAAATTTAAATTTAAAAGAGATTTTGTAAAGCTTAACTTCATTTATTTTATTAAATTAAGTTAAGAAGTTTTAAACTTAAAGATTATAAGCTTTAAACTTTTTTTTTTATTTTGATAACAAAAAAAGGGCTTTAAATTTATAAATTATTTTTATTAACTAATTTTATAAGTCTTACAATTACAATCTTAACTTCGGTTATATAAACTTAAAAATCTAAGTTTACTTTATAAAAGTTATTATTATTATTATTATTATTATTATTATTATTATTTTTATTATTTTATGTAACTTTATAGATTATACCATTAAATTCTACTTTAATTTATTATAATTAATCTCAAAACATGCCTTAAAACCTAGCAGTAATCCATACCAACTAAATTCTATTATTTACTTACAATTAGGCTAGTAATTCCGATTTCCACAAACATCTACAACCAGCTTTCGTGTGATTGCTTTGCTTTATCCAGGTGAGTTTACATAGCCCTTTTTCATTTAAACTTTTGGGTGAAACATGTTATTTAAACTTATCAATTATCTATGTTAACTTTTATCTCTATACTTCTTGTCTTAAACATAACTTTAGGAGCTTACATAACTTAGTACAATCATTAACTTCGGCCAAGCCCACTGTAGTAGATTATAGCGCTATAGGTCTGATAAACCCATCCCCGTATGGATCTAGGGATGATTGAAACAGCAACATACACAAAGGTTAACTTTTCGCAGTTCCTTCAGTCACAAGGTTTGATTGTGCGTCCCATTTGTTCCTAAGTGTTGTTTTCACAAGATAGTTCTAGATAAAACTTGACATGCTACTTACTTTTTTTAGTAAACCTATGTATGCTCGCCAGCTTTTCGAAGTTGACCCTTTATTTTCAACATGTTTTGTTAGGATCGGAGGCTCCTCATGATTGTGTTTGTTTGTATAATTTGAACAAATCAATGGAAATGAACAGAGTTTAAGTGCAGCGGAAATGAATAACAAACTTTGTAAACACAATCAAGGGGAAAATAGTTTTGATAAACATTTGCTTCTCATAGAGTCGAAAGATTACAATTCAAAGCAAAAGAATACAATGCAAGCTTACAAACTAAACTCCCCCTCAGCCTGATACTTCAGCAGTTGGTTGCACAAGATGAAAGGATTGAATTGAGGAGAAGAACTCACTCAAAACGATCAAATGTAACAGTACAGAGTACTGTTCCATTTATAGACAATCCAATCCACTGAGGCATCTCAGCTGACGTCACCATGAAAGCGACGTCTAACAACCTAACAACCTGTATCTACTGTTCTTCTACAAACACTGCTAATCTTAACCACTGACTATACATAAAACAGTTGACATACTAAACTACTGCTCTCTCTTTACATCAGTGCTTTCCTCAAGGTTGATCAGTCCTTGATTTGGCAGTGCTTTGTCATCAGTAGATTGTACCAGCAGTGCTTAGTTCTCAGCAGTCTCCTGGCTTCATCAGTAGTTTTGAATAACAGCAGTTGTATCCGGGCAGTGGATATAAGACCATCAGCTGTTATAATCACTTTCAAGGGAGAAGACTTAGTGTAAACAGTTGCTTATTGTGAATCCACTGTTGTGATCCGGTTTTGGCTTTCATTATATGTTCCTCTGGTAGGGTTCAATCCCAACAATCTCCCCCTGGAACAGATAATGCCAAAACCCTTCATTATTTTGGATCTTTATTCCTCATCAGAAGTTCCCTTGCTTGTCTTTTAAATTCTTCTTCAAATTCTTTGGAACTTGTGTCATCCTCATCCCTGCACAATGAAAGTTCAAGGAGATCCTGCAAATCTTCAACACTAAGGCCTAGTGCTTCTTTCCTTGATATGTACTTCATTTCACCATTGGATCTGACCAGGGTCAATACATGGGTCTTTTGATCAGAGAGCCACTTTAGTATTTTTGAACCCAATGGGTTTCTTGGGAGAGATTTATTTTCTGATGAGCTTGGAGATTTTGGCCTTGAGAAAAATTGTAAAGCAGTATCCTGAACTTCAGACATTCGTTTAAAAGCCTCTTCTATGACCTCCTTTGCTGCAGCTATGTCTTCTTCAGTTTCTTGTTCAATCAGCTCTTGTCTTTTTCTTTGTTCAAGTTCAGTGTCTGTGATATCTGCTGCAGGTTTGGTTAATACCCTTTTGAACAGGTTTTGAAGGCTCACTGAACTATCTTCTTTTAGACCCATTTTCTTGATGGCTTCTGTGAAGTATTCAGCTTCCTTTTCTTTTTCTTCTTCACTGGTCAGCTGTTTTCCTTTTTCTTGGTTTTCCACAAGGACAGGGTTATCTGCTGATGTGAGCAGTGTTTTAAGAGCATCCAGCTGTTGTTCCATCTTGTTGTAGTCTGGCCTTTTTGAAGTGTATGGGACTGTTATCCTTCTTTTCTTCAGCCTTTCATAAGCTTCGTCGGTATACTGCTTTGTCCATTTTGCTATGGCTTCAGCAGTATCCACCTTAGCATCCACCAGCTCCTGTTTTTTCTTTTTGTATTCAGAAGTAAGATCAGCAATTAGCTTTTTGTACTTATTCCAATTTGGAGCTGTCTTCTTCTTACTTGGATCATTTTTAATCCTTTCAATCCTGTTTGCTTCATGCTTTAAAGCAACCAGTGGCCAGTCCTCAAATTGGTTTTCTTCAGCTTGATAGAATTTTTCTTTCATTATATATGCAAGATATTCTTTTCTCATTGCTTTTCGTTGATCTGTCTTTTCTTTGATCAGATCTTGTGCATAGTCTTCTATCAGCTTGACTTTTGTGAGCAAGAGTACCATTCTTTCTGCAATGGCTTCATCACCTTCATCTTTGCATTCAAGCTTAGCTCTAATCCTTGCTTTCCTTGCTTTCATTTCGAGATATTCATCCATGTTTTCTGGGACTATGAAACCAATGAGAGAAGGAAATCTTCTTTTTGAAAGATCTTCCTCGGTGTAAAATTGTCTCATCTCATTTTTCACAGCATCTAGTTCCAGTGGATATTTTGCGGCAACAGGATCATACTTTTCATCAGTAGCCTGAGTTGTTTCTCTTTTTCTTTTGTGAAGCTTTGGTGGAGGTACTTTTGGTTGTGATGTAGGAATGATGAGAGCAGTGGTGGATGGTTGACTAACAGCTGTTGAAACAACTGGTGCTTTAACCTCTGTTATCATTACAACTACTGATGTGTCAGTAGATGTCTTCTGCTTTTGAGCAGGGGTTGAAGTTTGTGAAGTTGTTTGTAGTGGTGGTGATGGAGAATCATCAGGTATGAAGATCCTTCTCCTTTTTATTGTAGGAAAGGCTGATGATGTCTTGAGTGGATCAGTGGGATCAGTGGTGGTGGTTTGAGAAGTGGAAAGTGTTTGACAAACAGTTGTTGAAACAACTGGTGTTTCAACCACTGTTGTCATTACAACAGATGTTGTAACATCTGTTGTCTTCTGCTTTTTGGCAGGAGATGATGGTGGTGGTGTGATTTTTGGTGATGATGGTGGTGGTGGTAAAGCAGTGGTGGTGGTGTGTGTTGAAGTGGTGTGTGTTGAAGAGATGGCAGCTGTTTGGCTACTGCTAGCAGTTTTTGTAACTACTGCTGTATCAGCTGTTTGGATGGAAGTTTGAGATTTTGCGGTTTGAGATTTTGAACCTTTTGAGGATTTAGATGTCTGTTTTTCTTGTTCTGGTTCAACATACAAGCCATCTTCAATTCCCTTTTTCTTCAACTGCTTGATATTCTCCCCCTTTTTGGCATTATCTGCAAGGGGTTTATCCATGAAGAGGATAGTAGATGGAGCTTTTCCTGTGGTGCTTTGGATGCTGGCCTTTATGGCTTTAATGTCTGCTTGAGTATCTTTGAATCTTGATTCCACCATGTTTGTCAGCATTTGTACATGTATAGCATGCCGCTGATCGGCCGTTTGTTTTTGCTTTTCAAGCAGGGTTGGAATAAATTCCACAACTCATTTGCAGCAGGTGCAGGTTGTGCAGGTGCTTGAGCAGGAACAGAAGTGGATTGTGCTTTTTGAGCATTTAACAGCTGTTGCACCATATCCTTTATTTCAGCAAATGAGGTTTCCAGTTTTTCAACTCAGCCCGTCAATTCCTGGTATTTTGAATCATCACCCACTTTAATGGGATCATCTGATTCCCCACCTGTAACACCCCAAAACCCGAATGTTTATAATTATCGTGTGTCCCATATAACTTAGCATGAAATAAATGACTAGGCTATTTAACCTAGTTAAGTGTGTGGTTAGAAGTATGAAAAGACAAGAGTTTTGCCAATATTATGAGTAAGTAATAAACATGAGGGACCAAAGTTGAAAAAGGGGAAAGTTATGTTTAAAAACAAAACAAACACACACACGACACACACATCGTGTGTGTTCTAGGTCGATCAGCGGAACTCCCCATGAACCAAACCCTAGTTCTAACATAATCATCAAATTGAGGAGTCAAACGAAGCTCAAATTCATAACCGAGCATAGATTAATGATCACCTTCACAAGGGGATCGCAAGGTATGTCTTAAAAGTTAGTTTGGTGATTAAGCATGAAGCGAGTTATGATGTAAATCACGAATTTGTATGAAATTGAGTATGAGTATGTGTTAGAATCATCATTTGGAACATGGATTATGCATGAATTAGGTTAATTTGATGTTTAAGGGTGAAACCCATTAGTTATGGTGAGAATGATGATTTGAATCATCATCCATGTCTAATTCTTGTTGAATGTTGATGTATTTTGATTTGTATGATGGATTCTTGTTTGAGGAATTGAAAGAAATGTGATAGTAGTATGTTTGATGTTTATGCATGTATGATTCATGTTGATTAGAAGGAAGAAATTGATGAATTATGTATGAGATTTGAAGGATATGCATGAACTAGTTGTACACTATGCTTAGGAGGTAGTACACACATCAAAAGCATGAAGAAATTATGAAGAACTTAAGATTTGATCACTTGTAAGTGATTAGAAAAATAGTTATGAAGTGGGTTTTGATGATATGATGAAAATGATAATATGTTCATATTATTGATGTTTGAAATCGTTTATATGTGTGAATGTTTAAAGAAATTGGATAAGAAATGATGAATTGTTGTTAGATAAATTGAATAAAATGTGATGATAATATGTTTGATGTTTAATTTTAAATACCACATGTTGATTAGTAGAAGGATTTGATGAACTATGTATGAATTTAGAAGATTGTGCATGAATTAGTTGTACGTTATGCTTAAAAGGTGGTAC
The DNA here is from genome assembly GCA_030545235.1 of Helianthus tuberosus. Classification (NCBI taxonomy): domain Eukaryota; kingdom Viridiplantae; phylum Streptophyta; class Magnoliopsida; order Asterales; family Asteraceae; genus Helianthus; species Helianthus tuberosus. The sequence goes on from CM060359.1 coordinate 180,865,976, forward strand.
GCACACCAATCGTAGGATAAAATGTATATATTGTCGTCCGTATAGTCGATTATGATGTTACGGGTATATAATGATAAGTCGAAAGTTAAATTAAATGAACTGTTGACTTCTAAAAGTCAACTGGGTATAAGAAGAATGGTTAGACGTGTTGTCATAATTGTAAGATTAGAGTAAGTTATACGGTGCGTGTTAGACTTATGTGTGTTTAATGCGATGACATGATGAATTACATGAGTGCAAATGGATATGGGTATGGCTATATGAGTTACGTTTGTTAGAAATGACTAATGATATGACCGTTAACATGTACAAATGAGTATGCTAATAAGAGCGTGATTTCGATGAAATGGAAGCATAGGAATCACGTCGAGACGAGCTCAAGCACGAGGTGTTAACGGGCCAAGAGGAGGCAAGAGATCGGGTACGAGCACGGACGCATAAGGTAAGTGATTCCGTAATCACTTCTTAGTTGTTTATGTAAAGTTATATGCAACTTAATTAAATATGATAATTGAGGTCAAATAGGAATGAATTGTATGATGTCGATGAAGTATTAAACGGATCTTAGTTTTGATCCGAGCAAGGTATGTGTGATTAAGAATTGTAGCTAAGTAGTAGGATTGGTTACTTATGTAAGGAATTCCTTTGTTGTTAAGGATAGAGCGAAATTGACAAAAACGCCCTTGATAGGTATATCGGGCAAACGACCTTAAATGTCTATTGGAAACAAGCGAATCAATTAGAGTAATGTTTTTGTCATGTGTGAAAGCGAAGAGTATGGTTTTGGTATGTCATAAACCATTTAATGCGCAAATACCCATAACGGGTCGAATAATTAGAAAATGATAATAAGCCGATAGGGCGTAAGATAATAATTTCCTTAATCCGGATGTGGGATTTTAAGTTCATATGATAGAATGTGAGTTTACAAGCATGTAGGAAGAAACGGGAGGTTAAACGGGTAAACGGTTCAAAAGTTATGCGCGTTTTAGTGCGTACGAACGACAAAACAACACAGCAGAAAACTGATGTTTCTGGAGGCCGTCGCCGACGCCCTAGGGGCCGTCGCCGACGCCCTAGGGGCCGTCGCCGACGCCCCCTGGAAACACTAGTTTTGCCAGACGCCTTAATTACCTGTCTACGGGTGTTTCTGGCTACGGGTAATTGCAAGGCCCGTCGCCGACGCCCCTAGGGCCGTCGGCGACGGCCTCTCCAAGTCTCGAAAGCTGAAATCTTGTTATTTAAGTTGATTTATGTATCGTGGGCTTCGGTTTGTTACCCATGGACCACGGCGGGCTTCCTAAACTTGATTTTGATTGATCCTTAGATGTTTGTGGGTTATAAATCAAAGTTTAAGTCCCATGTAGATAACGTATGAGTATGTAAGAGGTATGCAAGTTGTTGTACGTGTATGTAGATGCGTATTTATGTATATATGAAGATACGTATGATAGTATGTGTATATGTAAAGATGTAGGAAAGGTATGTATGTATGCATATGTGTATTTATGTATGTATGAAGATATGTATGAGTGTTTGCATGAATGTAAAGATATAGGAAAGGTATGTATGTATGCATATGTGTATTTATGTATGTATGAAGATATGTACGAGTGTATGCATGTATGTAAAGCTGTAGGAAAGGTATGTACGTATGCAGAAGTGTTTGTATGTATGTATAAAGATATGTACGAGTGTATGCATGTATGTAAAGCTGTAGGAAAGGTATGTACATATGCAGATGTGTATGTATGTATGTATATAAATATGTACGAGCGTATGCATGTATGTAAAGCTGTAGGAAAGGTCTGTACGTATGCAGATGTGTATGTATGTATGTATAAAGATATGTACGAGTGTATGCATGTATGTAAAGATGTAGTAAAGGTATGTACGTATGTAGTTGTGTATGTATGTATGTATGTATGTATGTATAAAGACATGTATGAGTGTATGCACGTATGTAAAGTTGTAGGAAGGGTATATACGTATGTAGATGTGTATGTAAGTAAGTATGTAAGTACGTATGAATGCATGAATTAGATACGTTGAGTGTTAACGTTATTAATGGTGTACCTTGAGAATGAAAAGAAATGCAGGTACATTGTTGAAGCCTCACCAAGAAATGGATACGCAGATGAAATGCTTAAAGTTTGAAAAATGACGAAATGTGAAGTATACGTGAATGAATCTTGTTTATATAATGTGTGCTTATGTTATGAATGTATGTGGTGAGTGCAGGTTGTGTGGTTCATGGGCGATTATTACAAGGGGTAGAGATCGAAGACCGAGTCACAAGATAGATTGTACGGGAATAATCGAGTATGTACTTTAGTAAACGGGAGTTACGCTTTTGTTTTGTAAAAGAGATATTTTCAAAATAAACATTCAAGTAAGTCAAGACGTTTTTAATGAAAGAAATTTTATGGCACGAATTTCCGCTGCGACTTTTGTCAAATACCTGTTAGGGTCTTACAAGTTGGTATCAGAGCCCTGGTTCGAGAGAATCAAGTACAAGAGGATAGGTACTTGAACTCGAACCTGTGTGCTCTTATGACAAGAAACCCGTACAATCTGAGACTCGATCATGATCTAATGGTAGAAATAAAGGTAAGTATATGCCTTAGTATGTATGTTTGAAGAAAACTAACAATATGTTATGTGTAAAGTAAGCATAATTGCTTGGAAAAAGATGATCCGTGAAAGCGGTCTAGAACCGGCATCAAGGCAAGTGATAAGACAAATGAACCCCAGGTACGTAAATTCAACGTGTGAGCGTATGAAGTGGTATAATTAAGCAAGCGAAAGAAAATTATAAATGAAATATAATGGTGACACGACAATGAAGTTTTGAAAATGATACACGTGCCGAAACTTAATTCTTCGGACATAAGGTGTCGATTACACGAAGACACGAAACTAGTATGTGGAATGTGTACCTGGCCAGTACACAAGAAACATATGACGTTCGTGAGACCATGATAATTGATACAGGTATGTCCGTTAGAATTAAGTAGTAGGAGGACGTGAGGGTGAAGAGAAATGTAAGACTCTCAGGAATGAAAGTATGAATGCTATGTTAGAATCCGCGAGACGGATTCGAAACATGAAAGAAGTTAAAGTATGAATGCTATGTTAGAATCCGCGAGACAGATTCGAAACATGAAAGAAGTTAAAGTATGAATGATGTGTTAGAATCCGCGAGATGGATTCGAAGCATGAAAGGAATAAAGTATGAATTACATGTTTGAATTCGCGAGGCGGATTCAACACATGTAAGGAAGAAAAGGTACGAATGATATGTTTGAAGCCGATAGATGGATTCAAACATGGAAGGAATGAAGGGTATGGATGTTACGTTTAACTCCGTGGGACGGATTTAAAACATAAAAAGGATGTAATGAATGCCTTTATAAGTAGGCATTATTATAGGTTTGAATATATATGTACGATGAACTGTTACTAACCGGTCAAGGAAATGAGAAGGTTACGTGGAAGTATGGCATGGAAAGTATAGATTTGTTAAGAAGAAGTCAATTGTATAAATACTTATGAATTGAGATAGGATGAATGCTTATAATTATGATGTGACCGTGAAGTCAAACATAGATATGTGTATAAACGGAAGTGAGAAAGGTTTCGGGGACGAAACCTTGTTTAAGGGGGGTAGACTTGTAACACCCCAAAACCCGAATGTTTATAATTATCGTGTGTCCCATATGACTTAGCATGAAATAAATGACTAGGCTATTTAACCTAGTTAAGTGTGTGGTTAGAAGTATGAAAAGACAAGAGTTTTGCCAATATTATGAGTAAGTAATAAACATGAGGGACCAAAGTTGAAAAAGGGGAAAGTTATGTTTAAAAACAAAACAAACACACACACGACACACACATCGTGTGTGTTCTAGGTCGATCAGGGGAACTCCCCATGAACCAAACCCTAGTTCTAACATAATCATCAAATTGAGGAGTCAAACGAAGCTCAAATTCATAACCGAGCATAGATTAATGATCACCTTCACAAGGGGATCGCAAGGTATGTCTTAAAAGTTAGTTTGGTGATTATGCATGAAGCGAGTTATGATGTAAATCACGAATTTGTATGAAATTGAGTATGAGTATGTGTTAGAATCATCATTTGGAACATGGATTATGCATGAATTAGGTTAATTTGATGTTTAAGGGTGAAACCCATTAGTTATGGTGAGAATGATGATTTGAATCATCATCCATGTCTAATTCTTGTTGAATGTTGATGTATTTTGATTTGTATGATGGATTCTTGTTTGAGGAATTGAAAGAAATGTGATAGTAGTATGTTTGATGTTTATGCATGTATGATTCATGTTGATTAGAAGGAAGAAATTGATGAATTATGTATGAGATTTGAAGGATATGCATGAACTAGTTGTACACTATGCTTAGGAGGTAGTACACACATCAAAAGCATGAAGAAATTATGAAGAACTTAAGATTTGATCACTTGTAAGTGATTAGAAAAATAGTTATGAAGTGGGTTTTGATGATATGATGAAAATGATAATATGTTCATATTATTGATGTTTGAAATCGTTTATATGTGTGAATGTTTAAAGAAATTGGATAAGAAATGATGAATTGTTGTTAGATAAATTGAATAAAATGTGATGATAATATGTTTGATGTTTAATTTTAAATACCACATGTTGATTAGTAGAAGGATTTGATGAACTATGTATGAATTTAGAAGATTGTGCATGAATTAGTTGTACGTTATGCTTAAAAGGTGGTACGCACACCAGTCGTAGGATAAAATGTATATATTGTCGTCCGTATAGTCGATTATGATGTTACGGGTATATAATGATAAGTCGAAAGTTAAATTAAATGAACCGTTGACTTCTAAAAGTCAACTGGGTATAAGAAGAATGGTTAGACGTGTTGTCATAATTGTAAGATTAGAGTAAGTTATACGGTGCGTGTTAGACTTATGTGTGTTTAATGCGATGACATGATGAATTACATGAGTGCAAATGGATATGGGTATGGCTATATGAGTTACGTTTGTTAGAAATGACTAATGATATGACCGTTAACATGTACAAATGAGTATGCTAATAAGAGCGTGATTTCGATGAAATGGAAGCATAGGAATCACGTCGAGATGAGCTCAAGCACGAGGTGTTAACGGGCCAAGAGGAGGCAAGAGATCGGGTACGAGCACGGACGCATAAGGTAAGTGATTCCGTAATCACTTCTTAGTTGTTTATGTAAAGTTATATGCAACTTAATTAAATATGATAATTGAGGTCAAATAGGAATGAATTGTATGATGTCGATGAAGTATTAAACGGATCTTAGTTTTGATCCGAGCAAGGTATGTGTGATTAAGAATTGTAGCTAAGTAGTAGGATTGGTTACTTATGTAAGGAATTCCTTTGTTGTTAAGGATAGAGCGAAATTGACAAAAACGCCCTTGATAGGTATATCGGGCAAACGACCTTAAATGTCTATTGGAAACAAGCGAATCCATTAGAGTAATGTTTTTGTCATGTGTGAAAGCGAAGAGTATGGTTTTGGTATGTCATAAACCATTTAATGCGCAAATACCCATAACGGGTCGAATAATTAGAAAATGATAATAAGCCGATAGGGCGTAAGATAAGAATTTCCTTAATCCGGATGTGGGATTTTAAGTTCATATGATAGAATGTGAGTTTACAAGCATGTAGGAAGAAACGGGAGGTTAAACGGGTAAACGGTTCAAAAGTTATGCGCGTTTTAGTGCGTACGAACGACAAAACAACACAGCAGAAAACTGATGTTTCTGGAGGCCGTCGCCGACGCCCCCTGGAAACACCAGTTTTGCCAGACGCCTTAATTACCTGTCTACGGGTGTTTCTGGCTACGGGTAATTGCAAGGCCCGTCGCCGACGCCCCTAGGGCCGTTGGCGACGGCCTCTCCAAGTCTCGAAAGCTGAAATCTTGTTATTTAAGTTGATTTATGTATCGTGGGCTTCGGTTTGTTACCCATGGACCACGGCGGGCTTCCTAAACTTGATTTTGATTGATCCTTAGATGTTTGTGGGTTATAAATCAAAGTTTAAGTCCCATGTAGATAACGTATGAGTATGTAAGAGGTATGCAAGATGTTGTACGTGTATGTAGATGCGTATTTATGTATATATGAAGATACGTATGATAGTATGTGTATATGTAAAGATGTAGGAAAGGTATGTATGTATACATATGTGTATTTATGTATGTATGAAGATATGTATGAGTGTTTGCATGAATGTAAAGATATAGGAAAGGTATGTATGTATGCATATGTGTATTTATGTATGTATGAAGATATGTACGAGTGTATGCATGTATGTAAAGCTGTAGGAAAGGTATGTACGTATGCAGAAGTGTATGTATGTATGTATGTATAAAGATATGTACGAGTGTATGCATGTATGTAAAGCTGTAGGAAAGGCATGTACATATGCAGATGTGTATGTATGTATGTATATAAATATGTACGAGCGTATGCATGTATGTAAAGCTGTAGGAAAGGTCTGTACGTATGCAGATGTGTATGTATGTATGTATAAAGATATGTACGAGTGTATGCATGTATGTAAAGATGTAGTAAAGGTATGTACGTATGTAGTTGTGTATGTATGTATGTATGTATGTATGTATGTATGTATGTATAAAGACATGTGTGAGTGTATGCACGTATGTAAAGTTGTAGGAAGGGTATATACGTATGTAGATGTGTATGTAAGTAAGTATGTAAGTACGTATGAATGCATGAATTAGATACGTTGAGTGTTAACGTTATTAATGGTGTACCTTGAGAATGAAAAGAAATGCAGGTACATTGTTGAAGCCTCACCAAGAAATGGATACGCAGATGAAATGCTTAAAGTTTGAAAAATGACGAAATGTGAAGTATACGTGAATGAATCTTGTTTATATAATGTGTGCTTATGTTATGAATGTATGTGGTGAGTGCAGGTTGTGTGGTTCATGGGCGATTATTACAAGGGGTAGAGATCGAAGACCGAGTCACAAGATAGATTGTACGGGAATAATCGAGTATGTACTTTAGTAAACGGGAGTTATGCTTTTGTTTTGTAAAAGAGATATTTTCAAAATAAACATTCAAGTAAGTCAAGACGTTTTTAATGAAAGAAATTTTATGGCACGAATTTCCGCTGCGACTTTTGTCAAATACCTGTTAGGGTCTTACAAGTTGGTATCAGAGCCCTGGTTCGAGAGAATCAAGTACAAGAGGATAGGTACTTGAACTCGAACCTGTGTGCTCTTATGACAAGAAACCCGTACAATCCGAGACTCGATCATGATCTAATGGTAGAAATAAAGGTAAGTATATGCCTTAGTATGTATGTTTGAAGAAAACTAACAATATGTTATGTGTAAAGTAAGCATAATTGCTTGGAAAAAGATGATCCGTGAAAGCGGTCTAGAACCGGCATCAAGGCAAGTGATAAGACAAATGAACCCCAGGTACGTAAATTCAACGTGTGAGCGTATGAAGTGGTATAATTAAGCAAGCGAAAGAAAATTATAAATGAAATATAATGGTGACACGACAATGAAGTTTTGAAAATGATACACGTGCCGAAACTTAATTCTTCGGACATAAGGTGTCGATTACACGAAGACACGAAACTAGTATGTGGAATGTGTACCTAGCCAGTACACAAGAAACATATGACGTTCGTGAGACCATGATAATTGATACAGGTATGTCCGTTAGAATTAAGTAGTAGGAGGACGTGAGGGTGAAGAGAAATGTAAGACTCTCAGGAATGAAAGTATGAATGCTATGTTAGAATCCGCGAGACGGATTCGAAACATGAAAGAAGTTAAAGTATGAATGCTATGTTAGAATCCGCGAGACAGATTCGAAACATGAAAGAAGTTAAAGTATGAATGATGTGTTAGAATCCGCGAGATGGATTCGAAGCATGAAAGGAATAAAGTATGAATTACATGTTTGAATTCGCGAGGCGGATTCAACACATGTAAGGAAGAAAAGGTACGAATGATATGTTTGAAGCCGATAGATGGATTCAAACATGGAAGGAATGAAGGGTATGGATGTTACGTTTAACTCCGTGGGACGGATTTAAAACATAAAAAGGATGTAATGAATGCCTTTATAAGTAGGCATTATTATAGGTTTGAATATATATGTACGATGAACTGTTACTAACCGGTCAAGGAAATGAGAAGGTTACGTGGAAGTATGGCATGGAAAGTATAGATTTGTTAAGAAGAAGTCAATTGTATAAATACTTATGAATTGAGATAGGATGAATGCTTATAATTATGATGTGACCGTGAAGTCAAACATAGATATGTGTATAAACGGAAGTGAGAAAGGTTTCGGGGACGAAACCTTGTTTAAGGGGGGTAGACTTGTAACACCCCAAAACCCGAATGTTTATAATTATCGTGTGTCCCATATGACTTAGCATGAAATAAATGACTAGGCTATTTAACCTAGTTAAGTGTGTGGTTAGAAGTATGAAAAGACAAGAGTTTTGCCAATATTATGAGTAAGTAATAAACATGAGGGACCAAAGTTGAAAAAGGGGAAAGTTATGTTTAAAAACAAAACAAACACACACACGACACACACATCGTGTGTGTTCTAGGTCGATCAGGGGAACTCCCCATGAACCAAACCCTAGTTCTAACATAATCATCAAATTGAGGAGTCAAACGAAGCTCAAATTCATAACCGAGCATAGATTAATGATCACCTTCACAAGGGGATCGCAAGGTATGTCTTAAAAGTTAGTTTGGTGATTATGCATGAAGCGAGTTATGATGTAAAGCACGAATTTGTATGAAATTGAGTATGAGTATGTGTTAGAATCATCATTTGGAACATGGATTATGCATGAATTAGGTTAATTTGATGTTTAAGGGTGAAACCCATTAGTTATGGTGAGAATGATGATTTGAATCATCATCCATGTCTAATTCTTGTTGAATGTTGATGTATTTTGATTTGTATGATGGATTCTTGTTTGAGGAATTGAAAGAAATGTGATAGTAGTATGTTTGATGTTTATGCATGTATGATTCATGTTGATTAGAAGGAAGAAATTGATGAATTATGTATGAGATTTGAAGGATATGCATGAACTAGTTGTACACTATGCTTAGGAGGTAGTACACACATCAAAAGCATGAAGAAATTATGAAGAACTTAAGATTTGATCACTTGTAAGTGATTAGAAAAATAGTTATGAATTGGGTTTTGATGATATGATGAAAATGATAATATGTTCATATTATTGATGTTTGAAATCGTTTATATGTGTGAATGTTTAAAGAAATTGGATAAGAAATGATGAATTGTTGTTAGATAAATTGAATAAAATGTGATGATAATATGTTTGATGTTTAATTTTAAATACCACATGTTGATTAGTAGAAGGATTTGATGAACTATGTATGAATTTAGAAGATTGTGCATGAATTAGTTGTACGTTATGCTTAAAAGGTGGTACGCACACCAATCGTAGGATAAAATGTATATATTGTCGTCCGTATAGTCGATTATGATGTTACGGGTATATAATGATAAGTCGAAAGTTAAATTAAATGAACCGTTGACTTCTAAAAGTCAACTGGGTATAAGAAGAATGGTTAGACGTGTTGTCATAATTGTAAGATTAGAGTAAGTTATACGGTGCGTGTTAGACTTATGTGTGTTTAATGCGATGACATGATGAATTACATGAGTGCAAATGGATATGGGTATGGCTATATGAGTTACGTTTGTTAGAAATGACTAATGATATGACCGTTAACATGTACAAATGAGTATGCTAATAAGAGCGTGATTTCGATGAAATGGAAGCATAGGAATCACGTCGAGACGAGCTCAAGCACGGGGTGTTAACGGGCCAAGAGGAGGCAAGAGATCGGGTACGAGCACGGACGCATAAGGTAAGTGATTCCGTAATCACTTCTTAGTTGTTTATGTAAAGTTATATGCAACTTAATTAAATATGATAATTGAGGTCAAATAGGAATGAATTGTATGATGTCGATGAAGTATTAAACGGATCTTAGTTTTGATCCGAGCAAGGTATGTGTGATTAAGAATTGTAGCTAAGTAGTAGGATTGGTTACTTATGTAAGGAATTCCTTTATTGTTAAGGATAGAGCGAAATTGACAAAAACGCCCTTGATAGGTATATCGGGCAAATGACCTTAAATGTCTATTGGAAACAAGCGAATCGATTAGAGTAATGTTTTGGTCATGTGTGAAAGCGAAGAGTATGGTTTTGGTATGTCATAAACCATTTAATGTGCAAATACCCATAACGGGTCGAATAATTAGAAAATTATAATAAGCCGATAGGGCGTAAGATAAGAATTTCCTTAATCCGGATGTTGGATTTTAAGTTCATATGATAGAATGTGAGTTTACAAGCATGTAGGAAGAAACGGGAGGTTAAACGGGTAAACGGTTCAAAAGTTATGCGCGTTTTAGTGCGTACGAACGACAAAACAACACAGCAGAAAACTGATGTTTCTGGAGGCCGTCGCCGACGCCCCCTGGAAACACCAGTTTTGCCAGACGCCTTAATTACCTGTCTACGGGTGTTTCTGGCTACGGGTAATTGCAAGGCCCGTCGCCGACGCCCCTAGGGCCGTCGGCGACGGCCTCCCTAAGTCTCGAAAGCTGAAATCTTGTTATTTAAGTTGATTTATGTATCGTGGGCTTCGGTTTGTTACCCATGGACCACGGCGGGCTTCCTAAACTTGATTTTGATTGATCCTTAGATGTTTGTGGGTTATAAATCAAAGTTTAAGTCCCATGTAGATAACGTATGAGTATGTAAGAGGTATGCAAGATGTTGTACGTGTATGTAGATGCGTATTTATGTATATATGAAGATACTAATGATAGTACGTGTATATGTAAAGATGTAGGAAAGGTATGTATGTATGCATATGTGTATTTATGTATGTATGAAGATATGTATGAGTGTTTGCATGAATGTAAAGATATAGGAAAGGTATGTATGTATGCATATGTGTATTTATGTATGTATGAAGATATGTACGAGTGTATGCATGTATGTAAAGCTGTAGGAAAGGTATGTACGTATGCAGAAGTGTATGTATGTATGTATGTATAAAGATATGTACGAGTGTATGCATGTATGTAAAGCTGCAGGAAAGGTATGTACATATGCAGATGTGTATGTATGTATGTATATAAATATGTACGAGCGTATTCATGTATGTAAAGCTGTAGGAAAGGTATGTACGTATGCAGATGTGTATGTATGTATGTATAAAGATATGTACGAGTGTATGCATGTATGTAAAGATGTAGTAAAGGTATGTACGTATGTAGTTGTGTATGTATGTATGTATGTATAAAGACATGTATGAGTGTATGCACGTATGTAAAGTTGTAGGAAGGGTATGTACGTATGTAGATGTGTATGTAAGTAAGTATGTAAGTACGTATGAATGCATGAATTAGATACATTGAGTGTTAACGTTATTAATGGTGTACCTTGAGAATGAAAAGAAATGCAGGTACATTGTTGAAGCCTCACCAAGAAATGGATACGCAGATGAAATGCTTAAAGTTTGAAAAATGACGAAATGGGAAGTATACGTGAATGAATCTTGTTTATATAATGTGTGCTAATGTTATGAATGTATGTGGTGAGTGCAGGTTGTGTGGTTCATGGGCGATTATTACAAGGGGTAGAGATCGAAGACCGAGTCACAAGATAGATTGTACGGGAATAATCGAGTATGTACTTTAGTAAACGGGAGTTATGCTTTTGTTTTGTAAAAGAGATATTTTCAAAATAAACATTCAAGTAAGTCAAGACGTTTTTAATGAAAGAAATTTTATGGCACGAATTTCCGCTGCGACTTTTGTCAAATACCTATTAGGGTCTTACACCACCAGCAGTGGTTGTATCAATGTGTGACTTCGGAACTGAATCCCAAAAATCACCCATTGATGCCCCTTGTTCTTGGTACTGGGGACTTCTTTCTTCAGCACTTGATAATCCTTTGATGGTACCGGTGGTTAAAACAAACTCACTGGTGGTTACCGAAGGTGCTATAGAAGAAATTGCCTTCAAGGGAGTCTTATTAACGAAACAACTGTCCATATGTAGATCTGTTGATCCAACATTTGTAGTTGCTACTCCACTTGAACTACTGACAGGAGTTACTTGTAACTCCTGCAGTGTAACCTCCTCAGTTGTTGCTGGGAAAGCAGAGGTATAAGCATCAGATCCAGTCACTTGTTGGAGTGTACTCTCTTTGATGAGTGATTGAGAGGAACTGGTTTGTGTCTGAGCTATATCAATTGCATGCAACAAAGGTAGCATGGATTGTGGTAGTATGATTGGTGAGGGTATTGGAGTTGAAAGAGACATGTCCTTGGGATTAGGACTGAGGAAGATGGATCCGATTGAATCCAGAGCTTCATATTGTGGGGTCCCTGTGCTTACAACCTGATCCTTTTGTGAGGATGCAGGAGGAGTATGAGGCAAAGGTGGAGATCTTTCTACCAACTGCTGTGAGGAAGTAGCAGCAGTGGTTTGTGGTGACATTTGTGTTGTCACTGGCATTTGCTCTGGGATCTCATCTTCCAGAGTTGCCTTTGTTTTGGGTTTGGGGGGCTTTCTGGATGATTTCTTTTTGGTCTTTTTGGTGATGGCAGGTGTGGGTTTCAAAGCAGTGGTTGTGCTGCTATGATCACCTGGAGCAGTGGGCTCAGCAGCAGATATCTGAGGAGCAGTGGTAGCTGCTAAAATCTGCTCAGGCACCTCTGCTTTTGTTTTTATTGGTGCCATCATTCTAGAAAATGTTTCAGTTGTTAACCCTTTTATTTGAAAATAGACACCCTGTTTGAGCAAATTTTCATTTTCTTTTTCAAATTTTTGTTTAAAATAGTAACTTAAAAATCTTGGAAAAAGTAAAAATGATTTGCTATCAACATTTTTTATCAAGTCATTAAAGATCTCCTGGGAATAGTTGTAATTTTCATTCTTCAAAATAGCATAACCCAGACATTGAATCTTTAATGGTATTTCGTTAAATGTTGTTGTTTTATTTGAAACACACATAAAAAGTGTGTGAAATAAGAACCTTGATGCAGAAAGGAAGTAACCTTTTTGTAAGGTATCTACCTTTGATTGTTCTGCATATCCCCTTTTCAGAAAATCAGCTTTCAACTCGTTTTTATCGAAGGAAGTTTTACCTTTCTGATCGTCGAGTTTGAAGACTTCTGAGATTGATTGCGGAGTAATTTGAATCGCTTTACCCTGTATCGAGGAGTTGATGGCTACTACTTTATTGTCTTGTTTTACAAGCGTAGCATTTTTCCAAAACTCTCACTGGGTTTGCAGGTAAATGGGAGCATCTGCTGTTAACAAAGTTTTGTACTTTGATGCAGATATGGTATCGATGATGGAATCGAAGGTGTGGTTGTTTGTGGGTTTTGTGAGTAGACCCACGTAGTTATGAGGGGATTTGTATGGTATTTCAACGGGTTCAGCGGCCGTTTGAGCGACCTCTTTGGAGGATGATGGTGATTTTGGTTTTGATTTTGATTTCGTCATTTTGAAAAGGAAGAAGAAGAGCAGAGAATGATTTGGGATGGAGGGTTGATAACTGCTTTGAGAAGAGAATTTTAGAATTCAATTCGACAGTGTAAAACCCTGTTTGGGGGTTTTGATCAGGGTTTTATTTAGGGAAAAGAAAAATGGATGCTGATGTGGCAGCGGTTACAAAGATCTGAAGGCTAAAAACTGACCATGTGTCAACCTCTGATGAAATGGATGAATAACGGAGGACAGTTGTTTTGAGAGCCACTGATGAAGCGAACATCAGTGGTTACAACGGTAATAATGTGACAGCGGATGATTTTCACTATCAGTGGATAGCATATCAGTGGATAAGACACTGATTTTAAACATCAGTTCTTGCCAAGAAAATGAAAGGTCAGTGGTTGACTTTCAGCAGTGGATAGTAATTAGGAAGCAGATATTTGAACAAAACAGTAGAGGTAAAATAATGGTGATGATTTGAAGGCACATTATATCAGCAACTTTTACAGGAATTTTCATTCAAGGTTTTACCACATGTCAATTACACATTTTGAAACTTTTACAGATTCCTGACAGTGGTTTAGTACCCCAGATGATGTAGACCCTTTTTAGTAAGGCAACTCATTTTGTGTCATAATACTTGAATTAGAACATGAGTACCCAAATATTTTTAGGGTCTATTAACAATCAATCTTTTGCTCAGTGTCAAAATAAACTTTAAGTTTGACATGACCTTGACACATGTACCATTTTCCTTTTGATCTGCTTGAGGATAACATAACCAACAAAAATAAAGGTTATATATATCCTGACAGGAGAATGAAACTTTTACTATCAAAAACCAGTAAAAGTTCAAAATATATTATTCTTAAGGAAAAATGAAAAATGATATATCCTGCTTTATTTGAGAAAATCCTTTTTCAGAAAAAATAAATAAAGGATTTTCTAAAAACAACATCAAAAAGGATCTGGTATAATTTTCCACTGAAACTCCTAATCATATCAATCTCAAGCTTATGAAAATGGTCAGTGGTTTGACAACAGTGGTATGAAATTTTAAATACGTTTTGACCACTGTTTGATACCATTCTCTTGTTGATTGATTGACAACAGAAAAATAAGGACACAAGATCACATGAGTTTTCGAAAACCCTGTTATAGACTTTTGTTACAATGTGAAGATCCTGAATATTTGTCTAGTCCTCTTTTAAATTTATTTACTGGGAATACTATTGTTACCTGAACTTTCCTGAACCAATGGTTGCATATGGTTGCTTAATGACCATTGTTACCCCTATATTTGACTCTTAAGTGTTTTATGTTTATACTTTTTTCTTCTGACTTCAAAAGTTTTGAGACAAACACACTTCTGAGTTTTTGTGAGTTTTCTTCTTCCCTTTTTACCCTTCCCATTCATAAGTAATGAAATACTTACTGGGAGGTTTTATTGAAAGAATACTTAATCCAGAATCATTTTGCAGTAATGCTTTAAGAGGATTGGCTATATTTGTACAAATTTTTGACCAATCTCACATTACATATGATACGGACTATCCTGTTTTCTTAATATATTTTAACAGAGTTGATTTGTTCCTTTTGAGGATCTCAACCTGTTTTCAACACATAAGTTCTTATGACTAAAGTTTTAATTTCCCTCTTTTTACGTTAGCAAAAACACTAATGTTTTTATGAACATAGGCTTTTGTTAATCTGAGGTTCAATTTTAACATCTAATATAGTGACATCACAAGTTTCATAACAACAGTTGAAATCAATTTTGAGAATAAGAAATAATCCCATAGTTTAACAAATATGTTTTCAGATCTAAAAACCATGAGTGTCTTGTGCATGATATCACTTGTTGTGTGAAATTTGTGTGTCATATGACATCTTGGTTGTTTTACAGAGTATTTGAACAACAGCTTTTAGCGTGATCATTTGTTACTCTGTTTTTCAACTAAATACAACCAACCTTAGTATCAATGAATTTTGAGCTGAACTGTTATGTCAAATTGATTATTAGATCGAATTTGACTGTTCAAGCTCTGATACCAATTGTTAGGATCGGAGGCTCCTCATGATTGTGTTTGTTTGTATAATTTGAACAAATAAATGGAAATGAACAGAGTTTAAGTGCAGCGGAAATGAATAACAAACTTTGTAAACACAATCAAGGGGAAAATAGTTTTGATAAACATTTGCTTCTCATAGAGTCGAAAGATTACAATTCAAAGCAAAAGATTACAATGCAAGCTTACAAACTAAACTCCCCCTCAGCCTGATACTTCAGCAGTTGGTTGCACAAGATGAAAGGATTGAATTGAGGAGAAGAACTCACTTAAAACGATCAAATGTAACAGTACAGAGTACTATTCCATTTATAGACAATCCAATCCACTGAGGCATCTCAGCTGACGTCACCATCAAAGCGACGTCTAACAGCCTAACAACCTGTATCTACTGTTCTTCTACAAACACTGCTAATCTTAACCACTGACTATACATAAAACAGTTGACATACTAAACTACTGCTCTCTCTTTACATCAGTGCTTTCCTCAAGGTTGATCAGTCCTTGATTTGGCAGTGCTTTGTCATCAGTAGATTGTACCAGCAGTGCTTAGTTCTCAGCAGTCTTCTGGCTTCATCAGTAGTTTTGAATAACAGCAGCAGTTGTATCCGGGCAGTGGATATAAGACCATCAGCTGTTATAATCACTTTCAAGGGAGAAGACTTAGTGTAAACAGTTGTTTATTGGGAATCCACTGTTGTGATCCGGTTTTGGCTTTCATTATCTGTTCCTCTGGTAGGGTTCAATCCCAACATGTTTCAAGAAACAATGCATGATGATTACCAGGATATCACATCTAGGATGCTTTGGGACTTAGAATAATTTTAACTTGATCTAGTTATTTTGTTTGTATTATTTGTTTTTCTTGTTTGGATGATCTGTAAATTTATTAATAAATTATTTAAATTTTTAGTCGATCATGAGCTATTGAGCAATCTATTTACGTGACGCCCTGGCGTTTCCACCGTCATCGGTTGGGGTGTTACAGATTGGTATCAGAGCCATGGTTATAGAGAATTAGGTTAATAGATTATCTAAAACCTAGTCTATAACCCTAGGATTACCTTTTTGTGTTATGTTTTCCTAAACGTCACCTTTATCTCTATCCCCATCCTAGTTTTAGAATTAGACTTTCTCATCTCATCTATATTCTGGTTTTCGAAGAATTTTTTTTAAACCTTGAGCCTAAAACTCTTTTTAAATTCTCGTCACTTTGGCTAATCAACGTCTTCATTTATTTATTTTATTTAGTAAATAAATGATTATGATCCCTCGTGTTAGTTATTTTGTATTTCAATTTTATATTATTTTACCAACATCTCATCCCTCATGATCCCTTGTGCTTTGCGGTCAACTTTCACCACTAATCCCTTATATGTTCCACACCTCATATTACTAAACTACCTTACCACCATTTCCATCCTGGTCGCACTATGAGACTGGCGATGGAACACAACACTCATCTCAACACAATCCTATATAACTCAAACCTTCTATCAGCACTTAACAACTTCCCATGTCCTATCGCATATATATCACTTCCTACAGTTTGTAGGAAAATGTGACTTTGCAGCCAACTCTTTCCCATATACATATATTATACCATTCAAATGATGACCCCCCACATTTATTTTTTCTAAAATACTTTCAAAAAGAAACATTTCACTACCCAAGATATTAAAAACTTTTTGATTGCCCTTTTTCCTAGTACACCCACTTTCTTCAATCTGTGTACGCCATCTTTCATGTTTTACCCATAAAATGGTTTTCATAAACTACCAACAAATAACTATTTGCAATAGCAAAGTCATTTTCTCAAACCTAACCTCTGATTTTTAATATTCACAATTTTAAATAAAGTAAAAATATTGGCTTTTATAAACTTTTCGAAAGTCTTGAAATAAATTTATGTTAATAAAGGTTTTTCAAATTTACTCAAAAACCCAGAGGTTATTCTCGAATTTACCCAAAGATCTATAAGCAACACTTTCAATTTCCCGAGCCCTCCTACTTAAACCAACTCGGACTACATCATCCATCTTCAGCACTCAAACCGCCCTTGCCTACTTTGAGAACCAAAATCCTCCTATCTACCCAACATTTAATTTTCTTTCCCACTCATTTCCTACAACATGATACCTAATAGCCCTGATTCTTTATAAATTTGATTCTGATGTAAAACTTTATCTATAAACATACATGATTATTTACATTATCTATGAACTTGAAACTTGATTGATTAGCTATACTTGTGTACATTTCATTAGACTATGAATACATGTCCTATCAGTCATAACTTTTGGTTCCATGTTTATTCTTTATTATGCTGATGTGTGTAAAATGCAACATATAAATTACATCAAATGAGGCATAAAACTAACCATTTTTTAGTACTAATGTTGGAAAAAGTGTGCTTTTATCTTCCTTTTGTATTTTCAGGATTAAATGAGCATAAATGAACGAAATGAACAAAAATGCAGCCAAATCTAACATAATTACAAGAAAAGGAACAAACGTGGCATTCCCGACCCCTCGAAAGCATCTTCCCAAGCAAAAACAAGAGAATAGAAGGCTGACCACGGCCTCGTGCCCAGCGGACACGGGGGCATGGCCAGTTGTCTGCAGAAAGGATATAGCTATAGAAGCTTCTATTCCCGACACGGGGGCATGCCCAGCTCAACACAGCCGTGGTCAACGCTAAGATTCGCAGAATCCAAGCAAATTTTGATAGTACAGATAGGCATCTGCACACGTGGCCGTGCCCAGCATACACGGGGGCGTGTGGAGCTAATGCAGACAAATTGCAATTAATGAAGAAAGAGAAAGTGGATGGACACGGGGCCGTGTCCAGTGGACACGGGGCCGTATCTGGGGCTTCTGTGCTGGATATAAATAGAGGTGCTTGGTTCACTTCAAAGGCATCCCTTGGCAAACCACCTCTCTCCCACTTCACCCACACTCCACCACCACTACAACCCACATCCACCACCATCATCCATCATAGAGTGTGTGTAGTAGTCTCGGGATCCAAGATTGATAGTAAGAGTTCTTGACAATCAAAGGCCATGTTCGCCTAAGTCTCTTACATCACTTGGTGAAGACAAGCATTTAGTGTAATACTTTTGATTTTTAATCTTTTCGCACTTTTTATTTGGTTTTGTATTAATAACTTTAATAACTAGTTTCTTATGTTGAAGGTGAAACTTCCTTATCATTTGTCCGTGGTGTCTTTGCGTTATTTTACTGTCTATATAAAATAAAAGATTTACACCATTCATATCTCTACGGTCTATATAGAGATATGTTGGCTACCTGGTCAGGGGTTAAGGGAATGGTTTGGTAAGGTTCTTGCCTTGTTCAGTGTATAGATCCTGCAAGGACCTGGGTCAAGCTTACTAGGACCTCCATCAATACCCACTGGTATTGGATGGCGGGGGTGCGAATGGCTTAATCCCCTCATATGTAAACTACTATTAATACATTAACCTGGCTACTTGGGATTGTATCCCTGCTGACTCAAACCACTTAGCCGAGGGTAACGTCACCTTCAAAAGAGGGGCCTACCACATTACGCATTAATAACTTAATTAATTATCTTTCAATATTCCGACCCTTTAGGATTGTATCCTTGCTGACTCAAACTACTGGGTTGAGGGTAACGTCACCTTCAAAAGATGGGCCTACTACTATAACTAAGATAATCTCTTAAAAAGTGCAAAAGTGCGGAAATCATTAAAGGTTCCACACTAAAGGCGAGTCAGATCCAAGTGATTAATCTTTTCTATCTGTTTTATTTTTATTTTTATTTTATTTTTCAGCATTTTTAATTCTTATTTTCATGTTTAAAACTTTTTCTATACTTTTGATTTGATTAGACGTTGAGGATAAAGCGGTACTAAAAGCTCTTGTGTCCTTGGACGACCTCGGTATCTTACCAACGCTATACTACGCTCACGATGGGTGCACTTGCCCATATGTGTGTTTAGTGTTAGTAAAATATCGTGTTTTATAAATTTAAAACTTAACTAAAGTGTTAAAAAGGGCTTAAAATATACATAAAAATATATTCACACCGACACACATTACATGCTATGCTTAATTGTGTGCTTGTTTCATACATTAGTTTTAGTGTGTTACCTAAACCTTACTTGTTGTGCCATTTGACCTGCACACAATGGGATGAACTATGCGTACTATGCGACGAATCGAGTAATTATGGGTGCACACATAATTATAAAATTCGGTGCATGGAAATCATAGTGAGTTTTGTCATGTGTCATAGCATAGAACATATCGTGATTTGTAATAACAAAGCAAATGTGATATGATAAGGGCATGGTGGAAAAGCCGCTGGTACTTCCTATGTATAAGTGTTCTTATCATATTGTCAAATGTAGTGTTTTTCTTGTCACGTGAAGTTCTGGGTTATTTTGGACTTTGACCAATGTTAGTAGTATTCTTTTATCTAGAATAATTGTTAGACGAGCCTAATCCCATTAATTTAAAACAACAAGTTGCCACCGTTCCAGCTACAAACGATGCATCCTAACTTTGGAATCAAAGCCATACCTCAACAATCTTTTCCCCTAATTTTTCTAACAACTAAACTTTTATTCTAATTTATCCTTAACCTTGAACACACGCATTCAACCATATGAATCCTTTTTGAAACAATATATCTCACTTCTCGGTTCTTCTCCATTAAACTCAATTACATAAACTGTAACTTTTATGTTTCAACCTTTCCAAGTAATCATGACCATGTCCTACAGTCTTCTCCAATTTAAATTTTGGAACGAAATTTCCTAAAGTAGGGGAGACTGTAATATCCAATTTTTTTCGGTTTCGTTTATTTTTCCATCGTACTTGTATCCAATCACTCGTCAATAAAACATTCCAATTTTTCTTTCTTTCTTTGTATCTTAGTTAAATTTGTGTTAAATAACTAATTATAAGAATCCAATTAAAAAACAAATAAATATTTTGTTGAAGGTTAAATCATTTATAATTTCCAATAATTTCATAAAAGATGTTAAAACTGCGACTTTACATGGTTTACAATGAGATATATATATATATATATATATAGGGTAGGGTTCCAGCGTGAACAACCTCCCAAGAGTGAACTGCGTGAACAGATATGGACCCTTGATTTCCTTTTTAGTTGTTAAGGGTAGGATTGTAATTATATAAAAAATTAGATTTAAATCATTATTTTAATAATTGAATTAAGTTACATCTTTCCTAATTTAAATTCATTATCCACATTATGTTTATTTATTAATAAGATAATTATCCAAACAAACAACAAAATCACCATATTTCAATTTTAATTTTTATTTCAGATTTTATCACCAGAATTCAAATTTTGATTTTTAAGATCCACGTAACCTTCATATTTCAACGGTATACACATGTGTACTTGGATATAAATAGAACAGTACACATGTGTACTCAGCATCGTACATATGTGTACAGTAATTCACAGGTGTACATCAACATTCAATACAAAAAAAATTCTGAGATATCACAAAAACAGACGATATACACATGTGTACATCGCATTAAAAAGAGGGCAAAATCAGAATACACATGTGTACATCGCATTTAAAACAAATAATTATTTTAATAATTGAATTAAGTTACATCTTTCCTAATCCTTGATTTGATTTGTGAGAGATTTATGCAATCAATTTAAGAGGATAATTGATTACTTGATTTGTGAGAGATTTATGCAATCAATTTAAGATTGAAATTACACATATACCCTTTTTGTCTTTAATTAAATGAAAAAAATTAACCAAATAACTACCATCATGCCACTCACTTTAATCTCAAGATCATAAAAATCAAGGGATCAGATCAGTTCACGCAGTTCACTCTTGGGATTTTGTTCACGTTTGAACCTAATCCTATATATATATATATATATATATATGTATGTATATATATACACTATATAAATTATGTAAAGTATGTAGTTTAAAAGTAATAAGGACCAATTCTGCGTTTCTTGAAAGGTTGTTCTAAAGAATTAAGGTTGAAAAACATTTGTTTAAAACCAACAAAACCATAAGGACCTTTTGTGTAAATAATGAAACATTAAAAAAAACAAATCTGTGACTTCATCTTCTTCGTTATCCGGCCGGCAATTTCGCCAAATTCCGGCAACTCCGGAGCCCGTTTTCTACAAAACTTCGATTCGTTTCTTTAGCAATAAACCTCATCTCCACTTCAAAGTTATCTCTACCCCAGGATTTATCCCGTATAACCGGCCCCTTCGTGATAATTCGATGCCCATTAAACTCTGAAAATTTACCTTAAGATTCTGAATGATAACTAACTTTGTTTTATTATAAATACATCAAATCTGATTCCATTCCGGCTCGCTACACTTCAACTCACACACAAATATTCTCTGCGATCCATACCTGCACTTCACCGGAACCATGTAACTCCGGCCAACCTCTTTTTCCGTCCAAACCGAGCTCCTTCAGGTAAGTATTTATAGGCTTTTGTTCGTTGTTTGTTTTTTTTAATCAAAAGCCCTTTGTCAATTTCAATAAACAGAGGGGCGAATATTGTTCAATTTGGGATTGACTGGATCTAGGGAATTAAACTGGATATGTTTGAAAGTATGATGGTGGCTCACTGGTGTCATGTGTGCGTGTGTACAATCTTTGAACACAAGTTTACATACAATAAATAAACTATTTATTTGATTAACTTCATTTATAAATTTAAATTTAAAAGAGATTTTGTAAAGCTTAACTTCATTTATTTTATTAAATTAAGTTAAGAAGTTTTAAACTTAAAGATTATAAGCTTTAAACTTTTTTTTTATTTTTATAACCAAAAAAAGGGCTTTAAATTTATAAATTATTTTTATTAACTAATTTTATAAGTCTTACAATTACAATCTTAACTTCGGTTATATAAACTTAAAAATCTAAGTTTACTTTATAAAAGTTATTATTATTATTATTATTATTATTATTTTAAGTAACTTTATAGATTATACCATTAAATTCTACTTTAATTTATTATAATTAATCTCAAAACATGCCTTAAAACCTAGCAGTAATCCATACCAACTAAATTCTATTATTTACTTACAATTAGGCCAGTAATTTGGATTTCCACAAACATCTACAACTAGCTTTTGTGTGATTGCTTTGCTTTATCCAGGTGAGTTTACATAGCCCCTTTTCATTTATTCTTTTGGGTGAAACATGTTATTTAAACTTATCAATTATCTGTGTTAACTTTTATCTCTATACTGCTTGTCTTAAACATAACTTTAGGAGCTTACATAACTTAGTACAATCATTAACTTCGGCCAAGCCCACTGTAGTAGATTATAGCGCTATAGGTCTGACAAACACATCCCCGTATGGATCTAGGGATGATTGAAACAGCAACATACACAAAGGTTAACTTTTCACAGTTCCTTCAATCACAAGATTTGATTGGGCGCCCCATTTGTTCCTAAGTGTTGTTTTCACAAGATAGTTCTAGATAAAACTTGGCATGCTACTTACTTTTTTTAGCAAACCTATGTATGTTCGCCAGCTTTTCGAAGTTGACCCTTTATTTTCCACATGTTTCAGGAAACAATGCATGATGATTACCAGGATATCACATCTAGGATGCTTTGGGACTTAGAGTAATTTTAACTTGATCTAGTTATTTTGTTTGTATTATTTGTTTTTCTTGTATGGATGATCTTTAAATTGATTAATAAAATATTTAAATTTTTAGTCAATCATGAGCTATTGAGCAATCTATTTATGTGACGCCTGACGTTTCCGCCGTCATCGGTTGGGGTGTTACAAGTGGAAATTGCCTCCTCCGCTAGTCAATGTTTCGTAATAGCATTAATGGAACATCAACTTTAAGCGCTAACATATGATTTGGTAAGCCTGATATTTTGAGACCGTTGAGCACATCCGGAGAGTATATTCTTTGTTGTGTAGAATTAGTGTCTTCAGTCGGGTAAAGACTGTCAGAGCTAAGATACTCTCTTTCTTCACCTGGAAATATTGATAACATATTGTCATTAATCTCATGCACAACGTTATTCTTAGGTGTAAGTATAGCCCGCTCGCTAAAATAATTATGATTGTTGACGTTTTCCAAGATTGAAGGATAAACAAAATCAATTATAAGAATTTTGACCCAAAAGAAAACTTTCTTTTATTCAAGATAACTATGAAATTAAGCATATTTAAATCAAAATGGTCACTCGCTCATTGTCCTGAGAGCAGACTTAATTATATACCTAAATTAATGGGTACCAGAAGTAATTAAGCGTATCTCTACTGATATGGCGCTATAGAAAACCTTAAGACTATCCAAAATAATATATCCTTTATCTATGTTAATAATCTGGTTTGACTTTATGTAGTCAATTATAAAATTATAAGATGCGCTATAATATAAATTGTTCATGTAAAGCATTACCAATCACAAAGTTGGTGATTAGTATCAGAAGTAATAAAAAAAAGAAATATGGCAGTATGGAAAACCTTAATGTATAAAATATGATTAAAGAAACTATATTATTAAAGTAATAATCTAAAACTTTCATGATAACAACGATCTAAATAGGTGCATGTTAAATAAAACTACAATCATGGTAAATTTAAATCTGGGTGACCCATTCCCTATTTAGCCAAATTGTTTTAGTTTACCCGTTCGTTTGGGATAAAACATAACCTAAATCAACTCAAACATAACTAATGGGTCGAAAGTACTAATTACAAACTACAATAAGGGTGACTTACAATCCTTTTCACACGGGTTAACTACAATAAGGGTGACCTGCAAAAAAGATCCATCAAATGATTGTTTTATATCAAATGGGTCACACTAAATTTTACGATACACAACGGCTGAAGTAATTAGCTAATGTGATATCCCATGGGATGCTCTTTTTCCCCTTATCATACTAATATAGGGAAAAAAGCTAATAACATCCATGAAATGGGACACGTTCAATACAATATCCTAGCAATTTCCCTACATTTTCATGACTTAGTATAAGAACTTGATAGAACATAAGCAGAGCATAATCTAACTTTGTTTAAGAGCCTGCGATGGAGTAACAAAACGACGATTAAGAGATGAACAGGAACTTGGCAGTGAACGTTTTGTTTATTCAAACCTGACAAGTCGAATCCACACGAATGCTTTACCATTGATTAATCATGTAATCCGTTTATGATTAATCATGTAATCTGTTTAATATGTTATAGACTTTTGTTTGTTATTGACTTTAATCAATGGTAAAGCATCCAAAGTGAACAACGCAGTTCAGAATTTAAAAGCTGAACTTCTTCAAAACTTAGATCTCTTTGAAGCTTAGTGCCCACACTATCAAGAACAACTTATGTATCACAATTACTGTGATCCGTGTAATAACAATCATACCTTGTGTATCACAAATCATGATCCAAATTGAAGATGCGGTGTAACCTCCCGGAAACAAAAAAGTGTGAGAATAGAGATGCAATTAAGAGTTCGAGGGTTATCATAACTTACCGATCCAATTACTCTATTAGGGGTTGAAATATGATACATGAATAAGAAAGAATAATAATTAGGATAAAGAAACCAAAAACAAACCTGTTTTAACCAGAACAAAATAAACACCCACAAAAATCCTAACCAAACCTTCATCACACAAACCTAATTATCTGATTAATAAACCCATCATTAACTTATTGTATGGTTTCGGTGCTCTTGCTCAGCTCCTCCATCTTCTTCATCCTCTCCTTCTCGCTTTCACTAACCAGCTGCTTAACATAAACACATAAATAGTCAGCTTTATTTTTTTGTTTCTTCACAAAAGGGGTGTTTTTTCCCATGAATGTTAAGATTAACCTCCATTAATCTTGTAATTAGATGTAACGATTGATCACAATTATCTAGTTCCATAAATAATTTCGAAAACCAGAAAACACAAATCAAACACTAAACTCATACCCTACCATGTGGATCTGCAGAAAATTGCACTTCACTTTGCTGAGTGTCCAATTCAATGAACTCTTTGCTATTAAGATTTGCGATGAAAGATTGAAACCTTCTTTGCAGGAACACATAATAATACCAATTGTGGGAAGAGAACTAGTTAGGGTTTTCAAGAGATAGTGTGAGATCGATAGATAGATTCAACAGAATTGTGAAACGAAAAGCTTTTGATAGGCACTGAATCGGATTATAAGATGATATCACCACCGATGCATTAGATGAGTTTTAGGATTTGTGAATGTGTGATGGCTGATGAAAGAAGGGGAAAGAAAATATGTCGGCTGAAAGGAAAAAGTTTGAGCGCCTAAACCAAAGTAATATGGCATAAGAAGAGGACAGGTGGCAATAATAGGTTTAAGTGGCTGACAAGTGGCAAAAGATGTTTTGTTTTAATATAAAGTACTAGGTGTAGCACCTGTGTAACCACACGGGTAGGTTTAGTAATGATCGAAATCAAATACTAAAAAACATATTATAATATATCATTTAAATTTTGGTCTTTAGTTATATATCTTTATAAAGTAATGTTAAAAACAGTATGTGTGACCACACGGGTAGCTTTAATAACCATCGAAATAGATTATAATACATCATTTATATTTTTTGTATTTAATACAACTAATCAAATGCTATTGATCAGTTCAATAAAGCCCCTTATATTTGATCCAATTAAGCTTAATAATAGATTAGATTTTGTAGGCCCATTAAAACCCTTATATCAAATCCGGCCCCAAATTCTAATCACTCATCTACCGTTCCATTTCCATCTCCGAACTTCGAAGGGCGACAAACCAACGACAGGGAGTGTTAAAGATTTTTCCTTATCAGCAAAAGGTAATCGAAAACGTATTGATTCGATTTTGTTTTTCTGAAATCTTTGCTTCATGTAATTTTTTATACCACGCTTGCATGTATGATTTTTGATCTTAGGTTTGTTCTTTTATATGAACTGTAATTTGTGATCATGTTTGTTTATTTGATTTGTTATACTTCAGATTCCATCATATGAATGTTCGTATTGATGTTCGATTGAAGTTTTTACCTTTGTATGGATGTTCGATTGAGGTGTAGATATTTAGGGCTATGTTAAAAATGATTGTTTATCAGTTGTTGTATAAAGATTTTTTAAGATTATGATGTTTAGTAAACTTTCAGTTGGTGTTCTTGACATATTTTATCAGATTATATTTCACATGTTTGGGGTTTTGTATCACACTGTCAAAAATAGAAACATATTAATAAACTTTAGAAACTCTCGGCATCGAAAATAACATTTGGTATTTCACATTGTTGACATTGAATATACCCAAATAACCTTTTAACGTTATATAATATTTTAGTCTATTAGTTATACTCTTTTTAATTGCATTAATTAGAATAATCGGTTACAACAGATAGGAAGATAAGCAATAGATTCGACAAATATAGTGACTCAGAAACCTATATTTAGTTTTGCATTAAAAGTAAAACACATACCACTAAACGCTACTACGGAACATTTTGGCAACTGTCGAGAAGTTCTATTGTCAATATTCTGAGGAGTTGGAATATCACTTCGACGGGACCTTACTGTAACACGATCCACTTGCAAGACAAAATATATAAATGTTATCAAACTTACATTAACATTCAATAAATGATTAACAGTAATAACAAAAGTGTATATAGCATACAGTTTGTAATATCTGTTAATGGACTTCTATCAATTTTATGATTTGATGGTTGAAGAGGAGTGACCATTGAAGATGTCCTGCTTAAATCAGCTACAATGGATAAATCAAATTTACTTATATCCATGGTTTTCAAACTTTGTTTCCTCTTTCTAGAGTCATAAACACCATAATTAGCCTTTCCAGATTGTCCTGAAATTTAAACAAAGGGACAAGGTCAAATCAGATAGCATACCTTAAAAAAATAAGATTTATAACCTTACCAAGACTGGATGAAGTCAGAGGGATTGTACTAACACATGTTCGATCTAAATTGTCGGGCGTGTGACATGCTGTACATGAAGAGATTTGGTTAATTTATGCTACAAACACTTACAATTTTCACATATGACCATCAAAAACATACCTCCATTATCGTTTTTTGTGATAGTAACATTGCCCAGAAGTGTATCAATAATAGGAGGTGTCTGTACAAATTGAACCACACCCCTGTTTCTACGCTTATTCAAGATAGACTTTCTTATCTTCCTTGATTCTTTGGACTGTTGGGGACTGCACTGTGGAAAATACTCTCTATGTCTTGGTATCAAATTCTTTTTACTCTCCATAACTGTACATAAGAATTGAGCACATATGTGTGATTTAGGGCTAGCTATAGGTGATTATTGTAATCACTGTCCAAAAAAACATTTATTCTCAACAGCTAGTGGTGATTGAAGATCCCATTTGAAAACCTACCTAAATAAGTGGATGATCACATCAAATGTTGAGAATAGATTTAAACAAATGAGATAGAAAAACCTACCATTTAGTGTTCATCGATTGCTTCCAAACTAAGAGCGTCTTGAATTATAGGTTGAGTTTTTGGCGCTAATTTTAAATCTTCACTTTGATTCATTCGAAAAAGAAGCTATAAACATAGCGGACAATATGAAATGTGATTTAACATACCTGATTCATTTTGTGGGCCTTTGACAGGATTTTATGGTTCACAACTTACGGGCCAGAAATTATTGAAAGAATTAGACCATTTAATTGCAAAATTAAGCCAAATTTGGGGCCCTTTGGTTTTGTATAAAAAATATAACCAAGTGAAACTGAAAAATCCATAATTTATATGGATTTAAATAGTACATATTTTTTTATCATCCTTGTCTTGGTTTTACCAATATATTGGTTCCTACAATAAAATTATTACAACGCGATCCACAAGATTTATATTTTGGAGTTGAAGTTTAATGATAGATTTTTACCGAGTCACATTGTCCGATAATTTATGTGCACCAAGAAATTTATATGGATTTAACTACTACATGTTTCTAAACATTCTTGTCTTGGTTTTATTAGGAATTCGTTGGACCCCTTAGAAACATCATAATTTATATGGATTTAAATACTACATATTTTTTAATCATCCTTGTCTTGGTTTGACCAATATATTGGTTACTACAATGAAGTTACTATAACGCGACCAAATAGCCAACTTATTTAAAGTTGAAGTTTAACTCAAAGAATTATATTTATGAATTATATCCTGTCATAACGAAAATTGATTTAACTCAAAAAATATAACGAAAATTGAAGACAAAGTGCTGCTATTTAATCGACTGCCCTAAGTCAAGTGCTGCAAAAGACCAAAGCCCGGCTTGGACTGAAGCAGTGGAATGAAGAAACAGTGGTTTACTTTGTCTATTGTAATAGTATCAGTGTTTAGCTAGCCGTAGTTATATGTAACAGTGGTTAAAGAGGAACGATAATAAGAGCCAAAACTGGTGAATGGTTGAACGATCAAATACTAAAAAACATATTATAATATATCAGTGGATTCATTATAAGCAGATGTTTGCATTAGACTTTAAATCATTCCTTTCATGAGAACCGCAGATGCTCAAAACATTTGTCAAAAGCTTATTCACTGTTGATTCATAAGAGGCAAACAATATGGTTCACATCAGCGGATTCATCATCAGCAGCTGTTTGCATTAGACTTTCCCCTTTAAAGTGTTTATAACATCTGATAGGCCTCATCCACTGTTTGTACACTACAACTGCTGTCCATTAAGCACTGCTTGTGTACAACAACTGCTCAAGACAAAGTCCTGCTATTTAATCTACTGCCCTAACTCAAGTGCTGCTAAAGACCAAAGCCCTGCTTGGACTGAAGCAGTGGAATGAAGAAACAGTTGTTTACTTTGTCTATTGTAATAGTATCAGTGTTTAGCTAGCAGTAGTTATATGTAACAGTGGTTAAACAAGAACAGCTAAAAAGAGCCAAAACTGGTTCACATCAGTGGATTCATCATAAGCAGCTGTTTGCATTAGACTTTCCCCTTTAAAGTGGTTATAACATCTGATGCCCCTCATCCACTGTTTGTATACTACAACTGCTGTCCCTTAAGTATTGCTTGTGTACAACAACTGCTGAAGACAAAGTGCTGCTATTTAATCTACTGCCCTAACTCAAGTACTACTAAAGACCAAAGCCCTGCTTAGAATGAAGCAGTGGACTGAAGAAACAGTTGTTTACTATGTCTATTGTAATAGTATCAGTGTTTAGCTAGCAGTAGTTATATGTAACAGTGGTTAAAGAGGAACAGATAATAAGCAGCTGATGGCCCTCATCCACTGTTTGTATACTACAACTGTTGTTTCTTAAGTACTGCTTGTGTACAACAACTACTGAAGATAAAGTGCTGCTATTTAATCTACTGCCCTAACTCAAGTACTGCTAAAGACCAAAGCCCTGCTTAGAATGAAGCAGTGGACTGAAGAAACAGTTGTTTACTGTGTCTATTGTAATAGTATCAGTGTTTAGCTGGCAGTAGTTATATGTAACAGTGGTTAAAGAGGAACAGATAATAAGCAGCTGATGGCCCTCATCCACTGTTTGTATACTACAACTGCTGTCCCTTAAGTACTGCTTGTGTACAACAACTGCTGAAGATACATTAAAACTCTATATTAAAAAAGTAGAATTTAGACTATGTCAAACTAATTTAGACATCCCATATACTATATTCACAAATTAAAAGCACATATTATACCCAAAGATTATATTTCCCAGCATAATACAAAAAAGTAAACCACATAATGGTTTACCATATGTTCCAAGTTCATAAGTTACCAACATCTAAAACATAGAAAACAACTGTTTGAGTAGTTTAACACTTACCAACGACAACCAAACTTCAAACAACCACGTACTTAAGTACATACCAAAAACATAGCATGTTTACCATCAAAATATAACGACGTGAAAGAAGCTAAGTGTTAAGCCTAGATGGCTTCCTCCGGCTCCTTTTGTTGTTAGAAGAGAGTTCCCAACATTTTGACCTTCCACATCCTGCAACGAACGTTTACCATTAGTTCTGGTGGCCGAATCCATCTCGGCTTCGACAACGGAAGAGTCAGCCATAACAGATACAACATCTTTCAATTAAATCACAAAACAACTACTAAGGTATCAAATAATGTAATATAATCTATACTAAACCAAAAAACAAAACTGTAGAATTCTTATTCACCTTTGAAATATCAGCACCGGCCATCTGTGAGGATTCAGATAATTGAACAGCTTTAATTTCTGAACCTTCTTGACTAAACACCTAATATCAAAATATTACCAAAATTGAATTTAATTAAGATATTTAAACTACAAAAATTGGGAAGAAAAAAATAAATCAATATAGGATATACAAAAACTCTTACCTCATCAGCAACCTCAAGAGCATTTCCATTACCACCAACCAATTCAGCAATTATGTCCGGATCATCACATACTTTTTGGATAGTGTAGACGTGGTAGTCATGGTTAAGGTTGTAATCAGAAACTTCAATTTTAAACGCCAACTTCTTTTCAACCAACCGTGATATTTCATGGGGAAAAGTTTCAGTATCATCGAGCTTCACTTGGCGTTCCCTTATATCATTCGCAGTTGAACCAATAAGCTTCATTACATCTTTATCAAACATCACAAAAAAACGCTGCCAGTTTCATCTTGCACTCTCAGATGTACTTTGAACCTGTAATAAATGCCAAGTAAATTACAGCAAAAACCATAGCAGTTCTGGACATAAAAAGATCGGACGTTAACTTACTTTATGGTTATCGATGTGCATTCTTTATCGCATTTCGGACAAACCAATGAAGCAGGTGACAGATTCATGACCTCATCAGAAATGGTTTTAGCATATTGTAAGTACTCAATTTTGGTCAACACCTTCTTGTTACAGTCTCGACGTGCCGGATAAAACCATCCATAGTTTTGTTGAACAATTTTGATCGTTGCAACTACCACACATGACATTCCCTACAATATCACAGATAAAGCTTTATTAACATGCTCAATTGATAAAACATAGAAAACATTAACAAAATTAAAATGCCTATGAATGTATATAGAATTATTCGTACACTATCAATCTCAATAATTTCATCAACATGTCTCTTAGGAGTCTCAATTAGAAATTCTTGACGGACTGGAAATACACTCTGAGATGAAAGAATGGTTTGAGAAGAAGAAGCACCAGCTTCAAATTGTTTCACTAAAAGACTATAAAAATAAAAACACAATTAGCGTTAATACTCACACTTATGTTAATAAAAACATGAAAAATATGAAATATAAATCACGGATAGTACCTCTTGCGAAGTTCATTAATCTCATCAATTTCTTGGTTGAGAAATAGACGACTTCCATACTTATCACTCTGAACAGTATATTGACCTGCAAGAAACAATATACATATCCAACAATTCATTACAAATCACTAAAGAAATAAAAAAATGTTCTTAAAAAATGTAACAGAACGGAGATTGGGAAAACTAAACAAAATAAATCAGTCAAATATAAATTACCCTGCCACTTCCTAATCCTCGCATGCTGAATGACAGCCATCACAGTCTCATTCGGAGAGTTTTTAGACAAAAAATCATTAAATTCTTGTGCATACACATTCCACAAAGTACAACGGACTACCTCTCCCCTAAAAGAAAAAGATAAAAGAACAGCATTAAAAGTTAAATACAATCATTTGCGTTCTTGTGAGAAACAGATAATAAGAGCCAAAACTGGTACACATCAGTGTATATCTCTTAAGCAGCTGTTTGCATTAGACTTTCCCCTTTAAAGTGGTTATAACATCTGATGGCCCTCATCCACTGTTTGTATACTACAACTGCTGTCCATTAAGTACTGCTTGTGTACAACAACAGCTGAAGACAAAGTGCTGCTATTTAATCTACTGCCCTAAGTCAAGTGCTGCTAAAGACCAAAGCCCTGCTTGGAATGAAGCAGTGGAATGAAGAAACAGTTGTTTACTTTGTCTGTTGTAATAGTATCAGACCTTAGCTAGCAGTAGTTATATGTAACAGTGGTTAAAGGTTGTTAGGTTGTTAGATGGGGGAGCAACACAAAGATACTGCCATGGATCATTATAACACTGGTTAAAAGTTATTATAACGCGACCAAATAACCAACTTATAAGAACAGCATATAGTAGATGTTTTAACTCAAAGAATAGCATTAAAAGAACAGCATTGAAAGTTCATACACTCATTTACTGTGAATATAGTATATGATTTACTAATCATTTACATTAAATAATGAAAATGATTTACTATGAATATACCATTAAATGCAATAAAGAATCTTATATATAAAATAATCTAATCATTGGTATTGTATTAAATAAGAACACCCATTTAATAAACTTTTATATAAAATAAACTAATCATTGGTATTGTATTAAATACAATCATAACACACAAACAAATTTATATAAATGGCAAATTAGAACTTACTGGACATCTTGAAGATCCAAATTCATCTTTTTTCTTTCATTAGGAAAGATTTCCATATCTCCACACGAGACAACAATTCCAGCAACATCTAAAATGGTAAACATAGCAACAGAAATTAGTGACATTGAAAAGGGAGGCAAAACATATATCAGATTATCAGAAACAGTCATACCGCACGTGAGCAGATCCTTTCCATCTCCATTAAGAATGTGTGAATGTGCGATGAAATTAAATCCGTAATCAACACCTTGCCAACCATTCGCACGTGTAACAACCGTACATCGGTAAAAGTTAATCTTGTAACCATGGTTAATAACTTTGTAAGCATCGGTGTTTTCTCCAACACCAAATATTGAGAGAATAACAACTTCATCCTCATGAAGCTGTGAGATAAACACAGGTATTAATGGAGCCTTAATCCCTACCTGAATCTTACGGCCCTGACAAATAAGTGAAAGCACATACTTTAGATACAAACAAACAAACAGTATCTTAAAAAAATATAAAAGGTATTTGTGGCTAAAGTCTCAACATATGAAGGATCAATAAGTAACTAATATTCATGTTTGTTTCATTGTGCCTAATCCTATAACAGGGAAACAAACAGTAAGTATCTATAAATGACCAAAAACCAACCCTAAATTACACAAAACAGAAAATAAATAACCATATAACCCTAAAACAAACAAACAAACAAAACAGTAAACAATAATCATCTACGAAGGACCATAAACAAACCAAACAAATATTCATCTTTGGTTCTTTATATCTAACCCTAAATTATAAAGGATCCAAAAAAACAAACAAAAAGCCATCTTTCTTTCTTTAAACAAACAAACAAACAGTCAATTTACAATAATCATCTATTTCGCATAAAAAAAACAAACAAAAAGATTTTCTTCTTTGTTTCTTTTTGTCTAACCCTAAATTACACAAAACTCAAAACGAAAATGATAAAAAGAGTAAAAAAACATCAAAGATGATTGACAAACACTAATACCTTCTCATCGAGCAAGATCAGATCCATCCGAAAGGACTGAACCCATTTCCGGATGATTCGACACTTGAGATTCCACATATCTTTAGACGGATTCAAATCATCAATGAAACTGAGTGACAAAGATGGTGGTTCACCGTCGGATTTCTTGCCGGATGACAGAGTTTGCACAGAAGATGCGGACATTTTGAAATGAGAAGAAAATGGTGAAATGGAATCGGTGAAGTTACATAATGAGAAGAAAGTTTGAATAAAAAGTGTGAAGAAGAAGGAGAGAGAAAGATATGATTACTTATTGCAGTGCATTAATGGCAATTTCTCCTCCCCATGCAATTTCAAAGTTCCCTCCTAAAGAAAACCTTTTTTTTATAATAATAAAATCAGATTATATATTTGAAATAGATTTATGTAGATATTAATATTGTAAACGGAATTATGACATCAGCAACTCCACCTGGCATAGCTTAGAAGTTGACAAGTAAGCAGATTTACATCAGCTCATAATCTCTTATTATAGATAGTATAGATATATTAGATCATAGGAGGAGGTTCATTTGAGAAGAATCTTCTTCTAAGAAGAAAAATAATTAATCTAGGCCCTATTTTTTTTATCAATGGTTGTGAATCCAGATATAATTTTTATCTACTTTTAATAATTTTTATCTACTTTTAATTAATGCTTTAATTAATAAGGGTATGATAGACATTTTGATGTAGAATATTAATAAATATTATAAATGGTCACTCAAATATTATTAATGCCACAATAATTTCCTTCTTCACAACCATTAATAAAACAATTTTATTAGAAGTGACAAAACTATTTAAAAGTGTTGTGTCCTACACATATTTTTTTATGAGCCGCAAAATTATTTAAAAGTGTTGGGATCCTACACATTTTTGTACCTTTGTTGGTGCATATTTTGTATGTCTGCCACTGTGCGAATAGGCTAGATAGAGCGTGTGTTGAATATTGTATAAAATAGTGTGAAAACGGACAAGGTTTTTGTGATGAAAATGTACATTCGTACGGATGGAGTCCATCCGTGCGAATGGACATCAGGTCCGTTCGTAAAAAGCCCATTCGTCCCAATGGTTCGTTCGCTGTTAAGCTCCATCCGTGCAAGTTGGTTCGTGCGGATGGACAATGCCTATATATAGGGATGAGGGGTTTCTCACTTGGACAAGCTTTGGTTCTGTCACACCCCGATATTTTAAGCTCAGCCCGGTGGGCCCAGTGGGGAGTATCGTGACGTAAGCTTTGATATCGTCATAGTCAAACATACACAGAATAGCACAGCGGAAGTCTTGGAATATAAAATATTATTACAAACCCAATTGTCAGAAAATACTGAAAAGATAATTACATTCGAGCTTGTAATATTAAATCCACAGGCGGATCTAAATCGAATACACAACATGTTCAGCAGACATAAGGCATTACGGACTTGCAAGATCCTCTACTTAACGCCCAGGAGCATCCAGCCAATTACGTATAGTACATGTCACTTAGTCTTTTGAAAATACATCAGTTTACACTGGTAAATACAATTAACCGACTCATTTGAAAAGTGTTTAAAAAAATTGGTTTGGATGCACAAGGCATAAAATCTTTTATAACTTGGGACAATTATATAAAATAATCTTGTATACAAATTCTCATGTTTGTCGTACGTTCAGGGCCCGGGATAGAAGCCGAGACAAGATTAATAGACACACCACTAATATAAACCCACAAGAAGTTATCCTCACGAGTGGGTATACCATTTTACATACGCAACTGTCAGGTGTATGCCTACACCCCGTGCTTAAGTCGTGGCCATTTCAAATGAATGAGCCGAGGATATCCAGGACATGGTCATATTAACCCCCAAATGCTTAAATCAAATAAAACAGATTAAAATGGGTTATCTCTTTAACCACTAATCGATTAAATATTCAATACCCGACCAAGCGGTAATAATTTACCGTATCCGAAGCCCGTATAAGGGAAAATAAGTTAAAATCATTTACCTGAGCTTTTAAATGCAAGATTTATCTACTCGACCGTATAATGTATTCAAACTAGTGCAAATAGCTTTTACCGGGGCTCCTAATCTGGAACGAAGGTTTTAATAACCTATTAGATTACTAATGGGTCTTATTTAAGTTATAATCTTAGACCGGTTAGTTTAAAGAAAGGTTTACGGCACGAAACACAAGATTAAGCGGTGACTGGATTGGAATGTAATTTAGACCCGACAAGTATGGAGACTTGTATAAATGGGTAAACTAAATACATTCTGGATTTTGAAGTAAAAATGATAAGGTTTGACCCGTTTTGGTTAATTTATGCAAAATAGTTACATAAACCGTACCAAACGCGTAACCGGATGAGTCAAATACAAGTTCCATAAGTTATTATGCTTAAATTATGTTGTGATATCAGTAGGATATCAACAATTATGCCTCAAATGAACTTAAAACCGATTTAAGTCCCGTAAGGGTATTTTGATCATTTCACATATGTTTTAAGGACCAAATTGGAAGTCTGAGTTCAAGAGTTATACTTACTGTTAAAATATTAAATTCATTTATAAAATCAGTAGGTAACAAGTCTTATGTGTTAAATATGGTTTTAAAACATACTATGCGCCTAATTAGCGTAAAAATCGATAATTGACGATATTTGAGATGTTTATGAAAATCTAAGATTTTGATCAGCCTTTAATGTTTAAAATAATTCATTTAACATATAACATCAATAGGAAAAGGTATGGCATGTTAATCATGTGTTAATCTCATTTTATAAATAAAAAGGGTATTATCGTCATTTATCGAATCATACGAGAACTCAATGATATGGTTAGTTTATAATCTGGCCAAAAATTCCAAGAATCCCTAAAAATAATATCAAAACAGTAGGTAATGGGTTTGGTGCCAAAATTTGGGTTTGAACATGATTTATGCAAAAATGTAATTTAATTAATAAAAAGTTTCGTTTTACGATATCTTGCGTAACTTTAGTTTGAGACCAGAAACTGATGTCAAATTTATTTGACACACTTATATATCAGTAATAAAGCTATTTGTTCTCTCACATATCCAAAAATCTCGTTTTTATAACATAAGGGCATAATAGTCAATTTTTAGGCAAATAACGGAACATGTGCAAAAACTCAGATTTCTAATATGATCGTGTAATATAACCTTATAGGGTTATGCTATATTAAATTACGATCATAACGGCACCTAAAATCAGTAGCAAACTAATCTAATTCGGTTCATAATCGAAAGTCAACGCAGAAGTCAAACTTCGCAAGTTTCGGTTGCGAACCGACCCTAAAACTAGAATTGACGAGCCGAACATGTTTACACATGTTCTAATAATTATTACCAAGTTTTTTAAATGATAAAATGTATTTTAGAATATTTCTAAACTCATATCGCAATTATTTCAAAAACTGACCCTTTGACTTTTTAAAACAATATTACGTTGACTCGTCAATTGACCAAGCAAACGTGATTCTAAGAAGGTGCCCTTTTGAGGGTTTAACACCTACCTAATTACGATCACGTAGCCATGTTCATTGCGAACAATGGCTTGACCGTTTATGGTCAAACTAAAAGTCAAAGCGTTTATCGTAAACGCTTGACTTTTCGGCCTTTTAAGCCAAATAAAATAAACTTTTCACGAAAGGACACTTACATAAGGTCCTAGGGACTGAAAAGAACACAGGGGATGCTCCTTATTGATAGTAACTTCCAACTTAGAGCAGGAGAGATGGATTAGAGTGAAAGTGCAAATGAAAGTGTGGGTGGAACACCCATTTATATAGTTTTTGTGATTAAGTGGATGGTTACCAAGTGTTTGAGAGGGTTAACAAGATTGTTACAGGTGTAATACCAGATTTTAATTCAGTATACCAGCCCAAGGTTTATTAAAAATGGTTGGCTATGAGTGGTAATCAAGAAAATAAAAAAAAAACCCATCAAAACACAAATCTGTTTGCTGTTGTTGTTGGGTCGCGGCCCGCGTAAGTGAGCCCAGTCAGTCTTCGCGGCCCGTGAGCAGGTCTGGCCCAGCTCCAAAATGTTTAGCAGACTGACAGAAATGGTCCCTGATCCTTTTGAAGTGTTTTAATCATTATTATAATATAAGGAAACGCGTAAACTAGCAACAATAACACTGATGTTGCTGCTGTTGTTTCTGGCGGCCCGCGTACAGCTGGACCAAAAGAGTTCGTGGCCCGCGATCCTCATAAGCCCAGCAAACAAGTTTCATTTTCTGACAGAACAGCCCCTCAACCTTTTCATGCACTATTAAACTTTCAATCTTGTCATTTTTGGCACATAACTTTCCATTTTCAAGTATATTTTCATTATAAGGTGTAAATGCGTTAGCGGCCAATATTCGACACGCCCGGAAGTTTGACTGAGCAATACAGAGTTCCTGGTTTGTTCAAAAGGCCTCTCGAAGGCGTAGTTTCGCTAGTCGTCGCTTTTAGTCCCTTTATCGCACGAAGTAGCGCGTAATATCGTTTAACGATATCTAAACCTTTCGTGACCCATATTGAGTATTCCCAAGCATATGCTTAAATATTACGACACTCTCGTTCGCTTAAATGGTCACCCAAAGGTGAAATTTTAAAAATTGACGCTTTTGGTCCCTCTAACGCGCAAACTTGCGCGTATCATCGTTTAATAGCATCAAAGCCCTGTACAATCCATATTAAGAATTCTCAAGAGTATGGTTGCACTTCATAATACTTCAGGTTCGTTAAAAGGTCACTCAGAGGTATAATTAAACATGTTGACACTTTTAACCCCTTTAACTTGCAAACTTTGCGCGTAATTTCACTTATTGGCGTAAAAGCCTTAAATGACCAATATTAGGCATTCCCGAGAGTATAATCAATATCACGAAGCTCTCGGTTTGTTGAATGGTCACTCAGAGGTAAGAATTAACATGTTGACGCTTTTAGTCCTTTTGTATTCAAATTTTTTGATTTTTCACAAAATTTGTCATTTATAGTCAACGTTTGACTTCATTAGGGTTTATTACACGTGTCATCACATCATTGGTCATGATTTTACGAGGTGTTACAGGTTCCCAGAGGGGAGATGCTGTCCAATTGGTTTCGCGGGTATGTAACTTCAAACCATTGAATAGAAACCAGTTTAAATTAACCTGTTCGGTGTCGATTCTTCTTCTACTCTTTGCTTATCAATAATATCCCATCGAACCGGTTATCTCGGGGCCAAAACTCCGTCAAACCTGCCGGATCCTGGAATCTCAACCTTACACCAAAACATTGTCTATATGGTGTAGGAAACATTGTTTTTATGGTGTAGGAAACGTTGAATATGTAGGATCATGTGCATGATTGTTTTTATTGTGTAAGGTGCAAAACTATTTTATAGGATGACTCATTAAATAATTAAGATTCATTAATTTGAATAACATAAATAAATGGTAGACTCATTAAATGATTTGTTCAAATTACCTTTGTACACTTAATTCTTTTTATTCTTAATTTGTAATTTCTTCTCAGAACTCTCCACTTAGATCATATTATTTTCATTAAATGAGTATAATATTTACCCATATTTTACTACAAAAACTTAATACTCTTATTTGAGG
The DNA here is from genome assembly GCA_030545235.1 of Helianthus tuberosus. Classification (NCBI taxonomy): domain Eukaryota; kingdom Viridiplantae; phylum Streptophyta; class Magnoliopsida; order Asterales; family Asteraceae; genus Helianthus; species Helianthus tuberosus. Next base: position 180,905,786 of record CM060359.1, read on the forward strand.
TTAAATCATATAATTTTCAGCAAATGGCTATAATATTTATCCCATTTAGTTGTAATATATTTATCTAGGTTTGATTTCAATTTCTTATTTTTACGAGAGGAAGAAAGAGAAAAATAATAACACCTCTACATCCCATCCTCTATCCTCTATCCCCATCCCCATATTTTTATGGAAAAACAAACCAATCCCCTGAATTTGTTTCCCATTATCTATCCCACATATTATCTATCCCCCATATCTTTTTTTATATATTTTATGATGGGAAGGAAGAGAAACATAATACAAAGAAGAATAAAGAAATATTATTTCATTGAACAAAGATAAATATGGGGAATCGGATGTAGGAGTAGGAGTTTCTTTAAAAGTGAGAAATAAATTTAGAAAAATATGAATTTTAGTTAAATCATATGGTTATGGTTGGGGGATGGGATGTGAATGCTTTAACAATCCAAAATTTGTGCCTATTATTTATTGGATTTACACATCACACACCAGAAAATGTTACAAGTTAATACTCATATTGTAATTCTTGTAATTAAGTTACCACTATCTTATATTAAAACCGACCTCTATTAGCAAAGGCAAAACCCTTTAACATCTGTATTTGGGAAGAATAGGTCTTAAGGATTAAAAGAAATTCGTCGTTAAAAAAAGTCTAACATTGAAAACAACTCTACTATTCTAGGATGCCATTTGATAAAGGGGAAATAGCAATATTAGCCAAGAATTGGTCAAACTTTCAAAACTAGCCAACGGAAACGACTCGTTGAGCCTTTACCATATTGCTGAAACGTCTTGACGTTGGACCAATCACTGGCTGCCATGTGTCCGACAACGCTGAAACGTCTCAGAAGTATTAGCTGAGACGTCTCCACATGGCTTGAGACATCTCCACATGTCTTGAGACGTTTCCTCATGGCTTCATATGGCTTGAGACTTTTCCACAAGGCTTGAGACGTTTCCTCATGGCTCCATATGGCTTGAGACCTTTCCTTATGGCTTCATATGGCTTGAGACCTTTCCACATGGCTTGAGCCCTTTCCACATTGCTTGAGCCCTAAAATGACATTTAACTCTTTATAAAATTAACCTTAAATTACGTTAAATATATATAAAATTAAATAAAATAGTTGGTTGTTAGGATTTTTCATATTTTTTAAAGTTTTTTTACTTTTTTTTTTAAGTTTTAAAGTCTTTTAGAGTTCATATACACACCATGTTGTAACACATATAAGAATTTCAAAAGAACAATTTAAAAAGAAACGTAAACGTAGGAAATAGATATAAGAGTTTAAAAATCATGAGGAAGATTAGTTTAAAAATTGAAAATATGTTTTAAGTAATCGTATTATGTTATAAAAGTTTTAATTACTAAAACTTTTAAGATTATGAAAAATTATTCTTTTGAACATATTGGGTAAATAGCAATATTAGCCAAGAATTGGTTAAAGTTTCGAAACTAGCCGACGGAAACGTCTCGTTGAGCCTTTACCATATTGCTGAAACGTCTTGACGATGGACCAATCACTGGCTGCCATGTGTCCGACAACGGTGAAACGTCTCAGAAGTCTTAGCTGAGACGTTTCCTCATGGCTTCATATGGCTTGAGACTTTTTCACATGTGGCTTGAGACGTTTCCTCATGGCTTCATATGGCTTGAGACTTTTCCACATGGCTTGAGACGTTTCCTAATGGCTCCATATGGCTTGAAACCTTTCCTTTTGACATCATATGGCTTGAGACCTTTCCACGTGCCTTGAGCCCTTTTCATATTGCTTGAGCCCTAAAATGACATTTAACTCTTTATAAAATTAACCTTAAATTACGGTAAATATATATAAAATTAATATGAAAATGTATTTAATTAAAAAGTATTTAATATATGTATTTAAAAACTATATATTACTTTACTATTATTATAATAACAAACACTATTCATTACGTTGTGTTTTTAATTTAATAATAATAATAATAATAATAATTTAATATATGTATAATATGATATAATATAATATAATTAAAAGGTAAGAAAATAATTATATAATTAAAAGGTAAGAAAATAATTATTGTTATAATAGTAAAATAAAAAAAGTATTTAAAAAACTATATATTACTTTACCATTATTATAATAACAAAACACTATTCATTACGTTGTGTAGTATTTAATATATGTATTTAAAAACTATATATTACTTTACTATTATTATAATAACAAAACACTATTCATTAAGTTGTGTTTTTAATATATGTATATGTATAATGTAATATAATATAATATAATATAATTAAAAAGTAAGAAAATAATTATTGTTATAATAGTAAAATAATAAAAGTATTTAAAAAACTATATATTACTTTACTGTTATTATAATAACAAAACACTATTCATTACGTCGTGTTTTTAATATATGTATAATAGTTGGTTGTTAGGATTTTTCATATTTTTTAAAGTTGTTTACTTTTTTTAAGTTTTAACGTCTTTTAGAGTTCTTATACACACCATGTTGTAACACATATGAGAATTTCAAAAGAACAATTTAAAAAGAAACGTAAACGTAGGAAATAGATATAAGAGTTTAAAAATCGTGAGGAAGATTAGTTTAAAAATTGAAAATATGTTTTAAGTAATCGTATTATGTTACAAAAGTTTTAATTACTAAAACTTTAAAGATTATGAAAAATTATTCTTTTGAACATATCACATGTGTTACAGCATGGTGTATAAAAACTCTTAAAGACTTTAAAACTTAAGAAAAGTAAAAAACTTTAAAAATATGAAAAATCCTAACAACCAACTATTTTATTTAATTATATATATATATTTAACGTAATTTAAGGTTAATTTTATAAAGAGTTAAATGTCATTTTAGGGCTCAAGCCATGTGAAAATGGCTCAAGCCATGTGGAAAAGTCTCAAGCCATATGAAGCCATGAGGAAAGGTCTCAAGCCATATGAAGCTATGAGGAAACGTCTCAAGCCATGTGGAAAAGTCTCAAGCCATATGAAGCCATGAGGAAACGTCTCAAGCCACATGTGGAAAAGTCTCAAGCCACATATGGAAAAGTCTCAAGCCATATGAAGCCATGAGGAAACGTCTCAAGCCATGTGGAGACGTCTCAGCTAAGACTTTTGAGAAGTTTCAGCGTTGTCAGATACGTGGTGGCCAGTGATTGGTCCATTGTCAAGACGTTTCAGCAATATGGTAAAGGCTCAACGAGACGTTTCCGTTGGCTAGTTTCGAAAGTTTGACCAATTCTTGGCTAATATTGATATTTCCCCTTTTGATAAATAGCCTAAAGATGTGCTACTACTTCCTATTTAGACTCACCTTAAACATGTACTAAAATATGCTATCTTTCGATGGTAAGTCTATAATTTAATAAAATCTTCCACACTTTACCTTTTTGTTTATTAAAACAATAAGTATTTAATTTTCAACATTACATGGTTTTTAATCCATAATTAATAATTACCAACACTCCCATACCACTTGACAAATATTTTTTTTAAACTCAACTTCACAGATCCACAATTGCATACATGGGTTTTTTTGGTTGCCTAGAATATAAAAACAGTTGTACAAAGCTTTTCTTACTTCTTTCTAATTGTTACTAAGCTTAATCGAATCAATCTTCTTAAAATGATACATTATAATCTAACTAAAATAGTTATCTAGTTGTTGGTCGCCTAAATTCTAGAATGGTAATTTTCTTGATCGATTGACTTATCTATTCCGGATTCATATTTTTTTTAAAGGATTTCGGATTCATATTATATACAATATTTGGATTGTTCTATTTTCCAAACCTTTTCCAATTTGTTGTTGATGTCAACAACCTTCGATTAATGTTTTGATCGAAGATTGTGGACAATCGCTTGCTTCTTTTTTTTATTTCCGATTGAATATGTTGTTACAACAAAAGACGGATTGAACGACTAAAATACCACTGATTGGGTTAGTGATTTTGTAAATTTGATTCACACAATTTCACTAAGCTAAGCTTGACTAATTAAATCAATCAACAAGCTTGTTTTTGAAACATGGAATATTTAAGTTTCAACTAGTCAAATATAAGATGCTTCTTCAATAATATCTAAAATAAAAATTCGAATTCGTGTTGGTTTTCAATTAAATAAGTTAGTGCTTTATTTTTATTTTGCATGATATAAATGAGTCGATATATTTTTCCTATAAATGACGTATCAAACATTTTGGTACAAGTAGGAACTAGTCAATTTAAGTTTCTGCTTAATTTTCACGCAATATCAACTCTTGTTTATACTCCAAATATTAATAATATTCTCGTATAACTTATCTTGAAAATGGAATACTTCTTTTCTTTCAAGAGAACCTATCCCGTTGGATATATGGAATACATGCCACCATCCTATATATCCCAATCTATATTCGCACTATGCATAACATGATGTATCGAATGAATGGTAAAGTATTACAATAATATACTACTCGCGTTATAAACTAATTGTTATATTAAAAAGGATTACAAACATCATGCATATTTATTTGTCTACAAACATAATTCAAAACTATCAAAAACTTATAACCGTGGGCGAAACTAGACGGTCAGAGGATCTGATGGCTCATTTATCTTAAATTGCAAACTATGTCCTTTATGTTGACCTTAAATTGCAAACTATGTCATTTGCCTTCAATGATTACAGAAAGCGTACTCAATGTTTACAAACCCTTGCACTTTATGTCCTTAGACCCTAACTTAGTTAATTTTCATGGTTAAGTCCGACCAATTGGATCCCACGTGAGGGTGTTTTTGTCATTCTACCCTAAATATTAAAATAAATAATCATAAAAAAATAATAAATACATTAATTGTGTTTAAAAAAGATTATACATTCGTACATATATACACACATAAATTCTCTCTCTGTATCTCAATTCTCTCTTTCCCTCTCTAACTTCCCTTCCACACCCACCTACTCCCACTGCCCACCACCACCTCCCCCACCACAACCACCGTCACCACCACCCACCTGACACCACCAACACCACCACACCAACTGCAACCACCAACACCACCACCCAACTGCCACCATAACCACCCGCTGGACTAAAACCCAAGCAACAGCATACCACCTTGACATGTCGGTGCCAGAGATGGTATAGGTTGCCGGTGATGGCGATTTAAAAGAACGTTTGAGTTCTTGCTTTTTTGCTCTGCAAGGCTCAAGACTTTTCTTTTATCTTTAAATCTTTCATCATCTTATTTAAATTCAGCTAACGATGAAACTCCTTTATGGGTTTTATTCTACAACCACTATCTTCATCTAGGGAACATAAAAATCCAATCTTGATTATGGGTTTCTTGAAGTTCACCTTTTCTTTCAAAAAACCCACAAAAGATCAAGAAACCCTTTAAATCTTCTCACTTTAAATAATATTTAGTTAGCAAGCACTAAGCAACTGGTCAGTAATTTTGATGAGGTTTTGTGATCAATTTTATGGGATTTGCGATTGGGATATAAGTTAATATTGATTCCATTTATGTGTTAGGTGAAATTGGTGACCAGAATTGGACTAATTGGGGTAGACAATCATCTCAACAACTGCCTCTAACAACGAAAGTTAATGAAATTCAAAAGTGAAGCTTTATGATGTAGATTATGGCACATTATAAGGGCTTTGGGTAAGAGCATTCACATCCATTCCATCAAATTTTGTGTGTGGAGTTTTTATAATACAAAGAGTATAAAAAATGGTTGTGAGTAGAGGAGAGAGAAAATGTTACTGTTCATCTGTATATTTGGGGGGACACTGTTCACCCCCTATAATTTTTTAATATATTTTGAAAGTGGTTGTGAGTGGATGAGAGAGAAAAGGTAATGATAAAGGTATAAAAAATATTATTTAATTGAAAAGGAGAGAGAAAATATAGTGTTTTTAGTATAATTTAGGGTGAAAATATTGTGAAATGGATGTGAATGCTCTAAGGGTGGCCGATGTAGGTCAATTTCAAGAGAGAGAGAGAGAGAGAGAGTATAAGCAACGGGTTGAAAATGAGGGGTCGAATTGGGGGCTTTGGGTTTTAGTAGAGAGAAGACAAGCGGGTAGGTTAAATGACTTAAATGTCCTCACATGGGCCCTATGTGACATGAGTTAACTAGAAAAATAAACAAGTTTGGGGTAAAGGATATAACTTGCTATGGTTTGTAAACATTAGATACGTTTACTGTACTTATTAAAGACAAATGATACAATTTGCAATAATTAACATAAATGACGATTTTTGTAATTTACTTTTTCATGAATAAAGTAGTTGAAGTGAATATAAGAGTGATTTTTATGAATAAAGTAGTTGAAGTGAATATAAGAGTGATTTTTAATATGACTTCATAGTTGAAAAGTTACTATTACTATTTTGGCTTTAGCTTTCTACAAACAAAAACTAATTAAAAGTTCAAATCAAGACTGGTTTGTATATTGACTAGGCAGGGTCGGATCTACGGTATAAGTAATCCAGACTTGGGCTTAGGGCCTCCAAAAAATAGGGCCTTTAATTAAAAGGAAATTCATATGCTAACAATTAATATTAGTGTAAATTTATTGTTTTAGATTTGTTTGATTTCTTATACAAGCAAATCACTTTGTGTTATAGTTGTGTAAGATTTTTGTTTGGTTCCAAACACGGATAAAGGAGTACCGTTTATAATAATCAAAAAGGAAAAAGGCCCCAAAATTTCATTTCGCCTTAGGCCTCCAAAAATGTTGGAACGGCCCTGTGACTAGTTTTATGACTGATTTATATCTTTTGTAAATCGGTCATAAATCCTACTGCAAAACTAGTGGTCGCACATTCAGTAGTAAAACTCTGTCACAAACACATAGAGACAATTTTTTTATCTAGCACTCGTAACAAACTCCTTTCCATCGAAAAAATAGTCGCAAATCAGATTAACCAAAGGATTTTACAAACGGTCATGAGGGTGAAGGGAGTGGACATGGTAACAAGCGGGATAGGAGCCGAAAAGCAGAGGTGGAAGTTGATGTAGCGCGGGATGTGGGATGGAGAAGAGGCGAAGAGCAACAGCAAGAACACCATCCCGAGTGGAAGAAAACACAAATAAGGAAATATAGAAGTGGGACGGGCGAAAACACCACTCCCAAGTTTAATTCGGGATGGGAATCGGGAGGATACGGATAGAAGGGCGGGGCGAGTGGCACCCAATCCGAGGAGAACATCTACCGATTTGTGACTGTTTTGATGGTTACAAACGCTAAATTATGTGCTTGTGTGTTTATTCACCGATGGATTACCCCATCACTTTATTATATTTTCTTTTAAATATAATAATAATATTACCTTATACAAGCTATTAAGCATGATTATTAAAACTATATTCTTAGAAAAGAATATGATGAATGACATTAGAAGAATCTTTAAAGAAAGAATCATAGCATTTGAGAATCAAGTGAATGGTGATGGGTGTTGCTTGATATTGAAGTATTCTTTCTTATGGTGTTGAGTTTGCTTCCTAAGGAACATCTTACGTATCTTATGCAATATGCATGCATGCCCCACTTTAAAATATGCTTTTCTTATGATATTTTATTTATATACATATGATATTTTATTTAAAATATGCTTTTCTTATGCAATATGCATGCATGCCCCACTTTATAATCTTTTTACTACAAAACAATCAAAAAAGCAGAACTTCTTTTGCTTGTTTTCTACAAGGGGCCATTTTATTGCTCGCCTTTGACTCGACATGTGAACTATTTTATCTTTGATTTCGGCTTTCAAATCGATAACTTTATCTTTTAATCACTTCAATCACCGATCGATCTGGTTTTAAAAACAAATCGATCAGCAAAGAAGTGAGACAATTATAGATGGTTTTCCATCAGTTTTGTGTATTTTTCATCAGGTATTCAAAACACAGAGTACTCTAATCAAAAATCCTCTTTAACTTCGTTGCTAAATTGACAAATAATTAGTTTTAAATTGAAGAGAAAATCAAAGACAGGTATGAGGATGTCATTGAGTATCGAAAAATTTTTTAACTTACAAGTTATATCGAGAATGACATAAAACTAAATAGTCAATATGACGAATTTGCTTAGATCTTTAAACGTAACACTTGAAACACATGCTTTTGTGTATAGGTCGCTTTGTATATTTATTGTTAGAATATTATTGGGACATAAATAACCTCAAAAATCAAAAGCTTTAGCTATATATAAGTATAAACTTTTTGGGTATTTTTATAAAGAATTTGCAGATTTACAAAGGATATATTCAGTTTAAACCTAGTATTAAATTTGTAGGTTAGTTATCTTAAACAAGTACTAAGTATGTAAATAAAACGACAACTCGACATATATATTTATTTGTTTGGTAGGGAGAAACCATGGGGTCTCCTTTTTGACCAATGAAGGTGATCGATCAGCTTATGACTACACCATTACAGCAAAAGCTACTTCTTCTCCCCGAAGGAAAGCACCAAATTTAGGCTCCAATTAAAAGAAGTTCCTTTTGGTTTTCTTTAAACCAATAATACTTCTATACTTATGATAAATTAAAGATTGTAATCAAGTAAATATGACGTGTAATCTTTTTGTGTTATATTTTATATCTAATGAATCAAGTTAATGCCTCAAGTGTAGGTGAGGATTTGAGAAGCGATCCGGTTTCAATCTCAAAACACTACCAATAGGTAAGTTTTATGACAATTTACAATTTTTTTATTAACAATTATTTCATTCCAATCACCAGGGCAAATTGCATAAGGATAGCAGGTAGACGAGCAAAAAACTGCGATATCAGTGGGGCGTTCGAGAAACTTGATTTACCTCTTATATGTTAGGCCTTAGGCAGTTTGATGTGATACATGTTGGGCCTTAGGCGGTTTGATGTGAATCAGTTGGGTTGGATTCAACCTTTAGCGATACGAACATCTTCTCAAAGAAAACGAGTTCAAATCGTACATCTTGTCAAATGTTTTAATACCAAGTTAAAATCAGGGTTTCATTTATACTTAAACATTTGTTCTTTGTAATTATAACAAAAAAATGCATTGATAGAAATATAAAGGCGATTTCTTGCTTTTAGATTTATTTTGAGGTTAAAAACCTTCAGAAAATATTGTGTATATATTGTTTACTGTTCTTTTTTCGACTGTTGAAAGTTTGGATTCTCAAATAAATAATAAATGGAAAAGTTGAAAGAATTCTTTGTTGGATCGATGCCCCTTTTATGTCATAAATCCATTATTTGATTATATTAGTTGAAAAAGCATAACCAATTTAACATAAGAAGGATTATCAAAGTCAAATCGGGAAAGAAAGCACAAATAATTGAAAGAAATAAGTTATAATAAGTAATTAGCTTTCTAATTACAGTTGAATACGGAATTTGTGGTCGGGAGAGTTCTCTTTTCTACCAACTACAACTAAGGCACAAAAGCTCATTTGGTAGAGGCTCTTGCCTCTTAGTGAGAGATCTTACGTTCAATCCTAAGCAAGAAATAGATTAGAATTTATTTGGTATAATTTAAGAGCATGTAAGCGTTGTCATTAAAAAAACACAAAACCAAAGGTGTTCTCAATAACTCGATTTTATTTTATATTAAAAATAACGATACATAAACAAGTGGTGATTTTGACCAAAGGTATATACATGTTTAATATGTATTAATAGCATATTAGCATGATATGATATTCTTGTTTATTTATGAAAAAAAAAGATTAATTAACATTTATTAGGTTGAATATATGCCCACAAAACTTAAGGGGCAAGTACTATATGAAAAAGATGTTCCAAATTGACCAAAGGTAATCAAAAGTCATTACTTTTATATCTTGATTCTATAATCTTTAGGGTACCCTTTAATTCCCCCATTGCTATATAAAGAGACACCAATGTTCCCACTTTCCACTCAAGGCTAAACCTTTTTCTTAACCTTCATAACATTATTCTCTCTCTTTCTTTCCAAGTGTTAAGTTGCCAACCAACTATATGTCTGTTGAAGATAAGAAGCATGCAGAAAACCCTAATAATGGCATAAGAGATAAACTCAGTTTTGTTAGAGATGGTGCCATCAAATTGCCACCAGGGTTTCGGTTCCAACCCACGGATCAAGAGATCGTGTTTCAGTATTTGCTTCGTAAAGTCTTTGCATGCCCGTTGCCTGCCTCTATTATTCCTGAAATCGTCGACATTTGCAAATTCAATCCTTGGGACTTGCCAGGTGAGGATTGAAACAAGAAAACCCTAAAAACCCTAATGTGAATCACATTATAAGTGTTTCATTTTGTTAAATAACCAAAAACGTACTTAATTGTTTTTATTTAAACAAACGTACCCAGTGAGATCTCAGTCATAACAGGGTCTGGCGAGTAACAAACGTACTTAATTGTTTTGATTTCAAATGTGTAAATAGGGGAGTGGGAGCAAGAAAGATACTTCTTTAGCAAGAAAGAGGCCAAGTATGGACAAGGAAATAGAGTAAACAGAAAGAGTGATGATGGATATTGGAAAGCAAGTGGTTTTGATAAACATATCACTAGATGTTGCAGCAACAATCCCATTTCTAGGAAGAAAGATACCATTACAGGAATGAAGAAGACACTCGTGTTCTATAAAAGCAAGCCTTCGACAACTAGAACTCATTGGATCATGCACGAATACCGCCTTGTTCACTCGCATACTTTACCAACCGACACCTCCAGTGATAAGGTAACATTCTTAAACTATATTGCATGTAGAATAGTTTGAATAATATCATTTATGTTAACCGATTTATTAAATATTATAGTTATTATTATTTGATTTATCATTTACATTTAAGTTTGTTTATTAGTCGTTAATTTATCTCCGGTTTGAATATTAAGATAGTTAATTTTTTTTTTTTGAACGGTGAGAATCTTTAACTTCTAATATTTAAGGTTATGAGGATAGCTTTTATCATTAATATTACAATTGTAGTCTTTATATAAACAGATTCTTAGGAGTTAACTAAGAAGCAAAAAGGGAACGTTTCTCGTTCTTATGATCTTGTTTTTGTTTCGACTTGCAGAAATATTGGATTCCATTGGGAAATTGGGTGTTATGTCATGTATTGTTGAACAAAAGAAGTCGAAAATCAGATGAAAATGATAGCTGGAAGAGGTTGGATTCGCGGGAACAAGTAGCTAGTCATCAAAATTTTACTAGAAATGACACAGCTTTGATCGATTGCGATGAAGCTAGTTCATGCTCATCTTCTTCATCATGTGGCTCTAGTGTAGTCACTCATGAAGTGTCGTCAAGTAGAGCATCATTAGAACATGAAGAAACTAAAGTTGTATAGTAATAATGTAATAAATCTTTTTTCCAACCTAACTAATGTATTAATGGTCATTAGTTAATTGCTTTTGATCATCTATTGATGGAAAATATATTTTTCGTATTATTTAATTAATTGTCAATTTAAACTGGTTTTTGAAGAGAGATTGATAGGCTGCGTGGATCGGTGTTAGAAGCCAGGAATATAAACAAAGAATTTGAATCAAATTCCAAGATAACAAAGGTAAGATAATTTAAAAAATGATACATTTAATATTGATGGACAAAACCATCGAGGACTCCATGAGTTCAACACTATTTAACCATATTCTTGTAACGTGTGTAACGAGCATTATAAGGGCGTGAAAAAAGTTTGATATCGCCCTCAACACCTCCTCCTGGGTATGATAGGGGCATGAAGAAGGGGAAACAGGAGAATAAAATGGAAAGTAATTAATGAAATGAGCATTAACCGTTACATATTTTTTAGAGGGGCGCTATGAGGCTGGTGTAGCGAAAAATGCCCCTTAGAGGGCATTAACCATTACACATGGTCAAGGGTGAAAATGGGCATATTAGGTATAGGGCATTGGGTAATTCGGTTAACTTAGGAACACCGCGGTAATCAATTCAGATTCTGTTGATCTGTTTTGTTAAAATATAATGGAAAATATGTAAATAACACGTGTTACAACAGACAGGCCAGCAGATAGTCCAGATATAGATGCAGCCATGGAGTTCGACATGCTAGTCAACGTGATTTGATTCCCGTTTAAAGTTTATGTTCTTGATGGTAGCACCGAATTCTAGGGTTAGGAATTCGTGAATGGAGAGAGAGAAGGGGACGAATTATGTGTGATGTTATGAGGGTCTAACCTTAAACGCTCTCTAGTAATCTCCTTAAATACACCCAAGGGGAAACCAAATTAGTTAATAAGGGTAAATCGGTCCATCAACAATTACCAACGAATATATTATAAGGTTTTAATATATTTTGATCTATATTATATAAATGATAATGATGGCTACTAGATTAAATACATGTAAATACGTATTTAATCTTACATTCTCCCACTTAGCCGAATAATCATTTATCATGAACATTAGATAATCCTGGTAAGGTGTTAACACTCATTTTAGCTTTAAACCAAAAACCGTAGCAGAGAAATACCGGCGTTGAGTCATCATTCAACTCGGGACCCCCATTAATCATACTACATCCTCAATTTAAAACCTAACAGTTATGATCAAAATATTCAAGTAAGCCCTTTAAACGTTTGATTTGTATTTATATTTGTCTATATGTTATTATACCAGCAGAACATATGTTAGTGACATACAAAATCAAAATTGAGGAAATTTCATTAATTAAACATAAGTAAGTACAATATGCAATTAAATAAAGTCTTTAGTAAATCCCATATTCGAAACATCTTTTGCGAAACTTTAGGTGGGAGACCTTTAATCATCGGATCCGCAAGCATATTTTTAGTACTTATATACTAAATACAAAGATTATTTTTTTCTACTCGTTCACATACGAACAAATACTTTGTATCGAGATATAAACCAGCTCCAGTTACTGTTCGAGAAACTAACGACAACTGAGCTATCACAATAAAGCTTCAATTGTCTAGAAATGGAATTAACGTTTTGAGTCTAGTTATCAGATTCTTAAGCAACATTCCATGACAGGTTGCGTTAAAAAACATTGTATTCTGCCATCATTGTGGAAGTTGTGGTTAACTCTTGTTTATGACTCTTCCATGAAATGAGTCTGCATGCTAACATAAAGATATAGCCCGAGGGTATTAACCATTACGCATGGTCCAAGTGTGAAAAGGGGCGTGTTCGGTATAGGCCATTAGGTACTTTGATTAACTTAGGAACGCCACGGTAATCAATTTAGGTTCATCATTTTGATCATCAAAATTCAGGTGAACCCAAGGAGTATACCGAGGAAAGAGTCGTACGTTGCCAACGGCTCTATAGCAGTTAAAATCTTAAACTATTTATTCAACCATTTTCATTTATTTTTTACACCAGTGTTATAAACTATTTTATACTCTTCTGTTCATATATCCTTTACTTAAGTGGATTCAAGAAAAGAATCAAAGCCCATCTGAAAGTGTCACACCCCGGATTTCCACGTGTCACCGGTGGGCCCGGTGGGGAGTATCGTGACGTGGTTGGCAACATAATAGTCAAACAACACAATTATATAAATGCACAGCGGAAGCAAAAGATAAGTATATTACAATCCGAATATAAAGTAATATCCAAGTATTACAACGGAAGGTAAAGGATCCACAGGCGGATCATAAAACGTAAACATTGTTCAACAGACTTTAGACGCCTAGAACTTGCAAGATTCCTTATTAACGTCCTGAGCCGCTTCCAGCCTATTACGTACTTGTACCTGCCACTTAGACTTTTGAAAATACGTCAGTTTTCACTGGTAAATACACTCAACTGACTCTTTTGAAAATGTTTATGAAAATTTGTTTAGGTGCGCAAGACACGTAAATGTTTCGACACTTTGATTAGAATGCACAAGGCAAAATTTATATTTTATACTTGATTAAAATGCTCAGAGGCAAAATTAATCTTTTATACTTGTATACTTGGAACAAATTATATTTCATGTTATCAGTTTTACATAACTTGCTCTACATGCGGGGCCCGGACTATGCCGGTTCATGATTAACCGACACACCACTATTCCCCTATTGGGAATTCCATATTGGTATAAATATATGGCATCTGTCAGGTGTATGCCTACACCCCGTGCTTAGGTCGTGGCCATTGCAATTCATGAGTCAAGGATATCCAGGACACGGTCGCATTAATCCCCAATGTTTCAGTCAAGCAATACGAATTTAAAACAGGTTATTGGGATTTCCCGACTCATTGGTCTTTGAATCCCATACCTGAACATGCGGTATTTATATTACCGTATCCCAAGCCCGTAATAGGGAAAATAAGTTAAGAGTATTTACCTGAGCTAGCTCCTGTCTTAAATAGCAGAAATTTATAACTCAGCCGTATTCACTTAAGCAAGCGTAGGTACAATTTACCGGAAAGCTCTAGTCTGGAATGATGGTATAAATAATAATTAATTAGAATGCTAACGGGTCTTTAATTAAGCCTAAGCTTAGACCGGTTAGTCTTAAGGGAATATACGGTTCTTACGCACGATTAAGCGAAGACCGGAATAGAATGTGATTTAAACCCTGACATGTTCAGAGACTTGTCTTATATGGGTATTTCATACATATTCTGGATTTTGAGATAAAACTGATAAGGTTTGACCCGTCTCGGCTAACTTATATAAACTAGTTATATAAACCGATACGAACGCGAATAACGCGTAACGGGTAACCGAATAGGTCGCGAACAGGTTTCCTTAGTTAATAAGCCTTAAATATGTTGTGATATTAGTAGGATACCTTCCATTATGCCCAAAACGAGTTTAATCTCAATTTAAGCCCCGTAGGGGTATTTTGGTCATTTACCTAAGGCATATATACTACCTGTCATACAACTATTCGAACGATGTGACCATAAGGTCACTTAATGTGTTTGGTCGGATCCTAATGATCGACCAAACGGGTCGGGTTCGAAGGTATAAGCGATTCATCAGATCGCTTACCCTTACGACCCTAGACAAGCACTAACTAAGAGTGACGAGCTAAGCATGTTGAAACATGCTTAACCAAACAAGTTTGGTATCAAA
This sequence comes from Helianthus tuberosus, assembly GCA_030545235.1. Classification (NCBI taxonomy): domain Eukaryota; kingdom Viridiplantae; phylum Streptophyta; class Magnoliopsida; order Asterales; family Asteraceae; genus Helianthus; species Helianthus tuberosus. The sequence continues at coordinate 180,920,827 of CM060359.1, forward strand.
ACAAACGGTTTTTATACCTAAGGGTAGTTTGGTTACAAAATACGCAGGAATACGTATTCTGCCCGAAACTACGGCTCGTCACTGAGCCTAGATAACGTGGTAATCAGTAGGTATAGTCACTAGGGACTATGACCATCGTGATTACACTCACGTTATGAAGTTCGAACGAACTTCTTATTGACCATAACCTGGTCAATGCCGAAAGTCAAACCTAGTTGACTTTCGGACTTGAAAAGCGATAAAAGAACGAAGGAACACTTACGAAGGGTCCCCGAATGCTGATCGTGATCGAATAGCTCAGGTATGAAACGAAGGTTCCAACTTAGAGCCCAAAGGATCAGATTTGTGGGTTTTTAAGCCAAAGGGTGATGGGTATTTATAGAAAAGGTAGAGCCGTTGAGATCGTTTCTTGGAGAAGGAGGCAACGATCAAGGCCGTACACTTGTCGTAAAGTTGTGGTGTCCAGGAAGTTTGTTCTTATCCGCTGACTAGATGATAGGAAACGAGTGGACACGAATCAATCAGCTGCAACTTGCAACAAAACATTGAATCTGGCCCAGTTTAGGCAGTCGCGTAGCGCGACAGGTGAGCCTATAGGGCTCGCGCTACGCGACACCCTCATCTGTTTCAGAAAGTTTGAAAAGTTACATGTTTGGTCCCTGCACGTGTTTCAAGGCATTTCCGACACTTCCAAGGCCCGTAAAGCCATCTTTAAGGCCCTAAAATGTTGCCTAAACATTGTGGACATGAAACATGTTCAAAAAATATGCCGGATGATGGTTCGTTTGGTCGTACGAACGCGATGTTCGCTTAATTACGACGAAATGCGCATAAGCGCGAAAAACGATCCAAATGACGAAACGAATGGATTTTTCTTAAGGCGAACACTAAAATATAATGTAGTCATGCTTACATAAATTTTTGGATGTCCGGATGTATTCAGAACGTAGGTTATGCGCGAAAATGCAAACTTATGCACTTTTTGACGCTTTTAGTCCCTGAACCTTCTACACTTGATCTTAACATGCTTTCTTGCACTTCGAGCTCTCTGACTTGACTTTTATGGGCCTTAAGACATAACCATACTTTGTTAAGTCCTTGGGTAACTTTATGGTTACCCGAAAAGTCTTAATTTCCCATGTTTACGCTTTAACCCCTCGCACACGATTTTGATCACAACTTTCTCATACGATAACGAAACTTTATGAAATTTTAATCGTGCATTCTAGTGAGCATAATTTACATTTACAAAGCTTTGGGTTTGTCAAAAGGTCACTCAGAGGTATATCTTTAACATGTTGACACATTTAACCCCTGTAGTTTGAAATTTCTCACTTTTAGCTTCGTATGATCCATGATTCATTCGTTTGAAGGTATGAACATTGTGTAGGGTTAATGTTCATTATATTTATTCACAGTTGACACTTAGAATCCATATAAACACATACTTTCCATGTTTGTCAACTTTAGTCCTTTTATAACATTCTTTCACACGTTCAAACTTTATGACACGTGTCAACACATTATAGGACGTAAATTTTCGGGGTGTTACATCCTCACCCCCTTAAAAGAAATCTCGACCTCGAGATTTGTTAAGATGTTGGAACTACTCTTTGTCGCATAAGGGACTTAACTTTTATAGCATATCTGGAGTCTTTCCAAGCTCCCATAGTGGCTCTTATATTAGGCGTATGTATCCTTTTGGAGCTTCTTGACCTGTCGATCCTCAATCGATACAGGATGCTCATCACATCATAATTCTGCATATCATTATGTGATAGTGCTTCTTGACTTATTGGCGGAACACGTCCTCCAGTCACTAGTGTGCAATGTATTGTGAGTTCCTTCAAACTCCTTAAGTAGGTTTTAGCTTACCAGCTACTTGATCTTGATACATTCAATTTCCTTCGAATGATTTCCATATATTCAGAGCTTATCTAGCCTGATAATTTCACAAATTTGTTACACCCTTCCTGGGTGATATCTTTTGTTAAACCATATTCCTTAACAAGAACTTAGGAAGTTTGCTATTTTCTTAACTCCTTGATTTCCTGGGCAACGTTCAGATCCTTATAATTGGACTTACCAACCTATTGTCCTAACAATAAACGTTTAACATGCCATTTATACAAGGTCTCCTAGGGAGCAGCATTGATGCTTACATATCAACTATTATAGAAAAGCTTATTTTAAGGTGAGAGGGTTATCCAACCATTGCTTAACCAATTGTAAGGAATAGCTAATCCTTGTTGTTAGTCGAACAATTCGACGATCCTGGGTAGCTGATGGCAACTTCTTAATCGTTGCCTAATTCGGGTTGCGGTAATAACGCATAAGCAAAATGAACTGTCTTCCATAATTAACTATACCGAATCCTCCGGATATGGAGTTAGGCTATATGAACCCTTTATTTTAAACTTAGTTAATCAGGGTTTCGATTCTTCCAAAGATGATACTAGTCGTCTTGGAGATTTCATAGTAATACGGCCTTAATGGGATGTAAATCTTAATTCTATCTGCCTTCCAGGGGTAAACAGGGTAATCTTAGGAGAAAATAATTATGATACAAGGAGATTACAGAGATTTCCATATCTAAGGCTCCGGTTCTCCCATCATTGCTTGTGTCAATTAAGTGACACATTTATGTTATGAGTCCACATATTTCTTTATCAAGGAATATTTATTTGGACAATTCCTTTCTGGATACCTTCTTTGAATACTATTAGTTGACTTTAGTACCATATAATCATTGGGATATCTTTGTGGTTCCATGTATTAAACCTCCATGCTGATCAGACATGGAAATAATCTATGGGACACACTAGGATGCGCCAATCTTTATATGACACTTTTATCAAACACAGTTTGGCATTCGCAGGTGATAGAAAACAGTGAGAAAATAATTAAAATAACATACGTTGTCGTACTCTATGCGAAGAAAGAGTACTCTTAGATTTTTCAGAAGGATCCCTTGCCGATACTCAGAAGAATCGGTTACTATGGTTTCCTTGGTAAGTTATACCTTGGGGATAATATAAAAGTTTGCTCTAAGGATATATATAAAAATGGTTTCTGATAGGTATTAAATATCAATATCGGATTTGTTGGAGCATTTTCTAAAGTATCATCGGTCAATTTCTACCTTGCATTAAACGACCGGAGTCTTAATCAGACGAAGACAACAGTTCTCAACATTCATTATTCATAATATACTTATACGTGCCAGTATTTAAATAAGTTTCTACACAAACAGCTTGATAACGAAAGGTACATACTATACTATTATTATTATGCATCATCTCTTGGGCGTTCCTCCTGATAACTCGTGCGTCTGTTCTCTTGGCCTTCAACTGGTAGTTTAGGCGTTTCCTTTCTTATCCATCCCAGACTTAGCTGCTCCTCCCTGGGCAGCCTCCAGGCAATTAGTACTGATGTGGCCCTTTTCACCACATCTAAAACAGCTTGCATTCTTTATGTCCCTACATTCGTGGGACTGATGGCCAGTTCTTTTGCAGATGCCACATTGCTTTATCTTTTGGTTTGATCGACACTGTCCCCAGTGCCTTCTTTTGCAAGTTTTGCATGTAGGCTTCTTGTCGGAATCCTGTTGGTCATTGTTGAATTCGGACTTGTTCTTCTTAGGATTCTGGGAGTTATTCTCCTCCCTTTTACGCTTCCCATCTTCAGAGGCCTTGGCAGCCTTGTTTCTAACCACATCTAGTGTGAGAGATAGCGACAATTCTGCCGTTGACCTGAAGGTAGTAGGTCTCGATGCTTTCACACTTGCCTTTATTTCTGGGGCTAAACCCCCAATGAAGCGAGCAATTCGCTTTGGTTCCGGTGTGACCAAATAAGGAACCAATCGAGACTTGGTATTGAAGCTTGTAAGGTATGCTTGACAATCTAAGTTCTCCATGACTAAAGTCAAGAATTCAGTCTCAATCTTCTCAACCTCGTGTTGAGGGCAATAGTTTTCTTTGATTAGCGTCATGAACTGTTCCCAGGTCATATTATATAACGGGACTTTCCCTGTAGCTTGGATCAAAGATTTCCACCAAGCTAATGCCTCTCCTTTGAAAGATTGTGACACAAATTTCACAATATCCCTATCATCACAACCACTAATATCCACAACCGTATCCATTTCGTCCATCCAAGTCATGCAATCTACCGCTCCTTTTTCCCCATTGAAATCCCTGGGTTTGCACGAAACGAAGTACTTATAGGAGCAACCCTTATTACGGGGTTCTTGATTCCGCACGACTCTTTGGGATGGATTACTCCTTTGATTCGAGGAGTGGTGAGAATTACTGTTGTGGGCAGTGTGGGTCCTGGAAGGTGTTCTAGTGTGTGATGCAGAATGGGTCCTCGTATGGGTACCACTTGATCCATGGTTTTGTCTATCCATGGCTCTATTAACCGCATTGTTTATCATAGCTTGCAGCTCTGCACCTGCTACGTTCACATGGGCATTATCAGGCACTATCCCTGGGTGACTGTTGACCTCGTTTGAGTCTGCCATGTATTTTGAACTGTAACATATTGACAATAATCTATTGGTGAGTTTATTATAGAATTGTCTTTTATGGCAATTTATTAACCGTGGTAAGCGTAGACCATCTTTGGTTAATTTATTACTCACATTAATTTAGGATTTCTAATATGATTTATCCTAATTATAAAACCATAACAGTTTTATTAGCACATAAGGCCTAGTCACATGGACAGATTAATTTATAAGCCATGATTTCAGAGAATCAAGGCATTAAGGTGTGAATTAAAGTTCATTACCTTTTCTTGACAGGGAGTTGTAGGCTACCATTGTCTTTTAGTCTCAGAGGACGTTAATTATAGCCCGTGGGCACTTCATCCATATGGGATGATTATATAAATAAGGATTTAGAATAATCCCATAAAAATGACTTATGTGATTTTATCGTATCACACTTTGTCAAGCATGTAACTATGCTTTCATATGTTTAATAAGGATTTGAATCTCTTGAATAGGTTCTACCATCTCGGCCTAGTATGCAGTGACATTTAGGCTAGGTTTTACCTTTAAGATTCTTTTAATAATTAACGCAGAGCAATCCTAAATTGAACTGTTAACAAGGATCTGAATCTAATTATGGAACTACCATCTTGGCCCTGTCTTAATGTGACACATGGCTAGGTTTTGTCCTTTTAGATTTTGCCATTTTATTATAATGGTAGATCTTATAATATAGGAATGATAATTTTTAAACATAATCGTTCCTTTAAAAAATTTAACAAGTAATATGGTTGCCCTAAACAGGACTTCTAATAAAAATTGATTTGCCCATGCAAGGGCTAATCAGAAAAATAATAAAGGAACCAAATAAGGTAAAATGAAACAAATTTGGATTTTTCCTATGTTCTTGTCTAGACTCAAGAATGTGCAATTGTGTAACTGAGATTAAACACAAAAGACTAGTGTTTAATTCACTCAGTGTTGGCTCTGATACCAACCTGTCACACCCCGGATTTCCACGTGTCACCGGTGGGCCCGGTGGGGAGTATCGTGACGTGGTTGGCAACATAATAGTCAAACAACACAATTATATAAATGCACAGCGGAAGCAAAAGATAAGTATATTACAATCCGAATATAAAGTAATATCCAAGTATTACAACGGAAGGTAAAGGATCCACAGGCGGATCATAAAACGTAAACATTGTTCAACAGACTTTAGACGCCTAGAACTTGCAAGATTCCTTATTAACGTCCTGAGCCGCTTCCAGCCTATTACGTACTTGTACCTGCCACTTAGACTTTTGAAAATACGTCAGTTTTCACTGGTAAATACACTCAACTGACTCTTTTGAAAATGTTTATGAAAATTTGTTTAGGTGCGCAAGACACGTAAATGTTTCGACACTTTGATTAGAATGCACAAGGCAAAATTTATATTTTATACTTGATTAAAATGCTCAGAGGCAAAATTAATCTTTTATACTTGTATACTTGGAACAAATTATATTTCATGTTATCAGTTTTACATAACTTGCTCTACATGCGGGGCCCGGACTATGCCGGTTCATGATTAACCGACACACCACTATTCCCCTATTGGGAATTCCATATTGGTATAAATATATGGCATCTGTCAGGTGTATGCCTACACCCCGTGCTTAGGTCGTGGCCATTGCAATTCATGAGTCAAGGATATCCAGGACACGGTCGCATTAATCCCCAATGTTTCAGTCAAGCAATACGAATTTAAAACAGGTTATTGGGATTTCCCGACTCATTGGTCTTTGAATCCCATACCTGAACATGCGGTATTTATATTACCGTATCCCAAGCCCGTAATAGGGAAAATAAGTTAAGAGTATTTACCTGAGCTAGCTCCTGTCTTAAATAGCAGAAATTTATAACTCAGCCGTATTCACTTAAGCAAGCGTAGGTACAATTTACCGGAAAGCTCTAGTCTGGAATGATGGTATAAATAATAATTAATTAGAATGCTAACGGGTCTTTAATTAAGCCTAAGCTTAGACCGGTTAGTCTTAAGGGAATATACGGTTCTTACGCACGATTAAGCGAAGACCGGAATAGAATGTGATTTAAACCCTGACATGTTCAGAGACTTGTCTTATATGGGTATTTCATACATATTCTGGATTTTGAGATAAAACTGATAAGGTTTGACCCGTCTCGGCTAACTTATATAAACTAGTTATATAAACCGATACGAACGCGAATAACGCGTAACGGGTAACCGAATAGGTCGCGAACAGGTTTCCTTAGTTAATAAGCCTTAAATATGTTGTGATATTAGTAGGATACCTTCCATTATGCCCAAAACGAGTTTAATCTCAATTTAAGCCCCGTAGGGGTATTTTGGTCATTTACCTAAGGCATATATACTACCTGTCATACAACTATTCGAACGATGTGACCATAAGGTCACTTAATGTGTTTGGTCGGATCCTAATGATCGACCAAACGGGTCGGGTTCGAAGGTATAAGCGATTCATCAGATCGCTTACCCTTACGACCCTAGACAAGCACTAACTAAGAGTGACGAGCTAAGCATGTTGAAACATGCTTAACCAAACAAGTTTGGTATCAAAACAAACGGTTTTTATACCTAAGGGTAGTTTGGTTACAAAATACGCAGGAATACGTATTCTGCCCGAAACTACGGCTCGTCACTGAGCCTAGATAACGTGGTAATCAGTAGGTATAGTCACTAGGGACTATGACCATCGTGATTACACTCACGTTATGAAGTTCGAACGAACTTCTTATTGACCATAACCTGGTCAATGCCGAAAGTCAAACCTAGTTGACTTTCGGACTTGAAAAGCGATAAAAGAACGAAGGAACACTTACGAAGGGTCCCCGAATGCTGATCGTGATCGAATAGCTCAGGTATGAAACGAAGGTTCCAACTTAGAGCCCAAAGGATCAGATTTGTGGGTTTTTAAGCCAAAGGGTGATGGGTATTTATAGAAAAGGTAGAGCCGTTGAGATCGTTTCTTGGAGAAGGAGGCAACGATCAAGGCCGTACACTTGTCGTAAAGTTGTGGTGTCCAGGAAGTTTGTTCTTATCCGCTGACTAGATGATAGGAAACGAGTGGACACGAATCAATCAGCTGCAACTTGCAACAAAACATTGAATCTGGCCCAGTTTAGGCAGTCGCGTAGCGCGACAGGTGAGCCTATAGGGCTCGCGCTACGCGACACCCTCATCTGTTTCAGAAAGTTTGAAAAGTTACATGTTTGGTCCCTGCACGTGTTTCAAGGCATTTCCGACACTTCCAAGGCCCGTAAAGCCATCTTTAAGGCCCTAAAATGTTGCCTAAACATTGTGGACATGAAACATGTTCAAAAAATATGCCGGATGATGGTTCGTTTGGTCGTACGAACGCGATGTTCGCTTAATTACGACGAAATGCGCATAAGCGCGAAAAACGATCCAAATGACGAAACGAATGGATTTTTCTTAAGGCGAACACTAAAATATAATGTAGTCATGCTTACATAAATTTTTGGATGTCCGGATGTATTCAGAACGTAGGTTATGCGCGAAAATGCAAACTTATGCACTTTTTGACGCTTTTAGTCCCTGAACCTTCTACACTTGATCTTAACATGCTTTCTTGCACTTCGAGCTCTCTGACTTGACTTTTATGGGCCTTAAGACATAACCATACTTTGTTAAGTCCTTGGGTAACTTTATGGTTACCCGAAAAGTCTTAATTTCCCATGTTTACGCTTTAACCCCTCGCACACGATTTTGATCACAACTTTCTCATACGATAACGAAACTTTATGAAATTTTAATCGTGCATTCTAGTGAGCATAATTTACATTTACAAAGCTTTGGGTTTGTCAAAAGGTCACTCAGAGGTATATCTTTAACATGTTGACACATTTAACCCCTGTAGTTTGAAATTTCTCACTTTTAGCTTCGTATGATCCATGATTCATTCGTTTGAAGGTATGAACATTGTGTAGGGTTAATGTTCATTATATTTATTCACAGTTGACACTTAGAATCCGTATAAACACATACTTTCCATGTTTGTCAACTTTAGTCCTTTTATAACATTCTTTCACACGTTCAAACTTTATGACACGTGTCAACACATTATAGGACGTAAATTTTCGGGGTGTTACAGAAAGTCCTTTAAATCAAAAGGTGGTTCGAGTCAAAATAAACCAATTTAACCAGAACTGATTCAATATCCACATACACCAAACGTGCCTATTCAAATTGCATCAGATCAACTCACATTTCCCACACAACAAAAACCACCATTTGACCGTGCATATCCCCATTGACATCATTTCCGATCGTGATGGTCGCTTTACGTCCCGTCTTTGGCAAACCTTTCAATCTGCTATGGGTACTGATCTAAACCTTAGCACTGCTTTCCATCCTCAGTCAAACGGTTAAACCGAGCGTACTATCCAAACATTAGAGGATATGCTTCGTTCATGCGTAATCGATTTTGGTGACAACTGGGATTCACACTTGCCTTTGATCGAATTCTCGTACAACAATAGTTATCACGCGAGTATTCAAATGGCACCATTCGAAGCATTGTATGGTCGCAAGTGTCGTTCGCCTATTTGTTGGCACGAGATTGGTGAAGTTCAAATCATTGGTCCCGAGCTCATACAAGAGACAACGGACAAGATTTTATAGGTTCGAGACAACTTACTGAAAGCCAGGAGCCAACAAAAGAGCTACGCCGACAAGCGTCGCAAGCCTTTGGAATTCGAGATAGGTGACTTCGTACTCCTCAAGGTATCCCCTTGGAAGGGTGTAGTTCGATTTGGTAAGAAAGGAAAACTCGCATCTCGCTACGTTGGCCCTTTCAAAATTCTCGAAAGGATTGGCAAGATTGTGTATAGACTGGACCTACCTGAAGAACTCAACAACGTTCATCCTGTCTTCCATGTTTCAAACTTAAAGAAGTGTTTAGCTGATGAAGGACTTCAAGTTCCACTCGAAGTTCTTCAAATCAATGAAACACTACACTTCGTGGAGAAACCTATCGAGATCATGGACCGAGGTGTCAAGAAACTAAGGCGTAGTCAAATTCCTATCGTTAAGGATCGATGGGAAGGAAAACGTGGCGCTGAATTTACTTGGGAACTCGAGAGTGATATGAAGACCAAGTATCCGCATCTTTTCGTTATTTCTTCCTAAATTTCGGGACGAAATTTCCTAAAGGAGGGGAGACTGTAACGCCCTACTTTTTCATACTTTCTATATTTGGAAACCCTTGCTTGTAATTCTATTTTTGGAAACTTTATATTCTTGTAATCGTTCTTTCGTTGTAATCGATGTAAAATCCGAGACTTGGATCATAATGAAATTTGTATTTTATTCATAATCATGTTATACACATTCTATGCTGGATCATACACTTGGATTGGCGAATCATGCGATACTTTATGCTAAACTCGTTAAACATGGAAACACGTAACTTGAAAGCTCAATTTATGCAATGTTATACTAAATCTCGACAAAGACTTGTCTATACTTGTTTTACATTAGTCTTATGTCATAATTTCATCTTGTCACACCCCAACCGATGGCGGAAACATCGGGATGAGACGAAAACTAGATTGCAAAAGACATCATAACACTATGTGACAATATACGTTAATTTAAATTTCATAAAATTGCTAAAATGTCATATAAGAATCAAATAAAGACAACATTGTTTCAAACATAACATTGAAATAATAGTTTAATCTAAGTGTGTATCTAAGTCCACCTAAATCTTGTTTCTTCACTTAGCATCATCCTGTCTATCAACCTGCAACATGTATTAAAATATCAACAAAAAGTTGGCGAGTATACAAGTTTGATACATAGTATAGCATAGAATAAAATTGTTTAACGTGATCGTATCCAACGTAAAAAACATGATGCAAGTTACTAATATGTTGAAACGGTGTCAAGTATATGTTCAAACCCAAGTTTCCAATGCGTTAAAATAGCCTATCCCAATAGTTTAGCGGGAGGTAAAAATGGTTTAACTTAACAATACCCCAACTCTCGTGGGCGGTGCATTACTCCTATAGCGCTATAATTGTTAAGGTGGGCTTGTACGAAGTTAATGAGCATATAGACACTAATAGTTTACATATCATATGAGATTAACAAGCATCAAATCGTTCATAGATTAACTCCCAATAGTCTAGCGGGAGGTGAACATGTTTACATGTGGATAGAATATGACTCAAATAGTTTCATGTGTTTAGTGTTTTTACATAGAATACATGTTGCACCCAAAAGTGCTTAAAAGTAAAATGGGTTCGAATATACTCACAAAATTGCATATGCTTTCTGATTATCTATGGTGACGAAGTTGTCGAGACTAGAAGGTTGAATATGATCGATTCAGAATTCTAAGGGATGATTACATTAGGGTTTACGAATTTGAAGTGTAAGGACATGAAAATAGACTTATGAAAATAATCATCCATCACATATGATGCTTAGATGGTATACTTACTATCTTGACAATGTCCACTTGTTCATCATCAAGAGTTTGGTTTTGTTGAATATATTACATAAGTTATATGAGTATTACTATATCATACATGTCAAGCATGAGGTAGAAGATTAAAGTCTTCATTTAGGCACCTCTAAGTATCATAGAAATCATGCATGAGGTAGGAAGAACAAGGCTTCCATTTAGGTACCTCCATTGTTCACCGCTACACTTGTTGTTATAAACAACAAGGAGGGTCATGAACTTACAAGAAATAATGAGATAACAACAACTATTCTAAGAGGAAACCATCAAGCATTGTGTGGATTTTTAAGTAGGATAGCCCAAGATAATCCTAAATCACACAATCATCAAACCTTATGCTTGAATATCACTTGTGGGTTAAACCCTTGAACAAAATAGAAAGTTTGTGAGGTATTATCCTCTGATTTAACATTTCTCAGCCTTGTTTTTAAGCCTAACTAACCATAGATGAGGTTATAAGCATTAGGACATAGGTTTGAGATGAGTTAGACTCAAGTTCAACTAAGATTAACAAGTTTAAACGAAATCAGAAACAAACAATCCACTTTGGAGCCTTTTTGGCGACATTCCAGGGCTTGGTTTTCCATGAAAAACCTCTGAAAATGTTCCTAAGGTTGTTTCAAGCAAGTGGGAAAAAGAATGGATGAAAAACGTTAATAATTGAGAAAGTTATGCATACTTTTGTAAGAGATGATGAATCTGCTCGAACTTGTGTTTTGCAGCTGATTAGAGGAGGATTTGAGAGTGTTTAGAGTGATTTCGAAAGTTTAAAAGGCTTGGAGAACACTTGGTATTTATAGGGAAGGATTAGGTTAGTTTGTAGTTGGGTAATAAATGTTAAAACTAAGTTTAAAACTCATAATAACTCAAAAATCGCGCTAAAAACGGACATGGTCACCTTTCTGCGCGCTGGACAACCTTAGCGGGCCGCGAGACTTAGGCTGGGTCTGGTTGCGGGCCGCCTGGCTCGGTCTGGACGAGTGTTTAAAGGATTAAAGGTGCTAGGTTTGTTCGATGTGAAAACCCGGCTCAGCTGGTTTGTGCGCGTGTGTGTGAGGTTGTTGACCCGGGTTCGATTCCCGTGGTCAGCCGTTTTTGGAGATTTATTTCCCTTTTTTTTTCTTTCTTTCATAACCTAAACTTTCAGCAAATTACACAACGGTCCTTGAAAATTAACCAAGTTAAGTTGTTATTTAAAAACGGAAATTAACTTTATAGTTTAATCTAACTAAGTTAGTTTATATTTACTAACTTTAAAATCTAACGAAACTAACTTGGTTATTAAAAAAAAATAAAACTTTTATATAGTAAAAATTTATTAATTTAATTAATTAAATAAAATAGGATGGATAAATAATGAATTTAATTTAGGATAAAAATCTTTAAACGATTATTCATTTCACGAGGCTTCCGAATCTCACTATTTTAAGAGTTTTAACTAGTTTAACAAGTATCAAGTGTCGATAAATATAGAATCAAGGACCCTTGAATAATATTTTGTTCAAACGAGAATTTGATTAACAGTTGCACATAAGACTAACTATGAATATACATACACGATTAAAAATAGCTTCGTTTTCATTATGATCAAGAGTCTCGAATTACAAACGAAAGTAGATTACAAAGAGAGTACAAGTGTCTAAATATAGAAAGTACAACGTGGCTTGCTAAAACAAGAAAGTGTGAAAATGCGGAGCGTTACACATCTCATACCCTTAAAAATGGTTAATTATACATAAATGGCCCTTAAAACAACTTAACACATCAATTATAGAAGTATAGGGGTGCAAAATGTCAAGTTTTCAAAGTTTGTTGCGCAGCCAGACTCTCTGGCGGGCCACGACCCGCCCCCTTGTCAGCTTCGCGGGCCGCGAGGCCTTGCGATCCGAGAATAGCACACAGCAGCCTACGGGATTGGCCGGTTTGTGTGTTTGGTTGGTTTGTTTTTGTGTTTCTTGCATTAAATAAACACAACCAACTAACCCTAACTCATCCCTATAAAATCCAAGCCTCCTCCACACTTCATTCACTTTACAAACTCACCAAATCACTCTAAAAACACTCATTAATCTGCTGGAACTCAAAAACAAGATCAGAAGCATACCAAGACACTTAAGTATGCATAACTTCTTCAAATCTTAGTCTTTTGCTTTCATTCTTTTTCCTACTCACTTGGATTGACCTTAGGAACATTTCCCCAGGTTTTCAATGGAAAACCAAGGTCTGGAACGTCACCAATAAGGCCCCAGAGTGGACTGATACTTCATGTTTTCATTAAAACTTTGTTAAACTTAGTTAAACTTGAGTAATCTCATCTCAAACCTATGTCTTTCTGCTCATAATCAATCGAATGGTTAGTTGGGCTTAAAAACAAGGCTGAGACAATTAAAATCAGGGGTTAGAACCTCATAAACCTTCTGTTTTGTTTAGGGTTTTACCCACAAGTAGTGTTCAAGATCAAAGCTTGATGTTTGTGTGATTATGGAATAAACTTGGGCTATTTCACTTGAAAATCCACACAATATTTGATGTTTTCCATAGATTAGTTGTACATATTTCATTCTTTAGTTGTAAGTTCATGACCCTCCTTTTTGTTTATAAAAACAAGTGTAGTGGTGAACAAAGAGGTGCCTAAATGGAAGACTTGATTCTTCCTACCTCATGCATGATTTCTATGATACTGCGAGGTTCCTAATTGGGGGATTTATCCCTCTACTTCATGTTTGACCAATATGACATATTAATATTCATATAACTTATATAATATGTTTAACAAACCAAACTCTTGATGATGAACAAATGGACATTTGTCAAGATAGTAAGTACATCATTTTAGGCCTTGATAACTTGTCACGATTCTAATGGAACCTTGTTCCATGAAAACATTTAAACTCCTTAGAGTTTCATAATGTCAAGAACAAGTATCAAGTGTGCAAGATGATTATTTTCATATGGTTATTTTCATGTTATTTAAATTCCGAATCTAAATCTTCCGTTAACTCCCAAAACTCACCCACCTACGTTTGTTCGTGTAGAAGGACAAGGTGCTCCAATCTAAACAAACCAAACTCTCGCTGGATTATCAAGTAGGAAAGCTTGCAAAACCGTGAGTATACTCGAACCCCCTCTTTACGTTTACCACTTTTGGGGTGTAACATGTTACTTATTAAACTTACACATGAACTTTATTCGTAAATGCAGAAACGTTCCTATTACATGCTTGCTTACTTGATTACTTGATACATTGAACTTGGGGTTATTCGTTTTGTGTTAGACTTATCATTAGCTTCGATCGAGCCTATCCTTGACATATATAGCGCTATAGGATTAACGCACCACCCATAGACTTGAGGTTATGTCATGAGCTTATTGCGTTTCATCATTGGTTTGATTAGTTTGAACACATGCCAATTTTAATGTTTATCTTGTATCATTAGCTTGCCATGAGGAATCGTTTAAACTTATCTTTTATGCTATGTATGTATCAAACTTGTATACTTGCATTTGCTTTTACATTGAACTTTATTTTAAACATGTTACAGGTTGAGGATGACGATGCTATGAAATGAAGTAGCGTTGATGCTTAGATACACGACGCTTTAGGTTTAATATGTTGTATCAAATTTCTTTATGTTGTTATGTATTTTCATTGAACTTGTTGTTATTTGAATTTCCTTGTAATGTTGACAATTCGATTTATGAAATGAAAACGGTTGATTTAAATATTGTCATAAATAGTGTTATGAAGTCTCTTGCAATCTCGTTTTCGACTCACTCCGATGTTTCCGTCATCGGTTGGGGTGTGACATACAAGCTTGGTATGTCCCATACCCTACCTAAAACTCATCGAGTCTCTCGAGTAATTATCTGTCGGGTATCAGGCACACTTGTGGATTTCGAGTATACGCATTAGTTTATTTGTGTATACCGAGCCCAATACCCGTCAAATATTTATCGGGTAATAAAAAATTCCCCAAAAAAGATTTGCATAAATTATTTATAAATGACTATTTTACAAAAGTTTTTAAGTTTTCTAGAGTCAAATATTTATATAGATGTTTTAGTTTTGGGAATTACGTGGAAATTGAGATTGGGGATTTATAAATATAAACTTAAAATATGTAATAGAAAGATAAAATCATGTTGGGTATATAATCAGATAAGCAGTTGTATGTTATCAGGTAATCGGGGTCGGGTAAACAGGTATATCACCAAATATCATATTCGTCTAATACCCACGAAAAAATTCAAAACTAATTACATACCCGGTCCCATACCTGATTATCCTTCCTAGATGTTTCGGGTTTTTGGTATTACCATTGGGTTCGGGTTTCGTTGCCCAAAGGGGTCAATATTGTTTTAGGAGGGCAAGCTGATCCTAAGGACCCACACCAAAAAGGAAACAGTGACGGGTGAGCGGACATAGCCTTATCCAAAGGTGCGCGAGGCTAATATAACATATTTTTTGTATACTTACGTGTTTTTATAAACTAATACTTTTATTTTATTTCATTAAACCGCAGGAAAACGTTCCATTACAAAATAGTGAGACACATCCGGTTTTTGGCACAACAAAGGTTGATGAAGTGAGCATAGGCTATCCAGTCCCCTAGCCCAATTGGCAATTGGGCCGGTGTCCTCTTATAGAGGCGCCGGTTCGATTCCAGGTTGTGGCAAAGGGGCTGGACCAGGCTATGATGGTAAGAACTTGTGAGCCATTAGGTGCGCAAGTTCGAGCTTGAGCCGGCCCCGGTTTTAATCCGGCCGTTACTCCAGCGGGGTCTCCCGTGTGGAGGCGTGTACGGTTTCCGGGCGAGAGCCGCTAACAGTCCCCACTACACCAGCGTGGACCCGGTTCAGACAACATAGTCTGGGTACGTGGTGGATCAGGGCTCGTCAAGAGACGGGTGTGATCGACTCTTGAATAATTGAAAGTCACCTCTCAAAAAAAAAAAAAAGTGAGCATAGGCTACATAGCATATCTTGACACACGAGCTCCTTGGGATCAGGATCACAACCAATCCCCATTACACTCTTATGACTGAGCCTAACCCCAAGGAGCTTCTGGATAGGGCCACGTCTTCTCGCCTTGGGGTCAGGACGATCACCACCAATAAATATTTTTCTATTTATGGCTTTTTGTTTATTTATATTTTACAGGTAGTAAAAATACAATAAACAATACAATAAAAAGTGCAAGAAACTAAAAGAAAATCATTAAAAAGAAAGAAAGCTAATTATTGACGGATTACGAATGACAAACCCATAGGTAATCAAACTTTGGCTGGAGAAAAGTCCAACGATAGTCATTCAGTAAAGGATCAAACTTTGTTCAGTAAAGTTAAAATATGACTAGAGAAGGGGCGTCGGTTGTCCATATCAATGATGACTTTCGACAACGGATTGCTGACTGATGCGGCCGTCAATGAAGCTCGTTTTTTCTAGTAGTGGGATCAGGGGGTGGACGACCTAGCCGTTCAGCTAACGTGTAAATGTTCTACCCGAAGCTCAACCAAACCCTTTTAAACTAAATTCAAACCTTGTCAATCTTATGTTAGGCTTGTATCTCGTTTTAGAATATTCTACCCATACTTCTAAATTCTAATACATAAAATAAAAGTTGGGTTTTAAGTGGTTATATTCATTCTAATTTCTAAACTACTATGAAAACATGTTATAGTTAATTTCTGACAGCAAATTAAACATCAACCTAGTTCCAAAAGGTCGTTGCTTAATGAAAAAGCAAGGAACAAAAAAAAAACACGTGTAAGAGGAATAGAAAAATAAATATGCATGAGATTTACACTTATGTCAAACGTGAAACGAGTGCACAACTAAAGGTGTTTGCTTCCATGGAATTAATTAGGATCTTTTACATAAAGTGGAAATAGAATTGTTAAACTAAATATATTTTTTTTAACGGAAAATTTTTAATAAGTCATTTACAAACTCAATCCCAACACCCACTAACATTTAAAAAGATAATATAATTTTAATAAATTAACAAATTTCCAAAGAACTGTATTGTATGATGCTTTTACTTATCATGTTAAGTTACTAAATTAGTTAAAGAAAATGGAAAGCGGTGATGATGGCGGTGGTGATGGTCAAGGCAAATGGGGTACATTGGCGACGGTGATGAAGGTGATGAATTTTATTTCCATAATATAAATTTGCAACAAATTGTTGCATTAAGTGTTGTACCCCAAGCATTGGGGCTTTTTCAAAAAAATTTGCGATTTTTCATTTTCAACCCAAAACTTTTAATCATTTGTATTTTAACACTTTTAATTTGTTTAGTTTTAATCCAAAACTTTTTATCTTTTGTAATTTAACCCAAAACTTTTTTATTTACAACTTTGGTCCCCATACTTTTTATCTTTCGCAAGTTTTTCGTTTTACGTTTCGTTCTAAATTTTGCGAGCTAAAACGTCCCAACATGCGTGTGTGGTTCAACGTTTTTCGTCTATTTTTTCACATTTGACAGGTATGTCGCAATGTGTCTATTTTCTCCCTTTGGCAAGTTCGCTGCAACGGGCGGATCCTACATTGACTTAGTTATTCTTTTCTACGTTATTTTGTGAGTTAACACGACGCAACGTGCGTGTGTGGTTCAACATTTTTACGTCTATTTTTTTCCATGTAACAAGTTCTTCGCAACGCGTGTGTCCTAAATCGACATAGTTATTTTTTCATGTTATATGTTTCGGTCTTATATTTTCGCATTAACACGCCGCAACTTCAGTGTTGGTGGTCGCTACCAGCGGTGTGACATTAATGTTATTTGGCATAGTTTTAGGCCCCCGGCGCAACGCGGGGGGTGTTTAATTCTAGTTGATTTCAAATTATAACAAATTAGTTCATGTTACGATTTTGAAGAAATTTTATTACCTATATATACTTCTTTTTTTCATTTTAAAGCACATAGATATGTTTAAGTATTATAATCATAAACATGTTTATCGTTTTA
Organism: Helianthus tuberosus; assembly: GCA_030545235.1. Classification (NCBI taxonomy): domain Eukaryota; kingdom Viridiplantae; phylum Streptophyta; class Magnoliopsida; order Asterales; family Asteraceae; genus Helianthus; species Helianthus tuberosus. The sequence continues at coordinate 180,938,828 of CM060359.1, forward strand.
TCTTTTTAACAAGAAGTAATAGTGTTAAACCATTGAAACGATAAACTAGCTTGTTCGCCAACCCACCCATTACCCAACCCGCTCGAATTGTTTTGCATTCTATGAAATCATAGTTTGCGATTAAGAATGTTGATTGAAATCATGTGACACGGTCGCAAAACCCTATACACTCAGCCATGTTTAAATATATCAAACAAAAAATATCTATATAATAGATAAGTAATTGGTTGTGTCAAGTGTGACAACTTTGCAAGCCCAAATCTATTTTTCAAACTTTTCTTAGTTCACTCATCGTATTTTATCTCTTTTTTTTTTTAAATATATATATCTTATCTCAAAATATCATTCTATAATTTATAAAATTTTCATCACTAACTAATTTATATTATCTGTATTCAACTAATTGGGTGGTGGTCTATTGACAAAAGGCAAAACCTTTAAGAAGTCTCATTTCAATAATTATCTATCTATCCTACCTGATAAAGAACATACCAGGGGACACATGACACTCATCTAGGGCCTCCATTTTAGTTTTCCCGCCTAAACCACAATCCCCTTTGGTTTTCAGGTTTGAAGGACCCGTTTTGTAATATGGGTAAAAATTTGATTTTGTATAAATACACATAACCCGTTTAAGTTCCTCACTTTTTTCACTTTTTCATTTAGAATTTAGGGTTTCTCAAAACTTTCCTTCTGTTCTTTAACAATCATCCTATATCTTTCTTATAATTTATCTGATTAAAGATTATATACTCTATATTTGCGACTAAACATCTTGATTTCATCATTCAATCTATACATCTATCTTTATATGTTATTCTGATCTGATTTTATTATTCAATTTTTTTCTAGGGTTTCAACATGCAATCATTTCCATCAAGGTATGGTTTTTGTATCAGAATTTCTTCTTCTTTGAATAGATGTTGTGTGTATATCGTCAAAAGATTTTATCGACTTATTCGTATTTAGGGTTTTCAACATATTTGTCATTTGAATAAATCTTAGTATATTTTTTTTCAATTGTTATCTTTTCGAATCATTGTACATGGTTGTTATCGATTGATTCGTATTTTGAACATGTTTGATCCGTTATGTGATTTGAATAAGTATGTGTAACACCCCGAAAACGGGTTTGGTAATCAAACCACGTTGATACTACAGGACGGGTAAAATACCGTTAGCGGTAAAATTTAACCCGGTAAATATTAGGACTTAAATAAATAAACCTAATATTAATTAAAAAGGAAAAATAAATACTTTGAGAAAACAAAGTATATAAAAAGCCCAAATTAGCGGGACATAAAACATAACGGGTTATAATTTCCCGAACCCGTTAAAGTAACTAGGAATAATTAACCTAGTTAGTAGCATATAATTAAGTGACTAACGGTGAGTTGTAGCTTCATTTGATGAAAATAAAACATGAGGGACTAATATTGCCAAGTGGGAAACTTGTTTTATTAAAACAAGAGTTAAACACCAAAACACACACTTAGAGTGTGTGTTCTGGTCGAAATATCCACAGGAGCCAGGGAGCTCAAACCCTAACATTCACTAATCTCACAAATTGAAGGATCAAACCAAGTCCAAACCGAAAATCGAGCATAGATTAATGATCCCCATTGCAAGGAGATCATAAGGTATGTAAAATTTGACAAAAATTCTCTACTTGAAATTCTCATGAATTTAGAGAACTTGAAATCTGATGATGCATGTATGAATTGTAGATGAATTAAGAACATTAAAATGTCTAGGAGTAAACCCTAGACAAGTACATGTTGAAATTATGCTAAATTCTAGTGAAATCCATGGTCACCATTGTAGGTGACTAGTGGGTTATGTAGAACTTGATAAACACTAGGAAATTTGGGGTTGTTCTAGTGTAATTTGACATATGCGAAGTTATTTCAGAACTTTAAAGGCAAATATTTGTGTTAAATAGTTTGAATGATGAAAATTCGGGTTATATGACAAGTCATGAGCTTGTCAATGAATTATTTATAGAATATGCCCATAAGGTGTTCGATGTAATGCCTAAGTGAAATTGGGTATCTACTAGTTCGTAGATAGAACTTGGTTTGGATAAGTATTTGGATAAATGCCTAATAACATGACAAAACGGGTTTCACTTATAGAGGGAAAACCCGTAGATTTTGTGATAAAGAAATATAGTGTCTTTGATAATCAAGAGCTAGGCTAACTTAGTGTTAACAATAGCATGAACTCGAGTTAAAAGATTCGTTAGAACGATGGCTTAAAGGAACGCCCACCGGGTAAATTGAAAATGCCTAAACTAGCTAATGAACATGAATGTGCATTTTATATATTAAGGGATGTTTGACTTTCAAAAAGTCAAACTGACCTATAATACGATAAATGGTAATTTTTGATATGAAATGCGTAAGGTGGAATAATCGTATTAAATTATGATTAAACTAACCACCTTGAAAACGATGATGATAGTTTGACGCGTAACAAGCTAGGTGGAAGCTTGATGAGGGAGCGGGTCAAACGAATCAAGAAGGAAAGGAAAAGCGTAGTTCGGATGCGAGGTAAGTAAAGCTTACGCCCATTTTCATTATTTACAAATGACATGATTGCAAGTATAGTATATGAATGCTACTAAGTGGTTGGTATAGGATGTTCCGACACGATTCAATGAGAGTCGGAACGAAGGGAAAATGGTAAGAAATCATAAGTTATGGACAAAGGGGTAAAATGGTAAATTAGTCATGTAATGACGAAGAAACAAAAACGGTTTTAAGTAAAACGAGTTCAAGGAAAACCGGGATAGGTTTAAAGGGGATGAAATGGTACTTAAATATCATCTCATACGGACAAATGGTCAATTTGACTAAATACGTCAATTAGTGTGGGTAACGCCATTTGACAATAACATTTGACAATCGCTTGTTGAGTTTTGTAATCACAGGAAATAACATAAGCTTGCGTTGTTTTAACTATAAAGATTTAAAGCAAAAGTTAAGTAAACGGGTCAATACTTTGACCCGAGCCAGGTACGTATAACTAAGCTTTTTGGTTAAACATACAATTTTGGTCAAAATATTTAGCGAAAGTCCTTCGTCGTGAAGTGAGGGACTAAAGTTGACCAAAACTCCCTTGAAGGGTATATTGGGCAAACGACTCATAGGGGTCGTTTAGGAACTTGCATAAAGATTATGGAATCATTAGACATGAATAAAGGTCATAGGAATGCACATTCGCGGGTCAAATGCTCAAAAATGGTCATTTGCGTAAAATGATCAACCGATGGGTAAAATTTGGGAAAAAGGGGTTCATTATGATAAATCCACCACAAAATAGTTGTGGTGGAATATTTGTAGTTAATTAGATATGGAACTTTTGTAGCGACAAAAGAAAGGCACAAGTTCTAGACTAAAATGCATAAATACCCTTAACGGGTCAAAATATGCATTTAAGCGTAAACGGGATTTTATTACTTAAGAAACCCGTGATTTGAGATTAATATAATAGGAGATATTGAAATAATGAATTTCATGAGTTTAACGATCAAATAAACTTGTTGGTGTGATAAAATTATGAACGGGTCAATATTTGGTAAAAAGGGTAGTAAGCCGAAGACTTAAAAGTCTGAAATTATGTTAATCCGGATGTCGGATTTTAACTCCATAAGATGGAGAATTAAATTACGGACGCGTAGGAAAAAGAATCGGGTAAAACGGATTAAAAACGAGAGAGTTATGCTCGTTTCCGTGAAATCGGGTTATGCTGGGAATGTACAGCAGCTGTTAAGCAACAGTCTGTGAAAACAGGGGCTAGGCGTCACGCGACGCCCCCCTGTTCCGGAAAAAAATTATTTTGTTGTTGTTTGACCCATGTAACTTGTTTATACTGATTATTTAACTATCAAAACTAACTTTTAAGTTGGTTTTGATCATAGGTGATCGCCAAGAGTGCCCGGATGAAGATCAAGCTCGATAAGGAACCGAACACGATAAAGTACAAGCTTCCGCGCGACGTTTTGTCGTATCTTTTAAACGACGAACTTATTTATATTATGTTGAAAACTTTTAAGTTGTAAAAGTTTTAGATTACTCGTAATTTCTAAGGATACTTAATCGTAATTACATGTTTATTTTCGTTATTTATACGAAAACCTTTAAAATAATAACAAGGGTGTTACAGTATGTTCATGTTTAATATGTTTGATATTAGTAATCCGTGCTAATAGATATGATTACTAGGGGTTTTTGTTTAACTGATGTCTTTTCGAGTAAGTTTACATTTTTTTTCTATTATATTTTGATCATCGGATTATGATTGTTGTGTTTGTTGTTAGGCTAGATCAATTTGTGGAAATTTAGAAGAGTTTGGTTGTTTTTTATTTCACTATGTTGTAGAATCTTTGTTCCACATTTCTATTGTTTTGTTTAAAGATTGGTTGAATATCATATTTGTTCTTGGAATTTAATGTTTGATCCTTGATGTTTCACAATTGAATTTCGTATAATGATAATGGGTTCTGTACTATCCATCTATTTGTTACAAAACTATTGTTGTTAAGTATTATTTTCTTATTTAGAAGATAGATAATGACTTGATTTTAACTTCAAAATTTGATTTGGAGGATAATATGAACGTCAACAATTTGAAGTTAATAACATTAGTTGGATTGCCTTTTTTGGTGGATTCAATGTAAAGTGGTTTAGAATTTAAAATCTTATATGTAACTTTTGATTAAATTCTTTCAAAATATTATAGTAAATTTAAATTATATTTGACTTATATTTAAATAAAGTTACCTAAATAGAATTTGACTACATTCATTTTTTATATTGCTAAGTATCCTAATTTTTAATAACCACTAATCAACAATTATTTGTTTCTATATAACTAACTAGGTTAATGCCCGCGTAATACGCGGGCTTCAACCAAAACCATATTATTTACTTTGAAATGAAATATTCTGTACAAATGCATACATTCGAATTTAATATTGTGTAAAAACACATAAATTGGAAGAAACAAAAAAAATATTATTCACATCCCGAAAAAAACTTCATTGTTAGACGTAAAAATATATCAATACACCCATGGATCTAAAATCAAAACACCAATACACTTGATTATGAAACTACAGACCTAAAATCAAAATAACAATCAACTGATTCACATCTTATTAAATATGATTTTGTACATGTTTCAACATGGGCCTAAAATCAATATAACAATAAACTTGATTATGAAACTGCATATAGTTCCCCAAATGTTAAGATATGGGATTTAGTACTCACCCTAGCAGAATAACCATTGCAATTACTTGGTAATCTTGTTTGTGGTGAGAAATAACATTTCAGTTCTCTAGTAGTACGACATTCACATGAACCATTCTCGAGTAGTACCAACACCTATCATCCGAGAATAAAACATACAATATATAGAAATAAATACAAAAAAACTGACTTAAGTTAGAGAAAAACGATGCCCACTATATTACCTCATCCGGAACATGGGGAAGAACTTCACGACCTGTTTCATCCACTGTAAGTATATCTGATACATCTGGGGTACACGCAACGACTGAAACACCAGCATGCCCATGATGTCTAATACCACTGGTAGAAGGGCCGTTTGATGTAGGCGCGCTAGCTAAGATGGACTTATAGGCCAGATGTTCCATGAAACTCTTCAAGAGCGGTTTGGGCATAAACTTCACCAACAATTGCAAGATGTCTCATCATCGTCTGAACTCTAATTCCCAGGCCTGCATGTTTTATAGTGGTAGATGGATCTGAACCATCAAACCCCAGCCAACCTGATTGGCCGATTCGGGTCCCGATCCCCTGTATGACATAGGCAGTGAAAATAAAGGAATAGTTATCGCTCAGACCTTGGTCTAAGCTGGTATTAGCATATGCCAACTTCACATATTTAATCATAACATAATGAAATAGCAAGTTAAATTAAAAAACTATATACACGAGAGTTTCTTAGACTTGACCAATGGTTCCATAAAATCAAAAGTCAAAAATTTCAAAACTAATAATATACTCTACATAAAAATAAAGACCTGGCTTGTAGCATTGATCAATATACATCCTCTCTTCAAACCTCATAGCTATTTACTTAAGTTCCCAGTTTTATACTTCTTTGGTGACCAGGTATTTTAATGTCATAATAAGTATTTTTAAGTACCGGCGTATTCAAGTAAAAGATATATGACTTATAAACGGATGTAACAAGTCAAATTTATAAGCTTCTTCACTACTAACATGAGCTCGTTTTCTGATCATATTAGCTCATGCAAAAAAATATTTTTTTTGAACGGCATGCAAAAAATATATATTTAGTAAGTTATAATAGACTACACTTAAGCAGAAAGTAAACGAAAAAAGATACACACATGCCCATAAAAACACCTTCAACTCCTATTTAACCAAGAAAAACATAAGGCTTGACCCCTTAAACCTAAAAAATACCAGAAACAGACATCCCCCGCGTTACACCATATAGCAACAGTTTGAAACATTATAGAAATGTCTCATTTAAGCTAACAAAAAGAGATGTACCACTTCAAAGTATGGCATAACGTATGGTTAATAAAAATATGAGTTGGAAAATTGGAATCAACATATGCATATGTACACATGGTGAAGGACTACATTAGACATGTAACTCTCGTATCAAAACCAGGAAGTTCACACAAATGGATGCTCCTTATATGTCCAGTAATTTGAGAAGCATCTTGAAACAAATTAGCATATAAACCTTATTTGTGGGTTATATTAAAATAAATTTATTTAATCATAGTGTTCGACCGGATTACATCACAGTAGTATTTATAATTTCAAATAATCATTCATGTTCATAATATGGACTACTGAATATAAAAAACAATTAATATGAGATAACAAAGTCAATAAAAACGTATAATCGGCATTAAAGAACCCGCATATATATGCTGGATGGTGATGTAAAAACAGTAAAAACAGAACGAACAGAGGAAGTTCATGAAATAGACGCATAAAAATAAACTAAGCGGCAGTGATAAAAACTTTCAGAAAGAATGATATTTTACCAAAGCAGCCCATTCTTGCCAGTTATCATAACCAAAGACAGACCATCAACTAAAAACCTGCACCCGTCAAAGTAAAGCACAAGTTAAATCACTACAACATTAACTTTACAGCCCTAATACAAGCATTTTGGTTGGTGGCTTCTCGTATCCCCATGGGTTCTGTCTTGCCCAATTTCATTGATCCCTACACATCTCATCAATTCCATATTTTTCCCTGAAACACACAATAAAATTAGATTCCATTATTTACCCCCAAAAATGAAATAATATAAAATGAAAAAGGCATCTAATTACTTACTCCCATTTAAGCTCACGTGCAGCTTTATCAGTTGATGCATAAACTTCTGTTGCATCTCCAGGCCTTCTTGGGCACAGCTTAATAGGGATTTTTGTTGAAAATAGTAACATTGTTAGCGATACAGATTGTACAAGTTATGTGATGGAATGTGAGATATAGATGGTTAAAGGTGTGAGTACTTTCCAGATACTTTCTCAAAAGCATTGACCATTTCAAGAACCGAGGTCCCACGACCGGTCCCAAGGTTGTAAGCAAAACAACCTAAACAACATGATATATGTCAACATTAAGAAAGTTTGGATGAAGAATGATAACCATGTTAATAAAAATTAAAAACAATTGTTGCTGACCTATATCCTCTTTCGGAATAGTTTTTGAAGTGCGGTAACATGACCATCAGCTAAATCCATCACATAGATGTAGTCTCGAACCTGTTATCAATCATAACTAATCATATCACGTTATTGATAATCTGAATATAACTAAGATTCAAATTGGGATATTTAATTCAATTTTACATACCGCAGAGCCATCTTTAGTGGGATAATTGTGACCGTAGATAGACATTCAACTCCGGTAATCTACCGACAGCCACTTGTTGTATGTAAGGCATGAGATTATTCGGGATGCCAAGTGGATCTTCACCAAGTTTCCCGCTTTCATGAGCACCAACAGGAAGTACCTCAGCAATTTTCCACTCTTGATCTGCAGTATGAAGATCTCGAGCAATTTCTTCAAGGAACAGCTAATCAAGCCAACAACATAATATAGATTAAAATTCACGTTACAATTAGGTAAATAATAAAGATCACGCGTTGTAAATAATTGCATCATTTTATTAAGATATATTTAAAGAAACCAAAAAAAACATTGCAATTAAATTCCGTGAAACTAACTCGTTTAACTTCTCGTCTCTAGACAATCCTGAAACATATCAGCAACAAATCCGGTAAACAAACATCACTAACGTAAAACATTTGACATAATTTTGATCTATAAAAAAAGAACAGTTTAGATTCAGGTATAAATTTTCCAATCAAATGCAAAACGCAAAAAAAAAAATTAAGTAATTAAAAACAAACCATGGAAAATAATTTACAAAAGATTACTCAGCTAGCAAATTTAAACCTCATTCTTAACTGGATTTGAATTGATGAGCATACCTTTTTTTTTGCCTCCGGGCAATGTAGAGTGAATGATCAGACCTGAGACTCCTTTGTAGCAGCAGTAATAACAGACAATACGTTAGGATTTGCAACTGAAACATGGGTACATCTTCTAGTCTATATATAAGGGTTTCGAGTTCCTAACTTTCTTCAGCACATCATCTATTAATGATCTACTTGTCAAATTCTGCAAAAAAAACATCACAACTCAATACAAGATCACACTCATGGCAAAAAATTTCAAGATATCGACTATCATTAATACCGGTTAACGAACAATTCAGCGGTTATCATCATCTTTGTTGTTCGAAGATTGTGGCGGAGGACCGGAAAGTGACGCAACCAAATTCAAATGTCCATGAGTTATCGGCAGATAATTCCCAACCCTAGCCGCCGACGCCTCTCCCATCGCTGCTGAATAAACCACCCTTGTGCCGTCAGCACATTCGACAGAGACAACACCGTCTCCGGCGCCGCCGTGAAGCTCCACACCTGTCCAAAATCAGGTCTCCCTGGCAGCGCCCAAAATCCTCCGCCTCCGCCGCCGCTAACAGATATGTTATGACTGTTATCCTCTTTTCCGAGGATAAATGGCGTCAGAGAGATTAATCTATATCTCTGAGGATGATGCAGATGATTAGGCGTTTAGGGTTTTGGTGGAAAATTATCGAAGACTAAGAGAGAGAGAGAGAGAGAGAGAGAGTATAAAAGAAGTGTATGTTAGAAGCTAAATTCAATCGGACAATTAGAGCTATGCCACATGTCCTCCTCTTTGAGCTATGCCACATGTTTGCTTATGTGGCTGCTTATTTGACATCAACCATAGGGTGACATGTGTCCCCCAATGGTTTGCTTTATTAAGGATATAGATTAGATTCAAATTATCAACAATTATTTTAAAAATATTTGTTAGTTATTAACATATATGCTTTAAATCATTAAAATAATAAACACAGAATTGACTTTTGAAGCTTTCAATCTACTCTAGATGATTTTGTCCCTAAAGATGCTAGCATTGGTATGTTTTATAATATCATTTAATTATTAGAATTTTGTTTTAGAATATATTAATATTCTTAAAAACATCAATAAAATGTGTTTTTAATATTTTTGGTTGTTAATAATTACTAAATATGAAGTATATTAAGATCCTTGACTGAGATGAACGTAGCTTATAATATTAACCCTGATTTTGGAAAATATGAATCATTCAGTGTACACTTTTGTTTGCCTTACATTGTTTTGGCATAGGTACATACATCTATCTTGGATTGTTTAACAGTGAAATAGAAGATGCAAGGTTAGCACAAAATTTATACCCGGTATTTTATCATTTTCCAACTTAGATGGATCATTTAACAGGGGGTAATAATGTGAAGGAAAATTGGTTTTTAATAAACCAACCTTTGCCCCATTGGTAAATAATAATCCTACCTACGTAATTGGTATACAATAATCCTACCTATCAACATGTTGGTACTCAATGAACTTCCGTTAAATTTTTTTTAACTGAAGTTAGTTTTTAAGTTTTATTTATTACACAAACAGTCCCTGTAGTTATAATTTACTAGTTTTAACTATTTTGTAAAACAAAAAAACGTCAAGGGCCATGTAATTAAATTTTATAAAATAGTTAAAACTAGTAAATTACAACTACAGGGACTGTTTGTGTAATAAATAAAACTTAAAAACTAACTTCAGTTAAAAAAAATTAACGAAAGTTCATTGAGTACCAACATGTTGATAGATAGGATTATTGTATACCAATTACGTAAGTAGGATTATTATTTACCAATGGGGCAAATGTTGGTTTATTAAAAACCAATTTTCCTAATGTGAATAATACTTTAGGGTGCTTGTGTCAAGTTAATTATCTCTTAGGCAACACTTCTGATGATACGAGAACAAGGGTAATTAGAAAATACACTTTTGATCATTTTTTCATACTTGAGCTCAATTACCTACCTAAGCCATCTTCATTGTACCATTTCAGGTTGAGCACTGCACAAGTATCACAGGGGGAACTCAGACGCCTCAGGCCCACCCTCTCAACCTGGGAGGTGTTGTGGCTTCCGGTTTTTATCCTGTTGACCAGGTAACTTCAATGAATTTTTTTTGTACTCATGATATATAATGTTCTATTAACTCCAAAACATGTGCAATTATGATTACCATAAACAGGGGACAACAATAGAGAAGAGTTTGGTGTCACATTTATACATTATTGAACCAAATGACAGATGTTGCTGATAAATATAACTTTGTCTTAATTGTTCTCCATTAAGTACACTTATTTGGGCCATTTGTGGAATCGAATAGGTTTTGTGTAATTTATGTATTACTAAGCTTTTAAAATAATAATCAAAATCGGATACTACAACATACTTACTAGGAGTATTTGGATGCTTCTATAATGTAAATGATGATTCTTTGATTATTCATACAAGCAGTTCGCGATGAAGATGTAGAGGAAGTTAATATTGGCATTTCAGAGATTGATTATATTCATTCAGAACCAATTGAAAAGGTTTTGAGTATGAACATTGGGTTGTATATTACTCTTAATCCACCATATTAACTACTCAACTCTTGATCATGATTTGTTTGTGGCTTATCAGGGCGTAATGGGTAATTCCGAATTGGTCAAGTGGTGTGGAACATGGGTCATCAAAACAATAATCAAGAATGTATGACCCATTGGCTTCCTTATTTCTTAAACTCTTATGTTAAACTCCCATGTACGTCCAGTGAATCGCTTTGTGTTTTCAGGTCAAAATTCGAGCTTTGTCAACCGTCATCTAATCAATACAGGAAGAGATAATCTATCATTTGGATGCATATTGTATTAGGTAACAATAGGCTCGATTAATGTCACGGCATCGTCTAACAAGAAAACTTGTAGGTTTGGTCGTTTGGGTTTAGTCTAAACCATTTTGGGTAGAAAAGGTTTATCATTTAAAAAAAGTTTTAAGTGTTTTTTTGTCATAACTCAAACTGATTCAGTATTTTATTAAAAAAATAATTTGTACGTAGCTAAAAAACACACAACCAAAAAAATATAATCATGAATTTTTGTTAAGTTTTCATGAATTTGTTGTTTGTAGAAGTTGGGTTTGTTTAGCCAGTTTTACAAATTTTCTTGAGGCTTTTTATCTCATCATGGGCCTATCTTCTTGATACATCACTCAATCTAAGATACTAAGCTTAACTCACATATTTAATTTTTTTGTACCACCCTTCGCTACATGTGGAAATTTCGACCCTTGAGTTGATTCAGGTACAATGAGTTAAGCGGGTAAAAACTTGCCCCAACGAAACAAGTTGTCACACCCCGATATTTCCACGTTTCAATGGTGGGCCCGGTAGGGGAGTATCGTGACGTAGTTGATATCATCATAGTCAAACAACACAATATATAAATGCACAGCGGAAGCAAAAGATAAATATATTACAATCCGAATATAAGGTAATATCCAGTATTACAACGGAAAGTAAAGGATCCACAGGCGGATCGAAAATAAAATGAAATGTTGTTCAACAGACTTTGGACACCTAGAACTTGCAAGATTCCTTATTAACGCCCTGAGCAGCTTCCAGCCTATTACGTACTTGTACCTGTCACTTAGACTTTGGAAAATACGTCAGTTTTCACTGGTAAATACACTCAACCGACTCATTTGAAAATGTTTATGAAAATTGGTTTAGGTGCACAAGGCACGAAAATATTTCGACACTTTGATTAAAATGCACAAGGCAAAATTAATCTTTTATACTTGGGACAAACTATATCTCATGTTATCAATTTTACATAACTTGCTCTACATATGGGGCCCGGTTCTATGCCGGTTCAAGATTAACCGACACACCACTATTCCCTTATTGGGAATCCCTTATTGGGTATAATTAATTAATAAACATATGGCATCTGTCAGGTGTATGCCTACACCCCGTGCTTAGGTCGTGGCCATTGCATTTAATGAGTCAAGGATATCCAGGACACGGTCGCATTAATCCCCAATGTTTCAGTCAAGCAATACGAATTAAAACAGGTTATTTGGATTTCCCGACTTATTGGTCTTTGAATCCCATACCTGACCATGCGGTATTTATATTACCGTATCCCAAGCCCGTAATAGGGAAAATAAGTTAAGAGTATTTACCTGAGCTAGCTCCTGTCTTAAATAGCAAGAATTATAATAACTCAGCCGTATTCACTTAAGTAAGCGTAGGTACAATTTACCGGAAGGCTCTAGTCTGGAATGATGGTATAAATAACCAATTAGAATGCTAACGGGTCTTTAATTAAGCCTAAGCTTAAACCGGTTAGTTTTAAAGAAAGATACGGTTCAAACGCATGATAAGGCGAAGACCGGTTTAGAATGTGGTTTTGACCCGGCAAGCTTGTATGCTTGTTTAATATGGGTAACTTAAACACATTCTGGATTTTGAGACAAAAATGATATGGTTTGACTCGTTTCGGCTAATCTATGCAAACTAGTCACATAAGCCGATCCGAACGCGACAAGTGCGTAACGAGTAACCAAAAGAGTCAATTACAAGTTTCCTAAGTTAATATGCCTTAAATATGTTGTGATATCAGTAGGATACCTTCCATTATGCCCAAAACGAGTTTAATCTCAAAATAAGCCCCGTAGGGGTATTTTGGTCATTTTAAAGATTATAAAAGAGGTTAATTGAAATTCTGAGATTCGGGTCCGAATACATCAGTAAAATAACTTATTTTATTAGGTCATATCAGTTGATAATAGGTCTTATATGACAAAATGGTTTTAAACCCAAACTATGCGTTTAATACGCTTTAAAAGCCATTTTAAGCGATTTCCGGGTTATACAGGAAATCTGAGTTTTCTGATCAGGTTATAAAGTTCAAAATACTTTATTTATTATATAAAATCAGTAGCAATTGGATTGGTATCAAAAGGACTTGTAAAACTCATTTTATGACCGAAAAGGGTATAATCGGTATTTACCGAATTAAGGCGATAGCCTTAGGTTATGATCAGTTTAAAAATAATTAAAAATATTTAAAATTCTCAAAATATTATATTACATCAGTGGGTAAAAGGTTTGGTGTCAAAAATTGGGTTTAGATAGGCTTTATGCTAATTGCGCCGTTTAATTACTAAAAGGCGTTATAATTACGCTAATGAGCATAACTCCTAATCTAGACCTCCAACTGATGTGAAATTTTAGGGACATGTTTATAAATCAGTAGTAAAGATTATTGTCCTTTCATATTTCCAAAATCCTTGTTTTATGGTCAAAAGGGCATTATGGTCAACATTAAGCATTTAACGAAAACGTGTAAACGAATCGGACAATCAACGATCCAACCACAGAGGGTTATACTATCATGTAACCTGGTTCTAAGGAAGCTCTAAGGCATTTCCAAACCATACTAAATCGGGTCAGAACTGAAGTCAAAGCAAAAGTCAAAGTTTTGCGACTTTCGGTTCCGAACCGGGTCTAAACAGAAAATTGTCGGGTCGAACATGCTTAGACATGTTCTTACATTAATTACTAAGTTATAAGAGTAATAAAACAGGTTGCAAAGCTTCTACATTGTTAATTATGTTTTAAATCGCAAATTAGGATCCTGTTGACTTTTTATAAACAACTTTGACCCGACATTTGATCTAGTTAGAACGGGAATCAGAGGGTGCCCTTTTAAGGGTTTATTGCCCTCATAATTACCAACTTATAACTACCTTCAATTAGACTAATCACTGGACCATTAATGATTAATCGCTAAGTCAACCGTTAATTACGACGGTTTGACTTTTAAGCTAAAACTAAGTAAAAACTCAACTAGGAAAGGTTAAGCATACTTACCAAAGCCTAATGCACTATTAGGGATGGCTTGGATCTGCTCTTATGCTCCAGGAAGCTCCAAGAAAGCAGAAGAAGTGAGTGATCAAATGGTTGCAACCATGAAGGCCTTTTATAGTGATTTTGATCCCTTAAGATCATGACAAATCATGCTATACATGATCATGGATCAGTAACAAGTGTCCCTAAGGTCTAAAATTCAGTTTAGGCGGTGTTTGGAAGTGTTAAAGAGCTATAGGTGTCGTTTACATGGGCTGAACAGACAAAAAAATGAGTTTCTGCATCTGGGAGATGCTTACGGACCGTAAGGTCCAGAGTGTTGAGGTCCGTAAGGACCTGGTCAGCCAAACAAAGTTTCATTTGTTGACAGTTTTAGTCCCTGCACTTCCAAATGCCATTTCCGACTCATCTAAGGCCCGTTAAACCATTTTTAAGGCTCTACAATGATGCCTAAGTATGGGGAACATGAAACATGCTCAAAAATATGCCGGATGTCGGTTCGTTTGGTCGTACGGTCACGTTGTTCGGCTAATTACGATGAAACACGGACGGACGCGAAAAACGATCCAAACGACACGAAGAATGGAATTTTATCAAGCCAAACACTAAAATAAAATATTTTAGTGCTTACATAAATTTTTGGGTGCCCGGGGATATACAGAATGTAAGATATGCGCGTAAACGCAAACTTGTGCGCTTTTTGACACTTTTAGTCCCTACATGACTTAAAAGCTTATTTTTGCGCACCAAACACCTCTAAGCCTATATCTAAGCTATAATAAGGATAAATAGGGTATTTTTATCTCATGGTCATATTCCGGAAGGTCCGATAACATACGAATCGGTATACTTTAGCAGTTTGACGCTTTAGGTCCCTCTAATGCGCAAACTTGCGTAATTCATAATTTAATATCATTGAAGCCTCATATAATCCATATTAGGCATTCTTGAAAGTATTATTAAACATCATAATGCTTTGGGATCGATAAAAGGTCATTCAGAGGTATAATTAAACGTATTGACACTTTTAGTCCCTTATACTTGCAAAGTTGCGCGTAACTTCACTTTTGGGCATAAAAGCCTTGGATGGCCAATGATTGGCATTCCCGAGAGTATAATCAAATATCATGAGGCTCTCGGTTTGTTAAAAGGTCACTCAGAGGTAAGAATTAACATGTTGACGCTTTTAACCCTTTTCTGCGCAAACTTTCAATTAATTACATAAACGGCTACACTTGATTAACAAGTGGCTCATTTGTGAATATAAACCGTAAAAGGTTATTTAGAAACTTATTTTAGGTATGATAATACTTCCAGTTCTTTCATAATCAAAGTTTTCAATTTTTCGAAAAGTTAGTCCCTTAAATTCAACGTTTGACTTCATAAGGGTTTATTACACGTGTCAATACTTCATTGAACGTGATTTTACGAGGTGTTACACAAGTCCAATTTATGTCATTTGAATGGATTTACTAATCAAAGTACAATTTCTTGATTTGTTTACAGTTTACTGGATTAAGACAAACAATTTACTCTACAAACGCACTTTTGATCACCAAAACCATTACCATTGTTTTTTGGCACTATTGTACGCATCTTAGTCCCTTCATCATCTATCTTTCACTAAAATTTAATGTGTCAGCTTACTGCTATTCATCCCCAACATTCAACTTTTTTTTTCTTTTTTCTTTTTGTAAATTTGAAGTTGAGATCCAAATTTTTGTGTTTTTTATTCTATAATACATTTTTTAAATTTGGTCCTATTTAACAATTGATTCTGCCCCACAACCTTAATAATGCTATCAGTTAAAAAGATCGAAAACCAGTTAATTTGAGTAGAGGTCGCCTTTTGATGGTTGTGGTTAAAAACATGACGATTCGGGCTAAGTTAATCTTTTGAGCAATCACATGGATCCTCTTAAAAAATTTTAACCAAAAAAATGTGTCAAATGGGTCAAAAGTAATATTAATCAATACAACCAACAAATTGGCTTGGTTAAAAAATCATATTTTATTCCTAACGGGTCAGGTTGTATACGCGTTGAATGTTTTTTTGTTAATTTTTTTTAGATTTCCATAATGGGTCGATTTTTATTATAAAAGCTTCAATTAATTCGGTTACTGGAACATGTGCTTTTGTTAAACGCACTTATATAAAAAGCAAAAAAACCTGTTTTTAGACCAAATGTAATAAAGATGCAAGATTTTGACACATATTTTAGTCGTACAATTATTGTACTAGAAAAATACGAATCAAGTGTTTTGTTGTGTGTATTAACTTTGGAAAATTTATTATAGGGTCGGGGTATTGGGTCCTCTAATTAGTATGGGTGATTTTGGGCCAGTTTTATACCTCCTTTTGGTTGCTATATGTGCAAGCCCCGAGAATTTAAATTAAAAAAGTCTTTGTATGGGCGTAAGCAGGCCTCGAGAATGTGGAACGAAAAATTAGTTAGTGCTTTGCTTGAGTTTGGTTTTGTGCAAAGTAAGGGTGATACATCTTTGTTTTTTAAAAATATGAATGATGTATTTGTGATATTATTAGTATATGTTGATGATATAGTATTAACTGGGAATTCTTTGTCTGAGATTAATAAAGTAAAAGAATGTTTTAAGTCAAAGTTTTCGATTAAAGATCTTGGTGTCTTGCAATATTTTTTGGGTATTGAAGTGTTTAATTGTGATAATGGAATCAAAGAAAGTATTGTACTGATATTTTGGCTGAATATGGCATGCTAGCTTGCAAACCTGTTAGTTGACCAATAGATCAAATCCATATTGTCAATAATATACTTAACAGTAATACTGGTCCTTTAGACAATATTACTGGTTATCAACAGTTAATAGGTAAATTGATTTATTTATCTCATACCAGATCTAATATTTCATATGTTGTACATTTTTTAAGCCAATACATGCATAGCCCTACTGATGGTCACTTAAAAATTGCCTTTCATTTGTTGAGGTATCTCAAGTCTGCACCTGGTAAAGGCATTTTGTTTAGTAAATCAGATTCATTTGATTTAGTTACTTATGCTGATTGGGTAAAGTGTTTAACATCTAGAAGGTATGTTACTGGTTACTGTGTGTTTCTTGGAAATTGCTTATTCTCTTGGAAAAGCAAGAAACAGTCAACTGTGACTAGATCCTCTGTTGAGGCTGCGTTTAGGGCTATGTGTGCAGCAGCGTGTGAAGTCATTTGGTTAAAAAATTTACCGAATGAACTTAATATTATGGTCAATGTGCCTATTAATTTGATTTGTGATAACACTGCTGCACTTGCTATTGCAGCAAATCTAGTGTTCCATGATAGGACCAAACATTTCGAAATTAATTTGTTTTTCTTAAAAGATTGTATTGCTAAAGGTGTTATTAAGTGTGTTGGAATTCAGTCTATAGAGCAATTGGCAGATTTGTTTACTAAAGGTATGTTAGTAAAAACTCATGCTGATTTATGTGAAAAACTTAAGTTGTTTTATTTGTTTAAATAATGAAATTGTAGGGGATGTTAAAAATATTTCATATTGTACATTTTTACAATTTCATTATTTAATGTTTTATCAATTTATGCAATTTAATACACGAGTTTTTGGGACTCGCGCTTTGCCGCGAGATCGTTAAACCAAACAAAAATATAGATGTTGAAACGTTTAATTATGTATGTGCGTTACGAAGTGTATACTTTAAACATTATCATAGAAAATAACAACTAAGTCGGAACGATAACAAAATTCACGTATAAAAAAAAATCTTTAATGACTACAATTAAAAGTCTAGTAATAATAATGATGACAGTAAGGCTGGTGGGTATGGAGAGCCTCATCCCCAAGGGGATGGGCCGCCATGTCACATCCACGAAGGAGGGGCTTGAAGGGGATGGACCTAGGGGGTGGGGGATGAACCCCTTTATGTATATATATATGTATGTATGTATATGTATATGTGAGAGAAGGGAGGCACGACGAGACCGACAAGTGGGAGCCGTTGGGACGGGCCGGACCGAGGGGGCGGTGTGGGGGACCGGCGTCGGGCCAAGCCGGGCCTAAGCCGACCCCCATAATGTCTGGTCTAATAGCATTTGATTTGAATTTATGTGTTAATTGTAACTTAAAAGATCTCCAAAACTGATCTTACTCATTTTTACTATAATCTTAAATAGTTTTAGTAAATTAATTCCAATCTCACTAATTTTATGAATATTATATTAACTTAAAATCTTTATAGTTATGGTAAAAATAAGTTGAGAAAAAGTTAAAATTGTACGCTTTTTCTTAAAGAGGTTTACACTTTACAGAAATGAACAGACTTGACTGAAGCATTATATATTTTATACCCTTTTATTTCTTTTAGAGTTCTAGTCCTTTGTTTTTCTCAAGTGAACATCAAACATTTTCTTAACTAAAATTAATATTTTATATGTTAATCTCCACCATCATCTTCTATGGTGCTAATAACACCAACCATAGCACCAATGCCATTCTAACAATTCTGCTCTGAACCAACCGTAAGCACCATCTCACCATATTTTCAAGAAACAAATATTCAGTTGATTTGTCCATATAAGCCCTTAAATAACAATTATATAGACAAACCACCAGCATAGCACCGTCAGTCACTGAGAGACACCATCGTCGTCATCGCCACCTAACACAACCACCACCCTCTGTCGCCACCACCACCGGCCAACTTCCATCACCATCAACACCAAACCCCCACGGCCACCACCACCACAACCACAACAGTGCAGCACCACTACCTAGCCGATGGCGGGCCGTGGAGCACAGAGGTGACCTCCGTCCGGAGAGTTTCTACATTTCATAACCGACCCAACTCGCGTCTCCTGTGAATCCAAAATCCATCAATCTTCACCAACGTAGATCTTGACTATGCCATGTCGCCGCCGATGTGGTCTTGTGGAACGGGAAACAACTGAGGAGGCAGCGATGAAGATTTAAGAGGGAAAGAAGGGGGAAGAATTAATAGGGTAGTGGTGAAGAAAAAAAGAGAGAGAAAGACAGTAGATGAGACAAAAAAAATGGGCTGAGCCAATAAGAAGACACAAAATTGAACAGTGTTTTTGTGTCTATGAGAAATTTTGAAAAATTATATAGGGTAAATGTCTACATTGTGTTATGTAGGTGGCTAAGAGTCCATTAAAGAAAAGTAAAGTAGGCCTGTAGCAGTGTTGCTGGGCCTGATGCTGTAAAGTCTTCATGGGCTTGTGGAGCGTGTGTGGACTGAAGGCCTGGTCATAACCCAGGTTATATAAGTGTAGTTTGTGTTGAGAAAATTCATTCAACACATATCAGTCTTCTATCTCTCTGTGTTATCTTCTCTCTCCTAGGGCTTTCTGCATTCAGTTAGATTCATGATCTATTGAAGATCTTACTCTGAGATCTTGTTAGATTGAGTCTGAGAGTGTGCAGATCATCGTGTTGATGATCTGTGTGTGAGGAGTTTGAGAGATTTTTTTTACAGTTGTGTTGTTTCCTTCGGTTGTTCTTTGTTGTTTCAAGTTAATAAAGATTGTGCTCGCTGATCCATGATATTTTGACAGTTATTGGTTACAAAGCTCCAAAAAGCATAAGTATAAGATTAATAGGCTTTCTATTGATATTTCGAACTGCAGAAACATAATTTCATCATTTATTTATCTTTTCGTTTTATTTATATCAATAGTACATTGGTTGTTTTATTTACTTTATGAACCTGAGAGTTCCATAATAATTTCCTTAAGAAAATTTCGTTATGATCATCATAAACGTATAATGTTCTTTGTCAATACCTCGAAAACATATTATTTTGTCAAATCCGCGAAGTTCGCGGATATTACCACTAGTAATCTTTATAGAAAAATAGAGTGATAGAGATTCAGGTTTTATAAGTTATTTGAAAGAACCGGATTTTTTCAGAGCCGTAATCAAAGACTCTATGCGTGTTCAAAGACATAAAATGGGTATTTGAGGACTATCTCAGGGTTTGAAAGGTGTAGGTCCTAGGTTCAAGTTCACATACGACAAGAATTGTATATAGATATTAAGTTACGTTGGATCCAATGGGATTTTATGTTGAAATCGAAAAAATTGGGAGGCATGGGTCTTGGTGGGATTTATACCTTAAACCTTGCTATGCTCTCGAAATGGTGGTGGAGATTTTTATCTAATCCGAATGAGCTGTGGGCCTTGGTTGTGGGAGTGATTCATAGGGGAAATGGTGCTTCTCCAACGCCTTACATTCCGATAAAGAAATCCATCCCGGGTTTATGGAAAGATATTGGTTCGGTCGATGTAGCATTGGAAAAAATTGGGGTTAAGCTGAAAGACAACCTGGTTGCTATTGGCGGAGGGTGGAAATGGAGTTCGGATCAGAATGGAGGTTTTCGATCAAACAAGTTCGGCTGGATATGGAGCTGGCTAATGAAAACCCCAGCAACAACCGTGTGGTTTTCGAATGGAACAGTTGCCCCCCCCCCCCCCCGAAAATCAATTATCTTATGTGGAGAGCTCTGATCGGCAAGATCGCTTCTAAAGTCGGTTTGGTTAGAAGGGGTGTTCCGTTGCCTGATTGTTGCTGCCCCCGTTGCGGTATAGGTGCGGAAGATCCAAATCATATTTTCTTTAACTGTATTTGGTCGCGAAGCATCTGGTGGAGCGTCTTGAGATGGATGCGTATTAACTTTCCGATTGATGTTTCTACTATCAAGGATCTGTTTCATTACATTCAAAATCAGCCGGGGAATTCCAAATGGAAACGGGTCGTTTATACCATGGCAATGGCGACTGTTTGGAGAATTTGGAAAGCTAGAAACGCTATCATTTTTTATGGCCTCTTTATTACAGCTACAACAATCGTGGAGCAAATGAAAGACGATGTTCTTCTGTGGTTAAGCTCTCGTTCGAAGCAGAAACAGCCGAGCTGGGACAACTAGAGACTGTTTGACATTTCTGTTATGCTGTAATCGGTTCTGTGTTTTGTTCCGGTTTGTAGTTTTTCTTTTTTCCGTTTGTTTCCTCAGCTTCTGGCTGGCCTTTATATATATATATATATATATATATATATATATATATATATATATATATATATATATATATAAAGAGTGTTTTGCTGTTCAAAAAAAAAATTCTAACATTAGGAGGAATAGTGATAATTTTGTTATTTGGTGAGTTTTTTTTATTTCCTTTTTTAACTGTATTAAAGTTTTTTAATATATTTTTTTAATTTTATCATAAAAGTTAAATGAGTTTAGTTCATCTATGTTTAACGTCACATAATTCACTTGGTGTTAGAAATCGTGTTTTTATTTTACATTTTTCTCGCATTTGGTCGTCGTTTAGTTGCTACTTAGCACGGTGTTTGGTGATCACATTTGGCTCATCAATTTTTTTTCTTTTAGTGAACGTTTTTCATCGTTCCCCTCAACTTTCAAAGTGGTCGACTTTGCCTCCATTTTCTAAAAATTATATACAATATCACTTTGACCCCCTTGACTTTCTAATGAATTTCGTCAACGTTTTACGTCACGTAAGTCACCTGATGCGAGAAATTCGTGTTTTTCTTTTACGTTTTACTCCCCTCTCCTGTGCTGGTAACACAGTTTTACGGCCCCTCACCGCAACGGGGTCTCAGTACTAGTTAAAATAAACTAGCATTTTGTCCGCCGCGCGTTGCGGCGACGCGCGACGGGTGGAAAATATAGTAAGATAAAACACGATTCGTAAACCACAGTGCGTAAAAGGCAATTACAAAAAAAGTGTAAAACACAAAGGTAGACACAAAGTGTAATAAACAATGCCTAAGACATTTCGTAAAACACAATGCATTCACATTTGCAAAAGTAGGAGTTGTAGGCTAGGGGTTACAGTTACAATTTTTTTTAAAGTTGGGCGGGTATAAAAATGGAGTAATAGTGCAAGGGGTAAAAAAACAAAGTCTAAAAAAGACAATGTAAAAGTATAGGGGTGGTGGCGGAAATGTGTAAAAGATGAGGGTTGGTGGCGTAAATGTGTAAGAGCTAACGGGGGTGATGGTGGAAAGCCAAAGTAGAGGGTTGGTGCTGACAAAGTTTGAAAGATGGGGTTGTGGTTTTGGAAATTCAAAGTAGAAGGTTTAAGGACTAAATTTGACATTTTATGAAACTTTAAAGGTAACAAAGTTAAGGGGCTAAAATTGTAATACCGTTAAAGTATAGAGGCAGGAAGGCAAAGCCGGTGGAAAATCCACCGACTTTGTCTTTTAAGACTGTGGGGTATGGGGCTTGGGTTGGGGGAAAACGCTCAAGCCACCACCCCTTGGGGCTTGGCCCTTGGGGCTTGGGTTTGAAGCCGGGCGTGGGACGGGCTTGAGATCCGATGTGGCGGCCTCCTATTCGCTGTCCACCGCCAACCCACGCGGTGCACCCACGCCCCACCATACCCCACGGACACGTCACTAGGCGGTGGGGGGGGGGGGGGGGCTCGAACTCCACGTGTCAACTCATGCTCTCAACCCAAGCCCCACCATACCCCACGGTCTAAGATCTTATACAATTTACCTTAATAAAAAAATATTTTTATTCAACTAATAAAACATAATGAACCTTCATATCATATGATGCCATCATCAAACCAACGTGTCACACACATAAATCACTCTCCACACCAAAATCATTACAAAAAATGGCTGAACTGCAACCACCGTCGGAGG
The DNA here is from genome assembly GCA_030545235.1 of Helianthus tuberosus. Taxonomy (NCBI): domain Eukaryota; kingdom Viridiplantae; phylum Streptophyta; class Magnoliopsida; order Asterales; family Asteraceae; genus Helianthus; species Helianthus tuberosus. Next base: position 180,961,884 of record CM060359.1, read on the forward strand.
TCCAACTTAACGGCGTCAACGGCGGCGGCGGAGTCGTCGCAGATCCGGCCACCGTCCCGGCAGAACCCGTCGCCGGTCCACCCAAACGACAGCGTCGACCCAGCGTCCGATTAGGCGAAATCGGAGACCAACACACGTACGATAACCACCGAAGAACCAAACCCCAACAATGGAAATACTCTTCAAAAGATTCAAAAGCCACCAAAACCCGACAACTCATGAATCTTTCAGGTGCAGCAGCCGGTTTGGAGTTTCACGAAACCCTAACCCTAGATCCCGGAATCGAAGATAAAGACGCTGGTAAACCAGGTAATAATATTATTCATAACCATAATAATCTCATTCATCATAGTAATCATCATAATAATAATAATTGTGGAGCGATTGGGGGGTGGAAAGTTGGGGATTTGGGGAAAACGAAAAGGGGGTTTTCGGTTTCGACGAAAAGGGTAAGATCGAATTGGGGGGTGAAAATGGACGATCAAGATGAGAGATTTGATGATGAAGATGATTTTGATGATGCTGATAGATACTCTGATTATGATCGTGATGGGTCTGGGAGTCAATTGAAGGATCAAAGTTTGAATCATTCCATGGATTATGGAAATAGGGATAGGGATAGGGATGGGGTTAGGGTTAGGGTTAGGGATAGGGATGGGGTGGAATTGGATGGGCCGTCGGATACGGATGCGAGGAATTGGAACGATGGGAGTTTGGAAAGGAATGGGGTTCGGGTTTGGTTGAATCAGTTGGGGTTGGGGCGGTATTTTTCGATATTTGAGGTTCATGAAGTTGACGATGAGGTTTTGCCGTTGTTGACGTTGGAAGATCTTAAAGATATGGGGATTAATGCGGTTGGGTCCAGAAGGAAAATGTTTTGTTCGATTCAGAAGCTCGGTAAAGGGTTTTCGTGATCGTCTGTTAAAGTTGAAATCTTGAATTGTTGATTTGAAGAAGAGGAATAGAGTCGTCGAGCAGGTTTGAATCGGAACGTTGGATTGTCGAGACAGAATGTCTGAATCTGATTCGGTTTGACCCTTTCTTGTGTACTTTACTTGTAGCGATAAAATCGTTTTGTTCTTTTTTTTTTGCTTTCTCACTGGTTATGTTTGGCTTCAAGTGATATGCAAATTTATGGTATATAGATGACTAGTTGAAAGTAGCAATAACTTGGCTGATGTTGTCTTAAGAGAGAGCAATATTTAGGAAAAAAGTTTTAAAGAATTTATATTATAATTCCAAATACTCTTAAGAAATCTTTGAGATTTGTTTCTGGTTGCTGTGTATTGTTGATTTGAAGTTGTTGCATACTTTATCACTAACCTTCTTTGGCTCATTACTCATGCAAATACTTCTGCCATCAAATGTCATTTTCTTTTAGAAGAATTTGCAGCATTGTGTATCTTGAATCTTGCTGCAGAGTGTAAACTAGCCGAGCTCGAGTTCCGTTAAGTTTTGAGCTCTGCTCGTTTCGAGCTGTATATCCAAAGTTCGAGCTCGGCTTATAAGTAATTTTTCGAGCTCGGCTGGGCTAAACTCACTAATTATCTATTAATTGTCTACTTGTATTATTTATATACATATGTAATTATTTTTAGGTATATTTATAATAGTAATTTTATATATATAAGTAATAGGTTTATTTAGGCTCGGGGCCCAGTCAAGCTCGGTATATGAAGTTGGGTCCGGACTCATTTATTAAAGAAGCACCAGTTTAGGCCCGATCTTGTTTCAAGCTTTTAACGAGCCAATCTTGAGTAGTTTATCAGCCGGGTCGTTTACACCCCAAATTTTTTTGCATAACTTGTAGATATAATATAAGAGTTTCTGATGCCTGCATGTGGTTTGTTATCTGGTAATGTTATAATATTTGTATAGATGTTATAAGGCATACACTATGCTTTAATGAAGTGGTATTGAATGTGTGTGTTTTGTATGGCAAAGATTTAAAGAAAATGGTAGTGTGTTGATTTGACACATCTTGAAAAGGTTAATCTTTGTTTCCAGTTTCATGTTAGATTTGGATTTCTTTTAAAAAATGCATTACTTTCTGAATCTGTTTTATGTTGCTTTGTGACTGTTTGGACAAAAAAAGAGAGGATGATTGGGACTTGAAAACATTATTAAAATTGAATATATTAAGTTGAATAACAACAAAGGGCCACGTGTAACACCAATAATTTCACCTATCCATGTGATCATTGATTCGAATCCCAGAATATCAGATCAGTAATCTTAAAAATAAAAACAAAAATCAAAATAAAAGGGTATTCTAAATTTACCCTACCTCTAGGATGTAAATTAACCTGTGATGTTTTCGGCGGAAAGTTTATTTATGTTTCTTTACTTAGTAAACGAATGAATATGAACAAAAAAATTTAATTAAACGAACGAATATGAACATATATTTTGTTCATTTATTTATGAACGTCTATTTATGTTTCTTCATTTATTTTTATTCATGTTCTGAACATATATTTTGTTCATTTATTATTTATGTTTGTTCAATTATTTTTATTCATCTTCGTTTATTTAAATTCTTTTAAATTTAATAAGTACATAAGTTGGTATATTTATGTAAATATAAACATAAAATGAATTTTCTAACTTCTTATATATAAATATAATTAATTAGTAATTGAGCGTTAATGTGGGCCGTGGGGTAACCCACTTAGTATAGGCGTCTGCCTCTTATGGGGAGGTCTCAAGTTTAACCTGGGTAAAGGGGAGAATTTTGTTATATTTAATCTAAAAATAGAGTAACATTTACCGTTAAAAAAAATTAGTAGTTGACATTTCTAATAATAATAAAAAAAAGATTTTCCAATGGAAGTTATCTTAATTGGTAGAATCATAGATATTTTGTATAATTCATGTGCATTTAAACCACTAATTTAATTGTACATTTAAATGTGTTTGATAAATTGTGATGTATGACATATATGTTTGTCACTAATATTAGTTTTTGTTTATTTATGTTTGTTCAATTATCTTTATTTGTGTTTGTTTATTTTGTTCACGTTATGCTTATTTGTTTTCGTTTATGTTTGTTCAATTGTGTTTTTTAAATTGTTTGTTTATGTTCATCTACATTTGTGAAATGTTCGTTTTGGATTTTGAACGAACGCAAACATGTCCATTTTCTTAATGAATGATCATGAAAAAAAATGTTCGAGTACATATTTGTGTGTGTATTCGGTTAAAGTTAAATGGACGAACACAAACTCTCCCTTACGCATGTTCGTTTACATGCCTAAATGACCTCTCTTTCTCAAAATATGGGAAGGGTCCACCATTAAAAAAAAAACAAAAACAATTTCCTTTTTACATCAGTGGTATGTTTAGTGGTGGGGAGTAAGTTTAGCCAAACCCTAAAAAGAACTTGCTTACATCTAGATGAAACAATAGTGTATTATTGCATCCATGGTTGTAAAAATCCTGAATAGTCTCTGATTAGTCGCCGATGAAACACTAACCGGTGGTTCACCGATTAATGGCCAATTAATCGCTAGGTGGTCAATGGCGGTCATATTATGGTCAAATTTTGGTAGGATTCTAGCCAAATTTCGACCAAACCTTATAAATTTCCACTAATTACTTTAAAAAATGGGTCAATAAGGGGTTAAAATATGTCTACTTTAATAAACGACATATAAAAATCTCAATCCGATTAATCTCTTTAATTCCTGATTAATCGTTAGTCAATACCCCACCGACCGACTAGCGCCTAGCAATTACTACAACACTATTTCCATCCAACCATCCCACCATATACAAAGTAAGTCAAACATAGTAAGGCCCATTTGTCCACCAAATCTAATGAAACTGGAAAACATTTAGTCAAAAAAAGAGAGCTGGAATTGGAATTAATTGCTTCCAATCATATCAACATAATGAATCCAAAAATCCACGTATTGATGAAGGAATTTTAAACATTCTCATGTATTTTTTTTTAACCGCAAACAGCAGTTTATTTATCACCAAATTATATACATTGTTTAGGACAAGCAAGACATTAGACCGAAACATTATTGGTGTAAAGTAGATGAATAACATTTGTCGTTCAAAAAAAAAATTGGGTGACCTAAGGGACAGATGGTAAAAGACCTGGAAACTAATGGGTTGGTGATGACTAAGGATTAGAGATTAGAGATTTTCTATTCTATTTGCTGTTTTTATATTTTTGTAACTAATTTAATTTGCTAGAGTGTGTTAACTAGAACTACATTCATTTGGTTATTATTTATTTTGTGAAATTAGAATTCATAAATATAAAACGTACTATAACTTCCCTTCCTTTGGTGTACGCTAGATAAAAATAGTAAAACATGTTATATGTACTTGATTAGTCATTGTGAATTGGTATATTGATTGTATTAGCAATTTAGTTTAAAAATTACACAAGAATAACGATTGTTCTTATTACCACGAAACGCGGGGTTTCGTACTAGTGTATTATTGCATCCAACCATATACAAAAGTAAGTCAAACATAGTAAGGCCCATTTGTTCACCAAATCTATGAAATTGGAAAACATGTAGTCCAAAAAGAGAAATGGAATTGGAATTAATTGTTTCCAATCATATCAACATAATGAATTCAAAAATCCTCATATTTTTTTAACGATGAACAGAATCAATCCCGAGCACTCTTGGGGCACTCACTGGACAAACGGAGTATTTAAAGATTACCAAAAAGTCCTATATGATTCTTTTATGTATAATGCTTAACCGTTCAGAGACAAATGTCTGATCAATTCAGATTAGATGTCTTAACCATTCAGACTCTGTATAAATCTTAACCATTCAGATGCAAATGTCTGAACCATTAAGTGTTGAACCAGTAAGATGTCTGAACCATTAAGAGCCTCATTAAAAGGTAAACAAACAGTCCCTTAGTCTTGTAAGTCTTCAAAATGTGATTAGATATATACACACACGTGTATTTCTCGTTAAGTCATTGCAATAACATTAACATAATTGTAAAATAGGAACTTATTTTATACAAGTTGCATTACTTTTATAGTGTACATACATGCATATATACATATATATCATAACGTACTGATCTTTTTGAATCTATAAGTGTGTGATGTGCGTTACTAGACAACAAACCGGAGTGTAACAAATTAAGCTAACCTAGTGTTATTTATCTCGAGCATTCTCTATGCCCTTCACAATACAAAAACACGTGATTAGCTTTGTTTAATTGCCCGTAGTTTACTTAGCGGGAGGAGCAGCACCACCAGTAGTAGGCCTACAAACAAAAAAGTTCTTTAATCAATAGAAAAAATATAGAATGATCGAGTTAACTAACATGTCAAAAACAAGAGCTTTTAGTGCGTGTCATGATGGGCGGGGTAAGATTGACCCAAAACACTTTTTTCAATATACGTCAGGGCAAAAACTTTTGTCAGATTGACCCAAAACACTTTTTTCAATATACGTCAGTGCAGGGTCACCCAGTACACTATAAAGAACTTTCTACCCATTTTCTTTTAATTCTATTCAGGTTTATATCATTCAAAAGTAAAAGAGTCGAACAAAAATAGAGAAGAAACTTACAGCCCAACAAAAACTTTGAAAGCATCATAGATTCCCCATTGTGCTCCGGTAAGAGTCCCAATCATAAAAATACGAAGAGGGAGACCACGAGTGAATAGACCAACCAAACCAATTTTCTTAATAGCCTGCATCATAGGTTTTAGAAAATTTTCGTGCATTTTAGCTTGTGCTTCAAAAACTACCAAAAGTAAATCAAGCATAGAGACGCACAATCGATTCTAGACCCAATAACCAATGAAACTAAGATCGGACCTAGGTCTAGCTTGACTTGAAAGTTGCATATTGTTTGCAACATTAGGTCAAAAGGCATGGTTAGGCCTGGTCTGGTCTATAACCGTATTTTAAATGTAATGTACAAGTTTTTCTGTGTACCATTTGATCTTTTTATGCATTGTAAAACTAATATAAAAGTATTTTACATAGAAATTTTTTTAAAAGTTAAACATTTACACCTAAAGATATGGATCGAGAAAAAAATCATCTGGCCAAGTTATGACCAGGTCCGATGCCCAAATTGAGATCCTTTTGAGAGGTTTGTTTTGATATACTTACGTCGCCAGCAGTAGCCCCTTTAGCATTATTGAGGAAAGAAACCAAATTATCAGCTGGATGTGAAACAATGGCACAAAATACACCAGCCACATAACCACCAGCAAAGCTCACTCCAAGCTGCAACTCTTTGCTACATTGGTCCTTCGGCGTTGGGATGGCATACTTGTACAACGACTCCACAATTTTTTCGAAAGATGCAAATTTCATCATTGTATCTGAAAATGTATACAAGATTAACTTTCATTCACCCCAAGTGGCCAAGTATTATGTAGACGTGTCAATATTGGCCCATTTACTTTAAATGAGCCAATTTGGGTGTTTGGACTCGTATGGGTCAAATCTAATAAGTTAGTTGAAAATGAAACATGTTGAAAGTCGTAGGAAGTCTGCTTGAAATGCATAGAACCTTGTAAATCATTTCCGTTTGATCACACTTTTAGCATGATTATATAAAACTAGAATGTTTCATTAGTAAATGAAACATGATTAGCTTCGATAAGTTACTAACTTACATGGAATTTGTCGTCCCCAAAGAGGAGCTAACCCCTTAAAAAGCCTGTAACAGAATAAATAAGTTGTATAAAAACCAAATATTGTATGTATCCAACTAAATTCTGAAATTATCAGTCGGACCAGGAACCAGCTACATAATTGGTCCGGATGAGTACTCTTGAACTGACTTCATTTTGGCCGGCCAATTATGGATCATACCGGTTGAAACAGTGAACCGGACAAGTGGGTGAGTCGGATTCTCAAAATTTCTTATTTTTGTTATATTTTTCTTTCCAAAATCTCATTTACAACTTCACGCTCCTTTTATTGTTTAATACATGCTTCATATTTTGTTAGCATTACAAGTCCAAACCAAACAACAATTAGTTCGTTATTTTGTTTCAAATTAATTATATATATAGAGGCCGGTTATTGTACAATATACCTTATCGTACGACGCGTACGAGATTGCCTTACAACATGCGAAATTTTCTTTACAACATGCGATTTCACTTTTTCTTCATTTTTTTGGTACATGCGATTTTACATTATTTTGTACATGCGATTTTCCCTTTTAAAATGTACATGCAATTTTATTTTGTTAATTTTGTACATGCGATTTCACACTTTTGTTGTACATGCGATTTTGTTTTTTTTAAACATAACGTGCAATTTGCCATCGCGTACGCGTCGTACGTTAAGGAATATTGTACGATATACTTTTTCTATATATATATTTAAATAATTTATGACGTGGACTCGTAAGGCACCAGTTTGAGAACCTGTCGTCCGGTTATGAAAACATTGAAAATTAGCAACAAACAAAATCATACCCAGAAACACCATCCGCTTTAATGAACTTTGGAAGGCCATCTGAGAGGCCTTTAGCATATCCAGGTTGCGTTTGGACACGAACCTTAACCGCCTCAAACGGGCAAAGAGCAATATCAGCAATAAATTCAGCAGATGCAGAACCAGCAAGGAAGATCAAGGTTTTATATTTGGTTGCATACTCAGGACCAGCCAAGTCAGAATATGTTTTCTTGAAGAATTCATAAAACCCGAATTTGCAAGCACCCTGTGCACTGTAACCAAGCAAAGTTGGAACCCAACCCTTGAAAAATCCCTTCATTCCTTGTTCCTTGAGCAATACTCCAAAACCAGAAGCAACACCCTTGTACTTTGTAGGGTTTATCTGAACAATTGGATGTTTAAATTTATTATTAACATGTATATCATAAAGCAAAGAATCAAGAGACAACATTTATATACTAATTAAGCATATTATTGTTTTATTTTATACAAGTTTCATGTTAACTTACATGGTTATTATAACACCAAATGGTAAAGATATTAAAGTTTGTTGTATAAAAAATGTACATATAAAATATCATAGTTCATATACACAGATAAAAGAAAAAATTATAGAAAAAAGTCTTTTAGGTTTGTATCGATTTCCAGGTTTCAGCCTAAGGTAGTGTTCGTTTCATGGATTGTAATGGAATTGGAATGAGAATTCACGCAGAAACTGAAATTTAATTTGTAGTTTAGGTGTGTTTGTTTTGAAAAATTGAATGAAATTGGAAAGTAGATTCCATTCCTTATTTTGTTGTTCAATTCCAATTAATTTTCTTGTTGAAACCAACAAAATAAGTAGTGAAATCAACATTTCAATTCCATCAAGATTCCATTTCATTCTGTGAAACGAACACTACTTAAGTGTTTAAAATCACGCTAGGCATCTTTTATTTGTCATTTTTGAAACATGTTTCATCATTTATCCTAAACTCTAGTTATGTGCCACTAAATATTGTTTTATTTTCACTATTCTTTTAAGTAAATGGATGAAAATACCCTCATGTGTTTTGCACTTGACTAGACTTAACTCAAAAAAAAAAAAAAAACAAACAAACAAACAAATGGAGTTTCAAATGTATGATGAAAAATGTTACAAAATTCAAACATAAATGATGACGTTTAAACAATAAGGCTGAAACCTGCAAGTTAAGTTGATGCAAATCTAAAGGACGTGTTCTATGTAATATTGTTGAGAAAAAAAAGCAACATTATGAATGGATAATTTTATAATGAGAATAAACCTGCATATTGCATTTGACAAGATCCAACGGAGTTACAGCCATATGTGTCAAACCACAGCTAAGAATACCACCAGCCGTACACGCTCCATAATACGCTGGAGAAAACATCGCGATCTTGCGTCGCTCGCTAGGAGCCTGAACCATGAAACCTCTTTTCGGTGACATTGACGTGAGTGGCGAAAACCTAGAAGACGTCAATGAATTCCGTTGATAGTCAATGAATCCTTTTGGAGAGTAGAGGAAGTTTGGGATGAGAGATTGGCGTGAAGAATCCATGAAGTTCATCGTGATTGTGCTGGAAATTGTTGTTAGAATTAATGCAAGGGAAAGAGTTATAGGGTTTGTTTGGTATAATTAAGGGAGATGAAGAAGGTGAGATTAATGGTGGAAATGCATGTGGATTTGAAGGCTCTTGTTCGTTTCTTACCCGCCATAGCTTTAAAATGGAAATTTTTATGAGGTTTTGCCATCTTGTAAATTTACAAAAATTGGCCTCTCAAATATAAGATGTCCATTTTTTATATGTTTTAAAGTTATACGAGTATTTTAGACGTCGCGCCACGAGTTGAAACGTACATGATCGAACTCGTTTTCAAATAAAATTTACATCGAAATTGAAAAAGTATGTATTTTAGTTGTCTAAAGTTGTTTAAATCTTATACACTTTTCACATATCTAAATTAACATTACCCTAATTTATATCTTTTTATTGGTACATTTTACGTTTAGTGTTTGTTTAAACTAGTAATAAGACCCGCACGTGTTGCGGTGCGGGTACGTCGTAAATGTCAAACAGATTAGTCCGCGTTATGTCCGAGTGTTTGTTTAAATATATGAAAACGTTTCAGTTGAACTCAATGTTACCTATATAGTATTACGGTTAGATCAAAACGTAAAGTAAATCTTATACCATATAATGATAACGTATTATATGCGACCTGATTAACTCAAATTTATACCGTCAAGCCAAAATTTATTATATGCAACCCGATTCATACGTAGAAAATGTACAAAATAAAGCACAAAAGCGTACATCAAATGCACGTCAAAACATGGACAAACTCATATTTATACAAAAAAGTATACCAAGACAATCGAATATTGTACCGACTATGTAGCATGATTATGTATGACTGATTATCGACCATTTACGTTAAAACATAGATCAACTCGAATTTTTGACCCGACTCGTTTCAAACAAAATTTTACGTATATAAAAAGTAAGCATGGAAAAGTATTATAAATGAAAACAAACTTTACCTTGAAACGTACATAAAAAGTAAGCATGAAATCATATTATATTTGACACGACTCGTTTTCAAATAAAATTTGCGTCGAAACGTAGATCAACTCAAATTTATATCAACACATACATAAAAAAGCACACAACAAATTAAAGTTTTATAAGTTAATGAACGAAACCATTATTAAAAAATCAGATTATATATATACTCTCGAGGGGGTCAAAATTGTATTTTTTTTTTTTCAATCATAAAAAAATGTAAGGGTTGAAAAATATATCTCCTAAACTTAAGGGCCAAGAGTGGGTGAAAATAAGATTTAACAAAGGAAACTACCAAAGTCGGGTCTTTAACAAAGTTGAGGTAAAAAAATGAAACTACCAAAGTCAAGGGTTTAAATTTGAAAATTTATGAAAGTGTAGGGGGAGACAAAGTCGATGGGAAAGCCCACCAACGTCAAGGATTAATCGGCGCCTCGGCGCTAGGCGGTGAGTTACTGACTAAGTTTTAGCTAGTCGGTCCAATTAGGCGGATATGGTCAAAATCGGTCTTGGTCGGTCAAAATCGGTCCCAGGCGGTCAAAATCGGACTAATCGGTCCATGTTTTACAGCCCATTAAACACTTAAACACAAAATTTGACCCATTTTTTAATCTGGCCCATTGTTTTACAGCCCAAATATTACTTATAAACCTATTTTAACATTTAATTTTAGGTATTTTAACATTTAACCCCCTCTATCTTTCACTAGCTTACATATGGTTCCTAAACTTTTAAATTTATTAATAAAAAGTATAAAGTTATCTCCTAAACTTGTAAATTTATTAATAAAAAGTATAAAGTTATATATATATATATATATAAATTTGTAAAATTATACTTAAAAAGTCTAATCCGATTAATCCCTAGGAGGTAACTCACTGCCCGACTAGCGCCTAGCGCCTTCTACAACATTGCTTTTAAGATGGTATGAACAATTTGACAATCAAAAGAATTTGAAAACAAAGCATGACATGCGTTGTACCACAAATATTACTGTGAATTATAAATGGTTTCATAATAAAAAAATAACTTTGAAATAGAGCTCCTAAAGAATACTGCAAATTCGTAGATTCAATGTACCATTTACTTTACCTAAAGATATGAAAAATGTACTGCGTTTCTGAAAGTCAAATTAGATTATCCTTTCATATCTCAATTAATAACCAAAATGTAAATCTAAATAGAAGGTAAACGGGCAACAAGTTACGCCGCTAACCTTTTCTGGATTACAAACTAAGTCTTTTAAAACTACATTTAAGGATATTGGTATCATAAAATTACTACGCATGACCCATTGGACTCGACCAAGTAGCTCCACATCCTCTGGCGTAAGGAAACCAAAAGTATCGAAAGCAAATGGTATACACACGTGTTGGTTGTCAAGACACACTTTCTCGTGTTTTGTCACTTTGCAAGAAGCAACTTTGAAAGCAGTCTGACATACAGTGAAAACACTACTCCCAAGCCCACAAGAGGGGGTGGGGGGGGGGGGGAACCCCGTTAGATCCACAGACGCGTGTTTTCCACACATTCATAAAATACCAAAATGTCGGCTTGTCTAAGGGTTGATCTTTCTTCTGATGGTTCAATTAGGAAATTCAACGATGTCTCTTTCTTAATAGAAATCACGACACGCCTCAATATGTCAAAAAGTACATCTTTAATCAAATCTTGTCGGTAGTTAAACCCTCGGAGCTCTCTACAATGAAATTTTAGGCAAACATCATCTTTCCATAATCGTTGCTCATCCGGTAGTCTTCATTCCGGTCAGCAGAATAATGGCTTCTTCAACCTTTGTTATCGTTGACGACCAACGTCCTTGCCTTCGTCTCCCATCGTTCTTCCTCCGGCAATCACTCCTACATCTTCTCTGACCAAAGCTCCGACTACATCCATAACTCCGACCATCAAGGCATAACTTTTTATCTCTCTACTCTCTAGACCACCACCAGCCCCCATCTTTACCCAAACCCTAGATCTAGTTAACCTTCCCTTTCACCCATCGCCACTGTCGGCTTCACCCACTCCACGGTAGTTGTCAACTAATGGTACCTATGTCATTAACAACCAACAACTGCTCATGCCATAGACCACCTATTGTCGTCGCCATCTGCTGCCCTCCAACACCGCCTGCTATTGTCATCAGCCTAAAAATAAACAAAAAATGTTACAATCGACAGTTTGACAACAATAATGGTTCCGTTTGAGCCTCGAGACCGGGTCTCTCTCTCCCTTCCCACCACCACCGCAGTCGCTTTTCTCGTCGCTTGTTTCTTCTTCGTCGGAATCGAAGGCAATAATCATCGCAACAGCCTTATTTAAGGTCTTTAAGAAGCACTGTCGTGAGCAATGGGCCAATGATTTAACAGGCAGTGGTGTAGTGGTGTGGTGGCGGTTGTGTTGCGGTGGTGAAAGCACGTCGCATTCTAAAAAAAGGAAAGGATGCGTGGACCATGATCGTAGGAAGGCTTGGACAAACAAATAAAGAAAAGGATAAGGGTTAATGTATAAAAAAGCAAGCAAAAGGAAGGACTAAAATGGAAATGTCAACGACATTTCCTATTAACATAGATCTATCATTGTATGAATTAATAGTTTTAAGTGTTGCTTTATACAAAGGTGATTTTTATTATTTTTTTGTTTTTTAAGGAAAACCTAGCAAGGCATTAAGGATGATGCATATGCATTTGTGAGCTTTAGATTGATGGGTATGTAAGTGTATGTTTGTACGTAAAATTAATGCACAATTGTAATATGTTTAAAGGCACAATTATATTTAGGTGTAGGGTACTTGCATAATTAAATTAAAACTCTTTATAATAATGAACAACACCTATAAAGTGAATGCACCATTGTGATGGGTTGTGTGGATCATACTTCATTAGTTAATTTGCACCATGTCGGTTCCCGATAATTTGCCAAGATTTCACGACACTTACAAATTTATAGTAGGGAAAGGTTTTAAGCAACTATATCTATACTATATAATAAAAGAAACCAATATTGGGACACTTGTCATTATTATAGACCATCCTTAATTGTAGATAATTATTATTTAATTTAAATTATTAAATATTAATTAAGTTAACATAAATCTTATCGACTCATTATCTTTTTTTATTAAAATCTATCTATACTATATAATAAAATAAACTAGATTTGGGACACATGTCAATCAATGAGAGCATCTAAAACCAAGTTTTTTTTTATCTTAAAAAAAATTAACTTGATTAATTGTATTAGAAATAACTTACGAATAGTTTCCAATTTTTTAGGAACTTCCGGAATTAAAAATTGTTTATAAATGTTTATATAATTATCAAATCCGATTTTTAGGAACTACCATAATTAAAGATTGTTTATAATATTTATAAATTATTAAAGTCGTTTAATGTTGTAAGTTACTACCTAATTTAACCTATCTTTAAAAATTATGATTATATTCTACCTTGAAAATTATATTTTGTAGTGTACGGTTTGGTTTGGTTGTTCGGCAAAATCAAAACCGAAACCGAAATGTCGGTTTTTGGTTTTTCAAAACCGTTCGGTTTCAGTTTCAGTTTTTTTTAGTTTTGGTATTTTCGTTTTTTACACCGGTTCGGTTCGGTTTTTCGGTTTTTGAAACAAAAGTAAGTAAAATTCAAAAATAAAAAATTATAATTCAAATTTAAGAATATTTCTTATATGGTTACATTTAAGTTATTATACTTAAGCTTTTAACTAAAAATCTATATCTATACTATATAATAAAATAAACCACTTTAGTGACACTTGTCATCATATTAGGCCGTCTCTTATAAATAATTATTATTTTAGTTTAATCTCTTCTAATTAATTATAGATAACACTTCTACTAAATATTATTTAATTAAATATCTTATATTATAGATAACCCTCCTACTAAATATTATTAGTTTAATATCTTATGGATAATTATTATTTAGGTTAATCTCCATCTCATTTATAATATTATTTCTTTTAATTAATTAGATTTGAACTTTTTTTTAGTTTGGTATCAAATAGATTTTACGAAACTTAAAATAAAATTAACTAATATTATTTATCATTTATACATTTACGGAGTTTTAAATAACGGGTTAAATTTATTGAATAATATATTTTTATCGCGAACAACAGAATAATCTATTTTTATCGCGAAAACCAAACTTTGTATTAATATATTAAATATTTTTATTTTCACTATACAAAATTACATTTACTCGACCCATGTAATACATTAGGTTTTTTTTTAAATATAACTTTTTATTATTTGATATATAAAATTAGATTTATTCAATTCGTACAATACACGGGGTTTTTAAGGATATATATTTTTTTTATTATTTAGTACACAAAATTACATTTTTTCAAACCGTGTAATGCGCGTATTTTTAAAGATGTAATTTTTTTTATTATTTGGTATATAAAATTACATTTATTCAACCCGCGTAATAAATGAGGTTTTTTAAAGATGTATTATTTTATTAATTGGTAAACAATATTACATTTATTCAACTCGTGTATATACCTGGTTTTAAAGATATAATTTTTTTATTTGGTATATAAAATTACATTTATTCAACCAGTACAATGTGGTTCTTATAGATATAACTTTTTTATTATTTAATATATAAAATTATATTTATTCAACACGTACAATAAATGAGGTATTTAAATATATATTGTTTTATTATTTAGTATATAAATTTTATTTATTCAACCCCGTGTAATACACGGGGTTATAACCTAGTAAATATTTAAAGCAACGCGATGTTTAATTTAAAATTTCATACATTAAATTAACACAAACGAAATAAAAATTTCATATCTATCTACTATAATAAAAGAAACCAATAAGTGACACGTGTCATTCATTGAAGAAGTCTACATTTGTAATTTCCTGCCTTTTCATACTTATCTTATATCAATTAATTAAATAATAAATAATTAATTAATATTAAATCTTATCTTACTTTGAATGTCGGATAGAATCATTCTATTTTTTCTAATAATATATTATCTTCAAATTTAAGTTATAAATTAAAGATATTTTTTTAAGTAATAACACAAAACAATAATCTTAAACTTAAAAAAACAATAATACGCTCATATAAAAAATATAAAGTACAAACAAAATATACAAAATAACTTATTAGACATTATATCAAACTTAAAAAAAAAACACTAATTAGGAAGAGAAGCTAATAATATAATTATGTTTTTGCTTTTTCAAATTGGGGTTCTAATCAATTCGAATTAAACTTAACCAAGTTTGTGAATTGATTCGAATTAAACCGAACCAAATTTATGATTTTTTAAACGAATCCAATAGCATATTATTTACTATACAAAATTTCATTTGTTTAACCCGTGTAATACACAGTGTTTTTAAAGATATAAGTTTTTTATTATTTAGTATATATAATTATATTTATTCAACCCGTACAATACACGGATTTTTATTATTTAGTATATAAAATTACATTTATTCAGTACAATACATGGGGTTCTTAGAGATATAATTTTTATTATTATTTAATATATAAAATTACATTTGTTCAACTCGTGTAATAAATGAGATTTTTAAAGAATAGCTGTTTTAATTTAGTATATAAAATTACATTTATTCAACCCGTGTAATACACGGGGTTCTAACCTAGTATTAAACTAATTAAATTAAATTAACAAAAACGAAATAAACAATTTCATATATGAAACTAACAAGAAAAATAGATAATGCCTCACAACAAGCAAATCACAAGCAAAGACACAATCTTTCATTACTAAATAGGATTTAATATTTAAACACGTACTCTTTGACCTCTTACTATTCCTTGTAACGTGTCGAACTCTCTTTCTCTTGTTTACATAGAGCATCATGACCAATCTTGTAATAAAACTGATGTTCTTGGTATTCGGCTGCCTAGTTATCAGTCTAGTCTATATGGAGATAAACTTAAACTCGGTTTAAGACTTACTCATATATTTATCATTATACAGGATTTCAATCTTTCAAGTGCTTGTTTAACATCTGTCAAAGCACACTTTGTAAAGTTGTTCGACTTCTCGAATCAAAGTCCATTATCTTATAATCGGTCAATCTTGATTGAAATGTCAAGACTTTATAAGGTCAATAAAAACATCACGTCGTCAATGGATATTTTGTTGACCGGCAACTTGAAACAACCAACTCATTACCTCTTAGAACTTGTAACTTTGAGACATGCACGATTGTAGTCCTTTAAGTAATTTTGAGGCATTTGTAAAAGTGTTCAACATCTTGCTTAAAGGTCTCTTGTATTATATTTAATATCGATTGAAGTATCAAGACTTTATAAGGTCAACAAACAATATTTACTTAGTCAATCACAACTTGGAACAACCAACTCATTACCTCTTAGAACTTGTAACTTTGAGACATACACGATTTCAATCCTTTAAGTAATTTTGAGGCCTTTGTAAAAGTGTTCAACATCTTGCTTAAAGGTCTCTTGTATTATATTTGATATCGATTGAAGTATCAAGGCTTTATAAGGTCAACAAACAACATTTACTTAGTCAATCCATGTTTTGTTTGCTAACAACTTGAATCAACTAACTCCTTACCCCTTTGTACTTCTGAATTTGAGACTTACTCGAGTCATTATCAATCCTTCAAGTACTTGTGAGACTGATGTGTGTAAAATGCAACATATAAATTACATCAAATAAGGCATAAAACTAACCCTTTTTTTAGTACTAATATTGGAAAAAGAGTGTTTTTGTCTTCCTTTTGTATGGGAACGGTTTGGTAAAGGTCTTGCCATTGTTCAGCGTTTAGAGGTCCTGCAATGGACCTGGGTCAAATTTAGTAGGACCTCCTTCAATACTTCACGGTATTGGATGGCGGGGGTCCAAACTCTTTGATCCCCTCATAAGTTAACTACTATTAATACTATAACCCGGCTATTTAGGACTGTATCCCTGCTGACTCAGACTACTTAGCCGAGGGTAACGTCACCGCCAAAAGCGGGGCCTACCACAATACTGCATTAATAACTTAATTCATTATCTTCCAATAATCCACCCTTTTAGGATTGTATCCCTGCTGACTCAAACTACTGGGGTGAGGGTAACGTCGCCTTCAAAAGAGGGGCCTACTACAATAACTAAGATAATCTCTTAATTATGTGCAAAAGTGCGGAAATAATAAAAGGTTATACTAGATACGAGTCGGAACCAAGTGATTCATCTTGTCTATCTGTTTTTTCTTTTATTTTTATTTTCAGCATTTTAGTTAGTTTTTATTTTTCTTAGTTTAAAACATTTTTTCTAAACTTTTATTTTGGTTAGACGTTGAGGATAAACCGGTACTAAAAGCTCTTGTGTCCTTGGACGACCTCGGTATCTTACCAACGCTATACTACACTCAACGATGGGTGCACTTGCCCATATGTGTGTTTAGTGTTAGTGAAATATCGTGTTTTATAAATTTAAAACTTGGCTAAAATAAGTGTTAAAAATGGCTTAAAATATACACCTAATATATATAACACTTCACACGCATCAAGTTTTTGGCGCCGCTGCCGGGGACACAAGGATTTTAAGAAAGTTAGGAATCAACGGCCTAATCATCTTTTATTTTTCTTTTTATTTTTTTAGGATTTTTTTAGTTTTTCAGCTTCTGCAGAGCTCAGCACGGGCCGTGTCCGCTGAACACGCCCCCATGCTCAATCATTGGAACTGGCAATCCTGTTTTACATCAGACAGTAAGCTGAACACGGGGCCGTGTCCACTCAACACGCCCCCGTGCCCAAGTTTCAGTTACTGAAAACAGAACCGTTAGATCCCGACGGTTGGTAATTTCTGACATAAACATGAGTGATAGTAATTATTTTTACTTTCGGCACTCTTATGGTACGTGGTGTCAATTATGTGGTGGCGAACATGAAGAAGTAAAATGCTACTTCCTAAATTATAGGCCCCACTACATGGACCCACCATCTTCTCACAACCTTAAGAGGGGCGAAAGTAAAAATAAGCACTATTTCTCCCTCGAATGCGCCCAGCCAGATATTCTAGGGGAAATGCTCCTTAGCGAGTTAATTCAACTAGAAGAGCTAATTCTGAAATGGATAGAAGAGCTTGGGAAGGATTTTATTGATCCACCCCAAGACGATACCCATGAAGAAATGTTGGAACCGCATTCCGACAACCTCGTTGCTCCCGAAAATACCTTCGTACCTAGCAAAGACTTGGACGATAGTCGTCCCTGTGTCGATTGTGCCGTGAAGGACTCTCCATCGACTTCGTTCGGTGCATACATAGACCTGAGCGATTCGGCATATACCTTCTTTAACAAGAGCCCGGGAAAGGGTTGGACTTGTCCACCTAGAATGAAAATAGGAATTACCCTCACCGACAACCTCTTGCGTTCTCGCCTTAGTCTAGGACAATTAAGGTATATTAGGCACTTTGGGGTTGTTCCAACCAGTAAGGAACCACCCGATATCGATGAAGATCCTTGAAGTAGCAAAACTCCATAAAGCAGCCTCCAGACACGGGGCCGTGTCCAGGTCAACACGCCCCCGTGCTCACTAAAAAAAAAAAAAAAAAAAAAAAGAAGATTCTCTGCTGATTTGGTCAGAATACGGACAAAATGTGTCAGGATTTCCTCTGAACACGGGGCCGTGTCCAGTCAACACGGGGCCGTGCCCAGGGCGCTGTCGTTTTCTTTAAATGCAGCCTGATTCCTGCTCATTTTGACCACATCAATTGACAGAGATCCCTGGGATTTTCACTCATACCATCCTAGGTAAGTGTTAAAAGAAGGTTCCAAGGGACCCTCTTGTCCCTTCCACTTTTATTCATTTCCTCCTCTTTCAAAATTTTTTCAAAATTTCCTCCATAGAAGCTTGGAAATCCCTTGATTCCAACCCTCTATGTGAAGTTTGTAAGATTATTTGCTAAAGATTCTGGCTTAAAGTTAGTTGTATAACTTTGTTTTAAATTATCTGAGCTTAAAACCCAGATAGAAATCATAAAAATAATTTAAAACTCCAAGATTCTTTAGCCAAAAATCCTGCAGACAAATGGACATGGGGCCGTGCTCAACGAGCACGGGGCCGTGTCCAGGGGCTCTGTTTTGTAAAAATTTAGCTTTCTTCGGTTTCCTTCGCAGAAAATGGCAAGCAGAACAAGCGGATCATCTTCAAGAAATAACCGACAAGGGAGGAGGTCTTCAACAGCAGAAGACTCTCTTGTAAACTATGTTTACGCCCTAAGGGAGGCTATTGATGAAATGACGGGAGTGGAAGAAGCATTGGTCGACCGTATCAACCATCTTACAGTAGGGCTGGAGGGCTGTCTCCATGAAGTAAACCTCTTGCACCAGAGGTTGAACCTTCTCGCCTCCCCGCCTTTGGTACCCATAATAACCCAAAGGGCGTGGAACATGGTGCCCGAAGTTGTCATTCCAGCCGAATGGTACGCCATGCACCAAGAGCTTCCGCGAAGAGTGGTGCAAGGAGTCCCGGTGAATGTTCCCCCTCAACCACCAGCAGCGGAGGAAAATGAACCCACATTCTTCCTTCCTAGGGAGATCGAAGAATGGCTTTAAACAACCTTTAGGGAAGAATTCGTTCGGCTAAAAGTCCTACTATATCGGGAAACTATTCTCGAAATTTTCTTAAAATAGTAGAACTCCTTATGATAACCTTGTGTACCTGCTGACCTATCTAGATAAGTTTTAGTTTTATTTTAATTTAGGATTATGTAAGTTATCTCTATGATGAAATGAAATGATGGTTTTAAGGTTTGGATGGTTTGTAATGAATAAAACACACTCATGGTGGTAAAGGATGAAAAGGGGAACGAGAAAAATGATCCCATGCACAAGAACGAGGCAACCCGACAATTTTCTCCATTTCAGAAGGTTCAACACGGGCCGTGCCCAACCAACACGGCCCCGTGTCAAACCATCTGCAGAAAAACGCCCAGTACAGGTAACTGGACACGGGCCGTGTTCACCCAACACGCCCCCGTGTCCAGACTTCTGTCTCTCTTATTTCAATTTTGTTACTGGCACTTGAACACGGGGCCGTGCCCGGATAACACGGGGCCGTGTTCAGTGCCCAGTAACACAAATTTTTGCTTTTTAAACACTATTTTACACATCTAATCAACCTAAAAACTTATTTTTGGGACACATTGAGGACAATGTGCAATTTAAGTGTGGGGGGGATGCTAAAACCTTGAATTTTGCAAGTCCTAAATACAAGCCTTACACAAAACTCTATTGGAACCGCTAATCACCCCAAATTTTTTCAAAAATTTCATATTTTTTTACTTGTCTAGGTTTAACTCGGGAAATTCAAGTTCTCAAAAAGGTTATATTTTTACAAATTTACAACCGATAGCGTAGTGATAAAAAGAACCAACATAAGAAAATTATGAAAAGGCATGACAAACTTATTTAAAATTTGATTATATATACTTGATCACATAAAAACCCATTCCCACGAAAGTGAGTTTTGAGCCTTTATTGAGCACACAATTACATATCATTTGACTAAATGCTCATTTTTCGTTTCTTGTGTGAATAGCTGTTTGGTTCTTACGACTCTAGAACTTGCCATGACAATACATTCCCGGTCCTTATCAACTTAAACCCGAGTAAGTAAATGATGGAGGCATTAGGACTAACCTTTTTCATTTCTACACCATTATTTTTCTTTTTCTTTTACCACCTACCCAAAAATCCCCCTAGTTAGCCCCTTTGAGCCTAAACCTTTTCGTTTCATCACCCAAACAAAAACCCTTTCACCCACCAAAACCTTTTTCATTTTTAACCCTTTATTTTAGTAACAAGTTCGGTTCTTCGTGAAAAAAAAAAAAAATTTTGATAATAATGAAGCAAAAAGAAAATAAACAAACAAAGTAATCAAAAATAACTTTGTTTGAATAAAAGCTTCATTAAAAATAAAAGTTGCAAAAATACGAAAACCGACACTTGTTACGCTTTTCTACTAACCACTAACCCAACCACCTACCTTTAACCCTAGCCAACCCTTAACCCGCAAAGTCCTCTTGATATCTACAAAGGTATAAAAGTTAAAAAGGAGGAGGATTGATTTCTTGGCAAGCCTATGGTAGGAATAAGTTCCATGCCGCTCTCGAGTGATTCACTAAAAATACACCTTCGGCCGAGTGTGAGTGATTTCCCCGCGAGGTATGTGAACTTGTATATAAATAGAATTTTAAAAAGGCATGTTATGCCCAAATAAGTAATTTCTTTTATGAACAGTTCTAAATAAATCATTACGAATAGGAGTGTAAATAAATAAAAATAAAACCCAAAAAGATCTTGGAAATCCCGACACTCTACGACAAGCCCAAAACCTTCTCTTCTACCTATTCCATTTGGGAGTGTAAGCCACATATTAAAGAGTTTTGCTTGAGGACAAGCAAAAGTTCAAGTGTGGGGGTATTTGATGTGTGTAAAATGCAACATATAAATTACATCAAATAAGGCATAAAACTAACCCTTTTTTAGTACTAATATTGGAAAAAGAGTGTTTTTGTCTTCCTTTTGTATTTTCAGGATTAAATGAGCTAAAAAAACGCAAAAGAAGCAAAAAGACAGCTAAATCCAACATAAATACAAGAAAAGGAACATTAGTGGACTGCCCGAACCCTCAACGGCACCTTCCAAAGCAAAATAGAGAAAACAGAAGGCTGAACACGCCCCGTGCTCAGCCAGCACGGGGCCGTGCCCAAGAAGCAGCAGAAAAGACAAACCTATAGAAGCTTCTATTGCCCATCACGGGGCCGTGCTCAGCGGACACGGGGGCGTGTCGAAAGTACAGCAGGCGCATTTATTGTAATTGCGAATTACAATTAATGAGGAGAGAGAATGTCAGACGGACACGGGGCCGTGCCCAGCGGACACGGGGCCGTGTCCAGTTCTCTGTTCAGCCTATAAATAGGAGTGCTTGGATTCATTTCATCTCATCCCTTGGCACACCACCTCTCTCACACTTCATCCACCACCCACCACCATCACAACACCATCATCCACCACCATCATCCATTGTCCATCGTAGAGTGTGTGAGTCGTCTCGGGATCCAAGATTGATCGTAAGAGTTCTTGACAATCAAGGCCATGTTTGCCTAAGTCTCTTACATCACTTGGTGAAGACAAAGTGTCTAGTATAATACTTTTTATTTCTAATCTTTTGCACTTTTTATTTGGTTTTGTATTAATGACTTTAATAACTAGTTACTTATGTTGAAGGTGATCTTTCCTTATCGTTTGTCCGTGGTGTCTTGGCATTATTTTACTGTCTATATAAAATAAAGGATTTTCACCATTCATATCTCCACGGTCTATATGGAGGTATGTTGGCTACCTGGTAGGGGGTTAAGGGAACGGTTTGGTAAAGGTCTTGCCATTGTTCAGCGTTTAGAGGTCCTGCAATGGACCTGGGTCAAATTTAGTAGGACCTCCTTCAATACTTCACGGTATTGGATGGCGGGGGTCCAAACTCTTTGATCCCCTCATAAGTTAACTACTATTAATACTATAACCCGGCTATTTAGGACTGTATCCCTGCTGACTCAGACTACTTAGCCGAGGGTAACGTCACCGCCAAAAGCGGGGCCTACCACAATACTGCATTAATAACTTAATTCATTATCTTCCAATAATCCACCCTTTTAGGATTGTATCCCTGCTGACTCAAACTACTGGGGTGAGGGTAACGTCGCCTTCAAAAGAGGGGCCTACTACAATAACTAAGATAATCTCTTAATTATGTGCAAAAGTGCGGAAATAATAAAAGGTTATACTAGATACGAGTCGGAACCAAGTGATTCATCTTGTCTATCTGTTTTTTCTTTTATTTTTATTTTCAGCATTTTAGTTAGTTTTTATTTTTCTTAGTTTAAAACATTTTTTCTAAACTTTTATTTTGGTTAGACGTTGAGGATAAACCGGTACTAAAAGCTCTTGTGTCCTTGGACGACCTCGGTATCTTACCAACGCTATACTACACTCAACGATGGGTGCACTTGCCCATATGTGTGTTTAGTGTTAGTGAAATATCGTGTTTTATAAATTTAAAACTTGGCTAAAATAAGTGTTAAAAAGGGCTTAAAATATACACCTAATATATATAACACTTCACACGCATCCGAGACCTTTGTCAAAACACACATTGTAAAGCTATTCAACAACTTGCATGTAAGTCCGCAAGTCTTATATCGATAATGATTGAAGTGTCAAAACTTTATAAGGTAAACAAAAACATCGACTTGGTCAATAGATGTTTTGTTGGCTTACAACTTGGAATAACTAACTCTTCACCTCTTGGAACTTCTAAACATTTGACCTGTTATACAATGTTAGTAGAAGTTCTAAAGGCTTACATTTTTAAATATATGTCTTTGTGACACATATATTATATGTTTTGAGTTAAGTTGATTTTACTTCTTGAGGTTTGACAAATGTGGTGAGGTTCCACCTTAGTTTGCCATTGCAAACTTGTGGAAACCTTTCTAAAGGTTATCCAAGTAGTTTGAAAGAAGAAAGAAGAAGAAACGTGAAGAAAAGTGAGTGAAAACTCACTTAGAACACTTGAATGTTTTTGCCTTGCTTTGAGATATTTGAGAGGATTAGAGAACTTGAGAGAATATTAGGTGTGTGGAAAGTGTTTAGAAGGTGGTGAAGGCTTGTATTTATAAGTGTGGATTAGGGTTTGTGAGTTAATAAAGGTGGAAAGTGATTGGAGGAGAAATAGGGTGGAAAAGGTGAAATATGATTGGTTAAAGAAGTGTGGAAGGTGATTGGAGGAGAAATGAGGTGGAAAATGGTGAAATATGATTGACTAAAGAAAGGTGGAAGGTGATTGGAGGAGAAATGATGTGGAAAAGCTTTTGGTTTTGCACACTTTAAGTCTCTGCACTTTGTAACTAGGTTATTTTATGCCGTTTTCTTGTATTTTAACTTGTTTTTTGGTATCCAAAATGTATTTTAAGTCTCAGTTTTGCGTATAAACACGTATTTAAAGATTGATTGCGTATATAACACAAATATGAAAAGTAACACGTATATGGTTAAAATGAATTTCAATTATGATCAAAGCCCCGGATTACAAGATTGAAAATGAACCACGAATACGACACGATTACAAGTTTCTAGAAATAGAAATGCGAATATAACTTTCTAAGTATGGAAAGTACATAATGCGGAGCGTTACAACCGCTAGCCACCTGCCGCCGCCAGCCTACGTCATCAACCACTGGCACCGTCGCCGAGCATACTATGTCGCCCATCGTCGCCACCCGCCACCACCACCACCCTCCACCACCGAACACTGGTGCCACCATCCCTTTCGCCACCGAACACCGGCGCCACTGAACACCACCGACCACCGCCACCACATCCCACCACCACCTCTACCTGCTGCCACCAACCACCGTCGCCGCCGCCCTTTGCCACCGAATATGTGCGTCACTGCCGACCACCACTATCATCCACCATTGAACATCGACACACCGCCGTCGCCACCCTCGGCCACCGACGCCATCATCTATCGCCACCACCCATCGCCGATTTTATTCCTTCTTCTTTTCCTAGCCTACCAAACACTACAAGGTAATGATTCATTCCATTCTCATGTGATAACTAAACAAGACCATGGAATTAAATGATACATTTCATTCCTTTGTCCATTCCATTCACTTGCCCATTCCATTCACTTGCCCATTCCATTGCCGCATACCAAACATACCCTAAATGTCCAATTACCCACCAACTCAACCCAGGAACCATAACTCATGATTGTTAATTTAGTCGTCTTTACACTAAACATAGTGAAAACAAAAGTAGGGGAGGAAATGTGGTGGTTAGCCCGTTTAGTAATCTCTATGCACTCACCAAAGTATGTTTTCCAATTTCATCACTCCTTACTCGATTGTACGAACACACAAGGTTCATTCAAATTGTAATAAATGTATTATGACAATAATCTCCATTAGATTGGTTTAATAATCTATTTCATCATATACTTGTCCATTTAGGTTTCAATATGTGTAGTCAAAATTTTGAAACTAAGATCACAATTAGTGACTGCATAATAGTTTTGTTGCCCGTCTACCTTTTGTTTTGATGTAACTTGACAAGTATGAATGAGATCGGCAATGAGTTAACAAAAATACGTTCAAAGTTCGTCAAAACCAATTTATGTTATATTCCATGTGAGCTAATATATTCAAACACTTATAAACACCTCTATATACATGCTAGGGTTACACACAAAACAAAAATGAACCATATATAAAATTAAGGAAGATCTATATAAAAAGTTCTTCCACAAAGTATCAAAAACTCAAAAACTATTTGATATTTGTTTGACAAATAAAACTTGGGAGGGCTGAACGAGCCCTTTAAGATTTTATCATAAGAACACTAGTTTAAAATTCATAAAAACTAGTAATATGACCCGCGTGCGTTGCGCCGCGGACCTATTGTAAACATCAGATAGATTAGTCCATGCGTTATGTGATGCCTTAATCATATGAAAACGCATGTTCCAACATATTTGATCTAAGTCAATGTAACCTATATAAGCATTGCAGTTTCAACAAAAAGTAATGTAAATCAAATTTATATCGTATAAAAGAAAGGGAATGGAATTCGAGTTGGTTCGTTTAGTGAGAGTTCTACTTAAACACTACACCACCCTTACCTTTGCATCAAGACTTAGCAGAGTCGAAATGTACAATAACTCAAATTTATACCGTCAATTGAAAAAAATATAATATTTGACTCGACTTGTTTCCGAACAAAATTTACGTACGTAGACCGATCGAAAACATACATAAAAATTAGCATGAACACGTATTATATTTGACCAAACTCATTTCCGAAAAAATTACATTGAAACATGACTTATACCAACACGTAAAAAAAATAAGCACGTGGTAAAATACTGTTTTTTCATTTACTTCAACACGTAGACCAGTAGTAAATATACATAAAAATAAGTATGAAATCTTATCATATTTGACCTAACTCGTTTTCGAAAAAAGTTACATTGAAACATAAATTTATATTATTTACGTCGAAACGTAAATTTATACCTACGTGTATATAAAAATAAGCATGTAAGAAAATAGTTTTTTTCATTAAAGTTAAGGAATGAAAATATAGTAGGGTGTAAACTTGAAACGTTAGAATTATAGAGTTTGTAGAAAGTTTAAGGGGTGTAATTGACAATTGTCAAAGTATAAGAGTTGTTTTTGTCGGTGGCATAGGCCACCCGACCTTTCCGGGAAAAAAATTACATCGAAACATTAATTCATGTCGTTGAAGCATAAAACAAATATATAACATTTAAAAATAAGTTTGTCAATTCCCCACGAGTTGCGACTTGTCACTCGCTCTCGGAACAGAACTCAGTCATCACGTGTTCATGTTATGTCGACATTTGTCATATTCATGAAAAAAAAAACATATGAAAGTAGAAAAAAACAAAACATTTACACATTGTGGCTCCTTAAACCGCAGAATTAATCAACATTTTAGAAACTTTGTATAACAAAATCAAAACCATCACATACACTAAAGCGTTGTAGTGAGAGCATTTAAATATATTGAAAACCTTATATATAAAGAAGCGAAACCGGAAAAAAAAAGTTATCGCACGCGTTGTAACTTCGCGAAAAAAGAAACTCACGTGAAAATTTCACTTATTAAAAGAGAGAAAAAAAAGGCAAACTGAATATAAAAGCACATAAGAAATATTTGAAATGAGAATCGAACTCACGTCAAATGGTTAACCTAAAGCACGCCTACCACTTTGGACCATATCATATTTCTATCCAGGCTTACCTTTTTAAGTTACTTAAAGTAAAAATGACATGGGTTGGCATAATCTTATTGGCCACCGACTTTAGTTTTTGAGGTCAAACTTGCAAAAAAGTTTAACTAAATAGGCTAAACATGCCAACCTATCATGGGGTGTGAGCTGATTTTTATATGTTTGGTTTCTATTTCTTTCTATACGTGTCTAACTTCTCTTTCACGATCATTCTAGTCGACTGGTGTGAAAAGTGACATTTTTTTGAAGGGTGACTTTCTATGTACTGACCAGTAATAGGTCACTGAGAGCTTGTCGATGACAAGCTACATATCTTGCTATTATTACTATATATTATTACTAGGCTATCACCCGGGAACATCCCGGGTTAGGAAAATTTAGTTTTCAATAATAAAAGGTACATAAACAATATTTTGAAACTCGTTAGTATCTTCTTTCCCTTCCCACAATAATTTATTTGTTCCGTTTCATCAGTATCCTAACCTTGTCTCCATGTGTATTCATAGTTTTCGTGTAAAGCTTATTACCTTTTAATTATTAATGAGATCTCAGTTAAAAAAATGTTTCGTAAACCGATACAAAATGTTATATTGTTTGTTTTTAAATTATATTATATTATATTATGCTTTTACTTGAATTTTCAACTAATAAAATTCATATACATATTATAAACAACGTGATGAAATCCTTACACGACAAATGATAAGTTGATTAATTTAAAAAGAAAAAAATATATTGGTTAAAAAATGATAGATTTATTCATATGTATTAAAAAAGCATATAAAGAACAAACAACCACGTCAAACAAACTGAAATATTCAAAAAAATATAATAAATAATATTTTGTGTAAAAATATAATAAATAATATTTTGTGTAAAGCTTACCTTTCGAGAACTTTGGTTCATTTGCACAAATAATTCAAGAATCCCATTTGAGCAAGAGGTTTAAATTAGAAGCTTATGTATTACACGAGTTGAATAAAGCAAATATAAAGTAGTTACTAACAAAGATCTAGAAAATATAAAACAATATTTTGAGATATTATTTGACATAATAGAATACAAATTAATGAAATTGAAATAAGAGAAGCAAACAAAACTCAAACTTACTAAATTCAGACATGACACAACAAACTACTTAGTTATTAATAAACTACATTTAACATGATCGGGTATTGTAATGTTATAAAATGAAAACTGGTCACACACGAACAAATAAATAAGTTCACAAACTCTT
The DNA here is from genome assembly GCA_030545235.1 of Helianthus tuberosus. Lineage (NCBI taxonomy): Eukaryota > Viridiplantae > Streptophyta > Magnoliopsida > Asterales > Asteraceae > Helianthus > Helianthus tuberosus. Next base: position 180,989,972 of record CM060359.1, read on the forward strand.
AAGCACAAAGAAATTAGAAAGAAGTTGGCATATAGCTTTTAAGTACCTTATCAACATATCCAATTAGACATACTACATGTTCAAAACAATACACCTCCTCACCAAACTTGCTAAAGTATAATTATAAGCTTATCAACAAATGAGATGATATAAATTTAAAATTTAACCTGATGATAACCAGGGTGGAATCTTCGTATAGTCCGAAACATATGGCATCATTCAACCTGGGTCAACGGCCAAGTGCAAATAGAATCAATTGAAGTCTACTCATTCAGGCAATATCTCAAACACTCGGCGTGCAACCTTAGAGCCATTCTTTGTTCTTGTTGTTGGTCTCATTCACAACCCTAATCAAAGACAAATGTGTATTAACAAAAAACGTGAGAAATTGAGGAAGTAAAAGTAGAAGGAAAACTGGAACATATTGCCTATGCCCCTCCCAATTTATAGAATTTTGGGTAAATAAAATATAGTAGAGTTTATATAACTCAATAATGTATTCAAACTAAAATACACATAAGCGTCTATTGAGGTTGCGTACTTACATTTTCTCCCATAAATGGAAGGTTTTATATTGTAAATAACATGATGTCTTCATTAGGATAGATTTTTATAGAATAAAAGTAGAATGAAAACTGGAACATATTACCTACGCCACTCTCATCATGTGCGTTGGATAAATAAGAGTAGTGCCTTATAGCTCCATATCAAGTACCATGCATCACAAAAAAAAAAAAAAAAACTAAATCAAACGAAATCACAAATACCAACCTATTTACTAAATCAAACGAAAATGTGGAATAATTGGTTATTCTAAGTAACCTACTCCATATCAAGTACCCTCGTCGGCCCTAGGCCGCTCCCAACACCGAGTAGTTTTAGGAGAAGAACCGAATTAGGTTAGGATATTCTTTTATTTTAATGAACCCCAAAATAATAACCCAATTGGAAAACGCCCGGTACCAACCCTAGTTCTTTTTCTTGCCCCTCTTATCAATCACTTGCAGAATCCTAAAGTCAAACTCAACTAAATGCTAAAGTTTTTTGGCTGACGAAAACCCCGTATATGTTTAAAGGTCAGCTTAGCTCCAGAAATATGCGATAATAAATTGTGGATCATTCGGGCCAATATGGATTCAGGTTGAAAACGGGTCAAAAAAACTTTTGTAAAAAAATATATTATTATATGACTTGAGGGGTGATGTTCCGTTTAAAGACTTTAAACTTTTCATTCGGGTCAAACACTTTTTGTCCAAAGACTTTAAACTTTTCATTTTTTAAATAAATAGTTTATTAAGTGTAATTACAAAAGTTAAATTGTTCACAATACACGTCAGTCGACTAACCCATGGAACCCAGTTGACCCTTGATAAAACATTATTCGAGTCTAGCTTAATAAGTATCTAATTACAAGTTGAACTAACCTGGGTTGAAATGAAAATACATCTGGGGATAATAGAATCTAGGCAATATTAAACTTACACTCCTTGTGAAGGTCTCAACACATCCTAAAGTGTAGTAAAAAGAGTTCATAATTTACCTAAACAAAATGTCTATTTTCTAAGATCAATGCCATCACCTAGGGGTCAACTTAAAAAAAGATGTTCATATATAAGTTCATGCACTTGAATCAGTTTGTGTTGGGGCAATGGCCTTGCTTATTTGCATAGGATATTATAATAAGGAAAAGGTCAAACATTTGTGAATGTATGGGAAGATAATATCTAGTTCAAAAGACTCGCACAAAGACTGTTTACTCGGTGCCAGCAGATAAGAATGTTGACCCAACACTTGATACAAGGACCTGTCCACTGGGATGCCTTCTGTCCTCGTCGACCTGATATATAAAATATGCATACGAATTAACTTTATTATAGGTAATACTTAATTAGTTTGCAAGAAGCAGAAGTGATACCTTATCCCACTTAGATTTCATATTCGGTCTACCCTCTCCAATCACCACCAGCAATCGGTGCACAACTGTTGGTTCAGGCCCAAGAACACACACTCAAAACAAACACACACTCAAAACTCACGTAAGAATCTATATGAAGTATAACATGCAGAAAAATAAAGATGAAGACTGCTTAAAATATATCATCGAATTAATACGTGGTACACAAACAAACCATCTCACTACTCTATCTATAATAAATAAACAAAGAAATAAGCACATGCAAATTAATTAACCACGTATCCTTTTTTCCAGCAACAAACTTCAACATTCGCAGCTTCTTAACGTCCATATTCTAGCTAATTCGGTCATCCAATACCAGGTCAAATGTAGACCAAAACTGGGCCATCTGACCCGTTATAACTTAACACTTATCTGGCCCATTCAAGCAACCAAAGAACATAACTTGCAATCAACGAATATGATATAACTTGCAATCAACGAACATGAGATAACTTGCAAAATCATCAATCCATAAAACAAAAAAGAAAAAAAAAACTAAAAAGCTATTAATACGATATCAAAGAACATAACAAACCTGGCCTATGGCAGCAACATAAACCTCCTCTTCAACCCTGTCACTTCTTCTCTTAACTTCCTGTTGTCCACAGAGCAGAAGATGCCTCTTCAAGGCATCTATTCTACATAAGATAAAAACATATCAGTCAATATTATGCAAATAGTTGGAAGAAAATTTCGGCAGAAAACATCAATTTACAAAAAATAATTGTATACAACCAATCACATTAGGCATTTGACACCCAACCAGGTCAACATAACTAATTCTTAGACCACAAAAAGTTAGAAAAAAATCAAAATCGTTTACTAATTTAGCTGGCATATGAAATAGAATGGAAAAAAGAGAAATCACATTGTAAAGCAGGGGTGTCATATTCTATAAACAATTGAAACCAACTGAACCGATGGGTAAAGGCTCGAACGCCATACACTCACGAATCTCATAAACATCTGCATTTTCAAATCCTAACTTTAATTGGAAATAGACTCTAATATCATCGCGGGTTATGTTGGGCATCAAAAAGGTATGAATGGGTTGTCATGGATCAAATTTCGTAGGATAGAAGACTCCCACGGGTTAGGATGGGTTGTGGGAAGACAACTTATGGGTCGTACTGCCAATTGCTTATGACTACCCACACTCGTCACCACCCGAGCCAACGTACCTAGCACCAACCATCGCCTCTGCAACAACCAACATCAACTGAAGCCACCACCTTAGCTACCGTCAACCAACGCCACCATCGTCAACTAATGCCACCACCACAGCCACCGTCAACCAACGCCACCACCTTCAACCATCGCCACCACCGCAGCCACTGTCAGTTAAATGGTCCAACCCGTGTCAGAACCACACATGGAAGATATGAGAAATCATGAAAAAATAGTCAGAGAGTCAAAAACAAAAACAAACAAACCTGGGATTAGACCTTTGAAAGTGAGAAGGAAACAAAGAATCCTGTTGAATCCATATACCTGCTCTTAGATCCGAATTTCTAATCACACAAGACACGAAAATGAATAAACACAAGGTGTCAAGCCATTCGAAGCATGAGAAACAAATTATATACAATACTAAAGACGAGAAAGAACAATTGCAAGCAGAGTAAAGAAACACAGTTATATACTTTCTTTCTGTTAGTAACCGCTTAAGCTCGTATCCACCACAGAATTGAGCAAATCCGTTTGAAAAAACATCTAATGTCTCAAAGTTTCAAGCGATCAAACTAAACGATAACTGACCTTTAATGTTACTGTAACATCAGTTGTTCAACGTTTGCCTGCAACTCACTGAGCCGTTTCTTTGCATAAACCGTGACTATGATTGTACTAACGATCGTTATAACAAACCCACAAACCATGAACACGATCTGAAGCGGTGCAAACGATCTTTGGTCTTTCGAAGCATTTGCCAACGTTCGTATCATTATGCCCCTGCAAAAAAATGAGCAAATAATAAGATTTTTTTAGGACAACGCCTCGCAAATAGGGGTGTGAATTTATGACACGGCCCGAAAAACATGACATGAACCTTACGTGAAATTCACGGGTTTGGGTTTTGTCTAAATGGGTTCGGGTCAGTTTCAGTGAACACAAGAATGTATCTTGGTTATAAGTTAAAAAGTTAAATTGTAGTTAGCCTATTCATGAGGGGTAGCCTCTTAGTGTGGGTTATAAAAATGGAGAAATTATGAAATTAGCCATTGAATCACACAAATCACAAAAATAGCCATTTGTAGCGTCTTTATGGAGACTCTAGTCTAGCGTCTCTATGGAGACTCTATACCTGGTGTAGCATCTCTATAGACACGCTACAACCTTTTCCTTTTTTCCCTTTTCCATCATGATTTTCTAAACAGACGTAACTTTTTCATGCAATTATAATCGCTTGAACACAAATGTCAATCGTTTAAAAAATATTATCGTATGAAAAAGTTATACCCTAAAAACTAAAGCCTAGTGCTAGAGTTTTCTTACCAAAAAAAGTTATACCCTAAAAAGTAAATGAAATTTGAGGCTTCAAATTTAGTTTTTTTTATGTGTAAGAACGGGTCTTTTGGACGAACGAAGATTATTTAGTTTTATTTAGAGTTATTATTGTTTGACCCGACCCGACCCGACCCGAATCGAATAGCCGGCCCAAACATATAACCCGAAACATAGCGATAGGAAAAAAAATTTGGGTCCCATAACTTTCCGTCCCTGCGGAATTTTTGGTCAAGCTGTAAGTTGTCCAAATAACCTTATATAATAATCCAACATTCCACATTAAAATTAGCTATCACGGTTTGTACAACTTAACCTGAACCACTCAGTCATGCAATCCAGATTATGATATGTTCTTGCAGCCATTACTGTTGATTTATCATGGTTGTGTAGACACTTTTTCAAGCCCTGAAAACCGCCCCAGAAAGCACGACGTTGTCGTCTCATTCGCTGGGTAGATTTACGTCACCTTTCACCGCTGTGACACGGCCACCGATCACATTATTGAGCTTAGTGTATTGTTAAAGATCCGAACAACATCTAGCGGGTTCATACCATCCGTTGATTCAAGTTCTCCAAATGTATAGTTCAACTCAAATCTAAAATATACACAAATTCGAAATAAATTTCATTCCAACTTCAGCCATGTAACAAATCCTTTCTCTATAAAACAATTAAAAAAGTAAATAAATCAATAAACGAATTCATCGCAACAAATAGAATGCGTCCAAGAGAAAGAGGCGTGTAAGGAGAAGAAGATTGTGTTGTTTTGCCGCTCAAACGAATCCAGTAAGGAGGATTACAATGACACGTGGCAATTAATAGCTTTAGTGGTTGTCAAGTGGCTAGAGTTTGTTTTAATTTATCATAATGCATAGATATACATATTTTAAATATGAAAATGAATAACATAGATGTTTGGTTTTGATTAAGATAATAAAATCATTTCGTTACTGAGAATATATGAGATTGAATTAAAATCATTTTCTTATACATAAATTAAATAAGGAATAATCAATTTTTAAGGATAATATTCACTTTTCCCTATCAATATATACTTTTATGGCCTAAATTAGTTTTATGGATTTTGCAATAACAAATAAGGTTTGTCAACTCAAAATGTGATCGACAAACAAAAGAATGGTTTGTCAACCCTAAATTAGTTCAGATGGTTGGCTCGCGCGATGCGACATGGATTTAAACGTAAACATTTTCAATCGGTGTCTTACCTTCAAAAAAACAATTTACAACCTTAAGTGTTACCTACGGTATGCAATCTGACCCGCTACTAAAAAATCACTTGTAACGCGGATGTGGCACTCTAGCTCATATATTGGTAGTTCATAGAGCATAGTACTTACTCATCTTTATTCTAAGCACAAAAAGTGATCCATATATTTGTCGCTGATCTTGCAAATTATATGTCACCCGATGCATAAGAACCGACCATTGTTCCGTAAATCAGCATGTATCATTATATTGAGACACTCACCCAAATATGCCCTGTAAATAATTAGCAACCGCATACATTACAAATAGAGGAAGACAACACAACATTTACAAACGATCAATGAGTCACTTTTACCTCAACAATGGAGGAACTCGCTATAGAAAGAAAAATGTTTTGCCTCACCAAGTCTTTATCGCTTGGCAAAATCTTGGATTGTTCATCTACAATAGCACACAACATTGCAGAGTAAGTCAAACATTTAAGTGTTAGTTTTAAATATCTAAAATAGTAACTGAGCTACATATATTAAAATTAGTTATTCTTCAAAACATATGCACCTGGATCAAGAGGTGACCAATTTTCTGCAATGAAGTAATACTTGCAGCCTACCTAACAGCAATATCACAATTTTCAACTGGACACCTTCAATTCATCAACCAAAAACATCAATTCACAAAAATTCATAACAAAAATCGTTAACAAAATCAAACTGCCTGCGTGCGCGCGTGTGTGTGAGAGAGAAAGAGATAGCTATACATACATATATATACAGAAATCAAGTAACCATTTCACCTCAAAGTAACGAATTAATCGAAAATCATACCGCAAAGTAAAATATATATACACAAAAATCAAGTAATTCATTCACCTTAAAGTAATGAACTAATAGAAAATCATACAGCAAAGGAAAATTAAGAGAGGAAGAAGTGAAGAACACAAACCTGTAATAAGATTTCAAACATCATATGACTTTGAATCAAGAAAACCAATATCGTAACAATCAAAGAATCTCAAAAGAAACCTGGATGAGATGATTTTTGGGATTAAAGATCTGATGACTTTCCTAGGGTTTTGTGGTGGTGGAACCCTAGCCGCCGCCCTGTGCCTTGAACCATAACCATCACAAGACCACCGTTGGACAAAACCCTAAATGAACTCATGTCGCTGTCATAGTTCCTCTTCAGGCCACCACCACCGCCACCAACTTCCTCTATCGAAGCACCGCCACCGGATGGGCAGCTGTGACTTCCGAGAACCTCTACCGTCTTCCACCAACAATCAAATATAACAAAACGGGTTGATAACACATTGAATCGATTGAACTTCATAGCCTTGAAGATGAAGAAGAAAGGGAAATCATGAAGCGTGAAGGAAAAGAGTGATGGATTTAGGGTTGTATGTGTGAAATGTGGCGAATGAGTGATTTAGGTTATTTAGATAGTTTATATACCCCGGGTCAAAACACCGGGTATGGATCAAACACACACGGGATCCGTAAAAAAATAACTCTTTTCCCACATTTTCCCGCCAAAAACCTAAAATGGTTGCACAACAACATGACATGTGTCCCAAACCTTATTCATATATTATATATATAGATTGTTACTATATATTAATAAAAGAATTGTTACTATATAATTTTTTTAATACTTTTATTATAATAATAGTTATTTTCTTTACTTTTTAACTTTAATCTTTTTTTAATATCAGGTGTTGGGATAAGCTTGGTGCTAACCGGTATCAAACCAGTACTGGTATCGAAAATACCGGTACGGTTCTGTTCGGTATAAGTACATGAAGGTAAAAACCGGCACTAATACAGAAAACGTCAGAAGTTGGTGCCGAATTGATATTGGAAATCTTTTGGTTCGGGAAATTCAGTGCTACTACCCGGTACCATTTGCTCATCCCTGATCACGGTTACCATATGAACAACGGTATCGTACAACTTTTTTTTGTTGATTTTATTCAAAAATATCGCATTAAAATTCATAAAAATGAAATATCGCCGCTGCCGGGGATCGAACCCGGGTCACCCGCGTGACAGGCGGGAATACTTACCACTATACTACAACGACAACTTGTGTTCAATTAAACGAACCAAAATTTATAAACGAAGATTGACGCCGTTAAACGGAAAAGTGGTTTTCTACACGTATATCCCACTCAACACCGTTTCAACTCCATAATTACATGTCGGATCTCCGTCAAAAAACCCAATTCCACCTCCACCGGTCCTCAATTTCCTAATTATTCGATCCCAAAATCCAGCAATTCATCAAATCCAGACGACATTCATCCAATTCCTACTGTAATTTAACCTAAAAAATGGATCGCAAGCGAACAGAGAGTCCGTCATACACACGGCAGTGGAGCGGCGGTTCCAGCAGCACCGGTTCATCATCTCCGGCGATGTCACCGGCGCATCCGCAGTCAAGGTTAGGTCAACCTTCAGGTTACTCAACGATTAAGCGGACACAGAACGTCGCTGCGAAGGCTGCGGCGCAGCGGTTAGCGCAAGTTATGGCTTCTCAGACTACCGGTGATGATGATGAGGATGAGGATGATGATGACCTAGGGTTCCGGTTTGCTAAACCGACGTCGTTTGGGAGTAAGAGTAACGGTAACGGTAGCGGTAGCGGTAGTGCGTTGTCTGGTGTTTCGTTTGCTAGACCGAATAGATCGCCGTCGCCTGCGGTAAGTCAACAAGTCAACGTTATATGTTCTCTTCTAGTTTGACCTAATTGTTAATTAGATCAGTTTGTTGAGAGTTTAGATGTAAGGTAATTGCTAGATTCTTAATTGTGCAGTGTTTGATTAAGTTATGTGGTTTAATTAGAGGTTAATGTGTTGAATTAGGGTGATCAAACTGGTTGATTTAGCATTGGATGTGCGGAATGCTTGCTTACTTACTTAACTGTAAAACTGTATGATTAAGAATTCAGATCTTATTTAGGGGGTGTTTGGTGTTGCGTTTTCAAAATAGATTATGCGTTTTCAAAATAGATTTTGCGTTTTCAAAACTGCGTTTTGAAAAAGCATGTAGGTACATGCTTCTCCAAAACTGCGTTTTAGAGGCAGATAATCACTTTTTCATCCAAACACTTTTTTAGATTATTTATGTTTTATAAACGCAATAATCAAATAATCACTTCAAAACGTAATCCCAAACACCCTCTTAGTATTAACATTGTTGACTGCTGGAGACCACCTATTAGGTATGTAGTTCAGTTAGAGCTTAATGTGGTGATTTAGGCTGAATAAACTGTTTGATTTAGAGTTGGATTTGCGGACTGCCTGCTCACTTTATCGTAAAACTGTATGATTAAGAATCCAGAACCTGATTACTTATTGTTTACTCTTAAGTCTTAACATAGTTGACTACCGGAGACCTGACCACCTATATTAGGTAATGTGTAATATTGTTAAAAACGGGAATCCCGAATAAGCACATTCTCTTCCGTATATAACTATGTTTTCAAAAGCTCTAGGCACGCTCAAGGCGCACTTAAGGCGCATAGGCCGAGCCTGGAGTCTAGGCGCCTAAAAAGTGAGGGATTTTTTAAGCTAGGCGCATTTTAGGTGTCTAGGCGCCTAAAAAGTGAGGGATTTTTTAAGCTAGGCGCATTTTAGGTGTTTTAGACATGTTTTAGGCTTTTTAGGGCTAGTTTTAGGCTGTTTTAGGTTGATAGTTGATTACATGCTTATTTAGGTTGGTTCTAGCCTTAGTTTTTTTTTTTATTATTTTTTACCAGTTTTGGCCAGAAAATGCCCTGAAGCAGCGCCTAAAAGCCTGAAAGCTCGCGCTGCGCCGTGCCTGAGCGGATAAGGGGGCTTTTGACAACATAGGTATATAATGAGCGTGCGTTGCTAAATGAACCTTGATCTTGGTAGATATAGGCATATAGCTAATACTGCAGTTTGATTTTGAATATGACATAGTTAGCTAACTCCATAAATTAAATTATATGCTTTTTTTTGTCTGTGTTGAACTGTTGATGTCCTAGACACTTTCTTATGATCCTATGTAGTTAGGTCGGAACTTTATGGAGCACACTCTGTCTAATCGCTCCACATCAGCAGGAAGGCCATCAGTATCTGTTCGCACAGGACAAACCGTACCACCTAGCAGACCATCTTTGAGACACCCGGGCCCCATTCCACCCCCAATAGACCCCCCTGCTGGCCATCAACGTAGAGAACGGAGGTAACAAATACTTTCCTGTTTGATTAATGAATGCCACATGCGGTTCTTATATAAATGATTATGATTTATGAACTGCAAGCCAGAAAGCAGTGCAGTTCCATAACCTATACGTAAATGAAAGTGAGCTTAAGAGATATTTTGTTTTATACTTGCTAAAATAATTAAGGGAGTATTTATTTATTTATTGATTGTAATTTTGTAGGTTTACACCAGACAGTGGACGCGGCAAAGATATGGGAGATCAACATGAGGCATCTGCACTTCGCGATGAAGTATGAATGTCTTTTCAAAATTATAAAATGAATTTGTTATTGATTGTTATGATAATTAATGGACATATTGTCATATTGATCAGGATGTAAGTGTTAAGCTTACATTCACACGAATTTTACAAGTGTTAGCTGATTTAAATTGACACTTAATTGCAGCTTGATATGTTACAAGAAGAGCATGACATTGTTATAGATAAGGCGAGTCCATCTATCTGATTTATTTATTGGTTATATCATATGCATATAGGTAACTGTGTGACAAATTAGTTATATTTCTATTTCAGCTTCGCCATGTAGAAGAAAAACGTGAAGAAGCAGAGGCCCGGGCCCGGGAGTTGGAGAAACAGGTATACACTCAACATTATTCTCATGCTGTTTAAGTTGGGTCTTTAACAATTTTGATTATACACATAATTATGTTCATCTACAAAACTTGTATCATATAGGTCGCTTCTCTAGGAGAAGGAGTATCTTTAGAGGCCAAATTGCTGAGCAGGTAATAAAATTTGATTTGCGAGCATGTCATCATTTTTTTATGCATAACATTTAGAACATGATACAATATATGTTTCCACAGGAAAGAGGCAGCAATACGTCAAAGAGAGGTAAGTTAAATACAACTATGGTAGTTAAATACAAATCAGTGATCATGTATAGATGGGTCACCGATGTATTCAAAAGTTTTCACTTAGGTAACCCAAGTATAAAACTACTTTAGAGGATATACCCATGTATCAATTTCTAGCCCAGCAAGATATTTGTTGGAAGATTGTAATATTACAAAATGCCCATAGTTTACCTGAGTTGTAAATTGACAAAAGTACCCCTGAATCTTTTCAAAATATGTTCTGAAAATCTATCTTGAGTTGATTTGTTTGAGTAAATTAAGACTTGAGGGATATATTTATCATTATACAGTTTTTTAGGCAAGATCTTATGGCCTAAATTGGGATCAATGAAACCAAATCGATACATGGGTGGCCTTTAATTTAGGGGTGTTCAGTGTTCGATTCGGATTCGAAATTCGACTCAGTTTGAATTTGATTCGATTTGATTCGAATTCGAGTCAAGTAATCGAATCTGAATCACATACGAATTTATGATTTTCAATTCCATTCGATTCGAATTACAATTATACATATTTATCTTTTTATATTTATATATACATGAATATTATATATGCGCACACACATACGGATAAAACCTTCTAAATTTGGGTCTGTCTATAAGAGCCCTTATAATTAGTTTGTAGTAGTTTTAAAAATTAAAGTAATACAATTCATTATTTAGGGAATTTGAACTAAATCGAATTTATTTGAATTGAGTTTCTAATATGAATAGAATTGAATTTCGAATTGGGCATAAAATTCGAATACGAATTCGAATCGAATGAATCATATCTGGATCGAATTTGAATCAAATACGGATTCAGGTAAAAATTCGATTCGAATAATTCGAAAATTTGTTATTTGATTCGTTGAACTCCTCTACTTTAATTGTTTTAATAGTTGGGTGGCCTTAGTAAAAGCTTTTGGATAGTTGGGTTCCTAGTATAGAGCATCCCTACGAATTAGCTTTGAGATTTCTTTTTCTGTTTACTCATGAATACTTGTTCTGCAATCTGCAATATAATTTGTTCCAGGCAGCTCTAAAAGCTGCACAACAGACGAAAGATGGAAGAGATGTAGAAGTTTCTAACCTTCGTGCAGAAGTTGAGGTAAATACATGTTAGTTACCGACTTACCAGAATATTTCTTTTTCTTGGATATGTTAATTGTTTTTTAGTGCTGATTAGTTTCTCCATTTTTTTTGTCTTTTTGAATTAGAAATTTAAAGCTGAGACCGAGGGTGCCATGGAACAGCTGAAGGAAGCTGAATCTGAAGCAAAAGCTCTCCGCACGATGACACAAAGAATGGTTTTGACTCATGAAGAGATGGTAGGGTTCATTTTTTTACTTTTAATCACAATTTTTTAGAATTTTTTTGGATATATACATGTGTATATTGTCAATTTTTAATTATACATGTGTATAGCATGAAACATATATGTACGGTACTTATTTTTCAATTTTACACATATGTACACTAGAAAAAACATCTTTAGAACCATAATCTTTCTTTATATACATATATATGTACAATCATTTTTACACATTTGTACATATATGTACACTATCAAACATATATGTACAATACTTTATGTTTCAATTTTAAACACGTATATACATATATGTATAGTTAAAGATTGGCAATATACACATGTGTATATATCAACTACACGTATGTGTATATAATAAAAATAAATAAATAAATAAATAAAAATAAAAAAACTAACAGAAAAAACTTCAATTTTTTCCCAAAAAGAAATATTTTGCATTTTTGCTTAGGAAAAATGTGTGGTCTAGAATGCTTCTCGCGCTTCTCAATTAACCCAGTGCTTCTCACATGATCCTGACCCTATATGTGTATATATATGATAAATGCTTTAATTACTGTTACAAAAACATAGTCGTTAAAATGGTATTTGAAATCATTTGATAAAACAAATTAGGGGGTTGTACACAATAAATATAGACTTTGGACAAGATTCAAGTTTCAACTCGCTTGACCCATTCTAACTATTTGACAATTTTCTATTATTAATTTTGAATAATTGTTCTTTTCCTTGTTTTTGAATTCTTTTAGGAGGAGGTAGTTCTAAAGAGGTGTTGGCTTTCTCGTTATTGGGGTTTAGCTGTACAATACGGTAATCTTCTTGCCACATGTCATGCCGAATACTAGAAATTGAATTTCATGTTATTTAATTACATCTGAGTACCTCATGCTTGTTATGATATTCTGTATTCCTTTGGTTTTTTAGGTATTTGTGCTGACATAGCAGGGTCAAAGCATGAACATTGGTCATCATTTGCACCCCTGCCATTTGAAGTTGTCATTTCGGCTGGTCAAAAGGCGAAGGAGGAGTCTTGGCATGGTGGCAAGTTCACTAACTCTTTAACATTTATGGGCTGATTGCCACAGTTCATATAAGCAGGCTAGAGGTGGCAAGATGGGCGGGGGTTAGGTTACGGGTCAAAACATGTTTGGGTTGATAATGGGCCATCTTTAATACGGTTCCGGTTGACCCACAAACGCTTTTTACCCATGTTTTTTCAAATATTTAGGCATAGTGTATGCATAGGCACCCAAATATGCAAAAGCTTTCACTAAGGCCACTCAAATTATTTGGCAAAATATTAGAATTTCAAAATTCTAAAATATTCAAGTAAGTTTTTTTTATAGAATCGGCATAAACTAAACCAAACTGACGTTAGTCGAGCCAATCCCAAACTCGATTAACTTATGAGAGCTCGGCTCGTTGGTAGTTTCTCAAGCTCGAGATCGGATCTAGCTCGACTCGTTTATTATCTAATAATTTATATATTAAATAAAAATAATATAAATAATAGACTCGTTTAGGCTCGCGAGCTCGATAAGTGAGGCTCGGGCTCTTTTACTAAACAATCTTATTTTTAGGTTCAGGCTCCCGGCTCGTCAACAAGTTTAAATAAGCTTGTCTCGTTTATTAGACAACTTTAAATAAGGGGTAAATGTTATTAAATATTAACAAAAACTAATATTACACTAAGGTAAGATCAGGCTTGACGAGCCTGGCGAGCTTCACATGGCAGGCTCGAGCTTGGGCTCGGTAAATAAACGAACTTTATTTTAGGCTCAAGCTCAGCTCGTGCTCGATAAAGCTCGCGCTCGATAAAGCTCGTGCTCGATAAAGCTCGGCTTTTTCCGATCTTTTTCTTGCGCCGATCTCGAGCAGCTCGCGAGCTGCTTGACTTGTTTGCACTCCTATTGGGTAGCATCTAAAACTTTTGAATACTTGGGTGGCCACATATATCCCTAATCCCAAATAAGTTTTGTCTTTAATTATGATTGCAAAACTTATATTGTTAGATAATAATCTCAGTTCTTGAATAAAACAGTTTAAGAGGTAGGATACATTAAAAATATAATTGAGATTATTTTCTACCCGTTTGACCCATTACCCTTTTTGTCAAAATATTTATTTTTACTCGTTTGAGATAAAACACAACCCAAATGGGTTGAAATTGCCACCTCTAGATTATTAGCGGCAATATCTTCTAACATGTTATCATGTGTGGAAGCAGGCGACGATGATTCCAACAGGAAAAAAAATGTTCGGGATATTAACGACTTAACGGGGGAAGGAAATATTGAGAGTATGCTTTCAGTTGAGATGGGTTTGAGGGAAATGGCATCCTTGAAGGTCTATACAAATTACAGAACTCTGTTTTTGGGACTGATGATTGTTGGTTAAATATATGTTAAATTCATTTAATTCTCATAATGTGTTTTATGTTTGCATTTAAAGGTAGAAGATGCTGTTGTGCTGGCAATGGCCCAACAACGTCGTCCAAATTTAGTACGCCAATCTATCCCTGGTACGGCCCAATTTAAAATGCAATTTAGTATTTGTTAACTATTATAATTTTTTTATAAATTATTTATCAGCTAAATGTTGTAAAACATGTCTCTCTACAAATTTTGAATAATTATATTTTGCTAATGTTTTATGACAAACAAGGTTTAAAAAGGCGGAAACGGGCCTCGAGGCGTCTTCCCTTAGCCTCGAGGCGGGCCTAGGCGTAAGCCTCGAAACATTATTAGAAAAATATATATATAAATATCTCATAAAAATCACAAATTAATATAAAACAAACATCATGAATATTATAAAGCCTAATAATTTAGTAATAAAACAAACATCATAAATAGTTCAACAAGCAAGGTTTAACATAAATCAAACATCATAAAAAAGTTCAACAACCAAAATTAGTAATGTTATGACTTTTAAATATCATAGAATTCGTTTTCCTCCGCATCATCGTCCTCAATGTTTTCATCTAGCATATTTAGATTGTCATCGTCATCCCCACTCGGGTTGGCTATCCACTCATAATCCGACAAAACCTCATCAACAACTCGGGTTGGCTATTCTGTGTATTGTGTTAGCGAATAGGTTTGAAAAGAGAACCTAATCGATTTTTTAAGTCCATAATTGGGTTGGCCCACCAATTAAGCCCAATAAACACTAAATGGGTCTAAAAGGAAGTCCAGAAAACTAAAAATCTTTCAATTTTCACAAGGTATGTTAAGGCTTAAGCCTCACCGCCTAGCCTCACAGCCTCACAGCCTCACCGCCTCTTACAGCCTCGGAAAGCCTCGGATGGCTGAGGCCTAGGTTTCAATTGACCCCCATGAGGCTAAGCCTTTTATGCGAATTTTCATAGCCTCAGCCGAGGCGTAAGCTTCAAGGCGAGCCTCAGAAAGCCTTTTTAAACCATGATGACAAAGGAGAAAGGTGGATGAATAGTTATTAAAAAACAGTAAAACAAGGGCTATGTGAGTAATCTTATCTGTTGGCAAAATATTGAATTTTAAATACAACCAAAAGGGACATCTTAACTTACTGTTAAGATGTTTGAGAAATGTTAACTTTTGTTTTAACGACTATAATAATAATTTTTGTATACTATTTTTAAAAAAATATTTGTCCTCTCTTGAATCATCATCATCATCATCATCATCATACTCGGTATATCCCACCAATAGCAAAGCTAAGGTAGGGTCTGAGGAGGGTAAGATGTAGACAGCATTACCTCTACCCCGTAGGAATAGAGAGGCTGCTTCCAGTGAGACCTCCGGCTCGAATAATTATATTTTTTGTCCACAATTGGGTTGGCCCACCAATTAAGCCCAATAAACACTAAATAGAGAGGCTTATTTGTCCTCTCTTGAATAATTATCTTTTTCCTCTTATTATTATTTAAAAGGAGAAAGGTAGGTTAAATCTTTTAAAATAAAGTGAAAACGAGGAAACAAGTAACTTAGTTTTCCACTAAACATACAGTTTTTATAAAACCGATTATTGAAATTGATCTTTAATAATAATCTGATAAACAAAATAAAAATGAATAATCTATACGCTAGGAACTAGTAATTGTGACATGATATAAGTTCAATACGATTAATCAGATAGTCAGTTTCTCATAACACACTTCCAAAGCTTGTACCTCTACTTCTTTTGTATTCATCAACCAACTGATCATAATGTCGCCAAAATGTTGACCATCTCAAATTTTTATGCAGATCCAAAATCCCCGGGTGATACAAAGTTCGTGGAGGGATTCGGTAATGATTTTACTTTGCTTTGACAGTTTTAGTATGATCTTGGTTTTTATGTAATTTCCACATGATCGTAAGTCGCAACACAATGGTTCAGTTTTCAACTGCATAGTTTATGTGCAATTTCATTATATGAATAATAATTTAGTTCATGTTTTGACTAACTTTAACCATCCCCCTCTATTGTAGAGTTGAGTCGTGAGGAGGCTGAAGACGTTTCCTTTAAACAGGTTTTGTTCTTGTTTATCGTCCCATTTTTACCACCCCCAACACACACACACATAAAATAAACATAAATTAAAGAGTAAAATGCTACTTTTGTCCCTGAGGTTTGGCCAGTTTTGCGACTTTCGCCCAAAGGTTTGTTTTTCGCATCTGGATCCAAAAGGTTTGAAATCTTGCCATTTTCATCTGGCTTGTTAACTCCATTCATTTTTCTCGGTTAAGTCGGTGGTATTTCCGTCTTTTTTGTTAACTTAAAGGGCAATTCGGTCTTTTTCAGGGGTATTCAGTGTTTTTACATAAAGTAAAAAGACCGAATTGGCCTTTAAGTTAGCAAAAAAAATACGGAAATACCACTTAACGGAGAAAAATGGTTGGAGTTAACAAGCCAGATGAAAATGGCAAGATTTCAAAGCTTTTGGATCCTAATGCGGAAAAACAAACATTTGGATGAAAGTCGCAAAACTAGCCAAACCTCAGGGATGAAAATGGCATTTTACTCTACAATAACTAATAAAGAAGAAGACCTTACACAAACACAGAACATAAATATATTGCTGGCGTTAATCAACACAGTCCTTTATATGCTTATCAGTCAGCCATATTATGAAGTCAAATCGTCAATCAGGGATAGTGAGATGTTTTTAGTAAAGGTTTTTCCGTTAGTAGGTGAAAAGTCGCACAAAGTGTATTCGAATACATACTGCCTCTTATTATGACTTTATGCCAAGGCACTAGGTTATTATTTGTATTAAAATAGTTTTTAATGATATGTAACACATTAATAGTTTATAAAAAATTTTAAAAATGGTTTAACAATTTATTTTGATTACCCAATGTATTGACCAAGTATTCAATCCCCCGTTGAGACTAATAATTGTATTGTTGTGCAGGCTTGGCTTACATATTTTTGGAGAAGAGCGAAAGTTCATGGTGTAGAAGAGGATATCGCTGAAGATCGATTGCACTTTTGGATAAGCCGTACTGCAACATCTCCAACTTCTCATGATGCTGTTGACGGTATTTTTTCTAATTTTCCATGAAATAATTAGACCGCAAAAAGAGTCAGATATGATTATTCCTTTTTACTATATTTTCTACACGTTTCATGACTTGAGAATATGCTCAAAAATGTTTATATAAAAATATGCCCAAAAATGTTTGTGGGTCCATCAATCCGCCCCGGAGTCACTTTTAACATTTTTATTTTAATTTCTAATAATCTGTACTTTTTTTGGGTTTCGCGCAGTTCAACGAGGGTTAACAGAATTGAGGAAGTTAGGGATAGAACATCAGCTCTGGGAAGCGTCTCGTAAGGAAACCGACCACTCGGCTTCATTGCCAGTCGAAAATTCCAAAGATTCCGCAGAGGACGATGCCTTGTTGTGATTCCGGTGTCTAGTTTGATTTCATTTTATTTTGTTATATTTTTTATTAAGTAAAAAATCTAAAAAAAGTAAATTTTGCTGTTTGGTGTTGATATGTGAAGTATAAATTTGTGGCTTGCTTAAACAAAAAAGTATATTTAATTTTAATAAGTAATTAATGGGTTTTATTCATCATTATAATCTCCCAACATTCTTCAGAATATTCAGTTGTTACCCTTAATGCTTCCTTTATTTTACGTTGCTACCAGAGGTCTTATTGTTAGGGCGGGCCTAGGGGTCGTCCTCAAGAGGCATCCGCGACACAGTTGGCTGTTTGAGTGCTAGCCATTCCGTTTTGCTTATATATGGGCCACTGGTTTCCTTCTACCATGTACTCATAAGGGGAGTTGTCAATGGCCTCGACTCTCGACTAGCGGTAAGCTAGGAACACAAGTGCTTTCACCAAATGATGAGATGCATGAGTAGTCTGTATACCCAAAGCATTTGAGCAAAAGCTAAGTGGATATGAATTTCAAAATTTTGACTAGTAATACGATTTTTTTTGGAGCGGCAACTTCGTTCAACAAGCTAGCAAGGTGCTAGAAAAAAAAATACAGCCCAATGATTACAATGAAAAACCAAACCAATACGTCCAAGTTATGTTCTTTAACTAGGGATCTGATTCTAATCGAAAGGTACCTAACGCCTTTATATCATCCATGGTTTTGGAAATAGAACCTGCCTTATTATTAAAAATGAGGTCGCTCCTTGCCTTCCATGTACACCAATACGTCGTAAAAATAATACCTTGAAGGACTTTACTCTTTTGTGGATCCGTCATAGCATGCTTATGAACCAAGATCAGATCACAAACTGAGAGCGCGAAAACCGGTTAAACAACACACCACCTACTCACCCCTTGCCATGTAACCGAAGCAAATAGGCATGAAGTTAGTAGGCACTCACTTGACTCGTCGTTATCGGAGCACAATGTAACATCCTAAAAACAGATTTGGTAGTTAAACCAAATTAACTAGGGATGAGCGGGTAAAATACCATTATCGGTAAAGGTTAACCCGATAAACATTAGGATCTAAATAAATGAATCTAATGTTAAATAAAAGGTGAATAAATGTATTTTAAAAGATAAAGTTTATAAAAGGCTCGGGCTATCGAGACTTGAATTAAACCGCGTCGGTCGTACCCGGTAACGCCCCAAAGCCCAATTTTTATTTAAGTAATACATTCTTATGTATGGCATGAAATAAAAGTAACCAAGTCATCTAACTTAGTTAGAAGATGGGTTAAATACCAAGAGGTAAATGGGTTAAGTGACTAGCCAAACCATAGGGGTTGAAATGGAACACTTTGGAAAGTTAAAAATAAAATGAAATAACACACACATTGTGTGTGGGTGTCGACCAGAGAAAAGAGAAAGAGGGGGTAAACCCTCTCTTTGACTAAATTATCAAAATTCTGGGAAATCACAAGAAAAGAGGAGGTGAAACCCTTGTATGTTCACAAATTTCTCACCATCTAGACATTACAAACCTAAGGTATGTTTGTGGAATTGGTTTTAGTGGGTTTCCTTAATGAAGGATGTTTGAATGTTAAGGCCTTAAGGGTCTAGTGAAAATTGTAGCAATATAATGTGAAATGATGTTGTATTAATGTTATTAATCATCATACTTGTTTGTATTTGTGAATTACTTGAACAATTCAAGGATTTGGATAAGTATTCATAAGTGACTAAAAGTTGGTTTTGACATGAGAGTTGAACCCATTAATATGTTAGTCAAAAGAATGAAATTGCTTATGATAATTGAAAGTTCATGTTAACTTAATGTTAATAAGCGTATAAACTTGTTGAATTGAAAGAAATATGGTGATTTTGTTTGAGAAATTTAGCTAATATGATGGCCTAAAAATGAAGCCCACCAAGTGTTCGATAAAATGCCTAAGTGATGCTTACCAAATTGTTAATGCATCTATGTATGTCCAAAGGCAGTTGAATTTTAAAAGTCAATCTGACCAAAATAAAATAAAATGAAAGGATAAATGAGGTATAAAAGCCCATAAGGTGTGATGGTCATGATATTGGATGACTAATCTAATCATCTTGTGGATGCTATGTGATAGTTTAACTCTTAACAAGTTAGGTGTAAGCTTGGAAAGGAACGGTCAAACGGATCAAAGATGTGAGAAAGCTTGAACGGATGCAAGATAAGTAAAGCTTACACCTCAAAGACCGAATCACAAGTTATGAGATGGAAAATATTTTGGTGATAAATAAGAAATTGTCAAAATGAGACACCATAGCGAAAACCATGGAACGGGTCAAAATGAGTGAAATTATGATGAACTAAATGTTGTTGATAAATGATAGGTTGTAGAAATAAGACCCTATGGCGTAAGCCATAACGAGTCAAATAAGTGAAATGACAAGTAAATCACATTTTGGTGATTAAAGAACGAATTTTAGAAATAGGACCCTGTGGTATAAACCATAACGATTCAAACGAGTAAAATGGTAATTAATCACATTTTGGTTATTAAACAACGAATTTTAGAAATAGGACTCTATGGTGTAACCATAACGGGTCAAACGGGTAAAATGGTAAATAAGCGCATATGGGTGATTAAACCAAGAGATTTTAAATTAAGATCTTATATGGTGTAACCCATAATGGGTCGGATGGTTAAAGGGTAAGTAATCACATATTAGTAATCGAATAATGAATTTTGAAATATGGTCGTAATGTATAAATCATAACGGGTCAAATGGGTAAGATGATAAGTAAGCACTTTTTTGGCGAGAAACAATACATGGTTAAGCTGAGATGCCTAAGGGGTAAGCCAAGAATGGGTTACATGGACAACCGGGTCATACGGGTCAAATGGTGATGTTATCACCATTTAAACTTAGTAATAAATTTCGTTTCCTCAATATGGCCTAGGAAAGCGACGTACTCCTTGCGTAAGTACTTACTCGCTTGGATACACGACATAAGCTTCAACTCTTTCGAGAGTACCTCACCGTAACCACGTAATTGGTCTCCGTTTGGAAGAGAAAAATGAATCATCTTATCGAAACAAACCACTTCGGCACGATTCTCACGAAGAAAATCCATGCCTACTATGATGTCAAAACTACCTAGTTGCATAGGTATGATATTGATCAGGAAAATGTGATTGTTGAGTTCAAGAGTACAATCACGTGGAATAGAACTAACAGTAACGGTTCTTCCGGTGGCAACTTCTACGTCGAAGGTCTTTGGGATTTTAGCGCGTTCACATTTTAGAAGTTTTTCGAATTCAAACGAAACAAAACAATTACCGGTGTCACACCCCAACCGATGGCGGAATCATCGGGGCGTGGCACTAGGCGAATCAGATTGCTCAAGAGAATCCATAACAACTATATTGTGACAGTATTTAATGCGTTCATTATCCCATACTAATAAACAATACATTCACATAAGTTATCACAAATTTCTTGTCCTCTCGAACAATACAAATCCGACAACATAGATTTTAGGTGAGTTTCTAGACTTCCTAGCTTGATTTGATGTAGACTGCGACTAAACCTACAACGCACGTTAAAACGACGTCAATACAAAAGTATTGGCGAGTATACGAGTTTTGATAGAGTAGCGAAAGTAGTTAAAAGTGCTGCGAATTACCAAATACATAAACGAGATACCTCAACATACATGCATACAAGACTGATACTACCAGCTAAGTCACTCGAGCTGTGATCGCGATTGCTATTCATCCTAACTAGACCCCGTCGGGTGCTATAGTACTATACTAGTTAAGGCGAGACCTCGCGAGTATAAGTCCTAACACATATGTAACTAGCATCACGTGTAAATATGCATATCAGTCATTCGCAAGTGATAAACAGTTTGATTGAATAATTCGTTTGATAAGTTTGATTTGATAGAAACGTATGTTACACCCAAAAATGCGATAAAAAGGGTTCGAGTATACTCACAGTCGGTGTTCAGCAAGTAACACAACTTGGTTGGATTGAAGGGAGCGCGTCTGAGATTAGCCTGATTACAGATTGATAACGTAAGCGTTGAATAGTGCGTCAAACGGTGGCGGTGAACCAAGAGTCGGATGGCAATCCGATCGGATGGCCAATCGTTCGGGTGGCAATCCGTTCGGATGGTCATCTGATCGGATGGCCATTCGATTGGATTGTCACCTTGCTTGGTGAAGATGTGTTTGTGTATGATGGCTTGAACTTTGAAGTTTTCGTTGTAGCATTTTTTAAAACAGAGAAATATCTCTACCTTTCAGGTCGGTCGATCGAACGGTCGGTTATTCGGGTAGCAACCCGATCAGGTGGCTGTTCGATCGGACGATGATCCGATTGGCAAGACACTTTGGTTGCTGACAAGTTCACAGCAGACTGGCGCTCGATCGGGTGGCAATCCGATCGGGCGACAATCCGTTGGAACTGATGTGCGATGAGGATTTGTAAAGTGTTTAAGTGTTGAGGATCCAAAAGTCAACCGATCGGACGGTCGTTCGATCGGACGGCAATCCGATTGGACGGCAATCCGTTCGTCGTTCAAATCTTTGAATGTTTGAAAATTGTTTAAGTCTTGATACCAAGTGCAATCTGATCAGATTGCAGGTCGATCGGGTGGCAGTCCGATCGGACGGCAATCCGTCCCGTAGCCTGATCGTTTCACAACTTGTTTATTTTGTTAAGTTTCTGCGATTTGATCGAGACGGTATGACTACGAGTTAAACAATGGAAACTCCACCGAGTCCAAGTCATTGGATCGGATGGGAATCACCCCGTCCGATCAGTTAACTGTTCTTGACGGTTGTTCGTGTTTAACATGATAAGGCGGTCATCTCGTTGATAGGAATCCAGTTCTCGAACCGACACTTCACTAGAGACAGAGTAGAAGGTCTGTACGAGCTCTGTGGCTACCAGTTTTGAGTGAAAAGTTAAAAAAGTTTGAAGAAAAGCTTAGAAAACTTAGATTCGGCTTAGATTTAGGTGAGATTAGTGTTTATACACCGTGGAATCTATCAGATCTAGACTATTCTTGATGGGATGAGGTCACACTTCATTGATCCTAAGAACTCCATGATGACATCACCTTAGAACGGTTCAAATCCAAAGATTTAACGGTGAAAAAGTGAGATTTGATGACGAGAAAGATGAAGGAGTGTGTGTAGATTATAGAAGTACAAGATTCAGGGTGAAAACTTACAAGAATCGTGGGAAATCGAGTGAAAATGGCGAGAAGGTGTCTGGTCGAGCGAGGGCAGTCACATCAACTATTGTTGATGTGACAAGTGGGGTATTTATAGGCAAGGAGGAGGAGAAAGGCGGTGCAGTGAATCAGATCGGACGACTGTCCGATCGAGTGGCACCTCGATCGGGTGGCAATCCGATCGGATGGCCATCCGATCTGGCGGTCAGTCGATCGGTGTCATCCGGCGAGTTGTGTTTCGGCGTTTCGTTTCGATCGTTAAGCGTTGCGATAGTTTGGTTACACATTTCATCCACATTTTCATATATTTATTATAATTAGTCACTTTGGGTCGTATATACATATCCATATTCCAATCCCGCGATAATCGAGTTACGCGAGTTTGCGAGTGCGTTTTTTGAGTATTGTGTGACATTGCGACACATCACGGCTATCAAGGAGGGTAGAATTGGTCCTCACTCGACATCATCGTGGCTGTCAGCAAGTGCAATGTGATGTGATAGCGATAAAGTATGCGTAATATGTGAAAGTACTGCGATTTAGCGATATATGCGATATAGTTACATTATGATCCGAATCTCTGGTGCTAGGCGTAACGAGTATAACGATTAGTAACAATGCACGAACGTGCGGGTTGTTACAGTCTCCCTTGCTTTAGGTGTCACACCCTGTCTTTTGCGGAAGCGTATGATGTGTGACTAGCTTGTTATCATTGCATTCAATCGTAATAAACAACTACATGATCAAAACGATGTTCATCCATTTATGAAAATTTGAGTATTACAAACACTTGTTATTTAAGTTTTCAAAACACGACCTTTGACAAGGTTACAATTCAACAAAAGTGGATGACATCTAAACTTGTAGTCTACTTCTAGTTACGACACTTGCGCCCAAGATCCATCATGTCACCTGAAATACATGTAATTTTGGAAAACATCAACATAAAGTTGAGCGAGTTCATGCGTCTTGTTTGTATAAATAAAGTATTCTTGTGTAAATCAAGTTTTCTTGTTTACACCACGTACTAATGGATGTTTGTACTAAGACATTAAGGCATGTGAGGACATAGGAACATTAGTATTTTCTCCTTTAACTGTGTCGATTACCCTCGACTGTGTCGATTAACCTCGACTGCGTCAATTTCCCTTGACTGTGTCGATTACCCTCGACTGTGTCGATTAACCTCGACTGTGTTGATTTCCCTCGACTGGGACACCGAAGCACTCAAGTGGTCACATAAGGACCATGAGTGGGGCTCGGCCGTACCCGTTAGATCTAACCCTCGTCCCTAATTAAGTATTAATGGCATCTCAATATCTAGTTTAAGCTCACATGATCTAGTATTTTCTAGGCTTTTCTTAAAGCTCATCATATTGCACTCACCACGAGTGCTTCTCGTATTCTTTTGTATTCTCAAATCATATTGCACTCGGTACTCGTTCTCACCAAGAGTGCTTCTCGTATTTTTACCATTTGTAAAAATTGTAATATTTGTAACACGTATTTCACCCCCGAGAGTTATAAAACCAAAAACAGTTAGAGAAAAGGGGGAGCATGAACTCACAACTTTGCGTTCCTGCGTCGTAAACTTCACCGGATTTGCTTATCTAGCGTCGTGACCTATACGTGTTTTCTTAACGTTAGTCACTAGGCTTGTATCGCACAAGTACAGTCACTATCTCTTGTGTACGTATTCTTGTGTTAAAAATAACTTATATTTTTAACTAAGTGTCCTACTTATATTATTTTCTCGAAAATAATTATAAGTCTCTTGTATTTTGCACTTTGCACCCGAATTATGTATTTTGTCTGAATATGTTATATGTGTACTTGCAAGTCCTAATATACTAGCACGTATTATACATCCACATACGTCTAGCACAAAGTTTAGTAATCAACAAATATATATACTTTTCCTCAGATAACATACTCGACCTTTAGACACGCAAATTACAACTTACGTCGTTTCAACTTAAATATCCAAAACTGGGCTGTTTTCGAGCATTTTAATAAAATAGTTATCTTATTCCAAAAATTCCCAAATTTTTACAGAACGTCTTAAACAATCCAAAAATTATTTTGTAAAAATATCGGGGTCCAGTTCATTACCAATATTTTATAAGAATTTATTTTCCGGACTGCAATCAGATTTGTCGCTTTCTGATTGCAGTTTTCGAAATAATTCATTAAAAATTCATCGTGAGTCCGATTTACGAAATTCCAGTGGGAGAACCACAAATACAACAGTGTCCAACTACAGTATAAATTTCATGATCAGACTCCACACAGAATACAAGTTATGACAGAAAATATGACGCACATTTTCAGCAGCAAAAATGCAGCTCTAGCTGCTGTTACGAAAAGACACTTTAAAAATAGTAAACGGTGCCATTAGAACCTTATTTTATAGTACATAAACCTAGACTTCAGAAAATACATTTTTCGTGTAGTTAAGGACCTGTTACAGCCTGTTAAAGTTGGCTGAAAATATAACTCAGCATGCTGTTTATAGTTCATATGTTACTAAAACACACATATACGATCACCGCACTTTCTAATAACGATTAGCAACAGGTCATAAGTTATTTACAGTAGGTTATAGCTCATATAACTCAGGTTTATCATGTTTTACCATTTGATACTCTTTAACCAACATATTCATCTTTCTTCAAGACTTTTAGATTTGATCTTGCATGTTCTTGATTTTTATCCGATAAATCTCTTATTAACCACTTAAATAACAAGTAAGATACAAGGATCTAAGTGCTTACCACTAGCAAAAGGCTAGGAGAGTTCAAGTGTAGAAATGAGGTGGTTAATGGCAATTGGAGAAGGTCCTTCAACTTTCGAGTGTTCCACACTTCGTTATTCACCTTCTTACACCTTGTATGGAGCTTGGATTGGATGAGCTTGAAATGAAATGGTGGTGGTGTGTGGTGTTATTTTCAGCCGAAACCATGGGAGAAGGGAGAGAGAAGCTTGAGTGAAAGATGAAGATGATGTTGAATGAAGAAATGTCTTGTGGTTATATAAATAATCCTCCAACACCCTTTTATCCACTAATTTTAGTGTCTCATTAGTACATGACACACATATTAAATAATTCAAGAAATACAAGGTAGGGAGCCACCTTTTGTAACCGTATGGTTGAAGGGGGGGGGGGTCTAGTTGGATGTCAACTAAGTTAGTTAGTGCTCTAGATGGAAATCCAAGGTTAAGTTAGAGCTTAATGTGTGTTATGTAATATATAGTGTGTGTTAGGGTGTTCGGGGACCCTAACTAGCGTAGAAAAATAAGAACATTGCTTCTAGCAATATTTTGGTGTTCCGGGTAACGTCCGGTTGTTCGGTTAGATACCGATTCGTTTAAGTGCTAAATTGCACCGTTTTATGTCTTTCAAGTGTCCTTTGTGACACTTTCAATTCCCGACACTTAGGGAAGTATTCTGGATGATAAATCATCATTTCTGCATAATATTACAGTGTCATATTGCTGATTATAGCTGACTTTAAATAAATTATGCGCTTAAAGTGCTTTTCGGGTGCTATTTAGTGCATAATTTAGCTTCCGGAATGCCTATATTAAAACCCTTGTATGTACTCTTGGGTTTTAATGCATTCTTGACGTTGGACCTACACCTAGGCTCCAATTCTAATGTCTGACTGCTTTCTGCAGTTCTGTTGACACGATGTGTCTTACCGGTGAGTTTACTAATATTTTTGACGCAACGCTATCATAACGTAATTCTTGTAGCATATATCATGCATGAATTCACTTGTATGGAATTCAGAAATTTATTTGTCTGGTAAACCAGATCATGCACAGTTATTTAGGCACAAATTACTGTTCATTTCGTGTACGGAATGTACGGAAAAGTGACGGTTGTCACAGTCTCCCCCCGTTAAAAGAATTTCGTCCCGAAATTCAAGCGATGCCATCGGTCGCAGGGGAGTTGTGAAACCAATATGGTCACTTAGATTCATGATTTGTCTTTATGTTCCCATGAAATCTCTGGGTCATGTCATGAATTCTATCATACTCAAGTACGTCGATCATGACTTTTCTGTGTCTTGTGGACTCTTGGTCCCTAACCTAAACAGGTTTCTATAGTATTGCGGACTCTTGGTCCAAAACCTCAACAGGTTTCTATAGTATTGTGGACTCTTGGTCCAAAACCTCAACAGGTTTCTATAGTATTGTGGACTCTTGGTCCAAAACCTTAACAGGTTTCTATAGTATTGTGGACTCTTGGTCCAAAACCTCAACAGGTTTCTATAGTATTGTGGACTGTGGACTCTTGGTCCAAAACCTCAACAGGTTTCTATAGCATTGTGGACTCTTGGTCCAAAACCTTAACAAGTTTCTATAGCATTGTGGACTCTTGGTCCAAAACCTCAACAGGTTTCTATAGTATTGTGGACTCTTGGTCCAAAAGCTCAACAAGTTTCTATAGCATTGTGGACTCTTGGTCCAAAACCTTAACAGGTTTCTATAGTAATTCTTGTCGTTTGTCTTTGACGTGAATCTTATTTGTGGGAACAACGACTGTTCCTTGAGTCAGACTCCTCTAACGAATAGACACATGAATGTGTCGCGATCACTACTGATCTTTTTCTGGGAGTTTCATCTTGTGAACAATGGTTCTGATCCCTACACCGGGGATTCAACCTTTTCGTTTTCCAACTCACACTACTCCTTCTCTAGGCGAGGCTCTCAATAAAGCTATACTTCTTGTCTCAAATTCTTTCGACTTCTGCCGCTCATCGGCGCTATCTTTCTGTATTCTGCGGGCTGTTCTGATATGATCACATATCTGAACGATCTTGCCTCTAGTTTTCCTGGGCCATCCCAGGCCAGTTGATTGTTTATTTCTGGTCTCCGTTCAACATGACGGGAATTGACTCATTATGTTCCGTCGAAAGCTTTACAAGAAGCGGTTTAGACGGCGGTGTGATAAATACTGTTGTAGGAAGACTCCACTAAGGGCAAGTGAGTGTTCCGACTTTTCATTAAAGTTTATCACACAAGCACGTGTTATGTTCATACAGTCTGCATCGTTCAGCAGCTCAGTTCATATTCGAGTTCTTACGATCATCGGTGTGCTGCAACCCTTGTGATCAATAAAGATCGTGCAACGTTCTCTTTCAGGTAATGACGTCAAGTTGTGGCGCGCAATTGCTGTATTTAGATCAAGGTTTCTTCTCATGACCTCTTAATCAATGTGCCGCGTATGCAATGTTGTGGTCTCGTTGCATCGACGTACAATCGAGACTTTGTCGAGAAGCGTCACTTAATTGCAACTCTAGCTCCTTAGCTCTGGGTTGCAGGGTTGGCATGAATCTCGTTCTTATGCACCATGCATCTTAAAATTCTCATTTCGCGAATTCGAAATTCGCTTTTCGTCATCTCAGCACATAGTTGTTCTTCCTCTAGGGGTTGCAAGTTAAAATTGCAGCTGTTGCTTACGACCTTCCTTGGTCGTTGGCCATATAAGCATGTAGTCAATAAGTATGATTGTAATTTATCCGGGCATGGCTTACACGTTCGATTCATGAGGCCCATGAATATTGTCGATGCATGTGTTAAGCCAAATGGTACGACAAGGAACTCGTAATGCTCGAAGCAAATCCTAAAGGTCGTTTTAGGGATATTTCCTCTTGTATTCACAATGGAGGACCTCTTGTCCTCAAGTTGATCTTTGAGTGTTAACTGGAACCTTACGATTGGCTCATTTGTGTCATCAGTCCTTGGCAAAGGATTCTGATTCTCAATTTTCTTAAGTTTATGTAAAGTGGAGACTACCAACTTTCTCCTTGTCTCCTTAACTAAGGATGTTACGTCCTTAATTTCCTCTGTCTAGAAGCTCTTGCAGTTATATCAGAGGTTCATGCTTCGCTGGTGAAGCTAGTCGGTATGGCGTCATTCGTCCCTGGTGCTGCTTCTTGGCACGAGGTTTATCCTAACCTCATCTTGTTGTTGCGGAGGGGCGTTCCTGGCAAGTCTTCAGAAAAGGCTACTGGAACTTCTTCCATCATGGGGATGTTCTCAGGCCCTGCAGTCTACTTGGAGGCGTTTCTATGCCTCTTCGACCAATGAAGGGATGTCGTAGATCTGTCGCCTTGTGGGGTCTAGCATCCTTGCACCTATTGCAGGAAAGTTGGGTTTCATCATCCGCAAGAGGGATGCGTCTGATTTTCTCCTTTTGAACGACTTCAGCTGTATACTTGGATTTCTGATCCATGCTGACTATCATATTATGACTTCGCGAGTCAATGGTAACAGAAGGTTCCGGCCTTCTGAGTCCCTAAATACAATCCTTAATCGCTTCGACTGTTTAAACTAGCCTCCTATATGCCCATTTCTAAAGAATACGGGGCGTCTATTTTACTCGAAACTAGGCCAAGCAGTTTCTTATGTTCCAAGCATGCAAGGTTAAAGTTGGTGCCAGTATTAATTAAAAGTAGATGCATTAAGTTGGTTAATAGGGAACGTACCCGTAACCGCATCTGGATCCTGGCGTGCTTCACGAGTTTCGATCGTGAAAACCCTTCCTTGCTTGTTTCTTCCTAGGGCAATCGTTCCTAAAGTGCACCACATTTGTAGCAACCTGGTATTCTCTTATTTCTTCCATCTGGGTCCTTCGCCCAACAGGCATCCTTGCTGTGCCCTTCTTTTCCACACTTTCCGCACGTAGGCCTTAGACATCGACCTTCATGGTGAAAAGTGCATTCCCCGCATCTCGGCTTAGTCCCCGAGTATATTTTACCACCAGCCTTATTAGTGGCTCCATCAGTTTTCCTGTCATGCGGCGGTTTCACTTTCTTTCTTTTGCCTGTTTTAGAGCTTCCATAGTTGACTTGGGTGCTCATCTTTAGGTTTGAGGACTTCCTCTTCTTGTTGCTTGACGACTCTACATGAGTCTCTTTCTTGTTATCCTCAGATTCCGAAAATTTTCCCGCACGTAGAGCTTCTTCAGTAAGAGTGACACTCATATCGATAGCCTCTGCAATGGTTGAGGGCTTTGAGGTAGTAACCATGCTCCTGATCTGAGGTGCAAGTCCCCAAATGAATCGTTCAACCCTTTTGAATTCCGGTTTGACTAAGTAGGGGACGACCCTAGATAAGTCGTGAAATCGTTGGACGTATTCAGGAATCTTCGGTCCGTCCATTTTCAAGTTCCAGAACTCCACCTCAAGCTTCTGGATTTCAGCCCTAGAACAATATTTCTTTTCCATCATTTCCTTGAGCTCGTCCCAGCTTAGTGCATAAGCAGCATCCGCACCAAGGGTTTGAACCTGAAGGTCCACCAGGAGAGTGCGCCATCTACGAATAACCCTGAGATATAAGTAACACTCTGTCGGGGCAAACAGTTACTCATTCTTAGGATGGAGTCAGTCTTTTCTGCCCAACGAACAAATGCAACGGCACCTCCTGTGCCATCAAAATTTAATGGCTTGCAGTCCAGGAATTGTTAATAGGTGCAGCCAGTTGGAGGGTTATTTCCGGTAGTGCCACCGCTGTGCTCAGAGCGGAGGGCTTCATGTCGTGCAATTGCCTGTGAGATGCGTTCTTGCAGCTCGGCTTCTGTCCTTGGCAACGTACTGGTGTTTGTGTCTCGCCTGGGCGGCATTCTCTTCTGCCAAAATGGTATGAAGTAGGTTAGACAACATTCCAATTGTCTATGAGATACATAGCACCATAAGCCATTATGTAATCACCCAATTTCACACGTATATATAATCAGTGTATAAGCGAGGAAACAGTTATTGAGCCTTCACATAGGCTTGCCAACTTGGCTTATTGTTTGAAATGAACTCGAGGCTACATCGCCTTGGTCATTCAAGTTTCAGTTATTTCCTGCTACATTGGTTTTCTTAGGTCTTTAGCTTTACTGGTACGTATATTTCCCCTTTGATGGGGTTGTTTGTGTAGAGGTGATAGGGAGTGTATCGTCGCTGATTCTTTTTGAATGTTATTCCACCTCTCTTGCTTAAATATCGTTTTCTCAAACGTCTCGTATGCAGGTAGACGTGTCAGTCACGAAGTAGGCTAAGACAGGTCTCCTACTTTCTAACGTGCTAAGGCACTGATCTATGTGTTGTTCTACCAGATGAAGGTGAGGACACCTACAGATTAATTTTGTATGGTTTTCATTAGCTTGACACACAGAGTCCACCAGGATTTCTGTGCACTACAAGTCGTTATTACGTGGGCCCCCATAATAATAAATTGTCTTGCACAGTTACCCCAATTTTCTCTCGTCCAAGCAGATGATCAATCAAGGAGGGGACACTACTGTCCTTATACCTCTTGTCATGGAAAGGACCTTTGCGATGGTCCACGCGTTAACATTCATTATCGTTACGCGCGTATAGGCACGATGATTAGATGGAATAGGAATAGAGAGAATTCCTAGCAGTTGGAGGGGCACCTTCGAGATGAATACTTCATCTTCCTTTTCTGGTCAAGTGCGTCGTCAATCTTGCTTCTCATAAGCCGCAGGGATCTCGTCCCGTTGATCAAGAATTTGTTCAAGGTTGCCGCCTCTGCCTCGTCATCATCGTCGTAGTCTGGCATCTTCACGTTCGAGGGGGAAGAGCAGCCATTTCCTACGGAAGTAAGCTCAGCATCTTGTTTGGTAATCACTCCCAGCCATGAGCTTTGCAAAGGATGCGAGGTCGGTAGCTTCATCGTGCGAGTTACGTATAGTAATAGGAGTCGGAGTCGAAAGTATCTTATTCACGTCAATAATCATTCCATACACTTATTTGTATGTATGTATATCAATAACATATATGCTACTTAGCATAATCAAGCAATTTAATGCATTATATCACGTATAACTCTCGTTTTTTTTGGGGGGGGGTCATTTTGTTTTTGGCAAGTCTAACTCGTGTAGACTATGCTTTGGTTGGCACCTTATTTTAAAGGTATTCCTCACTAATGTCCTTGCCTTGTCACTTTTTTTTTGAAAAGTGTCTGACTTGTGGATCTTGGCGCTTTCGTGAATGCAATGAAAACCTTTTTGTAAATTGTTTTCGTGAGAGAACTCTAGTGATTGTAGTCTAGACTCGAGAAAGAATCCTAGTTCACTACAATCGAAGCTCTGATACCAAACTGTCACACCCTGTCTTTTGCGGAAGCGTATGATGTGTGACTAGCTTGTTATCATTGCATTCAATCGTAATAAACAACTACATGATCAAAACGATGTTCATCCATTTATGAAAATTTGAGTATTACAAACACTTGTTATTTAAGTTTTCAAAACACGACCTTTGACAAGGTTACAATTCAACAAAAGTGGATGACATCTAAACTTGTAGTCTACTTCTAGTTACGACACTTGCGCCCAAGATCCATCATGTCACCTGAAATACATGTAATTTTGGAAAACATCAACGTAAAGTTGAGCGAGTTCATGCGTCTTGTTTGTATAAATAAAGTATTTTTGTGTAAATCAAGTTTTCTTGTGTACACCACGTACTAATGGATGTTTGTACGAAGACATTAAGGCATGTGAGGACATAGGAGCATTAGTATTTTCTCCTTTAACTGTGTCGATTACCCTCGACTGTGTCGATTAACCTCGACTGCGTCAATTTCCCTTGACTGTGTCGATTACCCTCGACTGTGTCGATTTCCCTCGACTGGGACACCGAAGCACTCAAGTGGTCACATAAGGACCATGAGTGGGGCTCGACCGTACCCGTTAGATCTAACCCTCGTCCCTAATTAAGTATTAATGGCATCTCAATATCTAGTTTAAGCTCACATGATCTAGTATTTTCTAGGCTTTTCTTAAAGCTCATCATATTGCACTCACCACGAGTGCTTCTCGTATTCTTTTGTATTCTCAAATCATATTGCACTCGGTACTCGTTCTCACCAAGAGTGCTTCTCGTATTTTTACCATTTGTAAAAATTGTAATATTTGTAACACGTATTTCACCCCCGAGAGTTATAAAACCAAAAACAATTAGAGAAAAGGGGGAGCATGAACTCACAACTTTGCGTTCCTGCGTCGTAAACTTCACCGGATTTGCTTATATAGCGTCGTGACCTATACGTGTTTTCTTAACGTTAGTCACTAGACTTGTATAGCACAAGTATAGTCACTATCTCTTGTGTACGTATTCTTGTGTTAAAAATAACTTATATTTTTAACTAAGTGTCCTACTTATATTATTTTCTCGAAAATAATTATAAGTCTCTTGTATTTTGCACTTTGCACCCGAATTATGTATTTTGTCTGAATATGTTATATTTGTACTTGCAAGTCCTAATATACTAGCACGTATTATACATCCACATACGTCTAGCACAAAGTTTAGTAATCAACAAATATATATACTTTTCCTCAGATAACATACTCGACCTTTAGACACGCAAATTACAACTTACGTCGTTTCAACTTAAATATCCAAAACTGGGCTGTTTTCGAGCATTTTAATAAAATAGTTATCTTATTCCAAAAATTCCCAAATTTTTACAGAACATCTTAAACGATCCAAAAATTATTGTGTAAAAATATCGGGGTCCAGTTCATTACCAATATTTTATAAGAATTTATTTTCCGGACTGCAATCAGATTTGTCGCTTTCTGATTGCAGTTTACGAAATAATTCATTAAAAATTCATCATGAGGCCGATTTACGAAATTCCAGTGGGGGAATCACAAATACAACAGTGACCAACTACAGTATAAATTTCATGATCAGACTCCACACAGAATACAAGTTATGACAGAAAATAGGACGCACATTTTCAGCAGCAAAAATGCAGCTCTAGCTGCTGTTACGAAAAGACACTTTAAAAATAGTAAACGGAGTCCAAAAATTATGATTCCGGTGCCATTAGAACCTTATTTTATAGTACATAAACCTAGAATTCAGAAAATACATTTTTCGTGTAGTTAAGGACCTGTTACAGCCTGTTAAACTTGTCTGAAAATACAACTCAGCATGCTGTTTATAGTTCATATGTTACTAAAACACACATATACGATCACCGCACTTTCTAATAACGATTAGCAGCAGGTCATAAGTTATTTACAGCAGGTTATAGCTCATATAACTCAGGTTTATCATGTTTTACCATTTGATACTCTTTAACCAACATATTCATCTTTCTTCAAGACTTTTAGATTTGATCTTGCATGTTCTTGATTTTTATCCGATAAATCTCTTATTAACCACTTAAATAACAAGTAAGATACAAGGATCTAAGTGCTTACCACTAGCACAAGGCTAGGAGAGTTCAAGTGTAGAAATGAGGTGGTTAATGGCAATTGGAGAAGGTCCTTCAACTTTCGAGTGTTCCACACTTCGTTGTTCACCTTCTTACACCTTGTATGGAGCTTGGATTGGATGAGCTTGAAATGAAATGGTGGTGGTGTGTGGTGTTATTTTCAGCCGAAACCATGGGAGAAGGGAGAGAGAAGCTTGAGTGAAAGATGAAGATGATGTTGAATGAAGAAATGTCTTGTGGTTATATAAATAATCCTCCAACACCCTTTTATCCACTAGTTTTAGTGTCTCATTAGTACATGACACACATATTAAATAATTCAAGAAATACAAGGTAGGGAGCCACCTTTTGTAACCGTATGGTTGAAGGGGGGGGGGGTCTAGTTGGATGTCAACTAAGTTAGTTAGTGCTCTAGATGGAAATCCAAGGTTAAGTTAGAGCTTAATGTGTGTTATGTAATATATAGTGTGTGTTAGGGTGTTCGGGGACCCTAACTAGCGTAGAAAAATAAGAACATTGCTTCTAGCAATATTTTGGTGTTCCGGGTAACGTCCGGTTGTTCTGTTAGATACCGATTCGTTTAAGTGCTAAATTGCACCGTTTTATGTCTTTCAAGTGTCCTTTGTGACACTTTTAATTCCCGACACTTAGGGAAGTATTCTGGATGATAAATCATCATTTCTGCATAATATTACAGTGTCATATTGCTGATTATAGCTGACTTTAAATAAATTATGCGCTTAAAGTGCATTTCGGGTGCTATTTAGTGCGTAATTTAGCTTCCGGAATGCCTATATTAAAACCCTTGTATGTACTCTTGGGTTTTAATGCATTCTTGACGTTGGACCTACACCTAGGCTCCAATTCTAATGTCTGACTGCTTTCTGCAGTTCTGTTGACACGATGTGTCTTACCGGTGAGTTTACTAATATTTTTGACGCAACGCTATCATAACGTAATTCTTGTAGCATATATCATGCATGAATTCACTTGTATGGAATTCAGAAATTTATTTGTCTGGTAAACCAGATCATGCACAGTCAGTTAGGCACAAATTACTGTTCATTTCGTGTACGGAATGTACGGAAAAGTGACGGTTGTCACATTAGGAAATTTTGTCCCGAAATTAATCCACAAGAAGGGTTGCGAGGATCGATGCGAATGAGAGTGTCGATTAGAAGCGTCAAAATAAACGAGCGATCAATTGAAATTCATCCAGCGAGAGCGGGAGATCGATTGAAGATTGACGAGAGAAAGCGTTGCGAAGTCTTGGCGATGGCGATGAGTAAGACGATTCGTATTAACAAAAGATGGCAACACACGAAAAGCGATCCCAAAAGTGTTTTGAATTCTCGAAAAGTTGATTAATTTGAAAAAAAATCTTCCCACAGTGCGGCGTTAACTATCTCGACGTTCACACCAGCGCTATGAGAGGGGCTTTATTAGGTTACTAAAAGATTTTAGGGTGGTTAAAACTCGTCTTACGAAATTTTCTCATCACGCGGCATTAACTTGAGTCGATTGTCACACCAACGTTACAAGATAATCTCGTTTTGGTACAAAGGTTTTGATCAATTTTTAGAAAAAGTTTGGTAAGAAAAGCTTAGTTTAAAATTTGTGTAGACAAAGCCTTTTAATAATGCCAAAAATTTAAATTCAAGGTCGGCCCCGCATGGCACTTTTCCACGAAAGTTTGACAATATGGTTAAAACACTTATATATAGGAAGTACCAGCGGCGTATCCACCATGCTTTAGCCATATGGTTTCCGTCTCGTGAGGCAGTGTCATACGTGTCGACATAGTACAGACAGATTTGCAATGACTTGATCCAAACGGGAAAGGGTTGGATCAAGTCTTGGAAAGCGAACTGAGTGATGAGGTCGTTTTCGAACTCAGTTTAGTGTCACGGGCGAGTACGACAAGCGACAAGCAGTATGCGATAACTGATAGCACAAAATAAACGTAATAAGCGAAGACGACGACGATAGGTGAAAAGCGATGAGCGATAGCGACGAGCGATAGCGACGAGCGATAGCGACGAGCGATAGCGACGAGCGATAGGCGACGATCGATGCATTGAAAGCGATCGGAATATGCAATTTGATTAGATTAAATGACACCACAAATTTTTAACTAACATTAGACCCCACATGGCCTTTTTCCACGAAAATCTGCTGATATGGCTAAAACACTTATATATAGGAAGTACCAGCGGCGTATCCACCATGTTTCAACCCTATCAGTTTCATTTCGTGAAGCGAGGTCGTGTGTGCTAACATAAAATAGATAACATAAATAACGGTAAGCGATAGCGATGGCGATAAACATTAAGCGATACACGATAAGCGATGCAGCAATACACAAGCGATAAAGCGATACACAAGCGATAGAGCGATACACAAGCGAGAGAGCGATACACAAGCGAGAGAGCGATACACAAGCGATAGAGCGATTCCCACGATATGCGATAGCGCGATGCACATAATAAGCGATTGAGCGAACACACTATAAGCGATTGAGATTGCGAGATAGATTCCTGCGATAATGCGATTGCGAGCGTGTTTGACTTACGAAAAGTCTTAGCGATTACACGCTTTGAGTTGCGATTGAGATTGTTACGCCTTACGATGTAGTGTAGTGTGTCGAAAATAGATTTCCATAGTATACTTGGTCTAATAACGTTCAACTTGTATGGCACTTTCTTCACAAGACATTGGTTGGCATGGCGAAACACTTATATATAGGAAGTACCAGCGGCGTATCCACCATGCTTCAACCACACGCCTCTGTCCCGTGAATTGATGTCACACTGTGTCGACATGGTCAAGACGCTTATATATAGGAAGTACCAGTGGCGTATCCACCACGCTTGACCATGCTTTTAACGTTATGGCATCATTGAAACTCGTTACGATCTCCGTGCACTGATCACAGTAATCCCGTGTGCACCCGTGACTAATTTGATCCTTGTACGTTTATCGTACTTTATCTCAAGAACGCATAGTAGGGGGAAAACATATTATATAGTACATAGTGCTAGCATTTAGTCCGCGCGCGAATGCGAGGGAGAGCGAGAGATAAATAGAGTCCACATTGCGTCGAGAAATAGAACAAGTTCAACATATAACGGAAATTAATGGCGAAAATTGTATCATAGCAACAACATTGTAAGCATAATTAATGTTGTTATGGAGGGCTTCTACGGAGTCTGCAATTGTTGCTGAAATTCCTCAATTCTGCAGCTCCGTGCGACAGTGCTGGGTAAGATGACCATACCAGTTGCAATTTGCGCAATAGCGACAGTTAGCTTTTGGCGGGTGATGATACGTACACATGAGACACAGGGGATGGGTCCCGTTGTAGTCGCGCTTTGAGTGAACGGGTATTGCTTGGAGAGGTTCTGGTTGCGATAGCTCAGTTGTTGAAGAGTTTGGGCTCATGGTCTTTCGTTTGCGGTTGGACTGAGCTTCCTGAGGCGATACGTTGTCATCAGAGGATTCGTCTGAGGACTCACTTGAAGAATCGTCGGTAGAATCGTCGGAGGAATCGATGACGATTGCTTGATGAGCTTGTTTGACAGGATTCTTGGAGAAAAATCCGTCCAAGACTCGTTTGTCGTTGATTTCAGCGGCTAAGCGGTAGGTTTCTTCGATGGTAGCAGGTCTTGCAGCTTCGAAAAAATCGCCCACACATTCAGGCAAGCCACGAATGTACTTCGTGATGGCTTTTTCTGAAGTGTTGACATGACTTGGGCAGATTATGCTAAGCTGTTTGAACCTTGCGGTGTAGCCAGTATTGTCACCTTCGACTTGCTTGATTTCCCAAAATTCATCTTCTAGGTTCTGAACTTCGTGGGGAGGGAAGTACTCTTTCTTCATGAGTTCCTTCAACTCATCCCAAGAGAGAGCATAAGCTGCGGAGATCCCACGTTTGTTACGTTCGGCAGTCCACCGGTCGAGTGCTCGCGATAGAAATACTCTGGTTGCGCAAGTAGTACGAAAACTATCGGGACACCCACTCCGACGAAGGGTAACGTCGATAGAATCGAACCACTGGAGTAGTTGGGACACACCTCC
Organism: Helianthus tuberosus; assembly: GCA_030545235.1. NCBI lineage: Eukaryota > Viridiplantae > Streptophyta > Magnoliopsida > Asterales > Asteraceae > Helianthus > Helianthus tuberosus. Next base: position 181,028,504 of record CM060359.1, read on the forward strand.
TTCACCCGTGAACTCCATCGGGTCACAGGCTTTGAAGTGTTTGTAGAGGAAAGCAGATTGCAGCGCTTCCGTCTTAGAGTCTTCCGGGGTTCGAGAGTTGCTGAGAGAGTACACTTGAGCGACAATTTGAGGAATGACCTTAGCCACTTCCTTGGCCACAAGCGAGGCAATCCTCTTCTCGGCGCTTCGTTTGGCTCTTCTCCTAGCTGTTTGCCTAGAGGTAGAGTCGTTGGAAGACATCTAGACAGAGAGAGATTTGGAGTGAGATTCGATCATAATGATTTTGAGTTTTTGCGATGCGATTGAGCGCGATCAAAACTTGTAGCGAGTTATATAATAGATTTCACATAGGAGCCACATAGGAGACACGAGATTCCTAAGTTTCCAAACACTTGATTTGCTTATATATAATTAGTTGTAGCTTATTCTTGTACACATACATGTCGGTATAGAATGCGCGAGGACGCGTTGAAGGGAGAAAGCGAGGGCGATTAATTAGACATTATCTTTGTTGCGTTCATTCGGTTTTCGTTTTAGATTGCGATGGCTATGCGAGTTGTGCGGTTGCAAAAGCAGGGAGCGAAAATCGGTAAATCGAGAAAACGATAAAGCGTAGAGTTTTAAATTATAAACACATAAGCGTAAATAAGTTCTAACAAGTGTAAAATCAGCAAGTTATAAGCGAGAAACATAGATTGAGTGCCTCGGGTGTTTAGACGTCAACTACCCAAGGTAACCCAACTATACCCAACAAGTTTGTGCACACGTGTTGCCCCTAGAAGACTTATGCTTCCACTGGGATGCAGCTCGTGGCATTTGTCTTCCTGGTTATCGCGTGGCTCGAGTTGTCGTTATAGTCGAGTCCTTGGTGAGAGCTTTTGAAACCATTTTATACAGAGTGGAACGGTATATTAAGATACGGGTTTCACCCCTGACTTAATTACTTCGCTCCTAGCTGTGGTTGTGCTCTTCGAATAAGTTCGAGAGTTCCATTAGATTTCGAAATGGAGACTTGCGCTGATATGTGGATGTCACTCCTAGCTCAACGGAAAGTTCTCGTGATAGAAAAATGCGCTAAGTGAGCGATGTTATCGAGAGTTCTTGGTTTTCACGCCTGGTCTCGACTGGACCACTCAGTTGTGTTATGCGAATATTTTCGAAAACGTGTGTATTGTGTTGGCCTTAGGAAAGGCTAAGTAATATTCTAGCCTTAGGAAAGGCTCTTCGTGTGAAATTGTAGTATGCGGCGTTCACGTGAAGTAGTAGCTTTTAGCGAATTCGAACGAGAGTATCAAGTAGGCCCGTACAATCTCCTACTGGGTTCGTACGAGTCGGCCTGTTGGTACTTAGGGGCTGTTTGGCTAAGCTTATTTTTTTGACTTATTTGCTTATTTGCTTATTTGAAAAGCAAATAAGTCATAATGGAATAACTTATTTACTTATTCCTCTCACATAATAAGCTAACCCAAACACCTTTTAACTTTTCAAAAAGTAAATAAGTAAATAAGTCACTAAAATAAGCTTAGCCAAACAGCCCCTTAGACTATAGACTAGGTCGTTTCTAAGACATCGACCCGAACTAGGTCAAGTCTGGCCTAATTCCCTATAGTTATGGCTCTGATACCAATATGTCACACCCCAACCGATGGCGGAATCATCAGGGCACGACACTAGGCGAATCAGATTGCTCAAGAGAATCCATAACAACTACATTGAGACAGTATTTAATGCGTTCATTATCCCATACTAATAAACAATACATTCACATAAGTTATCACAGATTTCTTGTCCTCTCGAACAATACAAATCCGATAACATAGATTTTAGGTGAGTTTCTAGACTTCCTAGCTTGATTTGATGTAGACTGCGACTAAACCTACAACACACGTTAAAACGACGTCAATACAAAAGTATTGGCGAGTATACGAGTTTTGATAGAGTAGCGAAAGTAGTTAAAAGTGCTGCGAATTACCAAATACATAAACGAGATATCTCAACATACATGCATACATGACTGATACTACCAGCTAAGTCACTCGAGCTGCGATTACGATGGCTATTCATCCTAACTAGACCCCGTCGGGTGCTATAGTACTATACTAGTTAAGGCGGGACCTCGCGAGTATAAGTCCTAACACATATGTAACTAGCATCACGTGTAAATATGCATATCAGTCATTCGCAAGTGATTAACAGTTTGATTGAATAATTCGTTTAATAAGTTTGATTTCATAGAAACGTATGTTACACCCAAAATGCGATAAAAAGGGTTCGAGTATACTCACAATCAGTGTTCAGCAAGTAACACAACTTGGTTGGATTGAAGGTAGCGCGTCTGAGATTAGCCTGATTACAGATTGATAAATTAAAGCGTTGAATAGTGCGTCAAACGGTGGCAGTGAACCAAGATTCGGATGGAAATCCGATCGGATGGCAATCCGATCGGATGGCCAGTCATTCGGGTGGCAATCCGTTTGGATGGTCATCCGATCGGATGGCCATTCGATTGGATTGTCAGCTTGCTTGGTGAAGATGTGTTTGTGTATGATGGCTTGAACTTTGAAGTTTTCGTTGTAGCATTTTTGAAAATAGAGAAGTATCTCTACCTTTCAGGTCGGTCGATCGAACGGTCGGTCGATCGGGTGGCTGTTCGATCGGACGATGATCCGATTGGCAAGACACTTTGTTTGCTGACAAGTTCATAGCAGACTGGTCGCTCGATCGGGTGGCAATCCGATTGGGTGACAATCTGTTGGAACTGATGTGCGATGAGGATTTGTAAAGTGTTTAAGTGTTGAGGATCCAAAAGTCAGCCGATCGGATGGTCGTTCGAACGGACGGCAATCCGATCGGACGGCAGTCCGATCGGTCGGCAATCCGTTCGTCGTTCAGATCTTTGAATGTTTGAAAATTGTTTAAGTCTTGATACCAAGTGCAATCCGATCGGATTGCGGGTCGATCGGGTGGCAGTCCGATCGGACGACAATCCGTCCCACAGCCTGATCGTTTCACAACTTGTTTATTTTGTTAAGTTTCTGCGATTTGATCGAGACGGTATGACTACGAGCTAAACAATGGAAACTCCACCGAGTCCAAGTCATTGGATCGGATGGGAATCACCCCGTCTGATCAGTTAACTGTTCTTGACGGTTGTTCGTGTTTAACACGATAAGGCGGTCATCTCGTTGATAGGAATCTAGTTCTCGAACCGACACTTCAATAGAGACAAAGTAGAAGGTCTGTACGAGCTCTGTTGCTACCGGTTTTGAGTGAAAAGTTAAGAAAGTTTGAAGAAAAGCTTAGAAAACTTAGATTAGGCTTTGATTTTCGTGATATTAGTGTTTATACATCGTGGAATCTATCAGATCTAGACTGTTCTTGATGGGATGAGGTCACACTTCATTGTTCCTAAGAACTCCATGATGACATCACCTTAGAACGACTCAAATCCAAAGATTTAACTGTGAAAAAGTGAGATTTGATGACGAGAAAGATGAAGGAGTGCGTGTAGATCATAGAAGTACAAGATTCAAGGTGAAAACTTACATGAATCGTGGGAAATCGAGTGAAAATGGCGAGAAGGCGTCTGGTCGAGCGAGGGCAGTCACATCAACAGTTGTTGATGTGACAAGTGGGGTATTTATAGGCAAGGATGAGGAGAAAGGCGGTGCAGTGAATCGGATCGGATGGTTGTCCGATCGAGTGGCACCTCGATCGGGTGGCACCTCGATCGGGTGGCCATCTGATCGGGCGGTCAGTCGATCGGTGGCATCAGGCGAGTTGTGTTTCGGTGTTTCGTTTCGATCGTTAAGCGTTGCGATAGTTTGGTTACACATTTCATCCACATTTTTATATATTTATTATAATTAGTCAGTTTGGGTCGTATCTACATATCCATATTCCAATCCTGCGATAATCGAGTTACGCGAGTTTACGAGTGCGTTTTTTGAGTATTGTGTTACATTGCGACACATCATGGCTATCAAGGAGGGTAGAATTGGTCCTCACTCGACATCATCCTGATTGTCAGCAAGTGCAATGTGATGTGATAGCGATAAAGTATGCGTAATATGCGAAAATACTGCAATTTAGCGATATATGCGATATAGTTACATTATGATCCGAATCTCTGGTGCTAGGCATAACGAGTATAACGAGTAGTAACAACGCACGAACGTGCGGGTTGTTACAACCAGCTCCAGTACCAAATAAATATGAGGCATAAATACCGTTGACAAGGAACGTACCATTGACAACATTGTTGTCAGTCTGAGCCTGGCGGAGGTTGATGTTGAAAGTTCTTCCGCTTGCAGCTTGCGGTTGTAGCTGCTGCTGTTGTTGCTGTTGTGGTGGTTACTGCTGCTACGGCTCTTGCTTCACAACACGCTATGGGCAGACATTGCTAAAGTGGCTGGGATCGCCATAAGTGTAGCAAGCACGTGCAAGAGCAACTGGTGCTGGAAGTGCTGGATTGACCTTGGGAGCGAGAGGTTAAGCTGGCAGTCCTGCGAGAGCTTGAGGATCTTGCTGACGAGGGCCTGAGCGTTAGTTGGCTGTGTAGTGCCCATAGATATTGCAGTTGACACAGAAATGGCAGTTTGTCTCCACTGGATGATGATAGGTGCAAGTAGGGCATAGTGGGTGATTCCCAGTATACGCACGCTTAGCGGGCGGTGCGTTGGGAGTAGAAACCTGACGAGACTGGGCGTTGGGCGGTGTGACTACCGCACAGTTCTTGCTGGAGTTCCTTCGCTTGCGACTTTGACAATTAGACTTGGGGGCTTGAGATGGTGCAGTATCGGTGCTTGGCGTTGCCGTAGCTTGGTTGAGATTCTTGGTCGAGACCTTGAATACTCCGGCCAAGACTCGCTTGTCGTTGATTTCTAGTGCGAGCTAATAAGTTTCCTCAACTGTTGCTGGTTTCGCTGCTTGAACAAAGTCAGCGACATAGTCGGGGAAAGCATGGATGTACTTCTTGATAGCTTTCTCAGAAGTGTCCACTTGACTTGGACAGATGATGCTCAACTGCTTGAATCGGGCGGTGAGACCAGCGTTGTCACCTCCAATTTGCTTGATGTTCCAGAACTCGTTTTCCAGCTTCTGGACTTTGTGGGGAGGACATAATTCCTTCACCATGAGCTCTTTTAGCTCCTCCCATACGAGACCATAGGCTGCATCATTTCTGTGTCTGTTACGCTCGGCGGTCCACCAGTCAAGTGCCCTTGACTAAAATACACCAGTGGCATTGACAGTGCGGAGATTCTCGGGACATCCACTTTGTTGGAAAGTGATTTTGATCGATTCAAACCATTGAAACATCTTACTGGGTCCATCTTCACTAGTAAAGGTCATTGGACCGCAGGCTTTAAACTGCTTGAAGCTGAACGGAGTTTTCGGCGCGTGCTTCTTGGAATCAACGGAAGAGTTGCTGCTGACAACGTGAATCTCACTGACAATTTGAGGGATCACCTTGGCCATTTCCTTGGCCATGAGAGAGGCGATGCGTTTGTCAGCATTGTTTCGCTGAACAGTTCGGCGAGTGTGAGATCCCATTGATGCCATTTGCAAGTGTGAGTCCCTCTGTAGATGGCACATGAGGAATTAGACGAGATTCGATTATGACGGGTTTTGTTTAAAAGTTCTGCGTTCCATTATACCGCATGGAACCGATATATTTTATTATTATTATTATTATTATTATTATTATTATTATTATTATTATTCACGTAAGGCACAAAATCACATAATCACGTAGGCACATAATCACGTATATACATAAGCATATATTAGCACATAATTCACATAAACGCGTAAGGTAAATAAGACTTCTTAGTTTGTTCGCGATTAGTTAGCATTTTAGATTGCGAGAACTGTGCGAGTTGTGCGTATTTTTTTTTGCAAAGCGGGGAGCGATAAAACGAAACCATAAACGCAACTTTACTCTTTACGCTTTTAAAACACGTAAACACAATAAATTCGATGACGCGTAAAATCGACAATTGCAGGCTTGAAATAAATAGAGTGTCTTGGGTGTTGAGACATCGACTACCTAAAGTGATTCAACTATTCCCACAAATTCGGGGACATGCTTTGGCCTAATAGACTCATGCTCTCACCGTAATTCGGCTAACAACATTTATCCTTCCAGTTACTACGTGCCCCGAGTCTTTGGAACAGTTGAGACTTTGGTGAGAACTTTTAAAATCCATTTAGGGAGTTGATTGGGTTATTAAGATGCAGGTTTCACCCCTTACTTAACAACTTCGCTCCTAACTGTGGTTGTGCTCACCGAATAAATTTGGGAGGTCCACTAGATACGGATGGAGATTTCCGTCGAGGTATGTCACTCCTAACTCAACGAAAGGTTTTCGTGCTAAGAGTAATGCGCAGAGTGAGTGATTTTATCGTGAGTTCTTGGTTTTCACACCTAATCTCGACACAATCGCTCGTTTGTGTTATACGAATCTTCAAATGTGTATATTGTATTAGCCTTAGGAAAGGCGTGTATATTGTGTTTAGCCTTAGGAAAGGCTCCCTTCGTACAAAGCAAGTGGGTTCGTACGAAGGTGCAGGGTGTGGGTTCATATTGAGCAGGTTCGTACAAAGAGGTCTGTTTTGGTACTTAGACTAGGTATGTTTTGCATGATTTGACCTAATTCTCTATAGTTATGGCTCTGATACCAACCTGTCACACCCCAACCAATGGCGGAATCATTGGGATGTGGCATGATGCGAAAAGGTTGCTCGAGAGAATCCATAACGATTAATTGTGACAATATTTAATAAGGTTCTATTTCCCATACAATCAAACAAATATTTCACAAAAACAAAACGGAATCCAGTAGTTTCTCAAGCCACAAAACACGACATAACAAAACTTGCAATTTAGTTTAGGCGGGTTTCTAGAGTTCCTAAACCATTTCCAGTAGTAAATCCATCAACCTGTCACATACGTTAAAATAAAGTCAATACAATAATGTAAAGGTGAATACACAAGTTTGCAATAGTATAGTAATAAAGCGTTTACGCATAACCAGCATGTAACACGTAAAGGGCGAATCAAGTAAGCTATCGACAATGATACAAGCTAACCAACATGACTGCGAGTAGAGTATGCGCAATACGTGTTCACCGTAGTGAGCACGTAAAGTAAGTAATCCTTAACAACCCCTGAATAAACAGGTGCTGAGTCCAAACTATAGTACTATCGTTGCTAAGGGTGGTAGGCAAGTCATTACCGTGTAAACATAGCAGACAAGCATTCAACTAGTCACGTATAACATGTGAGAGCGGTTAGCGTTTATAAAAGAGTTTAAGCGTTGTGTGCGTCGTGTTTTGATAGAGAACGTATGTAACACTCAAAAGTGCGTTAAGAGAAAAAGGGTTCGAGTATACTCACAGTGCGTGCTTATAAGATAAACACAGTCTGGAAAGGGGTGGAGGGAGCGCCAGATCAGCCTGCGTATGGGAACAAAAGTGCATAAGTCTTCCAAAGTGCTGAAACGGTCGAGTTGAAGTGTCGAGTGGGAAACAGAACCTTTATACGAAGGGGTGCCTTCGTACGAAGGCAGTGCCTTCGTGCGAAGCCAGTGCTTTCGTACCGGTGGCTTGTTTCCGTGACCAAAATCGAGTGTTCATCCCTCCAGCCTTAAGCTACTGATTAAACTTAGAGCCGGAGAGGTATTTTGAGCAATTGAGTAACATGTGGGAACACGAGCTGGTTTGTACGAAGAGTGCCTTCGTACGAAGCCTCTGCTTTCGTACGAAGCCGGGTAGGGGTGTTCAAAACCGGATATCCGAAAATTCGGATATCCGAAATTTTCGGATACCAGATCTCACTATCCGAATCCGTATCCGAAATTTCGGATATCCGGAATTCGGATATCCGAAATTTCGGATACGGATTCGGATAGTGTTAGGATCTGAGGCTCTCATGATAGTGTTTGTTTGTTTAAAATGAACAATCAATGAGTATGAAAACATGTTAGGTGCAGCAGAAGTGAAAACAAACTCTGTAAACACAATCAAAGGAGATAATAGTTTGATAAACAATTGCTTCTCATAGAGTCAAATGATTTACAAATCAAAGCAAAAGATTACAGATGTGCTTACAAACTATACTCCCCCTCAGCCTGATACCTCAAGGTTGGTTGCACACAAGATGAAAGGATTAGACATGAGGAGAAGAACCCACCCAGTCAATCAAATGTAACAGTACAGGGTACTGTTACATTTATAGGCAAACCAAACCACTGAGGTATCTCAGCTGACGTCACCATGAAAGTGACATCTAACTACCTAACAACCTGTAGACACTGTCCTTATACCAACTACTGATGTCCTAACAACTGATTGTAAATAAAATACAAAACATGAGAAAACAACTGCTTCACGTTCCACTGTTGTAGCCTAAGCACTGATGCTCAACAACAACCTCAGTGCTTTCTTCAAAGGTGATCAGTCCTTGAATGAGCAGTGTTTGTGTCTTCAGCAGCACTTAAGAGACAGCAGTAGATAGAGTGACAAAGTTTGTCTTCAGCAGTCTTTAGGATTACATCAGCATTTGGAACATCAGTTGTTATTTTGAGCAGTACTTATGGTTCATCAGCTGATAGATAACCACTGTCAAGGGGAGAGCAAAGTGTAAACTACTGTTTATTGTGAATCCTCTGTTGTGACCTGGTTTTGGCTTTACATTATCTGTTCCTTTGGTAGGGTTCAATCCCAACAATCTCCCCCTGGAACAGATAATGCCAAAACCTTTCATTATTCAGGACCTTTATTACTCATCAAGAGTGCCTTAGCTTGTTCTTTGAATTCAGCTTCAAATTCCTTTGCACTCTGGTCATCCTCATCCCTACACAGTGAAAGCCCAAGGAGATCCTGCAAATCTTGAACACTAAGGCCTAGTGCTTCTTTCCTTGATATGTGCTTTACATCGCCATTGGCTCTGACCAAGGTCAATACGTGAGTCTTTTGATCAGACATCCACTTTAGTATTTTTAAGCCAAGTGGGTTTCTTGGGAGAGACTTATTTGAAGATGAGTTGAGGGATAATGGCCTTGAAAACAACTGCAGACTTTCAGACATTCTTTTGAAAGCTTCTTCAAAGACTTTGTCAGCTGCAGCTATATCTTCTGCAGTTTCTTGTTCAATAAATTATTGTCTTACAGCTTCTGTCTTGTCTTTAGCAGTGTTTGGAGACGCAGGTTTGTTTAATGCCTTAAAAAGGCTTTGAAGCTTTGTTGAAGTTTCTTCTTTTAGACCCATTTTCGTGATGGTATCTTTGAAGTATTCTGCTTCTTTGTCTATTACCTCTTCTTCAGTCAGCTGTTCTCCCTCTTCTTGGTTTGTTACAAAAGTAGACCGGAACAGTGTGTCGAGGTTTCCCATCTTCTGTTCAAGCTTCATCATTTGTTCTTGCTTTTTAGAAGTGCCTGAAACAGTTATCTTTCTTTTCTTCAGCCTTTCGTAGGCTTCATCAGTCTGCTGTCTTGACCATTTTGATATGGCTTCAGCAGTATCCATTTTTGCATCCACCAACTCCCTTTTCTTCCTTTTATACTCAGCAGTGAAGTCAGCAATGAGCTTTTTGAATTTGTTCCAGTTTGGAGCATTTTTCTTCTTTGTAGGATCATTCTTGAGTCTGTCAATCCTCTCAGCCTCATGCTTTAGAGCGATTATTGGCCATTCTTCAAACTGTTTTTCTTCAGCAGGATAGAACTTCTCTTTCATAATGTAGGCAAGATATTGTTTTCTTAGCTCTTTGCATTGTTCAGCCTTTTCTTTGATTAGTTCCTGTGAAAATTCTTCCATCTGCTTTACCTTCTCAAGGAAGAAATCCAGTCTTTTAGCAATGCCTTCTTCGCTTAGACTTTCACGTTCACTTTCAAATTTAGCTCTTGCTTTAGCCTGCCTTGTCTTGAGTTTGAGGTAATCATCCATATCCTCTGGTGGCATGTAGCCTATGAGTGAGGAGAATCTTCTTTTTGAAGGATCCTCTTCTTTATAGAATTGCCTCATCTCATTTTTGATAGCTTCAAGTTCCAGTGGATATTTTGCAGCATTAGGGTCATGCATACCCTCATCGGCAGTGATTGGCTTTCTTATTCTGTTGAAGAGCTTTGGCTGTGAAGTAGAAAAGGTGAGAGCAGTGGTGGATGACTGACTAACAGCTGTTGAAACAACTGGTGTCTCAACATCTGCTGTCATTACAACTGCTGATATGTCAGCAGTTGTCTTCTGCTTTTGAGCAGGGGATGGACGTGGTGATGTTGGTGGTGATGGTGGTGAATCATCATCTGATATGAGATTTCTTCTCCTTTTTAATGAAGAAGAAGCAGATGATGTTTTGGGTGGATCAGTGGTGGTAGATTGGATAGCAGTGGTTTGTGGCAGTGATTGACTGACAGTGGTTGAAACAACTTGTGTTTCAATCACTGTTGTCATTACAACAGATGTTGTAACATCTGTTGTCTTCTGTTTTATGACAGGAGGCAGTGGTGATGATATGATTGTAGATGAAGATGGTGGAGCAGTAGTTGTAGTGGTGTGTGGTAGAGTGGTGTGTGTTGAAGGTGTGTGTGTTGATGAAATGGCAGCTGTTTGGCTACTGACAGCAGTTTTTGTAACTACTGCCGTATCAGCTGTTTGACTAACAGGTTTTGAGACCTGTTTTTCTTTTTCTTTTTCTTTTTCAGGTTCAATATGAAGGCCATGTTCAATTCCCTTCTTCTTCATTTGCTTCAATATCTCCCCCTTTTTGGCATTATCTGCAAGGGGGTCATCAAAGAATAGTAAAGTTGAAGGAGCCTTGCCAGTGGCAATTTGGATACTGGCCTTAATAGCCTTGATATCTGCTTGAGTATCCTTGAACCTTGATTCCATCATGTTGGACAACATTTGTACTTGAATAGCATGCTTTTGATCAGCCATTTGTTGCTGTTTTTCAAGCATGGATTGGAAAATATTCCAAAGCTCATTTGCAGCAGGTGCTTGTTGTGGAGCAGATGCTTGAGCAGGAATAGCAGAGGATTGTGCTTTCTGAGCTTTTAAAATCTCTTGCACCATCTCCTTTATTTCAGAAACTGATTCTTCAAGTTTTTCCACTCTGCCCGCCAATTCCTGATATCTTGAATCATCACCCATTTTACTGGGATCATCTGAATCCCCACCTGTGGTGGTTATATCAATGTGTGACTTAGGAACAGAGTCCCAAAAATCACCCATTGATGCCCCTTGTTCTTGGTACTGGGGACTTCTCTCTTCAGCACTCGATAAACCTTTGATTGTACCAGTGGTTAGATCTAACTCACTGGTGGTCACCGAAGTTGCTATGGAAGAAATTGCCTTCAAGGGAGTCTTACTTATGAAACAACTGTCCAACTGAGGATCTGTTGATCCACCAGTTGTAGTTGCTGCTCCACTTGAACTACTGACAGGAGTTACTTGTAACTCATGCAGTGTAACCTCCTCAACTGTTGCTGGGATAGCAGAGGTATAAGCATCAGACCCAGTCACTTGTGGGGGTATACTCTCAGTGATAGGTGATAGAGAGGAACTGGTTTGTGTCTGTGCAATAGCAGCTGCATGCAACAGAGGTAGCATGGATTGTGGCATTATTATTGGTGAGGGGATAGGGGTTGAAAGAGACATGTCCTTGGGATCAGGACTAAGGAAGATGGATCCGAGTGGATTCAGAGCTTCATATTGTGGTGTCCCTGTGCTTACAACCTGATCCTGTTGTGAGGATGCAGGAGGAGTTTCGGTTATGGGTTGAGATCTTTCTTCCAACTGCTGTGAGGAAGTAGCAGCAGTGGTTTGTGGTGACTTTTGTGTTGTCACAGGCATTTCCTCTGGGATCTCATCTTCCAGAGTTGCCTTTGTTTTGGGATTGGTGGGTTTTCTGGATGTTTTCTTTTTGGTCTTTTTAGTGGTGGCAGGTGTGGGTTTCAAAGCAGTGGTTGTGCTGCTATGATCACCTGGAGCAGTGGGCTCAGCAGCTGATACCTGAGGAGCAGTTGTAACCACTAAAATCTGCTCAGGTACCCCTGCTTTTGTTTTTATTGGTGCCATCATCCTTGAAAATGTTTCTTTTGTTAAGCTTTTTATTTGACAATGAACACCTTGTTTTAGCAAATTTAAATTTTCCTTTTCAAATTTTTGTTCAAAGTAGTAACTCAAAAATCTTGGAAAAAGTAAAAATGCTTTACTTTCAACATTTTTCACCATGTCATTGAAAATCTCCTGGGAGTAGTTGTAGTCCTTATTATTCAAAATAGCGTAACCCAGGCTTTGAATTTTCAATGGTATTTCGTTAAAAGATGTTGTTTTATTTGAAGCACACATCAAGAGTGTGTGAAATAAAAACCTGGGTGCAGATGGAAAATAACCCTTTTGTAGGGTATCTACCTTTGATTCTTCTGCATAACCCCTTTTCAGAAAATCAGCTTTTAACTCGATTTTGTCAAAAGAGGGTTTACCGTTCTGATCATCGAGTATGAAGACTTCTGATATCGATTGTGGTGTGATTTTGATCGCTTTTCCCTGTATCGAGGAGTTAATGGCAATGACTTTACCGTCTTGTTTTTCAAGCGTCGCCTTTTTCCAAAACTCTCTCTGGGTTTGCAGATATATGGGAGCATTTACCGTCAACAAAGTTTTGTACTTTGATCCAGTTATTGCATCAATGATGGAGTCGAAGGTGTGGTTGTCTTTGGGTTTTGTGAGTAAACCCAAATAATTGTGAGATTGTTTGAATGGTATTTCGATGGGTTCTTCGGTCGTTTGAGCGACCTCTTTGGAAGATGATGGTGATTTAGGTTTTGATTTTGTCATTTTTGCGGAGAAGAACGAAAGAAGATTTTGGAGATTTTGAGACGAAGGGTTGGAAACTGCTATGAGAAGAGAATTTTTGGAATTCAATTCGACAGTGTAAAAACCCTGTTTGGGGTTTAGGGCAGGGTTTTATTTAAAAATGATCGCTGATGTGGCAGCGGTTATTAAGATCTGAGGGCTAAAAACTGACCACGTGTCAAACACTGATGAAACGGATGAAGTATGGAGAACAGTTGTTTTCAGAGCCACTGACGTATCAAGCATCAGTGGTTACAACGGTAAAAAATTATGGGCAGTGGATGATTTTAACTATCAGTAGATAGCATATCAGTGGATAAGACACTGATTTTGAGCATCAGTGCTTTTCAAGAAAATGAAGGATCAGTGGTTAACTTTCAGCAGTGGACAGTGTTTAGAGATCAGACGTTAGAACAAAACAGTGGTTAGGGTAAATGGTATAATTCTGAAGGACAGGTGTTTCAGCAACAGTTTAGAAGATTTTCATTTAAGGTTTTGCCACATGTCAATTTTGAAAGACAGTGGATTAGTACCCCAGATGATGAAAACTTTTTACTAAGGCAACTCATTTTCGTTTAATATTCAATTAAAACATAAGCACCCTAGTAATTCAAGCACAGTTTGCAATCAATTTATGATGGAAATTTAGGAGCAAGCCTGAGTATGACATGATCATGACATATGTACCATTTCCTTTTGACCCATTTATGAGGACACAGATACCACCAAAAAATAAGGTATTACATCCTGACAGGAGCTGAACCTATTGCCAACAAAAACAAGCAAGAGTTCCAAATATATTATTTCAAAAAAAAATATGAATAATATATCCTGGTTATTTGAGAAAATCCTTTGAAGAAAAAATGATTAAAGGACTTTCTGAGAACAGTATCAAAAAGGATCTGGTATGTTTTCAATAGAAAGCATAATCATATCATTCTCAAGTTTTATGATAAATGGTCAGTGGTTTGACAGCAGTGGTAGAATATTTTGACAACATTTTGACCACTGTTTGGTACCATTTTCTGTGTCAGTTGATTGCAAACATGAGGACACATGGATATATTTTTAAACATTTGTCTAGTCCTCTTTGGAGTTCATTTTCTGGAATCAAAACCTTTTCCTGAACAGATGAATGCACATAGTTGCTTAATGACCATTATTACCCTAAACTTTGACTCATAAGTGTTTTATGTTTATACTCTTTTCTTTTGACTTCAAAAGTTTTGAGATAAACACACTTCTGAGTTTTTGTGAATTTCCTCAATGTATTTTAACAAAGTTGATTTTGTCCTTTTGAGGGACTCAACCTGTTTTTAACACATAAGATCTGAATGACTAAAGTTTTAATCCCCTCTTTTTGAGTTAACAAGACATCAATGTTTTATGGATCATAGGTTTTGTTAATCTGAGGTTCATACTTTAGTATTTAATGAAAACATCACAAATATCAAAACAACAGGTTGAAATCAATATTGAAAAATATAAAACAATCCCATAATTTAACAGATATGTTTACAGATCTGAAAGCTATGAGTGACTTTTGCATGATATCACCTGTTGTGTGAAATTTGTGTGTTATATGACATCTTGGTTGATTTACAGAGTTTTGAATAACCAATTTGAACATGATTTAATCGATACTCTGTTTTTCAACAAAATACAACCAACCTTAGTATCAATGAATTTTGAGCCGAACTGTTATGTCAAATTGATTGTTAGATCGAATTTGACTGTCCAGGCTCTGATACCAATTGTTAGGATCTGAGGCTCTCATGATAGTGTTTGTTTGTTTAAAATGAACAATCAATGAGTATGAAAACATGTTAGGTGCAGCGGAAGTGAAAACAAACTCTGTAAACACAATCAAAGGAGATAATAGTTTGATAAACAATTGCTTCTCATAGAGTCAAATGATTTACAAATCAAAGCAAAAGATTACAGATGTGCTTACAAACTATACTCCCCCTCAGCCTGATACCTCAAGGTTGGTTGCACACAAGATGAAAGGATTAGACATGAGGAGAAGAACCCACTCAGTCAATCAAATGTAACAGTACAGGGTACTGTTACATTTATAGGCAAACCAAACCACTGAGGTATCTCAGCTGACGTCACCATGAAAGTGACATCTAACAACCTAACAACCTGTAGACACTGTCCTTATACCAACTACTGATGTCCTAACAACTGATTGTAAATAAAATACAAAACATGAGAAAACAACTGCTTCACGTTCCACTGTTGTAGCCTAAGCACTGATGCTCAACAACAACCTCAGTGCTTTCTTCAAAGGTGATCAGTCCTTGAATGAGCAGTGTTTGTGTCTTCAGCAGCACTTAAGAGACAGCAGTAGATAGAGTGACAAAGTTTGTCTTCAGCAGTCTTTAGGATTACATCAGCATTTGGAACATCAGTTGTTATTTTGAGCAGTACTTATGGTTCATCAGCTGATAGATAACCAATGTCAAGGGGAGAGCAAAGTGTAAACTACTGTTTATTGTGAATCCTCTGTTGTGACCTGGTTTTGGCTTTACATTATCTGTTCCTTTGGTAGGGTTCAATCCCAACAGATAGTTAATCGGATATCCGAAAATCCAACTTTTTATTTAATTTTTATTTTTTTATTATTTTTTTCATATTCGGAAACGGATATTTTGGAGAGTTTCGGATATCCGAATATAAGTTTTCGGATATTTTCGAATATTTTTCGGATATTTCGGATATTTTTCGGATATTTTCGGATATTTTTCGGATATTTCAGATAATTTCGGATACTTCGGATATTTTCGGATATTCGGATATCCGAAAAAAAATAAAAATTAAATTTTCGGATATTTCGGATATCCGAAATATCCGAAAATTTTGAAAATCACTATCCGAATCCGAAAAATTCGGATATCCGATTTTTCGGATATTTCGGATTCGGATATCCGATATTTCGGATCGGATTTTCGGATACGGATAGTTTTGAACACCCCTAAATCAGGGGGTGCCTTCGTATGAAGGCAGTGCCTTCGTACGAAGACGGGCTTCGTACAAGCCAGTCTAGCTCGCACAAGTGGCTATTTTTGCATTCGGAGCTGCATTTTCGCCTAAATCGGATGTGTTTTCGAGTCCTTTTCATGACGGTTTCGACACCGCTTCGTCCCACTACTCAGTTTACAAAACATATGTCGGTTTTGGTCCGTTTTAGTGTAAAAATCGAGTTTAAAACACTTTTTCCTTGGATTGAACACTTGGTGAGTGAGAGATATTCATATCTCTATCTTGGAAAGCCAAAGCTAAGCCTAATACACTCGTTTAAGTGTAGATCCATGGTGAAATCAGAAGTTTTGATGAAAAAGATGAAGGTCTTTATGAAAATAGAGAAGTTTTAGATGAAATCAGAGATAAACTCGTGAAAAATCGTTGTGGAAAACGTTGTGATACTTTTAAAAATAACAGATCTTACTTGGAATGTGGAGAGAAAGCGAGTAGGAGGTGTTCTTGAGAGAATGGCAACAAGTTATGAATGAAAGGGTGAGCTTGGTATTTATAGATAAGTGAGATGGTGTAGGTTTCCTTCGTACGAAGCCAGGGGCCTTCGTATGAGGCCAGGTGCCTTCGTACGAAGCCAGTACGAAGTCGCCTATTTCATGCGGTTGATTTCTGTTTCGTGTGTCGGATGTTCCTTAGATGCGTTTGGTTGCGTTAGTTAGTTCTAGTACTTCAAGTATTTTAGCGAGATATTAAGTGTTGTGTTACGCTGCGTTTTAGCGTGATAGATTGAGTCGAGCGAGTGATCATTTGAGCATTTTATGCGAATAATAAACCACATATAACATATTTAACATTTAAACACACAATTAATAAAAATAATATAAATAAATCCTCGTTTTGAGTTTGCGTTGCGATGCGCGTTTAAGTAATAAGCGTTAAAATGTGATAAATAAGCGATATATAAAAAGCATTTTAAAAATGTAGTTAACCCTTAATAATCATCGAATCTCGGACTACAAGCTTTTACGAATGAAACAACGATAAAATAGGAACAACCGAAAAATCGGGTTCTTACAAGCATTTTTAATTTTTTTTTTCATTTTCTATCTTTATTTTTTAGGGGATCATTTTCTGTTGTTTGTTATCTAATTCTATACTAATAAAACACGTTATATCTGTTTAAAAAATGTTTATAAAATGCCAAAAACTAGAAACACCAAAACGCCTAATAGTATGAAAACTGTGAAAACAGATGCTGGCAATGTATTATTAAAAACTACAATAACTGGCTAAACGCCATTAAAAATGTATAAAACAACGTGCCATCTGTATCTAAATGCAATAAAAAACAAAACGCCAAACCCTGATAAGATGGGAAGTGTCTCGACCTTAACAGATGAAACTGAACAAAACAGTAACTGATAACAGTAAAAATGAAGAGACGAGAACATTATTACTAACATTTATTATATTAAAAGCCTCTACATTGGAAATTGAATTTATTTATCTTTTCAAAACGCCATAATTACTTGTCACATTATAGGACTGCATCCTACATGGCACAACAATTGATACACAAAATACACATAAAAATAATTACTGATATTTTTTACCACCAAAAACATATATCTACATGGCGCCAAAAAAAAGCTCATTATATAAGTACAACAGCTAACACAAAAGGCTTCACACTCTAGACATTCACTAAAACCGCCACGCATTGTATAAAACGCCATACAATTTAACAAAAAATGGCACAGGTTATTGCATGGAGGTTTGAGAGGTCAGAGGGACATTTAATCCTAAAGTTCTCTGACAGGAGAAGGGTGAAAGTCAAAACAATCAAGGCCATACTTAGTATGGATGAATCCGTTCAGAGGGATATTCTAGCCCTTGTGGTCCCAGTGGCCTACGATTGTGAGAGGAATCGAACGGTAATAAGAAGATCAAAGAGAAAATTTCCAGAAGATGATGATGATGTTGACGATTCTGATCTACCAAAAGTTACCAGTTGGATCCTAGATGAACAATCAAGAACGGTGAGGGTGAGCTTTCAACACGGAGAGGATTATTTATTGACAATGGACGAAGTGCTGAACACAGATAGACTGCATCTTATTGAACAACTCTGTGATTTAGCACATACGAACGATGCTAGATCCAGCGTTGTGAATACATTCAAGTATAGGATGCAACAAAGAAGAGACGGGATTATGGCGTTATACGCCAATGAACAAGATGATGATGATGAGTCCGAGGAGAGTGATGAACAAAGCGATGGTTACATCTCTGATGTATTACCATCCACAGAAGACTTTTAGTTATTGTTTGATTTCATCTTAGCTGTACACTTTTAAATTACTAATGAATTTAAAAACGCCATGAACGCCAAGAAATTTACTTGATAACATATATGAACTGTTGAAATCTACAAAAACACCTAATGAATTTGGAAACACCATAGAGGAAAAGAAATTATAATTACTAAATGATTTTACTAAACGCCAAAATATTTACTATGCATGTGATCTAAAAAAACAATAAAAACGCCATGTATTTGTTGAATCTAACTGAACGCCAAAAAATGAAGCGGTGTTATGAGACGAATTGAAAAAAAAGAATAAAAAAGGACAAAATAGCCCATTCGCCTTTCACTATACCACGTGCCACGTGTTGGGCCAGGATCCGTTCTCACACTTTAGGGCGTTTTCTCCTGATCCCGTACCTATATATATATATATCTATAATTTCTATAAAAGAAGAAACTTCAATGACATAAGAAAAGCTGATGTGTCAGCTGGAGAGGCTGTCCAACAAGGCTTTTCTTATGTCATTATTACATCATAATGCCTAATATTAAAAGACTTTAAAATTCAAAGGTGGCCCACATCCACCTTTTCAAAGGTATGCCCATTTGTACTGATGTTTATGTTTATTGAAAATTCAAAGGTCTGCCCTCATTCATAATTTAAAGTACTGATGTTTATTGAAAATTCAAAAAACCTCTGCTCACATTCAAAATTCAAAATTCTGGCTCCACATTCAAAATTCAAACCATATATTCTAATCCTATAAATAAGATATAATTATCTGGCTCCACATTCAAATCTATCTCGCTCATATCTACATATGAATTTGGCTCCACATTCATATTTCAATTTATCTCTCTCCTTTATATTTGCGATCATATCTCTCTTACTCAAATGCATAGCTCTCATGATTGAGCCGGTTAATCTTCATATACAGTTCTTTGTTCCAATATCATTGTTCCAACATCGTTGTTTCATTGAAGCTCTGTTTCACACACTCACATTTGACCTCAGCTTTGCATATTCAGTCTGTTCATCTACGATTACAGCTTTTTGTACTTCACGAAATTTTTCCAACATCATTGTTGCAACATCGTTGCGGGTATGTTTTTTTCTCTGATTTTGAATCTTAAAATTTGAACTGATCTGTTCTAATTCTCTGTTTATATTTCAGCCTAATCAGAGTTGTTTAAAATTCAAACAATCAGTTGCAGGTTATTTTAGGTTTGTGGATTCTTTTAAACTGTTGATATATGTTGATAATATTTATTTTAAGGTGTTGATATATTTCAGCTTTTTTTTTTTCGAGCGAGCAGTGGGGAGTTCTTCTGAACTGTTTTTGAAGTCTGAAGTGCAGAAAGTGGAGTACTTCTTTATGATAAATGAAGAAGTTAATGGTAATTATGAGAACCTTTTTTTATTTTTATTTTTGTTCTTTCGGTTTATTGATATTTAACTTTTTACTACGATTATTATATCCTTCTTTTAGATGAGACTTGAAGAAATATACAAGTTAAATAACATATATGAATTTGGCTTCACATTCAAGAGTTAAAAATGTCATCATACCCTTCTGTAGGTTCTTATGATTTAAAGTATCGCTTTATCAAGCAGGTTGAGGATCAAGTATATGAGGATAGGGCTACTGTTCAAGAGCTGAAGAGGTGTTTTGATGGACTGCATCTTGGTCTGTTTACGAGAGACCAAGTGTCCAGAAACCTGATGGTGATGTCTTTCTGCACTTCAGAATTCAAAAACAGTGCAGAAGCTTTTCATCACATTTTACTACCATTATATCCTTCTTTTACATCAGAGTTGAAGAAATATACAAGTCAAAAATGTCATCATATCCTTCTGTAGGTTCTTATGATTCAAAGTATCGCTTTATCAAGCAAGTTGAGGATCAAGTATATGAGGATAGGGCTACTGTTCAAGAGCTGAAGATTTAAATTTTGTTGTTCAGTTCTCAATGTAATTGTTGATCTATCGTCATATGTGATATGTAAATTTTAATTCTATTAATCTTTGTAGAGCATTTTATTTTTACTGATTTGAGCATCAACAGTTGTTAGTGTTGATACATGCTATTGTAAATGTTGAGTTGCTATTGTTGACAACATCTGTTATTCCCAACAGCAGTTTCGAAAGAATGTTCAACCATTAACACAATAGAAGTTCAGAACATTCTTAAAAAATAGACAAAAATCTTTAAAAGTCTGTTGAAAACAGCTGTTTGGCAAAAGATTTATCCACTGTTTAAAGGTATTGTCTGTTCTCATAATTCCTGTTTTTTGTAACGACTGTTGAGTTGCTACTGTTGCCAACATCTGTTATTCCCAACAGCGGTTTCCAAAGGATTGTCAACCATTAACCCAATAGAAGTTCTGAACATTCTTAAAAAATAGGTATTTTGAAAAAATTTGACAAAAATCTTTAAAAGTCTGTTGAAAACAGTTGTTTTTAAAACATTTGTTTGGCAAAAGATTCATCTACTGTTTAAAGGTATTGTCTGTTCTTATCGGTGTTGCAAAAATCGGCCTAGGCGGCCGATTAATCGGCGCCTAGGCGGCCATTCACTGCCTAATTTTGAGCTAGTCGGTCAATTAATCGGCCATGGTCAAAGTCGGTCAAAATCGGTCCAAGGCGGTCAAAAATCGGATTAATCGGACTATATTAATCGGTCAAAATCGGTCCTAGGCGGTCAAAATTGGTCAGAATCGGTCAAAATCGAACCATACTATCTGAAACTTGAAGTATTTATGTGAATTTTGAAGTATTATTTTTATATTATTGGGTATATATACATAATTTTGAAAAAATACATATAAAAATCCCATTCCGATTAATCCCGATTAATCCCTAGGCGGTACCTCACCGCCCGACTAGCGCCTTCTACAACATTGGTTCTTATAATTCCTGTTTTTTGTAACGACTGTTGAGTTGCTAGTGTTGCGAACATCTGTTATTCCCAGCAGCAGTTTCCAAAGGATTGTCAACCATTAACCCAATAGAAGTTCTGAACATTCTTAAAAAATAGGTATTTTGAAAAAAATTGACAAAAATCTTTAAAAGTCTGTTGAAAACAGCTGTTTTTAAAACATTTGTTCGGCAAAAGATTCATCCACTGTTTAAAGGTATTGTCTGTTCTCATAATTCCTGTTTTTTGTAACGACTGTTGAGTTGCTACTGGTGTGAACATCTGTTATTCCCAACAGCAGTTTTCAAAGAATTTTCAATGATTAACACAATAAAAGTTCTGAACATCTGTTATTGCTCAACAGATCTTTGTAAAACGTCTTTAAACGAAGAGGTTTTTTACCACTGTTGATTTACCACTGCTCAACAGTTCTGAACATCTGTTATTGCTCAACTGTTGATTTACCACTGTTTACAACATTTGCGTCCGATGAATTGGTGGTAGCCTTTGTTTGCCATGTAGATTATTGTTGGTCTTTAAATGAAGAGGTTTTTTTTTAAATTTTTTTATGGCAGAGGTTTAAAATTTGTCCTTTCAGTTTCTTGATATTTAATTTTATAGTTTTCCCATGAAAATTTATTTTTTTAAATGTTTTGCATTAAATGACTACTGATATTTAATATCAATTTATTCGTTTATATTAAAAGTCTGTTGAAAGGACTGCTGACTTACTATTGTTGTATAAGATCTGTTGTTGCCCAATAGTGGTTTCCAAATATTGCTGAAGGGTATTGTCTGCTCTCATAGGTTCTGTTTAATCTGAGGACTGCTGAGTTACTAATGTTGCCTAACATCTGTTGTTGGCCAACAGTGGTTTTCGCAACAACTGTCATCCATTATCAGAGCAGAGGTTGTGACGTGGACAGATGTTAGCCATCAGATATTTCTAACTTCTGACACGTCAACATTCACCTTTTCACTTTATTAACCTCTGTTTCATCCCCAAATAGAGGTTTTACTTTCGTCTCGAGTTTAAAATTCAGCAGAGCGGTTTCCACCTTCTTCTTCAACACTTCTTCGTCAACCTCTCGCAACTTTGAATTCTGATCATGACTTTGGTGATGAAAAATTCGCATAACTACCTTGCTATTTTTGAGAAGACCGAGAACAATACTCTCTATCATTCAATGATTGATGTTCTTACATCATCAAAATATAAGGTCATTCTTACTGCCGACGCACCCATTTACCAAGAGACGTTTCGCGATTTTTGGGCTAATGCAAATATTGAAGAACAAAACAATGTGGCCGTAAGTATAACTTCAAAAGTCGGAGGTGAATCGGTTGCTATTACCCCCAGTACCATATCAACAACATTTGAGGTAAGCGACTTGGCAGGTAAGACCTTTTTGCCGAAAAATGAGATTCAAACATACTTGATTGGGAAGGGATATCATGGACAGTTGAATCAGGCAACTATGTTTAAAGGTAATTTTCCATCACCAATGAAATTCCTGTTCCATACTCTCTTAATCTGTCTCTCAAATAAAACTACTTCTTTTAATGAAATACCTTTGAAAATTCAGTCATTGTGGAATGCAGTTTTGACAAATACTGATTTTAACTACTCCCAAGCACTGTTTGTTGATTTGGTTGCAAATTTAAAAAACATTAAAAAGGGCAAAACTGCTGCTATTAAAAAGGGGAAAACTGCTGCTATTAAAAAGGGGAAATCTGTTGGTTTTCTTATGTTTCCTATACTATTAAGCTACTACCTGCAAAAACATGTTTCTCAAAAAGCTTTTGAAAAAGGTGAAGCTATTAAAATGAATAGTCTAACATCTGAAACTTTTACTTGCCTTATGGCTAAAGAGTCAGATGTTTTCAAAACTGAAGCAGAGGGGAATGAGGAAATTTTAGATGAGTCCACAACTGCTCCTCAAATGTCTGTTGCTGAGCCCACTGCTCTTGGTGATCACAGCACTATAACCACTGCTGTGAAACCCCCACCAACAAAACTCAAAAAGACCAAAACAAAATCAAAAAAGCCCACCGAAACCAGCAAAACGGGTCCTCTGGAAGATGAGATCCCAGAGGTTAACCCCGTGACAACACAGATGTCACTACAAACCACTGTTGCTACTTCCTCACAACATGTGGAAGGATCTCAACCCATAAACCAAACTCCTCATGATTCCTCACAAAAGGAACATGTTGTATTCACAGGGACACCACAATATGATGTCATACCTTCATATGAGAGTATACTTAAAAGCCCTTCTCCCGCGGCAATGTCTCTTTCGACAGCAATCCCTTCATCTTCCATTCCACCAAAGTTTGTAACACTACTTCAAGCTATTGACATTCAGAGTGATAGCAATCCCTCTCACGAACACTTTACTGAGAGTTTAACTTCAACAATAGCTATGTCTGAACCTTTTCAATTACCTAACCCATAAATAGTTGAGGAGGCTACACCTCTTGAATTTCAGCAAATTCTTGATGGTATTTCAAGTGGAGCAGATACTACAAATGTCAAATCCACTAATTTACATTTGGACAGTAGTTTCATCAGTCAGACTCCCTTGAAGGCAACCACTGCTGTGTCTATCAAGGTATCCACTGGTGAGTTCAAGTTAACCACGGGTGAGATCACTAAGGTAACCACTGATGCAGAGGGAAGTCCCAAGAACCAAGAACAAGGGGAATCTGCTAATGAAAATTTGGAGATACCTCCTCTTTCAAAAGCAGATACAACCACCTCTGGTGGGAATTCAGATGATCCTATTAAGTTAGGTGATGGATTAAAATACCAGGATTTGACAGACAGGATATCTAACTTGGAAACAACTTTTGCTGATATGAAAGATCAATTGAAGTAATTAGTGGTTGCTTTCAAAAGTGGACCTTCTCATCAACAGTTATGCCAAGAGCTTTGGAATTCGGTACAACCCATTCTTGCAGCTCAAAGGGAACTGGCTGAGATTCAGCTTAATTCCCACATGAAGCTAATTAGAGTTATGGTTGAAGCAAGATACAAAGACACACAGGCTGACATCAAGGGCATAAAAGAATGCATTGCAAAGTTAACTGGTACTACCCCTGCACCTGTGTTTGAAAAAGACGATGAAGATGATACTGAAAAGAGGGAAAAGGATTCAATGAAAAACTTTGGCAAACCAACACCAAGAAATCAGCCAAAACAAAATCCAAAGCCTGCCAAGCAAACTTCTGCAAAATCTCCTAGAAAATCTGATACTGGTAAGAAAAAGGGAATTGATGATTCCGTTAACAAACAGACAGATAAGGAGATTGAACGAAAGCAGAAGAGGAAGCATACAAAAGAGGAAGATGAAGTGCTCAACATTGGAACTTCAAATAGAAGAAAATCACACAAAGACAACGAATCTCCTATTGTCATATTTCCTAAACCAATATCACCACCAGAAAAACCAACCACTGCTGCGAAACTCAAAACCACTGCTAAACCTAAGAAGTCAGATTCTGATACGCCTAAAACAAAACTCTCACAAGAAAAACCACCTGTCAAAAAGCAGAATACAAAATCCTCATCACCACTGCCAACCTCCACTGAAACAATTGTTGATGCAACAAATGTTTCAACATATGTTAAGACAACAGCGGTTGAGACACCAGTTGTTTCAACAGTTGTTAGTCAATCCACTGATTCTACCCAATTTCAATTTCCATCACAATCAACCCTTATAGTCATGGCACCTTTTTCTTCCCTAACTCCTCCTTCTCCAAAATCTGTTTACACAAGAAAGAGAAAATTCATGGTGCATGAAGAAGAGAAGGAAGAAAAAGATATACCCGCACCAATTCCGTTATCAGCTACTCTGTTCATTCAAACTTCACCCAAACCATTCGTCCCACCTCCATCAACAAAGATCAACCCATTGGCAGTAACTTTCCCTCTGGAACTACTTGCAGTTCAAGATGAAATGACTCAATTTTACACAGAGGATGATCCATCCAAAAGAACCTTCCCATCTTTTCAGGGATTCGAAACTCCAAAGAATATTTATGAATATCTGAAGCTAAAGGGCAAGCAAGCAGAAGATAAGGCAAATGAAGAGTGTAAAGGGCTAGGAGACATTAAGTTATCAGCTCACATGCAACATTGGCTTGGTGAAGTCAAGAAGTTGGAAGATTTTGCTAGAGACCTGACTAAGAATATGTCAAATCTGTCACCAAATGCTGAGCTAGAAAAGACATTAAGGAATGATTTCTTGAACACTATCATGGAAACCAAGCCCTACGAAGCCTACAGGTCTGATTTCAAAGACT
The DNA here is from genome assembly GCA_030545235.1 of Helianthus tuberosus. Taxonomy (NCBI): domain Eukaryota; kingdom Viridiplantae; phylum Streptophyta; class Magnoliopsida; order Asterales; family Asteraceae; genus Helianthus; species Helianthus tuberosus. Next base: position 181,053,878 of record CM060359.1, read on the forward strand.
GGCCCCTTGAGGCTCTTAATGAGGAAGTTAATAGAATTGAAAAGATGAATAAAGATCCTCAAATGCCAAAATTTGTTTCCAACTGGAAACAATACAAAAAGTTTGAAGTGGATGAAGTGTTGAAGTATAATAGAATGAAGGCAGAACTTGTACAATATCTATGCACGTATCTATATGTTCTATTAATATGTGTTATGCATGCTTGTCTAAGAAACGACCCGTGTTTGCAGCTCTCATTTTTAATGAGAGTACTAAATTCTTTGTTAATAACATTATTCTCTTAACATCTGTTTACTAACCTTTGTAATTTTTGTTAAATGACCTTTTTAACATGGGTTGACTAACATGCATATCTGTTTACTAACTATCCATCTGGCAAGCTCTGTTGGAGATAATGGATAACATTTTTTAGGAAAGTCTGTTGGAAAGCAACAGAGGTTTTTAACAGTTAATAGACAACAATAGTTTGCTATCAACATAATGGAATTGCTGTTGAATAAACATATTGACCATTAGTGTATATCAATTTTATAAGTCTGCACTAATTATTTTTTTACTCTCTGTCAATATGGGCTATGCATGGTTTCTAAGAAACGACCCATGTTTGCACACGGGTCTTACGGCTTGTCACACCCCCAAAATACCACATGCGAAAGCCCCCCGCGAGGCGTGTGACGTACGAGGATCCAAGCCACCAATCACATTGAACTCATAAATATATTTAAATAAAACTTTCATTCATTAACATAAAGTGTTACAAATGTTACATGTCATTCATTGTATACAGCGGAAGCATAATTCATTTGTTAAGTGTTTCGTAAAACATGTGTACATAAACCATTAAGCTTGTATTAAGATTACATGTATCTCGACCCATGACCACTCCAGCCTCCCAGACAGCAAGTTCCAAATGATGTAAGCCTATAGACCTGCAAGCATGCAGACAAGTGTGTCAGACGACGCTGGTGAGTTCAAAGTTTTGTTAACGCGTTTAGTTACCAGGTATGTGTATAAAACAGTTCAACAGTTCAATAGTTCAATAATTTGATTTGATGTTGTTATTAACTCGATTACCGCAGATGGCTACAAGATGTATTTGCCCAACCCCAATGTCTCTATCAAAACATTGGTCATGCTTTAAGGAAATTAGTTCACGCCCGTCCTCCCCGGTACGGTGTGAGGGTGCCAAACCTAATAGCGCTATCAACTAATAACTTGATTTGAATGCACGTGGCACAAACTTTTATAACTTGGGATAATTATTTAAGTATATAATCTCATAAAAGAATTACATGTTCCTTATGCGTTCAGTAGCCCGGATCGTGCCGGGTTAAAGATCAATAGACACACCACATTATTTATTTTGGCAACTGACGGGTGTACGCCTACACCCCGTGCTTAGGTCGTGGCCATTTCGTAAAATGATGCCAAGGATATCCGAGACATGGTCATTAACCTCCCAAAGGCTTTAAGCAAACAAAACAATTTAAACGGGCCGATTAATATCAATTTAATCATCATACGTGGAAAGATTTAATGCCCGACCAAGCGGTATTTTATATACCGTACCCCAAGCCCGTATAGGGAAAATAAGTTAAAAGTATTTACCTTTGCCAGTATAATTCACAAACAGCAAATGCAAGTAGTATTTACTGGTCCTTCTATTCTGGAACGAAGGTTTATAATAACCTATTAGAATCCTAACGGGTCTTTAATTAAGCCTAAGCTTAGACCGGTTAGTTTTAAAGATACGGTTCGTGCGCACGATTAAACGAAGACCGGAATAGAATGTGATTTAGACCCAACAAGTTTGAAGACTTGCCTTACATGGGTAATCTAAGCACACTCTGAATTTTGAGGTAAAACCGATAAGGTTTGACCCGTTTCGGCCAATTTATGTAAACTAGTTACATAAACCGAACCGAATGCGCAAGAGGCGTAACGGGTAATCATGAGAGCCATATACAGGTTTCCTAAGTTAATATGCCTCAAATATGTTGTGACATCAGTAAGATATCTTTTATTATGCCCGAAACGAATTTAAACACAAACTATGCCCCGTTGGGGTAGTTTGGTCATTTATAAGGTTATAAAAGAGTGTAAGTATCAACCTGAGTTACAGGTCTGATATAATCAGAAAAAATACTTAATTTGATAAGTTATAACAGTAGGGTATTGTATATATGTGAAACTTATCAATTATAACCAAACTATGCACCGTAGGGGCATTTTGGTAATTTCACATAAGCCGAAAAGCTCAAAACTGAAGTCTGAGTTAAACAACTTTTGCTTACTGTTAAAATATTATAATTTACCTAAAGTATCAGTAGGTATCAACCCTTGTATGTTTAAAATAGTTTTAGTACAAACTATGCGTTAAAAACGCTTAAAAAGGCGATTAGAATCCGTTTCCGGGTTCTATATAGAAAGCCGATATTTTTATTATTCCAGAAGGTTTAAAATAATGTATTTAACATATAAGATCAGTAGCAAAAGGTTTGGGGTCAAAAAAGATATGTAAAACTCATTTTATAGCCCGAAAGGGCAAAACCGACAATTACCGAATCAAGCCTATGACTCTAAGTTATGCTCAGCCTAAAATTAATTAAAAATCTTCAAAAATCCCAAAATAATATATTACATCAGTGGGTAAAGAGTTTGATATCAAAAAGTGGGTTTAAATAGGCTATATGCTAATTACGTCGTTAAATCGCTAAAAAGCTTTCTAATTACGCTAATGAGCATAACTCTCAACCTACACCTCAAACTGATGTCAAAAATCACGTTTTATGGTGAAAAGGGCATAATGGTCAACATATAGGCATTTAACGGAATCATGCATATTAATTGGATAACTAATGATCCATGGTGTATAATCACAGAGGGTTATACTAGCATATAACCTGGTCCTAAGGAAACTCTATGGCAATTCCAATTCATACTAAAACGGGTCAGAACTGAAGTCAAAGCAAAAGTCAAAGTTTTGCGACTTTCGGTTCCGAACCGGGTCTAAACAGAAAATTGTCGGGTTGAACATGTTTAGGCATGTTCTTACACTAATTACCAAGTTATATTAATGATCAAATAGGTTGTATGGGTTCTACATTGCTAATTATGCATAAATTGGAAAATAAGCATTCTGTTGACTTTTTAATAACAAGTTTGACCCGACATTTGACCTAGTTAGAGTGGGAATCAGAGGGTGCCCTTTTAAGGGTTTATTGCCCACATAATTACCAACTTATAACTACTTTCAATTTGACTAATCACTGGACCATTAGTGATTAATCGTGAAGTCAACCGTTAATTATGACGGTTTGACTTTTAAGCTAAAACTAAGTAAAAACTCAACTAAGAAAGGTTAAGCATACTTACTGAAGTCCTATGCTCGATTAGTGATCACTTGAGTCTGCTTTGGAGCTCCAGAAATGATCAGGAATGCAGAAGTGAGGTGTGATCAAAATGGTTGCAACAAGGGCCTTTATATAGTGCTCAAAATCTCATGGATTGTTGACACACAAGCCTATCAATGGCCATGGATCGTCCACAGATGTCCCTAAGGGCCTAGGAGTCATTTAGGGGTCGCCCATGAAGTGAAAAATCTGATTAAAGTCTGTTCTAGCATGAAAACAGGCTGCTGTCCAACTTTTCTATATCTGGGCGGGCCAGGCGGCCCGCGTAAGATGTTGTTAGGGCCTACGCGGCCCGCTTGGGCTTCGTATTCAGATTCCACATTTTCTGGTTTTTGCATATTGGTCTCTTGGCCTTTCGAAGGGTCAACCAACTTATTTCTTGCACTTTGAACCCTCCCAATTTACCCATAAGGGCTTCAAGACTTATACCCACTTTATTAAGTCCTTGGTCACTTGGTTATTACCCGTAAAGTCATAATTTTCAACGTTGACGCTTTAACCCCTCGTATACGAATTTGATCATAACTTTATCGTACGATAACGAAACTTTATGAAATTTTTATCGTGCATTCTAGTGAGCATAATTAATCGTTACAAAGCTTCGGGTTTGCTAAAAGGTCACTCAGAGGTATCACTTAAACATGTTGACACATTTAACCCCTGTAGTTTGTAATCTCTCACTTTTAGCTTCGTATGATCCATGATTTATTCGTTTGATGGTATAAACATCATGTAGAGTTATTGTAAAGTATATTTATTCACTGTTGACATTTTGAACTCGTATATTCACATACTTTCCATGTTTGTCAACTTTAGTCCCTCAAGAACATTCTTTCACACGTTCAAACTTATGACACGTGTCAATACATTATAGGGCGTGAATTTTCGAGGTGTTACATCCTCACCTCCTTAAAAGAAATCTCGACCTCGAGATTTACTAAAACAAATAAGGGTACTTTTCTTTCATTGTGGACTCAACCTCCCACGTGTATTCGGGACCTCTACGGGCATCCCATTTTACCTTTACAATAGGTACATGCTTCCTTCGAAGCTTCTTAACCTGTCGATCCTCGATCGACACAGGTTTTTCAACAAATTTTAAGCTCTCTTCTATGTGCACATCTGTATGTGGTATCACCAGTGATTCATCAGCAAAACACTTCTTCAGATTGCAGATGTGGAATACATTATGAATACCATTGAGCTCTTCAGGTAAGTTTAACTTATAGGCAACTGATCCGACGCGTTCGATGACCTCGAAAGGTCCTATGTATCTCGGGCTCAACTTGCCTTTCTTACCAAATCGCATCACTCCCTTCCAGGGTGATACTTTAAGCAACACTTTTTCACCTATCTCGAATTTCATAGGTTTACGCTTTAAATCTGCGTAGCTTTTCTGCCTATCTCTGGCAGCTTTCAGTCGGTCATGAATCTGGACAATCTTGTCCGTAGTTTCAAAGACTATTTCCGGACCTGACAGTTGGACATCTCCAACTTCGGCCCAACAAACGGGCGTTCTACACTTTCTACCGTATAGGGCCACGAAAGGCGCAGCCTTTATGCTGGTATGGTAGCTATTGTTATACGAGAACTCGATTAATGGCAGGTGGTTATCCCAACTACCACCTAAATCAATCACACATGCTCGAAGCATGTCTTCCAAGGTTTGGATTGTACGCTCACTCTGCCCGTCTGTCTGAGGGTGGTAAGTCGTACTGAAATTTAAGCGCGTGCCCAAAGATTGTTGGAAACTTTTCCAAAAATGCGACGTGTATCTAGTATCTCTGTCAGAGATAATAGCCACAGGTACACCATGTAGAGCTACAATCTTATCTACGTACAATTGGGCTAACATATCGGAGCTATAGGTCTCCTTTATGGGTTGGAAATGTGCTGACTTCGTCAGTCTATCCACGATCACCCATATCGTATCATTTCCTTTCCTTGTTTTAGGTAACTTGGTGATAAAATCCATAGTTACCATTTCCCACTTCCAAGTGGGAAGTTCAGGCTGTTGTAGCAAACCTGACGGCTTTTGATGTTCTGCCTTGACTTGCGCACATGTCAAGCATTTAGCTACATAGGCAGCTACAGACTTCTTCAAGCCTATCCACCAAAAATTTGCCTTCAGATCCTGGTACATCTTATCAGCTCCATGATGAACGGAATATTTAGAACTATGGGCTTCCTGGAGGATAACATTTCGAAGTCCTCCATAAATTGGAACCCATATTCGTCTATTCAATCTCAAAATCCCGTCCTTTCCTTGAGATAACTGTTCTTCAATTACTCCTAGCTTTTCGTTAGGATAGTTAGCTTCCAACACAACTTCCTTCTGTGCAGCTAACAACCTTTCATTTAAACCATTCTTTATTTCAATGCTCTTGGCATTGATTCGGATGGGTTTCACCCTTTCCTTTCGACTCAAGGCATCAGCAACCACATTTGCCTTGCCTGGATAGTATCGGATTTCACAATCATAATCATTCAATGTCTCCATCCACCGGCGCTGTCTCATGTTCAAATCCTTTTGGTTGAACAGGTGCTGGAGGCTCTTGTGATCAGAATAGATCACACACTTGACACCATATAAATAGTGCCTCCATAGCTTCAATGCAAATACAACGGCACCCAACTCCAAGTCATGGGTGGTGTAATTCTTTTCATGCACTTTTAGCTGACGTGAAGCATAGGCAATAACCTTGCCTTTCTGCATAAGCACACATCCCATGCCAGTGTGTGATGCGTCGCAGTAAACCACAAAATCTTCTATTCCATCAGGCAATGTCAATACAGGAGCGTTGCTCAACTTTTGCTTTAGGATATCAAAGGATTCTTGCTGCTTAGGGCCCCAAACAAACTTAACCTTCTTCCTAGTCAAGGAAGTTAGGGGTGCAGCAATCCTTGAAAATTTTTCAATGAAGCGTCTGTAATATCCTGCCAATCCCAGGAAGCTACGAATTTATGTGGGCGTCATCGGCTCTTGCCAGTTCATGACAGCTTCAACCTTAGCGGGATCTACTTGGATACCACGCTCACTGACAACATGTCCAAGGAATTGGACTTCACGAAGCCAGAATTCACACTTAGAGAATTTGGCGTAGAGCTTCTCCTGCTGAAGTAGTGAAAGAATACATCGAAGATGTTTCTCATGGTCAGCCTGATTCTTTGAATAAATCAGAATGTCATCAATGAAGACGATAACAAATTTATCCAAGTAGGGTTTGCAGACGCGATTCATGAGATCCATGAATGCGGCAGGTGCATTAGTGAGCCCGAAAGGCATCACTAGGAACTCGTAGTGACCATAACGAGTCCTAAATGCAGTCTTGTGTACATCTTCATCTTTAACCTTCAACTGGTGATAGCCTGACCTCAGATCGATCTTAGAGAAGTAGCTTGCCCCTTGAAGCTGATCGAACAGATCGTCGATTCTGGGCAATGGGTACCTATTCTTGATCGTGCCCTTATTAAGCTCACGGTAATCGATGCACAGACGCATCGATCCATCCTTCTTCTTGATAAATAAGATTGGTGCTCCCCAAGGAGACGAACTAGGTCTAATGAAACCTTTGGCTAGCAATTCATCTAGTTGCGTTCTTAATTCCTTCATCTCCGTTGGTGCCAACCTATAAGGTGCTCTAGCAACTGGTGCTGCCCCAGGGATGATGTCAATTCTGAATTCGACTTGTCTATCTGGTGGTAAACCAGGTAGTTCTTCAGGAAAAACATCAGGGTATTCAGAAATGACAGGAATATCCTCAATCTTAGGCTTCGGTTCATTGATAGTCACTTGTGCCATGTAGATGACACAACCCTTCTTTAAACACTTAGAGGGCTTGAGCATAGTCACTTGCTCAGGCAGTCCATACTGGGTATCTCCCCGAATGGTAAGTGATTCACCAGACGGAGTCTTAATCACCACTTGCTTCTTGTTGCAGACAATTTGGGCCTGGTTATGAGATAACCAGTCCATACCCAAAACTATGTCAAAACCGGCTAACTTAAAGGGAAGTAGGGACAGAGTAAAAGAGTGGTTCTTAATGGATATAACACATCCATCTAACACAGTTGAGACGGTTTCTATGGTGCCATCTGCTAACTCCACCTCATAATTCACACTTAAGGTTTTGACAGGTAAATTCAGCAATTTGCAAAACTTATTATCTACGAAAGACTTATCAGCGCCTGAATCAAAAAATACTCTTGCATAGACATCATTTACAAGGAAAGTACCTATAATCACATTGTCGTCTAGAACCGCTTCCTTTGCATCCATTCTGAAGACTCTAGCATTTGTCTTCTTTCCTTCGTCGTCTTTCTTTGCATATTTCGGGCAGTTGGTCTTAATGTGCCCCTTTTCATTGCAACGGTAGCACGTTGCGTCTTTCAGCTTCTTGCAATCCAAGGTCTTGTGATCCTTGGACTTGCATATCCCACATGTAAAAGTTTTCGACTGGGTCTGCGAGTTTGATTCATATATGCACTTCCCGAAGTGCTGTCTCTTGCAGATCTTACACTTGGGCTTATCACCAGACCGGTGCCCATCTTTCTTAGACTCAGACCCTTTCCTCTGGTCATTGTTTCCTCAATGCTTCTTGTTTGACCTTCGTGAATTGTCATCTTATCGTTTTCTTTTCTCGACATCCGTGTTCCTCAGCGATCTCTGTCGGACAGTGTCCAGAGTGAGGGACAAGGATATGTCAGTTACTGATCTGAAATTAGTCGGCCGAGAGGCCTTCACGCTTGCCTTTATTTCTGGGGCTAGACCCCCGATGAAACGAGCGATTCTTTTGGGTTCCGGGGTCACCAGATACGGAACCAATCGGGACATTGTGTTGAAGCTCGTGAGGTAAGCTTGACAGTCAAGGTTCTTCATAACCAATGATAGAAAATCAGACTCTATCTTCTCCACCTCATGCTGAGGGCAGTAGTTTTCCCTGATAAGGGCAACAAATTGCTCCCATGTCATGTTATACAATGGGATCTTCCCGGTGGCTTGAATCAACGACCTCCACCAGGCTAAGGCGTCACCCTTAAATGATTATGACACAAACTTGACCACATCCCTCTCAGCGCATCCGCTGATATCCACAACTGCATCCATCTCATCTAACCACGTCATACAATCTACAGCTCCTTTCTCCCCAGTGAAATCCCTGGGTTTACATGAGACAAAATATTTGTAGGAGCAACCCTTTTCACGGGGTCCTTGATTTAGCATTATCTTCTGAGACGGGTCACTATAATGATTTGAGGAGTGACGATCGTCATCTCCTTTCTTGGGTTCATCCTTCTTGGAGGGTGGCTTTGAATGCGGTGTAGATAGGGTCCTACTTCGAGTCCCACTATATTCTTCATACTGCCGCTCTAAGGCCTTTGTAACAGCGTCATCTACTAACGCTTTCAGTTCAGCACCCGTTATATTAATTCGGGCGTTATCATTGTTCTCCCTTGGGTGACTATTAATTTCATCCGAGTCAGCCATTTTAATTTGAACTATTGCATAAGAAAATGACAATAGTTTACTTGGGAGCTTATCATAGAATTGTCTTTTATGGCAATTCATTAACCATGGTATACATAGACCATATTTGGTTAATTTATAAATCACATTTATTTAGGATTTTTATTACAATTTATCCTAATTATAAAAACAATAACAGTTTTATTAGTGGCACAAAAGGCCTAGTCACAAAGACATTTATAAATTATAAGCTATGATTTCAGAGAATCAAAGCTTTTAAGGCTTGAACATAGTTCTTTACCCTTTTTCGGACAGGGAGTCATAGCTACCACTGTCTTTTGGCTCATGTAGAAATGAGCAAGGCCCGTAGGCACTATATTACCAATGTATGGTCAAAATATGATCATCTTTATTGATGATTTAAACCCATGATTCAGAGATCATTAAGTTGGGTTAGGAATCTTTTGAAGAATCCTTATATAAGAATGGCGTGTTTGATTTTAACGAATCACGTCTGCCAGGAGCGTTAACATGTTTTCAGATGTTAACTGGGATCTGAATCTTTTAAACAGGTCTTACCATCTTGGCCAGGTCTTTACAATGACACTCAGGCTAGGTTTCACTCTTAAGATTCTTATTCAATGTTTAATAGGCAGATTATTATTAAAAGGAATGATTTTGATTTATTTATTTCATGTAATATATTTATGCATATAATAGCAAAAATGAAATTTATAAACTTAACATTCCATTAATTATTAAAAGATTACATACTGTCCTAAACGGGTCTTTTTAACAAACACTTACCCTGTTGATGCATTTATAGTGTCTGTAACTAGTCTTGTACTTAATGATGTATTTTGTACGGTCTTTAACGTTTATCGAGTATGTATTTGGTGTCTACCAAGTCGGATATCCTCCTATCTGCTTGTGTATGACTTGTTTGTCTCCTTTTGATATGTAATGTTTAATGAACAATGCATGTTGCATGACAAGGGTATAATGGTCATTATGTGTTTATATGTTCTATCTGTTTGCTGTCTGTTTACAGCAAACAGAACAGCTGATGCAGTCCTCGATGAAACAGGTCTGTTTCGTCGAACATATCATGACGAAACAGAACAACCTTCATTAAGTCTGTTTCGCCGACAGTCATGACGAATCACACTTGATTCGTCGTGTAATGGGCTGCTTCAAGCCCAATGTTTGGCCCATATTCTGTTTCGCCGAGACACCTTGTGTTTCGTCGACTGTTGGGCCCAGGGTCTATATAAACCAAGTCTGCTTTCTCTTTGATGGCAGATGAGAGCTTACACCTAAAGAAACTCTGTCAAAATTCTGTTAAACTGTGTTTGTATCAGTTTGTAATCGGTTCTCATCCCGTTTAATCAATCGAGTGTGTATCATTGATTATACCGTGTCGTTATTGATTTATATGTTTGATTTGGCATAGTTACGTGGATTCCGCACACGTGACCGTGTTTACTATAAACAAGTGATTTGGTTCGTTATCAATCCTCAGATATCGGGACCTACAATTGGTATCAGAGCGTTTGGCTCTAATCCTTGTTTAAAATCAAACATTGTTCGGTTTTTATCAAGTATTTGTGTGTGTTTTTCTGAAAATTTGTTCTTGAAAAAATCATATTTCTGAAAAATATTCATAAAATCTGGTTGTTTTCTTGTTATTTGCTATAGAGTTTTATCAAAAACCTTGTTAGATTGTTTGTTTATGCTTTAAACCGGGTTTTTAGTGAAAGTCTTTTGCATTTTCTTGTTTCGGAAAATTATCGGTTACCGGAAAACTCATTGTTCTTGAGTGTGTTCTTCATATCATCATATTGTTCTTATCATACTTGTGATTTTGATCCTTTTATTGTTTAAATCAAAGTGTTGTGCAATATAATACATTAAGTGGACTTTGGTGTAAAATTGTGATCATTAGTTTCTGAAAAAGCATGTTGTGTTGAAAAACAGGTTTATCAACTTACCTTGTGTCAGTAAGATATTTTAAATATCTAAACCAGCTGTCTGATACTCAGTTTCGACGAAATAAGTAGTCGACGAATCACAAGTGTTTCGTCAAAAATATCTTCTACGAAACAAGTCCATTTCGTCAAAATATCTTCAACTAAACAAGTCTGTTTCGTCATCATTCATTTAGACGAAACAAACCTATTTCGTGAAATCTGTTTCGTCGAGAACAGATCTGTTTTACACAGAGGCTTTGCAAAACCATTCTAACCTTGTGTTTTCAAGTGTGTGTGCAGGTACTATCATACATATACCAAATATGAGTAACAAAGGTCTGTGGGATTGGAGTTCGGACTCAAGGCCAAGTGAAAATTAGCCTTCGCTTGCCGATTTAATGAACCAATTGCCTCAAAAACAACAATCAATAAATACAGGTCAATGGGCAATGGTTTCTAATCAAAATCAAAACATTCAAAATCTATTGCTCAGTGAGAGTGAGACAGGAAGCAACAATCGCCCGCCAAAGCTAAATCACATGAACGACTATCCATCATGGAAGGGTCGTTTTCATACATACATTCAAGGGCAAAACGTTGAACTTTGGACGTGTTTCACTACTGAATGTAGCCCGGAACTAGAAGCCGCAGCATCAACTGCCGCTGGTATTTCTAATATGCTTGAAGAAGACAAGAAAGCCTATGAATTAGAGAAGAAGGCGTTTGCTTTTCTAACACAAGATCTTCATAAAGACATCTATCATCAATTTTCTTATAGTAAGAGCACAAAAGCTTTATGGGATGCATTGGAAACAAGAGGAGAAGGAAATGCAGCTTCTAGAAAAATTCGCCATGATCTTTTGAAGAAAGAATTTGAATCATTTCAATCTTTGGAAAATGAAACTCTAAATGATTTGACTTCTCGTTTCTATCATTTGATAAGTGAAATTAGTTCTTATAAGGTTGTTGTAAGTCATGTGGAAATGATTGCACGTTTAGCTGATGCTCTACCTCCTATATGGAGTCCTTTCATTGAACTTCTAAAGCATACTGGTGCTCTGGATGGGGAAACTGTCACTATCTATGGATTCGTTCAGAAGTTGGAGCACAAGAACGAAGAGGAAAATCGGAAAGCTAAAAGGATTGGAGCTCCTCAAAACACAGAAATTTATTTGCCTAGTTTTGCTCCTTCTGCAAGTTCTAGTTCTGTTCAGCAACCTAAGCTTCAAACGGCGTTTGTTTCCAACACAAACTCATCTCCGTTTCCATTCAAACCTACTCAACCAGAGTTTGATTTAGGTGCTTATCTTTCACAATCAATATCCAAATTCAAATCTCAAGATCAACCTCCACCGCAAGTTACTACTACTCAACCAGAGTTTAATTTAGGTGCTTATCTTTCAAAATCATTATCCAAATCTAAAGCACAACCACCACCACAACAAGTACATTATACCAACAATCCTCCATCCCAAGACACGAATACTATCAAAGTTGATACTTCGAACCTCTCAAAAGTTAGCATTGAAGTTGCAAAGGAGCATTCGGAACTTATTAATACAATGGTCAGTGCTTACTGCGGTTTGGTAGCAGGTCAAATTGGGAACATCAGTATGACCAACGAAGATTATCAACAAATCGACCGTGATGAAATGGAGTTGATGGATATAAAGTGGGCGTTTGCAAGTGCAGTAAGAAGGGCAAAGGATTTCATGAGTCGAACAGGAAGAAGTTCTTTGGAAAGTAAGCAGGATACGAAGTACGGGTTTGATAAAGAAGCGGTTACATGTTTTAATTGTGGGGAAAAGGGTCACTTCAAACCTGAGTGCACCCGACCACCCAAGCAAGGCAATCAGAACCCTTTCAGAAATCAGACAAGTACTTCAAATTCCAATCAAGGCACTCAAAACAATCGTGAAAAAGGGATAGTATCTGTGAACAATACCACCAACCAGAACCAGTCTGGACCATCAAATAACACTCGTGCATTGACTGTTCAAACAGATGGAGGGTGTAATTGGTCTTTACAATTAGGGGGAGGTGATAATGAAGGAGGAGGAACAGCGTGCTATGCAAAGATCATCAATCACATCAAGCACGTTCATAAAGAAGAATTTTCTGAAAGTGACGACAGTTCGGGTTATACCGGGAGTTCGGATGAAGAAAGTTCTATTTCGGGAGATGTGAAAGAAGAAGCGACTTCTATTGATGACTTGTTGAATGAAGCAGAGGAGTTGAAGTCTCAGAAATCTGTTCTTATCAAGAAAGCTGGGATAGCATCTAAGGAAATGGAGAAGTTCTTCTCTGAAGACGGATCTTTTTCTTTTTAAACTGCCTTTATGGCAAATGTTTCAGCCTCTTCGAGTCAGGTAACTTCTGAACTTCCTAGAATATGCAATGACTGTGCTTATATGAAACAGGAATGTGAAAGAGTGAAACTTGAATGTGACAAAATTCATGGTCACAATCAAAGTTTAGTTGTTGATATGTCAAAGTGCAAAGAAGCAAATATGGCTTTAACAAGAAACGAAAAGGACTTTAAATCTTTAATTGAAAATTTAAAGAAAAGTGTTTCCGAAACTACTAAAGTTGTTTATCACAAACAAATTAGTATTAACAAGTACATAAATATCGTTGAGGAAACAAAAAAGGAATTAGCCATTGCAAAATGCGAACACGATGCGATCAAGCAAAAATTGGAGAGTTATTCTAACTCCAGATTTGTGCTCGATCACATAATTGACGTTCAACAACTGAAGAAAAACAAGAGTGGTGTTGGGTATAAGAAATGTCCGCCCCCTTTGAGACACAATTATGCTCCACCACCTGATGAAGAGGATATGCCTCGTTTTGAACCCAGTGTGCCTCTTAATTATGAGGAACTTACTACTGGATTAGGGTTCAAACCGGACAGCTCCTCGGGAACTTCATCTGATGAAACAAAAACTTCAACAACAGTGAATCAAAGTCCTCCATCTATTGAGGATTATGATTCATCTGATGATGAAACAGATGCAAATGACCAGGATGAATCACTTGATAAGAAAAAGGGAATAGAAATTCCAATTGAGAATCATATTCTTTGTGATCCTCCTATTCCTGTTGTGCAACAATTTGCCAAAAATGTGATTAATCCTGTCATGAATGACAAGAAACCTGTGTCTACTGTTAAGAGTAATAATGTGTTGTATACTTTGGTTGGTGATTCTAAAATCTATTCAGATAATGATTTTCCAATTAAAAATGTCAATCCATCATCGATTGATAACGTTTTTGAAAATAACACAAGTAAGTTTTTGGGAAAGTCGATTCCGGGAGTTATTGTAACTCAATGTGATCCAATTCCTAAGGCTGAAATCAAAAAGCAATTTGGAAATCAAAAATCCCCAACAAAGCAACAACCTTTTGCTCCTAAGGGTAAACAACCATGTCAACGAAAGGCCAAATATTTCTAAATCAAAATTTGAAACAAATGGAGCTCGTTATCAAAAGAAAAACAATGATGTCAGATTTGTGGCATCTGAGGGTACTGATAAAATTGAGATTTTTGCTAACAAATCAAACACTGATTTTGTACAACAAGTCAAGATTTTAAAGCGTAACAGTCAAAATAATTACACTCAACATTCAAACGGGTGTGATGAACACGCAAGTACCTCAGGTTCTACAGGTTTGACATATGAGCGTCGATCCGTTTCTCCTAAGTTTGTTGAGAGGAGAACGTGTTTTAAATGTGGAGAGTTTGGGCACATCATCAAAGATTGTGCAAACACTCCAAAAGAGAAATTTGTTGAGAAAGCACCACCTGAAAATATTCACCCTCAATGTCGTTCCGTTTCGCCAAAACATGATAAAAGAACTGTTAAAGAACAGGAAACGAAACAACGACATCAAAATGTGAAGAAAATAGAAAAGGCCTTAAAATCTGAGGTCAAATCTATTCCAAGGGAACCATGTTCATCTTTAAAACCAGAAGTTTCAAAATCTGTTTACAAAACTGAATCTGGTAAACAAAAACAAACTTGGAAACCTAAGAAGGGTGAAAGTTCAGGGGAAGCTGTTAGGTTGGAAAATCATCACCAGATCGAGATCACTATTCGTGATGCTCAGGGACGACCCAAGACCACTATGGCTTGGGTCCCCATCCTTAACTAATCATTGGATGATATGTGCAGGGTGTTCCAGGAGGAACTATCAGTAGTCATTGGATTGTTGATAGTGGGGCATCCAGGCACATGACGGGCGACTTACGGCTTCTGTACGATGTGAGAAATATTAGAGGAGGCTATGTCGCGTTCGCAGGAGACAAAGGCGGATTTATCACCGGAGAAGGAATGATCTCCAATGGTGTGGTATGTTTCGAAAAGATTAATTATGTTCGTCAACTTGATCATAATCTTCTCAGTGTGTCGCAAATCTGCGATAAAAAGTTCACCGTGCATTTTGATGATGCCGGTTGTTATGTGCTTAAACCTGGATTCAAGATTCCTGATGAATGGATTCTCTTATCGGCTCCAAGAATTAATGATCTTTATATTCTTGACATGAGCCAAGCCATTACTACATCTGCGCAAGTACAATGTTTTGTCTCAAAAGCCACAGAGAAGGAGTCTATTTCTTGGCACAGAAGAATGGGGCACATTCACTTGAGGAAAATGAACCATTTGGTGAAAAATAATCTTGTGAATGGTGTGCCTGTGAGAAGTTTTCATCTACAAGATATCTGTGTTTTGTGCCAGAAAGGGAAACAAACAAAGAAGTCTCACCCTCTGAAGAAAATCAACACTGTTAGCATGCCTCTCGAACGTCTTCATATGGATCTTTTTGGACCTATGAAGCACAAGACAACATTCGGAGATGCTTACTGTCTGGTTGTTACTGATGATTATTCTAGATTTTCTTGGGTAGCTTTCATGGCACACAAGAGTGATACTCCTGGAATCCTCAAGGATCTTCTCACAATGTTGGAGAATTTATACACTTTGAAAGTGAAGAGGATCCGAAGCGACAACGGAACTGAGTTCAAAAACCGTGTGATGGATGAGTTCTGTACTTCTAAAGGCATTCTTCATGAATACAGTTCTCGCTATACTCCACAACAAAACGGTGTCGCTGAGAGGAAGAATCGCACGATTATTGAAACTGCAAGAACTATGTTGGTAGAGTCTGAGTTACCTGTTCAATTCTGGGCAGAAGCTGTGTCGACTGCTTGCTACACATTGAATAGAGTTCTTACAGTTAAGAGGCATGGCAAAACTTGTTTCGAACTTCTACAGAAAAGGAAACCGGATCTTTCTTTCCTTGAACCCTTTGGCGGTCCATGTACCATGATTGAACCAGATGGAAAGTTTGGCGCAAAAGCTATCGAAGGTTTCTTCCTTGGATATGCAACTCCAAATTTTCGTGTATGGAATCTGACCACCAAAAAGGTTGAGCTTTGGAATGAAGTAAGGGTTCAAAGGTATACAAGTCCTGTTAGAGCTCCGGGTGATCCTTGGATGTTCGATTACGATGGAATATTCGACTCCTTTAACCTGCCTACCTTTGATGAAGAATCTGCAGCTGTTCAAATGTTATTTGATAGTGACAACGCTGCTGGCTCGCCATTAGTAAGACCTGTTATTGTTAGCCCTCAAGGTTCTAATTCAGTTAACAATACTGTTCAAAATGAGGTATTTGAAGATGCTACTGAGTCATCGGAAGATGATGAACATCTTGATGCGACTGAAGGCACTTCTGTCCCGGTTGTTCCTGTTCAAGGCTCTTCTTTAGAAACTCCTCAAGTGCAGAATGATGATACTGCTGAAGGAAATGCATCCACTTCCACTCATATTCCCGGTGCGGAGTTGGTTGCTGATCTTAATCTTAACAATTTGGGTATTAATGCTAGTGTTCCTGAAAATCCTGAATTGAGGATTCACAATACCCATCCACAGCAGAACATTATAGGAGATGTCCAAAGCGGTGTGCAGACGCGTAATCAGCTGAGAAATAACCAGAATGCTGGTTTATATTCAGCCATTAGAGAATCTGGTCTTCAAAACAATTGGTCCTTTGCGTGTTACGTTTCACAAGAAGAACCGAAGTCTTGGAAGGAAGCTTTAAAAGATAATTCTTGGGTTGAAGCCATGCAGGACGAACTGCAACAATTTCAAAAGCTTGGTGTTTGGAAGCTTGTTGAAAAGCCGGATAATTACAAGAAAATTGACACACGATGGGTTTACAAATGCAAGAAGGACGACCGTGGAATTGTTATTCGCAACAAGGCGAGACTGGTTGTTCAGGGTTTTCGCCAGATAGAAGGCATTGACTACAATGAAGTTTATGCACCCGTTGCACGTCTGGAAGCTATACGGATCTTCTTAGCTTATGCTTCTTTCAAAGGATTCAAAGTTTACCAGATGGACGTCAAAAGTGCTTTTCTTCATGGTATAGTTCAAGAAGAGGTGCACGTCGAACAACCTCCAGGTTTTGAAGATCCTATTCACCCCGATCGGGTTTGGTTGCTCAACAAAGCTCTTTATGGTTTACATCAAGCACCTAGGGCTTGGTACGCAACCTTATCCAACTATCTTCTGGAGAATGGATTTCGACGAGGTCTTATTGATTGCACACTCTTTATCAAGGAACTAGATGGAGATCTTCTGCTGGTGCAGGTATATGTTGATGATATAATATTTGGTTCCACTAATGATTCTTTGTGCAGGCAATTCGAACGTGTTATGCAAGAAAAATTCGAAATGAGCGCAATGGGGGAGATGACTTTCTTCTTGGGTCTACAAGTTCAACAAACAGAGTCTGGGATATTCATCCATCAGACTAAATATGTTGGTGACATTTTGAGCCGATTCCAAATGTCAGATGCAACGCCCATTGGTACCCCTCTTCCGCAGAATCACGGGATTACTCTGGATTTGAAGGGTGAAAGCATCAACTCCTCATACTATCGTGCCATGATCGGATCTCTCATGTATCTCACCGCTTCGAGGCCTGACATAATGTATCCAACATGCCTGCTTGCAAGATATCAAGCAAACCCGAAGGCCTCTCATCTGTCAGCTATCAAAAGGATTTTTCGCTATTTGAAGGGATGCCCGGACCTTGGTCTTTGGTACCCTAGGGATGATAGTTTTGAATTAATTGCATACAGTGATTCTGATTTTGGTGGTTGCAAAATCGATGGCAAATCAACAACAGCAGGATGTCAGTTCTTAGGAAATCGCCTGGTCACGTGGCAGTGCAAGAAGCAAACGTGTGTTGCTACATCAACATGTGAAGCAGAATACATTGCTGCCTCGAGTTGTTGCTCCCAAGTTCTTTGGATACAACAACAAATGCGCGACTACGGTTTTGAATTCCTATCTACTCATATTTTTGTTGATAATAATGCTGCCTTACAGATCACTAGAAATCCTGTGCAGCATTCCAAGACTAAACACATCGACATTAAATATCACTTCATACGTGATTGTTTTGAAAAGAAATTAATCGATGTCGTTCATGTCCCTACTGATCACCAACGTGCCGACCTGTTTACAAAAGCTTTTGATAAATCACGTTTTGATTATCTACTTTTGGTCAATGGCATTAAGGTGATACCCGAGTAAACTTCTTTGGCTGATCGTTTTTGTAAATATTTTCTTTTTAAACTCTAAAAATTCAAAAAAGATTTTCGTTTTTCGTAACCTTTTAGCATTTTAGGGGGAGTAATTTCAAGAAAATACAAAAACATTGCAAAACTTCAAAATCCAAAAAGATGTCTTTATTTTTCTGTCTTTACGTTTAGAAAAATTCAAAAATTCAAAAACAATAGAAAAACCAAAAATGAGTTTCTTGGATAAAGGAAAATGATGAATTTCACTGGTGTGGTCGGTCAACGTGCTCAAAATGAAAAACAAAAAGAAAAATGATAAGTATCTCTACTAACGATGTATCGGTAGGCTCACAATCAGACTAAAATGTGCAGGATGATACAAACCTAACAGACTTCAAGTCAGGTGGGAACCATTCATTGGCATATGGTCTTAGTACCGAAATCTCGTTTGAGAGATTGCCGAGATCTGAAATATTCGGTCTTTATGCTGCTTATCATCTGGGTATCATGGTTGTATCTCAAACCGTAAAAATAACGGAGACGAAGTCTAGATCTTCCATGATACTATACAAACGTGTACATATTGCATTCGACCTCAATAAGTGATCAACAATCACATGTCCAAACAAATAAGTGATATTATATCACAGATTCTTTGCGGGAGTCAAGTTCGTCTCTCTGCTGTACGGAAGTACTGACCTGTTCACGGACTTGCTCCTGTGCCCTCATGCATCTGAAAATCAAGTTCCTCATCAATAAGTGATTCTATCACATAGGGCTTGTTTTCAATCAAAATAAGTGAGTTTCTCACATTTCTATACGGTCAAACAGATGATAATCGGTATACTCACCGGTAAGATGAATTCTTGTGCATACCTTGATACGGGAATGTGTCGTGAGTGGATTTACATCGACTTGTAAGTATAATCCTTACCGTTAATCGTATCTCTTAATTATGATTACGTCTGATCGGTTTGAGCTTTTGTGGACCACAATACCGATAATCGAGGTAGTATACTTATCCAGAGCTTTAAACAGAAATCAAAATCATGTTGACTAAGACCGTAAGCTGGTATGATTCCTTATCCTTGAGATTCGCAAAAAGATTGCATTTGTACAGTTGCTTACTGTTTTTTCTCAGTTTATTACCTTTTCGTTTAGTTTACCGTGCTTTAAATTCATTTTTAGTGTTATTTGTAAAGTTCGTTTTTGATTAAGCCAAAGTTGTTGCTTGGTGTTTTCTACCGAAAGCCTGAAACCTACTTCATAATATGTTCTTGCATTTGGAAACTAAAACAAAATGGAAAAGTGTTCATTTTAAATCATAATTTGTTCAGTCTGCAAAAATCTTTCATGCCTCTGTTGTTTTGAAAAATTAATGTCGACGAAACAGAATGTGTACGGCAAATCAAAACTGTGACGACGAAACAGATCAGTTTCGTCGAAGTTACGACGAATCACATGAGCCCAAATCAGTTTCGTCATGGGCTAAATTCAAAGTGTAAGCCCAACTTCGTTCTGTTTCGTCGAGCCCAATCATGTTTCGTCGAGATCTCTGTTTCGTCGAGATGAGGCGGTGTATAAAAGGGGTCCCTGTGTTCACTTTTTCAAAATATCATCTGTTCATCTTCTCCAAACAACCGTTTCGCCATTTATCTTTCTCGAACCATTTAACCTTGTTTTTAATCAAAAATTGTTCAACACTCAAAGGTACAAACATGTTCATGTTCAGATTCCGAACATTTTGAACCGAGTGTTTTTGTATTAAACCCCCGAAAATCTTCTATGCTTGTGATTTCATGTTTAAACTTATGTCTTGATTGATATTTTATGATATCTGATAGATTTAGGTTTATTGTATGTTTTTTTTTCGATTCGGGTGTGGGTTTATGTAACAAAAACAGGGGTTTTTGATTGATAAAGTTCTTAACTGTTTTAAATGGGTTTTTGGATCGGAAATCATATATGGGTTATCATAAGTTGGTTTGGGTATAAATAATGATGTTGAATGTGTTTGTGTTTGAATTTGATCTTTGTTTAAACCACAATACGGCGAAACAGAAAAACCCCCAAATCGACGAATCGATTAAACCCTAATTCCGGCGAATCAAATATACGACGAATCAGAAACGGCGAAACAGACGACGAATCAGAAACGGCGAAACAGACATGGCGAATCAAACCAACGACGAATCAGATCTGTTTCGTCGCACATCTTCTGTTTCGTCGAAGTGTTTCTGTTTCGTCGTCCATGCCTTAGCAGTTTTCTGTTTTTGCTGTTTGTTCACAGTAGACTTGGTTTGATAGGTTATCTGTTAAGTGGATACATGAACTTGTATCCATACATGTCTAAATACATAAGTAATGTAATTGTTGCTTATTATGGACATTTTCATGTACAGATGGCACCAAAGGCACCGAAAGAAGGAAAACGCAAGAAGGCGATAAAGAAGGAAAACAAAACTGAAGAGGAGATTATGTCAGAGAAGCGTCATAATCAAGTTGCATATCTGGATCCTGATGACAAGCTCACGGAATTTAAAGATATCACGAAGTGGATCAGGGAGTCACGTATGAATTATGCTATTACATTCTCGACGCCCGTTTACAAATCACTTATCAAGGCTTTCTGGAATTCTGCAAGCGTTGTACAACTGGATGGAAAGGAAGTTATCAGGGGTCGTGTGAATGATCTGGATGTTATCATATCTCCGGATATACTGAATGAAGTTCTTCAATTACAAGATAGTCCGGACGCTCCAGATTCTGTTCCAATTATGTGTACGCGAGGCTGTTTACTACGCATGAAGTGTAAAGGAGACATTTTCGTTAAACAAATCAACAAAGGTGATCTTCCATTACGCTACAAGTTTTTATTGCACATTCTTATTCAGTGTCTCAGCAATAGACGGTCTGGATATGATATGGCTGGAGATGATCTCGTTGGTTTCATGGTTGCTTTGGTGTTAAACAAACCGTTTAGCATCTCAAAGTATATTTTCAGCAACATGAAAGAAAATATGACAAGGACAGGAAGTAGAACAACCGAGAACAAGTTTTGGATGTATCCACGTTTTATTCAAATGATTATGAATGTTCAACATCCGGACCTTCCTAAAGCTGACAATGATCTTCTGAAGATAGAGGCAATGAATTTCAACTCTTTAAGGCTAATCAAGAATCTTGCCGCCAAAAGATACAAAGAAAGCGTTCCTCCAAGGAAGCTATTTGGCGCACTCGAGAATCCTGATTATGTTGCTCCAGCAAATGATAAATGGCGTCATGATGACAGCCAATCTGACAACGAAGAGCCTGAGTTGGAAAGAAAAAGGATAGAGAAATTTGGTCCTGACCCGGTTGACTCAGATGAGTCTGGAAGTGATAGTGATGACAGTAGTGGTGAAAGCGATGATGGTGGTGATACTAGTGCTGTTGGTGCATCGAGCAAGGGTGCAGCTGGTGGTACATCAGCTAGTAGTTGATGGAGAGGGTGAAACCCGAGCTTTAGAGTGGTTAATTATCATGTTTTATGTGTATTTGATGTGTCTATTTGCTTGGAATGAAGTAACTATGAGATTTTGGTGATTTGTAGGTAAAACACGTAAATCGGTGCATTTACGATGGTTTAAGATGAAGTTGTGAGCTTTGGATGGGATATTGCAGCTCGAGGATGAATATTGAAGTTTGCTCGGGTGATATGAAGGCTCACGAGTGAAAGGAGTATGAAAGAACAAAGTACAGGGACCATTCGGTACTTAATTGGAAGTTACTTTGTGTCTAAATGTGCAAGAGATGAGATTCTACAAAGTATAGGGGCCGTTTGGTAATTAATTGGAAGTTAATCATAGTTGAAATATTGAAGACATAAGTGATATTGAAGTTTGAGGGGTCTCCGGGTCATTAAACGAAAGTTATATGATGGGTAAATGTTAAGAAGATGATGGGAGTTTAGTTGGGGGACCAATCTTGCCATTCTATGAAAGTTGCACAATTGTTGGAGAAAAGTGTTGCAATTCACATTCTTACCCATGGTTTGTAAACCATGGGTCATGGTTCAGGAGTGTATAGTTATAAAACCAACAGCAAGTCTATACCGTGACCCCCACTTCAGACTGTGACTCCCTGTTCAGAATCCCTGTTAGTGCAGCAAAGGTAAACTGTGACCCACGGTTCTGAACTGTGGTTGAAGCTGGGCAATAGGGGAGCGCGAATTAGGCTTATTTTAGAGGGTTTTATAAGATAAAAACCCTAGTTTCTCATTATCTACCACACACAATCGATCCTAGGCTTGAAGATACTCAAGATTCAAGGTTTCTTCCATCCAATTCCATCAAGATTCTCAATTCAATCACCGAATCAACCATGATTTCTTCATCAATTCAAGCTTTTGAAGATTCTTCGTGCGAGATGAGCGGCTAATCTCCTAGTGGTTTCCTCCGGATGGAGGGTTTGTGTAATTAGGTACTTTTATGTGTTTTTAATCATTGTAACTTGGTGATCTAAGCATCCGATGCTTTTCACCATGGATTTAATTGACTGATTGTAACTGGTTGCATTTATTTAAACCTTGATTTCTAAGCATTCAGTTCCCGAGAGTTCTAGTAATTGGGATATATTTGACATGGGGTTAGGGTTTGTAATTGTAATTGATAATCATTCGATAACCTCCCGTTATGTATTGACCGGAGTACTTAGTCGTTGGTTATCACAATTGGTTAATTAGGTTAAACATTTATGTCTATGTGAATGTTTTGATGAAACACATAACTAAACTTGTTTGCAAACCTGAAATCTGGAGGAACCATCTTTTCTCCCATTGAATTAAATCACAATTTTTACTAGTTAATTTAGTTTTTTCACATAATCAAACAAACCAATTTCTCACTTCAGTAACAGTTACTCAATACTTAGCATAAAAACACTTTCCACAGTCCTCCCTTGGTTCGATACCCTGCTTATTCTATACTAATAGTTTAAATAGGTTTTTGCATGTCCATTACGACAGACATCAAAATGGCGCCGTTGCCGGGGAGGCGTGCGCAAAGTGCTTAGTGTTAAGTTCTAGTTTTAGTTAAATATACAAAAATCCAAAAATAGTGTTTTTTTAGTTTGTTCTGTTTTTTTCGGATTTACGCGAGGTTTTCTTGTTTTTGTTTGTGCAGGTGATCTAGGAAGTGTATGCATCACACTCGGAATTCCGGGAAGTCATCACCATTAGTGTTCGACCCAGAGATCGAGAGAATAGTAAAGCATACCAAACGAGTACTACATCGTGAGAACAAGATTCTACAATCACCTACATCAACACTCAAGACAATGGAGAACTCAGCTACTCCGGAGAAACAACTGCAAAACCCACTTCCACAACCATTCTCGCCAACACCTACCCAACCTTCACCAAACACTACCATACCACCACCACCACAGTCTACACAACCTACTTCTACATCTCCAGTACCATCATTCTCAACCTTTTTCCCAAACCTTGATAACATTCAACCAACTTCTACCCAAACTGTTAATTTACAGCAGTCGTCTCCTTATGTTAGGATCATTCCTGATGACACTCCATTACCGAGTCAAACTCAAGCACCTAATGCAACATCAATTCCGCCAGCCGCCCGACCAGTTATTTCACAGCAAAGTCAGCCAATGCCAAATCTTTATAGATCGACCATTTATGATCAAGGAAATAACTCAGGAGATTTTGATGATGGCTATGAGGAATATGATAACTACATGGGTCAAAACGAGAGACAAGTGGTTAACACGGGTAGCTATGAGAGGCAAACAGTCGGATTGGGTGCGGCCGAGAGAGTCAATCAAGGGAACGTAGGGTATCAACAATATGTGCAACCAATGCCAATACAACAACAGATACCACAACAATATCATCAACCTGACCCACTCAATCAGCAGCCTGCTCCAAGAAGGCCGGTGGTGGACATTCCATTACCACCGCCGGTACCTCAGATGCAGGGTCAGGCAAGACCGCTGCCACGAAACCTACACCGACCGGTGATTTTACCGGAAGGAATTCCACGACGAAATAATCAAGGTCCAGTTCGAGGCATAGAGAGCCACTTCAGGCCTGCTATAGTTAACAACCCATCACCGGTTGTGATCCCGCAATTACAAGGAGGGCGGTCATTCGAAGTACGAACACAATCAATATCCAGTCTGCCTAAGTTTCATGGTCACACACATGAAGAACCATATCTACACATTGCTGCATATGATGCACGTTGCAACACAATCAGCAGCCAAGGTTTCTCAGTTGATGATGTGAAATTGGTACTTTTCCAATTCACACTTGAAGACAAAGCGCAGCAATGGTTTCATTCGCTACCGTCAGCTTCGATATTCACATGGGGCGACATGCAACAACAATTTTTAGATGAGTTCTATACTCATTTGCGTACTAACAATGCAAGGAAAGATATTCGAGCGTTTCGACAACAGCCCGGTGAGTTATTTCACGAAGCGTTCAATCGTTTCAAAATGATGCTCAAGAACTGTCCACATCATGAGATATATTTATGGGAGCTTATTAATACATTCCACGAAGGCCTAACAGATGAAGATGCCAGGGATGTAAATTCAATATCCAATGGTACTTTTGGAATGAATTACGAAGAAGATGATTGGGAATATTTGGAGAGAAACGCAAGGGCGTCAAAACGCAAAGCTCAATCCTCTAGAAGTGCACGACATTCGACAGTGAGAGCAGTAGAGAATCCACCGGAGGTAAATGGTCAGTTTCCATTGTGTGGACATTGTGGAGATCTAGGGCATATAGCGGATCAATGCCCAGGCATAATTGGTGAAAATGAAGATGTGAACTATGTGCAAGGTGGGGGTGGTGGAAGAAATTTCAACATGCAATCCAACACATATCACCCGGGCCTTAGAAATCACCCGAATTTTAGCTATGGGAATGCGAATAATCAGCAAAATCCAGGATTTCAAGGCAACAATCAGTCTGGTGGTCAAAGAAACTTCAATCGGAACAGATTTCAGGGCAACTTTCAAGGTGGCTACCAAAATGATCAAAGAGGACAAGCTGGGTCGTCTAACACTTCGGGGGGTAACGATATGATGGAGATGTTGAAATCAATTCAGCTCGACTTACAGAGTCAAAGACTTGAATTGAAAAATCTTGCTCAGAAGGAGGAGATGCGAGAGAAAGCCGTTCAATCATTAACCACACAAATGGCCCAACTTGCAACCGATGTGAAGGAGTTGAAACAACAAAACGGGAAGCTTCCCAGTGACACTCAAACGAACCCCAAGCACGGGAAGAATATACCAGTCAGCGGGGTAAGTTTCGTTCCTAAAAACAATTTGAATGATAAATTTTTAACTTCTTCTGTTTCCCATGTGATTGCAGGTTTAAGTGGCGCAAATGAGGATGGAGATGGGTGTGACTCAGGAGAGCCGGTCGTCCCGATTCGAGTTGGAAAGTTCAAAATCCACAAGGCGTTGTTGGATTATGGAGCTGGGATGAGTGTTCTTCCCGGTAGCCTTTACGACCAGTACGACTTTGGTCCGTTACACGCGATTGATCAAATGGCAGTATTTGCGGATTCGAGTTGGAAACAACCCCGAGGGGTTGTGAAAGACGTGATAATACAACTGGGCGAGTTTTACTACCCGGTCGATTTTATGGTGATTGATTATGCACCATCACGGACCTATGAGCAGCCACAAGTAGTTTTGGGCCGCCCTTTTCTATATACAGCCAACGCCCAAATTGATTGCAGAAACGGGATGGTTACCATGAGCTACGAGGTAAATTATACTTTAATGTGTTTTTAAAAACCATATCTTATGATCTTCTTGCTGATTTGAGTTATACAGGTGCTACTAACGAATTTGTTTCAAGTGTTAGCACAGTCAGGTTAAATGCGAGTGGTGTTGCGTTGTACAAGTCTGAGTTGAAGAGTGATGGAAGTCAGGTGAACAAGACAGCTGTGAGAGGAAGAGCAATTGCAGGAAAACCACCCGATGGTGGGAGTGAGTGGGGCAACAAGGCTGAGGTTGAACTCAACTGGCGTGGAGCTGCGAACCTTCCACAAGATTGGACGATGATGTATGGAGAGAAATGGGGAGGCAAGCGTTCAGATGAACCTCCTTGAGTACATCAGGTACGGTCTGGCTGAAGACCTAAAACTTAGCGCTCTCGGGAGGCAGCCTAAGGATGTAGAGTATTGTACTTTGGTTTGGTTTGTTTGGTATGTTGTGTTTTGACAGGTTTCTTCGATTTAATCATCACTGATGCAATAATTCAAGTGTGGGGATGTTTTGCAACATCCCCGCTGAGATGTCAAAGAATCTATGGAATGCATCTATTCCGGTTAAAGCACAACAGCAACATCACTACAGACACATGATCAGGTGCATGTGTTTATCTATCTTACTTTGTTTTTGGTGTGTTTTGTTGTTTTTGGTGGTGTGAACCTTGGTTTTGTTTAGGGGATGCGTTTGGTTTGTTTTGTGTGAGTTAGCCGCTCATTTAGGATGGTTTGTTTTCCCGGGCTTATATTTTAAAAGCACCATACATTGGGGACAATGTATCCCAAGTGTGGGGATGGGGGAGCCCGGGAAGGGATTTTTGGATAAAGCTTTGAAGCGATTGAAAGTGGTTGAAATCGATGAAAATTGAAAATTTTAAAAATTTTAAAATTTTTCATCGCCTTAAACAAGCTAATTGGATACGAAAACCTGAAGTTACAATCACTAATAGGCTTCTTACCGGTAGTAGGCTAATTAGTCCCTTGACATGGTTGTCCCTTTAAGTTTCATGAGAGTAGGTTTGACAAGTGTTTTATAGGAAATGAGTTGAAAAGAGATGTCTATCTAGGGGTAGCATGTTTTAATTGCATATGCTACATGTCGTCAACCTTTTTACCTTTTCTTGGTGAGATCTTGAGCCTGTAGACGGATAGGATACATTATATGATAAATTCATTTGTTGAGTGCAGGCTACGTGTTATTCTGTGTTAGAACTTGTATGATTCGATGCATGCTAAGACTGTGGGTTTGACATGTGCACATATATGATAAAGGCATTAGGATTTCCGTTACACCCTGTGTGTTTGTGTTTCTTTTGTGTTATTCACCAAATTCCATTAGTAGCCCTGTTGAGCCTAACTACCTTTCATTTGTTCGCCCATTATCTATTGTGAAAAACCGACCGTGATAATATTGTTATAAAAAAAAGAAAAAAAAAGTTGAAAAGAAAAAAAAAAGAGAAAAAATATGTGAAAAAAAAATAGAAAAGAAGAAAAGAAAAAAAAATATAAGTATTGTGAGTATCGTTTATGTTCTTGGGTAGAAACCAACCCAATAGTATAAGATGTGTTTGAATAAAGTATCACGGTTTGGTTATTGTTTGTAAGCCAACTAGAAAAGAAAAAGAACCTAAAAATATTTTCCTACCTTTACCCTAAGCCCAAAACCCGAAAGTCCTTTTGATATGTGCCAAGTTAGATGATACAGTGGAGGTGTGATTGTCATACAAGCTTATGATTGCAGGATTTCATGTTTGCTTATTGAGTGTTTATATACTAGCGCATTACACGCTAGTTCAGATATTAACCCGAGAGGAGAGTACATTGTGAGGGGTGTGTAGCATGTGTCTAATTGTAAACATGTTAGTTTTAGATAGACAAGTCTTAAGTTTTTTAGTGCATCAATTACTTGTCAGACTGTCAATCTCGATTGTGTCAGTCTGTGGGATGAGTATGACTTGGGACTGAACAGGTTGAACCGGTTATGGAGTTTAGAGGTGCTGTTGCTATGGTGACTAGTTCTAGTTGGTTTGCTTGGGGACAAGCAAAGGTAAGTGTGGGAATGTGATGGAGAGGGTGAAACCCGAGCTTTAGAGTGGTTAATTATCATGTTTTATGTGTATTTGATGTGTCTATTTGCTTGGAATGAAGTAACTATGAGATTTTGGTGATTTGTAGGTAAAACACGTAAATCGGTGCATTTACGATGGTTTAAGATGAAGTTGTGAGCTTTGGATGGGATATTGCAGCTCGAGGATGAATATTGAAGTTTGCTCGGGTGATATGAAGGCTCACGAGTGAAAGGAGTATGAAAGAACAAAGTACAGGGACCATTCGGTACTTAATTGGAAGTTACTTTGTGTCTAAATGTGCAAGAGATGAGATTCTACAAAGTATAGGGGCCGTTTGGTAATTAATTGGAAGTTAATCATAGTTGAAATATTGAAGACATAAGTGATATTGAAGTTTGAGGGGTCTCCGGGTCATTAAACGAAAGTTATATGATGGGTAAATGTTAAGAAGATGATGGGAGTTTAGTTGGGGGACCAATCTTGCCATTCTATGAAAGTTGCACAATTGTTGGAGAAAAGTGTTGCAATTCACATTCTTACCCATGGTTTGTAAACCATGGGTCATGGTTCAGGAGTGTATAGTTATAAAACCAACAGCAAGTCTATACCGTGACCCCCACTTCAGACTGTGACTCCCTGTTCAGAATCCCTGTTAGTGCAGCAAAGGTAAACTGTGACCCACGGTTCTGAACTGTGGTTGAAGCTGGGCAATAGGGGAGCGCGAATTAGGCTTATTTTAGAGGGTTTTATAAGATAAAAACCCTAGTTTCTCATTATCTACCACACACAATCGATCCTAGGCTTGAAGATACTCAAGATTCAAGGTTTCTTCCATCCAATTCCATCAAGATTCTCAATTCAATCACCGAATCAACCATGATTTCTTCATCAATTCAAGCTTTTGAAGATTCTTCGTGCGAGATGAGCGGCTAATCTCCTAGTGGTTTCCTCCGGATGGAGGGTTTGTGTAATTAGGTACTTTTATGTGTTTTTAATCATTGTAACTTGGTGATCTAAGCATCCGATGCTTTTCACCATGGATTTAATTGACTGATTGTAACTGGTTGCATTTATTTAAACCTTGATTTCTAAGCATTCAGTTCCCGAGAGTTCTAGTAATTGGGATATATTTGACATGGGGTTAGGGTTTGTAATTGTAATTGATAATCATTCGATAACCTCCCGTTATGTATTGACCGGAGTACTTAGTCGTTGGTTATCACAATTGGTTAATTAGGTTAAACATTTATGTCTATGTGAATGTTTTGATGAAACACATAACTAAACTTGTTTGCAAACCTGAAATCTGGAGGAACCATCTTTTCTCCCATTGAATTAAATCACAATTTTTACTAGTTAATTTAGTTTTTTCACATAATCAAACAAACCAATTTCTCACTTCAGTAACAGTTACTCAATACTTAGCATAAAAACACTTTCCACAGTCCTCCCTTGGTTCGATACCCTGCTTATTCTATACTAATAGTTTAAATAGGTTTTTGCATGTCCATTACGACAGACATCAGTAGTTCTTCAGCAAGTGGCGATGATGAATCTGATTCTAGCTCTAGTGATCATATAGTCGAGCCTGGATATGAAGTGTATATTGATATACGTGGAGTGAAAAGATATAGAAAGATTAGAACTGAAGATGATCCAGCATACGTTCCAGAGGATCCTGAAGGTGAAAGAAGAACAAAAAGGAGAGCTGAGAAAGCTGCTGAAACTCAAAAGAAGAAATCAAGAAGATATTTGAGTACTTATACAAGAAAACCTGTGCCTCAAGAGCCTTCATCTGTACCTCAGGAGCCTGTACAAGAAGCTCATGTAGTTACATCAGCTACAGAAACTCCAGTAGTTACATCAGCTGCTGAAACTCCATCTGTTACCCCTCAGGCAGTTCCTCAAAGAACTATGGCTTCTGCAATCAGAGCAACCACTTCGGAGATCAGTTCTGAACGTCATAGGGTATTTTCCGAATATTCTCAAGAAGAAAAGAACAGATACCTATTCACTCAACTGGAAGCAGCTGCTGATAGGATTCAAAGGCAATCTCATTTCATTAATCTCACGAAGAATGATCAGCTTAAACAATCGGTGGAAATTAACAACTTGAAGTCCACCATTGGTTAACAGCAAACGGTGATAGAGAGACAACAAGCTGAGATTGATTTGCTTAAAGCTGAGAATGCTCGTTTGAAGGCTGCTGATGAAGAGAGAGAGATGAATAACTCTATACTTCAAACACGACTTGCTGCTCTGTGGGATTATCATTGTAAACAACAAGAAGTACTGAAGAAAAAGGATGATGATACGGAAGACCAAGGGAATCCTGACACTTCTGGTACATCACAGAAGCAGCCAGCCGCTACATCTTCGGCAATAGTTGCAGTTCAACCGCCATTGGTCGAATCTACTCAGGGAACCTCTACTGGCAAAGTTCAACAGATCACAGGTACCTCTTCTGTTCAAAGCAGCGCTGATATTGCTTTACAGGCTATTCATCCAGTCACGGGAGAATTGCTTGAAGAAGGAGAACTAATAGAAGATATTTCTCAAGAGCAATTACTTGCTCTACAAGCTATGAGAAAGATTGATGACGCTGAGATCGAAAGAATGCCCAGTGAACCTGATTCTGCAAATGTTGAAGATGTTGATGAGATCGTATTTGAAGGCGAAGCAAGAAAATCAACTTATGTTCGAAAAGATGGTACTGAATTCGCTCCATTTGATGAAGATTGGATGAAGGAGAATGTTAATGACATAGATGAACACTTAAGGAAGCGTGATTCGTCTGATTCGTCTGAAAAAGGCAAAGATGCATTCTCTGATTGGCGAAAACAGTTCCTATCAAAAGTTCAGAAGCCTGTGCCGGAAAGTGTTCAAGTTGACTACTTGCAGTTTGAGAGGGGGAAGCCAAGTGGAAGAATTCTATGCTGGATGTTTGTTAAGGATATACACTGCGTAGCCGTTAAACGTGAATACGGTATACAATACTTCCGGTCATTGTTAAGCATTTTATCGTTGCCATTTTATGATGTTGCAGCGTTGACGAGGCTTGAGCTTGTTAATCGTTCAAACTTCGATGGCGCTACTTTATTTGAGCGACTGATTAAAGTAAACAAGAAGTCGGGCTGGAAGGATGAATCATACAAGCCACAATTCCCCATCTATCAACCGATCAAGTTTACTCTTGATCCTGAAACCAACACGTGCAGATACAAGCTTATGTACCAGCCTCCGAGGGTCGTAGATAAAATCCCATTGATGCCTATGCAGCAGGATTTTCTTGAAGATATGGCATTATGGTGCTACGACTCGGACACGCATGAAGCCGTGATTGTGTTTAGAGATGGTCGTGCAAATTACCGGATGTTGGATCCGATGTGGATCGTCAACATGTCCGAGGCTGATATTAACAGACTATATCGTCACGATATTTTCTATGAAGATCAGGACGCACATCAAGCTTTGAAGTTTCAGCGAGTAGCGTGTTTTTGTTTCTACCGGGGAATACATTCGGGCAGTTCGTGGTCCGAACAACACTGAGATGGAAAATTAGAAGACCTAAGACAAGTAACAGACAAGGGGGAGTTTGTTGATGCATTTATAGTGTCTGTAACTAGTCTTGTACTTAATGATGTATTTTATACGGTCTTTAACGTTTATCGAGTATGTATTTGGTGTCTACCAAGTCGGATATCCTCCTATCTGCTTGTGTATGACTTGTTTGTCTCCTTTTGATATGTAATGTTTAATGAACAATGCATGTTGCATGACAAGGGTATAATGGTCATTATGTGTTTATATGTTCTATCTGTTTGCTGTCTGTTTACAGCAAACAGAACAGCTAATGCAGTCCTCGACGAAACAGGTCTGTTTCGTCGAACATATCATGACGAAACAGAACAACCTTCATTAAGTCTGTTTCGCCGACAGTCATGACGAATCACACTTGATTCGTCGTGTAATGGGCTGCTTCAAGCCCAATGTTTGGCCCATATTCTGTTTCGCCGAGACACCTTGTGTTTTGTCGACTGTTGGGCCCAGGGTCTATATAAACCAAGTCTGCTTTCTCTTTGATGGCAGATGAGAGCTTACACCTAAAGAAACTCTGTCAAAATTCTGTTAAACTGTGTTTGTATCAGTTTGTAATCGGTTCTCATCCCGTTTAATCAATCGAGTGTGTATCATTGATTATACCGTGTCGTTATTGATTTATATGTTTGATTTGGCATAGTTACGTGGATTCCGCACACGTGACCGTGTTTACTATAAACAAGTGATTTGGTTCGTTATCGATCCTCAGATATCGGGACCTACATACCCACGCAGGGGTCAAACTGAAATACTAGTCCACGCAGGGACTTAAACAAACAACATACCCTCGTAGGGGTTAACAGAAAGATAGGCCCACGCAGGGGCTCAAAAGACAACCATACCCACGCTGGGGTCAAAACAGCAAGACAGGCCCACGCAGGGGCTCAACTGAAACAAGGAAAATACAAATAATTGAAGGATTCAATGGTCCTTCTTGCACTTCCCCTTTATTAAACTTGTCAGTCCTTGGAAGAAACTTTGTCGCTCCCTGCGATCTCTGTGAAAGTCTCGCTCGACCTGGTCCAATCTCTGAAGAATTTCTTCCCGTTCAGGGGGAGAAAACCGTGGCGGCTGCGATTGTTGCCGAATTATAGGTCTAGCAGGTATTTGGTATGTAGGATCGATATGACCGATCTAGTGAGTCAATCAGAACCAAATACCACTGTTTATGTGGCGGAAACACGTAAACAGCTTGAATCAAAGAGAATGGAGTAGAAAATAGAAGAATATCACTTTAAACACTGTTTCTCATTAATTGGTTGCTCAAAAATCCATTCTTGAGCAGTCTTTTCAATCTTTAATCTATTCATCTCAAGTACCAAATGGCAATATCTTTCAATTAGTTGCCTTGTTGTTTCATCCTTCATACCGGTAAAAATATCAAACTCCTTCTTGAGCAAAGCCTTCTTGTTCTTGATCATGGAATCACTACCTTCAAACTTTGCTTTCAATGCAAACCACATAGATTGAGCATTATCTTCATATTGCAACAATACTAGAATATCTTCTTTGATAGCCTGCTGGAGAATACTAATCATCTTTTTCTCGGCTTTGAAATCATTCTGTTCTGATTCTGTCAGGCTTGCAATATTCTTCTTATTATTTAAACCATCAACTGGTGGAACATACTTTCTTTCTATCTTCATCCAACATTCAAAATGGTTAGCCTGAACCCAGTTCTTAAATCTGCTTGACCATCCTTCATATTCATCTATGTTCATCAGCTTGGGAGGCTTTTGCATTGTTCCTAATTCGTTCTCCATGTTAACGTTTTGCATAACACTACCCGAGGTTTGTCCTGCTACCATACCACTGCCCGAGAAGAAGTTATAAAACTCTTGATTTTCCATTTTAGTGACAAAATTTCCAAAAAATGTTTAACTTTTGAAACCAGATGACTTTACTGAAAACACGTTCTACACCAACTGAACTTACGACGAAATATCACGAACGAAATGGACCTTAACCCTCAAACCATGATTTTTAATGCTGAATATAATTTCGAGCGAAATCAGAATTTCTAAGTAAGATTGAAATCAAGTTTTATCACTTAAGAGCGAAATCCCGTTTCAACACTTAAGAGCGAAATCAAAATTTTTCCACAGGAGTGGAATTAGAAGCAAACACAAGGAGCGGAATCACACTTTTCCACAGGAGCGGAATCAGAAGTTAACACTAGGAGTGGAATCACACTTTTCCACAGGAGCGGAATCAGAATTTTAGTGATCTCAGGAGCGGAATCAGAAGATTCCAAGAGCGGAATCACGGAAACAATCTAACCTGCTGATTTCGCTCCAAATGTAAGAGCGGAATTAGATTTTTCAGATAAAAGACCTGATTTCGCTCAGAATTACGAGCGGAATCAACCGAATGTCATTACGAGCGGAATCAGGTTTCAAGCCATTTTTACCAATTTTAAGCCGAATTTTAAGCTAATACTCTCAAGGGTTTGTTAAATGTCACTTTTACACAGTATGTCAAAAACTCAGTCCATTTTGTCCGTGGCAATGTCCAGAAATCCAAAAAATGTAGTAAAAATGCTTTGATTCAGGTATTTTAGCTCATAACTGGCTCTGATACCAATTGCAGGATCGATATGACCGATCTAGTGAGTCAATCAGAACGAAATACCACTGTTTATGTGGCGGAAACACGTAAACAGCTTGAATCAAAGAGAATGGAGTAGAAAAAAGAAGAATATCACTTTAAACACTGTTTCTCATTAATTGGTGGCTCAAAAATCCGGCAGCATAACGGTATACAACTTGACAAATCGATCCCAAATGAGAAACTGAAACCCCTATATATAGGGAGGCTGATTCCACTCCTAATGACATTGTGTCATTTGGGGCGGAATCACAACCTTCTGATTCCACCCCAAATGACACAATGTCATTAGGAGCGGAATCACCACATAAAAACATAACATTTACAATCAGCCCCCTACACTATACATAAATGACATTTCCGACCCCTAGACCCTATACAAGCTTGACTAAAACTAAGACGTAGGCTTTAGACATTCGTGCATCAACAAACTCCCCCTTGGATACAGCCGAAGTCTTCAGTCTTGGTCTTTAAGCTTTACAGGGATTTGAAATTCTCTTCATGAGACTTAGGCTTCTTTAGTAATGCTTGCCTAATCTTCTCATTCTCTTTCGCAATTTTCATTCTTTCTTCTTCCTTCTCTCTCATAAACTTTCCTCTGTTCTCCTCCAACTTCTTTCTTTCCTTCTCAGCTTTCAACTTAACTTTCTTTTCAAGTTTCCACCATTTAGAGTTCCATTTGTTATCTGCATTGATGCCTTTTTGAAAACAAATAGACACAACTCGTTGAAATTGCATCGCTTGCTCTTTGTCTTCAGCTTTAAAACGAATCTTGTGAATGAACAGACATTCTATATCTTTTGCAGAACAGTTTACGAGCCACATCGGATCAAACACATAAATTTCTCTAACTTCACTACCAGCCCGATAAGTAATCACCGCTTCAGCTGATCTACAACTATACACCCAATCTA
This sequence comes from Helianthus tuberosus, assembly GCA_030545235.1. Classification (NCBI taxonomy): domain Eukaryota; kingdom Viridiplantae; phylum Streptophyta; class Magnoliopsida; order Asterales; family Asteraceae; genus Helianthus; species Helianthus tuberosus. The sequence goes on from CM060359.1 coordinate 181,089,308, forward strand.
TGAATCCTTTATAAAAATCTTGTTCCATTTGAGGCATTGGTATTGTCTTCATGGTTCGCGGCTTCTTAATACGTAAAATTGTTTCTTCAATCCCAGTTTCAGGATTCACTCTTCTATCTTTCTTTGGGTAATGTGGTTGCCAGTGCTTGAAATTCTTCAAAGCTTCAAACTTTATACAACGCCACATTTTACGATCGTTCTTTCTTACTGGATAATCTAACGTTTTGACTTGAGCCAATTCATCAACATCCCACCAAGGCAATGACATAATATCATGTAAATTCTCAAAATATTGCACGCCGCATTCTCTTCTTATCAAATAAGCATTCACTTGAGGTAGAAAACCCCAGCTTATGATATCACCCATTGAAACACTTCTATCTTTCTGATAAAACTTCAACGGTCTCTTGAACTTTCTTTCATTAGACTGTCTGAACCATTTCTTATGATCTTCTTTCTGAGTATCCTTTTTCGTGTCATCAAAATTTACTTCTTTGCGAATTTCTTCAACTTTACGCATCAATTCTTCTCTATTCTCCTTAGTAAAGAATTCCATCATAGTTAGCAAACCCGAAGTATCAACATTTGCATCATCTTCATCCATGCAATCTTCTACTTCAACTCGATCAAAAAGATCTGCATCTTCCACATATTTATACTTATATTCAACCTTTTGATTCATATCAAACGCATTTAACTCTTCTACAACATCGGACTGAACTTCATTTTCTTTTACATTGAACATCTTAGAAACTTCATCTAACGTGTAAATATGTCTGATCTCTCCATCTTCAATTTCGGGTTCAATGCATAAGATCTGCTCTTCAACAGTATCAATACTTTGATTACCAGCAGACTCCCCCTTTCCTGTTACATCCTCTGACTCTTCATTTATTGCATCATTCATTAAATCATCTGTATTTTGTTCTTTTGACCTTTTAGAAATCATAAAACCGGATGCATCTTGATCATCATCATCATCATCATTTGAACTACTAGCAGAAAATATTTTCTCATTATCATCATCTGCTTTATCATCATCCTCTTCTTCATCTTCCTCTTCAATATCTTCTTCAACTATACTATTTTTATCACAAATGACTCGAACTGATGAAATCGGTTCAGGTTGTTCAATTAACACTAAAGCAGTTCCTGATGTATCCTCAGGTTCTTTACCCTTTCTTCTCATTTCTGCATCAATGACCGCTTGCTTTTGAGCTTTAACTTCTTGACGCATAATTTCATCATATTTCTGCTCCAGAGGCATTCCAACCACACTTTCTAAAACCATCTTCAACACATAATTTTCATGTTCATTTTTAGCCTTGATATCTTTCAATTCTTTGTTTTTCAACTTGAAATAATCATATTGTTGATCTTTGCGTGTCTTCTCTTCTAACAACTCTGCTATCTGAACTTTCATAAAATCCATCTCTGTTTCATTAGTTTCAATCTTCTTCATCAATTCTTTATTATCACCTTCCAACTTCTTTACTCGCATTTCAAGAATTTGTTCACGATCAGAAACTCTCTTATTTTCAGCTGCCAATCTCTTGTTTTCAACAATCACATCATCCACTTTCTTATCAACATTCTTCAACTGAAAATTATTCACAAAATCTAAATCTCCAAATTCGTCAAACCCAATACTTATGTTTGGAAGAACAGATGGAAAACTTTTTGATCCTGAAGAACCTGGTGTGGTGTGAATGATAGGTTGTGAAGGAGGTGGTGTTTGAAATATTTGATTCAAAGAAGTAATTGGTGGTTCTTGATGAGGTAGTGAAGAATGTTGTGGTGGTGTAGATTGTCTGGATGGTGTTGGTAGTTTTGAAAGTAAAGGTTGTTGTGAAGGTGTAGATTGTCGTGGAGGTGATTGGATTGATGATTGAAGTGGTGTTGGCTCATTTGGTGGAGTAGGTGGCTTCTTGCTTTCTTTTGTTTGTTTCTTCTTTAACACAATCTTCGGAATTTTGATCTTTGGAGTGACTTTGCGAGCTTTTGGAGAAACCTCTTTCTTTCTCGTACCAGCTTTCTTTTTGCCGCCTTTAGGAGATTGTGACTGAGAGACATGCTCTGGAGAAAGAGTGTAAACATCATCATCATCCTTTTCCTGTCTCTTTCTCTTTCTTAACAGCTTTTCTTTTTCTATCTCCTCTTGAATTCTTTTTCGACGTTCAGTTTCATCTACGACCTCTTCATCTGAAGAACTTGATGAACTAGTTGTATCTTTATCTACATCGTCACCCTCAATATCATCAATTACCTTTCCTTTGCCTTTCTGAGCTTCAACATTTGCTACCTGCTCAGCTTCCACCTCAACAGAAGGTCCTGTTTCCAAGACATTTGTATCAAACAACATATCATCATTAAAAGGATCATCTTCAGCAGTTACAACTTGTTCTTTTTCCACAGCAACCACAGGATTATCTTCTTCAGGTTCATCTATTAACAATGTTTGAGCAGCTTTCTTTTGTTTCTTCTTTGGTTGTGATGATGATCCTTCACCCTCTTGTACTTTAGGAGTAACCTTTTTGCTTCTCTTCCTAGGTACTTTGGCATACCAGTCATTTCGGGTGGTTTTGAAATCAGCAAGAGATTGTAACTCATCAGTATACGCTGCTTCCTTCATCTCTTCTTCATTTCTCCAGTTTTGATGATTAACTGGATCAGGATCAACATAATTTGCATCCTTGATAAATCCAAAGAATTCAGCTACTTTCGTTGGTTCAGGATGATTTGCATGATATCTAGCAAGCTGCTTGAGAGAATCATTGCTCATGTGTGACTGAACTAACAAATCATTCTCCAAATCACGTTCAATCTCTGGATAAACATGATCAATTAGCATTTGCACAAATCTTGGATACATCCATGTCTTATTTTTTGTTGTGATGTTCTCTATCATGTAATGAAAAACAATATGCGAGAAATTGTATTTCTTATTCAACACCAATGCAGTAACCATGTTCATCTGGTAATCACGCATAGTATCAAACCCTCCTTTGTTATGACTAAGAGACATCAATACACAATGAATAATGAACTTGTAAGGTTTCTGAAACTTTGATTTCAAATAATTTCCAACATTCACTGCACCAACATATCCCATCCTGAGCATACAACCCTTTACCATTTTTTCCGGAAATCTTGTTGGCGATTTATCGTCATCAGGAAAATTCAATACTTCACGAACCAGTACCTCAGTAACAACCATTGTTTTCTTCTCATTTTGTACTTCCACAACTGATTGAATTACTTTATTCTTTTCATCGTAAGTAGCATGCTCCCAGAAACGTTTGATGTGTGACTTGTATACAGGACATTGATCTGTAAGAGCTTTTTGTATAGGTACTCGTCTCATGAACTCTAGAATACTGCTGAACTTTGACAACTCCGAATTCTTTTGCACATCAAAATCACAACAGCTGTTGTGAAGTGGATCAAAGATGACGACCGAACCCTGTAACACAAAACATAACAAATTGAATCAACACTTTAAAAATTTCAGTATCAAAAACACTTATGAGCGAAATCACATGATACACTAACATTCTGAGCGGAATCAAACAAGTTTTGATTTCGCCCCAAATACCAAAGTATCATACTGAGCGGAATCTGATATATCATACAGAGGCGTAATCAGATCACAATGTTACTAAGAGCGGAATCAGACTTAATGCATTCAGGGGCGAAATCAACTCTTATGCACTTAGGAGCGGAATCAGACAAGAATACAGTTATGGGCGAAATCAAAAATCCAACCCTTCTACACACATCTGATGATGAATTTGAACATATTGGTTTGTTTATCAGTGAATTCCGAGTAAAGGGTTGTGTTTTATATACTATCAAAACATCACAAACAACCTAAATCTAAGTTCAAACAAACTGCTACTGTTCATATCATGAACAAATCCTACATCTGGTTCAAACAACCCTCACACACATAATCTACATAACATTCCGACAACACATCTGCAATTTATGTTCATTTTACCCCACAATCAAACCCTAAATCTAATTTTGAAACAAAACAGCGCCGACAGTTCAAAATTAAACAGATCTGGGTGAAATACTTACCTTTCCCATGTTCCTAGATGAGTTAACCAACTGGAAACAACAAATCAGACAAAAATTTGGCAGAGTTTTGGCTTGAAAAATGATGTTTTAGGGTTTTGCTCTTAATCTCCGGTGAAAGAACCTTAGGGGCGAAATCAGAAAAAAAACGATTAGGAGCGGAATCAGATGACTATTTATAGTCAGTCTGATTTCGCTCATAATGACTTTCGAAGCTCCAAGAGCGGAATCAGCTTTGATGACCAAGAGCGGAAACAACCAAAATGTTAAACTTGTGTTTTAGAGCGAAATCAGTTTTATTTTTTCAAAACTTTCAACTTTTTAATTTTTTCAGATTAAACACAGTTACATCCAGCTGACCAAGTCCAAGTCAATGACCTTGGTCAACTGTTTGACTCACCAAGTCCAAGTTAATGGCCTTGGATGATCAGTTATATGAAGTTTGCTGACTTTTCTTTCTGAAAGCAGTTCAAATGAATGAACTTTTGAACATTTCAAATTTTCAAACACATTTTATCTTTCAAACAATATACCAATCACTGTATAACAATCTCCAGCTTACCCATCCCTCATCAAACACTGACATGTTCTGCACTTAGGCTTTGATCTTCCGATCCCAACATCGGTTGTCGAAAAATAAGATGAGAAAAGAAAATCTTTTTGGGTTTTAACAGAATAAACTGAAACTGTACACATAATCTTTTTGTGAGTGTGTTAAGGGATCATATCAGCTGCCAACAAGATACAAGTACCGTTAAGCTAGATTACATTTTAAGCATTAAACAGTTTGCATTGATTGTCGATATACTGGTCCATTTTAAATTTTCACACAAAGTTCAATCTGTTCAGGATACGGTTTTAATGTTTTAGGACTTAAACTTTTATATGTGTTCCACCTCAGAATATACTCCCGTATCCAGATCCCAAAATTCAGTCTTACAAGTAAGAATACCACAAATGATATCTGTAAGGGTTAATAAATTATGAAGAATCATAAGAGCTCAGGTCAGAACTACCGTTCAGCAGAGAGATCATGACTCAACTTTTGGTGTGTCCCCTTTAGAGGATCTTTTTTACAACAGCATTTGCTAAGCAATTTTATTGTCTTATCATACATGCTGAGGGTGATGCTATGTTTCAAGCATTTGCGGAAAGTATTATTCGAGGACTAGGTCAGAACTACCATTCAGTAGAAGTCCTGGAATAATACCCCAGATATCAATGAGTATCTATACCTAGTATATCAGAAAAAGGAATCTTTCAAACAAGATTTCGGGGGTTACCCATATATCCGAGAGATGTTCCCCACATAAAAGCAAGTAATTTTTATGTTTATATCCCGAACATATTTACTGAAAGTGTAAAAACCTATCGGCATATCATCTACAAGACTGTCTAATACAAGTATACTTTACATTTCTTTAGCGTACTACACCTGTCTAGCTGATGTACTATCATTTCCCTTTTATACACAAACTCATTTTTACTTTTTCAAATGTTTTTGGTGTTTCTAATTTTATCATGTTTTTGTATTTTTCTGCAAATTTCTCCCCCTAAAACTAAAACATATTTTTGTGTTTTTGTTTTTAACAAAAAGCAGAAAATAAACTGTACAAACAAATTTGACAACACGACATGGTTCACGTCAGATCGCCGCCCAACTCGGCTTCACATTCAATAACCCTCCCAGATTGCAGATTTTTCATCCCATTCAATTTTAAAAGATAATAAAATCTCTTTTTGTCAAATGGTTTTGTATAAAAATCCGCTTTCTGATCATCGGTGTGCACGTGTTCAATCCGAATTAACTTTTTCTCATGACAATCACGGATAAAATGGTGACGGATTTCAATGTGTTTGTTTTTTAATGGTGAACCGGATTCTTAGTGATGTTAATAGCTGCTTCATTGTCCACATAGATCGGAGTATCTAAGAATTGCAAACCGAAGTCTCGCATTTGCTGTTGGATCCAAAGGATCTGCGAACAACAGCTGGAGGCTGAAACGTATTCAGCCTCACATGTAGAGAGCGCTACTGCGGTTTGTTTCTTACACTGCCAGGTGACAAGTCGAGTTCCGAAGAACTGACACCCAGCAGTGGTGGACTTTGCGTTTTGCTTGTAGCTCCCAAAGTCAGAATCAGCAAAACCAGATAAAGTAAAATCACCCGAGCGAGTATACCACAAGCCGATGCTTGGGCAGCCTTTCAAATACCGTAAGATACGTTTCACTATGGTCAGGTGTGACTGCTTTGGATTTGACTGATATCTGGCACAGAGACACGTCGGGTACATGATGTCTGGACGGGAAGCCGTGAGATACATCAGAGATCCAATGATTGATCTGTACAATGTCTCGTCCATCTTCACACCATTCTCGTCTGGACAAATTCCATGATTCTGCGCGAGGGGGGTTGATGCAGGACTGCAATCTGTCATGTCGAACTTATCAAGCACATCCTTCACATATTTCGTTTGGTGAATGAAGATTCCGTCGGGCATTTGCTCCACCTGCAGCCCGAGGAAGAACTTCATCTCCCCCATCGAACTCATCTCAAACTTTTTCTTCATCACTTTTTCAAATTCTTTGCACAGGTCGTCGTTTGTGGATCCAAAAATAATATCATCAACATATATTTGCACAATCAACAAATGCCCTGCCTCTTCCTTGATAAACAAAGTGCTGTCTACTGTCCCTCTTGTGAACCCGTTGTCCAGCAAGTATGTTGAAAGCGTCTCGTACCAGGCTCTCGGGGCCTGGTGAAGTCCGTACAACGCTTTGTCCAGTAGATACACCTTGTTTTTGTGTAGTGGGTCTGTAAACCCCGGCGGTTGCCCCACATACACTTCTTCTCTGATAGTTCCGTAAAGAAAGGCAGATTTGACGTCAAGTTGATATACTTTAAAATCTTTCCATGATGCGAAGGCTAGAAAAATCCGAATTGCCTCAAGTCTGGCAACCGGCGCGTAAACTTCATCATAATCTATTCCTTCCTGTTGACTGAAACCTTGAACCACAAGTCGCGCTTTGTTTCTCACCACGACACCTCTGTCATCACGTTTGCACTTAAAAACCCATTTCGTCTTGATCAATTTCTGGTTTTGTGGCAAATCGACAAGTCTCCAGACACCCAGCTTTTCGAACTGTTGCAGCTCCTCCTGCATTGCAATCACCCAACTCTCCTCAGTCAATGCCTCTTTGTAGGTTCTGGGCTCTATCTGGGAAATAAAACATTTTAATGAAACTTCTTTCTGTATATCAGCAATAGATGAATAAAAACATGTAAGAACTCGGTCTATTTGATGTCGGGTTTTGACACCACTTTGTAGGTCGCCAATAATCTGTTCTGAGGGATGATAAGACAATGTTCGTGGCATAACATTGTCAGGCACATGTACTTCCGATTCCAAGCTCGATATGTCAAGATCAACGGTTTGATCTTCAGCTTCCGTTGGATCCTCGTCAAAAGTCAGAGCGGGTTCCGCTTCTGAGTCGTCAGATTCATTAAATGATGGAGCTGGTTCCTCTGGTGGTTCGTGAGCTGTTCCACTCGGTCCTGCTTCATCATCGTGAGTACCCACGGTGGGTTGAGAAACTTCTATCGGTCTAGATACTTGTTCCTGTGACACAGTTTGTTTATACAGGTACATAAGAGCTAATTCCTCCTCACTCGGCTCAATCGGCAGATCAAAAGACTCCCAGAGCTTATCGTAGTCGAACAAGAATCTTTGTCCGGGAAGTTGTGATTATGGAGTGTGCTTCTGACAATCCACGTGTTGAACTTGAATCACCTTACCCATGCATGGTACAAACACCCTCTTAAGTGGGCTAGCGTAACCTACAAAGAAACCTTCATTAGCTTTAGCGCCAAATTTACCATTTTCATCAATAAAAGTGCAAGGAGAACCGAAAGGCTCCAAAAATTCAAGATTTGGCTTATAACGGTGCAGCAACTCAAAGCAAGTCTTTTTGTACTTCTTGACAGTTAGAACTCTATTCAAAGTGTAACAGGCTGCTGATACTGCTTCACTCCAGAAAAAGATTGGTAGCTTGGAATCGGCTAACATTGTACGGGCTGTTTCTATTAGAGTCCGATTCTTTCGTTCAGCTACGCCGTTTTGCTGTGGTGTGTACGGCGCACTGAATTCATGAAGAATTCCCTTCTCATTGCAAAACTCGTACATCTTGTTGTTCTTGAATTCCATTCCGTTGTCGCTCCGAATCCTCCGGATTGGCAGTTTATACACCGTTTCCATTTTCTTGAAAAGCACCATCAAAGACTCAAAAGTTTGATCTTTTCGTTCCAAACACACTACCCAAGAAAATCTCGTAAAGTCATCAGTCACCACCAAGCAATATAAGTCTCCGCTGATGCTCTTTACGTTGACAGGCCCAAAGAGATCCATGTGCAATCTCTCAAGAGGTAACCTGATTGTATTCCTCATCTTCAATGGGTGTGACTTCCGAGTTTGCTTTCCTTTCTTACATGCTACACAATCATCATTTAAGTGAAAATTCTTCAAATTTACACCATCAACTAAATCATTATGTACCAAAAAGTTCATTTTGCGAACATGAATGTGGCCCATCTTACGATGCCACATTATTGAATCTTTTTCTGTCGCTTTAGTCTTTGACACAAAACACTGTTTCTGATGAGTTGTTGGTGTTGCGATGTTCATATCAAGATAATAAAGATCATACTCCCGCGGAGCACGCAACAGCACCATCTCATCAGGGATTTTAAACCCTGGTTTCAAAACCACACATTCAGTTTTTGTAAAATGTACACTAAACTCTTTATCACAGATTTGTGAAATACTAAGTAAATTGTTTGTTAACTCTATTATGTAGTTCACTTTGTCGAATGAAATCACGCCATTTGACAGCGTTCCTTGACCAACGATTCTTCCACCTTGATTTCCGGCAAATCCAACATAGCTTCCATTTACAGATTTGACATCGTAGAGAAGAGCAAGCGTCCCAGTCATATGCCTTGAAGCGCCACTATCCATAATCCACTTTGATAGAATCGACTTGGGCAGCCCCTGCAAATATCATATCAAATTCATTCAAACAAAGAAACCCATGGCTTTTTAACTGTTGAGACACTTCCAAACTCTACATCACATTTCTCATCAATCTTTTGAAAAGTAAACGTGACATTTGGAACATCAGTTTTAGCTCTTGGTTTTAATTCATTTTTGATCGGGGGAAACTCTGCAAGAAGTCTATCAAGTTCAAATTCAAATTCTTGTTTATCATTAGCACCCACTTTTGATGCATAAAATTCCTTTGTCCCTTTGACTTTTCAGTCAACCATTTTTCCAAAAATATTTAAAACATTTGGATTAAAGACTTTTGAATCAAACTTTAACTCATTCTCCATTTTCCCCACCTCAACTGATTGTTTTGGTTTAACCACCCATGATTGAGTTTCAAAAACCTTTGTTTCATTCTTCAAAATGTTTTCCATCCTTTTCTCCTCAACCGATGGTTTCGACTTTGCAACCCATGATTGATTTTCAAAAATTTTTGTTTTTGGATAAATCTTTGAAGTCTTTTGAGATTTTGAAGATTCGCCAATCTCGAATGTCGATTTCGGCTTATTTTCCGACTTCAACGATTCCCCCCTCTTCAAGATGCGGATTGGTGAAACCATTGGTTTTTTACCCTTTTTGTCATCTAGTGACTTAGGTCGAGGTTTTTGAACAACAGGTTTAATGACAGATTTTTCGAAAACTTTCTTGCATTGTTTTGCCATGTGCCCGATTTCATTGCAGCGATAACAAACTCTTTTGTCATACTCGACAAAAGTTGACTTGAATGACTCTACTTTCAGTTTCTTAGCTGCATTGAAATCGTCAACTGCTTTTTGACTAAAAATGTATTCCTTCTCATCATCCACACTTGGTCCAACAACAAAAACATCATTCATTTTATCTTTTGGCTTGTCAACCTTCTTAGCCATCTTTTTCTCAAAACCAATTCCTTTGTTTTTAAAGTTGTTACCATTTTTCTTGTTACCATTACCTTCCCATTCCTTTTTCCCCGAGTTGTTGACACGTGTTGTAACAAATGACTTTTTAAGTTTTGAAAAAAAATCTTTGTTGTTTACCACATTAATGTCCATTTCAACCAATTTGAAAACTTTCTCAACATTTTCAATCTTAACATTCTGAAGAGGATACTCGAAATCAGAATAAAGCTTGTCTGTTCCAATCATAGTGTAAACCACCATAATCGGATCATCATTCGTACTCTTGTCTGATTTCGGTATGAAACAATCTAAAAAGTTACTCTCATCTTCAGAATCAGTAACAAACTTCTCAGAATGAGATTTCATAACTTCAACCTCAGAGTTATCACTTTCTTCATCTAACACCTAATCGACAACAGTCTTGGTGACTTGTGACTCGTTGTTTGTGTCGGATGCAGAGAATGTAACATCAATGCTCTCAGGTAATTCATCTTCAATTGATCTCAATTTGAGATTCAAAGCAGCTTCCACCCCATCTGGATATTTCTGTGTATAATGATCCCACATTGGGGGTGGAACGCTCTTAAAGACTGGTGCAGCATTGAGTTGTTGTGGAATAATTTGTTCAAGGACATAGGACGATGCAACATAGCTCATCAATTTCTTATCAATTCGCTCATTTTCAATTTTAGTCAATTCCAATTCTTTCTTTAATGATGCAATTGTGTCAATATGAAAATTAACTTCCACTTGTTTATCAAAAAGTGTTGCTTTTGCTAGTTTTGTGGCTTTATCATTTTCAACACTTTCTTCTTTAATCATTTTAACTGATCTGGCTAAAGTATCATATGCTTCTTTGACTTGTCCTAGATCAAATTTTAACATTTCAGCATGTTCTTTCAATTCCTGAAACTTAGTGTCTTTTTCAAGACACTCCATGCACGGTTGCAAACACTTTTGGAATGGTGTTTCAGAGATTGAATCCAATTTCTCAACAACCTCTGCTTCATGAGCAGTTTTCACTTCCTGTTTACCGACATCTTTGGACTCTGACTCAGACACTTTCTTAGTTTTGGTCTCCTCAATTCCCGACTCCTTTTGAACTGACTCTGTACCGACAGACTTGGGTTTCACAAGTTCTGTGTCTACCTCTCTCAGTTTCGCCATGAGAGCCTTGTCAGCAATTTCTTTCAAAATGTCTTCGGTCATTTCCTTTGTCACATCAATCATTTCTTCAACAACTTCTTTCTTCTCATCATATCTTGGACATAATCCGGTACTTGGTTCTTCAAAGAAACCTGCAAAAGATTCAAAAATTTTAGGAGGCATGATAGATCTCAACGAACTAGTTAATACCTCCTGCTCAGATTGAGAGTAATGAACTTCAGTAGCTATTTCTTCAAAATTGTCCACATTTTCAGCAGAAACTTCTTCAACAACTACAGAAACATCTTCAGTAACTGTTTCTGGTGCAGACACCATCTCAGAAATTTCAACAACTTCAGCCATCATTGCCTGTCCATCGCTACCAGGGATATATTTATCCCAGCTGAACCCTGCAGCTACCTTCTCATCGTCTTGATTTACGATCATCGCTTTTTCCGGTTTATTCTCAATTTGTGGTCTTTGAACAATTTGCTGTTGATTTGGTCGGTGATAAATCGCTTGCTTGTAGTAGTCGTTGGTGAATGGATTTTGATGATTGTTCACTTCACGGTTCGGGCATTCTCTCTTGAAATGACCACGTTCTTTACACTTGAAGCACGTAACTTTCGATTTGTCAAACCCTAGCTTCTGATCGGGACCTGATAAACTGTTCCTGCCTGTAATTTCCATGAAACGTTGAGCCCTCCTCACCAGACTAGCCATGCCCCATTTGATATCAATCAGTTCAAGTTCTTCGGGATCAATTTGGTCGTAATCCTCCTTCGTCATGTCAGGATTACCGATTCTCCCTGCTACTAATCCCTCATAAGCCTCAAGAACGGAAGCAAGCATTGCTATGTGTTGTTTTGCGGCTTTTACTGTGATCTCGTTTCCAATCTTTATATTCACCGCGATGTTGCAATGCACCCCAGAAACATATGTCTGATTATTTGAACTGAACGAACTTTGAGGTGATGGTTGTTCACTAGCTTTGAAGTTTGGATCAACACTTGAAAATGGTGACGATTTGTTTGTTTGTGGAGTATTTGATGAAGCATTTGAACTTATGTCAACACTGAAACCAGTTTGTATCTTTGGGCTCTGATTTGTTATAACTGGAGTACTGCCTCTGTAGTACAAAGATACATCTTGTTGAACATTCGTTGAGTTCATCTTTTTGATCTTCAACAATTCTAATTCATGTTCAATCTTTTCTATGAACAAACTAAGATTGTAATTGGCAAAGTCTGAATTGTTCTTCAGCATCATCAAGTATGTACCCCACTCGTCATAAGGTAACGCATCAGCCAATTTGTCAATCCATTCTTCATCAGTCTTTTCAATCTTTAATCTATTCATCTCAAGTACCAAATGGCAATATCTTTCAATTAGTTGCCTTGTTGTTTCATCCTTCATACCGATAAAAATATCAAACTCCTTCTTGAGCAAAGCCTTCTTGTTCTTGATCATGGAATCACTACCTTCAAACTTTGCTTTCAATGCAAACCACATAGATTGAGCATTATCTTCATATTGCAACAATACTAGAATATCTTCTTTGATAGCCTGCTGGAGAATACTAATCATCTTTTTCTCGGCTTTGAAATCATTCTGTTCTGATTCTGTCAGGCTTGCAATATTCTTCTTATTATTTAAACCATCAACTGGTGGAACATACTTTCTTTCTATCTTCATCCAGCATTCAAAATGGTTAGCCTGAACCCAGTTCTTAAATCTGCTTGACCATCCTTCATATTCATCTATGTTCATCAGCTTGGGAGGCTTTTGCATTGTTCCTAATTCGTTCTCCATGTTAACGTTTTGCATAACACTACCCGAGGTTTGTCCTGCTACCATACCACTGCCCGAGAAGAAGTTATAAAACTCTTGATTTTCCATTTTAGTGACAAAATTTCCAAAAAATGTTTAACTTTTGAAACCAGATGACTTTACTGAAAACACGTTCTACACCAACTGAACTTACGACGAAATATCACGAACGAAATGGACCTTAACCCTCAAACCATGATTTTTAATGCTGAATATAATTTCGAGCGAAATCAGAATTTCTAAGTAAGATTGAAATCAAGTTTTATCACTTAAGAGCGAAATCCCGTTTCAACACTTAAGAGCGAAATCAAAATTTTTCCACAGGAGTGGAATTAGAAGCAAACACAAGGAGCGGAATCACACTTTTCCACAGGAGCGGAATCAGAAGTTAACACTAGGAGTGGAATCACACTTTTCCACAGGAGCGGAATCAGAATTTTAGTGATCTCAGGAGCGGAATCAGAAGATTCCAAGAGCGGAATCACGGAAACAATCTAAACTGCTGATTTCGCTCCAAATGTAAGAGCGGAATTAGATTTTTCAGATAAAAGACCTGATTTCGCTCAGAATTACGAGCGGAATCAACCGAATGTCATTACGAGCGGAATCAGGTTTCAAGCCATTTTTACCAATTTTAAGCCGAATTTTAAGCTAATACTCTCAAGGGTTTGTTAAATGTCACTTTTACACAGTATGTCAAAAACTCAGTCCATTTTGTCCGTGGCAATGTCCAGAAATCCAAAAAATGTAGTAAAAATGCTTTGATTCAGGTATTTTAGCTCATAACTGGCTCTGATACCAATTGCAGGATCGATATGACCGATCTAGTGAGTCAATCAGAACGAAATACCACTGTTTATGTGGCGGAAACACGTAAACAGCTTGAATCAAAGAGAATGGAGTAGAAAAAAGAAGAATATCACTTTAAACACTGTTTCTCATTAATTGGTGGCTCAAAAATCCGGCAGCATAACGGTATACAACTTGACAAATCGATCCCAAATGAGAAACTGAAACCCCTATATATAGGGAGGCTGATTCCACTCCTAATGACATTGTGTCATTTGGGGCGGAATCACAACCTTCTGATTCCACCCCAAATGACACAATGTCATTAGGAGCGGAATCACCACATAAAAACATAACATTTACAATCAGCCCCCTACACTATACATAAATGACATTTCCGACCCCTAGACCCTATACAAGCTTGACTAAAACTAAGACGTAGGCTTTAGACATTCGTGCATCAACATTGTACCCATGAGTTGGGTACCCTACTCCCCAAGGAGCTCCATACGGTCCTTCCGGGTTAAAGGCGTTGTAATTGGCCGCTACCAAGTATGGATCGGCTTCAGCGTAATTATAGTTGGTGTGAGCCGGCGGCTCAAACGGGTTGTACGCCATCGAACCAGTGTAGGCAGGAATCGGGTTATCAAAACCCATCGGTGGTGGCTGCGGTGCAACTGGGTTTGAAGGTCCACCCATTTGCGGGTCTTCCTGTAGTGGCGGATAATGACTGCCACTTGAGTGTCGAGGAGAGCGGAAGTGAAAATCTCCTCCACGCGCGGACATTCGCGTGCCTGTCCTCCTACGCCTCGGCGGTTCTGGAGGTGCCTGATTAACTGGTGGCGGAGGAGGCGGTGGCGTGACAGCCACGAAATGTGAATCCCCAGAGGGATCCTGCTGCTGGTGAGGCGACGAATGATGCGAGGGTGTAAAGTACCACTCGAACTGGTTAAACCATGCCTGGTAACTGTCCGGACCACGGTAGGGTGATCCATGAAAAGACGAACCATCTGAGACCTCTATAGGATGGTTGGGGGTCCCGGTTGCAGGCTCGGCGGGATCCGTGTCCTCGTCCATGTCTTCTGCATGATCGCCAGAGAAATGATCATCTGGCCCCAATGGGTTAAAACCCACTGGTTCTTGTATGTAGTTTTCCGGGTTAAACTGGCCTTGAAAGACTGGAGTGGGGTCCCTAAAAGAATGGTGCGATAGGGATCGCTGTAGAGGTATGTAAGAAGGTTGTGGGTTGTTGGGCTCGTTTTCCGAATGTGGCCCATAGGAGTTATGAAAAGGAAGCATCGAACTGTGTGAAACGGACCGTCTTGCGGGCTCCACATTTTTCCTCCGGTTTTCGCGAGGGTCAGCACTCGCAGTGACAGAAGAAGTTCGCCTTTGCGAAGGCCCTGCCTCGTGATCATTGGGGGCGGTGATTGGCCCCTTGCCTCGTCCTCTTCGTTTGAAGAATCTCGGTGGCATATTTAGACCTGTCAATATAACATAAGATAACAACAAGAATATATAAAATAAACGACAAAGTTAAAAATAAATTGAAACAAATTTGGATTGTTCCTATGTTCTTTGTCTAGACTCGAAAATTTGGAATGTGCAATTGTGTAACTGCAATTAAACACAAAAGGCTAGTGTTTAATTCACTCAGCGTTGGCTCTGATACCAACCTGTCACACCCCGATATTTACACGTTTGACAGGTGGGCCAGGTGGGGGAGTATCGTGACGTGGTTGGCAACATTATAGTCAAACAACAGAATATTTAATATGCACAGCGGAAGCAAATGAAAGATATATTTCAACCGAATAAAATATTGTAATATCAAGTATCACATCAGTCGAAAGTTTATCCACAGACGGATCAAAAATAAATAGGAAACAGTAGTTCAACAGACTTTAGGCATCTTAAGCTTGCGAGACTCTTTTGATGCTAAGGAGAAATCCAGCCTATTACGATTAGTACCTGCATTTAATCTTTTTGGGAAAATACGTCAGTTTACACTGGTAAATACAATTAACCGACTCATTTTGAAAATGATTAAAAATTGATTTGAATGCACGTGGCACAAACTTTTATAACTTGGGATAATTATTTAAGTATATAATCTCGTAAAAGAATTACATGTTCCTTATGCGTTCAGTAGCCCGGATCTTGCCGGGTTAAAGATCAATAGACACACCACATTATTTATTTTGGCAACTGACTGGTGTACGCCTACACCCCGTGCTTAGGTCGTGGCCATTTCGTAAAATGATGCCAAGGATATCCGGGACATGGTCATTAACCTCCCAAAGGCTTTAAGCAAACAAAACAATTTAAACGGGCCGATTAATATCAATTTAACCATCATACGTGGAAAGATTTAATGCCCGACCAAGCGGTATTTTATATACCGTACCCCAAACCCGTATAGGGAAAATAAGTTAAAAGTATTTACCTTTGCAAGTATAATTCACAAACAGCAAATGCAAGTAGCTTTTACTGGTCCTCCTATTCTGGAACGAAGGTTTATAATAACCTATTAGAATCCTAACGTGTCTTTAATTAAGCCTAAGCTTAGACCGGTTAGTTTTAAAGATACGGTTCGTGCTCACGATTAAACGAAGACCGGAATAGAATGTGATTTAGACCCGACAAGTTTGAAGACTTTCCTTATATGGGTAATCTAAGCACACTCTGAATTTTGAGGTAAAACCGATAAGGTTTGACCCGTTTCGGCCAATTTATGTAAACTAGTTACATAAACCGAACCGAATGCGCAAGAGGCGTAACGGGTAATCATGAGAGCCATATACAGGTTTCCTAAGTTAATATGCCTCAAATATGTTGTGACATCAGTAAGATATCTTTTATTATGCCCGAAACGAATTTAAACACAAACTATGCCCCGTAGGGGTAGTTTGGTCATTTATAAGGTTATAAAAGAGTTTAAGTATCAACCTGAGTTACAGGTCTGATATAATCAGAAAAAATACTTAATTTGATAAGTTATAACAGTAGGGTATTGTATATATGTGAAACTTATCAATTATAACCAAACTATGCACCGTAGGGGCATTTTGGTAATTTCACAGAAGCCGAAAAGCTCAAAACTGAAGTCTGAGTTAAACAACTTTTGCTTACTGTTAAAATATTATAATTTACCTAAAGTATCAGTAGGTATCAACCCTTGTATGTTTAAAATAGTTTTAGTACATACTATGCGTTAAAAACGCTTAAAAAGGCGATTAGAAGCCGTTTCCGGGTTCTATATAGAAAGCCGATATTTTTATTATTCCAGAAGGTTTAAAATAATGTATTTAACATATAAGATCAGTAGCAAAAGGTTTGGGGTCAAAAAGATATGTAAAACTCATTTTGTAGCCCGAAAGGGCAAAACCTACAATTACCTAATCAAGCCTATGACTCTAAGTTATGCTCAGCCTAAAATTAATTAAAAATCTTCAAAAATCCCAAAATAATATATTACATCAGTGGGTAAAGAGTTTGATATCAAAAAGTGGGTTTAAATAGGCTATATGCTAATTACGTCGTTAAATCGCTAAAAAGCTTTCTAATTACGCTAATGAGCATAACTCTCAACCTACACCTCAAACTGATGTCAAATTTTGGGTACAAGTTTATATATCAGTATTTAAGGTTTCTACTCTTTTACATCTTCAAAAATCACGTTTTATGGTGAAAAGGGCATAATGGTCAACATATAGGCAATTAACGGAATCATGCATATTAATTGGATAACTAATGATCCATGGTGTATAATCACAGAGGGTTATACTAGCATGTAACCTGGTCCTAAGGAAACTCTATGGCAATTCCAATTCATACTAAAACGGGTCAGAACTGAAGTCAAAGCAAAAGTCAAAGTTTTGCGACTTTCGGTTCCGAACCGGGTCTAAACAAAAAATTGTCGGGTTGAACATGTTTAGGCATGTTCTTACACTAATTACCAAGTTATATTAATGATCAAACAGGTTGTATGGGTTCTACATTGATAATTATGCATAAATTGGAAAATAAGCATTCTGTTGACTTTTTAATAACAAGTTTGACCCGACATTTGACCTAGTTAGAGTGGGAATCAGAGGGTGCCCTTTTAAGGGTTTATTGCCCACATAATTACCAAATTATAACTACTTTCAATTCGACTAATCACTGGACCATTAGTGATTAATCGTGAAGTCAACCGTTAATTACGACGGTTTGACTTTTAAGCTAAAACTAAGTAAAAACTCAACTAAGAAAGGTTAAGCATACTTACTGAAGTCCTATGCTCGATTAGTGATCACTTGAGTCTGCTTTGGAGCTCCAGAAATGATCAGGAATGCAGAAGTGAGGTGTGATCAAAATGGTTACAACAAGGGCCTTTATATAGTGCTCAAAATCTCATGGATTGTTGACACACAAGCCTATCAATGGCCATGGATCGTCCACAGATGTCCCTAAGGGCCTAGGAGTCATTTAGGGGTCGCCCATGAAGTGAAAAATCTGATTAAAGTCGGTTCTAGCGTGAAAACAGCCTGTTGTCCAACTTTTCTGTATCTGGGCGGGCCAGGCGGCCCGCGTAAGATGTTGTTAGGGCCTACGCGGCCCGCTTGGGCCTCGTATTCAGATTCCACATTTTCTGGTTTTTGCATATTTGTCTCTTGGCCTTTCGAAGGGTCAACCAACTTATTTCTTGCACTTTGAACCCTCCCAATTTACCCATAAGGGCTTCAAGACTTATACCCACTTTATTAAGTCCTTGGTCACTTGGTTATTACCCGTAAATTCATAATTTTCAACGTTGACGCTTTAACCCCTCGTATACGAATTTGATCATAACTTTCTCATACGATAACGAAACTTTATGAAATTTTTATCGTGCATTCTAGTGAGCATAATTAATCGTTACAAAGTTTCGGGTTTGCTAAAAGGTCACTCAGAGGTATAACTTAAACATGTTGACACATTTAACCCCTGTAGTTTGTAATCTCTCACTTTTAGCTTCGTATGATCCATGATTTATTCGTTTGATGGTATAAACATCATGTAGGGTTATTGTAAAGTATATTTATTCACTGTTGACATTTTGAACTCGTATATTCACATACTTTCCATGTTTGTCAACTTTAGTCCCTCAAGAACATTCTTTCACACGTTCAAACTTATGACACGTGTCAATACATTATAGGACGTGAATTTTCGAGGTGTTACACCCGAGTTTGCAGGTCACACTACCAATTCTTTCCAGAGCTTTGAATGGCCCAACGCAACGTAAATTAAGCTTGTCACGCTTCCCAAAGCGTACCACACCCTCCCAGGGTGAGACTTTCAATCATGACGGTCACGCGTTGCCGATCCTGATCTAAGCAATCTTCCCAAGAGTTTCGAGTGCAGGTCCTGGACTTGTGATTAGGTTGTCATCCATCTTAATCCAACAAGGAGATTAGCGTCACTGTCCATACAATGTCTCAAACAGAGTTGTCTAAATACTAGAATGATAATTGTTGCAGTAAACTCAACCAAAGGTAGGTGTCCTTCCAATTTTACTAAGTCAATCACACACATGCTCGTAGCATGTCTTCAAGTGTGAGGATGGTGCATTTACTCTATCCGCCTGTCTGGTGATAAGCAATGCTCATGTCTAGACGTGAACCAAGAGTGTTGTGCTTTGCTTGTCACAAATCAAGTATAGTTCAAAATCAGAGGTAACATGAGTTGGAACCCCGTGCCTAAAAGCCGCCTCTCTCAGAGGAGTATTCTCAAGCTGTGAAGACTCATCAGTTTCCTTGATTGAAAGAAAGTGCACCGGTTACATGAGACAATTACCGATCGCCCCGATGATATTGTTTCCGTTTCGGGTTTCAAGTAGGCCAGTGACAAAAATCCATTGTAGTCTGATCCCAATTTCAAGGGTGTTTCTGATTACTGACACAAACCAGAAGGTTTCTGATGTTCCACCTTGGCTTTCGCATAAGTCAAACGTCGTTCATATGCTTCGCTGTGTAGGCCTTCAAGCCCAGTCACCAGTACAAGATCCTTAAATCCTAATATATTCCATCAAAATCCAGATGACCAGAATATCGAGGCTGATGTGCATTTCTCAACACAAGTTCCCTTGAATTGCTGTACAGTGGGATCCATATTTGTTCCATGAGGTAGCGAATATCATCCGCCCTGCCAAAGGTTGCTTCTCCATGCCCCGCATGGGTTCAACTTGAAAATATTCCTACTTCAGTTTTCCAGTTTGAACAGAGCGAGTCTGATTAGGTAGGTTAGAGTCGATAGCGAGCTGCAAAGCTCGTGCACATTCAAGTTTCACAGTCGTAATCATCCAAAAGTTCCATCCAGCGATGCCATTAACTGAATTAGCTCTTTCGAAACCGGGGTATACGGGAGGCCCTTGTGATCGGTCTAAGTAATGCATTCGGTACCGTCCAAGTAATGCCTCCAACTTAAATCCAAAGACCACGGTTTCCACCGCAGATTGTGTGTCGTGCAGTTCCTCTTCGTAACTCCATTACGTAAGTCATCACTTTCTCATGTTGCATCGGTGTGTAACTGGGACTCTGATTCGGAGCATCATGGTGTACCACTAGATCACCCGTTCACTTAGGTAAAGACGATGCTCAGTGCATTGCAGGGTTGGGATTTGAAAGCTGAAAAGACGTCCTCCTATTTTGTCTTCCACGAACACAGCACCCCGCTGTGCTAAAGAGATTTAAGCTGCGCAATCTTCGAAAATCCTGTGATGAATCTACGATAGTATCTAGCGAAACCAATGAATTGCTGCATCCCCGCAGAAATCCTTGTTGTCGATCAGTTTTCAACCAAAACGGGTATTAGCGAGATCCACGTGCATTCCCACTTCGTTGATTATATAACAAAAAAGGTACCTCTTGAATCCAGAAGTTACAATCAAGACTTCGTGTGGAATGACTCCTCTCTTGGGAGCTCTACAATAAGATACAAATGCCGCCCTTAGTGTTCCTTCCCCCTGGAAATGATCCAAAACGTCAACAATAAACACAGTCGATTCATGTGGTCCATAATGCTGCTGGTGTGTTGATTGACTCAATGGTCATGGTGTACAATGCCGCAATGGCCGCATTGCGTTTGGTATGCCGTTTTAGGAACATCCTTCCCTCGGTCATCCATCTGACGATAGCTCATCCAATAGCCAATCCTCGAATGGGAGCTTGACCCTCGTCGCTGGTCAATCAGGTCGTCAATACATGGTCGAGGCAAACGGTTCTTGACTATCATTTTGCTGAGTTTTGGATAATCAGTACACATACGAAAGGCTTTATCTTCTAGAATATAACTGGGGCTCCCCCAAAGCGAAAAAACTAGGTTCGACAAACTCCTGTCCAACAGTTCTTGCAGTACAAACTCCTGTCCAACAGTTCCTGCAGTTGATTAGACAGTTCTTGCAACCCTCCTGGTGCAAGATGGTAAGAGTACAAGTATTCAGAGCTGCCTCTGGCGTGGGATCAACTGAGATTCCGACTAACAGTTGTGGAAGTAAACCTGAAAGTTCCTCGAGTAGCACACTGAGAGGAATCACGAACAATTGGTGGATCCCCGATCTTCTTTTCCTTAGCCTTAATATCAGTAACGGTTGCTAACGTAGCGGGGTATTCCCTCCATAGACACTTCTGAGCCTTCATAGCTGAAATGACGCTAACCCTTGCGCCACTCTGACGCTTTTAGAACAGTTAACGATTCTCCACTAGGAAGAAGGATACGTAAAATTTTTCTTCTCACCAGGTATATCTGTGCGATATCTGGATAACCAATCCACACTAACTGCTGCATCGTATCTACCAAGGATAGCAGAAGGAAGGTCGACGTCAAACGCTTGTCCCACAAGGCCGTGTTTACATCCCAACAAACATACGAGGCTTCAATTATCTTGCCGTCAGCCGATTCCACACAACAGGTCTGGTTTCGAGATGCTTCAAGGTTATACAGAACATAGACGAAGCGATTAGCTACTCATACTAGCTACCATGTTGCTGTCATGCCTGGCGTCGCTCACACCAATCCTATACGCCCTTCCACAAGCACCACTACCAGTGCTGTTAGGGTCACGTGGGTTCCCAATACTGTCATCGTCCCCTTGGTTGTTGACATTTTGACTTAATACAGTCAATCCTTTCCGAAGTTACCTTTGTTTCCATACAGTAGGCTACGGTTACGAGTATCTTGAAGTTGCCGTGACTGTTGCCCCTAATGTCGTTGCTTGAAACGGAGCCCTACGATCTTTCACCAACAGGGTCTATCTTGTCACATCTCCGTGCCACGTCCCAAGGTGCTGTTCATTGTGCTGGTAGTCACACATTCCACACTATAATTTGTTGTCATCGCTTATGTCCCGCTTGATTCGTAAGAATTGACTCCCATTAGTCGCTGACTAGGGTTAAAGATTCGATTGGGGTCAAATTGCTGATGTTCGTTGTGGTTAATCAGGGTTGTCCAAATATTGAAGTCGGTAAAGTACTACACTCGTCCTCCTGTCCATCGATCTAGCAAGTCGATCGAGCAATACACGGTATGTTGCGAGAGTGTTGCAGAAGTGGTAGCACTTATGGATCTAAGACGTCAATACGTTGAGTTCCAGTAAACGAAAAGAAGTGAGAAAGGTGTAGACCAATCATTCGACGCTGCGACATCCAACTCAGGGATGTTCGTACAAGTACCTAACATTCTACATAGTTCGCTAGGCGTTTAGATAGGTGTTCAGGTAATACTCAATAGCATCGAGATTCGAAAGAATTCAGAGAGGAGTGTAAAGATCGCGTTCGAGTAGGGGACAATCACTGCTATGACTCCTATAGACTTGTTACATTTCTTATTGATCGAATAACAGATCAGAACCCCTTTTTCACTTGTTAAGTCCCACTGGGACTCACATACACCCCCACATTATTATTATGTGTGCACCCACGATAATATTGTGTTTTGCATGCTCATCTCAGTTCCTCCTAACTCATGTCAAATGGTTCTTCAAACTCAAATGTCAAACAGAAGTTATCAAAATGATAAGATCACAGAAATCCAAAGACTGTGACATACTATCAACGCATCATAATGCAAGCAAACGATTCATGTAATCATGCCATTGTGTCATGTGTGTGTTCGTACGCTACATCATAAACAAATGTGTGCTAGTCATGTAATGTATGCAACAAGTGAGAAAGACGAACCTTGCAATCTGGAGCTGGGTGTCATGGTCGTATTCACGTATTCAGAACTGTTTGGTTATAGTCTGGTTTTACAAAAACGTTTTAAAACCAAGTTCACTATAACCAGTGGCTCTGATACCAAATTGTAACAGCCCAGCGTAACCGCACCATGATATTGTCCACTTTGGCGGCCAGCACGCCCTCGGCGTCCGCCCCTCACGGTTTTCAAAACGCGTCATGATGGTGAAGGTATCCAGCCCCTTATAAGGAAGCTTTTGTTCCCCTTCACAGCCGATGTGGGATATCACAATCCACCCCCCTTAAGGGGTCCAGCGTCCTCGCAGGACCTGGCACCACCGGTTCGGCCCTGGCTCTGATACCAAACTGTCACACCCCCAAAATACTACATGCGGAAACCCCCGAGAGGCGTGTGACGTACCAGGATCCAAGCCACCAATCACATTGAACTCATAAATATATTTAAATAAAATTTCATTCATTAACATAAAGTGTTACAAACGTTACATGTCATTCATTGTATACAGCGGAAGCATAATTCATTTGTTAAGTGTTTCGTAAAACATGTGTACATAAACCATTAAGCTTGTATTGAGATTACATGTATCTCGACCCATGACCACTCCAGCCTCCCAGACAGCAAGTTCCAAATGATGTAAGCCTATAGACCTGCAAGCATGCAGACAAGTGTGTCAGACGACGCTGGTGAGTTCAAAGTTTTGTTAACGCGTTTAGTTACCAGGTATGTGTATAAAACAGTTCAATAGTTCAATAATTTGATTTGATGTTGTTATTAACTCGATTACCGCAGATGGCTACAAGATGTATTTGCCCAACCCCAATGTCTCTATCAAAACATTGGTCATGCTTTAAGGAAATTAGTTCACGCCCGTCCTCCCCGGTACGGTGTGAGGGTGCCAAACCTAATAGCGCTATCAACTAATAACCTCGTTGCCTCCCCGGCAACTATCGGTAGATGTAAGGGGTCTTATGTGATAGACAATGAGTGTAATAACAAACATCCCATTAACCTGACGTTCCTCCCCGGAACGTTACCCGATATCCCTCCCCGGGATGCATGCTTGGAAAAGAGCAGTGACTCACCTTAGATTGCTCGGTATGTTACATCACATTACCCGTACCAAGTTGGTCAACCATACCCTACCGTGGTTACCAAGAATAGTCAGTAAAAACATATCCAATTCACATTTGCAACAAGTCACACGAAATACCGTTAACACATATCACATAGCAAGCATTTAGATTTCATACATGTTTAAAATACAGTTCATGTTCACGAGATCAGTTTACGTTCACATTGTTCACGTATGTTCATAGTGTGTATTCGTTAGCAAGAATCATAGCATAACTGATAACAAGCATTCATAACACACGTAGCAGATAAGTTTACCTTCCACATGCATGTTTCGTATTAGCACTTAAGAGTTAAGTGAGCTATGTGCAAGAATCAAATCATGTCACTTGATCATAATTAACCATCATTAACATAATCATTCATCAACCAAAAATCAACTTAACTTACTGTGTTCGTTCACCCTACTGACGAAAGACCCATGTTTCGTCACATTACTCGCCGACGAATCACCCATGTTTCGTCGACATGTGTGTTTCATCAGGTAGGAAGTTTCGCCGCATGCACAACAGTTACAATCTTCCCAATCATATTATCACACCCATAGTTTATCTCTAATCGTGATTAGCAATGTGATCATGTCCTAATCAAATCACCACATGCTTATAATTTGATTATACAACATCAACAACCATCCATCATGTTCTGTGAATCAACATGCTGCACAACAATTACCAAAACCCTATCATCTAATTGGTTTAACAACCTCTATTGCCGCTACCACTGTTTCTTATCATTACTCATGCTAATTAGTTTACACATTCAACATGAAATCAATTATCAATAAGCTCATTGGCATCAAATTAAGTCCTGTTACATCGATTTCATATTTAATATTATCACAAGTTATTAATATCCTAAAACTATCATGAGTCCACATGAAACAACACTAAATCATCAAAAGTCAACATCACTTATTTATTAATCATCGCATCACTTATGATCATGCAACTAAACGACAACCTAGACATAAACCCTAGACTGCCAACTCATCGTCATCATCATATCATTACTCGAATCAGTTTGTTTTTCATATTTATATCAACATATAAAAGGAACCCTACAACATGTCCGACCCCCTTATACATAACAATATACACAACATGTAACCACGTAACCAAGATTAACAAAAATACAATTTAGCTATTTGATGAATCATACTAACCCGAGAACAAGATACAAGGTCAGAGAAGATCTTCGAGGTGGGAAAATAGGACGCTGCCATCAAGCTTTCTTGGGGAAAATAGAACTAGGGTTCAATATTATGTTTTGTGTTTTGACTAGTTAAGGAAATCACCCAAGATCCTTGTGTATGTATGCGCTTGCATTACGGACCAGGCCCAGCTTTGGGCTGCGTTTGGGCCACGTGTTGTGGTCATCAAGTGACGGGTGTTTGGGGGTGTTTGGGCCGATCCCAAAACCACAACGATGAAGGACAGTGCGGTCTCAGGTGTAGTGTGCGACTCGGGGTTTATGGACCAGATTAATGACATGCCAAACACAAAATACATTAACACATCACAACTAATAAATTTACATCAAGACAAAATAATCATTCCACATATCGCACACGTAAGTCATGCTATAAAACAAGGTATAAAGGACTTCAAAATACAAGTTGTCACATCATCCCCAACTTGAAAGAAATTTCGTCTCGAAATTTGATGGGCAATCCGAAGCAGCACGGTGTCAATTCAGGATGACTGTGGATTTTCCTCGGGTACCACATCATCCCCAACTTGAAAGGGAATTTCATCCCGAAATTCGACAATGACATCAAAAGTTGATTCAACTGTTCGACCAATTAAGGATACCAGGGCTTCATCGGATCTTTGCGTTCCTACGTGAACTCCAGTCCACGACTTGAGTTCCTACGGACTCTCACAATTGGAATACGACTATGCTTACGAACCTTAACTTTCCGATCCATGATTTCGATGGGTTCTTCGACAACTGCAGCTTGTCTAATAAAGGTAGCACAAGTCTTTCATCGAACAACCATTGCCTTCGATTTGAGACATAAATGACATTGTATACGTTACCCAATTTGTCGGGTAACCCGAGTTTGCAGGTCACGCTACCGATTCTTTCCATAGCTTTTAATGGCCTAACGTAACGTAAATTAACCTTGTCACGCTTCCCAAAGCATACCACACCCTCCCAGGGTGAGACTTTCAATCATGACAATCACACGTTGCCGATCCTAATCTAAGCAATCTTCCCAAGAGTTTCGAGTGCAGGTCCTGGACCTGTGATTATGTTGTCATCCATCTTAATCCAACAAGGAGATTAGCGTCACTGTCCAAACAATGTCTCAAACAGAGTTGTCTGAATACTAGAATGGTAACTGTTGCAGTAAACTCAACCAAAGGTAGGTGTCCTTCCAATTTTACTAAGTCAATCACACACTTGCTGGTAGCATGTCTTCAAGTGTCAGGATGGTGCGTTTACTCTATCCACCTATCCCATGGTGATAAGCAATGCTCATGTCTAGACGTGAACCAAGAGTGTTGTGCATTGCTTGTCATAAATCAGGTATAGTTCAAAATCAGAGGTAACAGGAGTTGGCACCCCGTGCCTAAAAGCCGCCTCTCTTAGAGGAGTATTCACAAGCTGTGAAGACTCATCAGTTTCCTTGATTGAAAGAAAGTGCACCGGTTACATGAGACAATTACCGATCGCCCCGGTGATATTGTTTCCGTTTCGGGTTTCAAGTAGGCCAGTGACAAAAATCCATTGTAGTCTGATCCCATTTTCAAGGGTGTTTCTGATTACTGACACAAACCAGAAGGTTTCTGATGTTCCACCTTGGCTTTCGCACAAGTCAAACGTCGTTCATATGCTTCGCTGTGTAGGCCTTCAAGCCCAGTCACAAGTACAAGATCCTTAAATCCTAATATATTCCATCAAAAATCCAGATGACCAGAATATCGAGGCTGATGTGCATTTCTCAACACAAGTTCCCTTGAATTGCTGTACAGTGGGATCCATATTTGTTCCATGAGGTAGCGAATATCATCCGCCCTGCCAAAGGTTGCTTCTCCATGCCCCGCATGGGTTCAACTTGAAAATCTCCCTACTTCAGTTTTCCAGTTTGAACAGAGCGAGTCTGATTAGGTAGGTTAGAGTCGATAGTGAGCTGCAAAGCTCGTGCACATTCAAGTTTCACAGTCGTAATCATCCAAAAGTTCCATCCAGCGATGCCATTAACTGAATTAGCTCTTTCGAAACCGGGGTATACGGGAGGCCCTTGTGATCGGTCTAAGTAATGCATTCGGTACCGTCCAAGTAATGCCTCCAACTTAAATCCAAAGACCGGGGTATACGGGAGGCCCTTGTCAGTTTAGTCCAATGGTTTTATATAATACACAGGGTTTATAAAGATATAACAAGATATAACTTTTTATTGATTGGTATATAAAATTACATGTGTTCAACCCATACAATACATAAGGTTCTTAAAAATGTAACTTTTTTCATTATGTAATATATAAAATTAAATTTACTTAACCCATACAATACACGGGGTTCTTAAAGATATAATTTTTTTATTATTTAATATATAAAATTACATTTATTCAACCTATGTAATAAACAAGATTTTTAAAGATATATTGTTTTATTATTTGGTATATAAAATTACATTTATTCAACCCGTGTAATAAACGAGTTTTGTAAAGATATATTTTTTTATTATTTGGTATATAAAATTACATTTATTCAACCCGTGTAATAAACGAGTTTTGTAAAGATATATTTTTTTTATTATTTGGTATATAAAATTACATTTATTCAACCCGTGTATTACACGGGGTTCTAACTTCTAACCTAGTATATATATATTTGAAAATCCCAACATATATAGTCTTTTTATAACTAAGGGGGTATACCCAATACTCGCAAGTATTTCGAATACCCAATCGGTAATAAACCGACATATACTTGACATATGTTAGGCCAGATATGGGACATGCTCTTCAATCAGGTATGAGACTCGGATTAGTCATAGTATGTGCAAGTAAAACTCAAAACTTACGCTAGATTACACTAACTTAAACAAATGTACCATCGTTTATGCAAATATATACGATAGTTTTTTTAGCAATCTACCTTATTTTGAGTATATGAAGTATGTAAAATTTAAAAGTTACTTTTATACAATTCTAACATATAAAAGATGATATCATGTACTATCTTTGTTTTGGGGAAACGGAATTGTATTTTCATGACACTGCGATGTACATAGATAAAAACATAACCATTGCTGTTAAAAACATATCGATAAAACATAACCATCTCATGTTTCATGGTTTTGAGTTAAGTGTAATGAAGCTTCTAAATATATGGTATAAAACTATAAAAGCAACCTAAAAAAAAGTAATAGACTAAAAGTATATGATCGCCTTTGTGTTTCTATTCCCCGATTTGTATAATACTATATAACTAGTTTTTGCCCCGCTCGCGTTACGGGGTACTAAACCGAATATTTCTCTCTCATAACATGTACGTATGTTTTTCGGTTACTTGTACATACTAGTCATAACACGATCTTAAAAAAATTATAGCGATTCAACCAATTAAAACAAAACACTATAATACTTTTGCTAAAAAAACTAGAGTTAATTGCCAAAATCGTCCCTGAGGTTTGGGCAGGTTTGCTATTTTCGTCCAAAATGACACTTTTGTACCAAATTGCCCCCAACGTTTGTAACTTTTTGTCATTTTCATCCAAACCACTAACTTAGTTTATTTTTTCTGTTAAGTTGAGGATATTTGGATGAAACTGGCAAATATAAAACCACAGAGACGATTTTCACAATTTATTCAAACTCTTTTAAATTTCTTTTATTTAATTAATTTTGTTATATATATAATAAAAAAGAATATACATGCAATTTTTATATGAAAAAAATAATAGCTTTGTCACATAATTCATATATATGTATTAATTTCAAACATAATGAGCAATAGTATACTTATGAAGTTTTAAGTTTCTACCACTAACTTTTACATTTTTTATTTTTATTATTTTTAAATTATTATATTATATTAGTGTTATAATATCTTATTTTAACTACCATTTAGCATTTTCTTTTTGCTTATAACTTTTAAGGTAAGACGTTATATAAAATTTTGAGTATGTCATTGCGATATGCTTATTTTTGTCTATGTCTAGATTAAAATTTTGCTCAAAACCAATAAATACTTTTTCGTATCGTAAGTGGTAGCGAGTGTCGATGCCTTATCGGTATCGTGACGAAACAAACTTATTCCTATAGAATAACTTTCACACCGATATTGAAATTTCGGAGTTGGTACCGGTATTTGTTTTTGTGTTTTTTAATCGATGTAAAAGACGTGTCGATATTTTTCTGGTAATTAAAGACTTTATTTTTTCGGATTTTATCTGTCGCTCAAACAAATGTCGGTAACATAACGGACCGATACCGATACCAACTAAATTTCCGCCGCATAGCGCGGGGAAATCTACTAGTTTTTATAAATTTTCATCCAACCACTAACTAAGTTATTTTTTCTATTAGGCGAAGGATGTTTATAAACTAAGACAGAAATTAATTTCTAATTTTTTATATAGATCAGTTTTATAAAAATAAAATCTACTAAACCTCTAAATTTTATAAAACTAAAATGCTGGTGACCTTATTGAAAAAGCTCAAACAAAAAAAATCTTATCATATGTACCAAACCTTAAAATTGCCTACCAAATTGTACTTATAATGCTATGAGCCTATGAACCAAAATTTCTTTACTCAACTCACTCAGAATAAGTATTAGTTAGTTACCCTTATAATCTTAATTAAATATATATTTTATTTCTACCAACATATTTCCTAGGTGCTCAACACATTTAAAAAATATGTAATGTTTTACAATTTTTTTCTATCTCTACAACTGATATATACTAAAAGTTGTAATCGATTGTTATGTGTTGCACACCAATGACGTTTTCTCATTATAAAACTGATTTATATAAAGAAGCTGTAAATTAATTTCTGTCTTAATTTATAAAATTTAAAACATCCTTCACTTTCACAGAAAATATATTGACTTAGTGATTTGGATGAAAATTTATAAAATTATGTGACAAAACTATAATTTTTTTTCTAAAAACTCCATGTATATTCTTTTTTGTTATATATGTGACAAAAATAATTAAATAAAAGAAACTAAAAAGGGTTTGAGTAAATTGCCAAAATCGTCCTGTGGTTTTATATTTGTCAGTTTCATCCAAATATCCTCAACTTAACAGAAAAAATAAACTAAATTAGTGGTTTGGATGAAAATGACAAAAAGTTACAAAGCTTGGGGGCAATTTGGTACAAAAGTGTCATTTTGGACGAAAATGGCAAACGTGCCCAAACCTCAGTGACGATTTTGGCAATTAACTCAAAAAACTAAAACGATAAAAAGACTATAATTTTAAACCTGGGGCAAAATCGTAACTTTTCAAGATAAATGAGCGTGTGCCAGACAGCCGCCTGGCACGAATAAAAAATTACTCTGAGTCAACCAATTAAAACAAAACACTACTATAGTTTTGTCAAAAAAAACTAAAACGGTCGCATGACTGTAATTTTTCACCAGAGGCAAAATCATACTTTGACAGAGGAAAAAAAACAAAATTGATGGCAATACTGTAAATTTGAACTGAGTGTAAAATCGTGATTTGTCTACGAGAGAAAAAAACAAAACTAATAGCAAAACTGTAAATTTAAACGAAACAAAATCATAATTTAACTGGACCAATAGGGAAGTGTTAGGCAGCTGCCTGACACTATTCCCTCCCTCCCTGGTGAATGTTATGTATAGAATAGAATAACATTTGAAAATTACAAACACACTAGATTTTTTGAGTTTCTTATTCTTCTCAAAAGTTTTTAAACTTTTTATTTTGCAAAGGAAGAAATGGTGCCCCATATGAGGGCTTTACACCTAAAGTTTTTTATTTTGCAACATTTTGCAAAGGAAGAAATGGTGCCCCATATATGAGGGCTTTACAACTAGATTTTTGTTTTTTTTTTAATAAATATAATTAATTCAAAAGTATTTTGTTTTTTCTTTTATACACTTTTAAAATATAATGTTCTATAAAATTCTGAATATACTGTCATCACATGTTTATTTTTATCTACGTTTGATTTGATTCTAAGTAGCGGTATTGTAACGAGCCGAAATAAAACCAACCAAATTCACGACCCGTAGTGCATTACAGAGTTGGCTCAAATATAACACATATATTTTTTTATGTTCCCTTTTTCGGTTGATATAACGAGTGTCTATACGTAACGAGGCAAAATGAAACCGATCAAACGAAACGAGCCGAAACAAAATCGACCGTCTTTCCGCCGTGTAGTGCAGGAACTCCAATTATATTATATTATATTATATTATGTAACTACATTATAGTTTATTTATAAAGTTGCTACAACAATAAAACCAAACGTAAAATGGATAATAAACCAGTGTTATATAACTATTATACACAAATACTGATTAGGTAGACTAATCTAATTCTAATAAAGAATTTCAAAGAGTGTCACATGTCATTCTTTCTTTTAATTTATTAATAATACTAGCTTAGAACCCCGTGTAATACACGGGGTTGAATAAATGTTGTTTTATACACGGAATAATAACAAAAAGTTATATCTTTAAAAACCTCGTGCATTACATTGCATGGGTTAAATGAACCCATGTATCGTTAAGATATGTTTTAAAAAAATAAACTTTGATGTACTGTTTATTTACTAAAATATGAGAGGATTAAGACCTGTTGGAATCCTATTTTAATCACAAAATTAATAATGCATTGCATGGGTTAAATAAACCCGTGTATCGTTAAGATATGTTTAAAAAAAATAAACTTTGATGTACTATTTATTTACTAAAATATGAGATGATTAAGACGTATTAAAATCCTATTTTAATCACAAAATTAATATTACATTGCATGGGTTAAATAAACCCGTGTATCGTTAAGATATGTTTAAAAAAATAAACAATATTTGGAAAAAAAAAACACATTTTATCCGAAAATTAATATGCGTGGCAACAAACTTTTAAATCAAAGATACTATATTTACCTTCATATCAGTTTTGAAAATAAATTTGATAAACTAAGATAGGAAAAATACCTTTTATTTTACAATAATCAAAATTTTAAAATGGATACTTATCATATTTATTTAATTTTTAAAAATTACGTATAGAATGAGAGATACTTATAATATTTATTTAAATTTAAAAAATTAAATATAGATGAATGAGAGATATTTATCATATCTATTTAAAATTTAAAAATTAAGTAGAGATAAGTGAGAATAAATAAATAAATAAGATATTTTATGGAACTTTATTTGTAATTTCTTAAATGTATAAAACATATATTAAATTTAATAATTTAAATTAATTAATAATTATTTACAATTAATGATGGTCTAGAATAATGACAAGTGTCCATTTATTGGTTTCTTTTATTATATAATAGGCCAATTGGATTTTAACACCTTTAACTTTGAAGAATTGGCCGATAACACCCGCAACTAACACTTTGATCTGTGACACCCCAAACTTTTAATTTTGTTTGTCATTTCACCACTCAGTTAAAAAATCAGTAACTTAGTTAGTTTTCAATCCTAGGTGGCATCCTACGTGGACCATTTTTGCATATCGGCACAGACTTGCTGAGATGGACCGGATTACGTGGCGAATGACGTGTCACTGTTTCCCTTTATAAAAACCCTCCATCTTCTTTCTCTCTCAAACACTAAACCTGCAAACAAATGATCTCTAATGGCGGTGAAGCAGAACTCCAACAATAATATTTAATGTTAATGTGAACAGAACTCCAACAATGGCAGCCCCTAGCATAACAGCCACCAAACACCACACTTAATCTAACCCTAACATCACCACCACACCACTACTGTTCTCCACTAACCACCGCCATTTTCTCCGCCAACCACCGCCCCCACATGCACCACGGTTCTCTATCAATTTCTTAGAACTTGAGCCCTAAACTTCATCGTCTCCTCTTTTCATCCCCTCTTGAGGCCGATTGTGGAGGTGATAGTCTGTCAAGTTTCAGATCTAGGCTTGCAGATCTAAACAATCGCCTGAAATTTGTTTGTTGATTTTCAAGAGTCAATCGGCGGATTTTAGGTGTGGTGTAGGGTTCAATCGTCGGGCTAGTTTCAACAGAATGCTTGTTGATTTTCAAGAGAAGGCTTGTTGATTTTCAACTAGAAATTTGTTTATAATGTCTTTGTTTGGGCATAGCACACATGGGTTCCATGTTTTCGCATGATTTGTTGGGCATAAGAATGATCGGCTGACGGGAGTAGGCAAGTTACCTTGGAGATGGCAAAATGATCGAACAGTGTAGTATATTAGTGGTGATTTTTGTAAAGATTTTCATGGTTAAACGTTGGGGATTTCCGAAGTGATGAACGGAATAGATGGATCTAGTATGGGTTTTCTGTTGTTAGATCTTCACGACAATGAAGGCAACCTCATTTCGGGAGTATGTTTGATGTGAAAGCGCAGAGTGAGTTTAATTCGGTTATGTTAACGAGGACTCACGAGAGGAATTGTTGTTTGACTTATGATTATGTTACGGATGATGATAATGCGGTTATGTTAGGTGAAAGTGATTTGGATTTGATTTTGGTTATGAGTTCCCAATTGTTTGTGCAGGTGTTAATCGAAGAAGAAGATGACTTTTATACCATGAATGTGCCACATATGCAAAAATGGTCCACGTAGGATGCCACCTAGGATTGAAACTAACTAAGTTAATGATTTTTTAACTGGGTGGTGAAATGACAAACAAAATTAAAAGTTTGGGGTGTCACAGATCAAAGTGTTAGTTGCGGGTGTTATCGGCCAATTCTTCAAAGTTAAATGTGTTAAAATCCAATTGGCCTATATAATATAGATTAGTTAAATAAAATTATATCATATTTGGTTCTACAATAATTCTAATGAGTATCTATCTAATTTTATAATTAATAACCGTAATGCACTTTTTTATAGAAGATGTGTGAGTTATATTGATCAATTAATAATATTATTAATATATTATATTAATATCTAATATTACAATAATTCTAATGGGTACAAAATATTATAATAAACAATCGTAATGTATTTTTTGGTTGAAGATGCGTTATCTTAATTCTAAGATTAGTGGCTAGTGGGTATGGGGAGGCTCATCCCCATGAGGATGGGTCGCCACGTAGGCGCCACATCACCATCCCATGGAGGATGGGCCTCCTCCATTTTTGAGGGGGGTGGATGATGGGGCTACTCCGCAAATATTGTTTGTTATACAGTTTCACCACATTATGGCAAAACCGATACAAACATTCCCGCGTAGTTCTTGCCGACATCTGTAAGTACTCGTCCAAAGCGTCGGCCACTGTCCCGTACGTCAGTTGGCGAATGGCCGTAGTACACTTTTGTAACGTGGTGAACCCTTTATAATTCCGAGCATCGGGTCGTTGCGTGAAAAACGGGTCTAGCCCCGCCAAATCATCAGCAATCCGTGTGAATAACCGGCGACTCATTCGGAACCTTCGTCTGAAAATGTCGGCGTTGTAAAGGGGTGCATCCGAAAAATAATCGTTCACCAATTTCTCGTGCGCTCCTGTCGTAAAAAAATATATAAATACGAGGAAATAAGGAATAAGGATAATAAAATTTATTAATGACAAACCTCCGCGGTCTCTGTTAACCTGTATTCGTCTGGTAATAACGCTTTCAGACGAGACGTCTTCCTCTTCCTCCTCCATAAGAATCTGCGCCGCCTTTACCACAGTGTTTGCGAAAAACATCTCCTCTTCGTCCGAAGAACCCAAGGACCACCAAGAATTAGATGTCATTGTGGATGATGAGATGGTTTTATAAAATAATGGTATAAAAATGAGAGTGTTTTGTGTTGAAAGTGGGGAGAAAATAGTGAAAAATGGTATAAAATAAGATGGTTTTATAGAAAAAATGATGTTTTTTAATTAAATGCATATAGCCGTTGAACGGCTATATATTCAAAAAATGGGCCCGTCAACATCGTCTTGAGCATGCCGGTTACCACAAGCAGGGCCAAAGGGGGCGATGTGGGGGACCGGCGCCGGCCTTCGCCAGGCCTAAGCCGGCCCCCATACCCCTTGGTCTAATAAAGAATTCTCCTAAATGCCATATGGCAATTTCTTATGTTAACTCAACTATAATAAATTTCATAAAATGCCATGTGGCAATATCACTTTCACTCTAAAAAATAATAATAAATATATATAGATATATATTAAATGATTGGATTATATATATATAGAAACGAGATTGGGAGAAAACGCTCAAAAGTGTGAGAACGGTGAGAACGCTTCCTGGCCCAACACGTGTCCCACCGCTTTAAAAAGGGCGGAGGGGCTTTTTTTTTCCTTTCATCTTCTGCTTTTCCATTTCCCCTTTTCCCAATATTGTTTTAATTTTTTGTTTTTAAGATTTTTGGTGTTAACCAAATTCAATAATTAATGGCGTTTTAATGGTTTCATTGTATCAACATTTTGGCGTTTATGGCGTTTATTCACATCGTATGCCATTGGAACCCAGGGGCAGGAAATCTATTTGAATGGCGTTTTTCAAGGGGTTTTAAACAAGATGACCCATTGTTCTATTATTTTTTATAAATATTTTGGCGTTTGTGGTATCTTGGCGTTTTACTATTGTTAAATTATATTTCAACCATAGGAATAAAAAATACAAGGGAAGAAAATAAATTAAAAATCCTAATCGGATCTCTTTTCATAATCTTCATTGTCATCAGTCTCTCTTTTCTTTAATAGTACAAGAACTGTCACCAAATATATGGCGTTTTATGTAAAACTTAACAAACCCATCGGTTTGATTATTTTGCCTGCTCTTCTGTTGAAGTGGTTTTTTTTGTGGATGTTTGGGGACATAGATCTATGACGTGTGGGTGGGTTTTTCGCTTTTTCTTCATGTTGATCTTCATCTTTATAATCAACCCACTCTTCAGTGTCATTGATCTCTTCTTCTCATCCAAGCCTTCTTCAAGAACAAAAAATACAAAATGCCATATGACCGGCATCAGTATCTTTTTCTTGAAATTTTGTCCATCTCATGCAGCAAAATCTTTCTAAGTTACTCGCCTCTGCTAACAATTCATTCAGTGAAACTTGACGAATAACAATACTGAATATCCAAGAAAGCATATTAGCCATCTTTGATTTTTTTTTTTGGCGTTTTACAGTGAGTGGTATTTAGTAGTATTGGCGTTTGTTTTTTTTTTTTTTTTTTTTGTTTGATCAAATGGAAGTTGATGAGATGTATCATTTTATAGGATCTCTTTTTGGTGCTTAAGTTAGGTGGTGCTTTATTATAATAGAGTATTCGTCTTTTCAGTTACTGTTTGTAATTATTGTTTTTTACAAGCTTTATCTCTGAAGTCTGTAACACGTCCCATCTTTCAAGTTTGGCGTTTTAGATTCTAATATAATAAATTTTCCCTATCTTCAGTTTTTCTGATTTGAAGTTACTGTTTCTAGTTAAATTTTCATGTTTTTGTTATTTTTTATTTTATTATTTTTTTGGGTTTTTTATAATAGTTTTTCAAACTAATTTTATTATAGTTTGGGAGTTTTTGGGGGCGTTTAACGGGATGATTTCGTTTAAACAAGCATTTTTGGTTGTTTTGGCGTTTTTATTATTTATGGCTTTTTTATTATACAACAATCAACTGAAAAGGAAAATAAAAAAAATAATACATAAAAAAAGTTTTTTTATAATACTTGTCCAAAGTAATTTTATTATGGTTTGATAAACGCCAAAGGTGTAAGACATTTGCCTTTTTGGCGTTTTTATTAGATATGACGTTGTTTATTAAATTACAATCAGCTGAAAAAGAAATTTAAACAAAATAAATATTGATCTTCCAAATCTTCACTGTCACCAATCTCTTTCTTCTTTTGAAGCATCTTCACTGCCTGTTTCGACTTTCGTATGAAATCAGCCTCTTTTTCTATATTTTTTGTCCATCTCATGCAGCAAAATGTTATTGAGTTTACACCCTTTTAGGCAAAATGTTATCTTTTTTGGCGTTTTACCGAGAAAAAGAACGCCACAAAATAAACCATCTTAAATCTGTAAATTTGATCATGCTAAAATCAATAAAGTGTTGCTATATGGTGTTGGATAACATTGTTAATCCTCAGTTAAGAAAGATAACTGACAATGTTGTCCACACCATACAGCTACACTTTATTGACAGCAATATATTTGATGTTTGGGTTTTCTGGCGTTTATCAGTCGAATGGTATATATTAAATATGGCGTTTGGGGTTTTTGTTTGTGTTTTTTAATTGAAGGTCTGAGTTGTTGTATGTATAGGATTTTTTTTGCGGTTTTTTAAGGCAGGATTTTACTATAATTAAGTTTGGTGTTTTATATCTAATGGCGTTTTTAGCATAATGCTGTGTGATTTTTGTTTTGGCGTTTTATTTTCATGAGGTGGCGTTTTGTTTGGAGTAGTCAAAAGACGTTTTTACCCTTAATGAAGCGCGTCCACGTAATAAAATTGATGTTATTTACGAAAATGCCACCACGCCAATCTAGTCCATAGATTGTTTTGATCGGACGATCGATAAGCGTTCTCACCGTTCTCACCGTTCTCACACTTTCTACCGTTTTCTCTAAATCCCGACCCTATATATATATATATATACATATATAATATCATAGATTCAAGATTATATCACTTCGATATTATTAATAATAATATTAATTATCTACTTATCTCTACTTTAATAAAAAAATAAATTTATCAAAATTTATACAATATATATTGTAAAAAATATATAAACAGTATATATGTATAAAATATATATACGTGCTTAGATCGTGAACAAATTCCATTCCATCTACTTTGATAACATTTTCCAAAATAAGAAAATATTAATTTTGAAAAAAAAATCTTTAACACATTATTTAAAATAAATAATGTTATATATTTTTTTTATTTTATACGTATAGTTCATATCAGGGTTATATGTATTCATATCAACATATTTATTATGTGTGATATAAGAAATAATATGAAATATGAAATATAAAAAATAATTCAAAATTTATAATAATTCTGTTCCTCGAACACAACCAACCTCAACAATAACGTATTTAATTAAAAAATCATTCAAGTTTATATATATGGAAAGCATATTTTTTCGAAGAACTCGATCAAATCCATGATTATCTAAAGACCTTTTATTTTCTATTGTCAAA
Source organism: Helianthus tuberosus (assembly GCA_030545235.1). Taxonomy (NCBI): domain Eukaryota; kingdom Viridiplantae; phylum Streptophyta; class Magnoliopsida; order Asterales; family Asteraceae; genus Helianthus; species Helianthus tuberosus. Next base: position 181,127,798 of record CM060359.1, read on the forward strand.
CCCACACTCTTTAGAATAGCATATATATTAAAATAATCTTATATTCATGATTATATCACTTCGATATTATTAATAATTAATATTAATATTAATATTAGTTATCTACTTATCTCTACTTTAATAAAAAAACAAATTTATCAAAAGAAGATGGGATAACAAAAATATTTATACAATATATATTATATATGTGTGTGTGTCCTTAGATCGTGAACAAATTCCATTCCATCTACTTTGATAACACTTTCCAAAAATAGGTAATATTAATTTTGAAATAAAATTCTTAAACACCTTAATTATATTGAGTAATCTTATATTTTCTTTAAATTTGTATTAATAATTCATATTAGGGTTATATGTATTCATATCAAAATTTATATTTATTATGTCTGATACAAAAAGGAATATAAAATATAATTCAAAATTTATAACGATTATCTTCCTCGAACACAACCAATCTCAACAATAACATATTTATTTAAAAAAAATCATTCAAGTTTATATAGAATGGAAACACAATTTTTCCGAATAACTCGATCAACTCCACGATCATCTAAAGGCCTTTTATGTTCTATCATCAAATCCATGTAATACACGGGTCTATAAACTAGTGAATTATAATAAATAACAATCTTTTTGACACATGTCACTCTTTGATGCCTTAAATAAGGATATTAAATATCTTTATACAAATTATTAAATATATACATTTTCTATCTCCTACTAAATAATAATAATAATATTAAACAATAGTTTAACTAAATCTAATTTAGATTACTACAACCGTAATGCATTTTCTTTTATTAAAGATGTGTTATGAATAATATATTATATAAATATCTAATATTACAATAATCCTAATGAGTATATAATATATAATTAATTTTTTTTATACATGATGTCACTCTCTGATGCCTTAAAATAAGGATATTAAATATCCTTATACACATTATTAAATATATACACTTTATATCTCCTATTAAATAATAATAATATTAAATAGTAATTGAACTAAATCTAATTTAGATTATTACAATAACATATATAACACAACAAAATAATATTAAATAATAATTATTTCTGTATACACGTTATTAAGTTAGCCAAAAAATAACCCGAGAAAAAAATATTGACAATTTGACCCAAGCATAAAAGCTTTATAATATAAAATATATTATTTAGATATAAACAATAATTACTAACAAAATATCAAATAATATGTATAAGTATTTAAAGTTTTATTAATAATATAATGTTCTAATACGGGTGGAAACAAAAATTTGAAAATTGACAAACCATATTTTCTTTTTAATATATTATTAAAGACACATTATAAAACTATATAATTTTCATTATATAATCTCGTGTAATACACCGGTCTAAAATTAAAACACTACATTATAGATATAAAAATGTTCACATTAGAAAACCAATAAGAGTATTTATATTTACCACATTATAGATATAAACATTATCAAATTATTTAGATAATTATAAATACAAAAACTTTTTAGCTGCTTTTTGTACAAATACAATTCAGTATTATACACGGGTCTATAATTTAGTACATAATAAAACTAGATAGTTTAATAATTAACGTTTTAATTTGTATATTTAAATTTGTATCATATATCATTCTGATTTTTATATATGTTGAATAGTCACATATAAACATTTATATAATAATAAATGTGATTAAAAACAAATAATCTTACAAAGGTAATTATATTGTATTATTATACATGTTTTAAAACTAGTTAATTATGAAAGAGGAAACTAAGAAAATATATTGAAAATTACTTTAACATACGTATTTCGCTATGTATACGTCAATTTTTATTACATTGAATAAATCTTTTTTTGCTAGGGTTTATCATTAGCTTTTATTATTTTGTTTAAAAAATATAGAAATATAATAAAATAGAAAAATGTTCTGTATATTATGTGTGTGTTGAAAAATGATTTATATTATATTTTATATATAGTTTACCAAGGACGATAAATAGTAACTTTATTTTTATAATAATATATGTAGCTTTTTATTATTATTTTATTTATTTAATATATAATAATAGTTTATTATTATATTTACTTTTAATAAGATATTATTGTTTATGAATTTACCGAGGACGATGAATAGTAATTTTATTTTTATAATAATATTTAGCTTTTTATTATTATTTTATTTAATATATTATAATTGTTTATTGTTATATTTACTTTTAATAAATTATTATTGTTCGCGAAGTACGTTGAAGTTGAATAGTAACTTTGTTTTTATAATAATATAAAGCTTTTAATTATTAGTTTATTTAATATATTATAATAGTTTATTATTATGTTTGCCTGTAATAACATATTTTTAACTTTTATTTCCATTTTTAAAACCATATAATATTTCCTTTACCATTTTTAATATTTTTTTTCTTTTTTAGAACATAGATTAATTTTTCAATTAATTTAATACTTCTTTAACAATTTACGTTTAAAACTTTTTTTTTCTCAAAACTTAAGTACGTAGTTGTGCTTGATTTTTACTCGACCTTCCATTATAGGTTTTGTTAAAAACGAAGTTGTACTCAAAATAAAGTATTTAATTGGTATCATATAACGGTACGATGATAAACTAAACCGTTCTAATTGTCTGACTTTCTAAACAACATGTTTTATTTTCAAATTACGTTTGTTTTAAATTATTATTTGCTCGGTTTCGCCGCAACACGCAACGTAAAAAAAACTGGTTTGTTTTAATGCTAGTGGGAATCCCACGATCAACAGCGGGAATTCGTTGTAACGGTCTTACCGTTGTGTTACCTGTATGGCATCGGTATAGCCTACTATACGAAAAATGTTGTTTTTCGAATAAAACTCCCAATTTAACAAAGTTTATATGAGATTGTAGAGAAAAACTTAAAAACAACTGCATATTCAATCTAATAAAAAACCTAACGAACTCAAGTTATGAGAAAATTCAAATTAAAAAAAAATTATATTAGTTAAAAGCGTATATTATATAAAGTACATGGATAAAAGTAAAAATTAAATTAAAAATAATAAATTCACTATTACTTTCCGTTTCTAGTTGTGTGTGCGCTCGCGTATATATTGGGGTAAGTGTATATTCAAATAACTGGGTCGTTAAAGGTGATATGATATGTTAACCGGCGTTGCACACCACTTTCACCTTGTGTTAAAGGACTTTTATGGGGTTATTTGTTAATATGTTAACGTGATGCTAAGATATTGAATTATTTTTTTTTTCTTTTTTAAACAAGATACCATTAAAAAATAAGGTTAGATGACATTAGTTAGATTAAACCATTTTCTTATGGTGGGGTAAAGTAAAATAGGGAAAAGTCGATGATGTGACACATAGATGGAGTTAAGGACGGTTAATGTAACAGCCCAGCGTAACCGCACCATGATATTGTCCGCTTTGGGGGCCAGCACGCCCCCGGCGTCCGCCCCTCACGGTTTTTAAAACGCGTCATGATGGTGAAGGTATCCAACCCCTTATAAGGAAGCCTTTGTTCCCATTCACAACCGATGTGGGATGTCACAATCCACCCCCCTTAAGGGGTCCAGCGTCCTCGCAGGACCTGGCACCACCGGTCCGGCCCTGGCACCACCGGTCCGGCCCTGGCTCTGATACCATCTGTAACAGCCCAGTGTAACCGCACCATGATATTGTCCGCTTTGGCGGCCGCACACCCCCGGCGTCCGCCTCTCACGGTTTTCAAAACGCGTCATGATGGTGAAGGTATCCAGCCCCTTATAAGGAAGCCTTTGTTCCCCTTCACAATCGATGTGGGATGTCACAATTAAAGTATACCCCAAGATATAATTAACTTATCCTAAAAAAAATCTATTAACTTTCTCGGTTGGTTTCGAAACTAGTTTCCAAAGAGAATAAAAAAATGTTTTTTTTACACTTTACCTTAGTTATATAGATATAGAGAACAAGGAAAACTGTTTTTATTACACTTTACCCTAGTTATATAGACATGAATTATATAGAATTGAAAAGTGATTTTTTATGACAATTCAACATATAAAATGTGATTACACTAATCACATAGTGACGTCATAGTCTTTCTTGTGTTCATGCTTTTAACACAAATAATATAGATCTAGAAACTACTATTTTGGCTTTTGGGGAATAAAGCACATGGTATTAGCATGATATGGTGAAGTTCAAAAAGTTTGTTAGGGTTGAAATGATAAATAGAAAATAAAAAAAATATAACCACAATATGAAAATCAACAAAACTTGCGTACATGATTTGATGATTCCTTATATCACTTTCGATTCCGTCCACCTATAAAAAGTGTATCAGTAATTTTTCTACTATTATAAAGGATTTGATATATTTTTGTTATAATATTATATTATATAACTAACTAGGTTAAAACACGTGTATTACACGAGTTGAATAAATATAAATTTATATATTAAATAATAAAAAAAGTTATATCATCAAGAATCCTGCGTATTGTATGGGTTATATAAATTTATATAAAATTAAATATTAATAAACTTAATACATAAACCGAAAGTTAATAATAAACTCGAGCATGAAATCAAACCGATGACTAGTTTGATCGATTTCACGGTTTTAAATCGAACTGTGAACACCCTTAGTAAAAACTAATAGGGTTAATTTGTGTGTTTTTTTATAAGAGTTGTGGTTTGGGTCATTTTGTCAGTTTAGTTCAAAGGTTTCATTTTTCACATGTGGGTCCAAAAAGGTTTCATTGTTGCCATTTTAGTCCACTGGCTTAACTTTATCCATTTTTTCTGTTAACGAGAATTGCAATTCGGTCATTTTATATGTAATTATGTGAGCTAGAAATGCAACTCGGCCATATAAATGACTGAATTGCCTTTCCTGTTAACAGAAATAATGGATGAAGTTAACCCAATAGACTAAAATGGCAATGGTGAAACCTTTATGGACCCATAGGCGAAAAATGAAAGCTTTAGACTAAATTGGCAAAACGGCCCAAACCACAAAGACTAAAATGACATTTAACTCTTTTTATAACATAGTGTAGTTATTGAAATAACTTTTGAAGACAATGTAAAACCACAAAGTTCGAAATATAATTTTTTTTAGAGAAAAATGCCCGGTTAGTCCCTGTGGTTTCGCCTTTTTTCACCTATAGTCCCCAACTTTCTAAAATTACCTGAATAGTCCCCGAGTTTTCATTTTTTGTTCCCGGATAGTCCCTGGGTCTAACTTCAGTTTGTTTTCTTTGTTAAGAGGGTGTGAAATGACAAAAATACCCTTTCCTTAAAAGGCCAAACCACAGGGACTATCCGGGCATCTTCTTCATTTTTATTTGTAAAACCCCACCACCACACTTCATCTTCAACCTCCACCCACCATCACCCTCTTCCACCCTCCACCATCACCGCCATAGTCACTCTCCAGTTGTGAAGTAAAGATATTTGCTTGACAACCACGTCCCAATGTCCCATCATAACAAATTTAAGGCTCTCAAAATTAATAAACAACTAGTAGAATTTCACCGCGTGTTGCGGCGTGAATCCGGTACAATTTATTACGGTATCGCTACGGTATCGACACTCGATATAGCAACCGAAAGGCAAAACTCAAAAATAAAGTTATGATATGCGCAAAACGACAACGATACATATTTTATGTTGACGAAAACCATAAAAACAAATATTAGTAATAATGATTTTAAACGAATACCAATAATGATTATGTTGGTACCGTTACCAGTGTTGTTCGCCAAAAATTGACGCAACACCAATATTGTTGGGACGATATACGTTTGGTTCGTCGCGGTGTTGGTATGATACCAATACCCACTATAATTTACGATATAAAATAGATACTATATATTGCTACCGAAGTTGTTCGCACAATATTGATTCAGTTCATTGTAAGGAAAAAAGGTATAAGTTTTCGTCAGGGTACCAGTTCGGTTGATCACACTAAAGAACAAAAAAATATTTCGATTTTGAACAAAACGTTTAGTGAAACGAAGATAAAAGAAGCACGTCCCGTTAATTCTGAATCCGATTACACTATATTATTGGAATGACGAAAAGGGTAACAACATCAATATATATAAAAAATTAATATGTACGATTGTGCTAACGATTACTTGTACATTACCACTCACAAAAAACTCGGGTTTAGAAAAAAAAACTTTATATCAAAACGTAAATAAAATCAGGCATGCCGAAACAACATACTAAAAATTATATAAATTATGATATGTATAATAATAATAATATAATTAAGTAATAAAATAATTAAAACTGAAAAACAATATTAAAAAATCTATTAGGTAATAAAATAATTGAAAAAAAACAATATTATAAAAATGTGTGAATACTATTCATCATCATCAGTTACTTTTAATATGTATAATAACAACAGTGCAGAAGGCATATATATAGCTGGGTATATCCAGGTTTTTGCAGCCTCTGGGTCAATACTAACGAAGCTAATTCTATCACCATCATCAGGGGCATCATGTTTTGGCTCATGTTTGTTGGGTTTGAGTCCAACGAATCCATCAAGTGTGGACTGACGGGGTAGATGTAGCAGCAGCAGATGATCGTTCAGCGCAAGCGGCATCGATGGCTTCACAAACTGCAACCCAATCAGTTCCCTGAAGTACCAAAAACCAATTTCAAAATCAAAAATTGAACACAGTAATGAAAGGGGATTTGTATAGGGCAGCTTACGTCGTCATCATCATCGCTGATAGTCGCCATTTCAGATTGTAATGGGCGGGCGGGGCGATAAGCGGCACACCACCGTTTCTTCTCCGACGACCAACGAATCACCTCCGCCATCATCGTTCATCATCACCACCGTCGCCTTCAATCTCCTTCAACAACCATCCTGCTCACTGCGTTGGTTAGAGAAAACCGAGGCAGTAATTGCCATAAGTAAATGTGCTCAGAATGATCAGGTCATGTATGCATCAAATCTTTTCAAAGAAGTAGCACTAGAATGGTGGAATACGATGTTACAAGCAAAAGGAAGAAGGATGGCGTATGCTATGAACTGGGAAGAATTTAAGAGTCTTGTAGAAAGAAAATTCTGTCCTGAGTATGAAAAAGATCAAATGGCAAATAAGTTTCTAACCCACCGGATGGTGGATGTAGATTGTCGAGGGTATACTACGATATTCTTCGAGTATGCTAGAGTAGTACCAACCCTGGCTTCGCCAGAACCGGTACTTATTTCTCGTTATATTTGGGGATTAATTTCCGAAATTCGTAATATCGTCAAGGCTGCGAAACCTCGCACGATTGATGATGCAGTAGAATTAGCCAATACTATGACTGACGAGCTAGTACGGACAAGAGAAGAAAATAGAAGGAAGGAAGTAGCCCAAAAGATTACCCAAGAATTTCGTTCGGGTAACCATAACAATTTCAAGAAAGGAGGGAATGGGCAATATTCTACTAGTCCATTTTGCAATTTTTGCAAAAGGAAGCATTTTGGAAGATGCAAAGGATATGGCAATTTTTGCAAGATTCCAGGGCATCAAGAAGAAGACTGTAGGAGGAAGAAATTTTCAGTTTGCTACAACTGTAGAGAAACTGGACATCTTAGGCCAGATTGTCCAAAACTGAATAAACCATTTGACAATCAAGTCAAACCAGCAGAAGGAGCAAAAAGGAATGCGAGAGCCTTTCAGCTGACTACTCATGAAGCCGAGATGATTCCAGATGTGATAGCCGGTATGTTCTTAGCTTACAATGTTTACATGAAAGTATTATTCGACTCTGGTGCAAACCAAAGTTTTATAAATACTTTACTCTGCCAAACTCTTAACTTACCGTTAACCAGCATTAGATAAATTTCTATATATTAGAAACGGCAGATGAGAATTCAGTTAAAATAGATAAGGTTATGCAGAACCTAGAAATAAGTTATAAGTTTTCTGCAATCCTATTGTCTATAAAATTAGTTGAGTTCAATGATGTGATCATTATCTGTGATCAGAATTTCTTAGAAATTCAATCAACCATCGGAGAAGTAATTATGATTACAGGAGATAAACCATGTAAGCCTATGAAGTTCATATCAGTAATGGAAATTGCTAATTATGAAGGAAAGCAAGGAATAGTATATATGATTTTAGTAATCATTAATACTAAAAATACAGAATTTAAGGAAATTTCTGTAGTTTTAGAATACCCAGATGTATTTCCAGAAGATTTACCTGGATTACATGAAGATAGAATTTAAAATTCATCTAAATTCCAGGAATTTTACCGATAAGCCAGGGAACCTTATCGGTTAGCACAATATTGGTTATTAAGAAAAAGAAAAGCTTTACTCCCAAAAATTTTTTTGAAGAAAAAATTTTGGCTGAAGTGCAATTTTAGGTCATATAGTGAATCATGAAGGTATTCACTTAGATCTTGCTAAGATAGCAGTAATTACCAAATGGAAGATTCTGTAAACCGCAATGGAAATTAGGAATTTTGTAGGTTTAGTATTATAGACATTAAGGAATTTTCAAATTAACTATACCCTTAATTAAGATAACCAATACTATAAATTCTAGCCTTATCATAAGGAATTGAAGATTTTGGAGTATAAGGTAATACTTCAAAGCTATGATTTGGATATATGTTAATACAACGCAAAAAGGTAATTGCGTATGCCTCAAGACAATTGAAAAAGGTACGAAGGAACTATACCACTCAAGAGTTAGAATTAGGAACCATAATTTTGCCTTAAGATTTGGAGATATTATCTGTATGGAAGTAAGGATACTATCTATACAGATTATAAGAAGTTAAGATATATATAATTGTGCAAAAAGAATTTGAGGCAAAGAAGATGAATGAAAATCCTAAGTGACTACGACTGTGATATTCGGTATCACGAAAGGAAAAGCTGAAAACGGCAAGAGATAGTCACAAGAATTATGCAGATAATAGATAAAAGCCGTTGGAGTTCGAGTTGGAGACAAAATATAATTGAAAGTATCTCCTTGGAAAGGAGTTGTTAGATTCGGTAAGAAAGGAAAGCTAAAACCAAAGTATGTAGGATCATTTCCAGTAATTCAACATATTGGACCAGTTACTTACAACTACCAGGAAGGTTAGTTGAAATACCTGATATATTTTATATATACAATCTCAAGAAATGTCTATCAGACGAATCTTTGGTAATACCTTTCCAAGATATAAAGGTAAACAAATAGTGTTAAGTAATGTAGGATTCAAAGACAGGATCCTAATATACTTAGGAACTGGAATCAAAAAGGAAGAAAAAGTATCCTCAATTATTCCAGTAAATCTCAAGGACGAGATTTTTATTAAGTTGGGGAGAATGTAACGACTCTCATCAAAAGTCATAATTACTAAAGTAATTTGACCAATAGGAAACCCTAATTGAGACACCCAAGTGATTCTGTGCAAACCCTAAAATTTTCATAATTTTCAGAATCAGGATTAGGGCCCCTAAAACTCAGGGGGGGCATTCCCTACTTGACGATTATCCGAATTACGTGCTCTCCAAGTTGAATTTTCAGAAAATGTCGACTCATCTGAGCTAGTCCCACACGTGGCAACAATATAGGCATTTTGTATACCTTACGGACCGTAAGGTCATTAAGCTTACGGTCCGTAAGCTTGGCAAAAATTGTGTATAAATTCAGAACATTGGCACTTGCTTCTGTACGTTAGTTCGACGAAGAAATTCACTTCAGGCGCGGAGATATCATCCAAATACTCACAATTAACACACACAGGCACTAAATTGAAGCTGCAATCAGGGTATTAGCACAATCGCTGCTACGATTCATTGTCCGATTGATCTAAATATCCAATGAATGTTTAAGTGCCGCCCACATTAGGGTTATACTTTATCGTTCGTCATTAATTTGACGGATTGTCGTTAATTCGATAGGTAAAGTATTATACTTTATCGTTCGTTGTTAATTCAACGGATCATCGTTAATTCGATGGGTAAAGTATTATACCTTGTCATTCGTTGTTAATTCAACGGATCATCGTTAATTCGATGGACAAAGTATTGCATTTTGACATTAATTGTGAGAATTTGATCTCGTGAGTTATCGTAAATGCTGGATTGATTACTAATTCCAAATTGTGTGCTTGTTATTGAAATTAGGATAAAAGGCTAATCAGTAGGCTAGGCTCTGCCCGTATAAATCTACAATGTGAGTCATTCTCTCTTTTTATCAAATTGCTTTACAAAACTTTTCTCACAGTTTGTGAGTCATTCTTCTTTTCTCACAGTTTGTGAGTCATAATATTTCTATCAAATATGTTACAATACTCCAAATTATTTTCAAGATTAATTACAGGGACTAAGTCGTGGATATCTTGAATTACTGGTTAGTGGGGTATTGTGCACATTACTAACTTTCTCCCAGTTGGGTTCATTGACCTACTCGGGATAATCACTGTTGGGTTCATTGACCTACAGGGATAATCGTCACTATTTAGGTTCATTGATCTAAATAGTGGTATGACCATCGTCACCATTGTGACTTGTCACCATTGTGACAGAATGCCAGATAAAAATAAGATAGAAGCCATTGTAATCGCTCTTATGCTGTAATTAATAACTATGCATCATTATGCAAAATAGAATGATTCACTCAGTATTTCCCGCTGACAAAACCTTTTTCAAACATGTTTCAGGTGATTTGTTGTAAATCAGGAAAAGTGCTGGGGAGCATTTCAAGCTTAAAATAGTGGCTCATTATAAAATAAAGCAATAAGTTTTGTAACATAACGATTTCCTAGAAAAATCATACTATTGTAAACTATCGGGGTTTATCCCGAATTGTGAAATAAAATAATCGGGGGAAAATTTTTTAGCTTTAAACGATCATGTTTCCGCTGTAAAACTCAATTAAATAAATACCGCAGTATTTTCTGCCGCGGCTCCTGAAACGGGTCAAACCGGGTCGTGGGCCGTGACAGAAAAAGGTGGTATCAGAGCCACTGGGTTAAGCTAATTAAGTATTTAGAAATACTTAATTTTTTCCTGATTACTATTAGGTAATTATGTGTTTTATTAACTGGCTATTTGTTAATGTTAATATAGGCAGATTTTTATTTTGTTGCTCTATTATTGTTAATTGAAAAACATTATATATTTGATTAATATATGGAATTACCTAATATAGTATTACTATATTGTGGTAAAGAAATTATATTTTTATATTTGAAGTATATTTTTATTTAAAATTATTGTTTAGTTAATTATTATTAATAATTTTATTATTAATAATAATATATTAATAATAGTGGTATTAAGATTATTTTTAAATACTAAGGTTATTATCAAAGGCAGATATTGGATAACCTAGCCTTAGTTAGGCATGGACTGATCACCTATGCTTAAACAAGGCAGCACTAACCAATATTCACCATGATAATGACTAAATAATATATATAAATTAAGTCATCATACTTATTTAGTATATAGATTTTGATATGTTAATCACTGTAATAGTAAATATAAATCTTTAAATATTCTGATTTAAAATTTAGTATTTTTATTATCTCCAGTCAAGAAAATTTATAAATAAATTACAAATAAAACCTAGTATGTTTTAATTTGTATTTGTTTTGGTAGTATGAAATACTATTTTTGTTCTATAAAATTTTGTTATGACTTAGTAATAGTATGTATGTTACTAAACAGCATGAGTGATCTGTCAGAAGCCCTTCAGAATTTAAATCTCTATCCAGTAAGAATAGAAGCTTCCAGAGATTTCAATAAGTATATTCCAGACATAGAAGAACCTATAGAATTTAACGCTTTACCTCTTGAAAAACCTAAGTCTAAGAAAATGGAAATTGGGGAAAGTTCTAGGCAAATGGAAGAGTTACCATCTCAAGAAGAATTAGATTTTATAATGGCAACCGATGATACTATTGAACCTGTTAATGAAAATAATTTTATGAACTTAGAACCATCTATTCCAAACTCTTCTAATCACTGGAATATAGACGAATGGTTAGATAATGAAATACTGTTACAAAACCATCCCTATAGGCTTTTTCCTAAGTACAATCCAGAACCTCTATCAAATTCACCAATAAGTAACAAGAATAGGACTGAACTCCATCATTTTGACAACATGGATGCTGGGAATAGGATCCAAGAGACTTTGGGACAAATCTCCTGGAAATACGACGAGAAGAAACGCCGCTACTAGAACATCATCTGACAAAGGATAGGGGATTATGAAACTGTGTTTGTGTAATAGTAATAGTAAAATCAGTATGTGTAAAATAAATAATAAAACGGGTGTATATAGAAACATGATATAAGGAAATATTAGAAAAGTTACAATTTTGTTTGTATATTCGTTTATATGATTATGTGCAACTAAATTGTGACATTGGATTATTTCCTTTATACTAATTATGTATCTATAAAATAGATATCAGATGGAAAACGCTAATAATGAACCAGTTAATGAGAGTAATCAATCTGAGCAACAATCAGGGAATCAATATGTGACTAGGCAAGATATAGAAAATATTATTGCTCAAGAAATAGCCAACACTATTCCAGGAATAGTTGCTCAAGGGATAGCCAATGCTATACCAGCAATCATTGCTGCTGTTAAAAATCCAATCGAACCGCAACAAGTTGTTCCTAGTAAACGCATTTCTGAAGATAATTTCAGTAATAGCGTAAATGGAGGCGGTAATCATGTTAATCATGATAATGAACCACGGCAAGCTCCGCTCCCTAAGAAAAGGAAAGTTGCAACGCCTGGTTGCACTTATAAAGAATTTCTTGCTTGTAAACCCACTGAGTTTGCAGGCAATGAAGGAGCGACTGCGACACTGCGTTGGTTAGAGAAAACCGAGGCAGTAATTGCCATAAGTAAATGTGCTCAGAATGATCAGGTCATGTATGCATCAAATCTTTTCAAAGAAGTAGCACTAGAATGGTGGAATACGATGTTACAAGCAAAAGGAAGAAGGATGGCGTATGCTATGAACTGGGAAGAATTTAAGAGTCTTGTAGAAAGAAAATTCTGTCCTGAGTATGAAAAAGATCAAATGGCAAATAAGTTTCTAACCCACCGGATGGTGGATGTAGATTGTCGAGGGTATACTACGATATTCTTCGAGTATGCTAGAGTAGTACCAACCCTGGCTTCGCCAGAACCGGTACTTATTTCTCGTTATATTTGGGGATTAATTTCCGAAATTCGTAATATCGTCAAGGCTGCGAAACCTCGCACGATTGATGATGCAGTAGAATTAGCCAATACTATGACTGACGAGCTAGTACGGACAAGAGAAGAAAATAGAAGGAAGGAAGTAGCCCAAAAGATTACCCAAGAATTTCGTTCGGGTAACCATAACAATTTCAAGAAAGGAGGGAATGGGCAATATTCTACTAGTCCATTTTGCAATTTTTGCAAAAGGAAGCATTTTGGAAGATGCAAAGGATATTGCAATTTTTGCAAGATTCCAGGGCATCAAGAAGAAGACTGTAGGAGGAAGAAATTTTCAGTTTGCTACAACTGTAGAGAAACTGGACATCTTAGGCCAGATTGTCCAAAACTGAATAAACCATTTGACAATCAAGTCAAACCAGCAGAAGGAGCAAAAAGGAATGCGAGAGCCTTTCAGCTGACTACTCATGAAGCCGAGATGATTCCAGATGTGATAGCCGGTATGTTCTTAGCTTACAATGTTTACATGAAAGTATTATTCGACTCTGGTGCAAACCAAAGTTTTATAAATACTTTACTCTGCCAAACTCTTAACTTACCGTTAACCAGCATTAGATAAATTTCTATATATTAGAAACGGCAGATGAGAATTCAGTTAAAATAGATAAGGTTATGCAGAACCTAGAAATAAGTTATAAGTTTTCTGCAATCCTATTGTCTATAAAATTAGTTGAGTTCAATGATGTGATCATTATCTGTGATCAGAATTTCTTAGAAATTCAATCAACCATCGGAGAAGTAATTATGATTACAGGAGATAAACCATGTAAGCCTATGAAGTTCATATCAGTAATGGAAATTGCTAATTATGAAGGAAAGCAAGGAATAGTATATATGATTTTAGTAATCATTAATACTAAAAATACAGAATTTAAGGAAATTTCTGTAGTTTTAGAATACCCAGATGTATTTCCAGAAGATTTACCTGGATTACATGAAGATAGAATTTAAAATTCATCTAAATTCCAGGAATTTTACCGATAAGCCAGGGAACCTTATCGGTTAGCACAATATTGGTTATTAAGAAAAAGAAAAGCTTTACTCCCAAAAATTTTTTTGAAGAAAAAATTTTGGCTGAAGTGCAATTTTAGGTCATATAGTGAATCATGAAGGTATTCACTTAGATCTTGCTAAGATAGCAGAAATTACCAAATGGAAGATTCTGTAAACCGCAATGGAAATTAGGAATTTTGTAGGTTTAGTATTATAGACATTAAGGAATTTTCAAATTAACTATACCCTTAATTAAGATAACCAATACTATAAATTCTAGCCTTATCATAAGGAATTGAAGATTTTGGAGTATAAGGTAATACTTCAAAGCTATGATTTGGATATATGTTAATACAACGCAAAAAGGTAATTGCGTATGCCCCAAGACAATTGAAAAAGGTACGAAGGAACTATACCACTCAAGAGTTAGAATTAGGAACCATAATTTTGCCTTAAGATTTGGAGATATTATCTGTATGGAAGTAAGGATACTATCTATACAGATTATAAGAAGTTAAGATATATATAATTGTGCAAAAAGAATTTGAGGCAAAGAAGATGAATGAAAATCCTAAGTGACTACGACTGTGATATTCGGTATCACGAAAGGAAAAGCTGAAAACGGCAAGAGATAGTCACAAGAATTATGCAGATAATAGATAAAAGCCGTTGGAGTTCGAGTTGGAGACAAAATATAATTGAAAGTATCTCCTTGGAAAGGAGTTGTTAGATTCGGTAAGAAAGGAAAGCTAAAACCAAAGTATGTAGGATCATTTCCAGTAATTCAACATATTGGACCAGTTACTTACAACTACCAGGAAGGTTAGTTGAAATACCTGATATATTTTATATATCCAATCTCAAGAAATGTCTATCAGACGAATCTTTGGTAATACCTTTCCAAGATATAAAGGTAAACAAATAGTGTTAAGTAATGTAGGATTCAAAGACAGGATCCTAATATACTTAGGAACTGGAATCAAAAAGGAAGAAAAAGTATCCTCAATTATTCCAGTAAATCTCGAGGACGAGATTTTTATTAAGTTGGGGAGAATGTAACGACTCTCATCAAAAGTCATAATTACTAAAGTAATTTGACCAATAGGAAACCCTAATTGAGACACCCAAGTGATTCTGTGCAAACCCTAAAATTTTCATAATTTTCAGAATCAGGATTAGGGCCCCTAAAACTCAGGGGGGGCATTCCCTACTTGACGATTATCCGAATTACGTGCTCTCCAAGTTGAATTTTCAGAAAATGTCGACTCATCTGAGCTAGTCCCACACGTGGCAACAATATAGGCATTTTGTATACCTTACGGACCGTAAGGTCATTAAGCTTACGGTCCGTAAGCTTGGCAAAAATTGTGTATAAATTCAGAACATTGGCACTTGCTTCTGTACGTTAGTTCGACGAAGAAATTCACTTCAGGCACGGAGATATCATCCAAATACTCACAATTAACACACACAGGCACTAAATTGAAGCTGCAATCAGGGTATTAGCACAATCGCTGCTACGATTCATTGTCCGATTGATCTAAATATCCAATGAATGTTTAAGTGCCGCCCACATTAGGGTTATACTTTATCGTTCGTCATTAATTTGACGGATTGTCGTTAATTCGATAGGTAAAGTATTATACTTTATCGTTCGTTGTTAATTCAACGGATCATCGTTAATTCGATGGGTAAAGTATTATACCTTGTCATTCGTTGTTAATTCAACGGATCATCGTTAATTCGATGGACAAAGTATTGCATTTTGACATTAATTGTGAGAATTTGATCTCGTGAGTTATCGTAAATGCTGGATTGATTACTAATTCCAAATTGTGTGCTTGTTATTGAAATTAGGATAAAAGGCTAATCAGTAGGCTAGGCTCTGCCCGTATAAATCTACAATGTGAGTCATTCTCTCTTTTTATCAAATTGCTTTACAAAACTTTTCTCACAGTTTGTGAGTCATTCTTCTTTTCTCACAGTTTGTGACTCATAATATTTCTATCAAATATGTTACAATACTCCAAATTATTTTCAAGATTAATTACAGGGACTAAGTCGTGGATATCTTGAATTACTGGTTAGTGGGGTATTGTGCACATTACTAACTTTCTCCCAGTTGGGTTCATTGACCTACTCGGGATAATCACTGTTGGGTTCATTGACCTACAGGGATAATCGTCACTATTTAGGTTCATTGATCTAAATAGTGGTATGACCATCGTCACCATTGTGACTTGTCACCATTGTGACAGAATGCCAGATAAAAATAAGATAGAAGCCATTGTAATCGCTCTTATGCTGTTATTAATAACTATGCATCATTATGCAAAATAGAATGATTCACTCAGTATTTCCCGCTGACAAAACCTTTTTCAAACATGTTTCAGGTGATTTGTTGTAAATCAGGAAAAGTGCTGGGGAGCATTTCAAGCTTAAAATAGTGGCTCATTATAAAATAAAGCAATAAGTTTTGTAACATAACGATTTCCTAGAAAAATCATACTATTGTAAATTATCGGGGTTTATCCCGAATTGTGAAATAAAATAATCGGGGAAATTTTTTTTTTAGCTTTAAACGATCCTGTTTCCGCTGTAAAACTCAATTAAATAAATACCGCAGTATTTTCTGCCGCGGCTCCTGAAACGGGTCAAACCGGGTCGTGGGCCGTGACAGTTAAGCAGTGTGTTTTAGTTGTGTTATAAATTTCACGCCTATAATGCATTGCATTGTGTTTTAAATTGTTATGTTTGGTTTTTTTTGTTGCCAAAACACCCCAAAACATCATGCCTAATTCCAAAACTTGACGCCTACATGTTAATTCCTTTGTCTTCTCACGAAAAATATCTTTTTTATAGGAACATATATATATATATATTATGTATATATATGAAAATATATTTTATATTAACTACGGTACCATTTACACATGGCATTTAGTTTATGATTAGTTTAACAGAAATAATACTTTAAATGCAGCTTTATTAAGGGCGGGCTAAATATACCCCCTTTGTTACTTGTGATACCCCATCCCTTAAAATACTATTTTAAAAGTTGTCAAAATCTACCCCATAAAACCTTAATTTTTAAGAAAACTAGTTGATTTCCCGCCCACGCGTTGCGGCGGGGACCCAATGACTGTAAAATGCGTGTCATAACGGCAAGCAGATACCGAATATCAAAACATAAATAAAAATGTCGTGAAAAGGATAGTCACTCCGTCCTAAAAAACAATTTTAAATAACCTAATATATATAATAATAGGACCCACACATCCTACACGTTGGAAATTCGGGTGTTTTCAGTTCAGTTATTACGGCGCTAACACGTTAAAATATGGATGAGCTCGGTACCGATAACGGCAACGAAAGTACCGATCCAGAAAATCATCGAAATTAGGTACCGGCACCAAAAATGCTCGGTACAATACGGTATAGTATTTGAAGGTAAAAATCAATAAATACAGGTATGGTGCTAGACCGATGTCGAACCGAAAGTAACAATTCTGAAAACGCCAAAAGGTGGGTACCAAATTGGTATCGAAAATGATTTGGTATAGTAAATTTGGTACCGATACGATACCGGTTTGATTACAGGATTTGTTACGATTGCTCATCAATAATTTAAATATCCAAGTTAATTTTATATGCTACAATGCATTCATTACAGAAAAAAGACAAAAAATAAAGCAAAATAAGTTGTTGTGTATATAAAACCTCATTCAAACGAAATACAGTTTACTTACTGTGTGTATGAAAAGTAATCTAAACGGTGCAATTACTTGCACTGCTATTTGCTACAGGATTTGATGAGCTCGGTATCAACCGGTACCGAAAATACCGTTACCGAAATCCCCAAAAGTGGGTACCGGTACCGAATATACCTGGTACGGTGGTCGGTACTGGTACGACACCGGTATTTGAGGGTAAAAACCGATGAATACTGGTACCAAAAATACACCCGTTTGGTAAATTTAATACCGACACCGGTACCCGATACCATTCATTCAATTCTATTTTAATTACTGTTAATTCCATTCTGTTTTTAATATATATTTATTACTGTACATTCCATACTCTTTTTAATATATAGGTAAATATTTTTTCTTAATGATCCTCAAAGCTATATAACAATATTTACCAACCTAGAATTTTGTTATTGACAACAGATGCACATGACGAGTACAAAAAAAACTTCTCAATTAAAAAGTAATAATCATTTTTTTAAAGAATTTTAAGTGAGAAGATTATATTTTTATTATTATCTTATCAAGATAAACAAACAAATTCCAATATAGATTAATGTGCTATATATTGGTTATCTTTAGTTAAAAAGATAAGTATCCATAATTAATTAATCAGATGACAGGGGCGAGAAAACCAAAAAGTAAATGTCTATAATGAATAATACGTGTCACCATATGGTTTCTTTTATTATATGTATAGACCATAAAATCTTAATATTTAAAAAAAATATTTTTTAACGATCCTCAAAATTCTACAACAATATTTATCAACCTAAAATTTTGATATTGACAATAGATGCACATGATGAGTAGAAAAAAACATTTCTACTAAAAAGTAATAATCATTTTTTTTAAAGCAATTTAAAGTGAGAAGATTATATTTTTATTATTATCTTGTTAAGATAAATAAACAAATTCCAATATAGATGAATGTTCTATATATTAACTGTGTTTAGTCAAAAAGATTAATATGAATAATTAATTAATTAGGAGAGACACGGAAAAACCAAAAAATAACGTCTTCAATGAATTACACGTGTCACCTTATGGTTTTTTATTACATGTATACATAATACAAACTACTTTATAATTATTGAATTAAACTAATTGTGAACTAATATAAAAAATTACTAATATATGAATATCTAATTTGCAGATATAAATTTTAATTTATATATAATATCAAATTTGCATATATAAATTTTAATTTATATATGATTGTAATTTACACATACAAACAATAAAATTATGATAATAATAAATATGAAGATGTCTCAAAATGTTAATAATGACGTATTATTATATATATTTATTTTATAAATAGTGGGTTATAGTGGGCGATTTTGTAGGAAAAAAATACATCCTTTGTTTGTATATTTAATCATATAAATTAAACATGTCAATAGATCTTAAACCATTTCAACCTTAATTTCATTTTAAAAGTATGATATGTAAAATAAAGAAATAGATTTTTTATTAAATAATTAACTCACACACTTACTAATCATACTCCAAAATTTACATATTTAGTCATTAATAAGGCTAGAACTCTCAAGTTCATAAAAACAATACATATTTTCAACACCTTGATACAACATAAAAAAATAAGTATTTTCAACACCTTGATACAACTAGGCTACGAGCCCTTTACTACAAATAAAATAGATAAAATAAAGAAAATAACATATGTTTATGGTGTAGGACTGACTTTCGATATTTTTGTTTTATTTATTACACATAAGTTTGTGTTTATATAAGTTCCGAAATTAGATATCAAACAATTTAACACTATATTGTAAATCTTAAAACTTTATGTCATCCACTAGAAATGAGTGGGATAGAAATTCAATTAACCAATAACACTAATACGAGTTGTACAGAGTCACATTATATTATAACGTACAATAACACATCATGTATTTTTTTTAATGGCAATGCTTACTGACTTTTAATTTACACCGAATTAATTTTAATTTACTTCTTCTTTAGGTTTGAATCCAAGACCTCGTACTCCGAATGACCTATGATGGGCCTTGTTATGTCATTTTAGTTCATTTAAAGCCATATAAGTTTGTAGTGGGTCACTTTATATTGTAACGCACAATAAAACATCTTGCATGTTTGAAATGGATCATACTAGGCCATGATAGCTCTTAATGACCCATTATGCCCTTTATTATGTGATATTAGGTTTTAAAAGGTTATATAAGGCCCTGTCTGGTTGGCAGAATTCACAGGTATTCAAATAAGAATTGGAGTTAATTCCATGATGTATTATGTTTGAATGATAAAAGATGGAATTGCATTTGGAGTTAAATCCAACATATAGTGGATTCCAACTTTCCTTCCACCTAATGATGGAATAAAAACATTTCATTGAAATGTTTCAACTTTACCAGAAAAAAAACCCTTATCTCATTGCTAAAAAAACGTAACACCCCGAAAATATTATATATAAATATAATTATATATTTATATGTGTATATATATATGGGTTAAGATCAAATAAAAAGTTTATTTTGCCTAAGTAGGATGAGAAGGAATCTTAACCATTCATTTTTGAAATCAATGGTTAAGATGAAAGTGTAGGAGAAAGGAGGAGTGCAAGGGTATCTTGGGAAAATCCTATTTATGGACTTTCTCTCTCCACATGCAAAGCACATGCATATTTCACCCCTATTTTTTAAACGTTCATAACTTTTTTATACGACATTACTTTTTCATAAAAATTTCACCATAAAATCGAGCGTCTTTTTATCTTTAATTTGAGTACCATATTGCTATATAAAATATGAAGACTAAAAAAACCCACTAAAATGTGTTGTATTTCTATGTTGTATAACATTTTTTTGTGCTGGATTTCTGTACTAAATTTTTGTACTAAATTTTTTGTGATGAATTTTTTTGTCTTAAATTTTTTTTCTCAATTTTTTGTACTGGATTTTTTTGACTAATTTTTTTGCTGAATTTTTTGTGCTATATTTTTTGTACTAAATTTTGTTGTGCTATATTTTTTTGTACTACATTTTTTGTGCTATATTTTTTGTACTAGATTTTTTGTGCTATATTTTTTTGTACTAGATTTTTTGTGCTAGATTTTTTTGTACTAGATTTTTTTTTGTATTTTTAAAAAACAAAAGGGGTGCCACATGTCATTTTCACTCCTATTTATAAGGACCAAAATGCCCTTGATTCCTACTTATTAGGAGTGCCACATGTCATCATCACAATCCTTCTTAGGCTACTTAGGCAAAATCCACTTTTTAGTGGATCCTTCCCCATATATATATAGGGTCAGGATCATTTCAGAACCATAAATATTTACAGAACTCGCACAACTCCTAATAAACAATCTTTTTATTTATATATTTTTATGTTTAGGATAAGTTTATCATTTATTATGTGTATTTTTACGATTACATACATGTTAAGAGTAATTTTATCATTTTTTTATATGTAATTTTATAATTACACATATGTAAACTAGTTTTTTTTACATATATGTAATTAGTTATGACACATATATATAATTTTGGCAATTAAACATATGTAAACTACTTTTAACATGTATTGAATCAAAGAAATACATATAATAGATGATAAAAAGATCATAAATACAAAAACTCATATATAAAATGATTGTTTATTAGGAGTTCTGAAAGTTCTGTAGTTATTTAGAGTTCTTAAATGAACTCAACCCTATATATATATATAGGGAGGAGTTCATGCGAGAACCGCGGGAACCAATGTGAACACAAACTAAAATAGCTAAAAAAACCTAACCCCCACCCCCCCCCCCCCCCCCAAAAAAAAACCTAACCCCCCCCTCCCAAAAAAAAAAAACCTAAACCCCCTCCCCCACCCCCCAAAAACCTAACCCCCCCCCCCCCCAAGCTAAAATGCTAAAAACTAAACCCCCAAAAAACCTAAAAAAATAAAAAAAAAATCTAATTTTTTTTTTAATATTTTTTATGCTCAAATCGCTACTTTTAGTGGCAAAAAAAATTTTATAAAAAAATTTTATAACAAAATTTTTAATTTTTTTTATTTTTTTTTTGGCTTCGAAAAGTAGCGATTTTTATATAAAAAATATTTAAAAAAAATTTTGTGTGATTTTTAGCTATTTTTAGGCATTTTTTTTTGTGTTCACATTGGTTCTCGCGGTTCTCGCAATAAGAGGTGGTTCTTGCATGATCTTCTCCCTATATATATATATATATATATATATAGGGAGCCGCTAGAATGAGAACCACCACGAGTTATGAGAACCACGAGAACCGCGCCCCGCGGGTGGCCGTCGGCGACGAAATTTTTTTTACACCTAGATCCGTATATTTTAGCGGGGGGTTTAAATTTTCGGTTCAAACGGCGCGCCCGAGGGGGTAGTTTTTTACGCCCAAAGTTTGGTAAAAAAAAAAGAAAAATTAAAAAAATTAAAAAAACCCAAACTTTGGGCGTAAAAAACTACCCCCTCGGGCGCGCCGTTTGAACCGAAAATTTAAACCCCCCGCTAAAATATACGGATCTAGGTGTAAAAAAAATTTCGTCGCCGACGGCCACCCGCGGGGCGCGGTTCTCGTGGTTCTCATAACTCGTGGTGGTTCTCATTCTAGCGATCCCCTATATATATATATATATATATATATATATAGGGTAGGGTTCATGCGAGAACCACCCTTATTGCAAGAACCAATGTGAACATGGGGCAATTTTGTAAATACCAAACAACTTTAAAAAACCCGCTTACCTGCTTCCATTTACTATCGGACTTCAAACAAAAGTTAAATTACATTTAATACAATTTTTCACGTCCACTCTCCAAACTCTGATTACATCCAAGTATCTCAACATTTCTCAACCTGTATCTATCAAGAATTCGTCGATTACAATCGATTTCATCATCGTCTCGAATACATCATCACTTCACCATCATCAGTTCACCATATTGAAGCATCTGGATTGAGATTTTATCTCAGATTTGAAAATTTACCATCAGATGTTTCATATTTCATCATATAATCGAGGTTAGTTCCCAAAATTCATCTAGTTATTATAAGAATAGATGATTCAATGAGTGTCTCACTACGACGGTATCGCCGGAATCAGTCGCCGTCGGAATCGCCGCCGCCAACGGAACCGTTGACGGATTTGTAATACAGATATTTTCAAATTAATCGAGACACAGTTTTCAAGTTTATACAATTCGTTTATATTGTTATATGATAGATAATCTGTTGTTTGTACTTTTATATGATAGATAATTTGTCGATTCAAAATTCGTTTTGTATTGTGTGATATATAGCTATGCACATGTGCATATTTTGACATCATAGGTTTAACAGAATTGGCTATTAAGGTAATTCTTGTGTAATTTGTGATTATGCACATGTGCATAGATTGTAATAATAAGTCAATATGCACATGTGCATAGTGTGCAATAACATGTGAATAAGGTAGTTAATGTTGATGCAGATGACATTGAATAAGGTAGTTAGTTGTATTTTGGTGTGATGTATAGTTATGCACATGTGTATTTAATGTTAGATTATGTTAATATGCACATGCGCATAATTTGTCATAATAGGTTAGATTATGTTAGATTAT
The DNA here is from genome assembly GCA_030545235.1 of Helianthus tuberosus. Classification (NCBI taxonomy): domain Eukaryota; kingdom Viridiplantae; phylum Streptophyta; class Magnoliopsida; order Asterales; family Asteraceae; genus Helianthus; species Helianthus tuberosus. The sequence goes on from CM060359.1 coordinate 181,151,392, forward strand.
GTTATGTGATATATAGATATGCACATGTGCATAGCTTGACAAAATATGTTAATATGCACATGCGCATAATTTGTCATAATAGGTTAGTAAGGTATTTAACGTTTATCCACATGTTCATTGTAGATCATCAATGGGAAAAATCGAAAAAAGTAACATTTGTATTAAAGTCAAGGGATGAAGGGTCATTAAGAATGCCGGACGTAATGGACGCAAAGGAAGACGAATATGTGAATGTTAAACAAAAAGGTTAGAAGCTGTTGATTATTTAGTATTATTATTTTTTTAGTAATTAAATCTGAGTTTATGCACATGTGTAACATTGTATTACTTTTTTTTTTTGTTAATATTATAAGTTGTGTAAACACATTAAGTTTATAAATGTAGGTGTGCATTAGTATCTATGAACTTTTATAACATGTTTTATTTTCTTTGCACATGTGCATCATTGTGTGGGAATGCAAAAATGCGGTAGGTTTGGTAAATTGTATGATTTTGTTTATTATTGTAGATCAACGATGGAAAAAACGAAAAAATGTTCCATTTATTATAAAATAAAGGGAGTAAGGATCGAAAAGAACGTGAGATGCTACGGAGGACGAGGACGGACGTAATACTGAAACAAAAAGTTAGAATAGGTTGCTTAATATTTAATGTTTCAATTGGGTAAGGATGCACATGTGCATTATTTTTTAGTTTTTATGTTAAATGATGTTGTCATTCATTTAAACACATATATTATACCATATGCAGATGTAGATATAGGAAAAGACATATAAAGGAGGACAAGTAAATATGCAGATATAGATATAGGAAAATACATACATTGTTACATTAATAACGACACTACTTATGATTTCTGTAAATGCTTAAGTTGTACATAAGTTCTAGTTTTAAAACGCTCACAGGAGATTAATCTTTTTCCAATTGGGTGTTAACTGATTAAATGTTGTAGGTGACACCTAACCTGTATGGAAGCCTAGTTGCAAACACTGCTGCTGGTATTGCTAGCGGTACTGGAGTCATGCCAGGAGGTACATAGTCATAAACCATATATTTAAATCCCTAAACCCTTTTTGCAATGATGATTTGTAGTAATAAAGTTTTTGCAATCATATTTACAGGTAACGTTGGCACGGAGCACGCGATCTTTGAGGAGGTGCATTAGCCGGGAATGTTGGGAAACCATCAATGGTTGAGAAAAAGATAGCAAACCCAGTGGCTCTGCTTCTTTCATCAGCCATGATGCTGAGACATCTTCAGCTTCCTGGTTATGCAGATCGTTTATAAACTGTAGTGAAACGCATTATCTACGAGGGTAAATACCGAACAAAAGATCTTGGTGGACGTAGCACAACACAAGAGATTACTGATGCAGTCATATCTGCACTTTCATGACTTGAATCATTATCTGATCTTGTAATTATTCTTTGTTACAACCGACAATTTTGCCAAACATTTTAACTAGGTTTTGGTTACATACGTGGTCCAACAGAAACCCACAAATTATTGTTGAACCCGTATCTTGAATAAAGTTTAAATCAATGACATGATATTTCGTAGATGAAATGTGACGCCAATATTATCACACTGAAAAATAGGTGGAACAAAAAGAGTAAAAGTGTGTAATTTGAAAATGTATACATATTGGTAATATTTTTATACATTTGGTATGGTAAGGAGGTTTTTGTATACACATGTGCATAATTTGAAATTGGTAAACACGTTAGTAATATATCCACGGATGGTAATGTAGATGGAAATGAACTGGTATAGTTTATGTTAAAGTGATATGTCATATGCATTATTTAGAATAATAATACATGTTAGGTATTCAGGAATTAAAGTAACGTAGTTTAATAATTTAGTGATAAAAAAGTATCTCATGCAATCATAAACGTCGGAAATTTATAATCATAATATCGGAATACATAGTTTAAATGATGTTTAATCGAGTAGTTAAACGTAAACGTGTAGGTCAAATCGAATGTAAACACGTTAAATTAAATGTAAACAATAATTCAACATAATCAAATTGAACACAGACGTTTCAAATTAAATGTAAACAAGTTCAACATATATGAGTGTTTCAGCTTTTGATGTTTCAACTTAAATGTAAACAAGTTCAAAAAAACAAACACTACGTGTTTCATGTCCTTGAGTCACCCACATATAACATCCATAACATCATATTGTCTATTTTCTGTTCCTTTTTCCAGTTGTTGAGCACACCCCAACATTCCTATTACTTCAACGCCTCTTCATCTAACATCTGCTTAACTCTTTCATCTTTGCTTAACTCTTTCATCTGTTAATCCATGTATTTTTTTTCCATAGATGATCTACAATGAGCATGTGTATCAACATTAATTTATGATCAACATATAAGATATGCACACGTGCATCATTATATACATGTGCATAAACATTAAATACCTTAATAACCTATGTTGACAAACTATGCACATGTGCATATTAACATATTCTGTCAATCTATGCACATGTGCATAACTATATACCACACAATTATACCTTATTAACATATTCCAAGATGAGATACACATTCGCATAACTGTAACATCAAAAGCTGCATATACTCCACCGATGCCTCCCTGGTTGTCGGCTTGTTCTTCCATTGCCAATCTCACACAGTGACCTCCCCTATTTTTTGTAGTTGTCCGCCACCCAAGACCCTTTGTTTGCTGCCATTTTGTACATAATTGGATAGTTATCCATAAGGCACTTGTTCAGAATACATACATCAACGATATAGTCTAATTTTCAACATAATGCACATGTGCATATAATTTAATACAACATCATTTACAGTAAATATAACGATTTACAAAGTATATGCCTCATTTACAGTCAACATAATACCTTTAGTCACAAATCGAATGATTTTCAACTCTTGATGTTCTGTATTTGTAGGTATCTTGTGACTATCAACTGTATTATCAGCAGATGGACCAACAATGTCAGCATCAGATGTATGAGGAGGATTATCAGAGAATGTATAAGGAGGAACATCAGATGTGTGAGGATCGACACGTGATGAATCAGATGATGCCATGTAGAGGGTGTAACTGGTGGGTTGTTCGTTGTGAATGCCGCCGGAAACACCGTGCCCGGATGTCGCTACCGTGAACTCCGGTGAGTTACGTGAACGCCGTCGGCTGTCGTCGTCAATGTATACAACAATCTGATCTGATGAATGAAACCCTAATATTAAAAGCTGAAGCTGATGAATGAAACCCTAATATTAATAGCTGTAGATCGTGAACAGAGTGGTGAGAAGAGGGTCGCGTGTTTTTAATAAATACCACATAATTACAATTTTGCCATATGTTCACACTGGTTCTCGCGGTTCTCGCAATAAAGGGTGGTTCCTAATGGATCTTTATCCTATATATATATATATATATATATATATATTGTGATAAATAACATAGGTGTGGTAACCAGGAATATTCAACCTAGTTAAATACAAGTAACTTGTTAGTAAAAGAATGAATGGTGGCATTTCATAACAATACTAAACCATAAGGACTGAAAGTGATCATGTGCCAAACTTAATTAATTAAAAGCTGAGTTTTTAGAAAATTCACACATAATGTGTGTGTGTCGTTTAGAGAAACAGGGGTGAACAACCCTCTTCCACATTAACAAACACAAAAATCTGCAAATCAAAAAGGAAATCAAGGTGATTCCTTGAATGTTGAGAAATTTTGATAATCTAACATCAATCAAACTTAATGTAAGTTACAATTTCACTTTTGGTGAGATTTATTAGTTTAGAGAATCCATGAATTAAGAGGGTTCAATGATTTTGCTACTTTAAGGATGAGCTTTGATGATTGTAAGTGTGTTATGGTTGCCATGATTATTGATTATGTGAAGTAATTGATATATGACATGTTTAAATGAATTATCTAGTATGAATGAAGTGCGTTTTTAACCTAAGAGTGAAAACCCCTAAATTGATATCTAATAATTGAATGTAATAGTCTTGATAAACTGAAATTACCTGTTAATTGATTGTTACTTGAAGTATGAAATGGTTGACTTGCAATAAGAGGGTAAGAAGTTAACAAATTGAGCTAATAAGAATAGCTTAAAAATTATGCACATAAGGTGTTTGGTGAAATGCCTAAGTGAAAGCTAGATGCTAACAACTTATGAAAAACTTTGGTCAAAAATCCTATTAATGGTTGCTACCAAGTATTGGTAAAATAGCCTTATAGGATGGTGTCCTAATGATTAATTGGGTTGTATATGATAGGCAACTCAAGTGATACATAGGGAGACCAAATGGGAAAGGATACTCGTCTCAAAGGGAAGCTTATTAGATTATGCAAGTAACGTAATACTTAATCACATTTAATTCTTAGTATTATGCACTCTATTAGGTAATCAAATATTACTTATTAGGACGTTAAAGTAGTTAAAATTAGCAACCACCAACCAAGTGGTTGCCAATGACTCTTAGATCAAATGGTTTGAGAGAAGGCATCTCATGACCATCCAATGTGGAGGATATGGGTTTGAGTCCCACTAGGTGCAATTTGCTCCAGGTGAGCCAGTGGTTTTATTGCAGTGGGTCTTAGGGTGGTGGGTTTCCCCTAGAATGGTAGCGGGCCAGGTCATCAACATTGTATGTGTTTGCAGGGCGTGGATGGCCTTTCGCCAATGGGTTTACCCGGGTGGCCAGGCTTATATAGTATTCGTTGGCCTTTCAAAAAAAATCAACCAAGAGTCTAAGATACAAAGAAATCGCCAAAATCAGCAATCAATAAGATTATTAATAGAAAATTAAGAATTAGAAATCATCAACCAAGAAATAAAGAGACTATAAACTTAGAAACAATTAGTGTATTAAACAAACATCTATGAGTTTGAGAAGTGAAAGCCCCGTTAAAGATTCTGAGCGAGTGATTGATGCGTGAATGTTGATGTAAGATTTGGATATGCGGTTTGCTTTGAATTTTAAAACAAAAGGCATGATCATAAAACTTTTAAATCGCATTTAAACACTACATAGTTGTATTTCATAGCGGATGTGTTATAGGTTACTTGGTAGCATTGCATATATTACTTTGTTAACACAAATTACACATTCTTTTATACTGTGAGCGTTTTTTACTTTGTTGAACCTTTTTGTATTTTCTCGATTATACCACACTGAATAAAGGTGTACCAAATATTTAGGGGAATCTGGGTCTTAGTTATCCTCCACGATAATAACCTGGATCTTTAAACTGCAAACAAAACACCGTTAAGTTTGCCACACGAATTGGGTTGTCCCTGTGATCGCCCTCCAGCATGAGAATAAGTATCTGCTTAGGAGATTAAAGGTGTATGTGAAATTGAGAGAGAGATAGAGAGATTGCATAGCATTTCCGTTAACATGCCTTGTATTTCAGTGTTTGGTTGTTTAGGGCTTTCCCCTTAGGAATTAGGATTCTTTCCCGAAAGGTAGGAGATTTAGTATTATGTTATTTAATGATGTATATCATATATAATTCTGAGAATTCCTGAATAACCGATTTTGAATGGGTGTTGACCTATTTAATGTAGGTAAACCGGGTCATAACTCGTCACACATCATTATGTGACGTAGACAATAATATATAGAACTTTCTAAAGGAATCACATCAAACCCATGAGGGAAATTGTGATACGCCATAACTAATGGGAAAACACGTCTATAATTACATCATTATTTTTGAATGTATAGCAACAAATAAAAATATAACGATTAAAGTAAATCGCAAATCTATACAATGTTACGTAAATTTAAAAAAAACGTAGAAAAACTGAACATAAATTTCTTAAAAAAATACCGTTAATTATGAACTTACACACGGTTGAGTGATAGTTTCTAAAAGTGTTTAAATATCCATTTTAAAGCAAAAACATGTGACACAAGTTAAGGGGGGAACGGAATCCAATCTTCATTCTTCCTCGTGATGTTTACCAATATTATACATGTTTTATGAATCAATTAATCCTTAGTCTATTAGTATTCTACTACACATTCTTTAATGTTTGTTCTTATTCATGTCATAAGTGCATTTGTAGGTATACTTGATAATTTAAAGAAAATTTAGCTAAAAACCAGGTGAACACCGAAGAAAAAGGACTTGGTTGCAATTTTAGATAATTGAAGAAGCATGCGTATGGCCATATGGATGCGTATGGCCATATGGATGCATACATGCCATATGTCGAGAAATCAGGGTGTGTTATCGACAATTGAAGACACAGTACGATTGTATGCCTGCATGCATACGGTGGCACATGTCATGACGCAAATAACCCTAATATGCATCTATTTAGCAACGTAAAGCATTAGAGTAGATATCAATAACAATTTAGTATTAGAAGCAACACATCGTATCATATGGACGATACTTGGTTTTTACCCACTATATTATAGATACGATAGGTATATTTGCCTATGTGTGCAATATTTGAATTTTAATTAATATTATAAATTTAAAACATGACTAAGTGAATCTCATGTTTCTAAAACAAGCGATCTTGCACACACCATCTTACCTTACACACACCGGCCAAAGCCGATATGACCCGTTTCCTTTTAAGGTGTAATGAAATTGTTCATACACCATTAAAATCATGCTAATCTTTGCCAGATTTATTTTTATATGTACATTAACTTCGATAAGTATGTATGTACTTAGATGTAAATCATACACATCTCTCTCTTCAATTTGATATTATACCCGTCTAATATCAAATTCAAATATCACTTTTATCATAACTATAAATTCAAATATCACATTTTCAGATTCGCTACAAATTTAAACAACCGAAAGTAGAAAATGTGTTTGAATATGTACTTATTCTATACAAAAAAGATTATTATTTCAAATCATAATAACTAAACTTTAACTTTAATATATAAACAATTTAAAAATACCATTTTAATTAATAAGCATCACACAAGGCACAATAAAGTTTTATTTGTATCTTCCAATTTTAACCTAATTAAATCGTAAAATTTATACCGGAACTTTGATGAAAACAAACTAAACACACTTGCGTATTTGGATTAAAAAATAACAAACACAAGTTATTAAAATAAAATCAAAATTAAATAAAAATTAAATAGGTTAAACACATATTATTTAAAGGTATAGCAGGTGAAACCGAAAGTGAAAATAAAAAATTATTAAATATAATTACTATTCATTGATATTTTTAATACTATAGTATATAATCATTTTTAATTTAAAATGCTATATAATTTAAGATACTCATAAATATTATATATTTTTATCATATCATCTATTTACTTACTCATATATATATATATATATATATATATATATATATATATATATATATATATATAGAGTGGGGATCCTACGGAAAGTGTGTTTTTCCTAGAAAGTCTAGGAAGCGATCTGGGCCATCCAATGGGAGTGTTTAATGGTTGAGATCATCTTGGTGGCATTTTGGTAATATGTGTTTCTTAAAAATAGGATTATTTAATTAATCAGGGGTAGATATGTCATTTAGCTTTTTTTAAATATAGAAATAATTGTCATTCCATAACCACCCCACATTTCTTGCGATTTTCTCTCTCTCTCTCTCTCTCTCTCTCTCCCTTTCTCTCTCTTTCTCTCTTCCTTCTATCCTTCATGAAGAAACACATCAAGAAAACACATCGTATTAATCTACTTGCTGTTAAAACACAGCATCAAGAAATCCTCCAGCATTATCAGCATGGATGGTAAAACACAGCGTATGAATCTGCTTGTTGTTAAAACACAATGTCAAGAAATCCTCCAGCATTACCAGCTTGCTAATCTGCTTGTTGTTAAAACACGGCGTCAAGAAATCCTCCAGCATTACCAGCATAGATGGTAAAACACAGCGTATGAATCTGCTTGCTGTTAAAACACAGCGTATGAATCTGCTTGAATGCTAAAACACAACTGTATGAAACTGCTTGCTGTTAAAATATAACTGTATGAATCTGAATGCTAAAACACAACTGTATGAATCTGAATGCTAAAACACAACTGTATGAATCTGCTTGCTGTTAAAACACATCACCAAGAACAAGCTGATGGTTTTGCAGTTAAATGTTAATAACCATCTCCACAATCAACAAGTGTGTTTGAAGCCATGATTTTTCTCTCTGAAAAATTTATTGAATACGAATATTGCTGGTGAAGAAGAAAACGATAGAAAGAATTGTATATACATATGATTTGAATTAGATTTGGATTCGAAACACAACCAAAATTCCGAAAATCATGGACATAATCAGTTACCTTCGAGATCATGCAATGTTAGTTAATGAAATATAAATTCAAAAATAAAATTAAAATGTAAATTACATAATTGCCCGTCTAGTTAAAATAACTCAATGCCACATGTCCAATTCTCATTGCTTCCTAGACTTTCAAGAAAAAATACACTTTCTACCCAACTCCTAATATATATATATATATATATATATATATATATATATATATATATATATATATATATATATCACGCTCATGGCATCATAGTATATTGGCATTTGGGGATGGGATAAAATCTATGGACCATTAGGTTTTGTGTTCGATTCTCACAATGAGTTTTTTTCCATATATATTTGGTTTCCTTCTGAATTGGTGTATGGACATTATTGTCTAATGGAGGTGAGTGTGATCGGGTGATTCCGTTGGTGACACGATAATACTCCAGTGGTCTGTCAGTGACCCAAATTTACCTTTCAAAATATATATATATATATCAAATACATAATAATGATGATAATAAAAAAACATTTCTTAATATTATCACTCACATTCTATAAAAAATATTAAAATTATACAACTAAGAGCATTCACATCCATTCCATCATTTTTTTTCACCCTAAATTACACTAAAAAACACTACATATTCTCTCTCGTTTTCAATTAAATAATATTCTTTTATAGCTTTATCATTACCTTTTATCTCTCCTCCACTCACAACCACTTTCAAAATATATTAAAAAATTATAGGGCGTGAACAATGTCTCCTCAAATATACAGATGAATAGTAATATTTTCTCTCTCCTCCACTCACAACCACTTTTTATACTTTTTATATTATAAAAACTGCACTCATATATTTTAGTGGGTTGAATGTGAGTGCTCTAAGGATTTGTAAAACTTTCTAAACTAAGGGGCTGTTCGACAACTTCTGAATAGTTAAGTGTTGAACCAGTAAGAGATTTGAACCAATAAGATGCCTAAACCATTAAGATCCAGTATAATTAAGCGTTCAAAGGCAAATATCTGACCAATTCAGATTAGAAGTCTTAATCATTCAGACTCAGTATAATGTTTAACCTTTCTGAGACAAATGTCTAAACAATTCAGAAATCTGCTCGCGAAACAAACAGTCTAAACCATTAAGTATTAAACCAGTGTCTGAATCATTAAGAGCCACTAAATGATATCAAGCTTGAAAGTTGATAACTGCTTTTTTTTTTAATTAAAAAGGTTAAAAAAAATTAGGAACAGCTGTCATTTGTCATTATCTAAATTCAAAGCTTTTTAATATTTTCTTTTAATTGCAAATTACTTAACAAACAAACACATATCTTTTATTTTCTAATTTCTATGACACATTTCAGGCTTTTGTAAAAAAATAAAGTTGGTTACGTTCTACTATTTTCGTATAATAAAAACACTTAAACTAACTACATGATTACATTATCTTTATAATAAATTATCACTTTCAAAAACATATGTCAAACAAATCCCCATATCATGAATTCGACTAAGTTAACCATTAATTAATTAACATGTGACCTCATCTTGAGTATTTTCGTAAAAAAAAATTGTGACCATCTATCACACTAGTTTAACCTTAGAGTGATATTTACGCAATTCGAGCTTTACGTAATTCGAGTTTGTCTGATAATACACCCAAACCTTGTGAATTTAGTCAGTCAAACGTCATTATTCAAAATTAAGAAAAACTAACTGAAAAACTTTAACAAAGTTATTCATGAAATTAAGGTGATAAAAACAAAAGAATTTCTTACAAACAATATTGTAATATACATTATAACTTGTACATTTTGAAATCTATTCTAAGTTAGCAAGTAATCCAGCTAAGTTAGTATATATACATATATATATATATATAGAGAGAGAGAGAGAGGGGGTCAGTTAACGTACATTACGGCTTAACGTACATCACGTACGACATGTAATTACGTACGTTCATTTCAAAAATCACGCACGTTATAAACTAAAAAACCCAAATCACGCATGTTGGAAAACATTAATCACGCACGTTATACACATAATCACGCACGTTATCGTACGTGATATACGTTAAGCCATAATGTATTTTACACTTTTCCTATATATATCATAGTCACCCCATATGAAATGCCATTCCTCCTCACTCACTCTCTCTAGACTTTCTTTTCACCTTCTTCTTCAAAACTTAGAAACATGGATAACAATGGCGGAAAAGAAATGAACAATATGTATCCATCTGACTTCATGTTAGAACTAGAAGACATGAACAACCATGATTGGGACTTTGTGTTCCCAAACCAACTCGAAAACAATCTCTCCTTTTCACCTATGTTTGGCAATAATCATGCTTTAGAATTCGATCAATCAAACATGTTTCAAACCAACATGTTTCAAACCACAGTTGGACCCTCAAGTTTACAACCATTACAAAACGTCCCTTCAGCAGAACCAAATTCTTCGTTTCAGTTAAGGGAAGTTTTGGCTGTTCCTGATGAGCTGAAGGAAGTAAAAGCCACCGAAATCGGTTCTGGTTCTGGTTCGGGAAGGAAGAGAAAGAGAGGTGATCCGGCAAGAAATTTATTGGCAGAAAGGAGACGCCGAGAGAAGTTGAATGAGAGATTACTTGCCCTCCGGTCTTTGGTACCGAATATAACAAAGGTAAAAAAAAAAAAAAAATTAGTGTAATAGAATGTGATCAAGAGTTCATCATGCATGGAATATGTTTATGTAATCATGTTATTATTTCATGTTTCTAATTACATATATAATGTTGAACAGATGGACCGCGCGTCTATCCTTGGAGATGCGATCGCGTATCTGAAAGATCTTTCTGAGAAAATTAATAAACTTGAGCTCGAGCTTAACCCGGGTCGTACAACCTCTTTGCTGCCTCCAGCCGCCGCCCCTACTACCGCCGCTGGTCCTTCAAACATTGGAGGACAGGTTTCTCCACATCCAATTAGGGTATGTTTCACACCTTTATTTTAGGGCCCCACTAAGGGGAGAGGGGTATTTGACACAAACCCTAACGTTCAAAACTAGGGGTTATGACGCAAGCTGTAACCTAAAAATGCGGTTTGAAATTATATTGTTATTGAAATGTGTATAACACAGACCCTTGATTTTATTTTTTTTCTTTTTGGTAGACTAATTTATTTTTGTGTTATATGTAGATCGAGGTGAGACGGAGTGAAGGTGGGGTGGTTGTTATACACATGAGTAGCGGTTGGAGACCGGGTTTGTTGCATTCAATCACAAAGACTCTCAATGATCTCGGTTTAGAGTTGCAACAAGCGGTCGTTAGCTCTTTCGATGGCTTTATACTCGATGTATACCGCGCTCAGGTACTAGCTTAAAAACCTTATTGTGAAGTTTTTGTAACAAAATAATTTTTTTTGTAACAAAATAATTTAACATGTCCATAGTGACTTTATTAATTAATATTTGGTTTAATGTTTGAATTTTTGGTTTTTGCAGCAAAGCCGTGAAGTGAATGAGGATCAGATAAAGGCGAAGCTGCTTGAAACGGTCGGGAACCATGGTGTGGTGTAGCTTGTGAGCGGTTAAGGCGGTCGAGTTCTAGTAGAAGAAGTGTTTATCTGGTTTTTCAGCTATTTTGTGTTTTTTTTTCGTTCACCAAACTTATGTTTTCTCTATGAATAAATGTTATTTGTAAGTATATGGGAGGTCTTGCATGTTGAATGCTTTATAATCTGCAATAACCAAGTTCAGGTTAACTTGGCCCAAAAGTATTTTAATTTAAACTTTTAATTATTTCATATATTTAAATGCTTTGAATATAAATTAAAATTAAAAAAACATAGTTAAAATAAAACGATAATTTTAAAATAAAGATTACGTAATTCAAAGTAAACATTAATTATAAAATAAAAATTGCACACTATTAAAATGTATAAAAAAAAACACATAATTAAACATAAATAAATGGAAAATACATAATTTAACAAACATCCTTAAAATTTGTCATGCCGAAACGTGTTTAAAGTCATGGTCGTAGATATGTTTGTATTCGAAAAGGGTCACTTGAATTACATCATCTTCCGTTAGCTCACCCTCGGCATTTTCCCGTCGGAAGGTGGGTCAGTTTGGAAGAGTGGACGAGGGGAAAGGGTTTGACGGTGGGTCCCTTGTGGACCCCTCTTGATTTTTAATAATAAAAAACTTAAAATTGTTTAATTTTCAATAAAGTAAAAGTGTAAAACCTAAAATAACAATAACATAATTCTAGAAAACAAATATATAAAATAAAAATAATACAAATTAAAAAAGCATATTATTAAAATTAAAAATAACGCACAAACTAGATAATTAAACCTAAACAAACCACATAATTAAACCTTAACACACAAGATTATCAAATCTAAACAAGATGAGATAATTAAACTTAAACAAACAAGATAATTAAACATAAACAAAACCACTAATTAAAACTAATCATCAACCCCTGAACCGTCGGAATCGGCATCCAGAGGAGGAGCATGTTGCATAGGGGGGTGGTTTCTTATTAATTGTCAGGACGAGATGTGACAAAATCTTCTATTGTGTATTTTTCGTATTCCCGACGGGCCCGGACAATCATTTGTGCCTCTGTTATGCCGTCACCTTGAGCCATCAATGCATGAAATCTGAGCACCTCCACGAACATATTATGAAACCTTGACAAAGTGACGTACACATAGCGATTGATTTCTCCTACACGTTGATGGAGTCCTTCAAATAAGGGCTCTCTTATTCAAACAACTCCTCGTCTATTATCGCAGAAGTCCATCCAAGAGTTGACCAGAGCTATGCCTTTATCTTGAGCCCAAGGGTTTCTTGCCATTTATTGATGAATCTTTGTAGCGAATTATTGGTTGAGAAGTGCACATGTTGGTTGAAATACGTATTGAATTTATAACCAATAGATAGTAGTCGTTTGAAAAAAGAGTCGTTGCAAAAATTAAATATTCTTTTTTGCTACATTATTTGAATTTATTATTAAACAAAATACTAGATAATGAAATAAAAAATAATATAAAATAAATAATAAATAAATTATATTGTTATGAATTTTATTTTTCCATATTTTTAATATTTTAATAAAATAATGCTAAATATATAAATAAAATAATTGTTTATTAGTGGTTCTGAAAGTTCTGTAATATTCCGAGTTCTGAAATGAACCCAACTAGTAAAGATCATTTCAGAACTCTAAATAATTACAGAACTTACAAAACTCCTAATAAACAATCATTCTACTAATATATTTTTATATTTAACATTGTTTAAGGGTATTTTTTTATTATTTATTATGATTATTATTCCATGTATGTTAAGAATAGTTTTATCATTTTTTTCATATGTAATTTTATAATTACATATACGTAAATTGGTTCATTTACACATATGTAAACTATTTCCTTTACACATATGTAAATTAGTTATTACACATAACTAATTTGGTTTTTCATATATGTAATCATAAAAATACATATAATATATCCTTAAATAATGTTAAATGTATAAATAAAACAATTGTTTATTAGTGGTTCTGAAAGTTCTGTAATATTCAGACTTCTGAAATGAACCAAACTCTAAGTAAATAAATTATAAATAGTTTAAATAAAAGAAAAATGATGATAAGGTGAAGGTTTAGAGTGGTTTAGTGTTGTAGGAAAAAATATGATTTGAAATAGTGGTGGTTTGGAATAATGTGCTATGCTGACGACGCAAGTCTGTATTTCAATTCTACAATTCTCAAAGAATTAATAGAGTAATTGAATTCTCGTCAGTATTTTGATTTGTATCGAATTAAAATAATAGAGTAGATATTATTTGGGGTTATCAAATTTGGGAATACTTCATGATTATCTCACAAATAGTTTAAAAGGTAACAAATATGTTTTACAAATTCAAAACAATATAACAAATATGTTTTACAAATTCAAAACAATATACAAAACTGATATAGAAAGATTTGTACTTTTTTGGGAACGAAGGAATAATATTTTTCTTTTTGAAAATCTAGTTCAACCACTTGCCGAAACATAACCAGCCTGGACATAACCAACCCAAATAAAGACTATGTTATAATAAATGATTTAAAACCTAAGGAACCTTATTGCTTGAGTGGAAGATAAATTTCGAAAAAACCTTTTTTGGAACCTAGTGATGAATATGATGTAGTAGAACACACATCCATAAATCGATTTGATTCCCTATGAGTTCTAGTCTCAATAAGACTACTAATTCTTACTGTTCATATAGTATGATATGAATATACCACATCAATTCGTTATGTATGGATGATGAGATTTCATTGATACAGAGCTAATTCCAATAGACTTATTGGAGGGTCCCATTGGCGTGCATCCAGTAGGAATTGAACCTACGAATTCGCCAATTATGAGTTGGGTGCTTTAACCATTTAGCCATGGATGCTTAGCGGACATATGTTGAAGAATCCTATAAACCCGGCTTTTGTAAACGTGCTTTGTTCGATAATAACGGTCTGATGTTGAGGAAATTGGAGGCAATCAAGTGAGTGTGATATCGTGGAAATAAAGACATTCGTAGCGAATCTTCAAAAGAAAATCTAATCTAGTCTTGTTGCTTGAATTGTGTTTAGATTTGGTGATAATATTTGAATTGTCAAAATAACGTTAACTTTAACAAATATATAGATGCATAAGCTAGCCTTGTTACTTGAATCAGTGAGAAATCCTGAAACTCCATGTTTCGAAGCATGTTTAACTTTAGTAATAACGGTCTAAGCTCTTATTCTACCTATGAATTTGGAAGTATGATATACATAATATAAATGATCTCAAAAAAAAACTTAAAATCACATTGTTGATGGAAAAACCCAAGAACCCCACTTTTTCAAAGTTCTAGGATTCGACCATAACAACTAGATTGTTTAAACGTTGATGAATATGATGGTAATAAAGCCCAAGTATACATTTTAGAAAGAAAAAAAGTTATATTACCTAAACCAACATTGTTGCACGAATCGGAGATAAACCCTACTCCCAGAAACATTCATAAATTTAGTAGTAGTAGTTTGAGTTTTTAATCTAAATTGGAGCTAATAGGGTTAGAATGATATCGACGAAAGTACATTTTTACAAACATAATCCAACCTACGAATTCGCCAATTATGAGTTGGGTGCTTTAATCATTCAGCCATCTTGTTTGTATTAATGATTAATCCCCCCCCCCCCCCCCCCCGAAACATATTTGGATTATGTCATAATAATTTAATTGTCTACTTAGTGATGAATATGTAGTAACACAACATGAATCATATATGTACCTTTATTGAATTGTTAAGGACCTAGCTAAGCCAACTTTTATAATTATGGTCGAAATAAAGCATAACAAATATGTGTGAAAATAAATTTCAATTGTAATGAATTTCTAAAAATCTAAGACAACCTAGTTTTTGAATACTGAAAAACCTAAGGCTTTAATCGTGGACACGTGTTCAAAGTCAAAATGACGGTTTAACCTATAACCTAATGAGGAACTTGAAGATAAGGGAGGGGGTGGTCACTATTGATAAAATTTCATCACTCACAATATCCAATCATGTTCCGTCATGTCAGCAACCATTTTTCCATCACTCACAACTTTTTTTAGTGGAGGTGGTCATAACTCACCACCACACCCAACAATTTCCCCACAACCAACAATTACACTCACAAAAAAAAAAACATCACGGCGTTGTAAAAATAACGAAATCGGGTTTCGTTATTATATAACATGTCATACTTGGAGGTGGGGGTGGGATTTTGTGATGTTCCACGCGTTGAAGTTTCTATCACTCGTTATATAACGAGGTGCCCCCTGTGGCCTAAGAAAGCGTGAGAAATATGCTTGAAACACTTTAATTAGAGAAACGTAAACCAACATTGTTGCATCAATCTGAGACAAACCTAACTTTCTAAATACATAAACTTTGTAGTAATAGTTTGATGTATTAACCTAAAGAACTTTGAGCTTTAGAGTTAGAATGATATGCATGAATGTACATTGCCAACTTTGTTGTTTGCATAGTGATAAATCCCAAAAACTTCTCTTTAAGGAATATATTTTTCACTTGTTTATAACTTTTAAATCCCAAAAACTACTCTTTAGACTAGACGGTATGGGGGCCGGCTGAGGCCCGGCGCTGGTCCCCCACACCGCCCCCCTCGGTTCGGCCCATCCCAAACGGCTCCCACTCGCCGGTCTTGTCGTGCCTCCCTTCTCTCACATATACCTATACATACATACATATATATACATAAAGGGGCTCATCCCCCACCCCCTTAGGTCCATCCCCTTCAAGCCCCTCCTACGTGGCAGTGACGTGACGACCCATCCCCCTGAGGATGAGGCTCTCCATACCCTCCAGTCTTAGGGAACATATTTTTGATTTGTTCATAACCTTTAAATCCCAAAAACTCCTCTTTAGGGAACATATTTTTGATTGTGTCATAATTTTTAGATAGTCTAGCTAGTGTCCTAGTGGTGACTATTTGGTAATAGAGCAAAATAAATGTATATTTAATGAATGATTAAAGACATAAGCCAACCTTCTTCATTGACTTAGTGACGAATCTTAAAAAAGGTTTGCTGAAACGTGCTTAGATTTCTTGGTACAGTTTAGATATTTAACCTAGTGATGACTATGGTGAAAACACAACGCAAGAAAATGTGTTAAAGTAAACTTCATATGTAATGATTATTTAAAAACCAAAATCCGTTGTTTAAATACTGAAAACCCTAAGAATTTACTTGTGGACACGTGCTCAAATTCAAAGATAACGATTTACCCTTTTAACCTAGTAAAAAACTTGGAGGTAAGAGAGGGAGCGATATGCCTAAAAAATTATTGAAATGAATTTGTAGAAACACAAGCCAAGATTTTTGCATGAATCGGAGACAAGCCCAACTTTCGAAAACATGCATATATTTTAGAATGATATACATGAAAGTACATTTAATTGAAACGAAAGTTTAGAAACCTAAACAAAAAATCTGTTGTTTTCACCCATGATAAATTCCCAAACCCCCACTTTTGGAAACATATTTAGATTAGGTCATAGTTTTGAATGTTTACCTAGTGATGTTTGGTAATATAGTGAAATCATTTTGTATTTAGTGAATGATTAAAGATGAAAGCCAACTTCGTTAATTAAAATAGTGACAAATCTCAAAAACATGGTTTCTAAAAACGTGTTTAGATTTGTCATGAGAATTGAGACGTTTAACTTATAGGCACTAGTACACAAACTGTTTAGTAATGCGGTGAAATTGCATTGAAAATGCGGTTGTGGAGCCGCATTAATAATATGTGCACCATTTAATTCTTTCTTTGAAGGTGCGGTTATATGAACCACATCAAATAACAACCGACCCACACCTCCTAATTGATTTTCAACATCCTGCTAACTGAATTCAACCACTAGTAAGCCTCCACCTGGAAACCATACTAGCATCATTTAAACAAAAGACCCACATCAAATAATAAAGCACCCGCACCTTCTAATTGATTTTAATCCTGCTAACTGAATATTCAACCATTGGTAACCCTCCACCTGGACAAAATAACCGCACCAGTTTTCTTAAAAACAAAATATATCTCATTCTTAAATTTATAATTTCCAGGTTTTTCCATTTACATATTTTCCAATAATACTATTAAACTAAACAGACATATATGGATGATAAAAAATACCAAACAAAAGATTCTAACTTATATAAAATAACAAGGCTTCCGGAATTAAACACAAAACATAACGTTTCCGGAATTAAACACAAAACATAACGTTTCCGGTTTTAAACACAAAACATAACGTTTCCCGAATCAAACACAAAACGTATACAACCTGATAAAGTGACATGTTTTCCAAATGAAGCTAAAAGAAGTTTGCAACCCAAAAATGTCAAACGGACGACTTCATACCCCTTGCGACTCAACCGATCACTTCAAACCATGCATCCCAATCCGTAGAAACCGCCTAACAAAACAACAAAACATAACGTGACATTAACAAAATGAGCCTTAAAAATATAAAATTAATGCGCTAATACACTTTGGGATTATACGTACATGTTTACCAAGTTTGACCCGTTTACGTTTTATCGGGTCTTATACTAACACACACATATATACGAGAGAGAAAATAACTATTAGATGATAGAATTTTGGCTAACCTTGAGACGCTTTTAGTGATTTCATTCAAGACCATTAAACGCCTTGTGAATCAATTCTGGCATTAACTTTAAGACTAATTCTTCAATTTTTGATTGTGGATGCTTCCCACCTTCTTTCCATAACTAAACATAACTTAATAATCAGGTGAGATTGTAAATACATATAATTTAGCGCAAGAGACAATGCATATACAAAAACTTGCCTCTTTAACAATATCATATTGAATATGCTCCACAAATTCTTTGATATGCTTAATCACCATATAGCCACATTCCCAAGTGTCTTCTTGTTGCTTGCACTGCATTTTGTTCACAATTAATTAGTTATATCCACTTAACTATTTTAAACACAATAAATCATTGATTACATACCTGTACCATTTCCCACTTAAAATATCGCTTCCCAAAAACTTTGTTAATTATGGAGACGAGCGTGTAACTTCTCTTGGTCTTTCCAGTTCTCATGGAGTCAACAATATAGCCACGATAGGAAGTAGGATGAAGAATTATTAGCGACCAATGGCCACTACAAAAAAAGAAATTATAGAACAATTAGGTATGTATTTGTGTTTGTGCAAGTGTATGTATGGTGCAAAAATATACATTACCTTTGTAGATATGGTGCAAGAATGAAGTTTTTCTTTGAATGAAACCAACTTATATCTTTTGTGTGATTCTCAACAACTTTAGATTCTTTAATACACTTTGGACCATTAATTTTCGTGTTATCAAGAAAAGCGCATTGGGAATTGGGCTTCTAAAAAAAAATGCCTAAAATCAAGAACAAAAAAGTATAACAAAGTTAGTACATTAAATAGTATTTAAAATGTTATAGTACATAAAAACAATAATAGCAACTTACATCGCAAACCAATGTAATAAACTGACATCAAGCCACTCGTTCAAAAAGATTTGTAACAATTCGGAATATGGAATGGCCTCAACAACCTGCTCGGGATACATCTCTTTAGGCGAACCAACCCGAACGACATATCTATCACCAATGAGAATTGTTAACTGGTCAACTAAATCTTGAACTGGTTGAGGTCTGCCCTTTATTAATTCCAAGGTTGGAGCTAATGCGGGATCTTCAAATGCAGGCTCGACCATGGTGGCAAGCTCGGCCTCGGACTCGGACTCGGACTCGGTCTCGGTGGTCTCGGTCTCAGAATTGGGCTCGTGTTCGGGATTGGCCTCGGGATTGGGATTTGGTTTGGGATTTAAGGCATGCAACTCAAATGGATTTTGGAAACCAGGTTGTGGATTACTAAAGTTTAATATCTAGAAACAAATATAAAAAAAATTAGTACTTATGCAGCAGCAAACTCATTATTAATCATAGTGTGTTGGTGAATAACTGATTAGCAAACTGATGCAGATTAAACATAGTATGTTGATGAACTAACTGATTCTTTGATTATCAAACTAATGCATTTAAACTGATTAATTGATCAGCAAGGTTTTTAGTAATTACCATGTTCATTAAAGAGCCTTGAACTTCTTCAGGTTGCATCATGACATCTTGAGTTTGGAGTTCTAGATATTGGTTGACTACCTCAGCCTAAAATTACAAACAAATTGTTTTAGTATGAATAAAGTTACAAAAAAAAATAATTTAATACAAAGTACCTGTGAACGATGATATGGCGTCATCACGGTATCATCAGCAGGGATTTGTAGCGAGGCGCCGGTACAACTTGGTGATCCAGCACTCGAGGCCATTCTTGTGGCACTAGTTGACTTGCTTGCCGTCTCTTTGTTCACGAGCTAAACAAAAAAAAACATTGAGTGAAGATTAATATACTAAAATATAGTGTAATATAAAAACAAAATATACCTTTAGAAAATGTCTTGGCCACTGAACGACCTCATGAAACATATCCTTAACATACTTAACTTCATTTGTCCTGGTTACGCTATGGACAGGCAAGTTCCCGTGCATATCAACGATCTTATCCACATTTACCTTGACGCAGCCATCCATTATTGGCTTATGATGTATGACTGACGCTGAGGTTGGCCATGCCATACCATTAGCGACCTCCACTGGCGAGTCGTCACCCACATTCAATAGCAACACACATTGGGTCATGCCCTGCAAAATTATTCAACATTTTTATAATATATAACATATTTATTGAAAAAAATATAAATATATTACCTCAATAGGTGGATAGTCGATGAACCTTCCACCAGAACCGTAACTAGAGCCACAAAACGTTGGGCCCGTGTCGACCCGTGGTGCCGAGCCTCTATCATGGTTCACATTTTTGTACAATCCACCATGAACCCTAGTATGTCCTATAAACTCAATATCAAAAGTAAATCAAGTTCCATAAAAATATTTAACAACTAATAGTAAATAAATATATATATATACACACATATACATAGTCATTACCTATAATATCAGATATCGTCCGCGCTCGACCCCCGTGCTCGGGTCCCAAAAGTCGAACTAGTGGGTCTTCCTAGATGCTTTGCAAAAAACACACTTATGTTCATTCGCATACTCCTTTCTGTACAACATGCAATCATTTGGACATGCATGTATTCTTTCAACTTCCAATCCCATTGGACACATCAACTTTTTTGCTTGGTATGTTGAAATCGGTAATTCATTGTCTTCTGGAAGCATGTCATGCAAAATCACTAATAGACTTGTGAAACTGTTATCACTCCATCCGTTTTTCGACTTTAAGTTAACCAACTTCAACACAGCATCAAGTTTCATGAATTTAGAACCGGTATATAACGGTTTTTTTTCATCTTCAAATAGGTGTTGTAATTTTTCTTGTTCAGCATCACCCATATTAGTCTCTATGTCATGTAACATTTCACTTAAATTATCATTGGGGTCATTTAAATGGTCATCATCGTCATCAAGGTATGAATCGTTGTTGTATGTACTTTCATTAGTGTGTAATCTAGTCGACGATGTGCTCCAATCAAGTAGTGATTCTCCATGCCTTGACCAACAAGTGTATCTAGGCATAATGTTGGACCGGGTTCATCTTTGCGTATAAAGGCGGAATCAATGTACACAAAGTAACAACAGCTTTTTCTCTTTAATTCCTTCTCTATTGATGCTTTCTGAATTGATTTTGACAGAGTTTAGTTACCACAAGCATGACCAGGTTTCGCTCCAAGTTACAGAATGAGATCACATGTGTGTGTATATATACTATGACTGATTTCGCTCATATGGCATGCCATATAAGCGAAACCCCATGTGAACCATATCAGCGAAACCACCTGGTAACCCTAAGAGCGAAACCTCACTAATTATGTACATATGAGCGAAACCTAGTGTACACATAAACGAAATTATCTAGTTAAAACCTATCTTAACTTTCAAGTTCCAATCTCGACTATCTTGACCTAAGACTTGATTCAAACGAAGTCAACAGACATTTCGTGCACCAACAGACTCCCCCTTGGATGTTGACGAAGTCTTCAGCTCCTAGTCTTCAGTCTTGGTCATTTTTCCTTCTCATTTCAGATTGTAACATTGTAAGCATCCATTAATCTTTCTTTTTGATCAGCTTCTCTCTTTGACTTTTAAAAAACACAAACTCATCACTAGCTTTATCATCAGCAGGCTCCCCCTCTCGTCAAACTTCCGTGCTTTTAGGGATCGACACCTAGCTTTCCAGCTTGTCTTCAGACTCCCCCTTAGATTCTGCTCTCGGGATCGTAGTCTGGACTTTTCCTGCAATCACTCATACAACTATAAGTAACAACGTTTTAATCTTCCAGATATCGTAATCTGACAATTCAATCTCCTCAAAATCACTTCTCATGAATTTTGCAGTTTCATCGAATCGTATCGGAAACTAACTCTTATAACAATATAAACATCCAAATCCCCCACAGTTAATCATCCAAGTCCAAATTAATGACCTTGGAGATATAACAAACTGTTTTTGAATTTTTTTTTTTAAATAAATTCAAGTTTCAAATTAATGAACTTGTTTTATTCTCAGAAACACAATCAGCTTACTTAGATTTTGAAACTCAGCACTCAGACATCAGTTGTCGAAAATAAAGCAGAAATCAAAATCTTTTTGTATTTTCTGAAAATATAAAGCAGTAAAGAAATATGTACAAACATATTTACAGACAAGATTTTTGTTTGAGTATGCGTCAGAGGATCATATCAGTTTTTGACAAGTCACAAGTACCGTTGAGCTTAATTACACATTAAGAATTAAACAATTCATTTAGATTGTCGATATACTGGTCTACTTAAATTTTCATACAAATTTCAACTGATTCAAGATACGAATTAGGTATTTTAAGAACTTAAACCCATTCATGTGTCCCACCTCTTGAATATACTCCCGTATCCAGATCCCAATATTCAGTCTTACAGGTAAGTATAACACAAATGATATCTGTAAGGGGTTAATAAATTATGAAAAATCATGAGAGCTCAGGTCAGAACTATCGTTCAGCAGAGAGATCATGACTCAACTTGGGTGTGTCCCCTTTAGAGGATCTTTTTTACAACAGCATTGCTAAGCAATTTTATTGTCTTATCATATATGCTGAGGGTGATGCTATGTTTCAAGCATTTGTGAAAAGTATTATTCGAGGACTAGGTCAGAACTTCCATTCAGCAGAAGTCCCGGAATAATACCCCAGATATCACTGAGTATAAAGACCTAGTATATCAGAAAAAGGGACCTTTCAAACGAGATTTCAGGGGTTACCTATATATCCAAGTAGTGTTCCCCACGAAATAAGCAAGTGTTTTAATTTAGGTTTATATCCCGAAAAAGTTTACTAAGTGTATAAAAACCTATCGACATATCATCAGTGAGACTGTTTAACGCTATATAATCATTACAATTCTTTAGCATACTGTAACTGTCTACTGATGTACTATCATTTCCTCTTTTTACGCAAAACTCAAATTTTTAAATTTTTATCATGTTTTTGGCTTTTTCAAATTTTCTAATGTTTTTGGATTTTCTAATGACAATTTTTCTCCCCCTAAAATGCAAAATCATTAAAAATTTGACAACACAATACTGATAGCTTTGTCTCGCCATCCATTTTCTGCTTAAAGTGCTCTGATTTGCAGAAAATATACATACCCCCATGATTTACAACACATTGATATTTTACAGTTTGAAAACCGTTTTTCAATCTGATGAAAGTAATCATGTTTGTTCAGCCGTGAGGGTTTCGGCGTATTTAATCAACATACATTCAAAACAATATTAAAGACAACATATTTTTGGTTTTTCAAATTTTAACAAACTAAAAACATATTTTTGGTTTTAAATTTTTCAATTTTTAGGATTTTGAAAATATTGTTTATTTATGTACAGAAATTGATAAACTCCCTGTTTAACCAAACCAGGGTTCTGCAACCTCTTCCTGTGCCAGGCTGCTCCAACTACCATTCTCACAATCTTCAGCTTCGTTGAGCACCTGCACATTCAAACTTTATCAATCATTTGAACAATTTAGCCCAGGTCTGTTGGACCTTAGGCATTTCAACACAATAATGTTCATTTAATTTCGGAAACTGTTTGTCATTTAAAACTTTTTCAGCATTGACTTCAACTTTCTCATCTTTTTCCGACGTCACTTGTTTCTTAGCACTCCACATTTGACCTTCCGGAGTACCTCTTTTGTAAAAGTTTGTCTCTTTTTGAACCTTTTGATTTTGAATAACATTTTTAGGTTTCCAAAACTCTTGAGGTTTTGTCATATCAACAGATGTTCTCCAACTCTGTGTTGTTCTGAATCTGGGTGTGTGAGAATTCCAGGTCTGTCTTGAATCGAACCTGTTCGGGTTTGATTTCCAATTTTGATTTGAAGCAAACTTGTTTGTATTGTACCTCCAAGTTTGTTTCGAATCAAATCTGGTTAACCTTTGTTTCACATTCTCAGATTGTTGTTTTTCAACATCAACAGGCTTTGGATTTGGACACTTTCGAGCAACATGTCCAATTTGATCACATTTAAAACACACTTTCTTTGAAACATCCTTGGCCTGTTGTTGTTTCTTTTTCATAGCATCAAACTCCTCATTAGACTGTTGTCCAAATTTGAGTTTTTCCTCTTCTTTCAAGCTTTTCCCTTGAACAAAACTCATCTTTTGTTGCAAATTTGGTTTTTTTACTTTGATTCCAATTCCGTTCCTTTTTATAACCCAAACCAGCCTTCATGTTTTTCTTCTTAAAACCAGGTTTGTTATAAAAAGATTTATGACCTTTACCAGCAAACTTTGGAATCTCAGACTTCTCAATCTCAACCATTTTGAAAACTTTATCAACCTTTTCTGAAATCACATTCTGAATCGGGAATACAACATCTAAGAATAATTTGTCCGATCCAATCATGGTATAAACCAATCCTTTTGAATCATCATTCAAATTTTTCTCGGATTTTGTGTTTTTCAGATAACCATCATAAAGATTTCCTTCATCTTCATCCTGTGATTCAGACTTACCTTTTGTTGACTCATCTTTCAAAACACTATCAACAACCTTACTCACCACCTCTGAATCATCAGCTTCATCAGATTTGGTGTAAGTTACATCGATACTTTCAGGTAATTGGTCAGCTATGTTCAAACCCTTTGCCACATTTTCCTCATCATAAAAAGTATAAGTGTTTCTCAATGGTGGTGGTACCTGATGAAATTCTGAACCAATACCCTTTTTGCAATTTTCAGTATCTTTGTTATCTGATGTGATGTTGAAAATGCGTTCGAGAATGTACGAAGAGTTATGATAACTTTGAAGTTTTGTAACAATCTTTTCTTTTTCAGCCAAGACTTGTTTAAGATTAGCAATTTCATCAACACACTTGTTCAATTCAATTTGCTTTTCTTTAAACTTTCTTTCATACATTTCTTTAGTAACTAAAGTTTCAGACAGTCTTTGATCAAAACTTTTGACTTGGCTTTTCAAAGTATCATAAGCTTCTTGTACTCTCTGACTCGACCACTTTAAAGAATCATACTGTTTTTGTAAATCTTGAAATTTAGATTCTTTTTCAACACAATCGACACATTTTGCTGAACACAGTTGTCTATAAACATCATTATCCTTTTCAAGACCTTGACATTTCTGTGTCAATTTTTCAACTTTTAGTTTCAAAATTTCTTCTTTTTCAATCATATCTTTACATTTTGTTGTGAGACCATTTTCAAGTTTAACTATGTCATTGTCTTTTGTTTTTATGATGTCATCTTTTTCAGTACAGGCTTTGCACATTTCTATGCAATTCCTGCATTTGTTTTCTTTTTCATCAACCAATTCAACATTCGATAGATCAGAAGATTTTCTAACCTCAGTCTCATTCAGCACCGGTTCTTTTGACTCAACTTTCTGATCTTCCTCCTTTTCTTCTTTCTGAGCTTCTTCATTCTTCTGTTCTTCTTCAGCTTTCTGGTCTTGTTCAGCAGCAATCTTCGCGACAGTCTTTACTTCTTCAATCATCTTCTTCAATTCTTCTTCTTTTCTCTTCTTCATCTCTGCCACCTTCGGTAGACTTGCTTCACAAATCTCTCTTATCTTCTTCTCCAAATCAGGAAAATATGCTTTATCAGATAACCTTCGTGTGTTGAAAGTAGCTTGCCTTGGAAGCAAATTTGTTACAGCTTTGAAATCCACTTTTGATGGGTCAGCAACTGGATTACCCCGTGGATCCATGTAACATTCCAACTCTTCATTCCCTCTTTTTGCTCTCTGGGCTTCTTTGAATGGTTCGTTTAATTTTCCGATTTCCCATCTTGCATAATCTGCTTTCCACCATCTATCAGGATCAGTATCAGCCAAAAATGCATATCCAACTGCAGTTCACGCAGTTCACTCTTGGGAGGTTGTTCACACAGTTCACTCTTGGGAGGTTGTTCACGCTGGAACCCTACCCTATACTCTAAAAGGTTATCTTAACTGTTTATATAGCTTTTTAATTATTATTTAAATAATATGAATTAGTAACATGTAGGTGCTATTTATTTAGAGTTGTACGTTTGGCATAAATGTTGTTTCATGTGTGAGTCAATTGGCATGTGGTATCTGCACCACCCTATACTCTAAAAGGTTATCTTAACTGTTTATATAGCTTTTTAATTATTATTTAAATAATATGAATTAGTAACATGTAGGTGCTATTTATTTAGAGTTGTACGTTTGGCATAAATGTTGTTTCATGTGTGAGTCAATTGGCATGTGGTATCTGCACCACCGCTCAACCTCCGCTCCGCCGATTGACCTCCGGCCGGCATCACACTCA
Organism: Helianthus tuberosus; assembly: GCA_030545235.1. NCBI lineage: Eukaryota > Viridiplantae > Streptophyta > Magnoliopsida > Asterales > Asteraceae > Helianthus > Helianthus tuberosus. Next base: position 181,178,139 of record CM060359.1, read on the forward strand.
TGTGTATTTTGTGTTGCTACCTTCATTTTTTGGATCGATATGGGATTTGTGATCAAAGGCTGGTGGTGCACATAGTAAAGGCCACTTACTACTTCAGGGGTATTTTGGTCTTTCTTGGTTGGGACCAGCTTGTGATTTTGCTACGTTTGGATCTTGGTCGTTGTATTATGTGCATGGATTGGGCTGAGAGCTGGCTGCATCAGAATGGTAGGACGACCTACAGTGTTTGGTACAGGGGTGACATTGTGCACTGGTTCTACGTAGTGGTGGGTCGGATGCTGCCTAGGCAAATGACCTGTTCTATTCGCTGGAATGCTGGTAAAAACTGGGTAATGTGGGTAATCAAAATCTCGGTCATTATTTGGTACTACTGTAATTGGATCATGTGGATGGGTAAAGCTATGGATTTCCTCTCTCTTGGCTCCAAGGGAAGTTTGGTCATAATGGGACATGTTAGTTTTTTGCTCGAAAACTGTGTTTTGAGTCGTTTGGGTTGGGGCAGGTGCATTTGGTGGAAACGTTGGCTCCAGCAGTATACCTGGGCAGATGTTTTTATAAGAACTCTTCTGATTTTGAGTATCGAGTTCCTGTTGCACTGGACGAGAGTTATACAGGCCACCACTGTTTGGGTTATAGTTCCAGCCTTGTGGACTGGCGTGTTGGGTTCAGAAGTGGGTTGGGACAGGTACAAATTTTCCGCTAATACCCCTGGTCAATGTTTGATAAAATGGTGGAAGACTCGGCATTTGATGTATCAGGCTCTCGGGAGGTGGCTGATGTACAAAGATTGGACCTTTGAGAGCTGGAAGCATCAAATTTGGCGAATGAATCGAAGGGGTTACAGTTGTAAAGATTTACCAATGGGTGCAGGGGTAAATCAGGTAATTTACACTGCCACTATCATAAAGACCTCAAAAGGGCTGCTGTTCATGCAAAACAAATGTTATAAGCTGTTGTTGAAGACCCGAAAGTTAATGAGTAGGACTGTGATGAGGAGGCCTTGAAGTGTTGATCGTTGGAACAGTACGTTGTTAGTTTGGTTTATATTGTGATGGCAGTAGTGAGTTTATTTGGTTTATATTGTTTACATGAACGTTGTTAGTTTATTTAGTTAAAGTACCAAAAATATGCATTTTGATTAAATAATTTTGTGAAAGTTCGCTTATCATGACCCGTTTGTATACAGGGATCTAGAATGAAGTTTCGTTTTGTTGGGCTAAAACCAGTGGCTACAGATATATAGAATGAAGTCCCAACTTTTAGCTGTTTTGTTGGGATAAAAACAATTGGAACTGAAAGTATAAATGCTCCTATTTTGTAGGGGTAAAAGCATCAACAGTGGAATCCAAATTCTTGCTCTTCTGTTGGATAAAAGCATTTAAAGCCTTTTAAGATGAATATATATTTGGATGTCCTTGAAAAGGTAAATAGTCTTAATATATATAGTTTAAACAGGTTGTAAGGTCAGTGCCCAGTAGTGGATGCAATATGGTATATGCAATATGAGGTTTGGAATTTGGCTGCACATAGATAGCTTATGAGTCAAATAGGTAACTTAGTTTTTTTAGGTTGAGGGACATTGGAAGTTTGGAATGGATAACAACAAACAACATATAATCATATAAATATAAAAGCAACAGCAATGTAAGAAAAAACTAATATTATCATACCTTTACTTGATGATTTGAATGAAATATTGAAAGCACTTGAGTAAAATATTCAACTTTCACTGCATAATAACAAAACACATTCAGTTAATTCATAACAACATTAAATAACACTAAAATCTTACTTATTAAATGTAATATGCTACCTTAAGTAAAAATCGACGGAAAAGAGATTGAGCAAATACGAATAACGAAATGATGATCAAACTTGAAATTGATTTGCAGCAAGAGATGGAGCATGCTGCTGGCTGCTGGTCATACAAATTGAAAAAGTGCTGGTCATACAAATTGAAAAAAAGATGGATATAATATAGCCGTTGTTATTTGTTAATTTTAAATGATGGAAAAATGATTTGAAGGGGCGGTTTGTTCATTGAACCGCATCATCAAAAAGATGCCATAGCACCAACAAATGAATGAATTCAAATTTGATTAAAAATGATTTGGAGGTGCGGTTGGTTTACTGAACCGCATCATCAAAAAATTGTCATAGCACCAACTAAAGACTTGTGTACTAGTGAGGTAAGGATGGTGGAAATAGAGCACAGGAAATATATGTGGAAATAAGTTACAGTTGTAGTATATTTATGAAAACCTAAGCCAGCCTATTGTTTGTATACTGAAACCCCTAAGACTTTTATTGCGGACACGTGATCAAATTAAAGATAATGATTTAATCTTTGACCTAGTGCGGAACTTGAAGTTCTGAGAGGGAGAGTGATATATCTAAAACAGTTAATTACACTGAATATATAGAAACCTAAGCTAACATTATAAGAGACAATCCCAACTTTCGAAAGCATGCATAAACTTTGTAGTAGTAATTTGATTTTTTTAACCAAAGGAACTTGGAGTTAATAAAGTTAGAATGATATACATTTAAGTACATTTGATTGTAACACATATTTAGAAACCTAAGCCAACCTTGTTTGCATCAATGATAAATCAAAAACCCCACTTTCGTAAACATATTTAGATTTGGTCATAAGGTTTTGATTATCTGCCTAGTGATGTGTTGGAAATTTCGAATTAAAAGAGATTCCTTTTCGTGCAAGGCAAGGAACCATGGAGTGGATAATTATTAGAATATTTAAATGTGTTTAGGTTTAATTATTTAGTGATAATTGTCATGTCCAATGTAACACCCTGAAAATATAAATCCTTATATTAAAATTTAAAAGTAAAATAAACAAGATTCAATCAACTAGGAATTTTAACTCAGTTAAATACAAGCCTTGAAATAACCCATGATAGGGTTAAAACACTCAAACTTAAGGATAAATCAAAGTTGAGGGTGTAAACTTGTCAAAACTGAAACTTAGGTTACTAATAATAACCAAAACAAAACCAAACACCCAAAAGCTGGTGTCTGGTCGAACAGAGAGCAAGGGGGGGGGGGCGACACAGGGTTTTCTTCAAACCCTTGTTTCATATCAAATCTCCAAATTGAAGTTTCAAATCTGCCCTAAATCAAGTCTTGAATGTAAATTAGTAATCCCCTTATAGTAAGGATCAAAAGGTATGTAAAATTTTTATATTTTGAATCACCATAAATTCTAGGTTAATGGTGAATAGCTGAAATTGGACCTAGATAGGTCATGCATGAATGAATCTTGAAGCAATATGTTGTTTAGGATTAAACCCTAGATGATAAATTGTGAAAATCATTGCATGTTACTTGAAGAAATTACAATCACCATTGTAGGTGATTTATGATAGTGTGAAGACTAGACAAGTACTAGAATTGTGAATTTTTAATTTGTTTTATTTTAAGTTGATGATTGGACTATATGTTTAAGTGTTATGTACCAAAGTCAAAACTAATGCTTTTAACGGTTTGACCCTAGGTGTTTAGACGGATCGTACGGATGGTGATCAAGCAATGTCGAAGAACCGAACACCACTTTTGAAGCTTCCGCTATGTGTCTTAATCCTACTTAAACTTTGTTCATGGGTTGTATATCAATTCTCAAACAACTTTTGAATGTTCAAATTAGTCATGTGTTGACTATGGTTTATGATACTTCTAAAACTTATGTAAATCTAATATCTTTTGGTATAATTATGTATAAATCTAGTAATTAATTCTAGTAAAAATTTAAGGGTGTTACAAGTTGGTAATCAGAGCTCAAGGTTGTCAATAAGTGTTCGGTTCAAGCTTGATCGATCGTCCGGTAAGAATTAACTTGTTTTGTTAATAAATTATGTACTATGTATAAAATGAGAAATGAACAAATATGCATGAATCTAGTAATTAATTCTAGTAAAAATTTAAGGGTGTTACACCAATATAATAGGTTTATTAGCAATCCTAGTTATAATCTAATAGGAGTGTTTAGATTATAAATACCATGCTTTGGGTATTAGTGATTGTAATTCAAGTTTTGAGTCAGTTTCTTGAATAATAATAAACGTTTGGGTGTTAGCCAAATACTTTGCAATTTCCGATTTACAATTCCGTTCGGTACCGATTCATCTTGAATTGGTATCAGAGCAATACCTGGGAACTAACTCACCTACGATCGAGCATAGGGTTGAAGGTGATTTCGCCGGAAGTTTGAGTTCAAGGATCGGCAGGTTGGAAACGGTTCTAGCAACTGTTGATTGTCCTGTCGTCCGATCGAAAGCAGGTTGGAAGCAGTTCTCTGAACTGCTGATTGTCCTGCGCAAAAACGATCAAGAACCAAGCTAGACGCCGGCCGGAATCTGAAGTAATCTGGGAGCCACCTGCGAAGCTCTTGGTAGAAGACAGAAGGCAGCCGTGTTTAAGGTTGTGAGGTGTTCAATCAGAGTAAAAGGGGTAGCTGGAAGACGAACGCAAAACCGAGCCGGAAAGTTTGCTCGGAGAAGGAAGCCGCACGTGATTAGGTGTCGGCGTGTGGTTCTCTCTTTTGTCAGACGCATTCAAAAGAGGCAGATAAGGGTTATTATTGGACCTTATAAATTGGATTAAAGTGTTTTTTTTGGATCACACGATTGGCCCAAGTAAGAAATTATAACAGTCCAATTATCCATATTATTTGTCACTGTTGTGTTTCGAGAACAGTGACTAAACTAAAACCAAATTTTTGTTTTGAATTTTTGGTAAGTTTAAAACAAATTAGTTTTTATTTAATTTTTGAGTTCGTGTACGAAGTGGAACTTGGGAATTAAACATGTAGACTGGAAGAAACTGAACCAGTTACACCGGGTTCGTTTTCACATACGTATAGTCGACGAAAGAAAAATATGGCTGGAAGCGATGGCAGTAGCGGCTCGAATACCGAGAAATTGGTTCCAAATTCAACAGCGCTTCAATGCCCGATGTTGAATAAGGTTAATTATACAATTTGGGCGTTGCGTATCCGCGCGATTTTTAACGTTCATGGCGTGTGGGAGGCCATTGAACCCGGAACTGAAACCGATGTGAAGAAAAACAATATGGCGATTGCCTTGTTGTTTCAATCCATACCGGAAGAACAGATCTTGCAAGTTGGTAATATGAAGACGGCAAAAGAGATGTGGGATGCACTGAAAGCGCGCCATCTGGGAGCCGATCGGGTACGTGAGGCAAGACTACAGACACTCATGTCAGAATTTGAGGCGTTAAAGATGAAGGATTCTAGTACAGTTGATGAGTTTTCTAGCCAGCTAACAAGAATGTCATCAAAAGCGGCGTCTCTCGGTTCTATAATAGAGGAACAAAAGATCGTGAAAAAGTTTCTCAGTGGTTTACCAAGGCGGTTCATCCATATGGTAGCCTCAGTTGAGCAACTTGTGGATCTAAAAACAGTTGCATTCAACGATGTTGTTGGTCGAATAAAGGCGTATGAAGAACGCATAAAAGATGAAGAATTGCAGTCGGATAATCAAGGTACTCAAACGAAACTAATGTTTAATAATTCTAATGCCTCTTCAAGTTCTAGACAGAGTTCACGCGATTCGAGTAGGGGACGCGGGAAAGGCTCGAACCGTGGACGTGGTGGTGGTGGACGCGGTCGAAACCAATTTGGTCAAAATCGCGGGTCACAAAACGGGTCCAACGAAGGGGATAAACAACAAGGAAAGAAGGATTATTCGAAGGTTCAATGCTTTCGATGCGACAAGTTCGGTCACTTTGTTTCGAGATGTCGAGAACGAAAGAAAGAGAAACAAGAAAACTTGATCGATGCGGAAGAAATTGACCCGTCTTTGTTTATGGTGCAAGATGTTCAAGAAATCGTTTACTTGAATGAAGAAAAGGTCATTCCAAAAAATTACGAGAGCGGCTCGGAAGAAAAAGACTTGTGGTATTTGGATAATGGCGCGAGCAACCATATGACGGGTAATATATCTTTTTTCTCTGAATTAAATAAGCGTGTTGGTGGCAAAGTTAAATTCGGGGATGGGTCTCAAGTCGAAATATGCGGGAAAGGGTCTATATTACTATTGGGTAAAACGGGGGAGCAAAGGTTATTAACCGATATTTATTATATCCCTAGTTTACGTAGTAATATAATTAGTCTCGGTCAAGCAACGGAGTGTGGATGTGATATTCGTATGAAAGACGATTATTTATTAATGCGTGACGCTCAAGGCATGGTATTAATGAATGTTACTCGATCTAAAAATCGTCTTTATACGATTAAATTAAAAGTTGGAAAACCCGTTTGTTTGAAAGCTCGGATTGATAATGAAAATTGGTTATGGCACGCGAGACTTGGTCACCTAAATTTCGAGTCCATGAAACAAATGGTGAATAAAGATATGGTCATGGGGATGCCAAAAATCAATCATGAAAATCAAATATGTGATTCGTGCTTAGTCGGGAAGCATACGAGACAATCTTTTCCGAAGACGGCGTCGTTTCGGGCAACGCGTGCCTTAGAACTTATTCATGGAGACTTATGCGGTCCAATTTCTCCGAGCACAATAGCGGGAAATAGGTATGTATTTGTCTTAGTTGATGATTTTTCACGTTTCATGTGGACTTTTCTTTTGAAGGAAAAAAGTGAAGCGTTTGAAACTTTCAAAAAGTTTAAAGTCATGGTGGAAGTGGAAGTTAGTAGAAAAATCAAGACATTTCGAACCGATCGAGGGGGAGAATTTACGTCTCATGAGTTCAATCGGTTCTGTGAAAACGAAGGGATTATTCGACACTTAACCACTCCATATTCACCTCAACAAAACGGGGTGGTGGAGAGGCGAAACCGTACCTTAATGGAGATGACTCGAAGTATACTAAAAGCGCGACAAGTTCCTAATTTTATGTGGGGGGAGGCGGTGAGGCACTCAACCAATTTAATAAATAAAACTCCAACACGAGCGTTACACGAAGACAAAACACCGTACGAGATGTTAAAAGGAAAGAAACCGGATCTTCAATTTCTTAAGGTTTTCGGATGTGCCGTTTATTTGAAAATTGTTGGCGGGCATCTTCCAAAATTAGACGATCGTTTGACTCGTCTAGTTTATCTTGGAAGCGAAAAAGGTTCGGGGCGTATCGTTTATACAATCCAACGACTCGAAGAATTGTTGTGGGTCGAGACGGGGATACGGAGTTTGATGAAACGCGTGGTTGGAATTGGGGAAAAATATTGTTTTTAATGATGAAAAGTCTCGCGAACCGGGTATGTTTTGGGTTGATTTTAATGGTGTAATTGACATCGGAGATGGGACCGTGAATACCGAACTTAGTTGGTCCACCTCTGGAACAAATGAAAACATTCAAAATTTGAGTGATGAGCTAGGGATGGAGTCAACTGGTCCGTTGACCAGCAGCTCAAATAAAAATAAAATAAACAACAGTAGTTTATCGAATTCATCTAATAAATGTGGCTCAAGTAATTTTGATATGGATTTTGCAACAAATTCAAACCAAAGAGTTTTAAATGGTGTGGGCTCACATGGCCTAAATAGTCAAAGAATGAGATCAGATGCTTTCACCGCAAGTAGATCAACTTTGGGTGGCCCAATGCAACCTGGCCCAACAGCAGTGAATGAAGGCCAAGACAGCAGCTATATTAACGAGAACAGTAGCAGTGCTGAAGAAAATATTTTTGTGACGCCCGACCCGGTTGTTCGTAGATCCAGCCGAAAGAGGGTTACCCCGGTACGTTTTAACGACTATATTTTAAATTCGAGTTCTATTGATGAAGAATATTTATTGCTTGCGGATGACGAACCGGCTTATTTTAATGATGCGAAAAATAAACCGGAGTGGATGAAAGCAATGCAAGTAGAAATTGAATCAATTAATAAAAATAATACTTGGTCGTTAACCGAGTTACCGCGCGGTGCAAAAGCGATTGGTTTGAAGTGGGTTTTCAAGGTTAAGCGAAACGCGGATGGCTCACTAAATAAACACAAGGCTAGACTCGTGGCGAAGGGTTATGTTCAGCAACATGGAGTCGATTTTGACGAAGTGTTCGCGCCAGTTGCTCGACTTGAAACAGTTCGGTTACTTTTATCTCTCGCAGCGAATGAAGGTTGGGAATTACATCATCTAGATGTTAAATCCACGTTCCTACATGGCGAATTAAAAGAAGAAGTTTATGTCGCTCAACCGGAAGGGTTCGTTAAAAAAGGCGAAGAGCATAAAGTCTATAAATTAGCGAAGGCGTTATACGGGTTAAGGCAAGCTCCACGTGCGTGGAATACGAAATTAAATAATATTTTGTTAGATATGAAATTTCACCGGTGCTCGCAAGAACAAGCCGTATACCGAAGAACCGTTGGAACGGACGTCTTATTAATCGGCGTGTACGTGGACGATTTAATTGTGACGGGTTCAAATTTGAAACTTATTATGGAGTTTAAGTGCGGGATGGCTAAAAACTTTGAAATGTCGGATTTGGGAAAGCTTACTTATTATCTTGGAATTGAAGTGTCGCAGAGCAAGGACGGGATAAAAATTAAGCAAGAGGCGTATGCAAAGAAAATACTGACGGAAGCCGGTATGATTAACTGCAATCCTACTAGTGTTCCCATAGACCCGAACGTGGAAGTTTCTAAATTTGAAGACTAAGAAGATTTTGATGCAACGAGATATCGAAGGATTGTCGGGTGTCTCCGGTACCTTTTACAGACTCGACCAGATTTGGCGTTTTCGGTCGGAGTAGCCAGTCGGTACATGCAATGCCCGAAGCAATCTCATGCAACTCTCATCAAGCAAATTCTTCGCTATTTAAAAGGTACTTTTAGTTATGGCATTACCTATACTCGCGGGGAAAATATGTTGGTCGGTTACAGCGATAGTAGTCACAACATAAATTCGGACGATGGAAGAAGTACTACGGGACACGTGTTTTATTTTGGGTCTTCCCCAATTACTTGGTGTTCTCAAAAGCAAAGTACAGTTGCTTTATCATCGTGTGAGGCGGAGTATATGGCGGCTAGTGCAGCCGCGTGTCAGGCGGTTTGGCTAAAAGAATTGATTGGTGAATTACTCGACAAGAAAATTCAAGCGGCGGTGTTACGTGTTGATAATACGTCGGCGATAGCTCTCATAAGGAACCCGGTTTTCCATGGAAGAAGCAAACACATAAAATCCCGGTTTCACTACATTCGGGAATGTGTTGATCGTGAAGATATCGTGGTCGAGCATGTTAGTGGCATTGATCAAAAGGCGGATATTTTGACGAAGGCTCTTGGGAAGATCAAGTTCAAGGAGATGACTGAAAAGCTTGGAGTTGAAGACTTGTCAGATACGAGTTCGAAATTCCGGGGGTGATTGTTGGAAATTTCGAATTAAAAGAGATTCCTTTTCGTGCAAGGCAAGGAACCATGGAGTGGATAATTATTAGAATATTTAAATGTGTTTAGGTTTAATTATTTAGTGATAATTGTCATGTCCAATATAATAGGTTTATTAGCAATCTTAGTTATAATCTAATAGGAGTGTTTAGATTATAAATACCATGCTTTGGGTATTAGTGATTGTAATTCAAGTTTTGAGTCAGTTTCTTGAATAATAATAAACGTTTGGGTGTTAGCCAAATACTTTGCAATTTCCGATTTACAATTCCGTTCGGTACCGATTCATCTTGATGATGAATATTTAGTGGTGAGTATGGTGAAATATGTGTTAAAATAAAATTTATTTATAAGGAATTTTAAAAAACCCAAACCAACCTAGTTGTCTGAATATCGAAGACTGTAAGACTTTGACTGGTGTTTTCTCACAAAAAATTGTGTGATGTGTGGTACATACAAACTTGTGAATTTAGTCGGTTAATTAAGAAAAAATATTAAATAACTTCAGCAAACCTTTTACGAAACTCGGCCACTCAGGTAATATATACGAAAGAATCCGTTAAAACAAATAAAACTTTAAATTATATAATACTAATTTAAGAACAAAAAAGACTGATAAGAACTAAAAAACTAAAAGATATTGTAAGAACGCGTTTTTCTTATATTTCAAATTATATAGTTTTATTCTAAAATATATTTATAGTGTTTAACCAAAGACCTACAAAAGGATTTTAAACTGAATCTATACCTTATAATAAAACAAAACAAACTTATGCCATTTGTCCTATTCTTAAAAACCTTATTGCCACGTGGCAATTGATTGTTTCCCCATTTTTGCCTTTGAGCGGCAAATCTGAATATACTCGCTTCTTTTATTCCCAATTTCTTTCAGCCGTGCATTCACAAACCCTAATTTCATATTGAAACTTCGATTCTATCTTCATCGCTACATCATCTTCATCGTTGCGTCTTCTTTTTTCATCGTTGCCTGTCTTTGCCTGCTCCATATCCGTATGAAACCCTATTTCTTTTTCTTATTCTTTCTGAATCCTAATCATATTCAAACCAACGTAACCCTAGAAATCTTCCTGCTCAACAATCTGCGTCACAACATTCTTCCATCTCTAATCTCAAAGGCAAGTTTTTTTATATCGTTCGTCTTTCATATATGTGTAAATCCAGATTTTAAATTCCTTTCTTCATGGATTAGGGTTTTACAAATTCTGAAGTTTAACCCGTTTGAGTTTATCCTGATATTGATTCTTTGTTCCCCCTTTTATCAACCACAAACCCTAACAATTCATCTGCTGATAAAGGTATAAAGGTATAAAAATAAAGGTATAAATTGTGTTTTCTATTTTTATGATTGGTGTGGCCGTTGATGAATAAAGTTTTGCCTACATTGTCCGATTGTTATTTGTGACGAGAAGACTGAAGTTTCTGAGGCCTTTTTTTTATTTCTTTTCGGTTTGGAAAGTTTGTTGGTTTTGTTCTATTTTGAGTTTTGCTTTTTTTGTGTTTTACAGAACTAAAACTAAGAATTTTAAATTAAGTCTGCAAACATAGTTGCACACTTTTTACCAAATGGCTGATCAGCTGTTGTTGAGGTTGAGAACATTCCAAGTTGGCCATTCGGGTTCCAGAATTAAAAAAAAAAAAATACCCTGCATTGATGTTAAACAACCTCGCCGGCCATATGTTATAACGTACAATGAAGTCTTGGAACCCATATGTTTGAAGTTGTGATTTTTTTGAACCCTGCAAAATTTCCATTTTGTTAGTTTTTCCTTATGTTTTGCCTAGGTAGAAAAAAATAGAACTAGATCTCTTTTGCGTAAGTACTACAGAGTCAATCTTTATGTCCCTACACGGCTACAATGAAATCTTATACTTGGGTGCCGTTTCCCAGACTTTAGAAACTGTTAAGGGTCGGCTGATACAAAAGATTTGGGTTTAAGAATGATTTTAGGGTTTGGCATTGGCATTGTAATAGAATTATAAAAAAAAATCATCGTCAAGTTTGTTAGGTTCAAGATTATGTCGGCTGATGTAGTTTTTATCTTTGTCAAATTTGAGTTCATCAGATGGTTAATACGTCATCTTAATTTGGTTGTTTGTATCCTTCAGTAATGCTAGATTTCTTATCTTTTTCTTTCTAAATCATTATTGTCAATTGGATGTAAAGTATTTTGCGGTATATGCGGTCTTTTAAATGAAAATTAGCCTCACTTTCTAAAAACCTAAATCCCCAAAATCCAAAATCTCTTTTTTCCATTGAAGTTCCATCTTGATTTTTCCATCTCTTATCGCCACCGCCAAGATCTTAGTTCCACAAATTTTGTACAATTTTCTTCCGCTTTCATCTATTCAGCAGATGATTTGGCTTGGCCGTCATTCAGATCTAAGGTTATTTTAGGGCTTTGGATTCATGCAATGCGGTGCTCATTTGGCTTCTTTAATTTGTTTGATTCTACTGCCATTAATATTATAGTGAGTATACTAAGTGTTAACTTTCATTTTTATAATTATATTACTTATTATGATTTGGGTTTGTTTTGGATGAAACATACTTCTATTGCTTTATGTTGATTTATTGCAGAATGATGCAGGCTCTTAGCTTTTATCGGATAGAGAATTCCCTTTTGACCGATATTTGAAACACATAGTGTATCCTTTTTTTCCATTCCACGTGGGGTTTGTTCATTGTTCATATATTAATGCAATTTCTAATGTTTCTGGTTTTATAAATAAAGTGCTGGTGTTGTTTCTTATTTGTCAATTTAATGGGCGCACGAACACACACTCATGAATTCTCAGATTTGTGTGTTTACTTTTTACTTAAATTGCGTTTGATTAGTGACGGAATCATTTGTGCTTTTTAAACAAATCGTTGATTAAGCCGACTAGGACGCAAATAGTGGTGTTGCGCCTTGCGGGGGTGAGAGGAGGTGAAATAGAGGTTTTTGAAGGAAGATCTTGCGAAATTGCTGGCTAATTGACTTGATGTTTTGTATATTAGACAAGTCTGATGGGCAAAGAAAACACCCAACAACCGCAAGTTTGGTGATTTTGTTTAATTGCAGCTGTTACATTCACTTATGAGTAGGGATGATATCTGTATCGGTACCGGCACCGAAAACACCAGTACCGAAATTCGCCAAATATTGGTACTGGCACCGAAAATGTTCGGTACGAAACTGGTACCAGTATTTGAAGGCAAAATTTGGTACCGATATCGGTAACGAAAGTACCGGTATCAAAAACGCCAAAAAGTTAGTACCTATTCGGTACCGAAAATAATTCGGTACAATACCCGGTACCGAATGCTCATCCCTACTTATGAGTGGGTCCATTCGAGTCACGTCTTACATCTAATATACTTATATACAGCTAAAAAATAAACGGGTCAAATGGGTTGAACGAGTCAAAAGTCACCCAAAGTGTGCTCTAAGAGTTTTACTTCTTGAATCCTTCTATTTAGCTATGTTTAATTTGGTGGAGTCTTTGTTTTTAGATTTGCATTGTTCGGCATTATACAACAACTGGGATAAGTTTGGAAATGGAATTCAATATGTTTGACCTTAAAGGTCAAAATTGTAATTGTGTATTGATTTTTGAACATGAACACTAAGCATGATGGTTACACATTGGCCATGTTATTCAAATTATAACTAAAATGTGTTTCAATACAAGTTAGAAGACTTACAGTACATGTCACATAGAATCTACAGATAGAGTGTGATGTTAACAAATTGTGAATGATAAACAAACTCATGTTTCATTTGTTCTTTAGGGTGGGAGTACTCTAAAGATGGGAAATGTGAGAAAATGCCTTCTACAACATTTGTCATCATGAAGATAAAGTCACTTCCATGCATTAAACATGAGCACATGATATGGATCTGGCTTGGAAATGAACACCTATTATGCCTTAACTAAAAACACTCCTAGGATTCCAAATACATGCTGAGGTATGTTACTAATGCTTATGTTCTTTTTTGTGATTATGCAAGTTAGAATTAGAGGTTCATGCTCAACTCTTTTTATTGCGAATGAGTCATTTTGGTTTGGGTATAATCTCAAACGGGTCAAATAATTTTTTACTCTGTAAAATGGGATGCGGGTCAAGTTGGAAATGCCTACATCTCCTTTGGGCAATGTCCATTTTGGTTTGGGTATAATCTCAAACGGGTCAAATAATTTCAGAAAAATTGTGTCCGTGGGATATTCCAGCTTTTGGAAGCAGAATCTCATAATTATGCTATTGTATTCTTTTTAAAACTTTTAGGAATTAGAGGTGCTTTTCGTATCATCTTTTCAGGATATACTTCTTCTTTTTTTCTAAAATATTGATATTTCTTTTGTGGATCAATACGAGTACCTACTCATTAGTTCTTGGTTATTATCATGATTTATCTAAAAATGAATTAGTAGCTTTCTGTTGGCTACAAATACTTCGTTGTCAAATTCTAAATATGATGTTTTTATATGTTCTTTTTTTAATATACAACTAACAATTTTTTCTACCTGGAAGGATGTTGCAATTAAGGTTAGGTTGTATGTCTCGCAAAGCTACATACCTGCAGGTTAGTTTCTTGATGATCTACCCTTATAAAATGATTGAATTGATATTTACCAATGTTGTCTTAATAATTCTTTAAAAATGGATGAGCATGAGATAGAAGATATCATAAATATCATATCTAAAATAGAGGCAAAGCATCCAGTGGCTTTGCTTGCAAGTTGACCCTTTGGTTTTAATACATGAGAAAGAAATATCCAGCTTAAACGTCATCTTTAAAGTTCTATAGTTGGCTTTGAAAGGTAAATTTATTTGCAATAGCATATGATAAATATTTTTTTTGTGATTTATGGACCACTTCTTTACTATTTTTAAAGGATTTACTCTCATACGGGGTCTCCATTTGCTTGAAAAATATATATTTTTTTAGAATATATTAAATATTATATTCTGAAATATATTAAAGGATTTACTCTCATATGAGGTCCATTTGGTCAGATTTAACCACAAAAATACCCTTATGTGGGGTCCATTTGGTCAGATTTAACCATAAAAATTAACTGAGTTAGGGCTAAAGAACATAACTTGCAAGGGTTTGCAAACATCGAGTACGTTTTCTGTAATTATTGAAGATAAAGGACACAGTTTGCAATAAGTGACATACGTAAAGGACGATTTTTGTAATTTACTATAAATATATCTATATATGGCTTACCTCTTATAGTCTTACTTTGACTTCTCTTCGGTGTCGGCGCATTACCTTTTTTTGTGTTTTAAAAATAAGTAGAGGTTCTACAAGTCTAAATATGGTGCTTATGTTCCTACAGGAACCACAATTAGGTTTTTTAAAGTAAAGGAAAAACAAAAAGAAGAGGCTGGAAATGCATATAGGAGCGGACCCTTAAAGAAGCAAAGTGCAGGGGAATCATAAAGGTTAACCTTTGATCTATTTATGTTGAGCAACATATAGGTTTTATGTATTTATATATATATTAATTTTGTGTATCTTTTGTTAAGAATCGAGTGATCGGTTTTCTTAAACTAAGGTTTTGCCTCTCTACCATTACCCGAAAAGCAAAGCATTCATTGGGATTAAGGTTTTGCCTTTCGACCATTCCTCGATAATGTAGGTTTTCCTTTTAACTCATTTGTATGAAAACGGGCGAAATATGGGTGTATTTGTTGAATAATGGGTCAAATGTGCAAAACACATTGAATATATAAAGTGGATCTTTATCGTGTATACATGTGTTCACAAAGCCATCATCATCATCATCATACTCAGTATATCCCACCAATAGCAAAGCTAAGGTAGGGTCTGAGGAGGGTGAGATGTAGACAGCCTTACCTCTACCCCGTAGGAATAGAGAGGCTGCTTCCAATGAGACCCCCGGCTCGATTGTAGTTTTGCATCAAGCCTTGGACATAAGGCACATAACACTCAGCAAATGAGACAAACGCTGATTAGTGCATGTACCCCCTTGTCTTTTGGCTATCAACGCCACCACATGATGCATGATTAACCATTCCCCTCTTTTAACATTATTTTCACGAAATTAGTAAAATAATGTTAAAATTAGTGCACTTTCACTTTTGCCCCCCCGAGCGCCCACACATATATACATTATATGAGCATACCGCAAGCGGGGCGTGCGGTATAATGCCAATAATTGATGTTCACAAAGCCACCAATACTTTATTTAGAGGACATACTATAATGCCAATAATATATTTTTTAATTGTATCAAATACATCAATTATTTACGTATTTCTAAAAAAATGATGCAGAAGTGTTGGCGTTTTAACCTGCATATAAAGTTATCCACTTTGACCTGAACCCATTTCCCATTTTTAATACATGTGACCTACTTCGTCACCTCTATGATTAGATGATGTGATTTTTAATGCATGAAACCTGCCCTCAACATAAATACAATTGTCTTATGGATTGTATCATCATATGATTTACATACTTAGATCATAGATACATACATATAAAATCTCAAATCCTTTTAATAGAATTAACTATTAAGTGGATAGTTATTGTAACAATATAGTTTTTGGTATATTATTTAATCATTAATTAAGTTTTAGTCAAGAAAGAAAAAGCGATTGTGGGTTGAGCTGATCCAACATGAACTTATAATGATCCATTTCACTACCAAGGCGTTTTCCCTCTCTACTGAAGGTGTACATAATATGCAGGGACCAAACCATGAAGATCCATTGAATCTGGAGGCTACTGCTGTTCTAAGTGACAACCCACAAGCATATAGATCTAATGTTAAGACAAAAATGGGTGAAGGACATGTGGGCGATACATATTTTGCACGATGCATGTAACGTTTTTCTCACTACAAAAGAAACCTCACACTATATAAAGTACAATGTATTTGGTTTTTCTCTAGACTTTTGGTTGCTCGGTTTCAGAAATTACAAACTGTATTGGACGATTTGGTTTACGATTTAAACTTTTATACATAAAGTCATTTGTATAAGGTTTGTTTATTTTAGTTTTAAATTATTTTATATTAATATGGAGCATCAGATCAACGTACATCAAGGGGAAAACCATGGTGAAGAATGCTAAACGACAGAAAAAACGGAGAAGGTTTTAGGTATGTGATTGAAGGATGGCCGCTTTTAATGAAAGCGAATGACCTTAATATGGGTGATATACTGCATTTCACTTATGTGACTTCAGCAAATATGCTCGACTTAACACATGTGGATGGGGTGAATGCGGCATAACAGGTAAGGTTAGACGTTAATGGTGTAATCATTGTCTCTGTTTTAGAAAAAATTCAATCAGCCCTATTCTTCGGTGTGTATAATGTTTTTACTAATTAATTTTCAAGTAACTGATGCATAGATTAGCAAAGAGGCATTGGCAGACAATTCATTAACAAAGGAGGGTGGGCATTTGCCCACTGGACAACCCATAAGTTTAGTGGTTGTGGCCCAAGTGCCCAAGCTCCTTTGAAGAAATTAAATGCCTTATGTAATGGGTGATTCTATTGTATTAACCAAAAATGCTTCATGTACTTTCTTTAATTTTTTTTCTATTATAGAGATTCCAATGTGATGGTATTTTTGTTGTTTCCTCTATTATTTTCTCTATATAATATAGAATACAGGCTCCAATGTAAATGCTCTAAATATACATGCGTACTTTACATTCTTACTTTTGTATGTTTTTATGTCTCTTTACAACAAGAAAAGTTTAAGAAACCGAATTAAAAATTTATGGTTGAGAAAAGGGAAAGATGATACTTTAGAGGTTAAAAATGTTATTCTTTGTTCCCCCTTTTATCGTGTATATTGGTTTGGAAAGGCCTAGAACAAAAGTGATGATCTATATGGGGCTTCAATGCCAGTAGATATTATATGTTTGTGTTAAGTCACCCGCGAAACTCGCGGGATCTTAGACTAGTGTTATAAATATAGGTGGATCTTCTTGGTGGTCTAGGGTGTCCCGGTTCCCAGTGATTTTTCGCTCATAAAGTTAATTTATCGAAAAAAAAGTTAGTATAAAATATTGAATTTTTAAGAGTCTAGCGTCACTTATTTGGATTTTGAAAATACAACCCTGTTGATTTTCCATTCAAGCTCTGCCATTTTTATAAAGATTGTTAGTTCGATAACTTTTTCTTTTATCAAAATAGCTTATAAAATAATAAATTTGGGGCACCAATTATTATTATTTACATTTCAAACTTCTTAATAAATTTAATTATAGAGATTCCATATTAAATTTTCTTTTAATATATTTCATTTTTTTTAACATTATGTGTCCCAAATACCCTTTAACTCTTTATATTTATAACTTATAATTTATAATTTATACACACCCATTAACTCTTTATATTTATTACTTATAATTTATGGTTTATATTTTATATCTTTGTTGCCATGAAAAATATGTGCTTTTATTGTATCAAATGTAACAATATTCATATCTTTTTGTACGTTAGCTGTAATAAAAAATTTGGTATCGTGTGATGAAATAAAATTCAATCTCATTACCATTTGATGCAATTGGATTTGTTATAGCTAAGGTAAAGGGTGAGGCTCGTTTTTTAACCAACTATGATAGGTAAAAGAAAATTTTGGCACGGTAATGGCTTTCTCAATTCTTGGCACGTCAATTATTAATGATAATTATTAAAACACTTTTTTATGTATAATGTTAATGATAATTATATAAACTTTTTTATGTATAATGATAAAAAAAAAGTACACAAACACTTATAGTTGTATAGTGATAAAAAGTAGTTTATTATGTCTTATTAATTATTATAATATATCCTTACACTAATTACATGGTTAAAAATTTTGATATCAAATATCAATATCAATTGCCGTTCAAAAAAAAATATAATTATCAATTTCAAAACATTTGTCAAAAAGAACTTTAAAATATAATTATAACTTACAAACACTAGAAATATACAAGAACCAAAAAACTAAAAGACGATGTAATAATTTTGTTTTAGTTGTAAATTACATACATTTATTAAAAGTTTAAGAGCAAAAAATAATGATCTGTCTATTTGCGTCAAAACTGAAAACTGTCTACGTCACATTAGTTAATCTTTAAGATGAGCTTTACACAACTCATACAATACGTAATCTGAGTCTGTTATGGTACACCCAAACCTCCTGAATTTAGTGAGTCAAATGTCATAAATCATTATTAAGTAACAAAGAGAATAACTTTCACAAAAAAGTTTCTGAAACTTCGGTAGTAAAGAAAAAAATAGTCATCAATGGGTGACCATGATGATTAACTATTTGAGTATTTTGGTCAAGGAAATGTAATAAATCGTCACGCTAGCTGGTTTTTCTTTGTAGTGAGTTTTATGTTATAACTCAAGCATTATGTAACTAAAGGTTGTGGGATGATACAATCAAACTTCGTGAATTTAGTTCAATCGTCGAATATTTTCAATTTCATTAGGAAAAAAACAAATTGGGTAATTTTAACAAACATTTTCATAATTCAGGTAAAAAAATAAAAGAATTTGTAACAGACATATAAAACTTAAAACTTATTATAATTGAAGAACTAAAAAATATATAAGAACTTTTTTTGCTTAAATTCGAATTATATAATTATATTAAAAATTTAAGAACTATAAAATATTGAAACGCATATAAGTATCAGGGCCAGCCCTGAGAATTTATGTACCCTGTTCGAGCTCGAAAAACGTGCCCTTAGGTCTTAACTAAATAAAAAATTTAAACTAGTTTTTTCATACAACTTTGAACCGTTGACAAAAATATAGCATTCGAGAAACAATGCAATTAACAAAATACAAAATATAGTATTCGAATGAATGACATACCGTCAAAAATTTTTGCATAGCACCCTTTTGTGACTTCACCAATTCATCTTGTCGTTTCCTCTTTTGACGTTTTTGCCATCAGGATGGTTGTTTAGGAGCCATTAACGCCTAAATAATGTTCGACAAGACGACAACAACATAAATGAACTGAAATCCGAAATCGACATAAATCATAAGTTAAGTGAATAATGTTCGACAAGACGACAACAACATAAATGAATTCAACATATATAATTGAAATAAAAAAGACGAAAATCAATCCTGCTGTCACAACAATACAACATAAATGACCTGAAGTGCTGTGAAATACTGAAATCGAAGGCTGACCTGCTGGCTGCTGTGACTGAAATCGAAGGCTGCTGGCTGTGTGATGATGAATGATGATCGATTGATCGGCTGTGCAACTGGCTGCGACGTTTCTGTTCTTCCTCCCTCAGTTCCTTCGAGTCTTCGACGTTTCTATTCCTGATTGCCGCCCACGACCAGACTTCTTTTTTTTTAATTAGTTTTTAGAAAATATTTGGGTATTGGGCTCACTAACCTAATGGGCTAAATAGTTTAAACAATATGATTTTTTTAAGTGGGCCTATGTTAATATTTTTTTTTGGTTATACCCTATTAAAAAAAATTACATATATAATATCGAATTTTTTTTTTAAATTACGGGCCCTACGAAATCACGGGCCCTGTTCGGTTGTCCTCCCCGCCCTCCTTCAGGGCCGGCTCTGATAAGTATATAACTAAATATTTATAACAGTTTTTGACAAAATTTTGTAAAGGTTGAAAGTTGATAACTGTTTTATTAAAAAAAAGTTATAAAGGAATAAAAAGTGAACAGCTTTACGTAATTTGAGTTTGGGCTATGGTACTCCCAAATCTTTCAGAAATCATCATTAAGGATAACAAATCAAATAACTTTTATAAAAAAAATCATAAGACTCATGTAATAAAGAAAAAGCAATAGAATATGTTACAAGCAAAATAATACATTTACATAAAAATAAATTAAAAACTAAAAATAGATAAGAACAAAAAAAACTAATTGAAAATATATGATTTATTTTTCTTCGGATAAGAACTAAAAAAAACTAATAGAAAATGTATGATTTATTTTTCTTCTTATATTTCAAACTGCATATATTTATTAAAAGTTTAAGAGCGAAAATATTGAAAAGTATATACCGAAATATAAATAAAAAAAAGTTCTAAAACTAAATGTAATAAAGATGAAAGTTGATAACTTTGTTTTTATGAAAAAGGCTATAAAGGAATAAATTAGGGACAATTGCCCCATTTAAAGGTGAAGAACTTTAGGTAACTCAAGTATTACTGTTACGTACTTGTGTAATGGTACATCCAACCTTTTTAAAAACCATCAAGAAAAAACAAAATTTAATAGCAAATTTCATGAAACTCAAACTCACATCATGGAGTCGACTAACATAAGCAATCGGGTGACCTTGTTGATTAACATTATTCGCATACATTACATAGTTTGAGTTTGTGTGATGATACACAGTGGCGGATCCATAAAATTTTTTCACTTGGTTCACTTTTTTAGATGCTTCAATTTCATATGACCGAACATAGAAAATTTTGAATCGGTTTAACGGTTCGAGTCGGTTAAGGTTCATCACATAATAAAGAACATTGTGAGATTTTCCTAATATCAGACATCAATCACTATGAAGAATCATCAATAGCCACTCACATTTCTCCAATTCTTGACTTATCATATGAAAAGAGCACCAATGGCCGGACCAAATACAATTATATATATATATATTATATATATTGTTCACGAGAGATGATGAATAGTAGCTTTATTTTTATAATATTATATAGCTTTTTATTATTTATTATTTAATATATTATAATAGTTTATTATTATATTTACTTTTAATGACATATTTTTAATTTTTTTTCCTTTTATAAAAACATATATTTCCTTTCCCATCTTTTAATAATTGTTTTTTTTTTCTTTTTTAGAACATATATTAATTTATCGATTAATTTGATACTTCTTTAATAATTTACGTTTATAACTTTTTTTCTAAAAACTTAAGTACGTAGTTGTGCTTAATTTTTCTCTGACATTCTGTTATAAGTTTTGTTAAAAACAAAGTTGTACTCAAAATAAAGGAGTTAATTGCCAAAATCGTCCCTGAGGTTTGGGCATGTTTGTCATTTTCGTCCAAAATGACACTTTTGTATCAAATTGCCCCCAACGTTTGTAACTTTTTGTCATTTTCATCCAAAACACTAACTTAGTTTATTTTTTCTGTTAAGTTGATGATATTTGGATGAAAATGGCAAATATAAAACCACAGGGACGATTTTGGCAATTTACTCAAACCCTTTTAATTTTTCTTTTATTTAATTATTTTTGTTACATATATAATAAAAAAGATACATGGAGTTTTTAGAAAGAAAAAAAATTAATAGTTTTGTCACATAATATTTATAAATTTTCATCCAAATCACTAACTCAGTTTATTTTTTCTGTCAAGGTGAAAGATATTTTAAATTTTATAAATTAAGACAGAAATTAATTTACAACTTCTTTATATAAATCAGTTTTATAAAGAGAAAACGTCATTGGTGTGCAACACATAACAATCGATTACAACTTTTAGTATTTATCAGTTGTAGAGATAGAAAAAAATTGTAAAACATTATATATTTTTTAAATGTGTTGAGCACCTAGGAAATATGTTGGTAGAAATAAAATATTTATTTAATTAAGATTATGAGGGTAACTAACTAATACTTATTCTGAATGGCTTGAGTAAAGAAACTTTTGGTTCATAGCATTATAATTACAATTTGGTGGGTAATTTTAAGGTTTGGTAATAATACGTTGTTTGATAGGGGGGACACTGGCTTCTTTTTTTCCTTAGGAGCAAATTTAAAAATAGTAGAAGATGAATTACAAACTTGATACATATGACAAGATTTTTTATTTGACCTTTTTTCAATAAGGTCACAAACATTTTAGTTTTATAAAATTTAGAGGTTTAAGTAGATTTTATTTTTATAAAACTGATCTATATAAAAATTAGAATTTAATTTCTGTCTTAGTTTATAAACATCGTTCGCCTTAATAGAAAAATTAACTTAGTTAGTGGGTGAAAATTTATAAAAATTATGTGACAAAGCTATTATTTTTTTCATATAAAAATTGCATGTATATTTTTTTTATTATATATGTAACAAAATTAATTAAATAAAAGAAATTTAAAAGAGTTCGAGTAAATTGCCAAAATCGCCCTGTGGTTTTATATTTGTCAGTTTCATCCAAATATACTTAAAAGAAAAAATAAACTAAGTTAATGGTTTGGATGAAAATGGCAAAATGTTACAAACGATGGGGACAATTTGGTACAAAAGTGTCATTTTGGACGAAAATGACAAACCTACCCAAACCTCAGGGACGATTTTGGCAATTAACTCTAAAATTTAGAGGTTTAAGTAGATTTTATTTTTATAAAAAATGATCTATATAAAAAATTAGAAATTAATTTTTGTCTTAGTTTATAAACATCCTTCGCCTTAATAGAAAAATTAACTTAGTTAGTAGTTGGATGAAAGTTTATAAAAATTATGTGGCAAAGCTATTATTTTTTTCATATAAAAATTGCATGTATATTCTTTTTTATTATATATGTAACAAAATTAATTAAATAAAAGAAATTTAAAAGAGTTTGAGTAAATTACCATAATCGTCCATGTGGTTTTATAATTGTCAGTTTCATCCAAATATCCTTAACTTAACAAAAAAAAAATAAACTAAGTTAGTAGTTTGGATGAAAATGGCAAAAAGTTACAAACGTTAGGGGCAATTTGGTATAAAAGTGTCATTTTGGACGAAAATGGCAAACCTGCCCAAACCTCAGGGACGATTTTGGCAATTAACTCCAAAATTAAGTATTTATTTGGTATAAAAAAACGGCACGATGATAAACTAAATCATTCTAATGGTTTGGCTTTCTAAACAACATTCTTTATTTTCAAATCTCGTTTGTTTTACATTATCATTTACTCGGCTTCGCCGCAACGCGCAACGTAAAAAAAAACTAGTATGAATAATTGGGTAGAGACATGTTTTGCTTGACACAAATACGATTATATTGAACATATTGTTGGTGTTCACATAATCTCTTTTGGAATGTTGAGAACATCTACTTGTTGTGTGGACCTTAATAATTTAGTGGTTGAAGTTAACTTTTTTTTTTAACCACATGTTTACCAACAGAAGAATAACTTGGTGAGAAAGACCTTAAATAATCACTTTACTAAGAGTTTGTATCATGTGAATTAAATATGTAGTAATAAACACCTAGTAAAGTGTTTAATTCATGTCTTTCTCACTAATTTCTTCCTCTTTCATGGTAGTTTAGATCAATTGTTATATCAATGCATTTAAATAAAGTGATGCGTCTAAATAAAGCGATTTAAGGACACATATGAACTTAAATGTTATTAAAAACTTAAAAAAAAGCACTTAACTTGTTTTGTTATGTGCCTCAACTGTTTTACTTTAACCCATATTGGTTTTACATTAAAAAAAAGGAGGTTTAATAAAATGCCAAAGAAAAACACAAGGACTGGGAATCAAGCTCAAGACCTTAGGTTTAGAAACAATAATATACTTTATGAGCGAAGCACTTAACTTGTTTTGTTATGGGTTCCTTATGAGTTTCTTCTGTGTTTTATATATGGATTTTTACTAAAAATTTCAAACCGACTGGGTTTCTGGGAACCCGTTCTTGCCAAGTAGATCCGCCCCTGATGATACACCCAAACCTTGTTAAATAGGTAGGTCAAATGTTAGAAAATCACCATTAAGCAAAATTAATCAAATAACCTTAAAAATTTCATGAAACTCTCTCGTAAAAAAACACAAAATTAATCATCATTGGGTGACGTCGATCGTTGGTTAACAATTTGAGTATATCAGTAAAGAAAATGTGATCGTTCGACACACTAGCTAGTTTTTCTTTAAACGAGCTTCATGTAACTCATGCATTATTTAAATGTCATTTTAGTCCCTGTGGTTTGGTTAATTTTGTCAGTTTAGTTTAAAAGTTTCATTTTTCGTATGTGGGTCCAAAAGGTTTCACCGTTGCCATTTTAGTCCACTGGGTTAACTTTATCCATTTATTATGTTAACGAGAAGAGCAATTCGGTCATTTTATATGTAATTATATTAACTAGAATGGCAATTCGGCCATATAAAATGACCGAATTGTCCTTCTTGTTAACAGAAAAAATAGATTAAGTTAACCCAATGGACTAAAATGGCAATAGTGAAACCTTTTTGGACCTATAGCCGAAAAATGAAACATTTGGATTAAACTGACAAAATGACCCAAACCACAGAGACTAAAATGACACTTAACTCTAATTAAACTATTAAAGTTTGTGATGCACCTTTTAATGGCAACAAAAACACTTTATTAATAAACCAAAGCGTGGCAAAAAGCTACGAAGAACAAATACATAAATGGAGAAAAGGTAAACAAAAACAATAAAACTACATTCACCCAACGATACACCTAAACTTTGTAATTTAGACCATATTGTATGGGAGTTTTGAGGGGAGGGCAAAGCTCCTTCACGCCACCCACACCACCCTGCCACCATTCCACTTGGGTGTTGCCTCTTCCTATTGTGGTAAAAAATGATTTTATTTTTTCGAGTTTAACAAAAATGCCGTTGGGCAACGACTAGTTATTTTTTAAGTTTTTATAATTTAAATTAGTTACTTTATTTTACATTATAAAATAGCCACTCTACCACATTCATCTTCACATTATTCTACTTCTCTTTCAAACTTCTATAAAAAATAAAAATAAAAATAAAAAAATCTTTAAACTTTTATTAAAAAAAATAACCCACAACCATTCTTTCAATCCAAACAACTCGTTTTGTCGACCCGAAACGCCGACTACCCCACAAAATCCTAGCCCACTACAAAACCCGAGTATCCAGGTTCTAGTTGGTACACCCGAGTTTGCGGCGTACACGTCTATTTTAACAGGCATGTCGTATCCGAGATTTCCTTACGACAACACTTCCCCCTCGCAAGTTTCGCTACCAAACATCCCTCACTAACAACTTCCTATATCCACAACGGAACCCACACCCGATACTGTTCTGGAAACCCAACCGCCGGAGAAGCTCCCAAGTGGAAGTCGAGTTGCTATAAATGGACAACAAGTAAGAAGTGGTTTACCAAATCTTGATTTTCGTATCGGAGGACTTGGTGATCGATACATTCTTTTACGTTATCTAAAGAAAAATAAATAAATTTTTTTGTTGACGGTTTTTGTTTAAAATAAAATATTATTAATATGTCGCTTTATCTTTTTTAAAGGAATGCTCAAAAGAGGAAAAATTTTGGGATCGAATTCGTCAAATATTTCACGAAACGTGAAGCAAGATGTATACCGGTTCAATGATAGTCTCTCGTCAAAGGGACAAGGAATAAATAAAAGGATGACATAACTTCAACGGTTACTTCAACAACGCCAAAAATAACTCAAAAGGGTGAAAATGAAGCCGACTAGATGGCGAGAGCCTTTAATGAATACATAGAACAAGAACGTCACTCATTCCAATTTATTGATTCGTGGCAGGGGGCACGCCACCACATCAAATGGGCGAAAGTATTGCTTGCGACTCAATCTTCAAAAAAGAAGCAAAACAAGCTGGTCTACTTGTTTCGATGCTCGTAACGAAATTGTTCTCAACTTAAGCGAAAATAATGTCGAAGTTGAACAGAGTCGTCCACCCGGTAGGGATAAAGCATTAAAGCTAAAAGGAGGCCACCAAAATCATTAAGTGCCAATGTGGATTACACCTAAAATTTAGCCGAGCTTACCGAACGTATTAGTACGTTTAAGAATATTTAATAAGAAAACCTCGAGGAAAAAAGAAGTATACGTGCACTATATCAAGAAAAATAAATTTGAAAAGGAGAAAGAATTGACAAAAGAAAAACGAAAATATTTAAAGTTGCTCACTATGAATATCGATCACAGTACCGGACATGAAAGACAAATGTACGAGGATATGGAAAAACAAATTAGGGAAAATATAGTCTTTGGTTAGTAATGTTTTTAATGTCTTTTAATTCGGTTTTTTATTATGTTTTTTTTTCTAATTTCGTTTAATTTTATGCAATGCATTATTTCTTAAGTTAACGTTATTGTTTTAATTAATGGTAATGTCTTTTTTATTTAATTGTTTTGGTTTTTTTTTAAATTATGAATAAATCAATGATTTTAATTAAAAAACATAGATTTTTTCCCTTGCCCACCCCATGTTTTTTGTGATATGAATGGAAAACTCCACATAGTAGCAGTGTGAGGACTTTGCCCAAGCCCTCCTGACTCCTAGTCTTAGTGGGTCAAATGTTGGAAATAACATTTAGGAAAAACAATTGAGTAACTTAAACAAACATTTTACTAAAATCTTTAACATTTATATACTTTATATACTATGAATTAGTAATATGTTTGTGCAATTGATGTTTGTACTATGTGTTGTTGGGTTTGTTTATGTTATTTGGACTTGTAAGTTTGTTTTGGGTTGTAATTTCGTTTGGTATTTAAGTTTCTATTTTGTTAGTGAGTGGCTTCACATAGAAGCCTCACCCTCTTTCTCATCCGTGTGTTTCTATGTCATCCGGCCACCGCATACCACCATGTCACCATCACCACTATTTTTTGTTGACTTTCTGATCACCGGTATGCGTTGGTTTTGGTTTGACTAGCACCGTTTTGTTGGGTTACTTTGGATAGTGCATTAAGGACTTCGTATTGTTTTTGGGGTTTGCGATTTTTTTTTGTGGTTGTGTGTTCTCCCACCGCCGAAGCTTGCAATAAACCAAACCCTTTTTTGTTGCTTGAGTTATAGACGACACCGAGTTTTGGAAGGCATTCAAGCTCGGTAATAACTGTAACATGCTAATATCCTACTATTCATATCAACCAATATTGTTCGCTTTTCTTACTAGAAGATCATAGGTTTTTTTTTTGTTTGCCCAAGTGAAATCTTCCTAGTAGGTCACCCACCCATAGATTACTCTCATTCGAACACGCTTAATGTTGACTTTTCCTCTCATCCACGGCCATTATGACCAAAACGTGTTCCTTTTCTTCAATCCCCCTCTTTTACTATGGAAATAAATCCCAGTGGGTGGCTCGCCTCCTGCTAGAGAATAACGGCAAAGGACAAACAAAAGTCATTACAAAGCAACATCAAATTTAAACCAACAAGGCCAATCTAAATTACAAAATCTAGCTCCGAAAGAGACGAATTCGCCTTTATCTCCTCCACTGGTTTTTTAATGTTATTGAACAGCCTTAGCATTCCTTACATTCCATATCAACCCCATCGTGACCAAAATAATGTTTTGCCCCATTTTCTTGAAAACTTTGCTCCCTGGATTTACCTGATGGAATTGTACCCTTTCCTTAATCGAATCACCTTTATTAATCGTCAATTGACACCAGTCTTGGACTGCCTTACAGACCGATTCTGCCAACGACAAGAGATCAGTAAAGTGATCAGATGAATCTAACGAAGAACCGCAAGCATCACATATCGTTGAAGAGACAAAAGACTTTTCTGTTTTAGCAACCACTTGGACCAAGCAAACATTTGATACACAGTGGATTTCCCAAGATCTTCTTTGGTTTGTTTGTTTTCTTCATATTTGCAGTAGGTTTGTTTGTAGTAATATGATAAGAGAATGAAAGAGAATGAATGATAATAATATTCTTGAATTGATAAATGAAAAACAGTAACTTCCACTGTTTACATAGACTAGATACATATATATATGTGCAGTAAAAGGATGAACCGATGTGTTTGTTAATGAACCATCGTATCCTTCTACAAAACAGTTTCAAGGTTTTAAAAACTGCACAACAGACCCTTCTAACTTAATACAAATACATATGTGACTCAAACATACTTTATACTATTTACATACTTGACCCATAACTAGTAATAAATAAAGATCCAATAATTAAGTGGATTAGTAGGCTAACATTCACCCCCTTAATCCATTTAATTTTGGTGCAGTCTTGAACTTCAAGTTTCAGCAGGTTCCCCGTCGTCCAGGAGAACGAAATCATCCAAATCTTCATAATCTTCCAAGTTGAGATCATCAAGGTCTTCATCAAGTAGTGATCCGCCTATTTTTAGAACATCTTCTATGTCAATAGGTGCTTCTTCCAATTTTTCAGCATGTACATCCTTTTTGATATCTTCCATGAATGCATCTTTATCTTCAATCAAACTCTCAACTTTGACATCCATCGAGCAACTCGGCTCTCCAACCATTTTCAAACTATTCTTTGCCATATTGTACCTCCATGACATCAAGTCTAAATAGCCTTGATAAATGATCCTTAAGTTTGCTGCATACATCTCTTGTAACCCAAGTTTCATGGCTATTTCAGCCCACTTGTTGTTTTTGGAGGCATTTTGATACCCCCCCATTTTCTTCAACAAACATGTAAAGATCTAAAAGTTCTATGGCACATCCATTTGGAAGTTTAGGCGGGTATTTCTTGTTTCCTTGCCCAAACATTTCTTCGTAAAACCATTTGACAAACTTTGCAAATTCAACTCTTAAAGATTCTTTTGATTCCTCAACATAGTTGGGAATATGCAAAGTGTCTAAGAAAGTAACCCAAATAGTAGGATCATTGGACACAATTGATTCAAGGTTTTGACCATTTTTTATCAAACTTTCTCCTTGTTTGATATTTGAATCAAAGTAGCCTTCAAGATCGGCTTCAAGTTTTCCCAACTTAAGTTCATTGGCACTTTGATCATCCAATTTTTCAATATAATCACTCCAATAATCATTTTCTTGTTCATTTTCACCGACCAATTCTCCGGTGCTATTTGGACCTTTCATGATTGCAAACATGTCATTTATGTAACATACATCACCATCGAATGTTACATTGTACCCTTGATCATTCAATTGATTCAAACTTAGAATATTTTTTCTTTTCAAGGCGGGTACAAAATTCACACCGGGTATGACTCGTGTTTGCCCATTTATCATGATTTCAACTTCTCCAATTCCAATGGAGTAAAGTTTGTTATTATTAACAAACCCAATTTCAACACCGGGAGACTTGTTCAAGTTTTTGAACATGTTTTCATTCCCCGTCATATGCTTCTTATACGACAAATCAACAAACCAACATCCATCCCATGTACCCAAATCGGTACCTTTAACTAGATAATCTTTAGGAACATGTAAAACGGGAGAAGAAATTTCAAGATACTTACCGGGACAGTTTATCGCTTTATGACCAACGACATTACACGAGTAACATCTTATTTTCAGATTCCTGAAATAACCACGCTTGAAGGTCTGAGCCTTCTTGACAACTCGCTTTGCTGCCATCAATTTCTTGTTCACCATGCCCGGTTTCGGAGATCTTTTGCCAAGTACCATGGAACCAGAACCGATATCCAACTTCGAAAGACCCCTCGTGATTCCTTTCTGTTCACTCCACGGATCAGAACCAACACCCGCACTACCCTGTGCAAGACCCTCTCGGTCCTTCGTGGTTCTCCACTGTCCGAACCGGCGAACGGAATCAACACCCGAACAACCCTGTTCGAGGCCTTTAGACTGTTCACGATCAGCCCTGTTCATGGCTTTGAATTTGTTTCTTCTTCTTCCCGCCTGCGCTCTGATACCACTGATACACAGTGGATTTCCCAAGATCTTCTTTGGTTTGTTTGTTTTCTTCATATTTGCAGTAGGTTTGTTTGTAGTAATATGATAAGAGAATGAATGATAATAATATTCTTGAATTGATAAATGAAAAACAGTAACTTCCACTGTTTACATAGACTAGATACATATATATGTGTGCAGTAAAAGGATGAACCGATGTGTTTGTTAATGAACCATCGTATCCTTCTACAAAACAGTTTCAAGGTTTTAAAAACTGCACAACAGACCCTTCTAACTTAATA
The DNA here is from genome assembly GCA_030545235.1 of Helianthus tuberosus. Lineage (NCBI taxonomy): Eukaryota > Viridiplantae > Streptophyta > Magnoliopsida > Asterales > Asteraceae > Helianthus > Helianthus tuberosus. Next base: position 181,208,411 of record CM060359.1, read on the forward strand.
CAAATACATATGTGACTCAAACATACTTTATACTATTTACATACTTGACCCATAACTAGTAATAAATAAAGATCCAATAATTAAGTGGATTAGTAGGCTAACATTCACCCCCTTAATCCATTTAATTTTGGTGCAGTCTTGAACTTCAAGTTTCAGCAGGTTCCCCGTCGTCCAGGAGAACGAAATCATCCAAATCTTCATAATCTTCCAAGTTGAGATCATCAAGGTCTTCATCAAGTAGTGATCCGCCTATTTTTAGAACATCTTCTATGTCAATAGGTGCTTCTTCCAATTTTTCAGCATGTACATCCTTTTTGATATCTTCCATGAATGCATCTTTATCTTCAATCAAACTCTCAACTTTGACATCCATCGAGCAACTCGGCTCTCCAACCATTTTCAAACTATTCTTTGCCATATTGTACCTCCATGACATCAAGTCTAAATAGCCTTGATAAATGATCCTTAAGTTTGCTGCATACATCTCTTGTAACCCAAGTTTCATGGCTATTTCAGCCCACTTGTTGTTTTTGGAGGCATTTTGATACCCCCCCATTTTCTTCAACAAACATGTAAAGATCTAAAAGTTCTATGGCACATCCATTTGGAAGTTTAGGCGGGTATTTCTTGTTTCCTTGCCCAAACATTTCTTCGTAAAACCATTTGACAAACTTTGCAAATTCAACTCTTAAAGATTCTTTTGATTCCTCAACATAGTTGGGAATATGCAAAGTGTCTAAGAAAGTAACCCAAATAGTAGGATCATTGGACACAATTGATTCAAGGTTTTGACCATTTTTTATCAAACTTTCTCCTTGTTTGATATTTGAATCAAAGTAGCCTTCAAGATCGGCTTCAAGTTTTCCCAACTTAAGTTCATTGGCACTTTGATCATCCAATTTTTCAATATAATCACTCCAATAATCATTTTCTTGTTCATTTTCACCGACCAATTCTCCGGTGCTATTTGGACCTTTCATGATTGCAAACATGTCATTTATGTAACATACATCACCATCGAATGTTACATTGTACCCTTGATCATTCAATTGATTCAAACTTAGAATATTTTTTCTTTTCAAGGCGGGTACAAAATTCACACCGGGTATGACTCGTGTTTGCCCATTTATCATGATTTCAACTTCTCCAATTCCAATGGAGTAAAGTTTGTTATTATTAACAAACCCAATTTCAACACCGGGAGACTTGTTCAAGTTTTTGAACATGTTTTCATTCCCCGTCATATGCTTCTTATACGACAAATCAACAAACCAACATCCATCCCATGTACCCAAATCGGTACCTTTAACTAGATAATCTTTAGGAACATGTAAAACGGGAGAAGAAATTTCAAGATACTTACCGGGACAGTTTATCGCTTTATGACCAACGACATTACACGAGTAACATCTTATTTTCAGATTCCTGAAATAACCACGCTTGAAGGTCTGAGCCTTCTTGACAACTCGCTTTGCTGCCATCAATTTCTTGTTCACCATGCCCGGTTTCGGAGATCTTTTGCCAAGTACCATGGAACCAGAACCGATATCCAACTTCGAAAGACCCCTCGTGATTCCTTTCTGTTCACTCCACGGATCAGAACCAACACCCGCACTACCCTGTGCAAGACCCTCTCGGTCCTTCGTGGTTCTCCACTGTCCGAACCGGCGAACGGAATCAACACCCGAACAACCCTGTTCGAGGCCTTTAGACTGTTCACGATCAGCCCTGTTCATGGCTTTGAATTTGTTTCTTCTTCTTCCCGCCTGCGCTCTGATACCACTGATACACAGTGGATTTCCCAAGATCTTCTTTGGTTTGTTTGTTTTCTTCATATTTGCAGTAGGTTTGTTTGTAGTAATATGATAAGAGAATGAATGATAATAATATTCTTGAATTGATAAATGAAAAACAGTAACTTCCACTGTTTACATAGACTAGATACATATATATGTGTGCAGTAAAAGGATGAACCGATGTGTTTGTTAATGAACCATCGTATCCTTCTACAAAACAGTTTCAAGGTTTTAAAAACTGCACAACAGACCCTTCTAACTTAATACAAATACATATGTGACTCAAACATACTTTATACTATTTACATACTTGACCCATAACTAGTAATAAATAAAGATCCAATAATTAAGTGGATTAGTAGGCTAACAACATTTGATTATCCTGTGGGAACTTTTTTTCAACAATAAGACTTCACCGTATAACATCCAGATGGGTCGGCCTGCCAATACCACTGAACACTTCCTTAATTCATTTGAATCAATGTTGAATTGATACAAATCATATCACACTTTCACAATATTTTTCCAAATCCCAGGCGCCGTTTTCTTTTTATTGGAAACCATTCAACATTACTTCTACTACGATAAAACTAGAGTTTAATGCTACAAAATTAAAGTCTCCATAAAGAGTCCATAACTCTCCTTACATTCAAAAAGCTAGCTACCTTTGTACATAATGGCAGGCATGCTTCCAATATCAACTATATACAACCGTACTTGATATATATATTTTAAGGACATTAATAATGTTTTGAAGCCATGCAGCAATATAACAGCTCCAAAATATTGTATCATCATCATCAAATATTCAGAGAAGATTTTGCTCAGGAATTTGGATGCATCATTCAATAGTTGTTTCAACTCTTCTTGGCTGCCATAACCTATGTAGTATACCATACATACTCCCTCCCTATCCCCTCCCCTCCCCTACAAACATATACCTGCAAAAAAAAAAACCGACTCTTCATCATATGAGTTCCCCGATTATTTCTAGGGGTATTCATAAACCATTGAACTTGAACAGGCCAAACTGAACCAAGTTGGCCGGTTCAGTCACGGTTCAGTTTTGACAGTTTGCCGATTTAGCGGTTCGGTTCGGTTCGATTTGGAACTAGTCCGGTTGATTGCATAAAAAGTTGACTGAATTTGGTCCAATTAAACGTTCTGAAAATTTCGATGAAACCTCAAAACTATAAAAGATAATTACTAAAATAGAAAGAATGGAGTTAGTTACCTAGATATAGTTTTAAAAACCCTATGCATGTTCAGGACTTGAAGACAATGGAGCAACCGATGAATTCTCCTCGCCCCTTGAATTTAGAGTCCCGAGATTCATTCGTTGAACCTCCTCTCTTGTGTAAATATATATCTTACGGACCATGCCACAAAATTCCCTAATTGGGAAGAAAAATAATACCATGGAAAACGCATTAGTTAGAATATTTCTGATTAAATTACGCAATAATTCAGAGTGGGTTGATTAATGTCTCCGGTTGGTTGACTTGGAACATCTTTGTTGTTGTCCAGATGGTTTAATTTCTATAAAAAGTTATTGCATTAATTAGGACTATAAAGATCACATTTATTGAATAGTATCTAATTTTGAACTACTTTTACGGTTCCCTTTTTAACTACTTTTTTATTTGACCCGTTGGAGATGAAACATAATGCAGATATAGATATAAAGTAGATATAAGTCCTTACTGCCATGGATCGTCTCCAACAAGCATCATGTCACCCTCATCATCTGTGTATACAACCAACCAAGCCTTGTTGCGGGATTTTAGTTCGCCGTTGAATTCGAATAACTCATCTAACTCAGCAATCAATTCATCATAGTTGTTGAATTTAGTAAGATCCAGAGACCTACCAAGGGCAATCCCTTGCTTATGAACCTGAAATGAATATAATTATGCATGTCAAAAACACCAATAAAATCTATAGAAAAATACGATAATTAGGTGTCAAGATGGGGTAGCGAGTTTTTGTCAAAAGGGGTGGGGTCGGGTCAGGTTTAGGGCTGTAATCGAGCCGAGTCGAGCAGAGCCAGGTTGAGCTCTAGCTCGAACTTAAAAAAGCCAGCTCCGCTTGGCTAGTTTATTTTATCGAGTTGTAAAGTCGGCTCGTAAAATGTTCAAGCCAGCTCGAGTCGGCTCGTATTGGTAATATAAAAAACAAAAAATAAAAATAAAAATTAGACATATCTATATGTATTATTTTTATTTTTATAATATTTAAAGCTCAAAAGGCATATTAAAAGTATTATATGTATAATTTTTGTTTTTTTCTCATATTTTTATAAGTTATATTAATTAAACTTAAAATATTAACACTTCAACCTCCTCCCGAATATTTTTTATTTTATTACATTTAAAATTAAAATTCAAAAATATAAAATAAATTTAATTCGAACCGGCATGCGAGCTCTCGAGCCAAGCCAGCTCTAGCTCGAGCTCAGCTCATTTACAAACTGAGCCGAGTCGTTTACAACTGAGCTTTTTTCGAGCGAGCCACGAGCTTTTTGAACACCCCTAGGTTGTGTTGACCCCGATAAAAACTTCCTTGGCCGATGTTTTAAAAAATTCAAACAACTAAAGTGTCAATTATGAACACAAAAGAGTATCATTACAAATATAACAAAAAATCTTTGAATAAAAACGATTTAAGAGCCTTAGTTCAGATTTTTTTTTAAACTCGACCCATTCATAAGTAAACGAGTCAAAGCTACCAGCCTATCACCTCAGCATATGATAAAACCGATACCTTCGTACAGCTCCTAGTTGAACCCCCGTGGACTTTTAGTTGTGGCTGGGAATTTTGATATTGCTTCTCTATATCTTTACCCATTGGTGAATTACCAATAACATTTAGACGCATGGACGGTTCAGATCTCTGTGTAGATTCAAAGGAAGGGTATTTTTGTAATTTCAACTCTTGATTTGCATCTGAAGCAACCTTGTTACCAAGGGGTACACCAAATATTTTACAGTTTCCTTCTTCTGGTTTCCTAACCTCATTTTGCTGAACCAGTGGCAATTTTGGAATTTCCAGATACGAATTTGTAAGTGGCGGCGGCATTAGCCACTTTCCAAGTTGCGGCCCGTTACTGTTTGGGCTACGATAAGTGGAATACTCACCGAAAGCACCTTTCTTTGGCGAGCCCATTAGGTTCAGGGACAGATTGGAGGGAAGGGTTGACCATGGGTTTGACTTTGACTGTATGTTGAATTTTCCTTCGGTTGGACTTTGACCAGCAGAGTATCCAAAACCGGATAATAAATCAGTGAAAGATGATTCGGCAGGTCTTCCGAACGGTAACATTCTATCGACTCCTGAGTAACGTTGGGTGACAGTCACATGGTCGGTTTTGTCGTTTTCTTCTGTTATCAGTGAAGATGGCCATTGAATAGGTATACCACATGAATCAGAGTCGTTACTTTCCGCAAAATGGCCTCTTGGTGTTGATAGTTCTTGTCCTTGCAAGACCCTTGAAAATGCACTTGCCGGTGAAAGGTCTGTTGCAACAGCCCGTGATGAACCTGTATTCAAGACTTGTTATGGAACAATAGTTCATTTCCTAATGCATTCATCATGATTAAAGATTAGGTGACATGTCAAAATGGTAATTTTCTACGCAATAGGCTGGTTGAAGTGAAACCACTTTTTGTCCAAACCTTTTAAAAAGCAATTGGGGTGCTAAATATAATTACAGATTATTATATTATTTCTAGTTGTAATCTATATACTTTTTGTAGAATAGTGTATGCTTTAGAAGAAACAGAAATAGGATTAATTTCATATATACCCTTCCAAACTTACCAAATTTCATATATACCCAATAAAAACTAATAGTATCATATATACCCAACTTTGATGAATTTTTACTTAATGACCATTCTACCCCTTTTCATTATATATATTTGTACCCTATGGCAGTTAGAGATCTCTACGGCAAAAAAAGGTTAAAATGGTCTTTTAATAACTTGTTTCAGTAAATTGGTTATATTTTATATTTTAACTACTTTATAAAGGCATACATGATAATCTCTGTTTTGCATGGGTATATATGAAATTGCCCCTTAGAAATACATTTTGAGCACTCGTTTTGACCCATGTGAACAGTTTTATGTTTAGCTTATTCTGTTGAGTTTACTCGTTTAACCCATTAGAGATAAAAACACAACTGGTTTAACAGTGGTGGGGGTGGGGGGTGTAACGGATCGAAACTGGTCCGAACGTTATCTGTAATCTGTACTATATACGATCACAGATATCAACTTATACTTTTGAGAGTATCAGTTTGACCCGTTTGAGATAATACAAAACCCGAGTCCACCCATTCATATACAAACAAGTTGATGTAAATACCTTCTCTTGTAAGAACAGAGGAATCGGGAGATGAAGGTAACATGGTTGATCGAGGCCTTTTTTGTTTATGTACTAGAAGTGGATTTACTGCAGGACTGAGGGCGGGCTCGATATTCCAAGGTGAAACTCTCTCTGGACGAGGAATACTCGATGTTTCATCCCATCTTACCTATAAAGGAATATAATAGAAAGAATAAAAACAATAAAAAAGTTAAGATTGCATGATATGTCATATGGAGTAAAAAAACTAAAAATTGGGATTTAGTAATACCTTTAGGTATCTCCACTTAGATTCGGGCCAACTCTTAGGATCAGACTCTTCAATTCCAACTATGGTTCCGGTAAATCTACAGCATTTGATCATGTCTTAACATGAGGATGATAGAAGCCGGATTCGAGATCGGCGAATCTCCCAAATAAGCGAAACAAATAAACTTGAAAGTAAAGATTGTAAAACAATTTGTTCTTCAAATATTCTTCTCTGCCCTTTTCAATTAACCAACAACCCTATAAATACTAAAACAAAGTGCATGGAAAGGAAACGTGGATGTGGAAACATGTGCCACTAACTATTAAATGCATGCATAACTAACAAATAACTAATCACACAAACTGGAAACATGAAAATATGAAATAAACGTGGGGCAGAGGTTGATTGGAGACGTGGGTTAACCGGGTCATGGCGGAGAGTCCGTATCAATACCCGCCCCTTTAAAACGGGTCGTGTCCTCACGACCCACAGCGGTCCATGGCGGTTCTGTTGGCGGTTCAAACAGCAAGAATTGGGGTGTTTTGCAACGATGGCCCGGCTGAAATTTTTCGTCACAGTGGAAGCATATACCAGCGGCTTTCTTGGCTTGCATTTCTGCTTGAGTGAGGCGCTTCAACGGTTGGGATGGAGTTAACGCCGGTGGGAGCTGACTTGGACTCGGTTCCACAGTCGGAGAAAGGATCCCGGTATGAAGTTTGTCTTCAATTAAACGAGCTAATCCATATGTTTGATGCAATGTTTGAGGATGGTGGATAGCGAGTTCACTTTGAATGTCCGGTGTAAGTCCGGAGATGAAACAATTTTTCAATGTCTCCGGAGATAAACCGATAACCCTGTTGGTGAGTCGTTCAAACTCGGTTTGATACGCGGCCACAGTGGTTGTTTGCTGGAGTTTGAAGAGGGCCGCCTGGTGATTTTCGTAGGAAGAAGGACCAAATCGGAGCTCCAAGGATCGTGAAAATTCCGGCCAAGTTCCGAGTAACCGGTTGTTGGAGAGATGCTTGTACCAACTAAGTGCATCACCTGTGAAGTAGAATACCGCTAAGTAAAGCCGTTGAGCGTCCGGAACGGAGTAGTAGGTAAAGTAGTTATTGGCTTGGAATAGCCAATCCAATGGGTTCGAACCATCAAACGTGGGAAGGGTAATCTTCGGTGGTTTGGGGTTGTGGTTTGCAGGATGTGGTGGTGGCGGCGGTGGTGGTGGTGGTGGTGGTGGTGGCGGAGTGTTCGACCCGGAAGGGCCAGGTCTGTTCGGATCGGGGCGAAGAAGTGTAGCAATGAGGTTGTTTGTTTGCTCATACTGGACCGCTAATTGCTTGATGATAATATCCAGGTGAGCCTTGTGTTGTTCTTGACCAGAAACAATCTGGTTGGTGGTTGCAGTTGTGGAGGTAACCAAGTTGTTGACCGATTCGGCAAGGGAAGCAATCAATGCGTCGGTGGAAGAGGTATCGGTTGTGTTTTCACGGCGAGGCGGCATGATGGAAGGTGAGAACGAGGAATGAAAGCACCAAATGATAGAAGCCGGATTCGAGATCGGCGAATCTCCCAAATAAGCGAAACAAATAAACTTGAAAGTAAAGATTGTAAAACAATTTGTTCTTCAAATATTCTTCTCTGCCCTTTTCAATTAACCAACAACCCTATAAATACTAAAACAAAGTGCATGGAAAGGAAACGTGGATGTGGAAACATGTGCCACTAACTATTAAATGCATGCATAACTAACAAATAACTAATCACACAAACTGGAAACATGAAAATATGAAATAAACGTGGGGCAGAGGTTGATTGGAGACGTGGGTTAACCGGGTCATGGCGGAGAGTCCGTATCAGAGGATAACAAAATAAATTTGGAAAAGAGTAAAATGGCATTTTTGTCCCTGAGGTTTGGACAGTGTTGCGACTTTCGTTCCCAGGTTTGTTTTTTCGCATCTGGATCCAAAAGGTTTGAAATCTTGCCATTTTCATCCAGCTCGTTAACTCCATCCAATTTTCTCCATTAAGGCATGGGTATTTTCGTCTTTTTGTTATCTTAAAGGGCAATTCGATTTTTTGAATACTTGTACATTATGCTAAATGCTTGTACATAAAGTGAAAAAGACTAAATTGCCCTTTAAGTTAACAAAAAAGACGAAAATACACCAGGATTAACGGATAAAATTGGATGGAGTTAACGAGCTGGATGAAGATGGCAAGATTTCAAACCTTTGGACGAAAGTCGCAAAAGTGGCCAAACCTTAGGGACAAAAATGGCATTATACTCTTTGGAAAATAAAAAAAAATCAGTCAAAACACTAGCTCTACCTTTGTTCTGGAGCTTCTTCACCTTCAAACCTCATTTTAAATCTCATTCCTATGGAGTAGTTATTCTTGATAGACTCCATGTACCGATCATATGGAACGATGAACTCTGCAGGGCTAGTTCTGGATCCATATAAAATATTAGTGCAGAATTGGAGAATAAAGACGAGGTAAAAGCGTAAAACATAATTAGCTGAAATGACAGACAATACAACAGTATACATCAATTTGCCACCACAAATATTTAAGATCTATACTTGATCACATACCTAGGCTTGTAATAGACTGTAAATATTGTTCCTGTTTGAATAGCATGCCATGCAGTCGCAAGGACACCGAGATGCATGCTATGACTGGATATGACAGATGATGGCATGTTTGGTTGCTGTCTCATTGCACGTCTTACCCCCACACGGAGATCTCCGTTTTCACCTCTATATATAATGTTTACTTGTCAGGTATTTTTATAAAGTAGATCAGACAATAAATGAAAGAAGATATGATCCACATGAGATTTGTTATTACCTTAAGAATATAAAAGCGTCTCCAGCAACGAGCCTTTTAGAACTAACAAAAACACTCCAACCACTTTGAAGTAGATGCCTTCTCGGTTGACCTAAAATTGACAAACTATGAGTTGCACGAATTGAGAAAGGCTATATAATTACTTAAATATTGTATGTATAATAACAAAGCAAAATCCAAATTCAATTAACCAATAGGGATTTCTGAACCATGACTTCAAACAAAATCCAAAGTTGTCAATTACCGCGGAATATGTGCCGAAAACGCCATTCATTTCCATGCAAATCCTTTGCTGCCAGCTCCTGTGTTGGAGGCTGCCTTGACATATCCTGTCACAACCAGATAACCGTTTTTAAGTATCAAAAGTCTAAAACACAATTGAATCTAACCTTATGAGTGATGATCTTTACAGGGTAAGTTACTAACCAATGGTGGAAGACATTCATCAGCATGGCGTCTCAAAACAGAAAACCCACCATGAGTACTTGTATCAGAAGCAGTCAAAGTCTTGCAAAAAGAGTGCACACGAAACCGAGCTTCCGCAGGCGGTGCTGATTCTTTTGTAACAGCACTTTCATCTTGCTGTTTAAACATTTTCATTGTACCAAAAGTTATTAACTAAATTCTTTTTACACGTGTACCAAACAGGTTAATCACACTAAAGATAAAACTCACATTATTTTCAGGCATCAAAGTTATTTGCGCGTAAACCTCGTCCGTCTCTAATTCAGCCTACATACACAAGTTCACAACACAATCATAATTATTCGAAAGAACAACAACAAACAGTCTACCACAAACACCAAATCCAGTAATACATAACAATTTACCTTCAATTGCACGTTCATAACACGACAGAGGATCTTCGATGGAAGGTTATACATCGGCATCTGTTGTTCCGCCACCTGATTCGTTGAAGCCTCAACCTAACAAACAAAGTAATCCATAACAACTCATCAACAGTGACTATTTAATAACTAGATTCACACAAATTCAGACAATTATTGAAGTAACTATGATAAAACCGAACAGCTACAAAATTTTGTGATAAAATAACAAACAACTAAATACTCAGAATTTGAACCTGTTCTATATGTCCTTGAGGAAAGTAGAACACTAGCTCATTCTCTTGAGGCACCGTAACGAGCGGACCAGCACACGCGCGCCATAACTCCTTGTAAAGAGCCGCATCCGCATCAACTACTAAAAACAAAACGGTTAATCAATCGTACATCACATAATAAACCAAACTGATCAACAAAAACTACTCAAAGTACTCTTACCAGCACCAGAAACCGCCGGAACAGTTCTCGAATCACCTACAGCGTCGTTCACGTCTCCTCTCATGTTATCAACCTCTGAAGAAGTCATTTCACTACAATAACCGAGTCTCACCACAGATCTCTAACCTAGAAACGCATAATTCTCAACAAAACCCTAAGATTCTACCTTCAATCACTCCAGATCAACTCAATCCAGTTCTAAATTGTATTAAATTGCATTAAATGAGAAAAATTCAACACCACACAGCTTCCGAAACTTCTACATCAACATTGAAAACGATTTTCTCTCTCTAGAATCGAAATTCGACCATAAATCACAACAGATCAACTCAATTTCAGTTCTGAACACCTTAAAATTGCAGTAAACGAGCAAATTCAACACGGAAGAGGTTCCAGAAAATCTAAATCAACAATCAAAACGATTTTCTCTCTCTAGAACCGAAATTCGACCATTAATTACAACAGATCAGCACAATTTCGGTTGAATTCAGCTTCAAACTTGCGTCTAGTGAGCAAAATCAACACCGAACGTTTACAGCAAGAATCAGACGGATTTTCTCTCTCTAGAATGTGGAATTTCTCGTAGCGAAGAAGATATTCATCGAATGGTTGGAGGTCAAAACAGGTGTATGCAGTAATTTCAACAGGTGGTCCAACATCCGAGTAGTGTGTACCGGGTTATTTGGACCGGGTTTTTTTTGGTGTGATGAACCGGATTAAAAACGGGTTGCTATTTTGTTTTGGATTCTTGTTTGTTTGAGGAATAACCATTAACCAATGTCGTAATATTTTCTTGGTTTCGAAACCGCCACCACAAGATGTAGCTGAAAACATTCCACAGGTCTAAATGGAAAATGTTTCGGTGGTCGAACCAGACAATGCTCTGATGAACGAACAAGACAACGCTCTGTATGATGGTCAAGTCAATGAAGATGAGCTACCAGATCCTAGATTACCCATTTTAAAAAGGTTTCGTACGATACCATAACGAATCAAATATAGATGTTTGGTATTATAACAAATGAGACCATCGATGCTTTTATTCATACGACAACGATTACGACTCGGATTGGTCAAATGACGATTGATGTTAATTTCTATGTTAGTTTGTGTATTTTCTAAATTTTAGTAGATGCATGTTTTTGTTTTATAAATATTTTTATTTAATTGTGTAGTTTTTAATGATATTTTTAAATTTTAATTAATAAATGTGTTAATTTAATTTTAATCATTACATGTTTAAAATAATATTTAAAAAAGGAGAGGGGTGAGGGACGAGTATAACATATGTTGACGGACGAGATTGAGGATGAGAGGAGATGTTGATGTGACGCTAAAGTGCCAGTTAGGAACTAGGGAAGTGTATAACGGGTAGCCTAAGAACCGGAGCTATCAATGCCATTTGAACGACCTCTATTTGAATAGGCTTGTTAATGATCATAGCGGTTGAAACAGTTGGACATGACCACGTGAAGTGATTCGACGAGATTATAAGAAAATTCTTATAAAATCTCATTTCCTGGTTTTTGCTCCAAAATATTTTATTTCATATTTTGAAAACATAAAAAATTACAAAAATAGATAAATATATTAATATTGTATTTTAACTTAGTTGGTACAAATTAAAAGTACTAGTTGATTTTTGGCCCGCGCGTTGCGGCGGGGACCCAGTGTCTGCAAAATGTGTGTCAGCAGCAGATATCGAATATCAAAACATAAATAAAAATGGCGTGGTAAGAATGGTCACTCCGTCCTAAAAAAACGATTTTGAATCTTCCTATACTAATAAACAAAAATCTTTTGGGACACATGTCACTTTCTCATACCCCTTGCCATTATTTTAAAAAAAAATCTCTTTATTAAATAACAAATAATAATTTTTAACTTTATCTCCAATGATATTAAAATAAAGAAAATGTTAAAAGAAGATAATCTTTTAAAACGAATTTTAAGATTAATGATGATCTTACATTATTTTGGTTAAACAAAGAGATATATCTAAAAACAAGTCTTGGCATGTGTCGATATTAATTAATTTAAATTAGTTAGGAAAACAAATTCACACATATTTAGTTTATATCCATCTAGGTTAATTAATAGCATAGTTTTTATCATATAATTTTAACATATTTTGTTGTATCTTTTTTCTATTATAATTGGGGGAAGATACACAAAGTATCTTAAAGCCACAAACAGTGGCGAAACATACCCTAAAGATCCCCAAAATTTTTTAACATTAAATAAATTAAACAATTAAATACCAAATAAACATAAATCAAATTCAGATAAATAAAATAGATTACAAAATAAAAAAAATCCACTAAAAAATAAATTATAGAACATAATACAAAATAAAAATAAACTATTCCTCGTCTAAATCTTCAAGATACGATAGATCTTAAATTGAAATATGTGCCACAAGATCATGCGAAGTCGGAAATGCGTATGTGGAACCATCTTCCTATACTAATAAACAAAAATCTTTTGGGACACATGTCACTTTCTCATACCCCTTGCCATTATTTTAAAAAAAAAATCTCTTTATTAAATAACAAATAATAATTTTTAACTTTATCTCCAATGATATTAAAATAAAGAAAATGTTAAAAGAAGATAATCTTTTAAAACGAATTTTAAGATTAATGATGATCTTACATTATTTTGGTTAAACAAAGAGATATATCTAAAAACAAGTCTTGGCATGTGTCGATATTAATTAATTTAAATTAGTTAGGAAAATAAATTCACACATATTTAGTTTATATCCATCTAGGTTAATTAATAGCATAGTTTTTATCATATAATTTTAACATATTTTGTTGTATCTTTTTTCTATTATAATTGGGGGAAGATACACAAAGTATCTTAAAACCACAAACAGTGGCGAAACATACCCTAAAGATCCCCAAATTTTTTTAACATTAAATAAATTAAACAATTAAATACCAAATAAACATAAATCAAATTCAGATAAATAAAATAGATTACAAAATAAAAAAAAAATCCAACTAAAAAAATAAATTATAGAACATAATACAAAATAAAAATAAACTATTCCTCGTCTAAATCTTCAAGATACGATAGATCTTAAATTGAAATATGTGCCACAAGATCATGCGAAGTCGGAAATGCGTATGTGGAACCATAATCTCACCAAGGGCATCATTATCCAAAACGGGTTGAACTAAAGGATCCCTTATGTGGACTGGTGAGAATGTATGCTCGTCTTCCTTAAGAATCATGTTGTCCAATATCATACACGCATACATCATTCTCCTAATCTTCTCTACATTCATGGTCTGTATGGGTCGACTAAGTATGCCTCATTTTTCCTTTAGAACACCAAAAGCGCGCTCCACATCTTTTCTTGCCCTTTCTTGCAATTTCTTGAACTTCTTTTCAACCGGATCGGTTGGATGTGGAAACGTTGACCAGGTAGGGTAGATCCCCTTGGTTAGATAGTACCCACGTCTGTATAAGTGCCCATTGACATTAAATGGATATTTAGGCGCTGTTCCATTCCGTTCATTGAGAAATATTGGAGATGTCTGGAGCACATTGATGTCAATGAACCGGGTGGACCACAATATGCATGCCAAAACCACATATCATGTGACCAAATGGTTCACGACTGAATATCATCATCATATTTTTTTAAGAACAAGTATTTCGACATATGAAAGTGGTAACAAAAAATATATCATTATATTTTGGTTCCTTCCCAAAATATTCATTCAATGAACTTCATTACCTTTTTCCCCAATCATGGTTCATGACTCTTTTAGTAGATGATGATGATGTCGTGTCTTCCTCTTCAACTTGATCGATGAGATCTCTAAAAAATTAAATGCTATTGTCGTTTGAAAAAAGTATCATTATTGGAATCGATGGGTGGAAGGAAAATACCGAGATCATCGTGTAAGAAATTAAATAAACATGGTCATTTGAGAATACGGTAGAAGGTTTGATTGTTTGTGAAGGGTGTAAAGATAAAAATGGTGAGGTAGGTATTTATAATGGTTTAAAATAAATAAATTAAATATTTTAATAGAGGTAACGGTCATACGACTCTTAAAAGGTTACAAACCCCCACTTCACCTTCGGAAAAAGAGTAGCCGAGCTTCCCTTGCTGCACGCCTACCTGAGGGGGTGGCGGCAGTGTTTCACATGCGGCTTCAAAGCCGAGCACCCATAGCCGAGGGTACCCCTTCCCTTCTTATAGCCGAAAGTATTCAAGTAATTATTTTTTTCTATTCCGAGTTCGATTTATATCATGGTTTATTTTTGCTCTTTACATGTGTTTATATATGTATTGTAGATGTGACAACTTCAACCATTTTTTATAGACGTATCTATTTGAGTTATGTTTGATCTCTAGGGGGTCAAATAGTTAAAAATTCTTATTTTTTCAACTATTTATGAATATTTCATTTATGTAATTATTATTTTTAAAATATGTTGTATATTTTTCAGGCTTATCAATACCTATTTAGTAATTTATTGATGAAACCCGTGTAATACACGGGTTTTTAACCTAGTAACCTAATATATAATAATAGGACCCACACATCCTACACGTTGAAAATTCGGTTGTTTTCAATTTAGAATATCAAAACATAAATATCAAATATCAAAACATAAATAAAAATGACGTGGTAAGAATGGTCACTCCGTCCTAAAAAAACGATTTTAAATAACCTAATATATAATAATAGGACCCACACATCCTACACGTTGAAAATTCGGTTGTTTTCAATTTAGTTATTACGGTGCTAACACGTTAAAATATGGATGAGCTCGGTACCGGTAACGGCACCGAAAGTACCGATCCGGAAAATCATCGAAATTAGGTACCGGCACCGAAAATGCTCGGTACAATATTGTATGGTATTTGAAGGTAAAAATCAATAAATACAGGTATGGTGCTAGAACGGTGTCGAACCAAAAGTAACGATTCTGAAAACGCCAAAAGGTGGGTACCAAATTGGTAACGAAAATGATTTGGTAATAGTAAATTTGGTACCGATACGATACCGGTTTGATTACAGGATTTGATACGATTTGCTCATCAATAATCTAAATATCCAAGTTAATTTTACATGCTACAATTCATTCATTACAGAAAAAAGACAATAAAGAAAGCAAAAATAAGTTGTTGTGTATATAAAACCTCATTCAAACGAAATACAGTTTACTTACTGTGTGTATGAAAAGTAATCTAAACGGTGCAATTACTTGCATTGCTACGTTGCTACAGGATATGATGAGCTCGGTACCAACCGGTACCGAAAATACCGTTACCGAAATCCCCAAAAGTGTGTACCGGTACCGAATTTACCTGGTACGGCTCGGTACCGGTAGGTACTTGTACGGCACCAGTATTTGAGGGTAAAAATCGGTGAATACCGGTGCCGAACCGGTACCGAAAATACACCCGATTTGGTAAAAGCGGGTACCAATACCGGTACCCACTACCCAATACTATTTGTTCATCCCTTAATGAAGTTACTATTCATTCACTTCTAAAATTAATAGAGTGAATTGCAAGTTTTGTCCTTTATCTTTATATCCATTTGCAGGCGCTGTCCTTTATGTTTAAAATTGACGAGTTTTGTACTTATTGTTTCAAAATCTTGTACGTTGTGTCCTTTAAGCCTAACCATGTTAATTTTAACAGTTAAATGAAGGGTAAATTGGTCTTTTTACTTATTTATTTAAAAAATCATTTTAATAATTGAAGCAAAATGAATTATGTAGAACAACAACAACAACAACAATAATAATAATAATAAATTAGTCTCCCTCTCCACCTCTCTCTCTCTCTCATCAGCCCACCACCGCCACCATTTGCCACCACCACCATCCCACCCAACCCCTCAAAAATTATTCATTACAAATTCCAGACCTTTTTACACTCATTATTATCACCCAAATTCTCATCCCATCACAATAATCATCATCAATCCATTTTCACATTGAGGAACTACACTAATTTATCCTTCCACCACCACCTGTTCCACCATAAAAACCAAAATAATATTCCAAATCAACAACATATCAGCTCATAAAAACAAAAAAAAATTGGGCCAATCTTCATTGTAGCAAAAAAAATCTCCTTTCACCACCTATATCCACCATAAAAAAAAACACAATCCGTGTAAAAGGGTGTAAGAATCAAGACCGATTCTTCTTCAAAATTGTGAAAAAATGTGACATTTCTTTACGTTCTTGAATCTTCTTCATCTGGGTTCTGACAACAATAACTAAGAGTCGATCTTCATAGATATAGTATATGCAGAGCAAGATCTGTTCACCGGAGCTTCGCCGTCTCCACCGTTGTGAGTCCAGAAACCACCCCGTCTTGACCGTCGTGGTCAGCGACGGGATCCATGGTGGCGGTGACGGTGGCGAGTGGAAATCGCAACGGTTACAGGTGGGAGTGATGAGTCTGTTGATGGATCTTGGAAGAGGTGGTAAACTGGTAAGGGTGGGAGTGGGTGGTGGGAGTTTGCCCTAGAGAGTGAGAAAGAGAGTGATTTAGGGAGAGAGATACAGAGAAAAAGAGTGCTTTGTTCAGATGCAACCCATCGATGGGGTGAAAAACTGAAAATGGTGAAATTGAAGGGGAAGATTGGAGGATGAGAATGGTGAGATATGTTGAATATTTGGGGATGAAGAGGGCTTTGTTCAAATATATAATATTTTTTTTTCTTTTATATGTATTTTTAAAGAATAGGGTGAAAAGACAATTTTACCCTCATATGCATTGCACATGGCCAGACTTGACAGAAAAATCTAACTGGGTTAGGGCTAAAGGACAAAACGTGTATGATTTGAAAACCTAAAGTACAAAACTCGTCAATTTTAAACATAAAGGACAGCGCCTGCAAATGGATATAAAGATAAAGGACAATTCTTGCAATTCACTCAAATTAATATATAGGTAATTTGTTATTGATTCACATTCAATCCACATCCACGTCACCACCCTGATTTGTGTACACATGGATCATCACTTAGACCATGGGGTATGGTGGGGTGGGGGTTTGGGGCATGAGTTGACACGTGGCTTGGGGGGCTTCGCTGGGCTGACCCACATTGCAGACGGTATGGTGGGGTGGGGGTTTGGGGCGTGGCCAACCCAAATGGCTGTTATATTTTTTAAAACAAAAAAAATAATTTTTTTAATTTTTTTAAATAAAGAAAATTACATAAAAAAATTCTAACGTTTATATTTTTTCTTTATCTCCTCTCTCGTCTCCAACATTAGTTCCAACTCTTCACCATCTAGGTGATCAATGGGCTGGGCTAGAAATTTCATATCATCTCGTCTTTGTTTCAGGCATCCCTAGCTTCTTTACTCTTCCGAATTTCGGCCCTTTGTTGTTGGAATACGTTGAATGTATCTAGCTTGCATACAATGTCATCCAACTGATCGCTGTATATTCTCCTACGCGAGCCCGAACTCCCAACTGAAGGCGATGCCGTACCCGATCTTGATTTTTGAGCGCGCCTTTTTGCGGCATCTATTCCGTATTCAGGCCGGTTTGGCGAATCATCCAACAAGTCCTCGAACTCTTGATCTCGTACATCAAATTAGGCTTGGGACGAGGCCCTTGACCTTTTCGAAGACGTGTTAGTTTCGCTACCACTGGGAATATTCGCCCACTTTGGATGGAACTTACAAATCTCCCAACAATGCATGAAATGGAAGTCGCTCCCCACATTTGTTTTGAATGTAACCAATGCATTTGTCACAATGTCGGCTTCGGTTTCACCACTTTTTGGGTTTTGCTTTGCTTTATTTAAAAAAACACTAAATTTTGTAAGTTGGCCGCTTATCTCACTCCACTTCGAGGATAAGCTATCTTTTTCACGATAAGCCTCCCTTCCCATTTCTTCATGGAATGCTTTACTAATCGCTTCCCACAAATGACTTCGATGTTGAGAATTTCCTATTTTAATAAAAACAAAATTTAATATATTACAAAGTTATATTAAAAATAACCATAAATATTAAAATAAGGGCTACAAAATATTTAAAAAATACCTAAAGTTGGATGTTGAGATTGTTGAAGCCAAGCCCTCGCCAATGCAAGTTCTTCATTAACGACCCATCTTTGTTGTTTTCGTTTGACGGTTTCAAGTGCTTTCTCCGCCTCGGTTTTTTTCTTATGACTTCTCTTTTTGATGGGTTTGGATGCGGAAAGACCATCGTTGGGTGGTTGAGTTTCGGGGACGGTTTCAGTTTGGGAAAGGTTGATGGAGGTTGGTGAAAGGTTGATGGGCGTTTGTGGAATCGGGCTAGGTATAGAATCGTCGGTGTTTGGGAAGTTAGTAAACAAACGATTCCCGATATACGATGCATAACCCGCCATATCGTGCATAGAGGAGTGTAATAAAAATGGAGGAGGCATTGGACGATTGGGTGGTGGGCTAGGATTTTCTTGGAATGTCCACGGGTTGTTCGGGTCATAACCACGATTATGAGGATGCATTTTTCGTTTTGTAGAATGAGAATAGAGATGCTTATAGAAATTGAAGATGATTATTGTGGTTGAATGTGGTAAAAATAGGAATTGAAGTGTGATATTTATAGTGAAAAAATATTTTTTTTTAACATAGCCGTTGGCCAACGGCTAGTTTGGTTTGGCCAACGAGAACCCGCCATGTCATACTGATAGACCCGCCCCACGCCCGGCTTTAAACACCCGCCCCTTGGGCCACGCCCCAACCCAAGCCCACCCGGGGTGGTGGCTTGAGCGTTTTCAGCCAACCCACGCCTCAACCCAAGCCCCATACCCCACAATCTTACAGACTTTAAAATGGATATTCAAATTTATGAAAAGAATGGAAGTATAGCAAATCATTGATTGCCACGTGTCACGACACATGGCTATATGCAAATCGCTAATCACCATATGTCATTGTATCATTCAGTATTGGTGTTGTGTGGCCAACAACACAATGGGGTGCACCCGATCCAACATGTGCAGATGGACCTCTCTACCCGAACATGTAATTTAGATATTTTAAGACTAAATTATTTTATTTTATTTTATTTTATTTTTTAACAGTAAATTTGAATCACTTACGGATATGTCTTAATAAGACTAAATCATTTTTACTTTAATAGACTAAAACAATAGATACAAGGAGTATTTTTTAACAGTAAATTTGAATCACTTACGGATATGTCTTAATAAGACTAAATCATTTTTACTTTAATAGACTAAAACAATAGATACAAGGAGTATTAATACACAATAAAATTTTGATCGACTGACATAGGAAGATAACTCCATAATAACAAGCAACATTGTTAGTCTTAATAGGATAGTTATGTCTCGTAAGAATACTCTGACGTAAGAGTAAATAAAGGGTAAATTTAGTCGCAATAGGATGGTTATGTCTCGTAAGAATACTCTGACATAAGAGTAAATAAAGGGTAAATTGATTAACGAATGTGATGATTCAATATTGAACGGGGATACAATAAATATTCATATTTCCTTTTGAGGTAAGTTTGTAAAGGCTTAGATTTTTTAGTAACAATTGTTACACCTAAATACCATCTAACCTTACACATATAAGGATTAGATGTTAGATAGTATTCGAGTTTATACACCAATTAATGCATTTATTGTATAAATGATGAGTGTCTAGTCACATCCCCCATCTTGCTGGGTGGTTGTGTTAGATTATTTAACATTATATCAATGCATCTAACGTTGTATTGATTTTAAAACTTCAATATTGTCTTTCATGGGTTCAAGCATACTATGGCCCGGATGATAGTTATACTGTCAATCATATAAAATCTTAGGAAGTAGAAGTATTTGTGGTTCGATTAGCATAACGAATTTTAGTAATTATTAAACATAATCAAATACGCATACGAACTTATTCATAAACTCATCGGACCATTAACCTCATTTCATTAAATTACAATTAAAATCTATGCTAGAAACAAAAAGCTTCTAGTATATTAGTTTTCTAATGGTTGATGATCGATTGAATTTTCAAATACATAACCAATCTCGTTATGCACAAAGAAGAAAGGGGAATGAATAGATACGAAAAAAAAATGGTATGATGGTTGCCAACTTTAGTGAGAAAGGGCTAAGAGATAAAAGGAAGACATTGATGAATATTATTGATACATTAATAAGTTTTTTTATTTGTTACCTTCTAAGCAAGTCATCATTTCCTCTAAAATTATAATTTTCAAATTGTTATTTATTTTTGTTAGACGGAAATTTTCCCAATTTCTACATGAAAACATATAGAATACATTTTTTTAATAGTGGAAGTTCTATCAATAGGCACGGCAACTAGTAAGGAGCTAGAAGCCAAAGTTTAACAATATACAAAGCTAGAATTTCAAGCACCGGGGAAGGTTGTGAGATCATAGTTTACACCACATGTTCCACTCAACGACGGATAGCTTCGACCTATTTTTTACCCACTCAAACGTATTCCTCAATAATTTCTAGTATAGAAGGAGAATTGTAATTGAAGGTCTTCTCTTTCTTTTCTCTCGAGATGAACCAACATGTGTCTGTCTCAATTGGCTCACCGCAGGTCATACATGATGTCTTAGCAACATCTAACGGTAAATTAGTGCAACTTTAAATTTTTTGAAGAGAAAAAAATATATATACTGAATCTTGATTTTTTATGGCAAAACTATCACATTTTCCATGTGTTTGCCAGCTTTTTTGGAATGGTAGTTAGTTGAGATGCTTACTCATGACACAATCCTTTGTCCCTTCACCAACCTTTTACTTTCTTTCAAAAACAACATTAATTTTCAATAACAATATTAATATATGCATAAGACGTGATACACGTGTTGAATATTCAAAGGGTTAGTATATACTTACGTCACGTATATCAAAATAAATATTTTTTTGGAAGGTGACTTTCTATGTACTGGACTTTTTGGTCACCGGGTTCATGTCGAAGACAATCCCCCGTCAGCCCCACACTCTCGGACGCGATGTTCGATCGGGCCCCGGCCGCCGCGCAAGCTGACTTCCGCCCGGAAACCATACTGCCCCCACACGAGAGACTCGCTGGGGTAACAGCTGGGTAAAACAGGGTTGCCCTCAAGACCGCACCATGCCTCGGTAGGATACGATCTATCATTGGGACGTCCCCCCCCCCCCCCCCCCTCGAACCGGTGACCTCCCAAAGGAGGAACCGGCCGACCTAACCACATGGGAGTAAACCACTTGGGCCACGATATCAAAATAAATATAACACTTGATTTTAATATTGTATATTAGTTAAAAGAGTTAAATGCCATTTTAGTCCCTGTGGTTTGGGTCATTTTGCCAGTTTAGTCCAAAGGTTTCATTTTTAACCTGTGTGTCCAAAAAGGTTTCACAATTGCCATTTTTGTCCACTGGATTAACTTCATCCATTTTTTCTGTTAACGAGAAGGCCAATTCGGTAATTTTGTATGTAATTTTGTTAACTAAAAGGGCAATTCAGCAATATAAAATGACCGAATTGGTCTTCTCGTTAACAGAAAAAATGGGTGGAGTTAACCCAGTGGACTAAAATGGCAACGATGAAACCTTTTTGAACCCACATGTTAAAAATGAAATCTTTGGACTAAACTGGCAAAATGGCCCAAACCACAGGGACTAAAATGGCATTTAACTCTAGTTAAAATATATTATATAATTTATCCACCGGCCCTAGTCAAAATTCTATGATTGACCCAAAGGAAGTCATTGGAATGACTTTACTAATCACCCAATTCGTGAACTGAAGTTCGTTTTCCTTTGAAAATTCCTTGCTCCCCAAATCTGGCATAATGTTAGGCTATTCAGTATGGGGACGGCTCCGGGACGTTCCGGACCGTCGGGCTCGGCTACACTGCCCCCTTGGGGCTCGTCGCGGCACAAACGTTGCCCAAGGGACGACGGGACGCTCCAATGTGCATTTAATGTCGTTGTCCAACGGCTATTTAAAAAAAATCAATTTATTTTATTATATAAACCCTAAAACCCATCCATTTTTTACAAAAAAAAAAAAAAAAAACACTCACCCCTATGTATCTTGATGCATAATATGATCATCGAAGACGAAGGTAGAGCAATTTGTGAGTACGACGAAAATGCGATTAACGAGAATTATGTTCCGGTAAGTCAGGAGCAACAAGTCTTAAACACGTTCTCGTTACATAACAAGTACATACATGAAAACCTTAAAGCGGACTTCGTGGGATACATTTGGAATAACACACACAACGAACCCAATGACGACACAAACGACGACCCAAATGACGACTAGTATTTTTTTATTTAAGTTTAGATTTTATATTTTTTTTAATGTAATCTAAGCTATATTATTAACTTTAGTGTTTAATTTAGTTTTGCTTTTATATATATTGCATATTATTTAACAAAAAAGAAATGGTTCGCTCATCACCCACACTCTAGGCCTTCCTCAAAGTGAGATGATGACCTTCCGATAACATAGCCGCCTACATGGAGACCCATCCCCAAATGAAAGGGCTCCTCCACACCCAATGTCCTTAGAAATTATAGCCATCATTGCCTTTCTTTGTTGGATTATTGAGTAGCACTGGATCTTCAATTGGTTGAAATTGTGCATGACAGCGAATGTAAGGGCAGTTCATGTAAAAAGGTTCGTTATCGTAGAAACTAAAACGCGACCTGTGTAATTAAAACTAGTGGCATAAACTTTCATATATAATTATGTATCATGTTATATAATCACAAAACAATTTTTTTGTAATTACATATCTTATATATATATAATCACGCATCATTATAATCAGCCATAATCGTGTACCATAATTACGTATCACGTACATAACTATGTACCATTTTAAAGTAAAATAAAAAAAAAACTAAAGTAATACTATACACAAATTAAAGATAAAAAATATAACTTAAAAAAATAATAAAACATAAAAGTTGTTTTGTTTAAAAAAACTAGTGTTTAGACCAGCGTTTTACGACGGGACCATTAAACCAAATAAAAAGCAGACATAAAAACGTTGAATCACGCATGAACATTGCAGACTCTAACTCGCAAAACTTAGACCAAAAAGTAAAACATAAAAAAATAATAACTAATAGTACCTGCATATTGCGATGCTGCCGTTAAACGACAAAAAAAAAAACTTTAAAAACGTTGACCACACACGTGTGTTGCAGCGTGTTAACTCGAACAATTTAGACCGAAATGTAAAACGACAAAGTTGTTAAAGATGAAAAGAATAAGGGCCAAAGTTTAAAGTGCAAAGATATTAGGATTATAAGGATAAATATGTAGAAAAAAATGAATAGCAGATTTTATTCACAAACAAATGTTGAAGATTAATATAGAGGTAATTGGTAGAACCACATTTAACAAAAAAAAAAAAAAAAAAAAAAAAAAAAAAAAAAAAAAAAAAAAAAAAAAAAAAGACTATTGGCAGCTATTCTTTCTTTTTCTTTTGCACTTGGGGCCCTATTATTGTAACTATTACATTTACCAAATTGTAACTATTACATTTACCAAATTGGATGAACAGTGTTTTATTAATTTTTTTCTTTTGTCTTTTCCTTTTATTTTTTATTTTTGTAGTTTTATTATTATTTGTTTTTTGTTTTTTGACTTTTTTTGGTCTTTTATCTTTTTTTATTGCATAAACAGTGGTTGCCACCTACATGGCAGGTGGCTATTGGTTACTTTTAGTTTTTTTTCTTTTCTGCTTCGACTTCTTTATTTGCATTCCCTTTTATCTTTTTGAGTTTTTTTTTTATAGTTTTGTATTCTTTTATACTTTTGTGATTTCTATTATCTTTTGTTTTTTATTTATAGTTTTGTATTCTTTTACCTCTTAACTTTCAGCGTTAACACTTACAACCCTTTAACTTTACAAAAACTTTGTAATCAAGTTTTACGTGTTTATTTTTATTTACGTGTTGGTATAAATTAAAATTGATTTGTGTTATTTTGCGTTTAGACGTAATTTTTTTGCAGAAATGAGTTGGGTCAAATATAATATGTTCTCATCCGTATAATTATGTACGTTTTTAGTTAGTCTATATTTTAACGTAATTTTCTGGAAAATGAGTCGGTTCAAATATAATACACTTTCGTGCTTATTTTTATTTACGTTTTCAATTTGTCTACGTTTTGACGTAAATTTTGTTCGGAAACGAGTAGAGTAAAATATAATACGTTTTCATTAGATGGTATAAATTCGAGTCACTCTGCGTTTTGACATCGCCGCAACGCGCCGTAACTATTTTCTTACGTGCTTATTTTATTGCATGTGTTGGTATAAATTCAAGTTTGTTTACCTTTCGATGTAATTTTTTTTCCAGAATATGTCAAGTCAAATATAACACGTTTCTATGCTAATTTTATGTACTTTTTTTTCTTGATTTTTTTTCTAGACTTTATTATTTCTATTTCTATACTTTTCTTTATGTTTAGTGTTTTAGTTTTATGTTCCTTTTTTATTGAAGTTATATTTAAGATATGGTTTAAGTTTTCATTTACAATTAATTTAAAATCAGCCCATCTCGTTGTCCAATTTAAATTTATTTTTATGGTTTTTGATCGATGTAAAAAATGTGTCAATCTTCTTTTGAGTTTATTTCTTTCGGTTGGTTATTATATTGAACCAGAATAGATATCAAACGAACCCCCGCAACGTAGCGCGGGTAATCTCAGTAGTATATAAACAATTATCAATTTTTAAGAATAGTGACATTGGCTTTTTTTTTTTACTTTTTTTTTTATTTTTAGTTTCAGTTACACATTTTATAGTATAAATAAAATCCATTTTTCACCCTATAGTTTATAATAGTTACCAACTTGCATGAACGGTAACTTTAACCTTTTTATAAGTTTCTATTACACGTCTTATACAATAAATAATATACGTTTTCAACCCTATAGTTTTGTTTTTTTCTTATAACTTCCGTTCGTTCATTTTTTTAATTTTCTTAAAACTTCCGTTCGTTCGTTTTTTATGAAGACTAAATACGCTGTTGTGTTGATTTTTTTGTCTTTGCTTCAATTTTGAAATATTTTTATTATTGATAGAGTCGTTTAGAGCTTTTCATCTATGATATATGTTAGAGAAATAATTTGGATTTTCTCTTTTGGTTGCCTTATCTGGTGTCGCTAATGTACTGATATCGTAACAAAACAAACAGACACCGACCGAGTCCTCGTAACATAGTGCAAAGGAATTTTGCTAGTTTTTTTATAACTATAACTTACAATTTTACCACCACTTAATCCTAAGTATTGATTTAATGTGCCTAGTCGTATGAAATCTTATCAAATCCAATAAAAAGATTTTCAAATCCAATAAAAATGATTTTTAAAAAAGCATAGAGAATGATATGAATCGCCGACCTTTAATATTTTAATGGTTAAACTTGAGGAGGTTACAAAGTTTAAATTAATGCTACAAATGTCTTAATCAATACTAATTGTTGATATTGTTTGTCTAGTAAACTCAAATAACTTTTGTATATATACGTCAGTACTTTTAAATGTTTATACTGTAAAATCGAAAAGCCAATGATCACTAGATCAAGTGGTGGAAGACTTGCATTTCACTTGGGAGATGCAAGTTCAACTTCCACTTGGTGCAGAGTGAGGCATTGGTGGGCAATGATAGGAGACCCATGGAAACCTGGGTTGGATCCTTGAGCCAAACGGGTTTTACCGGTAATTTCATCGTCGTGCCTACAGGCGGGTGGGTTACCGGGTTTTCCCCGGAATTGGTGGTGGACCCGGGTTACTCTCGAAGTACTCCGTTTGGTCCAGTGGGTACCCCGAGAGTGCTCGGGATTGATTATGTTGGCCGTTCAAAAAAACTATAAAATCGAAAACTTTATTATCTTTAAATTGAGTATAGAATTTTATATATGTGTTAAAAACGTCATTTCTTGATGTACTATTGTATAAAGGTGCATCTATTTATTCAGTTACAACGTTGGGTTTAAACTAATTACATGTTTCAATCAACTACAATAGTGTATTTAACGCACAACAATCAATTTTAGTCGTCCACGTATGAGACATGAATGAACTGTGTGATTATAATTGTTCGTTCAACCACTACAACAGTGCGTCTAAAACTACATTCAATTTAATTTTATGGACACGCATATATAACTCGGTCTTACAAATATACGTTTAACATCCTAGATACATCCTAAATTTTGCACACAAATCATTTCGTACAGAAATCTTCAAATACCTATATATAGTAAGTTCAAAAAATTAACGTTCAAATCATTTTTTTAATCAGCAATTTCTTGATAAGGCCATTCAAAATTATCTATTTATTTATAAACATCCATATCCTAGATATTAAACAAATGAAAGAATTTGGTGTCAAAAAATGGATAATTATGTCATGTCATCCCATATGTGTTAGTAACGTGTGTCCATATTTATGTGGTGGTATGGGTTATTTTAGAAACAGTATGGACATCTCATTGCTTGTTCATGTGATCATGCTTTACCTATTTTGACGTCCTTTATTTATATTTTGTTTTATTTCTTTCACAAAAAATACATGGACAACTGTTCCGTATTTATCTACTGTTGAGTTGAGTCTGTGATTAATATTATTTACAAATATAGTTAAAACTAGTGGGAAACTCGTGTGTTGGAGCGGAGTTTTCAATATAGGCCGAGAACATAATACAAACCTAGAAACGTTAAAAAGCATGGGTGGGAGTTGGCTATAAAGTCCATTTTTCCTACAATGTGTAAAAAGTCATAAAACACCATAATATCAACCATAAAACACACTCAAAACCCACAAATAACAAAGTAAAGATTACTGAAACGCCATATTTGTGGGTTTTGTGTTGTGTTTTGGATAATAAGACTTTGATTATCAAATGCCTAATATTAGTGTGTTTTATGTTGATTATCATGTTGTGTTTTATATTCATAGTTCTACGATGGTGTGTTTGAAGTTTTTATGGACTTTTAGGGTTTGAATATTGTGTTGTAATTATATTCACTCTGTTATTTGTGGGTTTTGAGTGTGTTTTATGGTTGAAACTGTGGTGTTTTATGACTTTGTACACTTTGAAGGAAAAATAGACTTTGTAGCCGAACCCCACCCAAAAATCATATATACGATGTGTGTGTATATATATAAAAGCACTCGCGCTTCATGGCTGCAACGCACGGGAAATCCTTATAATAAACAGGGAAACCCTTTTGATAAACATTATATACTATACTGCATCATTTTTTATCTAGTGGGAAACCCGCACGTTACAGTGGAGTCAACAATTTACATCTAAATTTTTAACTAAGTTCTCTAAAATTACAAAATACATTTTATGTTAAATTTGATTAATTTTGGTTCACTGATTAGTCCTTTAGTTCAACTACAATAGAATGTAATTTTAAATATATGTTATTGATGAATGTGATTAGTTTATCATCCATAAGCTTATTTTTATTAGAGTTAAATGTCATTTTAGTCTTTGTGGTTTCGGTCATTTTGCCAGTTTAGTCCAAAGGTTTCATTTTTCGCCCGTGGGTCCAAAAAGGTTTCACGGTGTTGCCATTTTAGTCCATTGGGTTAACTTCATCCATTATTTATGTTAATAAGAAATATAATTCGGTCATTTTATATGGTCGAATTGCCCTTCTAGTTCACAAAACTACATATAAAATGACCGAATTGCCCTTCTCGTTAACAGAAAAAATGGATGAAGTTAACGCAGTGGACTAAAATGGCAAGGATAAAACCTTTTTGGACCCACAGGCAAAAAATGAAACATTTGGACTAAATTGGTAAAATGACCCAAACCAAATGGACTAAAATGATATTATTTATAAATAATCTAATATATAGTATAAATTTATTAAACATAAATGCCCTTGATAAAGGAAAGATGGTATGAATGGAGGACTTGCATTTCTCTTGAGAGATGCAGGTTCGACTCCCACTTGGTGCAGAGTGAGGCACTGGTGGGCAATGATAGGAGACCCAGGGAAACCTGGGTTGGATCCTTGAGCCAAACGGGTTTTACCGGTAATTTCACCGTCGTGCCTACGGGCGGGTGGGTTACCGGGTTTTCCCTGGAATTGGTGGTGGACTCGGGTTACTCTCGGAGTACTCCGTTTGTCCAGTGGGTGCCCCGAGAGTGCTCGGGATTGAGTTTGTTGGCCGTTCAAAAAAAATGGAAGAAAATGACAAAAAGTTAGGCATTTTAACTTGATTCTTCATATACCATCTTTAAATTTGATGGAAATTTACCATTTTATACATAGGAAATGCTTTATATAATAATAGTTGGGAACCCGCGCGTTGTGGCGGAGTCAACAATATGGGCCGAGAACATTATTCAAACCTAAAAACGTTAAAAAATTGTATATACGTTGTGTGTGTATATATATAAAAGCACTCGCGCTTAGCAGCTACAACGCACAGGAAATCATTATGATAAACAGGAAAACCCTTATGATAAACATTATATAGTTTACTGGAACATTTTTTTATTTAGTGGGAAACCCGCGCGTTGTGAAGGAGTCGACAATTTACATCTAAATTTTTAACTAACTTCTCTAAAATTACAAAACACATTTTATGTTAAATCTGATTATATTTGGTTCACTTATTAGTCCTTTAGTCCAAATACATAAATACAGTAAAATTTATTTTTGAATATGTGTTCATGATGAATGTAATCGGTTTATTATCCATAAGCTTATTGTTTATTATTACAAAGAATCTAATATATAGTATAGATTTATTAAACATAAATGCTATTAATCAAGGGAAGATGTAACACCCCGAAAATATAAATCCGATATTAGAAATTTAAGGATTTCATAAACAAGAATTTACCATCTAGAAATTTTAACCTAGTTAAAATTACAAGTTTAGAAATAACCAACACTAGATTAAAAACACTAGTAATTAAAGCTAGTTGATAAGGGAGGGACTAAACTTGCCCAAGAATGAAAGTTAAAGTCTGAATTTTAACAAAACTCACCAAACACACCATTTTAGGTGTGTCTGGTCGAACAAGAGGAAGGGGGGCGACCAGGGTATTCTCCAAACTCTAGCTTCACATGAAAATCTGCAAAATTGAAGCCTCAAATCCGTCCCAAATCGAATTCTAAACACAAATTAGTAATCACCTCGTCGAAAGGATCAAAAGGTATGTAAAATTTTGGTACTTTGATCCATCATGAATTCTAGGTTAATTGTGAAAAACTGAAATTGAGCCTAGTTATGACATGCATGAATGAATGTTGAATTAATATGATGTTTAGAGTCAAACCCTAGGTGATTCCTTGTGAAAACTTTGCATCATATTTGTAAAGTTAGGGGTTTACATGTTAGGAGACTATGAGCTTGAAGAAAACTTGAAGAATACTAGAATTATGACTATTGTTATAGTGAAATCTGAATTGATAAAGTAAATTTAGAAATATAGATGTCAAGATGTATGTGAAATTTTCTAATTTAGTGAAAATAGATGTTAATTACAAATCATGAACTTGGTAATAATTATAGAAGAATCTGACCCGTTAGGTGTTTGTTGAAATGCCTAAGAGAGGATTTAAATGATAAAAATATGATGAAAACGCAGATTTGATCATGTTTCACAATGATATGATTATGGCCATGAAAAGAATTCTAAACAAGCTGTAAACTGAATCTTCTAGGCAAAGAGTCCGGATCATCAAGCGGACAAGCCGGATGAAATTCACGAGGGAAAGACGTGCTCTAAAGGTACGAAATTATCGTTTCGTTACATTAAAATTATTTATTAGTTTTATGTTGTAGTTTTGAAAACATGGTAAACAAGATAGACCAATACGTCACGGAAGTGACTTTGCGTCTTAAACAAGTAAAACGGGTCAAAACAAGTGATAGAAAACGGATTCTTGAAATACCTTGGTTGATGCCTAAATTTTGTCATCCAAACGGGTCGAACAATCAAGTAAGGCATGGTTATTGTTTCATATTATAATAGTTTGATTGTTGATTTTGAATATTATATAACATATTAGAAATACGAGGTTTTAATGAATTGGTACCATAGAAAACTGAACCCGAGAGTTGGGTCTTGGTGTAATGAACAAACAAAACAAAACATGAAAATCCAGGTACTACCGTAATTTACGGTGGATGTGATATGTTTACGGTGTGGATCAACTGGTTTACGGTGGACCAAAAATTTCCAGAACTCACCGTAAATTACGGTAACACCGTAATTTACGGTGGAACCAGAAAACTTAAAATTTTTTTTTATTTAAATTGATGATTGGATCTTATGTTTAAGTCGTATGTACCATAGTCAAAACTAATGTTTTAATGGTTTTGACCCTAGGTGATTAGATGGACCTTACGGATGGTGGTCAAGCAACGTTGAAGAACCGAACACGATTTTTGAAGCTTCCGCTATGTGTTTAGTTTTAATTAAACTTTGTTCATGGGTTGTAAACAATCATTAAATCGACTTTTGGATGTTTAACTTAGACATTAGATAACTAATGTTTATCTACTTGTAATCTTGATACTTTTGAAACTTATGTTAAACTATTATCTTTCGTATAAAATTATACTTATATTAAAGTAAATTTTGAGGGTGTTACAAGTTGGTAATCAGAGCCTAAGGTTGTTAACAAAGTGTTCGGTTCAAGCTTGATCGATCGTCCGGTAAGAACTAACTCATTTTGTTAATAAATTATGTACTACGTAAAGAATGAGAAATGAACAAATATGCATGAAAAGAGTGTGTAAACTCACTCAAAAACAAGAAATGCATGAAACAAGAATGATTAAATCAAGTTATGAACTTGATTAAATTGAAACAAGAATGATTAAATCAAGTTATGAACTTGATTAAATCAAAACAAGTAAAGCATGTGTTATAAATGGAATGTTTAACAACCTATGTAAACATTTCAGAAATAGAGATGGCTGATGGAGGAAATGATAATGCGGTGCCAAGAGTCACCGAACAAATGAGAGAAGTGATTGCCGAAGAGGTTGGAAAGGCGATCGAAAACAGTTTGTCGGGCTTTATTGATAAAATCCAAAACACGGTTTTATCAATAGTAGAAGATAGAATCAAGAAATTGGAAAATGATTCAAATTCAGCAAAGGAAAAACATGGAGGACGAAAGCCTTGTTCATACAAGGAATTCATGGCTTGTAAACCACCAATATATAATGGGGAGGTTGACCCAATAGTGTGCCAACGATGGCTAAGTGATATCGAAGGAGTATTCGAGAGAACTCATTGTGATGAAAATGACTACGTAGCTTATGGTACGGGTCAATTAAGAGGTCAAGCGAAAGACTAGTGGGATAACAAAAAGAAGGAGATTGGAAGTGAAGCGGCTAAGGCCATGGCATGGGAGGAGTTTAAGACGCCGTTTCTTAAACACCATAGTCCCAAAGCGGTCATAAATAGAATCAAGGAAGAGTTCATGCAACTCAGACACAAGGGTGAATCCATAGACAAGATCACGGGGATGTTTATGGACAAGATAAAGTTCTGTGATGATTTGGTGACAAATGAAGAACAAAAGGTCTATTACTACCATAACATGCTAAGTGCGGAGTATAGAGAGTTCATAACCCCTTCAAAATACGAGACCCTTACCGAGATTGTCAATGCTGCTCGGGAAAGGGAGATCGAACTGAAAAAGAGCATAGAACGGGGTGAACGAAGGGCACAAGATGTGAATCCAAGCCCTACTAAGAAGGCACGAACAAACGAAAGCGCAAAGAAATCTGATACGAAAGGCGGGTCGCCAAGTTGCAGAATCTGCGGGAAGGGTCATAAAGGCGAATGCCGTTACAAGGATAAGCCTTGTCCCATATGCAAGAAAACGGGACATATGGCTATATCATGCCCGGAGAAAGTGATGGTTTGTTACAATTGTTATCGAATGGGTCACAAGAAGTCGGAATGCCCGGAGCTGGTTGGAAAGAAGGATGGGCAGGAACCGAAAGGTGAAGCCCCGAAAGCAAAGGCAAGATCTTTTCAACTAACTGCCGCAGAAGCAAAGGTTGAACCTGACTTGGTCTCAGGTA
The DNA here is from genome assembly GCA_030545235.1 of Helianthus tuberosus. NCBI lineage: Eukaryota > Viridiplantae > Streptophyta > Magnoliopsida > Asterales > Asteraceae > Helianthus > Helianthus tuberosus. The sequence goes on from CM060359.1 coordinate 181,241,045, forward strand.
TATTTGCTGTAAATTCAATTCCTGCACACGTGTTATTTGATACGGGTGCGAATAAATCCTTTGTTTCATATGGATTTATTCGACATCCTTCGTTTGTTCTAATAAAATTACCTGTGCCCTTAGAAGTAGAGATAGGTAACAACAAGAGCTTTATTGTTTGTGATGTATGTAAAAACTGTAAACTGAGCATTGACGACGAAGAATATTTGATAAACCTAATCCCGATGTCAATGGGAGAATTTCAAGTAGTCGTTGGGATGGATTGGCTATCTCAACACCATGCAAAGATCGTGTGTTTTCGTAAAGAGATAAAACTAACATCTCCGAGCGGGAAACACGTCACCATTTATGGCGAAAAAGGAGGCAACCCTATAGTATGCTCAATGTTGAAAGCTCACAAGCTTATGAAGCGAGGATGCAAGGCATTCATAATATACGCTAATGAGCCCGAAAAAGAATCACGAAAGATTGGAGAGGTACCGGTAGTATGAGATTATGAAGATGTGTTTCCGGAGGATTTACCGGGAATACCGCCTGAACGGGAAGTAGAGTTCGGGATCGAATTGATTCCGGGCGCGAAACCCGTAGCAAAAGCCCCTTACCGACTCGCACCGTCGGAATTACAAGAGCTGATGTCCCAAATTCAAGACCTGCTTGACAAGGGATTCATAAGGCCGAGTGTGTCTCATTGGGGCGCACCAGTGTTGTTCGTGAGAAAGAAAGACGGGAGCATGCGCATGTGTATCGATTACCGGGAGTTAAACAAACTCACGGTAAAGAACCGATACCCGCTCCCGAGGATAGATGATTTATTCGACCAACTACAAGGTGCGAATTGGTTTTCCAAAATTGACCTTAGATCGGGGTATCACCAACTAAAGGTCAAAGAAGAAGATGTGCCGAAGACGGCTTTCCGCACGAGATACGGACATTACGAATTCCTCGTGATGTCATTTGGACTAACAAACGCACCCGCGGCTTTCATGGACCTCATGAACCGGGTTTGCAAGCCAATGCTAGATAAGTCGGTCATCGTGTTTATCGATGATATCTTGGTGTATTCGAAAAGTGAAGCTGAACACGCACATCACTTACAAGAAGTGTTAGAGACCCTTAGACGAGAAAAGTTATATGCAAAATTCTCTAAATGTGCCTTTTGGTTACGAGAGGTACAATTTCTTGGCCATGTCATAAGTGCCGACGGAGTATTGGTGGATCCGTCAAAGATAGAGGCCGTGTCAAAATGGAATCCCCCAAAGAACCCTTCTGAAATTAGAAGCTTTTTGGGGCTTGCGGGGTATTATAGGAGATTCATTCAAGATTTCTCCAAGATTGTGTCACCGCTAACAAAGCTAACACGGAAGAAAGAAAAGTTTATTTGGGGTGCTGATCAAGAGAAGGCGTTTCAAACGCTAAAAGAAAAGTTAACTCAAGCTCCGGTATTGACATTGCCGGACGGAGTCGAAGACATGGTGGTTTATTCGGATGCTTCATTATCGGGGCTCGGTTGCGTGTTGATGCAACGGGGCAAGGTAATAGCCTATGCCTCGAGACAATTGAAGATACACGAGAAGAAATATCCCACGCACGATCTCGAGTTGGCAGCGGTGGTATTTGCATTAAAGATATGGAGGCATTACTTGTATGGGGTAAAGTGCACCATATTCACCGACCACAAGAGCTTGAAATACTTCTTCGATCAGAAGGAGTTAAATATGCGACAAAGGCGATGGCTGGAAACGGTGAAAGACTATGATTGTGAGATACATTATCACCCCGGAAAAGCAAATGTGGTAGCGGACGCTCTGAGCAGAAAAGCGGACTACGTCCCAATACGAGTTAGGTCGATGCAACTTGTGGTGACCTCGGGTATACTCGAACGTATTCGAGAGGCGCAGTTAGAAGCAGTAAAAGAAGAGAATTGGAAGAAAGAAAGAATAATCGGCCAATTGAAAGATTTGTCGGATGGGAATCACGGGTTGAAGACTCGATCCGGGAGGATATGGGTCCCACATACTTGTGGAGTGAAGGCGCTTCTACTTAATGAAGCTCATAAATCCCGTTATTCAATTCATCCGGGTGCGACCAAGATGTACAATTGTAACACCCTAGTTATTATTCTACTTAATGAAGCTCATGCTATCATGTGTTCACTACTTACTTGGCCAGAGTAAGCGATCAACACGTGGTACGCGTGACCTTATTATAATTACCACATCACGTCCCATGTAAGTAACTCCTCAAATTATCTCCATGTTTATGGTTTCATTTGGTAAAACTTTATTTAATTGTTAGTTAACGATTATTAGTTTTAGTCGTTTATCCTTGAACATGTACAATGTCCCTTTTTATAAACATTTAGTCACATTCATTGATGTGATCATTACTTTTCTCAATAGGATTTATATTGAGAATACTTACTTGGATGATCACTCTCGTCCAAGTTTCTATGTAAACAAGTCTTGTTATTCATTTGTTATTCATCATTGTGAATAACACATTTCCTATTAAATTTCTCTTGGAAATCAGGTTTTCCAAGTTCTATCATATGTGTATGCAACCGTTATTACTTACGTGTTTGTTGCATATAACGACTCGTGCGATTAAATTTAAAAGTGTGCACCTGGTAATGCTTGCCCTAACGGGCTTCTCTTGTCATTAGTCTTGTTCGCGACCGTTACGCGATTTTGGTCCTTGATGAGTATGCTCTTCCTGTCATACCTCGGACCGTTCCATCATCATATCCATAATTCGTTCAACTCCCGTCATCTTCAGACGCGAGTGTCCTTCAATTAAAACATTCACAAGAATTAGTAATGTCAACTTCAATAATCGCCCGTATTATAATACAAGGCTTTTTCTAATATACGCGTCAACGCGCGTATTTTCGTCAACCATATCAATCATTTAAATTGGGGTAACATATACCACACGATAGCCCTATGTGTTGTTTACAACACTTTAGCATACTAACTATTAACATACTTGTACTTACCGGATTTGCGATCAAGCCTCGAACCGAACACCAATCTTTATTAAGAGCATAAGGTTTAAGTCCAAGCACGGTTTTCCCCACCATACTTGAATCTCTTAAACCAAGGCTCTGATACCAACTTGTAACACCCTAGTTATTATTTTACTAGTTTTCGTATAATTAACGAAAATAAACATGTAATTAAAATTACATATGCATTGGAAATTTCGGGTTTATTTAAAACTTTTTATAATTTTAAAAGTTAACTACATATCATGTGTACGATCGTCGTTTAACATAACAACGATGCATAGTGCGGAAGCTTATTTCATGGTCGTGTTCGGTTCTTGCTCGTCGCTTGATCTTCATCCGGGCACTCTTGGTGATCACCTATGATAAAAAACACAACACAAGTTAGTTTTGATCAAGTCTAAACAATTACAAGCAAGTTCCATGGATTAACAAATGAAAATAAATAAAATTCTTCGGGCTGAAGGCGTCGCGTAGCGCCACAGGGGCTCGCGCTACGCGAGGCCCTTAATTTCACAGCCTCCTTTGCTTTCTGATGCTGCAGATTCCCAGCACGTCCTGATTTCACGGAAACGGCCATAACTTCTTCGTTATTGATCCGTTTTACCCGATTCTTTTTCCTACGCGTCCGTAATTTAATTCTCCATCTTATGGAGTTAAGATCCAACATCCATCATAATAAAATTTCAGACTTTTAGGTCTTCGGCTTATCGCCCTTTTACCCAATTTTGACCCGTTTATGCATTTCATCACACCAACTTGTTTATTTGATCTTTAAACTCATGAAGTTCATTATATCAATATCTTCTATCATATTACTCTCAAATCACGGGTTTCTTACATAATAAAAACCCGTTTACGCTTAAATGCTTATTTTGACCCATGAAGAGTATTTAAGCACTTTTAGGCTCAAAATCGCTTTCTTTCTATTCTAGCATTGTAACCTATATTTCTTATCTAGTATCCTTCCATCACAACTAATTGTGTGTTGGATTTAAAGTAGATATCTATGTGTTCCGAATTATACCCCTTGGAATATCATTTTACGGCAAAGACTCATATGGAGTCTTTCGGCCCAAGAATTACATCTTTCACTACTCATACTCGTTCTAAGCTTTTGTTTAATCATAAGACTCGTTTCTAAACAACCTCTAAGGGTTGTTTGTTCAATTTAGCCTACAAGGGCGTTTTGGTCGATTTTGGTCCTTCTTTTACAATGAAGGACTCTCACCAAGTATTCGACCAAAATATCACTTTTAACTACAACATAAATATGCGTACCTGGCTCGGATCAACAAATAGACCCGATTTATACCTCTTTTTTTATCACATTTTCTATGGCAACGGAAGTATCCGAATCGCTAATCGCTCCTGTTAACACAAGACTTGACAACCACATCAGTCGATACAGTCAAATGGTGTTATCACGCCATTTGACCCGTTTGGCCTATATGACCAAGCATCTTCATAAGTAGCAAAACATGGTTAATAATTACCAATTTGCTCATCCGACCCATTTCGGATTTTTGCCATTAGACCCCTTTTTAACTACCATTTACTTTAGTCGGTACTTGACTAAATTTCCATCTCTACTTATTTTCTCGTTATTGGTGGCACTTTAAAGTGATCTTAACGAAAACTCATTAGTTATTAGTCATTACATGACTAATTTACCATTTATCCCTTTTTCCATAACTCATGATTTCTTACCAATTTCTCTCGTTCCGACTCTCATTGAATCGTGTCGGAACATTCTATACCAACCACTTAGTAGCATTTAAATACAATACTTGCAATTATGTAATTTTGTACATAATGTAAAGGGGCGTAAGCTTTACTTACATTGCATCAAAGCCACTCGTTTCTCTTCATGCTTGATTTGTTTGACCCGCTTCCTCCTAAAGCTTCACCTAGCTTGTTAAGCATCAAACTAGCATAGCAATTCGCAAGATGGTTAGTTTAGTCATTGTTAGTCACGACTATTCCACCTCGCGTTTTTCTATCAAGATTATCATTCACTCTAGTTAACGGTCAGTTTGACTTTTCAAAAGTCAATTGTTCATTTTTTATGTATGAAATGCATAATTTGAGTTCCACGAACACACATAAGCATTTCTTCGACTATTATGTAGTCTTTATTTTTAGGCGACTAATTTAATCATATTTCTCAACATTTAAACATTCACTTAGGCATTTTAACAAACACTTTAAGGGCAGAATTTTACATGTTTATTTATCAAGTCTCTAGCTTATCTCTTAGCCCAAATTTCACATAAATCAACCATCTTACAAAGTGATTAACTTCTATAATTTCTGAAATCACTTCAAAATTGTCAATTTACACTAGATCAACAATCTATTTCCTAGTGTTCATCAAATTTTCACATAACTCACTAATCACTTACAATGGTGATCATAGTTTTCACTAAAAATTCACATGATTTCAGCTTGTGCTTGTCTAGGGTTTGTCCCTAAACACTATAGTAGTTCCTAAATCATCATAACATACACACATGCAACTAGAATCTCAATTTATTCCCAATTCATGAGAATTTCAAGTTGAAAGATTTCTCAAAATTTTACATACCTTGTAATCCCCTTGTGATGAGGATCAGGAATCTATGTTTAGAATTCGATTTGAACTTGAATTGAACCTTCAATTTGCAAGATTTGTTGAGTTCTAGGGTTTTCACCCTCCTGGTCGCTCCTGGAGATCGATCCACACACACTTAGTGTGTGTGGTGTGTTATTTTTTTTTATTAAATAAAACTTGTTTCCTTTTTCACGGTTTTGGTCCCTCAAGTTTAGATATTCATAAATGAAACTATAACTCATAGTTTATTTTTTAATTACCCATTACTAACTAGGTTAATTTTACCTAGTTAACTTAGTGGGTTCCGGGAGTTAAAAACCCGTTGTATTTTAAGTCCCGTTGACTTGGGCTCTTATAAACTAAATTCTTAAATTCTTTGATTCGCTTGTATTTAATTATTAGGATTTCTTATTTAAATCCAAATAGTTAACGGGTTATTTTTACTGCTAACGGTACTTTACCCGTCTTTTAGTATGAACAGAGTTTGATTACCAAACCCGTTTTCGGGGTGTTACAAGTCTACCCCCCTTAAAGAGGTTTCGTCCTCGAAACCTTTTCTTACATAATTCATTGAGTTTAAACTCAACGTATTTGATCCGAGATATCATTTAAACATTACTTATACTTTTAACCAATTATTAGTATTACCAGATAAGCATGGTAACATCTTTTTGGTCACTAATTGTCTACGTATCTCATATGACTTAGTGCAACTTAAAATAACGTAATCTCGTTATTTCCACTAGTTTAGTTAACTTAGCGATATCCATCGCTTTCATATACTATCGAATTCCTTACGAATCCGTTATTTTGACCCGTTTAAAGATCTTTAGTGAAATCTTTCACTTTTAGCAACAAATTCTTTTGTTTTCAAATTTATCTATTCGGTTCAGCTATACCGAATCTACCGCTTACAAGCAAACCAAATTTCTTGATTTGAATTGGTGACCTTAACCGGTCTCATTAACTAGTCTTATTAGTTCAGTTACTTTTATCACTCGCTTGGTTATAATGTGATTTTACTTCACATTACATTTCCTAACCGTGATCGTGTCACCTCATGTTTAATTTGTATCAACCTTTCATTTTTGAAAATATCACTTTTCGAATATATCATCTTGCGCCTATCAGTGTCAAGACTTGTATCTTTCATGCTTACTATTTAAATTCCTATCATAATTTATGTTTGTAAAAACATTATTTCTTACTAAAACCGAAGTTTTAGTTTTAGGAACTTTTCTTTAACTTGTGTCAATCATCCATACCGGGATATTGACAGTCCGTAATTTAATCCTTTACAGTCTTAGTTTTATGCGGGGATTCTTAACTGATTTCCTCGCTTTATCCAATCTAACCCGTAGGTTTTATCACTTAGCCTTATGGGCTATTTTTTTTATTAGACATTCACCTCTTTAGGGCGAAGTCCTTATAACTTCTTTCTAATCATGACCCGTGGGTCATTTTAGTCCGTAGATCTCTCATTTGTTTATAACCCTAAAGGTTATGTTGATCCCGTAGATCACTCTTTTTACTCGTGTCTTATTAAAATATATATTTGGTGTCAAAGCACTCTTTTTACGTTTGAAATTCATTTGTCTCAAGCTTACCGTTATCCGGCTTGCGCTTACTTATGCCTTCAAGCATTATACTTTATTCAACCCGTTCAATCTCAAAATAGTTGAATATAATTATCAAAATTTCTGTTTACGAAATTTTTATGGTCTTTTAGTCATAACTCATAATCCGAGTCTTTTGACTTTAAATTCGTGTTCTCGTTTCTCGGTTTACGCATGTGTTTAAATCCTTACCCATCAACTGGGTACTTTACCAAAGTCATTATTAGTGCAAGCATTCCGGTATACATCAAGTTTTCGTTTTAATTTGTTTGGTTGTCTTAGCGGAAGCCCTCGCTTTTATTCAACCAAACCTTTATTCTTTATTTGACCATCCTTGACAGTCTTTTAAACTATGAATGATGATTATCATCATCATCATTTCTTTACTACGACCAAAGTCATCGATTTTGATCGTTTTTCTCGTGTGGGCAATACCTTTGTTTCTATGACCCCACGGGTCATTTATACTTTGGTTTTACAATGCCCTTTTTGTCTACCATGGTTTTTGATCGTTTTTCCCCATGTGGGCAATACCTTTGTTTCTATGACCCCGCGGGTCATTTATACTTTGGTTTTACAATGCCCTTTTTGTCTACCATGGTTGTTTCATCAAAAATGACTTATGTCACGAATTTCCTTGGGTCTTTTATTTATATGTGCGCCATACATCGTTTTTATGGTTCCCGCGAAAACCATTTATACGAGTATGCCCATAAGATTTCTTGACCCTAAGGATCCTTTAAATTTCATTCATCTTGACCTTACTACATCGGACATAACTGCGCTCATTATAAGAAGCTCATGCTATCATGTGTTCACTACTTACTTGGCCAGAGTAAGCGATCAACACGTGGTACGCGTGACCTTATTATAATTACCACATCACGTCCCATGTAAGTAACTCCTCAAATTATCTCCATGTTTATGGTTTCATTTGGTAAAACTTTATTTAATTGTTAGTTAACGATTATTAGTTTTAGTCGTTTATCCTTGAACATGTACAATGTCCCTTTTTATAAACATTTAGTCACATTCATTGATGTGATCATTACTTTTCTCAATAGGATTTATATTGAGAATACTTACTTGGATGATCACTCTCGTCCAAGTTTCTATGTAAACAAGTCTTGTTATTCATTTGTTATTCATCATTGTGAATAACACATTTCCTATTAAATTTCTCTTGGAAATCAGGTTTTCCAAGTTCTATCATATGTGTATGCAACCGTTATTACTTACGTGTTTGTTGCATATAACGACTCGTGCGATTAAATTTAAAAGTGTGCACCTGGTAATGCTTGCCCTAACGGGCTTCTCTTGTCATTAGTCTTGTTCGCGACCGTTACGCGATTTTGGTCCTTGATGAGTATGCTCTTCCTGTCATACCTCGGACCGTTCCATCATCATATCCATAATTCGTTCAACTCCCGTCATCTTCAGACGCGAGTGTCCTTCAATTAAAACATTCACAAGAATTAGTAATGTCAACTTCAATAATCGCCCGTATTATAATACAAGGCTTTTTCTAATATACGCGTCAACGCGCGTATTTTCGTCAACCATATCAATCATTTAAATTGGGGTAACATATACCACACGATAGCCCTATGTGTTGTTTACAACACTTTAGCATACTAACTATTAACATACTTGTACTTACCGGATTTGCGATCAAGCCTCGAACCGAACACCAATCTTTATTAAGAGCATAAGGTTTAAGTCCAAGCACGGTTTTCCCCACCATACTTGAATCTCTTAAACCAAGGCTCTGATACCAACTTGTAACACCCTAGTTATTATTTTACTAGTTTTCGTATAATTAACGAAAATAAACATGTAATTAAAATTACATATGCATTGGAAATTTCGGGTTTATTTAAAACTTTTTATAATTTTAAAAGTTAACTACATATCATGTGTACGATCGTCGTTTAACATAACAACGATGCATAGTGCGGAAGCTTATTTCATGGTCGTGTTCGGTTCTTGCTCGTCGCTTGATCTTCATCCGGGCACTCTTGGTGATCACCTATGATAAAAAACACAACACAAGTTAGTTTTGATCAAGTCTAAACAATTACAAGCAAGTTCCATGGATTAACAAATGAAAATAAATAAAATTCTTCGGGCTGAAGGCGTCGCGTAGCGCCACAGGGGCTCGCGCTACGCGAGGCCCTTAATTTCACAGCCTCCTTTGTTTTCTGATGCTGCAGATTCCCAGCACGTCCTGATTTCACGGAAACGGCCATAACTTCTTCGTTATTGATCCGTTTTACCCGATTCTTTTTCCTACGCGTCCGTAATTTAATTCTCCATCTTATGGAGTTAAGATCCAACATCCATCATAATAAAATTTCAGACTTTTAGGTCTTCGGCTTATCGCCCTTTTACCCAATTTTGACCCGTTTATGCATTTCATCACACCAACTTGTTTATTTGATCTTTAAACTCATGAAGTTCATTATATCAATATCTTCTATCATATTACTCTCAAATCACGGGTTTCTTACATAATAAAAACCCGTTTACGCTTAAATGCTTATTTTGACCCATGAAGAGTATTTAAGCACTTTTAGGCTCAAAATCGCTTTCTTTCTATTCTAGCATTGTAACCTATATTTCTTATCTAGTATCCTTCCATCACAACTAATTGTGTGTTGGATTTAAAGTAGATATCTATGTGTTCCGAATTATACCCCTTGGAATATCATTTTACGGCAAAGACTCATATGGAGTCTTTCGGCCCAAGAATTACATCTTTCACTACTCATACTCGTTCTAAGCTTTTGTTTAATCATAAGACTCGTTTCTAAACAACCTCTAAGGGTTGTTTGTTCAATTTAGCCTACAAGGGCGTTTTGGTCGATTTTGGTCCTTCTTTTACAATGAAGGACTCTCACCAAGTATTCGACCAAAATATCACTTTTAACTACAACATAAATATGCGTACCTGGCTCGGATCAACAAATAGACCCGATTTATACCTCTTTTTTTATCACATTTTCTATGGCGACGGAAGTATCCGAATCGCTAATCGCTCATGTTAACACAAGACTTGACAACCACATCAGTCGATACAGTCAAATGGTGTTATCACGCCATTTGACCCGTTTGGCCTATATGACCAAGCATCTTCATAAGTAGCAAAACATGGTTAATAATTACCAATTTGCTCATCCGACCCATTTCGGATTTTTACCATTAGACCCCTTTTTAACTACCATTTACTTTAGTCGGTACTTGACTAAATTTCCATCTCTACTTATTTTCTCGTTATTGGTGGCACTTTAAAGTGATCTTAACGAAAACTCATTAGTTATTAGTCATTACATGACTAATTTACCATTTATCCCTTTTTCCATAACTCATGATTTCTTACCAATTTCTCTCGTTCCGACTCTCATTGAATCGTGTCGGAACATTCTATACCAACCACTTAGTAGCATTTAAATACAATACTTGCAATTATGTAATTTTGTACATAATGTAAAGGGGCGTAAGCTTTACTTACATTGCATCAAAGCCACTCGTTTCTCTTCATGCTTGATTTGTTTGACCCGCTTCCTCCTGAAGCTTCACCTAGCTTGTTAAGCATCAAACTAGCATAGCAATTCGCAAGATGGTTAGTTTAGTCATTGTTAGTCACGACTATTCCACCTCGCGTTTTTCTATCAAGATTATCATTCACTCTAGTTAACGGTCAGTTTGACTTTTCAAAAGTCAATTGTTCCTTTTTATGTATGAAATGCATAATTTGAGTTCCACGAACACACATAAGCATTTCTTCGACTATTATGTAGTCTTTATTTTTAGGCGACTAATTTAATCATATTTCTCAACATTTAAACATTCACTTAGGCATTTTAACAAACACTTTAAGGGCAGAATTTTACATGTTTATTTATCAAGTCTCTAGCTTATCTCTTAGCCCAAATTTCACATAAATCAACCATCTTACAAAGTGATTAACTTCTATAATTTCTGAAATCACTTCAAAATTGTCAATTTACACTAGATCAACAATCTATTTCCTAGTGTTCATCAAATTTTCACATAACTCACTAATCATTTACAATGGTGATCATAGTTTTCACTAAAAATTCACATGATTTCAGCTTGTGCTTGTCTAGGGTTTGTCCCTAAACACTATAGTAGTTCCTAAATCATCATAACATACACATGCAACTAGAATCTCAATTTATTCCCAATTCATGAGAATTTCAAGTTGAAAGATTTCTCAAAATTTTACATACCTTGTAATCCCCTTGTGATGAGGATCAGGAATCTATGTTTAGAATTCGATTTGAACTTGAATTGAACCTTCAATTTGCAAGATTTGTTGAGTTCTAGGGTTTTCACCCTCCTGGTCGCTCCTGGAGATCGATCCACACACACTTAGTGTGTGTGGTGTGTTATTTTTTTTTTATTAAATAAAACTTGTTTCCTTTTTCACGGTTTTGGTCCCTCAAGTTTAGATATTCATAAATGAAACTATAACTCATAGTTTATTTTTTAATTACCCATTACTAACTAGGTTAATTTTACCTAGTTAACTTAGTGGGTTCCGGGAGTTAAAAACCCGTTGTATTTTAAGTCCCGTTGACTTGGGCTCTTATAAACTAAATTCTTAAATTCTTTGATTCGCTTGTATTTAATTATTAGGATTTCTTATTTAAATCCAAATAGTTAACGGGTTATTTTTACTGCTAACGGTACTTTACCCGTCTTTTAGTATGAACAGAGTTTGATTACCAAACCCGTTTTCGGGGTGTTACAACAATGATTTGAAACAAAATTATTGGTGGCCCGGAATGAAGAGGGACGTGGCGAAGTATGTGGAAAAATGCTTGACATGTTTACAAGTCAAGGCAGAGCACCAGAAACCATACGGCAAACTCCAACCGTTAGAAATTCCGGTTTGGAAATGGGAACATATTACAATGGACCTGTTAACCAAATTGCCTAAGACGAATCGTGGTTTCGATGCCATATGGGTAGTGGTGGATAGATTGACGAAAAGTGCTCACTTCATTCCGATTCGTGAGACTTATACGTCAGAAAAGATGTCGGAAGTTTATACCAATGAAATAATAGCCCGTCATGGGGTGCCGGTGTCCATCGTGTCTGATAGGGATACCCGGTTTACTTCGAATTTCTGGCGGGATTTCCAAGAGCAAATGGGAACCAAATTGTTCATTAGCACCGCGTACCATCCTCAAACGGATGGACAAAGTGAAAGAACGATACAAACATTGGGAGACATGCTACGGGCGTGTATAATAGACTTTGGAGGCAGTTGGGATGTTCATCTACCGTTAGTAGAGTTTTCGTATAACAACAGTTACCAATCTAGTATTAAGATGGCACCGTACGAAATGCTTTACGGTAGGAAGTGTCGAACTCCGGTATGTTGGGGTGAAGTGGGTCCACGTGAACTCGCCCACCAAGATATAGTACGAGCCACGAATGAAAAGATCGATATAGTTCGGGCACACTTGAAAGCGGCTCAAGACAGGCAAAAGGCGTATGCTGATAAAAGGAAAAGGCCAATCGAATTCCAAGTTGGTGACATGGTCATGCTGAAAGTTTCCCCATGGAAGGGTGTTATTAGATTCAGAAAAAGGGGGAAGCTAAGCCCAAGGTTTATTGGGCCATTCAAAATTATCGGAAAGGTTGGCAAGGTAGCTTACCGCCTCGAGTTACCGGAGGAATTAAGTGGGATCCATGGCACGTTCCACGTGTCACAATTAAGAAAGTGCCTAGCAGACGAAACGGCCTATATCCATTACGATGATATTGAAGTGGATAATAGTCTGAATTATGCAGTGTGACCGGTGGAGATTTTAGACCGAAAGGTCAAACATTTACGAAATAAACAAATTGACCAAGTCAAAGTCAAATGGGAACATAGGAAAGGTTCGGACACTACGTGGGAGTCCGAAGAGGAGATGCGACGGCTTTATCCTACTTTATTCGGTACGTAATTCGGTTTCGGATTTCATAAACAAGAATTTACCATCTAGAAATTTTAACCTAGTTAAAATTACAAGTTTAGAAATAACCAACACTAGATTAAAAACACTAGTAATTAAAGCTAGTTGATAAGGGAGGGACTAAACTTGCCCAAGAATGAAAGTTAAAGTCTGAATTTTAACAAAACTCACCAAACACACCATTTTAGGTGTGTCTGGTCGAATATAAGGAAGGGGGCGACCAGGGTATTCTCCAAACTCTAGCTTCACATGAAAATCTGCAAAATTGAAGCCTCAAATCCGTCCCAAATCGAATTCTAAACACAAATTAGTAATCACCTCGTCGAAAGGATCAAAAGGTATGTAAAATTTTGGCACTTTGATCCATCATGAATTCTAGGTTAATTGTGAAAAACTGAAATTGAGCCTAGTTATGACATGCATGAATGAATGTTGAATTAATATGATGTTTAGAGTCAAACCCTAGGTGATTCCTTGTGAAAACTTTGCATCATATTTGTAAAGTTAGGGGTTTACATGTTAGGAGACTATGAGCTTGAAGAAAACTTGAAGAATACTAGAATTATGACTATTGTTATAGTGAAATCTGAATTGATAAAGTAAATTCAGAAATATAGATGTCAAGATGTATGTGAAATTTTCTAATTTAGTGAAAATAGATGTTAATTACAAATCATGAACTTGGTAATAGTTATAGAAGAATCTGACCCGTTAGGTGTTTGTTGAAATGCCTAAGAGAGGATTTAAATGATAAAAATATGATGAAAACGCAGATTTTATCATGTTTCACAATGATATGATTATGGTCATGAAAAGAATTCTAAACAAGCTGTAAACTGAATCTTCTAGGCAAAGAGTCCGGATCATCAAGCGGACAAGCCGGAGGAAATTCACGAGGGAAAGACGTTCTCTAAAGGTACGAAATTATCGTTTCGTTACATTAAAATTATTTATTAGTTTTATGTTGTAGTTTTGAAAACATGGTAAACAAGATAGACCAATACGTCACGGAAGTGACTTTGCGTCTTAAACAAGTAAAACGGGTCAAAACAAGTGATAGAAAACGGATTCTTGAAATACCTTGGTTGATGCCTAAATTTTGTCATCCAAACGGGTCGAACAATCAAGTAAGGCATGGTTATTGTTTCAGATTATAATAGTTTGATTGTTGATTTTGAATATTATATAACATATTAGAAATACGAGGTTTTAATGAATTGGTACCATAGAAAACTGAACCCGAGAGTTGGGTCTTGGTGTAATGAACAAACAAAACAAAACATGAAAATCCAGGTACTACCGTAAATTACGGTAGTACCGTAATTTACGGTGGATATGATATGTTTACGGTGTGGATCAACTGGTTTACGGTGGACCAAAAATTTCCAGAACTCACCGTAAATTACGGTAACACCTTAATTTACGGTGGAACCAGAAAACTTTAAAATTTTTTTTATTTAAATTGATGATTGGATCTTATGTTTAAGTCGTATGTACCATAGTCAAAACTAATGTTTTAATGGTTTTGACCCTAGGTGATTAGATGGACCTTACGGATGGTGGTCAAGCAACGTTGAAGAACCGAACACGATTTTTGAAGCTTCCGCTATGTGTTTAGTTTTAATTAAACTTTGTTCATGGGTTGTAAACAATCATTAAATCGACTTTTGGATGTTTAACTTAGACATTAGATAACTAATGTTTATCTACTTGTAATCTTGATACTTTTGAAACTTATGTTAAACTATTATCTTTCGTATAAAATTATACTTATATTCAAGTAAATTTTGAGGGTGTTACAGAAGAGAGGTATGAATGAAAGAAAATGGTAAAAGGTTGGGCATTTTAACTTGACCCTTTATATGTTATCTTAAAATTTGATGAGAATTTACCATTTTATACATATAATATGTTTTATATAGTAATATAGATAATAATGGATGGATTGATCAATTCAGAAGTGACAAGGAAGTCGTAAAAGATTGTACTAAGTTATTTATACTTTTTGTCACTACGAGTAGGATGAAATTTGAAATTGCTCTCCATAATTCATTTATTAGACTATACAGTGTGGGTGTAGTTTTGTGGCGTTTATGTTATATTACGCCGCACACACCATCCCGGAATGACGTTGTCCTTGGCGTTTATGTTTGGGTTTGGGGTTTTCCACTGGCGTGGAGGTGGTTTGTGGGTTGACGTGGCATGTGCTGATTGGGGTGTCTTATAGACATTGGAATTCAACGCGGCATAATTTAAAAAAAAAATCAACTAAAAAAATAATTTAACCAACCTATATAAAAAAATCAAACTTTTCACCATTTCTCACCTCACTTTCTTCTACCCAACTCCATTTCATCCTTCATTTTTATAAAACCTCTAACCTTTTGATAAGAAATAATGCATCCACACAACCGCAACTTCGATCCGAACAACCCCTATGGCGTGGGCGATTAGGCGAAGTACCGAATACCACTTCACCTCAAGGGTCTCAACCGGTTCGTAACTTTGATCCGAGCATAATGGCGTACGACCATCTACTTGCGAACCCAACTTTTATGTTTCCACATAAAATGGAAGCTCAACAACAACTTCTCACTCCTCTATCCCAAATGCCCCCTGCACCCGAATCCATACCTGAAACTCAACCTACACCACCGAATCATCTACGCGAAAAAAACGAAACCACAAAAAGAAAACCGAGACCGAGAAGGAAAAAGCAAAAGAGGATTGTCACGTATATCCGTGGACGAATGACGAAGAGTTGGTGTTGACAAAAGCTTGGCTTTCAATTTCGGAGAATTCGGTTTTAGGTATAGTTGGCTTTTTATTTATTGTAAAAAATAGATCTTATACTTAAAATTTATATTTTTTAAATAGGTATTAACCAACAAAGTGACGATTTTTTGGAATCGAATAAACGACCTATATCACAAAACCTTAGGACGAGATTACTATTTTCTCTAGTCAAAGTGGCGTGAAATAAATACCGCGTTCAACGGTCACTACAACAACCTAAAGAACAACAAAAAAAGTGGCGAAACGGACTCCGGCTTGTTGATGCGTGCGATGGCCTTGTATTCGGAAGGAAAGAAAGCCACCTTTATATTTATGCATTGTTGGGAAGTTGTGAAAAAACTCCCCAAATAGGCACGAATACCTTTAGCGGGACAATTGTCGTCCAAAAGGTCTAAAAGTTGCTCCTCCATTAATCACTCAGATGTTCGTACCGAGTTTGAGATCAGCTTAAGCGACGATGATTTTGAAGCCGAACGCCCACCTGGAAAAGATAAATAAAAAAGAGGGCGCAAAAATCATACACTACGAGTGACAAAAGAAACACCGCGTTGGCTGGCATCCAAGATCAAATAACTACATTCAATAAGAAAAAAGCACCCAGAAAATGACGAGATTTTCAAGCACAAGGAAAGGAAATCGGACATGAAATTCATCGCTATGAATATCGACCACCTTGACGCCGAAGAGAGGAGAATTTACGAGAAACTGAAAGAAGAAATAAAGGCAAAACATCGTACTTAGTTTCGGTTTTTTTAAGCTTCGATTTTTTAGCTTTCTTTTTTTTTTAAATTATATAGTCTTTTTTTTTATTTAAAGTATGTAATCTTCTTTTTATTTTATTTATGAAATCTTTTTTATTTTATTTTACATAGGTATTTTTTTATAGTTTTAATTAATAAAAATAATAACAAAAACTAGGTGACACGTGTCAAATAATGCCCAATCTTTCACGCCCCGTCCCACACCCTCCGTTTTTGCACCACACCCCGTTTCTGATGCGCGCTGACGTGTCCTCCACGTGTCGAGTAACGCCCAATTTTCAAACCCCTCCACACCATATAGTCTTATGGAAGGTATGGGTTGGGCAACCCCGTCCGGACTAGTGAAGATCTAACACCAACAATACAATAAATGATGGAAGCTTCAAGTCTTCTAATTACAACATCTAACCTTTCACCAGTCGTGTCAATTAATATTGTTTGTTTTGTCTATCAAATTTCACAAATTTGTTTTTAGTTGTACGAGTAAAAACTTTACAAGATGTCACCTATTATGGATAGCTCTCATCCACTTACACTTAATTGTGGATTTCTGACCGAAAGGCTTTTGACATAGTGGTATCAAGGTATTGGATAATACTGTCTTTTTTAAATGATAAGGGTTCAATCCCTATAAGTGGGCAAAAATGGAGTTAATTAGTAGAATTTGAGAGTGTGTGGGTTGTGATTCTAAAAAAAGAAGAAGAAAAATCCGTGGAGTTCTGCTCTTATTCACAACTGATGCGTCCAAAACGCGTTTATGATGTTTGAGGTGAGAGATTCATTATTGCAAAGTATCTCCACACTTAAATCTGAAGTTCCCTTCTTGCCTTAAATATCATAAACATGTTTTGAGTGCAATGGTTGTTGATGACAGGAGAATCCACATTTATGCATTTTAGCACGAGAGTAGTACTAGGACGGGTTACTTGGTAAGTCTTCACTCGAGCAACCAAAAATATATGTGTGATTTTCTTGTGGGTAAAACGGATAATATTGGTTGGTATGGGAGGCTAGGTGTTACAATCTGACTCCTTATACTAACCAATATTGTTTGTTCGCACGCAAGGAGCTCACAAATTTGTTTTTTTTGTTGTGTTAATAGAGACTTGGATTTTTTTCTACTCGAGCAAGCTTACTACAAAGTCTTTCTCTCACTCACGGCTCGAAACACATTGGTTATATGTGAGGTGGTGCATTCCTTATACCATAATTTCTCAAGTGTACAAAGCAATACAGGGTGGGATTCACCTAAGGTGTCACACCTCTGCTACGACTAATCGGTCGCGACATGTGAGATGTATTAGACGGAGTAAAAAAATTGTTTTTTCAAAAGTCACAAAACCTAGCTTTTTAAAAAACTTTTGGCTTTTTGAACATAAAATTACCAATCTAACCTCACCCTTTAAAATTGCAACTAAACATGGAATTTAATCATATCCATTTTGGTCATTTTACCTTTCCCACCCCAAAAGCTAATACAAACACTTTTTAAAAAACTTATTTCGAAAAAGTCATAAATTAATAAGCATTTTAAAAAACCACTTTTAGAGTTAAATAAGCAATCCCTTTGTAGTTTTATGATAATGAAATTAATTTATTTAAAGAATTAATGGATCAAACTTATGGTGCATGCTTATTTAAAAACTCTGATGGTCTAAGTTAATTAAAGCAATGCATAATGAATCCTTGTATGCTCCTGGAGAAAGAATGTATAAAGTTTATAGAACGTAGTGACAAAATGAGGCTCCTGCAAAGTTCATATTATTTACACTTGAGTAAATTACGTTTTTGGCCCCTGTGGTTATATCACTTTTATTATATTAGCCCAAAATAAGAATTTTTAACATATCTGCTTTCATGTCTCTATAACTAACCATTTTGGCCCCTAAGTCTAACCATTTTGGCCCCCATGGTCTCTATAACTAACCATTTTGGCCCCCATGATCTCTAGACTTAGGGGCCGAAATGATTAGTTATAAAGACCATGAGGGCAAATATGTTAAAAATTCTTATTTTGGGCTAATATAGTAAAAGTGATATAACTGGGGCCAAAAACGTAATTTACTCTTTACACTTTTATGATCTACACTTTTTTTTGGGAACTGGGGAATACTCGGGTAGACTTATATTAAATTATTAATATCTCAAAATGGAGGGGCCCAAGTCCATACAAGTTGAAACATACTCAAGGCCCACGGCCCAAACAAAAACAACATACTAAAAAAAAGAAAATAAAAGCTCCAATGAAAGTATGCAAAGCCCATATCCAAGTAGTGCCATACCATATTGAAGCACAGATCTGCAAGCCCAAAATTCCATACTAAATGATCCATAACCACCAAGCCTTGAGGCCCCCAAACCAATCTGCCAGGCCCAATCCCATATAGAAGACCCATAATGGAAAACCAAAGCAGGCCCAATGGTGACTCCAAGCTCAGTAGCTTATAAACCCTAAAGTCCATGTAGAAACAACAAACCAAGCTACACCATTCCTTAGCCCAACAGTCATACTCAATTATACCAAACAAGACACAAAGTAGGTTCCCATTATTGGCGGACCCATGAATTATTTGGTGCGAGTGCGGATGAAGGGTTCAACCATATTTTCAACAGGTGCGGTCTGAATTTTTACCTAAAAAATACTCTATTTTTTTTCAATGGGTGCGCCCGCCCACTCACAAAAACACATAGGTCCATTTTATAGTAAGGAATTAAAAAAACACACACATTACCTTATAAACTTAAAGTACAAAGTCGGTGGCTTTG
This sequence comes from Helianthus tuberosus, assembly GCA_030545235.1. NCBI lineage: Eukaryota > Viridiplantae > Streptophyta > Magnoliopsida > Asterales > Asteraceae > Helianthus > Helianthus tuberosus. The sequence continues at coordinate 181,260,574 of CM060359.1, forward strand.
ACCAACTTCTCCATTTTTGTCTTTTTCAAAGTAGCTCAAAGCATTTGTTCCATATCAACTAAATTCAAAGATGCTGCTGAGAAAACCCAGCCAAATTGAGGTCAAAATTGAAGACAAAGAAGAAATCGAAGAAGCACGCAAACGCACCACCACCACCTCCACCTCCGCCGCCTTCAATCCCGCCGGTGCCACCTCTCTTCTCCACCACTTCAACAATTCCTCCGCCTCCGCCACTTCCAAAGCCCAACGCATCGGCCTCCAATCGAGCGATGATGAGGTGTTGCATGGGTAGATCGAGCGACCCGAGGGTTTAGTAAAGTGAGGAATCAACGGTCACTTGGGAGCTAGGATTCAATGGATTCCGGCGATGGGTCAACCTTTCTATATCTTCTCTTATTCATCGGGGAACAGAGATAAATAGGTATGGATTTTTTTTATTTTGGTCAAGAAATTAGAAGATATGTTGATTAAGGGTCTATGGTTTTGAAGGTAGGTTGGTGACGGTGAAGCACTGGGTTTCACGGTGGCCAAGGTGTGATGGACTTTTGTATGATTTCGTTAGAAATACTTGATATTTGGCAACCTTTGATTCTGGTAAGCACATGAGTTTTGAACATGGTTTTTTGGGCATTTTTTTAAAGTACAGTTATTTGATAAATAAATGTAGACCAACAAAGTCAAGAATGAATGGCTTAACATAAATCATATGGTGACAAGTTTAATTTCATGGTTGATGGCTATCATATATTGTTAAACTCAAACACTTTAATTGGCTTTTCAATGATAACGATGGAATTTTATTATAGGATTACTTGATTGTATATACTTGATACGGTAGATGCTATCATGAATCCACTTGAGTTAATAGTAGAAGATTAAAAATGGACGTTTCCGTATGCGTGTAGTTGGGAGCAGCCGCATAGAACGCAAAGGGGTATTTCGGGCTTATGAGTTCAAATTTGTGTTACCGTATTAAACTGTGGTTATCGACACTTCTCCGGTTAGCTTACGCATTGGTGTTTATTGTTGCTACGTATATGCTGCCTTAGTTCTTTATGTTTTTACCCTTTGATGGATTTTCTTTGTGTTATGCCTTTCAATATTATAGCCGATTTAAATTTCGTAGTGGGATCAGTTATCCGCATAATATGTCTTTGGTTTATGGTATTAGTTTGTGCTGTTTGCTACTCCTAAGAGTTTGTTATTTTTTTTAACGACAAATTTCTCTTATTTCTGTCGTCTGTGGGACTTGAACCCAAGACCTCCCCCTCCCAAGTTGTTTAAAGGCTTTGCCTTTGCCAATGGACCACCACCCCATTGGTCCTAAGAGTTTGTTATTAAGAGTAAATTAGCAATCTATTCATTTGTGTGCCCTCCTTTAATTATCTTGAATTATTTGTCCAAAAATTTAATGTGGGGTTCAAGATGCTGGTGTAATGTAGTTTTTGTTAATCTTTATGAAACTCATTTTTAATATTCTAGATCTAATATCCATATTTAAAATGAAATAATTTTCAGTAAAAATAGATGATTGGCTAGACGCTTTAGTTAATTAGGGGGAGGGGGTGGTGATCACTCATCACTCACAACATCCAATCAAGTTCCGCCATGTCATTAACCATTATTCCATCACTCACAACCTTTTTTAGTGGCAATGGTCATCACTCACAACACCCAACAATAAACCCTCACACCCCCTCACATCCTTCCATTTATCACGCAAAAATTGCTTCACGCGTTAAACATGTTGGTGGCGGTGGAAAAATGGAAATTTCCACGCGTGAACAAAGTTTATCACGGGGAAAATTTTAACCACCCCGCGTGCCCTTATCAGAGATGAACATCCCGCAACTTTAATTGTAGGGTTTTCCATTCCACAAAGGAATAGCCACAATCTAAATCAAATGGTATACATGTAATTGTATGACTTCTGTACAAGGGAATAATTACAAGCTGGCAATGAAATTACTGTAGTTTCAAGATGACAAATTGTTGATTTTCTAGATGTTAGATATGAGAAATCCTAGAATAAAAGTCCTACTAATTTTTTTAATACTCTACAACCATGTCAAATTTAATTGTATTTTGGTACTTTACCTTTGCAGGGTGGTCTTTGTCCAGTAATGTGTATATGAAGTATTTTGTAGTTTCAAGATGTGCTCAAACATATACACTTTTCCCAGACACGCATCACTGTTATCATCACCACCAGATATCCACGCGTTGCGTTCACTGACTCCTCCCAACCTTCGTCAGCTTGCTTCTTCTTACATTGCGTTCTCCTAGCGTGGCATACATGTGGAAACAATGTCTCCTCCATTAATAAGGGCATGCAAGACAATCAAAAAAGTTAAACAAGATGAATGGTTAGTACTTTACATCACTGCTTCCAAGTTAGTCTAATTTTATATTCATTTAACTTAAAATATTCACATTACTTGGATATCATAGACATTGAATGACAGTTGCTTGTACAAACTACTTTGGAGCTTTCATAACAGTTATTTTTCATGCAAGTTTTTGAATGATTTTTCTTAAATATACATGCAGCGATAAATTTCTACTTACAAGAAAAACATGACATGGTTGGCCTTCAGTCAGCTTTAGAAATCGACTCTCTTAATTAATGAAAACGTTATACGTTAGGTGATCCCACACGTACCCGCGCCGCAACGCACGCGGGTCTAATTACTAGCTATATCTTAAAAGAGAAAGTCGATGACAAAAGCCACCTACCACCCCCAAGTTTTTTAACCTATGGCATAAAGCACTAAAAGGTAACTGCCTCCGCTGCCATGAACAATCTCCAACAATTATTAGCCACCACCATACAAAATCACATGTCACCTATTCAAACCATCATCATTAGATTACATTAGACTGGGACGTAGCTTTTAAGGGACGGGAAGTGCACCGCGCCCCTCTCCCCTATATGTTTCGGTTAGAAGTGTAACAATTTTGATTTTTCAAATTCGATTTCGTGTAGTTAAGGCAACACATAACGCTTGGATCAAATCGCAATGCTTATGTAGGTTACATTAAGATCAATCGGATGCGTCGAAACACGCGTTTTCGTGTGGTTAATGCAACACGTAATGCTTGGACTAATCCATTCGATGTTTGCGATGTACCCGCGCCGCAACGCGCGCGGGCATTATTACTAGTTTTTATATTATTTCAGAAATATTCCTTTTTAGTAGATTAACCTAGAGGTTTTATGGCTTAAAACTTAAAAGCAGGCTTTGGGTTATTTTTTTAGCCCAAACATCTTCTTCACGTAGGAAAAAAGGGAAGTATTTTTTTTTTTTTTTGTTTCTGAAGAGGGCGTCAAAATCGGCGATACGTTCCGCTTTTACTACTCTGCCGCTCTATATTCTGTCACCGCTATTTCTAGCCATCTAAGATCTTTCATTAGAGGGAGCAACAACACCACTAGCGGTGATACGCAGGAGGTGTTTGGCGGTCTTATATTCACTTGTTATGGTGAACAATTCTTTGGCCAACCAAACATTGCCGGTAAACCGTTTTTGGACAACTTTAAAGGTGTGACATTTGGCGGGACATCTGGTAGGAGGGTAATTGGACGTGGTTTTTAACTCCGTATGTTAAAGAATCCCAAGAACAAAAGGCGGTGCAATGTTGCGTGCATGGGTGTTGTCTATTTAATCATGTCTTACACTCAATGAGAATGTGTTTTGAGGTTTGGTGGGAAAAAAAGGATATATTAATAGCTTTAACTGAATAATGGTGTTTTTTTCTAGTTGCCTGAGTATATGTTTTATGGGATGCATGTTTTTGAGTATTCTTATCATAGGGTTTACTAGTGGTTCTTCTATCTCCTAATATTAAAAAAAGGTAGATGCACGGTACCCCCGACCGCGGAAGTGATCCCACTTCCCAATCTAGCGACCCGACAATGCTGCCTGGCTATGGAATGGTGTAGCTTGGTTTGTTACTAATATCAAGTGTTAACATGTTTCTTCCTTGTATTTGTAACTTCAGTTTTGAGTTATGCTGTTTACTTGATATTTTACAATCTATGAACCTACAGTCAGTCAGTGGCGGACCCAAGAATTTTTTCTTGGGGGTGCGGAATATTTTCAAAGATTTTAGTCCCCTAGCTGTATAAAAATATCAGTTCGTAGCGGGTCGGATCATGTAAGACAAAAGAACATCAAACTAAAATTTATAAATCATCAAAAACACGTCAAACATCATTCCAAATTACAAACGTATTTAAAATTGTGCCCTGCAGGTTTTTTTTTTGAAATATATCCAAAATATCATCTAAAGATACTAAACACGCCATAAGTTCATTACATTCTTACTCATTGTTCCTAACACATATAGTTTGCTCTATAAGTTCATAAAACACCACTAAACACTTAAACAAAATAAACAATTATGTTCAACCATAGCCCATAACTTTCAATTATATTTTTAATCATTCAAGCCCTAATATTAAATGCTGATTACTTGTAAAACAACAAAATCATTTAACTACAAGTCTAGAACAAGAAAAAAATATATAAAAATATTAAACCCTTACACATCTATATTTTCTCCTAATCATCACATAAAACAAAATAAATAAATAAATAAATAAATGTTCTATATTGGAATTCTGACGTAATATGGGTCGGTCCAACCGGAATTTGGTTTTTTCGGTAAAAAAAGCCATCAGGTCGTGATCAGTGGCATCAAGTCGCTTGGAGTTTTTTTGGGGGCAGGATTTGGAAATGGAATGGGTGGATGGGTTTAGGTTATTTTATTTAATTCAAATTTCTTTAGATTGGGTTGGGGCTTGTGTTAATAAAAATCGATTGCAGATTGGGCTTTGATTGGATTAAATAATTAAGTAAATAAGTGGTTAATAATTATTATTTTTTTCCAAGTGGGGCGATTGAAAATTTTCAAGGGGTGCGGGTGAAAAATTCCAAGGGGTGCGGTCGGGATTTCCGGCGAAAAATAACACTAAAAAATATTTTTTCATGGGGTGCGCCCGCACACCCTTGGCATTGGGTGGGTACGCCCCTGCCTACAGTTCGATCCTAATGATATTTTAGTACGGGTTTTTCTAAAACAACCTATTTCGACCCGACTATATTTTTGGAATCCGTTTTTACTTGAACCTATTTTCGTTAGAACCCTTTTTTTATTCGAATCAAATTGAACATTTTTGAAACCGGTTTGTTCCGATCGAATCTTTTTAGACATGTTACCTCTTCTCCCCCGTCCCGCCCCTTTTACCGGCTATAATTGTACCCTTCATCACTCATTCCAATATTTTTCGGATCTTATAATGGTAAAATGTTTAGTTATTATATGAACAGTGTTGCAAAAATCGGCCTAGGCGGCCGATTAATCGGCGCCTAGGCGCTAGGCGGCTAGTTACTGACTAATTTTGAGCTAGTCGGCCAATTAATCGGAGTCGGTCAAAGTCGGTCAAAATCGGTCCTAGGCGGTCCTAGGCGGTCAAAAATCGGATTAATCGGCCTATATTAATCGGTTAAAATCGGTCAAAATCGGTCCCAGGCGGTCCCAGGCGGTCCTAGGCGGTCAAAATTGGTCAGAATCAGTCAAAATCGGTCAAAATCGAACCATACTATCTGAAACTTGAAGTATTTATGTGAATTTTGAAGTATTATTTTTATATTATTGGGTATATATATATAATTTTGAAAAAATACATATAAAAATCCCAATCCGATTAATCCCGATTAATCCCGATTAATCCCTAGGCGGTACCTCACCGCCCGACTAGCGCCTAGCGCCTTCTACAACACTGTATATGAATACCACATGGTATTTGGATCAACGTATAAACAACCCACGTTTCATCATTTAGGCTCTGATTTCAGCACTTAGATCACATGGTGTGGAGAGGTGTGAAAAATTATAAATTCAAAGGTTTGATAGTTTATTTCACTGTAATATTTTCGGTACCAGAAAAGAAGGAGAATTACCCTCCTATATAACCTAGAAAAGAGAACATAAATTAGGAAAACATAAATTCGGAAACTATTCTAGGAGCCTATCTTTAGGAACAAGATTATAGACAATCAAGGCATAATAACCAGACTAAAATAAAATCCAATACTCCCCCTCAAGCTGGAGCGTGCAGATTAACAACGCCCAGCTTGTCGAGTAAGAATTTCAGCTGAGCAGCGCCAAGACCTTTGGTGAGAAGATCAGCAAGTTGAAGCTTAGAATTAATAGGCATAGTGCATATTTCTTTGGACTCAACACGTTCACGTACGAAGTAACAGTCCATCTCAGCATGTTTAGTGCGCTCGTGGAAAACCGGATTGTTGGCAATGTGACGAGCTGCTTGGTTGTCACAGAAGAGAGCAGTAGGGCCTGTTTGGTCTGCATTTAGTTCATGTAGCAGCCATCGTAACCAAATAACCTCACTAACAGTGGAGGCCATTGCACGGTACTCAGCTTCACTGGAAGAACGGGAGACGACATACTGTTTCTTAGTTTTCCTTGAGATTGGAGCACCACCAAGAAGAATAATGTATCCGGTGCGAGAACGCCTAGAAAGAGGACATCCGAGCCAATCCGAGTCAGAGTAAGCTACCAAGCTGGTACCGCCTTCTTTGGATAAGAGTATGCCTTGACCTGGGGTAGCCTTGAGATACCGAAGAATTCTCATAACAGCATCCAAATGACTTTGACGAGGGTCCGAGACTGTCACACCCCCAAAATCCACACGCGGAGTATCACCGCTTGGAGGCGTGACTGACCAGGATCAAGCCACCAATCATATTGAACATATAGGTAAATAGTAAAAGTCATTCATCAATACGAAAGGTGTTTTCAAAACCAAACATCAATAAGTGTGTAGCGGAAGCATAAGTATGTAAACCCAAAGTAAATCATAAATTCAAATGTTTAGATAATTAGCATGGCATCATTGATCCATGTCCCACAACGACCTGCTCCTCCCTGTGCAAGCTCCAAATGTACCTAAGGTCCTGCAAGGCATGCAGCAGAGAGTCAACAACTAGTTGAGCGAGTTCACAGTTAATAAGTTCGTCATAACAAATCATATATGCATTTAGTGGGGGCTTCCCATGTAGGTATGTGCTAATAGTGGGGGTTTCCCATGGTCATATGTATTACTGGTGGGGGTTTCCCACGTTTATCTTTAATAATGGGGGCTTCCCATGTTTGTACTTACTAGACTATTTGCAACCATGTGTTCTTCTTAATCCGAGAACAGGAATACGTACAAGGTCACGTAGGTTTTACGTGAGTGCCCTTCCCCGAGGACAGTGGTACGTGTGGGGTTTACGTAGGATTTACGTAAGTGTCCTTCCGACCCGGAAGACAGTAGTAGGTATTAGTTTACGTAGGTTTTACGTAAGTGTCCTCCCGACCCGGGAGACAATGGTAGATACTAGGTTACGTAGGTTTTACGTAAGTGTCCTGACTATCCTGAGGACGATGGTCTATAGTCTAGCGATAGCGTAAGTACGAGTAGTTATCCATTTCAAATAATCCAACCCAATTCCCAACCCGGGAATCCCATGCCTTGGCTGTGTGAACTCACCTTGGTTTGCTCGGCAGATACACAAAAGGGTTTCTTGAACTATGAGTGGTCAACCGCGTCCGATTAAAGATTGATGAGCGTGAACCGAATCAAAAGCTTCGAGAGATGGAGATGGGATGCTTGCCGTCGGCTTCGAGAGGAGATGAGGAGAGAATAGGGTTTGTATGTGTGTGAAAAGGTTTGCAACTGACGAGGAGTACCCTTTTTCCTAAGTGATATGCGACACAAGGGGGAATGGGCCGAACCCTCTACACGGGCTGCCCATTCGGTTCGAGTAACATAAGTGTGGCCCGATTGGGCTTGTGTTGTGCAATCAGTTCACTAATATACATATACAATTCGTTACACGTAAACACATAATCATAACATTTCATTAATCACTAGCGTTTGCATAATCACGTAATGTTCAAACACGTTACACAAAGCACAAGAATACGTTCTGAAATACGAGTTGTCACATTATCCCCAAGTTGAAAGAAATTTCGTCCCGAAATTTAGCACGTACTCACTGAGGAAGCTAGTTAAGTTGTATGGTTTTCCTGGTTTTCCTGGGGTGTCACATCCTCCCCCCGTTGATCTGGAATTTCGTCCCGAAATTCCGTAGCTTCAGCCTCAGTAGTGGTTGTACCGGTTGCGAACAGTTGGGGATACTTTTGTTTCATCTGATCTTCGCGTTCCCAGGTGAACTCTGGGCCGCGACGTGAGTTCCATCGAACTCGAACGAGAGGTATTCTGGTACGCTTGAGGACCTTAACATCCCGGTCCGTGATTTCAACAGGTTCCTCGACGAATCGTAACTGTTCGTCGATCGTGAGCTCCTTCAAAGGAACTACGTGGGTCTCATCTGACATACACTTCTTCAGATTCGACACGTGAAAGACGTTGTGAACTGCACTGAGTTCAGCTGGTAGGTTCAATCTGTAGGCTACCCTGCCTATCTTTTCAATAACTTCGAAAGGTCCGACGTATCGTGGATTAAGTTTGCCCCGTTTACCAAAATGAACCACACCCTTCCAGGGTGAAACTTTGAGTAGTACACGCTCCCCAACCTGGAGCTCTAGTGATTTTCCTGCCCTTATCGGCGTAAACTTTCCGACGGTCACGAGCTGCCGCCATCCGTTGTCGTATCTGAGCAATTCGCTTTGTAGTGTCTACCACGAGTTCTGGGCCAATAATCTGACTATCCCCCACCTCTGCCCAACAAAGAGGTGACCGGCATTTACGCCCGTACAATGCCTCAAACGGAGCAGCTTTAATGCTGGTGTGGTAGCTATTGTTGTATGAAAATTCCACAAGTGGCAGATGCTTTTCCCAGCCGTTTCCTAAGTCAATCACACATGCCCTAAGCATGTCTTCGAGGGTTTGGATGGTGCGTTCCGACTGCCCATCCGTTTGAGGGTGATAAGCTGTGCTCATATCTAACCTTGAGCCAAAGGACTTGTGCATTGCTTGCCATAGTTCTAAAGTAAAACGTGCATCTCGATCCGAGATAATAGAGGTGGGCACCCCGTGCCTCGAGATAACTTCCTTGAGATATACTTCTGCTAGGGTGGAGAACTTATCCGTTTCTTTGATAGCCAGGAAGTGAGCAGACTTTGTGAGTCGATCCACGATCACCCAAATAGTATCGTTACCACGTTGTGATCTAGGCAGGCCAGTAACAAAATCCATGGAAATTTGTTCCCATTTCCATTGTGGTATCTCTGGTTGTTGAAGTGGGCCTGAAGGTTTCTAGTATTCTGCCTTGACTCTCGCACAAGTCAAGCACTTGCTAACGTAAGTTGCTATGTGGGCCTTCCTGCTAGGCCACCAGTATGTGGTTTTGATGTCGTGATACATTTTGTCCGACCCAGGGTGCACTGAGTAGCGTGACTTGTGTGCCTCATCCATCACAAGCTCTCGTAGGTTGCCATAAAGTGGGACCCAAATGCGTCCTGTTACGTAGTAAGCACCGTCTTCCTTCTGTTCTAAGCGTTGCCTTGAGCCGCGTAGGGCTTCAGCCCTGACATTCTCTGGTTTCCATGCTTCTACCTGAGCATTTCGTACTTGGGAAGGAAGACTAGACTGTATAGTGAGTTGTAAAGCTCGCACGCGCTAGGGCGCAGTGTCCTTTCGATTGAGTGCGTCAGCCACAACATTGGCTTTGCCTGGGTAGTACCTGATCGAGCATTCGTAGTCGTTCAGCAGTTCGACCCATCGTCGCTGTCGCATATTGAGTTCCTTCTGTTTGAAGATGTGCTCGAGGCTCCTGTGATCAGTGTAGATAGCACACTTGGTGCCATACAAGTAGTGTCGCCATATCTTAAGCGCAAAAATAACCGCTCCCAGCTCTAGATCGTGTGTAGTGTAGTTCTTCTCATGAACCTTGAGTTGGCGTGAAGCGTATGCTATAACTTTATCCCGCTGCATCAAAACACAACCATGACCCTGAATGGATGCGTCGCAATAAACCACGAAGTCGTCTGTGCCCTCTGGCAATGAAAGGATAGGTGTACTGCAGAGTCTATCTTTTAAGTGCTGAAACGCTAACTCCTGTGCGTTTTCCCAACGATAAACAACGCCCTTCTGCGTTAGTGATGTAAGAGGTGGAGCAATCTTGGAAATATCCTTGATAAATCTCCTGTAGTAACCTGCCAAATCCCAAGAATTGGCGAATTTCCGTTGGCGTACGAGGCGCAGGCCAGTTCTTAATCGAATCTACCTTGGATGGATCAACATGAATCCCATCCTTGTTTACCATGTGGCCTAGAAAGTGGACTTCACGAAGCCAGAAGTCGCATTTCAAAAACTTAGCGTATAGCTGTTCCGTTCGAAGGAGTTCCAAAATAAGTCGTAAGTGTTGCTCGTGTTCTTCCTGACTCTTCGAGTAGATCAGGATGTCGTCGATGAAAACTATGACGAACTTGTCTAAGTAAGGCTTGCACACTCGATTCATCAAGTCCATGAAGACCGCCGGTGCGTTTGTCATCCCAAATGGCATGACCCAAAAAAAAAAACTCGTAGTGTCCATAATGGGTTCTGAAGGCTGTTTTGGAGACGTCCTCCTCTCGGACTCTCAGCTGGTGATACCCTGATCTCAAATCAATCTTTGAGTAGTAGCTCGACCCTTGCAGTTGGTCGAACCAGTCGTCAATGCGTGAAAGAGGATAGCGATTCTTCACAGTCACCTTGTTCAGTTCGCGGTAGTCTATACACATGCGGAAGGTACCGTCCTTCTTCTTTACCAATAGTACTGGAGCTCCCCAGGGCGAAGAGCTAGGACATATGAAACCCTTTTCCAAGAGTTCTTGCAGTTGCTTAGACAGTTCTTCCAGTTCGGTTGGAGCTAAGCGATAAGGTGCTCGAGTTATGGGTGCTGCTCCTGGAACTAGCTCGATCTGAAATTCGACCACTGGAATATCCCCAATCTTTTTCTCTTTCTTCGATGTACTAGTAACGAGTGCTAAAACAGCTGTCTGACCCTTTCGCAAACACTTCTGGGCCTTCAGGAAGGGTATGATGCCACTCACGACACCACTCTTGTCGCCTCGCACTTCGAGAGGCTCTTTGCCAAAACGAGGAATACGAATGATCTTCTCCTTGCACAGGATCTCTGCTTGTTGTTGGGATAACCAATCCATACCAATGACGATGTCGGAACCATCGCAACGCTGGGGTCATTCCTAGTATCACCCTGACCAATTACGAACACTCGACCCCTGGCACCATTGCCGTCGTTATTACCCCCGTTGTTGTCTTCCCTAGTTCCCGTTTCCTTGGTTGTGGTTCTGATTCTGGTTCTGGTTCAACCGTGGGCAGTGTCTCTCGAAGTGACCTTCAGCACCACACTGATAACATCCCTTGTTACCCTGCTGTTGCTGCTGATTCTATAGATCTTGTGTCTGTTGTTGTTGGTTCTGGCTTGCAGGACGTGAGTTTCTACCATCTTTGGCTCCATGACCAAGCTTGTCGCATCATTGACAATGATTTCGGTTGCACTGCCCGCTGTGGTGCAAGTTACATCGTTTGCACTTAGGGTGGTTTCCCCTGTATCCACCCTGCCCTTGACTACTAAAAGGTTGTTGACCAGGACTTTGGTTGTCATCGATCTTTCACTGCTGTGCCTGGGACGGAATCGTAGTCGAACCCTTGCTAGAGGTTCCATCCCACTTTCATTTGTTGTCACTGGGAATAGCAGAAGTAGTAGTAGTAGCACCAATACGCCTGGTCTGTGAGACGATGAGCAAGATGAGTAACATCTTGAATAGTAGCAAGATTAGCAGTCATCTCATGACTTTGGATTTCTGGTACTAAGCCTTTGAGGTACCGCTCTCGGTGCGCTTGATGGGAGGTTCCACCATAGTAGGGCACAAAGTTGCCAGTTCGTTAGATCGCTTCGTATACGCCTCTATTTCTGACCCCGTCATCTTCAGGTTAAAGAACTCCACTTCCAGTTTGTGGATGTCATCATAGTTACAGCATTCTAGTTCCTTGAATTCGTCCCAAGGGGTTGCATTAGCAGCCGCCAGCCGCCAGCCCCCAGCATCTGAACTTGCACGTTCCACCAAGTTAACGCAGTGCCTTCGAGAGTATCAGTGGCATATTTCACCTTACGAGCCTCGGGTCATTCACACACTCGATGACCGATTCGAGTTCCTCGAACAAATGGAGGAGTCCAACAGCTCCTTCAGTGTCGCTGAAAGTAGTAGGACGACAGTCCATAAAAGTCTTGTATGTGCATACAGGTGACCGAGCGTGCTAACTTGTCATGTGCGTAAGAGTAATCAAAATTAAACACCAGTGTTGAGTTACGAGAGTAGGATCTAAAGATCCTAGAGTAAGTGGTGATGGCAGGTTACACCTCCTGCCTGGGCAGCTGCGAGTGCTGCAGTAACTTGTTCAGTGATCGAAGCCGCCAACTGGGCTTGAGTTAGGTTAACGCGTCCACTCATGATCTTGACATCAAGGGAAACATGTGGGTGAGAGGTTCGCGAATAGTGCGAAGAGAGTGAGCACACAAGTATTCTCGAGCAATAACATATAATAGGTTCTGTAATCTGAGCATACCACGAGCAAAGTTCTATGCAATTCTAGCAAGTAGGTAAAGTAATCATGAATAGTAGTACCTATGATGTTGAGCCTTGCACGTGGAGCGAAGCGTCGTTGTGGATCGTTGAGAGCACTGTTCTGGTTATAGTCTGGTTTTAACAAAAAAATCGTTTTCCCCTTATTAAAACCGAGTTCTCTATAACCAATGGCTCTGATACCAATCTGTCACACCCCCAAAATCCACACGCGGAGTATCACCGCTTGGAGGCGTGACTGACCAGGATCAAGCCACCAATCATATTGAACATATAGGTAAATAGTAAAAGTCATTCATCAATACGAAAGGTGTTTTCAAAACCAAACATCAATAAGTGTGTAGCGGAAGCATAAGTATGTAAACCCAAAGTAAATCATAAATTCAAATGTTTAGATAATTAGCATGGCATCATTGATCCATGTCCCACAACGACCTGCTCCTCCCTGTGCAAGCTCCAAATGTACCTAAGGTCCTGCAAGGCATGCAGCAGAGAGTCAACAACTAGTTGAGCGAGTTCACAGTTAATAAGTTCGTCATAACAAATCATATATGCATTTAGTGGGGGCTTCCCATGTAGGTATGTGCTAATAGTGGGGGTTTCCCATGGTCATATGTATTACTGGTGGGGGTTTCCCACGTTTATCTTTAATAATGGGGGCTTCCCATGTTTGTACTTACTAGACTATTTGCAACCATGTGTTCTTCTTAATCCGAGAACAGGAATACGTACAAGGTCACGTAGGTTTTACGTGAGTGCCCTTCCCCGAGGACAGTGGTACGTGTGGGGTTTACGTAGGATTTACGTAAGTGTCCTTCCGACCCGGAAGACAGTAGTAGGTATTAGTTTACGTAGGTTTTACGTAAGTGTCCTCCCGACCCGGGAGACAATGGTAGATACTAGGTTACGTAGGTTTTACGTAAGTGTCCTGACTATCCTGAGGACGATGGTCTATAGTCTAGCGATAGCGTAAGTACGAGTAGTTATCCATTTCAAATAATCCAACCCAATTCCCAACCCGGGAATCCCATGCCTTGGCTGTGTGAACTCACCTTGGTTTGCTCGGCAGATACACAAAAGGGTTTCTTGAACTATGAGTGGTCAACCGCGTCCGATTAAAGATTGATGAGCGTGAACCGAATCAAAAGCTTCGAGAGATGGAGATGGGATGCTTGCCGTCGGCTTCGAGAGGAGATGAGGAGAGAATAGGGTTTGTATGTGTGTGAAAAGGTTTGCAATTGACGAGGAGTACCCTTTTTCCTAAGTGATATGCGACACAAGGGGGAATGGGCCGAACCCTCTACACGGGCTGCCCATTCGGTTCGAGTAACATAAGTGTGGCCCGATTGGGCTTGTGTTGTGCAATCAGTTCACTAATATACATATACAATTCGTTACACGTAAACATATAATCATAACATTTCATTAATCACTAGCGTTTGCATAATCACGTAATGTTCAAACACGTTACACAAAGCACAAGAATACGTTCTGAAATACGAGTTGTCACAGAGACAAACTGGTTAAGGGTGTTGACAGAGTAAGCAATATCTGGACGAGTGGCTTGTAGATAAAGAAGTCGACCAATAAGACGTCGATAAGAGCTAGCATCAACCTTCGGATCCTGTTCGTTAGCAACAAGTTTTAGATTTTGTTCAATAGGAAAAGAACTCGGGCGACACCCTTCCATGCCACTATCTTCCAAGATGTCAAGAGTATACTTTCGTTGACTTAGAACAAGACCTCCAGAAGTCCTAGCCACTTCTATCCCCAAGAAGTATTTCAGTTCCCCAAGATCCTTAATACTGAATTTGTCATGCAAGCATTGTTTAACTTCTTGAATCTTGGTGTGATTATTCCCAACTATAATAACATCGCCATCGTAAATTAAAATGGAGATGAAGTCGTCATTTACTTTGTATAGGAAAAGAGAATGATCAGCCTTCGATGAAGTAAACCCGAGATCAAGAAGAGCCCCGGTAAACTTTTGATACCAATTACGCGAGGCTTGTTTGAGCCTATAAAGGGATTTACGAAGACGACAAACACGATCTTCATTTTCTTTGGAAAAACCTTGCGGGATTTTCATGTACACTTCCTCGTCAAGATCACCATGGAGAAAAGCATTGTTTACATCAAGTTGATGGATGAACCAATTCCGTTTAGTTGCTACAGACAATAGCGTTTGAACTGTAACAAGCTTAGCTACTGGAGCAAAAGTGTCATGAAAATCTTCTCCTTCAACTTAGGTAAAACCCTTAGCAACAAGTCTCGCCTTATATCTTTCGACTTCTCCATTGGGCTTGTATTTAATCTTGTACACCCATTTGGAATCGATAGCTCTCTTTCCCTTTGGCAAAGCTTCGATGATCCAGGTATTGTTTTGTTCAAGAGCTTGAACTTCCTTCCGCGTTGCTTCAATCCACCTTGGATCTTGCATAGCTTGCTTAAATTTTTTTGGCTCATCAGTGGTGGTGATGGCTGCTAAGAAAAGTTTGTAAGCATGCGAAAAATTATTATAAGAAATATAATTGGTTAAGGGATGTACCGTTGAGGAAACTTGAGGAGATGCGGTATGTGCATGGTCAACTGAAGGGGGAAGATCAACAACAAAATCATTTAAATGCTTGGGTGGGGCTCGATTTCATTTCGGACGGTCACTGTGAGTGTTATGGATAGGAGATGAGACCTCCTCATTGACAATACTTGGGCCTTCCTTGTCAATGTTGTTGCATTATGGGCTTGGCTCAACCCCATGATCTAATGCCTCATTAGCGATAGGCACATCTTCACCATTTGGGCTTTCAACATGTTGGGTTTCCAAAGGAATGAAGATGTCCAAATCGTTAGCAGGAGGGGATTGAACTGGAAAGGTAAAGGTGTCTTCATGAAACTTTACATCACGAGAAACTACTATCTTTTTGTCTTGAATATCGAAAATTTTATACCCCTTAGTTCCTTGAGGATACCCTAAGAAAATACCAGGTTTCCCCTTACTTTGAACTTGTCACCCTTAGTTTCAATACTCCAAAAATAAGTTAAACAACCAAACACTCTCATGTGTTCATATTCGGGCCTTTGGTTGTATAGAATTTCATATGGAGTTTTGTCACTGAGGGTCTTGGATGGAAGTCGGTTGATGATGTATGCAGCTGTCAACGCACATTCTCCCCAAAACCTTTTTGGCAAATTCGCCCCAAAACGTAAAGCACGTGCCGTATCAAGCAAATGTCTATGCTTGCGCTCAACAACCCCATTTTGTTGAGGGGTGTGAGGACACGTGGTTTCCAACAAAATACCTTGTTTGGTGTAAAAGTTCAACATGAGGTTGGAAGTGAACTCTCAACCATTGTCACACCTTATTCTTTTAATAATCTTACTAAACTGAGTTTCAACCATTTTGCAAAAATTCATCAAACAAGTACTAGCACCACTTTTATATTTGATGAGAAAAATCCAAACATTCCTACTGAAGTCATCAAAATGGTTAAAAAATAATTTGCCCCCGAGTAGGAAGGAATACAAGACTTACCCCACACATCACAATGCAACAATTCAAAACAGTCTTTGGTTTTAATTTCACTTAAAGGAAAAGGAGATCTAGTGTGTTTAGCTTTTGAACATGAATCACAAACATTATTTCTAAGGTTAAAAGGAACACCTTTCAAAAATTCAATCTTAGCTAATTTTTCTTGAGATGTATGACCCAATCTACTATGCCATCTCTCAACCGTAACCGCCATAGCCTTTCTTTCGTCTCCAAACATCCCCATTCGGTATAGACCTCCCTTGCACTTATCCGCACCAATCAAGTTCCTCGAACGGAGACCCTGCATGACACAAAAATCAGGAAAGAATGTTACAAAACATTGAAGATCTTTTGTTAATCGGCTAACAGATAAAAGATTGCAAGTAAATTTGGGCACATGTAATATGCCCTCGATCTTGGTGCCTCCCGGTAAGATATAATCACCCGTTCCCTCAACCGGGATGGTATCACCATTTGGTATGATGACATGCATTTCATGTCGATCCTTTCTTTTATTTGAAAGGATGTCATTCAAATAAGTGGTGTGTTCCGTAGCTCCCGAATCAACCACCCAGTCGTCCTCATCAATGAGTCTACCTGTCATGTTGTAACGCCCGTCTTATAATACAAGATTTTAATGATAAAATCACACATTTTAATACTAAAATGTGACTTTACAAAAACTTGTTATTACAATATTCCCAAATAATCACAACATTTCAAAAACAAATTTATAAGTGTTTACATAATTCACTTATAACAACACAGATCAAGATTTGACGCGGAAGCTTCAATTAACGTGTGTTCGGTTCTTGCTCGTCGCTTGATCTTCATCCGGGACTCTCGACATTCACCTATGATCAAAACCAACTTAGAAGTCAGTTTTGATAGCTAAATAACAAGTACAACAAGGTAATTGGGTCAAATAATCGAAATAAACAAAAAAATCAAAATTTTCAACAATTCAGGCCTTTGGCCGTGCGCGACGCCACGGACCTATTGTGACAGAATGTTCATGCTGGTGCTGCATATTCCCAGCCAAGCTTGATTTTACGAAAACGAGCATAACTCTTTTGTTATTGATCCGATTTACACGATTCTTTTTCCTACGAGATCGTAATTTAATTCTCCATCTCATAGAGTAAAACCCGACATTAGATTTCACAAAATTTTAGATTTCAAGCTCTCGGCTTGAAATTCAATTTTAACACTTTTTGACCCGTTTGTGTTTTAATCAAACAAGCTTGTTGGTTACCTTAAAAATACTATGGACATCATGTTATATCAATTTACAAATTTTCAAAGTTCAAATTATGGGTTTCTTATGCAACCTTAACCCGTTTTGCATACGTACTCGCTTTGACCCGTTCAAAGCGACTCATATGCATTTAAGCGTCAAACTCGCTCTTTTCTTTCTACACTTCGTATTCTCATTTTCAAATAGCCTCTTTATATTCCACCACAACTATTTTGTGGTGGATTTAACATAACGGAATGTTATCCTAAATTTTACCCTTAGGATAGTCATTTTACGCAATTGATCCGCTATTAGGCATTTGACCCACAAGGTTTATGCCTACAACTCTTACATGTATCTAAGAGTTACCTAGTCATAATACTAGTTTCTAAACGATCTCTAAGGGTCGTTTGCCCGATTTACCTATCAAGGGAATTTTGGTCAACTTATTTCCTCCTATTACGACAAAGGTCCTATGTTACGATATTTGACCAACTTTGCATTTTTAACTATAAATCTATATATATGCGTACCTAGCTCGAGTTCACCTATAGACCCGCTTTATACCTCGCGTTAATTAACAAATATTCCATGGTGTAGCAATTATCCAAATTGCTATTCGCTCCTGTTACATACGACTTGACAACCACATTAGTCGATATTGTCAAATGGTGTTATCATCGCCATTTGACCCGTTTGGACTATAAGACCAAACATTTACATAATTTAGAATGAAAACATGGTTTTAATTTCTAATTCACCCATCCGACCCATTTCGGATTTTTACCACTAGATCCTTTTCTCTTAGTTTCTTTTCTCATTATTAATTACACTATAAGGCAATCTTAATGAAAATTCATAAATTCTTAGTCATTCTATGACTAAATTACCGTTTCGCCCCGTTTACCATAAACCATGGTTTTCATCATTCATATTTGTTCCGACTTGTATCAATCGTGTCGGAACCTTTATTTCGGATATTACATTAGTCGCATTATAGTTTATAAAATAAACACGTGTCCTACAAAAAGGGTGTAAGTTTTACTTACCTCGCATCCAAGCAACGTTTTCTTTTCGTACTTGCTCCGTTTGACCCGCTTCCTCCCAAGCCTCCATCTAGCTTGTCAAGAGTCAAACTATCATCATAATTCGTAAGACGGTTAGTTTAGTCATCATTAGCTACGACTATTTCGCCTTGCATATTTTATGTCGAATCTACTATTCGACTTCATCATTGGTTAGTTTAACTTTCTAAAAGTTAACTACCGTTATTCATATGACAAGTACCATTTAAATTAAATCAACTTCATGATTAGAACTCGTATTACCCCATATCACACGGGATAAATCAAATTAGGTAATCACGCGTTTCATTCATAATTTCAACATATGAATATTCGTTTAGGCATTTTAACAAACACCTTACGAGCAAGATTATTATACTACTTTTATCTAGTTCATTACTAGCTTTTAGCCCAATTTATATTATCAAAATCAAGCCCTCGATCCAATATTCGTGAACATTATCAGTATCTTACATCATAACATCAGTTTTCTCACAATTTAACATACATATTCATATGTTCATTACAATAATATCAAACCCACTTAGCACACATATAGGTAATCACCAAATCATTCAAGTCATAGCATCCTATGTATGATTTTCACTTAGGGTTTAGTTCCTAAGCATGTATACATCACTAATTTAGCCATAGCTCCTCTAATCCTTACATAATTCGCGAATTATGATGCTAACTCAAATTTTGCAACTTCACGAATCATCAAATTTTTACATACCTTATGATCCCTAGGTTGGGTGATCATTAATTCGCGTTCGGTTGTGAATTTGAGCTTCGTTTGGCCCTTCAATCAGATGGATTTGTTGGAGTTAGGGTTTTGGATCTAGAGCCTTCTCCTCTGGTCGATCCAGAACACACACTTGATGTGTGTGTTTTGTTTTAATTTTTCTTTTAATAATTAAACTTCCAAGTTTTCCCACTTTGGTCCCGTATGTTTAGTTAGTTATTTAAGTATATCACAACCTACTTAATTCCAACAATATTTCCTCTTACTAACTAGGTATTCCTAGTTGACTTAGTGAATTCGGGGAGGTTATAACTCGTTTTATTTTAAGTCCCGTTAACTCGGGTTTCCTATAAACTTTGTTTTCTCAAAACATTTATTATCCTTTTTAATTAATATTAGATTTATTTATTTAAATCATAATATTCACCGGGTTAATTTTTACCACTAACGGTATTTTACCCGTCATTAATATTAACGTGTTTTGATTACCAAACACGTTTTTGGGGTGTTACAAGTCTACCCCCCTTTAAGAGGTTTCGTCCCCGAAACCTTTCTTACGTACTTTATTAGTTTAGATTATTTGCACCTTAGTTTCGGTGATTACTTGCGCACTGTTCGCATATAATAGTCTTACCAGTAAAGTATGGTAATGTCCTTTTTGGTTTTAAGGCGTATGCGCCTTTTACGCGTATGGCCTCATAGGCCGATACTTTCATCTTGTACTTCTCATTGCGGTCACTTATTCGACCGAGTTATCGTCTGATCACTCGGTTGTATTTATTCTCAACATGTTCACTTCAAGCTAATCTTATATCAGCGAGCGCTTCGTATAAGTCGTAATACCGTTCTGACTTTGAAAGGTTTTAACGACTAGACTGGTTAGTCGTCGTCACTTTATACCCCGTCATGTGGGTATATCTTATTGCCAACCCGGCCTCTTGTGTGTTTTCCTGATTTCATATCTCGTAACTCACGTTACGACGTGGGTATATTCTATATCACTTTTTGTGACCGTGATTACATCACGTCTTGTTTAAGTTTATGTCGACTTTTCATCATCGAGAATCTTTCTTTCGAATGTATCGCCTTGCACGTATCGGCGTTAAGATCTATATTCTTTGATATTAATCATTTTCCGAATTCATCTCCTAATATTCATATTTGTTAAAACGTTGTTTCTTACTAAAACTGAATTTTAGTTTAACGTTTTTTTTCCTTTTTAATTTATGTTAATTATTCATATCAAGGAAATTGACAACCTATAATTTATTCTTTTCCGTTCTCGTTTTACGCGGAGAATCGTAACAAGTTCCCTCGCTTTACACTATTGACCCGCAGTTTCTTTCACTTAGCCTCGTAGGCTATTTCCTTAGGCTTTCACCTCTTCAAGGCGAGACCCTTGTGACCCACTTCCTTAGATTCATGACCCATGGGTCATTTCGGTCCCGTTGACCTTTACGCTACTTTTAATCACGTAGGTTATGATGATCCCGTAGATCATCTTTTATTCATGTCTTTATTCAAATGTACATATATGTACATTTATGGCGTCAAAGCATCCCTGGTAATGTTTGTAGTCATTTATTTTCATTTTCAAATTTCGGTTGACCTTGACCGTAGTCTAAGGCTTCATTCGTTTACTTCCGGCCTAATCTTCCGACTTTATGACTTCTTACGTCATTTACACGTCGGTTTGTCCTACGCTCACCGTTACCCGGTTCTTACCTATACTTCCTTACAACCCGTTACCAGGTTCCTTATCTTAATGTTTTTAACATTCTTGTTTCTCTAATTTGCGTTTTTCCTATCTACGTTACCAAGCGTTGTTCTTAATTTAACTCGTTCGACTTGTTCATGTGAAATTTCATCACTTGTGAACGTCAAACTTCATTCTTTATTCAACCCGTCCAATCTTAAAATAGTTGAACGTAGTTATCAAAATCTCTGTTTGTAAATTCTCATCGTCTTTTAGTCATGACTCATAACCCGAGTCTTTCGACTTTCTATTTCGCGTTCCCGTCTCTCGGTTTACGCATACTTTCAAAATTCTACCCATCTATCGGGTATTTTACCGAATTCATTATCAAAGCAACCGTCCCGGTATGTATTAAGACTTCATTTTAGTTTATTTGGTCATCTTAGCGAAATTCTTCGCTTTTTATTCATTCAAATCCTTTATTCTTTATTCTACCCCTTTGACTTGTCTGTGTGAATTTCATCACTTATGACAGTCAAACCCTATCCCCTATGTCTTAGCATTCACATTAGTTGGTTCGTCTTTTTATTTACTTTAATCTTCGTCCCTTCTCTCGGGCTCGTTATTCTAACGTAATACGCTTCCGTCATCCGACTTGCGTTTACGTTTACCGTCAAACATTTTACTTATTTGATTCATCTGGGTACCTTTTAATTTGTCCCGTTCACCCCGTCCTTACTACATCGGATGTAAGTATGTCCATCATAAGAGTTCATGGTACCACGTATTCACTACTTACTTGGCCAGAGTAAGCGATCAACACCTGATATACATGACCTTTTATAATTTTCACATTACACCCCATGTAAGTAACGCCTCTTTTTAGTTTTCTTGGAAATAACATCCTGGATAGGTATTCTATTCAGGTTTTTCTAAGTTTTTAATTTACATATGCAACGGTCAGTTTCTACGTATTTGTTGCATATTACTATTCACTCAATCAATTTAAAATGTGCACCTGTAAATGCTTGCCCTAACGGGCTCTTCTTGCCGTTAACTTTGTTCGCGATCGTCGCGCGATTTAGGTCCTCAATGAGTATGCTCTGCTTGTCATACCTCGGACCGTTCCATCGTCATATCCACAATTCGTTCAACTCTCGTCATTTTCAGATGCGGGTGTCCTTCAACTAAACATTTACAAAAGTTAGTAATTTCGACATTAATAAACGCCCGAATTGTAATACAAGGCTTTTTTTACTATACGTGTCAACGCACGTAATTTCGTTAGCTATATCTATCATTTATCAATTTGATTGGTGTAACGTGTATCACACGATAACCCTATGTGTTGTTCATAACATTTTAACTCACACCAAACCATTAGTATACATGTACTTACCGGATTTGCGATCAAGCCTCGAACCGAACACACTTTACTCTTTAACCGTGAGCTCTGATTACCAACTTGTAACGCCTGTCTTATAATACAAGATTTTAATGATAAAATCACACATTTTAATACTAAAATGTGACTTTACAAAAACTTGTTATACCAATATTCCCAAATAATCACAACATTTCAAAAACAAATTTATAAGTGTTTACAAATTCACTTATAACAACACAGATCAAGATTTGACGCGGAAGCTTCAATTAACGTGTGTTCGGTTCTTGCTCATCGCTTGATCTTCATCCGGGACTCTCGACATTCACCTATGATCAAAACCAACTTAGAAGTCAGTTTTGATAGTTAAATAACAAGTACAACAAGGTAATTGGGTCAAATAATCGAAATAAACAAAAAAATCAAAATTTTCAACAATTCAGGCCTTTGGCCGTGCGCGACGCCACGGACCTATTGTGACAGAATGTTCATGCTGGTGCTGCATATTCCCAGCCAAGCTTGATTTTACGAAAACGAGCATAACTCTTTTGTTATTGATCCGATTTACACGATTCTTTTTCCTACGAGATCGTAATTTAATTCTCCATCTCATAGAGTAAAACCCGACATTAGATTTCACAAAATTTTAGATTTCAAGCTCTCGGCTTGAAATTCAATTTTAACACTTTTTGACCCGTTTGTGTTTTAATCAAACAAGCTTGTTGGTTACCTTAAAAATACTATGGACATCATGTTATATCAATTTACAAATTTTCAAAGTTCAAATTATGGGTTTCTTATGCAACCTTAACCCGTTTTGCATACGTACTCGCTTTGACTCGTTCAAAGCGACTCATATGCATTTAAGCGTCAAACTCGCTCTTTTCTTTCTACACTTCGTATTCTCATTTTCAAATAGCCTCTTTATATTCCACCACAACTATTTTGTGGTGGATTTAACATAACGGAACATTATCCTAAATTTTACCCTTAGGATAGTCATTTTACGCAATTGATCCGCTATTAGGCATTTGACCCACAAGGTTTATGCCTACAACTCTTACATGTATCTAAGAGTTACCTAGTCATAATACTAGTTTCTAAACGATCTCTAAGGGTCGTTTGCCCGATTTACCTATCAAGGGAATTTTGGTCAACTTATTTCCTCCTATTACGACAAAGGTCCTTTGTTACGATATTTGACCAACTTTGCATTTTTAACTATAAATCTATATATATGCGTACCTAGCTCGAGTTCACCTATAGACCCGCTTTATACCTCGCGTTAATTAACCAATATTCCATGGTGTAGCAATTATCCAAATTGCTATTCGCTCCTGTTACATACGACTTGACAACCACATTAGTCGATATTGTCAAATGGTGTTATCATCGCCATTTGACCCGTTTGGACTATAAGACCAAACATTTACATAAATTAGAATGAAAACATGGTTTTAATTTCTAATTCACCCATCCGACCCATTTCGGATTTTTACCACTAGATCCTTTTCTCTTAGTTTCTTTTCTCATTATTAATTACACTATAAGGCAATCTTAACGAAAATTCACAAATTCTTAGTCATTCTATGACTAAATTACCGTTTCGCCCCGTTTACCATAAACCATAGTTTTCATCATTCATATTTGTTCCGACTTGTATCAATCGTGTCGGAACCTTTATTTCGGATATTACATTAGTCGCATTATAGTTTATAAAATAAACACGTGTCCTACAAAAAGGGTGTAAGTTTTACTTACCTCGCATCCAAGCAACGTTTTCTTTTCGTACTTGCTCCGTTTGACCCGCTTCCTCCCAAGCCTCCATCTAGCTTGTCAAGAGTCAAACTATCATCATAATTCGTAAGACGGTTAGTTTAGTCATCATTAGCTACGACTATTTCGCCTTGCATATTTTATGTCGAATCTACTATTCGACTTCATCATTGGTTAGTTTAACTTTCTAAAAGTTAACTACCGTTATTCATATGACAAGTACCATTTAAATTAAATCAACATCATGATTAGAACTCGTATTACCCCATATCACACGGGATAAATCAAATTAGGTAATCACGCGTTTCATTCATAATTTCAACATATGAATATTCGTTTAGGCATTTTAACAAACACCTTATGAGCAAGATTATTATACTACTTTTATCTAGTTCATTACTAGCTTTTAGCCCAATTTATATTATCAAAATCAAGCCCTCGGTCCAATATTCGTGAACATTATCAGTATCTTACATCATAACATCAGTTTTCTCACTATTTAACATACATATTCATATGTTCATTACAATAATATCAAACCCACTTAGCACACATATAGGTAATCACCAAATCATTCAAGTCATAGCATCCTATGTATGATTTTCACTTAGGGTTTAGTTCCTAAGCATGTATACATCACTAATTTAGCCATAGCTCCTCTAATCCTTACATAATTCGCGAATTATGATGCTAACTCAAATTTTGCAACTTCACGAATCATCAAATTTTTACATACCTTATGATCCCCTAGGTTGGGTGATCATTAATTCGCGTTCGGTTGTGAATTTGAGCTTCGTTTGGCCCTTCAATCAGATGGATTTGTTGGAGTTAGGGTTTTGGATCTAGAGCCTTCTCCTCTGGTCGATCCAGAACACACACTTGATGTGTGTGTTTTGTTTTAATTTTTCTTTTAATAATTAAACTTCCAAATTTTCCCACTTTGGTCCCGTATGTTTAGTTAGTTATTTAAGTATATCACAACCTACTTAATTCCAACAATATTTCCTCTTACTAACTAGGTATTCCTAGTTGACTTAGTGAATTCGGGGAGGTTATAACTCGTTTTATTTTAAGTCCCGTTAACTCGGGTTTCCTATAAACTTTGTTTTCTCAAAACATTTATTATCCTTTTTAATTAATATTAGATTTATTTATTTAAATCATAATATTCACCGGGTTAATTTTTACCACTAACGGTATTTTACCCGTCATTAATATTAACGTGGTTTGGTTACCAAACACGTTTTTGGGGTGTTACACATGTTAGCCACACGCTTCTTCTCCTCATCACCTGTATCAGCTCCATTCTCAAAGTGTTTGAGAAACGAATTATATTGCTCTTTGGTGAGTCCAGGAATAGGACTCGTACTTCCTTCGACACAGGAAGCTTTCGGTTTCGTTTTGTCCACTTTCATATTGCTTGGCCACCACTCCGGATAACCTATGAGCTTGAAACATCCTTCCCTGCTATGCCCGTCACGATCACAGTGGCTGCAATGTTGCACTACTTCTTCTTGTTTTCCTAGTTTGTAGAAAACCTTCGGCTTGTGTTGAGATGACGAAGCACTATTACGGTTTTGAGACATCGAAGCCTTGAAGGCAGCGGCCTCCATGGTCGGCCTCTTGTCTTCGGTAATTTGCTTTTGCCGTTCATCCTTAGCTACAGGATGATAAGCCGTTCCGAGACCCGGAGGCGGGTTTGTAGCAAGAATTTGAGTTTTGATTACCGCAAACTCGTTGTCGAGACCCATAAGGAACTCGTATAACCGTTCCTTTTCTTGATGTTCTACCATTCGTTTGCCAAGATCGCAGGTGCACCCATTACAAGTGCAACATGGAACAGGGAAAACGGACTGAATCTCGTCCCATAGAGAAGAAGCTTCGTGTAATAAGCTGATACAGTCGTTCCATTCTGATGCGCAACAGCTATTTTGTTCTTCAGTTCATAAGCCCTTGGAGCGCTTTCCTTTCCAAACCTTTCACGAAGATCCGACCACATCTCAGCGGCGGTGTTAGCATATTTAACGCTGCTTCTTATTTCCTTTTCCATGGCTGTGGTTAGCCACCCTTTATCATGGCTTCAACCCTCATCCACGGCATATACTTTGGTGACGTCTTTTCTGGCTTCTTGATCGAACCGTCTATGAAGCCAATCTTGTTCTTTGCAAATAGGAAGTTTTCCATCTCTTGCACCCAATCCGCATAGTTTTTTTATCAGACAGAGCATCGTTGACCTGCATCTGCCTGGGATAGTCGGAAGGGTGAAGGTAGAATGGGGAGTTGTAATCGACAACATTGTTCCCGTTGTCCTTTGCTGATGTTTCGGTATCTCCGGGCATGGTTTCGTCTGAGCAGTAGGATCGCCGCTCTGATACCATTATAAATTCAATGGTTTGATAGTTTATTTCACTGTAATATTTTCGGTACCAGAAAAGAAGGAGAATTACCCTCCTATATAACCTAGAACACAGAACATAAATTAGGAAAACATAAATTCGGAAACTATTCTAGGAGCCTATCTTTTGGAACAAGATCATAGACAATCAATGCATAATAACCGGACCAAAATAAAATCCAATAAAAAAATGAGCGTTATGCGACATGTGGATGACACGTAAGCACACGTCAGAAAAGTGGCGTGCTGGAAAAAGGTGGAGGATGTGGGAAGGGCGTGGAAGAGGGGTGTTATTCAACACGTGACACACACTTATTATTATTTTTATTTAATAATTATATATTATCTTTTTTAAACAGCATTATTAGTAATATAATAATTAACAATAATAAAAAATTACATAATTTAAATAAAAAAGATTACATAACTAAAAAACGATTACTTAATTTAAACAAAAAAACGAAACGCAAAAAAAAACCCGAAACTAAGTACGATCAGGGGCGGACTCATATGGTCCGGGTCGGGGTCCACGGACCCCAATCTTTTTTTAGAAAGTAGAACCGGTATGTTAAATTTTTGAAGAACCCCATAAAATAAATTAATTTGACCCTATAGTATTAAAAGCAAAGATGGTGTGATGGTAAATCCTCTCGTGTTCCAACAAATAGATCCCAAGTTCAAGTATTAAATGTCTTGTTTTTTTAGTTTATTTTTTTCCATCAAAATTAAACTAGTGTTTTAAAACAACATTGCCACACATGGATCCTCTAATTTGCTTCTTTAAATGTCGATTTTATTTAACACTTGATTACCAAATAAAACTCCCAACATATAATGTAGTGGTTTCATATCTACTAAATGCTTCTACATTATTTCCTAGCCCCGACCCGGCTACGATGACCGACCAGAAAATTTTAATGTTTGGTTGTGAAATCCTAGCCCCGACCCTACTACGATGACCGACCCGAAAATTTTAATGTTCGGTTGTGAAAAATCCTTACACAAAAAATAGACCCCAATGAAAAAAATCCTGGGTCCGCCACTAAGTACGATATTTATCAATTATTTATTTTTTTAGTTTCTTGTAAATTTCCCACTCTTCCCTTGAGGCGAAGTGGTGTTCGGTACTTTGCCAAAACCAGAGGGGTTGTTCGGATCAAAGTTGGGTTGTGTGGATGCATTATTTTCTATAAAAGGTCGAGAGATTTTATAAAAAAATGTAGGTCAAGAATGAGTTGGGTAGAAGAGAGTGAGGTGAAATGGTGAGTTTTTTTATATAGTTGGGTGAAATACTTTTTTTAAATAATACCGTTGGGGTCGAACAGCTAGTAGCTACCCCATCAGTCAACTCCACGTCGACGAGCATTTATCTTCAACGTCTGTGAAAAAGTTCAAACCCAACCATCAACGCCGGGGAATGTGTAGTGTGTGCGACATAAAAAAGCATAAACGCTGCTTATCCACTTCTACACCACAATTCTAGTGATTCTAAATGGTAGTGTAAAACACGTAAATCACCGATTGACTTGATTAACATGTCTCTTTGTATTTTTAATTTCAATCAATATTTAAATTTAAATATCAATTGTAAACTTAAAAGATGGATGATAACTAGAATTCCACCACATAAATTGAGTTATGTAATGCTATATATATTACAAGAATTATTATCTTTGTTGTTTTCCCTCTACGTTAGTGTAGAATTCCACACCATGCAACTAACTCTTGGGTTTCCTCCTTTGACGTTTCGATTACCGGAGTAGACTTTCCTCCACATGTTGGTGATGTGAGAAGTCAGTCACTCATAAAATAAATTCCACTACTCTTTCAAAATTACAAGGATCATCGGGGAACACTGAAATGGAAGAGTACACGGACACAATCGCTGCAGCTATTGATGTCATCGGCGAAGACAATCTTCTCAACATTTTCACTAGACTTCCGGCAACCTCCTTCGCCTCCGCCGCTTGCGTCAGCCGCTCTTGGAACCTCCTTTGCGAACGCCTCCTCTCTCGTCCGAAACTCGCCTCCGCTTGTTCCTTCAATCATTCTCTCAAGGTTACTTTTATTCAAACCCTAACTTTTACATTAATCACAAATTATACTCCAAATCATGTTATTAGTCATTTGTATTGTATGCTCTAATTATGATTAGGCTGCTGTAAAAGAGGTAGTGGATAAAGTACTATCGGAGCCTATTCGTCTTCACTTTGCCATCGCTTCGATAGCTACTTTTTACGAACCGGAACCGGACTTTTACGACGACGATGTATTTTCTGAATACGCTGTGGAAAAGGCTCGCGATCTCGTATGTTATTTCGGGCATGTTTGGCTAAGCTTTTTGAAACAACTTATTGACTTATTGGCTTTTTGAAAAGTCATAAGCTCCAAAATGACGTTTGACAATGAGGGTGTATGTGAGGGGAAAAAGCCAATAAGTCAATAAGTCACTCCATACTGACTTTTTCAAAAAACTAATAAGTCAATAAGTTGTTTCAAAAAGCTTAGCCAAACATGCCCTTCTACTTGAAAAATTATTATGAATAAGGTCACGTACGTTGTGTAATGAATAAGTTGCAGATTACTGAAGCACTAGGCACTCATGTTCCTGTCATTGTTAATTGTTCCTCGGGAACAATCGGAAGAGATGCAGTTTCAGATGAATTTAAAGAGGTTTTGTTTTCTTTCTTATTTTGATAGCGCTTATAATTCTTTGGTGTTAAGAAAGTAACGAATCATATAATCTGCAGAGTCAGCCTAATCTTGGAGAGGATGGTGATTCAATATTGTTGATTGTTGGATTTCTACCAGGGCTGAAAGTCACAACAATCCCACTTCTAAAGCAAATTCAGGTAATAAATCTCATCTTCCTTTTTTAATGTATTGCTTTAGTTGTTTTGGTTAAACTTTCTTTGTTATAAGTTTGTGTATTCATGTATCAGGAACCAGAAGCTTTCATGATTGACGAATTCGTAACAGACATTAGGGAGTTCTCAACTTCTGTTTCAGGACGTAACTCCCCTGCTGCCATAATAATGTTCGCTGTACGTCTTTTATCATGTTATTTGTGCATATGTTATTAACAAGATCGTATTCTTATTGCACTTCTGATGCTTACTGGAGTTTGTTTAGAAACACTTCACTTTAATTTGATGACTTTTATAATTAATTTTTTGTGTTTTTCTTTATTATTGTAGGTTATGCGATGTCACCAGAAACCGTCATTGTTGGTGATCCATCATGTCAGTTTCGATATTCCAACGATACTCATGGTATTCCTGCTGCTGTTGCTTTGGCATTTGCGGTGGACAGGAATAAACCTTCTGGTAACATCAGATTCTACACTCATGAATATATATTTTATGTTTTATTATATCCTTATTGTTTCTTTTTTTTTTCGTATCTCTGTTGATCTGGTATGCTCTTTTCATTTATCAAATTTTAAGTTGCTATATGAGTCTCCACTTTCTCATGTTATCAAGCAATTTAATTTTTACTAGTTGCATTTTAAAGGTTTGTACTTGTTAATATCTTTTTGAGCAGGTATAGGAGAAACTCAATTTCATGCTGTGTTATCAAGCGGATTGTCACCTGTAGGCCCCACATACAAGGCAACGTCCCTTATTAAGAGACACATGTTATCATTTAGGATCACTGCAAGAAGAGAAGGGTCGCGAGAGAATATTGATGGTGAAACTATTCTGAATCAAGTCTATGATGAAGTATGTTACTCTTTATCTTTAGCTAGTACTCAAGCTACCCTAAACCCTAAACCCTATTAGGGGCAATTTCATAATTCATATAAATCCTTCTAAAAGTTTAAAATTTCATATTTGCCCCTTCAGAATACCAAACATATCATGTTTTCATGAATTTCGTATATTTAACAGAATCAGATAGAGAGTTTCATTTAACAAAAGCGATAAGCCTGTTTCACTAAAACTGTTACAAGTGATTTTTTTTTATATACTATGGAGCGGGTAAATATGATATTTACAGAGTTTTGAAATTGTAAATACGACATTATGAATTTTTAACTTTTAGAAGTTATATGAATTTAGTCTAATTTATAATTCTAATGTCAAGACCTTTCAACACATTTCTTTTTTAGGAAGTATGATTCTCTCTCTTAAAGTGGATTCAACCATAAAATAATATGTAAACTGAAGATCAAATTTTTAAAATTTTTATATTTTAGTGAGTCCAAGGTTTAAAAAACGGAAACGAGTATCGAGGCGTTTTCCCTTCGCCTCACGAGGCGTAAGTATTGAGGCGGAACGAGGCGTAAGGATGAGGCGGTATTAATAAATAAATATTAAAATTATATATATCATAAAATAATAAATACTTAACATCAAAAAATGACTTTTCTCATCAAATCAGCAGTTAAAAACATAAACAAAGATTCAAATTTCATCAAATACTTAACATAAAAAAACACAAATAGTTTCTAATTAATTCAAATAGCAGCTGTAGTAGTGAAGAATCACGATTGAAGAATAATGTCAGATGCGCGTTTTTTTGGATGTCTATAATAAAAAACCCTAAGGCTATTTAAAGAAACAAAAAAAAAATTGCGCTAGTTTTTATTGTCGCCAATATGGTTTTGGCGTCTAAAAACCCTAATCCATCATTAAAATCCCTCCTTAAAAACTATACTTACGCCTCGCCATTTTCGTACCGCCTCAGATCTGAAACTTACGCCTCACTCAACTGAGGTGTCCGTATAATTTCTGAACCTGAGGCGCCGCCTCATATGCTTTTTTCCTCCGTTTCGAACTGAGGTCAGCACTACCGCCTCAGCCGTTTTTTTAAACCATGAGTGAGTTTAAGATGGTTGACCTTTTGATCATGTTGACCTTTTCGTTGACTGGTTCTTGCATGGCATTTGAACATTTTTTAACTTACAACACACCCATAGATTGCTGTTTATAAAATGTTGAATCTTTTTATATAGAGAGAATATGATTATATTATAATTTATATTTTATCAAGTTTTGAATAGAAATATGACCAAACCATGTTCCATTGGCTTTCTCTTTTCTCCAAAGTTGTTTTTTAATCGTTGATGAATAATGGCAGCTAGGAGGAGACCGAGATCCTTATAAACTCTGCATAGGGGTGACTAAAAAAAGAAAATGCGGTCAAGAAAAGGTTGGATGCATGACGTTTTTTGCATTCTATCAACTTTTCGGGTAACATACTATTCTTTTTTCTTGTTATACTTTTTCTTTGAGCGATTACATATATCATCATTTCATAGTTATTAAGAGCCATCGCCTCTTGCGCCTAGGCTCATTTTCCAAGCTAGGCGAGGCAATTGCGCTTTAAGTCAAGGCAATTGCACTTTAATTCTCCAAGTGATGATTCAAACGCAAATTTCAGCGAGATTCCTAGATTCCGGAGAGTTTCCGGCCAAATCCTGTAAATTCCGGCAATATTCCAGCCAGAATTCTACTTTTATTTTAGGAAAACTACTTTTCTACACTAATAAATAGATGATAATGATATTAAATGTTATATAATAGCTTTTGTTTATTTTATTTGAAGAATAGTATTACTTTTCTAATACATAAAATATGTTTAATTTTAGAGAAAATTACGAAAATAACCAAGACCAGGGTTGAATTACGAAAATAGCCACCTCATGCGTCCTTGGAGTGGCGCATCACGGATTCAAATGCGCGGGATGCGTCTGGAAGTCTTGGGATGCGTCTTTGGAGCAAAACCCAATAGAAAGTGGACACGTGGCGGCAGACTCTTCCAAGGGGTCAGGCCTGACGCCTTGGATCTCACACTCGGAGGAGTCTGACTCATTGGAGGAGTCTGCCTGACCCCTTGGAGCAGTCTGTCTGACCCCTTGGAGGAGTCTGCCGCCACGTGTCCATTTTCTATCGGGTTTCGCTCCAAAGACGCATCCCATTGTTTCCAGACGCATCCCGCGCATTTGAATCCGTGATGCGCCACTCCAAGGACGCATGAGGTGGCTATTTTCGTAAATCAACCCTGGTTTTTGGCTATTTTCGTAATTTTCTCTTAATTTTATTTTCATTGTGCGCTCTTTTTTTCTCAGGCCCTCGCTTTTTTTGCGCTTTGCGCCTAGGCCCCAGGCGAGGCCTATGCACCTTGAGTGCGCCTAGCGCCTTTAATAACTATGCATCATTTATATAACATAGAAGACTAACTTATAATAGTTCACAGTTCACACGTGAACCTTTGCAAATGACTAGCAAGAAGTCATCTTATTGTTTAAAAATACAAATGATGCACCTGTAATTACGGGTTGACGCGTCTTTATATGTTTCTTCTATGTGTGGGTGTTCGGGATTGCTTATGTATATAGAGTATTGAACTTTGAAACATTTAGTCCATCCAAATGCTCAAGAAGTGGTGGGTCTGGTACCAGTCAACGTAGGTGTTTTGGGTTGGCCTGAAACGTTATTTGCTCGGAAGTTTATTTATCTTTTTTTAAGTTATTAC
Source organism: Helianthus tuberosus (assembly GCA_030545235.1). NCBI lineage: Eukaryota > Viridiplantae > Streptophyta > Magnoliopsida > Asterales > Asteraceae > Helianthus > Helianthus tuberosus. Next base: position 181,293,501 of record CM060359.1, read on the forward strand.
TAGTTTACCCATGTATAGGCAGCCTAAGGAAGAATTTAAGTTTATGATCAAACAACAATATACAACTTTTAATGACCGAACAAGTGAACAAAAACACACAACTGTTAAGTCATAGAAAAATTATAAAATGTTATATTTAACAAATAGAAATCTCTCACAAAAAATGATAAATGCTTATGTCATGATTATAAAAACAATTAACAAATTATATTGTTTCGTTAACATTCTTTTTTTAATTAATTGAACTAGGAGGTTTTATGGTTTAAAAATACGCTTTTGGTCATTTTTAACCCATTTGACACGATTTAATTTTTGTTAGCGTTTTTGGTTTATCATCTTCATGCAGGATTGAAGAAGGGCATCTTTCTGTTTTTGATGAGGGCATCAAAGCCGGCGATACATTCCATTTTTACTACCCGGATTCAACTGTCGGTGTATCTTCTATCGTCGCTATCTCTAGCCATTTGAGATCTTTCAATAGAGGGAGCAACAACGCCACTGGCGGTGATAAGCAGGATGTGTTCAGTGGTCTTATATTCAGTTGTTGTGGTGAGGAGTTCTTTGTACGACCAAACATTAACAGCGCACCGTTTATGTACAACTTCCCGGGTGTGACACTTGGGGGGACATTTTGTTGCAGGGTATTTGGACGTGGCGTTTTAACCCCGTATGTTAAAGAATCCCAAGAACAAAAGGCGGTGCAATGTTGCGTGCATACTAAGGGTGCTGTCTATTTAATCATGTCTTACACTCCGTCAAAAACGATTTAATGTTGTTTTTGTGTTGTGTTGTGTTGTGTTGTGTTGGGGTTTGGCGAGATAGAAAAGATAATGGTGGTTTTTTTTGGTTGCGTTATGTTTTATGGGTTGTCTGTTTTTGGAGTGTTTTTTTATAAGGATTACTAGTAGTTCTTTTGTCCTAAGATTTAAGTTTTAACATGTGATGTGATTTCTTCCTTGTAAAATGTCACGCTCTAGGGTAACCTCAATCGCTAATTATTGTATAGTACAAAAAGTAACTTAGCGTACCATCTTGGATTATACTCTTTCATATATAAACGTACCGTTTCAGAAAAGAAAAAAAGAAAAAGGAAGTGTCGTTTAAAAAACGTTTACGATTGACATTTCCACTTTACAAAAAAAAATTATTATGCATAATGGATGCATTTCAATAAATGGATATAGAATTAAATATCATTATTATTATTAATTGTTTACGAGAATATCGAATTCTATGAGTAAATATTATTATTCTTGGTTTATTATACCGGATCACCCACCCAAGAAACCCCGCGCCCTTAGTCTAACGATACAAGTTCAATTTTTTTAGAATACGCAAAATACTAAGAGTTATACGATTATAACATGATTCACAATTATACCTTACATTCAAACCAACTCGCCCTAATGATTTAACCAACGCAATGATTAATCAAACCAACACACCGATTAAAAAAAAGACGACATTATCTATGTATAACTGATACACAATCGTACCTTACATTCTAACCAACGCACCCTTTAATATGATTGATACACCATTGACATTCTAACCAACGCGCCCTTTAATAATGTTTTGAACATAAACTAAACCAACGTAATAATTAATGACATGATTGTCTCTCAGTGTATAACAAACAAAGTAATTGTAGTACTATCATAGATAAAATCGCCAGTCCCTTATAACATGCGGGTTTTATGCGTTTGGTCATTTGTGAAAAGAAGGAAGTAGTGAAAGGGTATACCTCTTTTGGTTTCATGAAATGAAGTAGTTGTGTTTTCTCGTTGTTTTGTTTATGTGAACCTGAATCAACAAGTTCAATGTTATAACTACACAAAAGAACCAATTGCATACCTAAATGCTTAGTGGAACTGTTACAATCATAGCTAGGGCTGTTCACGAGCCGAACCGAAATGATTAGACATTTGCTTGTGCGTTCGTTTACAGACCGATCCGAACTGAACCGAGCGTTTTTCAACCGAGCCAAACTCAAATGAGCGCCTTTCGATCAGAGCATTTTTCGAACGAACGTCGAGCGAGTATCGAGCGTCGCGGAACAAAATAGGAAAGTGATGATAGGGTGTTAGTATTTAGAGTAAAGTACTTTTCGTCTCTAAAGTTTCGTCCAATTAGATCACTAGTATAAGTTTAACAAATAACAAGGAATAGAAAAAAGATTCAACTGGTTCTACCGAGATCATCTGAGCGGAAAGATGAATCGTCGATCGATTTAAGTAGACCCATGTTCTACCGGAAGTTCGAAATCAAATGAACCTGTTGAAGCAAAACCTTGGGGAGTTAGCGTCTTGGCAATGGAGAATTTGAATAATGATGGTCGATGCGGGGTTCTAATTAGGATTATGTATTTCTTAATTGAATGGTGGGTTGAAACTTGAGTATCAATCGACGTTTCACATTTCGGTGACATTTTGACTTAATTATTCAAATGGACATTGGATTATTGAACGGTGGACTATTGGTGTCGACCTTCAGTTCTATAGTTAAATGGTGTCTATTTGGATCTTGGACCAAACATTATTAATGTGCACCTCTAGTTATTATATATATATATACACACACACATCAAAAAATAAATCGAGTCATCCGAACCGAACTGAACGGACCTTTGCTCGTGCTCGTTCGTTTAAAAACCAAACCGAGCACCTTTTTCAATCGAGCTGAATCGAACGAGCATATTCCGAGCATTTATTGAGCGAGCATCGAACGAGTTTTGAGCGTCGAACAATTTGAACAACCCTAATCATAGCTAGTCAGCATGACCATTTGTATCACATGTTACTTACTGGTGGGGATGTAAAGGAACTTAACCAAACCGAAAACGAAGCCTTGTTTATGTTCGTTCATTTAACACTGATTTTGTAAATGAACGATTCACAAACACAAACCGAACAAAACTTAATATTTATGTTCGTTTATTAAGGAAATGGATTTGTTGGTGGTCGTTCTTAAACTTATAAATGTACACAAACCAACGCATGCTAATATGAAAAATTATAATAACATTGTTAATCCTAAACAACAGACACAACCATCAAAAGAATAAATCAAGTTTAATTATTTAGACATAATTACCCCAAATACTTGACACATCACATAGACACATAACCATAATTAACCCAATAAATGTTTAAGAGGTTTAAGTTCCCTAAATTCTTCTTAGGATCACCATTTCACCATGCAAGATCTTCTATTCATCAAACAACATAAACAATAAAAAATGAACAAACCTAAACCCGTAAACGTAAACGAACGAATATAAACAAATGTTCACAAACAATCTTTGTTCATGTTCGCTAACTTAACGAATCAAAGTAATTTCTGTCGTATGTTATTTACACTTAAAAGTTGCTTATGGAATATGCAAAAAACCTAGCTAGATACAACTTTATAACCAATAATAAGGTCGTTTTTGTGTAACACTAATAAGTAATGGATGGAATAATAAGTTGCATATACACTAGCTTCGAATTATTTTACTAATAAATGAATTTACCATTGTAGAAGCATGAACCTATACAGGTCTATACTTCAACGGTTATGAACACGAACATATCCACACCTTACGTTCTCTGTCTCGTTTCAGATCTGCAAAATAGTAAACACGTTAGAAGGGGTCAGAGACCGAAGTCTCTGGACCACCCTCCAACGCTCAAATCAGAATTAGATTCAATGTAGAGAGAGTTTTAGGGTTAAAGAATAACTTGTAGATATTAGGGAGGAGTCCCTTATTTATAGTTTGTGGTGATTAGGGTTTCCCCTTTTCTAGGAAATTTGGTTACATATGGATCAGGTCCATTTTTAAGAGATTTGGTAGATGCTTTATCTGCATGGGAATATCTCCAGAATATTTATTGCATTTATATTATATTTATTATAAGTTTGACAGACCCAAAATGAACGAATCGGGTCATTCCTCTACAACCATCAATTTCACATCCTAAATCAGTTGAATTATAAGTTGCATGAATGACTTGCAAATTACGACATCTCTAGGCATTCATGTTCCGGTCATTACTAATCGTTCGTTGGGAATAATGGAAAGGGATGCATTTTCCGATGAATTCTGTAGAATGTTATGGTTTTCAAGCTTGACCCTTCTCATTAACAATAACTCAACATATATAGTTACAAAGAGATCTCCTATTTTTGGAGATAAATCATACAATAATGACTATACAATTCCTATCATAATTAGCGTAATCTATTACACCCCCGCAGTCGAAGCGGGAGGAGGTCGGATGCTTAGACTGGAACGAAAATCATCGAAGAGAACCCGAGGCAGACCCTTGGTGAAGATGTCAGCGATTTGAAATCGAGAGGGCATGTGTAGGATACGAACAAGTCCTTTCTGAACATGTTCCCGTACAAAGTGAATGTCAAGTTCGATATGCTCTGTCCGTTGATGCTGAACCGGGTTGCCGGATAAATAAATGGCACTGACATTGTCACAGTAAACCAGAGAGGCTTTCGACAGGGGCCGATGAAGCTCCAGAAGAAGATTGCGAAGCCAACATATCTCGGCAACAACGTTAGCTACACCCCGATATTCGGCCTCCGCACTGGAACGAGAAATGGTGGACTGCCTCTTGGATGACCAGGAAATTAAGTTGTCACCAAGGTAGACACAGTAGCCAGACGTAGAACGGCATGTATCAGGACACCCAGCCCAGTCGGCATCAGTATACGCGCGGATGGAGAGTGTAGACGAAGAATGTAAATGAAGACAATAATCAACAGTGCCCTGAATATAACGAATGATGCGTTTGAGAGCATTCCAGTGAGCGAGACAAGGAGAGTGCATATGCATACATATCTGCTGAACTGCGTAAGTAATGCCGGGTCTAGTGAAAGTGAGATATTGCAAAGCACCTGCGAGACTTCGATATGTGGATGGGTCGTCAAACAAAGAATCGGGCATACTACCCAATTTAGTCTGTGTGTCCACGGGAGTTGCCGCGGGTTTACACGAGTCCATACCCGCGCGTTGAATAATGTCCTTTGCATAAGCCGACTGAGATAAGAACAGTGTGTCCCCTGTTCGAGTAACCGAGATACCCAAGAAATAGGATAATGGTCCCAAATCCTTCATAGCAAACTCACCTGCCAAGATGGTCATTAGTGTCTGGCGAAGAAGATCAGAGGAAGTAGTAAGAATGATGTCATCCACGTATAGAAGGAGGTAGGCCACATCACGACCGTGATGATAAATAAATAAAGAGTTATCCGTCTTGCATTGAGAGAACCCATGTTGAAGAACAAAATCAGTAAACCTTTGATACCAGGCCCGGGGGGGCTTGTTTAAGCCTGTAAAGCGATTTTTTCAGTCGGCAAACATGGTCGGGAAAATCACGATGTCAAAATCCCATTAGCTGATGCATATAGACGGTCTCATGCAGGTGACCATGTAAAAAGGCATTTGTGACGTCTAACTGGTGAATCGGCCAAGATTGAGACAGAGCCAAAGTAAGAACGGTCCGAATAGTGGTAGGTTTAACCACCGGACTGAATGTTTCACCACAATCAACTCCAACCTGTTGGCTACGACCATCACAAACCAACCTCGCTTTGTATCGTTCCAAAGTTCCGTCAGAGCGGAATTTGTGTTTAAACAACCACATACTACGTATGATATTCATGTTCGGGCACCGAGGGTACCAGTTCCCAAGTCTCATTTTTAATAAGTGCACTAAACTCGTTGTTCATAGCATCATACCATTCCGGAGTGGACAAGGCAAGGTGTGGGTTTTTGGGAATTGGGACAAGGGTAGTAGCATTAAGGTTGAAGAGTTGTTTGGGTTTAGTGATACCGTCCATGGCCCGAGTGCGCATGGTGCGGGTCGGGTGATGGATAGTAGAGGGAGTCAGCTGTTGCTGTTGGGGGTTGGGAAAAACGGGTGTGGTTGGTGCGATCGGAGGTGGGCCAGTATTGGAGCTGGGGGAGGTGGAAGGCGATGTGGGTTGGGTTTGATCAGGGAGTAATGGGCCGGTGTAGGAGGTTGGGCCGGTAGGAGGGGTGCGGGGGTGAACTGGGTTAGACGAAGGGGGAGGAGGTGGGTGATGGATTGGCAGTGGGCCTAAAGGAGGGCCTGGTGGTGGGCTGTGGGGTATGTGGGTATTGGTAATGGGCGGGTTCGAAGAGGTGGGGTTGGGATTAATATGAGTCCACAACAGTGGAGACATAGAAGGGGAAAGGAAGTTGTAATCATGAGGTGTGGTGGGTTGTTGGATGGAGTGAGGATAAATTGATTCCTCGAATTGGACATGGCGAGAAATAAATGTTTGTTTAGTGGTGAGGTCAAAGCATTTGTAGCCGCGATGATTGGAGGGGTAGCCAAGGAAAAGACAAGGTTGGGAGCGGTTGTTTAGTTTATGTATTGTAGTAGAAGGGAGGATGGGATAGCAGAAACAACTAAACACGCGTAGGTGCGCATAGGTTGGGAGTACATTGTAGAGGAGGGTAGTAGGAGACAGAAAATTGTGATTTTTCTTTGGTAGAATATTAAGAAGGTAGGTGGCGGTTTCCAACGCATGATGCCAAAGGTTGGGTGGTAGGGTGGCTTGGGCCAATAGGGTACGGATCATATTGTTAATGGTGCGAATTTTCCGTTCCGCTTTCCCATTTTGGGAGGAGGTGTGCGGACAAGAAAATCGGAATTGCATATCGTTGAGTTGGCAAAATTGTTTGAAATTATTGTTTGTATATTATGTGCCGTTATCACACTGAAACTGTTTTATTTTACGTTCAAACTGAGTGTGGATGAGGTTATAAAAGTGGGTGAAGGTATTATAGACCTGAGATTTATTGGTGAGTGGGTATGTCCATAAAAAATCTGTATGATCATCAAGAAAAAATATGTAATAACGGTTTGTGATTTTTCTTTGGTAGAATATTAAGAAGGTAGGTGGCGGTTTCCAACGCATGATGCCAAAGGTTGGGTGGTAGGGTGGCTTGGGCCAATAGGGTACGGATCATATTGTTAATGGTGCGAATTTTCCGTTCCGCTTTCCCATTTTGGGAGGAGGTGTGCGGACAAGAAAATCGGAATTGCATATCGTTGAGTTGGCAAAATTGTTTGAAATTATTGTTTGTATATTATGTGCCGTTATCACACTGAAACTGTTTTATTTTACGTTCAAACTGAGTGTGGATGAGGTTATAAAAGTGGGTGAAGGTATTATAGACCTGAGATTTATTGGTGAGTGGGTATGTCCATAAAAAATTTGTATGATCATCAAGAAAAAATATGTAATAACGGTGGCCACCGGTACTTAAAATCGGGGAGGTCCACAAATCACTGTGAATAATATCAAAAGGTAAATTAGTTTTATTAATAGAATCATAAAACGGAAGTTTAACGCTCTTGCCAAAAACGCAAGATTGACAAAGTGAATTGTTTGGTTTACTAAAATTAATAAAGGAACAAGACTTTAATGACTGTAAAAGAGAGTGGCCCGGGTGCCCAAGGCGTTGATGCCAACGTTCTTGAGAGATAGCAGCTAGAGCAGTAGGTTTGGTGGAAGACTTGATGAAGTTGGTGGTGAGAGGATATAGGTCACCCGAGCTATTGCATCGTAGGATAGGTTCCTTGGTCTTGAGATCCTTCACAAGAAAACCAAACGGGTCAAAATCAATTGAAAGTAAATTGTCCGTCATTAGACGACGAACGGATATAAGGTTCTGAAGTAGGTTAGGGGCATATAAGACATTATTAAGTTTGAATGGTGGAAAGGGTGGGGGGGGGGGGTTTGGTTGCCTTGTCCAACAACGGGAATGGTGGTGCAATTACCAACAATTATGGATTTATTAGTGCAAGTATTAAAAACAGACGGAGAATGATTACCTGGTTGCTGCATATGCCCCGTGGCGCCGGTGTCCATGATACCAACTGGGTCAGACGGCTGGCTCAAAGAGAGAGTATAAAGTGCCTGAGCGATGTCCGTGGGCGTCGGGCTGTAAGTGGCCGTATGGGCCTGGTCAGGACGTGGACTCAGTATGCCTGGACCGCCATTAGGCCGCGGTACTGATGGGTAAGGGCATGGTGGGGCTGGGCTAGTGTGTGGGCTAAAAGTGTTAGGCTGACCAATGATAGAGGCCCATTGACTGTTGGCCCAGTTTGAAGGAATACAATGTAAGGATGTTGCGGCTGCCCTGTGAAGAAAGATGAACCGCGTGACCGGCCGGGCTGGGAGCGGCCTCTGCCACGTCCGCGAGCACGTCCCCGGCCACGGTTGTAGTCCGACCGTGCCTCAGATTAAGCCGGAGTGTCGTGGGGAGTGGTGTAGTTCGAAGAGGCAGACCGAGATTGACTCTGAGCGTGCAGGGCAGTAGCGGTTTGGGAGGCAGAGTGCATGGCTTGGGCGGCTTTGGTGGTTTCGTTCATGCATAATTGAGACCGAACGTCGAAGAAAGAAGGAAGGGGTTTGGTGTTTTGAAGGATGGTAGCCACGGTTTCGTACTGTTCGGTTAGGCCAGCCAACGTTTGGAGAACAAGAGACCGTTCGTCGACCGGAGCATCAACATTGCTAAGTTGATCCGCCAAGACTTTGATTTCTTGGCAGTAGGCGTTCATGTTAGGGAAGTTTTCAAGGCGGATGGTAGCAAATTTTTGTTTGAGGTGGAGGGCACGGGTTGCTTTGTTGTCTTGGAAAAGGGATTCGATGGCTTTCCAGGCGTCATAAGCAGTGGTTTTGGTTTTGATGACAGTTTTGAGTAGGCTCGTGGAGATGGTGCCATAAATCCACTGAAGGATGATGGCATCGAGGCGTTCCGAAAGTCGGCAGGAGAAGATGTGGGTTCGGTTTGTTTGTCTTTTTCGGTTGAGGAGGTAGCAGGGGGCGGCGGGCATGGGGTGAGATGATCGGAGACCAAATACGCCGTACAGTGGAGGCGAAAAAGTTCCGACCAAGTGTTGTAATCGGCTGCTTCATTGTCTAGGGTTACTGGGATAGAGGTTTTGATGTTAGAGACAGTGACGGCTGGATGTAATTTTTGATCGGCCATGGGTGAAGAAAAAAAACGAAAGAGAGAAGGGTGGTAGAGGGCGACGACTAGGGTAGAATAGAGGGGATCGAAGATTAGGCTGATACCATGTAGAATGTTATGGTTTTCAAGCTTGACCCTTCTCATTAACAATAACTCAACATATATAGTTACAAAGAGATCTATTTTTGGAGATAAATCATACAATAATGACTATACAATTCCTATCATAATTAGCGTAATCTATTAAATTCAAAGAGGTTTTGTTTTCTCTTTTATTCTGATTGCTAATTTATCGCTTGTTATTCTTCTCTAAGACCATCTCTAATGCAAGTTCTAAATTCTTACAAATTTTTTTCCCACATCATCTCACTATTCACCTTCTTTCCTTTTTTTTCATTTAAAACTTCACTACTGACTAACTTTATCTCTCTCCACAAATGCATGCATTTAGCCATGAACTTTTCTACCCTCTTTCTACTCTATCTCTCCTCCAACTCATCATCCATGTCACAGGTCCCTGAGTTTGCATTTTGTTGTCATTTTGATCACATTGCATAACCCAGTCTAAAAACCTTAGTATTAACCAGGGGTATTTTGGGCATTTTGATTTTAAACCTTTCAACTTGCCATTTTGGTCCATTCTAACACATTACATAAACCCATTTAACCTTTTTTAAAACCCTATTTCAACATAATCATCTATCGTCTTTATAATTCTTCTCCAAAATCATCCACTAACCCATCATATTAAGAATATACATGCAGGTGCATGCCTTAGTTCTACGTTGAAAAAAAAAAGAATTACTATTACTATATTTTAACATTTTGGGTAGCTTCTTAGCTATAGTATCCAAAGAAGCCCCCATTTTTAATATATTTACATTAGTGCCACTCTTTGATTTTCTTTTGACCACTCACAATGCCCCGATACAAGAAAAGGAATATGTGAAAAGATTGTACTTTAACCTTTGATTGGGTAGTGGTGAGGTCAGGTGCTAAGTTAATTCTCTGATCACGATAAGGTACTAAGTTATCATCACCCTCTTCGCCTTGTTTCTGTTATAGTGCTAATTAAATTCTGGCTATCTTCACAACCCTGATCCAAACCGGCTTTTGCACTCCGCTGTGACTGTTACCTCATCGATCAGGTCAATTTGATTCGTGACCTTAGTGTCAGAATCAGTTTGTTCTTTTGAATACCACTTCTTAGAAACCTTGTTTTAATAGTTTATTGATTCGTTTTCGTGATTGACGCATCAGGCGGTCGCTTTAACTCGGTTCAGATTGATCGTTCGAGAAGAAGTACGGTGGGCGAGTGGATGATTTTGGAGAAGAAGCATAAAGACATGGATGATTATGGTGAAATAGGGTTTTAAAAAAGATTAAATGGGTTTATATAATGTGTTATAAGAATGGATCAAAATGGAAAGTTAAAAGGTTTAAAATGAAAATACCCCTAGTTAAAACTAGGGTTTTTAGACGGAGTTATGCGATGTGATCAAAATGACAATAAAATGGAAAACTCAAGGACCCAGGGGCAAGAAAAAAACTATCTGGACTAAATTAGCAAATTGGGACAAATCTCAAGGACTAAAATAACAATTTACTCTTTTTTATATTAAATTTTGTTATTTGTTGTAGGCGGTAAATAGATCATGGCAACCATGGTCCACCATGGTTTGCATGGATTAAACCATGGTCCTCATTTCCATTTTAAAAAAAAATCATTTCCTTTTTCTTTAAACAAAGATAAATTAAAATAAACCAGAGAATAGTGTTTTGGGTCATGACCACACACTTAGGTTATTGGTTTTGGATGGTGGATTAGAGATGGGTGACATGATACTGACGTAAGGGTCGCGGTGGTATGACCCTGACTCACCACATGTGTCATTTACAGAAGGCCCAAACTATCTACACACTTGGTGTGTAGATAGTCACCCCAAAAAGGTGGGTTTTGTCCTTATATGCACACCCTGCAGTGTCGAACTGTGGCCAAAACGTGTCGTTTTGGTCCGGTTAACCAGATAAAGACTGACGGATCTGTTGACCGGACCAAAACGCCGAGCTTTGGCCGAGTTTTGGTCCTGCAACCAGACCGGGTGTCAGTCTTTTGTCTGGTCGACAGGACCAAAACGCAGCCAAAGCTCGACGTTTTGGTCCGGTCAACAGACCCGTCAGAAACCCGTCAGTCTTTTTCTGGTTAACCGGACCAAAACGCCGCGTTTTGGCCACAGTTCGACACTGCAGGGTGTGCATATAAAGACAAAAAACACCTTTTAAGGTGTGTAGATAGGCAAATGGATGTGCCAATAGGTCCACCCTTACAGAATTTGAACCGATAAATTCTCAGGAATAAACCACTTTTTTACCACCAAGTTATCGTTCGAGAATTTACAGGGATCTTTAAAACAAAAATCCCGTCTTTAACGAGATAAATAGAGTACGTGTGAAGAATATTGACATTGGGCGGGAACTGTACGAACGAACCCTCCACCACCACCAACTGCCACCCAAATGGCGTCTTCTGAGACACTCCGGCACTGCGGAACCGCTGCAACTATTGATATCATCGGCGAAGACCTTCTTCACAACATCTTCTCCAGACTTCCGGCAACCTCTTTCGCCTCCGCCGCTTGCGTCAGCCGCTCATGGAACGTCGTCTGCGAACGCGTCCTTTCTCGTCCCAAGCTCGCCTCTGCATGTTCCAGTAACGATTCACTCGAGGTAGCTTTATTCAAACCCTAAGTTTTACTTGAATCAGAAGTTATACTCGAATTTGTGTTATTGGACATGTTTTAAGCCCTAATTGTGATTAGGTTGCTGTAAAAGATGTGGTAGATAAAGTACTATCGGAGCCTATTCGTCCTCATTTTGCGATTGCTTCTATTGGTAACTCATTTATTCAGGATTACGATGTGGAAGAATCTTTGGAAGAGGCTCACTACCTCGTATGTTGCTTCTGCTTTAAATTTTGAGTAATTTTGCTCCATGTGGTTTGGTCACTTTAACGGTTTTGCACCAAACCTTTAAAAATATCCATTTTCCTCTAATAGTGTGCTATGGTTTTTCTATTTTGCTCCCCGCCTCTAACTCTATCCAAATTGTCTGTTTTTTCATTTTGCTCCCGGCAGGGAGGGAGCAAAATGAAAAAACGGAAAATGACCATTTTTAAAGGTTTGGGGCAAAACCGTTAAAGTGACCAAACCACAGGGAGCAAAACAGAAGTTTACTCTTAAATTTTAGAGTTAACTTCCGTTTTGCTTCCTATGGTTTAGTCACTTTAACGGTTTTGCCCTGATCATTTAAAAACAGCCATTTTCCTCCTTGATGTTTCGATCTTGTCGCCATTTTGCTCCCCGGCTCTAACTCCATCCGCTTTGTATGTTAACTGGAAGGGTATTTTGGTAATTTCAAGTATAACGTAAGGGTACTTGGATCTTGTATGTTAATTTGAAATTACAAAAAAATACCCTTTCAGTTAACATAAACATACAATATGGATGGAGACGGAGTTAGAGCCGGGGAGCAAACAGACGACAAAATCGAAACATTAAGGAGCAAACAGGCTTTGAAAAATTTACTGATTCAATGAATGGCTTGCAGATTACTCAATCATTAGGCAGCAATATTCCGGTCATTACTAATAGTACGTTGGGAATAATTGGAAGGGATGCGTTTTCTGATGAATTCAAAGAGGTTTTGTTTTCTCTCTTATTTTGATTGTTATTCTTACGTGTTAAGACCGGTCGGACCGGGAACCGGAGGTTGAGCCGGTCCAGATCATGGTATCGGACCGGAAATGCATTGAACCGGAGTTGAACTGGCGACCCGGCGGTTGGACCGGTTTTTTTATAGATTTTTTCAGATTTAACCCTATTAATTTTTATAATATTTACAATACCTTCTGTTTCTTACGTCTGGTTCCGACCATTGAACCGGTAAGAAAGACCGATTCGACGTCCGGTCCGGTTCTGAAAACATTGGTTAAGACTAACGAATTAAATAATCTGCAGACTCAGTGGAGACGCGGCGATGAAGATAATGCAATCATATTGACTGTTGGATTTCTACCAGGGATCAAAGTCACAACAATACCACTTTTAATGAAGGTGAAATGTCTCATCTTTCTGTTTTTTATATATTGCTTTTGTTTGAACTTTATTTTTCTTAAGTTTGTGTATTCATGTATCAGAATCCGATAACTTTTATGATGAAGAAATTTGTAACCGACATTAGGGAGTTCTCAACTTCTGTTTCAGGGTGTTCATCCCCCGCTGCCATAATGATGTTCGCTGTAAGTCTTTCCTCATGATATTTGTGTGTATATTACTAATAATAGTCTTTCTTGTTTTATTAACAAGATGGTATTCTTGTTTACAGGACCAGTACCGTGTAGGCCTGATCGATGTTGTGGAAAAGATGGGTTAGCGTTGGTTCATAAACTCGTCAATCTGTTATGCTGGCTTGATTTTATTTATTTTGTTTTTCATTATTGTAGGTTATGCAATGTCACAAAAAACTGTCATTGTTGGTGATTTTTCCTCTCCGTTCCGATATTCGAACTGTCCTGATGCTTGGTCTGTTGGTGCTGCCTTGGTATTTGCGGTGGATATGAATAAACCTTCTGGTAACATCAAAATCTACATTCGTGGATATATATTGTATGTTTTTTTATATGCTTATTGTTTCTTTCGTATTTTCCTCTCCCTGTTGATCTCGTACCTTCTTTTCGTTTTTTTTTTTTTAAATATTTGAGTTGCTATTTGAGTCTATCAAGTACTATTCTTCTGGATTTAACACTCAGGTCAATTTTCCTTTTGTAATTTATTTTTTATCTGCTGCATTTTTTAAATATTTTTTTTGAGCAGGCATAGGAGAAACTCAGTTTCATGCTGTGTTATCAAGTGGATTGTCACCTGTAGGCCCCACATACGAGGCAGCATCTGTTATTGAGAAAAGCAATTCAATTTGGATCTCTGCAAGAAGAGAAGGGTGGGGGCAGAATATTGATGCTGAAACTATTAGGAATCAAGTTTGTGATCAAGTATGTTACTCTTTTATCTGTAGTTAGTACATGTTGACTTTGTCGTTGACTGGCTCTGGTGTGGTTCCGGCCTGGCATATGAAAACTGTTTAACTTGCATTGTCTTGCAATTTGCCTTCTCTTTTCTCCGAAGTCGGTGACTTTTAATTGTTCAAATATTATGACAGCTAGGAGACCGAAATAAGAACCGTAAACTTTACATTGGGGTAACTAAAAAAGGAAAATGCGGTCAAGAAAAGGTTGGACGCATGACGTCTCTTGCATTCTATGAAGTTCGTAGGTAAGATACTATTTGTTTTTCGTGTTTTACTTTTTCTTTAAGCCATTACCAATATCATTATTTTAAACTTAGAAGTCAACCTTTGCATATCATTAGCAAGAAGTCATCTTACGGGTTGTCCATCTGTCTTTATAAATATGTTTGGGATTGCTTTTGTGTATATATTATTCGACTTTAAAACGCGATAACTAGTCCATACGCATACTCAAAAGTTGATTATCACTGATTTGGAAACCCAAATTTCTGATCGGTGGGTCGGGGATTGGTCAAAATAGGCATTTTTGGGTTGACCCGGAACCGGAACATATTTATTGAAAATTTATTGTTTTTTGAAGTAAATGGCTTAATTACCCGTGTACAGGTAGACTAAGAAGTTAAGTTTAATGCTTAAACAACAATATACAACTTTTAAGTAATAGAAAAATTATCTCACAAATTAATAAATGCTTATGTCATGATTATTTTTGTTTATTATATATAAATACGTTTACGACATTAAATTATTTCAGTAATTCTATTTATGATACATTGGCCTAGAGGTTTAATGGCTTAAAAATACACTTCTGGTGATTTATTTTATCCATATGAAGTGTTCTAATTTTTGCTAGCGTTTTTGGGTTTATCATCTTCATGCAGGAATAACAGGAATTATTTTTTTGTTTCTGAAAGGGGCGTCAATTTGGGTGATAAATTCCGCTTTTACCACTTAGATTCTACCGCTGCTCGATCTTCAGTCACCGCTATTTCTAGCCATCTGAGATCTTTCAACAGAAGGAGCAATA
Source organism: Helianthus tuberosus (assembly GCA_030545235.1). Taxonomy (NCBI): domain Eukaryota; kingdom Viridiplantae; phylum Streptophyta; class Magnoliopsida; order Asterales; family Asteraceae; genus Helianthus; species Helianthus tuberosus. The sequence goes on from CM060359.1 coordinate 181,308,614, forward strand.
ACACCACTGGAGGTGACAAGCAGGAGGTGTTTGGCGGTCTTATATTCAGTTGTTGTGGTGCGCAGTTCTTTGGCGAACCAAACATTGACAGCTCACCGTTTGTGGACAACTTCCCTGGTGTGACACTTGGGGGCGCATTTTGTAAGAGGGTAATTGGACGTGGTGTTTTAACCCCGTATGCTAAAGAATCCCAAGAACAAAAGGCAATGCAATGTCGCGTGCAAGCTCGCGGCGCTGTCTACTTGATCATGTCGTACCGTCAATGAAAAAGGAATTAATGTGGTTTTTTTGTGTTGCGATTTGGCGGGAAAGAAAGGATAGACATGATGAACCAAATGTTTAACTGACTGTTTATCGGGAAATTGTTTTTTTTTTAATCTGCAAACATGATGAACATATTTTGTTTACTTAAGTGACTGAACATGAATAGGCTACCTAAACATGAAGAATCATATAAGAAAATTAATATTATTTTTAGAAAACAAATGTCTTGCATCTTTCTGATGCAGTTTCGCCTGCAATCAAATGACTCAAACACAATGATTCATTCTCAGACTTGGAACCGAATGGTTCAAAGAAACCTAAAGGTTTTCTTTACAATAATCAAACTAAAAACTTACAATAAACCCTAAAACTCATATTTATGCCAACTGTCAAAGAGATAAATATGGAAATTAAAATTCAAATAAATATTAAAATAATATTCGTAGATATCTTTGGTACAAAAGGTGGTGCTACAGTGACCACCGATGGCGATATTGTGGCTAACAGTGGTCAACCACTTTCCTTGGATGACCCAAATATCTCACAAGTTAGTTTGGGACTTGGGAGGTTTGAATTTTACCGATCACATTACCATATCTCCTTAAAATTTGCAATTTGAAAATATGGAAAGGAATAAAATTTCGATTGTACAAGATATATCTTACGTGAAAAAAGATGAAGATCCACGTGAACAAAAATTAATTTTGAAAAGTCAAATGGTGGGGTGATGGGTCCGATAGAAAAATTGATGGTGAGAAATTCATGGCATCTCAAGATAAGTTGAAAATTCAAAGAGAAGAGTCTATGGGTAATACTACTGAAAATTCATGGTATCTTACACCTTGCAGAGAAGATGCAAGATGGCTGATGAGTGGATGAGGAAGAAGGGAATTTAGTTGTAAGGGGATACGTAGTGGGGAGCTTTGCCCAAAGATAGCGCCGTCAAAACGCCCAAACACCAAAACTAGGGCGGTATAAATGAAAAATTGGGGTGTGGCGCGAGTATTATAGCGGCGCGATTTTGATTGTTTTTTAAAATCTGACCAATCACAATAAAGAAATGTTTTTTTATAATTAATTAATAAAATTGAAAATTATTAAATAGGTAATGATGGGTATGGGCTTTATGACTACGGACTCTAGTGATACAACGCCCCATAAAGCCCCTGTTTGACGTGGCACGACACGTGTCGCATAACGCCCCACAGGGGGCTTTATGACTACGGATGGCCTAAGGAAGGGGAAGAAGATGATATTATATAATTGTTTTGTTTTTAACCTTAAGGATAATCTAGTCATTTCACACATTTAACTGTATAACTTAAGTGATAAGGACCACCCGAGTGCAAAAATTGCAACCACTGGGACCACGCGTGTAATTAGTAAACCACTAGGACTAAGTCTACAATTTTCACAAACACAAAGACTAACCAAGCATTTAACTCTAACATAAGTCACTTGCCCATTTCATATTTTATTTCTAGTGGGCCATATGGAAAACGAGGTGGGTTGATTAGTGGGGATGTTTTAAAAATTAGTGGGCGTAATCCTTCAAGTTATGATTGTAGTCCGTTTAGTCGGAATCCAAAGATTAAAAGGTTACCGGAGACAAGTCCATCAAAGCCCGACAATATAGCGATTGCAAAAGCAAATGGCATGTGTGCTCATTCTTGGTGGGCCAAATTAAATGTGAACAAATCACGACAAGATGTTCCGTTCGATCCGGGTGGGTTTGGTTCGGAGACAAAACTCGAGGACGAGTTTTTTTCAAAAAAGGGGAGTATGATGCAAAGATATCTACGAATATTATTTTAATATTTATTTGAATTTTAATTTCCATATTTATCTCTTTGACAGTTAGCATAAATATGAGTTTTAGGGTTTATTGTTAGTTAGTTTTTAGTTTGATTATTGTAAAGAAAACCTTTAGGTTTCTTTGAATCATTCCGTTTCAAGTCTTTGAATGAATCATTGTGTTTGAGTCATTTGATTGCACGCGAAACTGCATCACTTTCAGTTTGTGGATGCGTCAAAGGCGTACCGCCCGACAAAGGATATGAAAGTTAAGACTGTGGGGTATGGTGGGGCGGGGGTTTGGGGCATGGGTTGACACGTGGACTTCGAGGGGCACCGCTGGTGAGTGACGTGTTGGGTCGTAATGGCGGGGCGTGGCTAGCCCGCATGGGTTGGCCAGTGTTATAAATTTTTTTTAAAAAGTATAAAATTAAAAAATACACACAAAATTAAAAAAAAAAGACCTAAAATTATTATTAAAAATTCCTAAAAATTACAAAATCCTACAAAAAAAAAGGATTACAAAATTAAAAAAAAAAGCCTAATTAAGTGTTAGGTAGATTTCGAACAGGGCGAGCTTGTCAAACGGCTTCCGCTCCTTGCCCCGGAACTCGATGTTGGCCACCGCCACCCGGCTTATATCACCGCCAGGGACGCCGTCCTAATAGGCTTTAAAACGGTCGAACTTCGGTCGTAGTTCGCACCACTTGTGTTGGCACGCGTTTAGATTGTGCCGGTCGTTCCCCACGTTGTGCCGGTAGCTAGCGAAAGCTTCCGGCCAATAAAGGGTCTCACCGGGTTGGCGGCCCTTCATCGCGTCCACGACGCTCGTTACAAGTGCTAGCTCTTCCTCGTGCGTCCATGAAGCCATTTATCAAGTGTGGGTAGCGGGTTCGGGTAGGTAGACTGAAGGGTTGGGGTAGCAATGTGGACAGGCAGTGGGGGGTTTTATAGGAGTTGGGTGAACCGTTTGGCTTGGCCAAACGGTTATTTTTTAAATTTTAAACCTAGCCGCTATAGCCTAGCCAACCAGCCAATGAGAGCCGACCACGGAAGACCGCTAGGCACGTCCAACGCCCGGGCTGAAACCCCCGCCCAAGGGGCCAGGCCGAAACCCAGGCCCACCCTGGGTGGTGACTTGGGCGTTTGTTCCCAACCCACGCCCCAACCCCCGCCCCATAGTCTAAATTGGTGCAAGAGATGGCTCAAGAACACGGTGTAGAATGATAGATTATACAAACCGTATTCAGCTCGACGGGTAAGTTTTTATTTTTTTTTCTACTATGGTTTTTGAAACCATAGTGGACCGGCCAGTTGGATCGATAGAATAGTCGATTCATTTACAGGTAAAATTTTCAAAACATTGGAGCTTGCTTGTTGAATCAATGATGTTGAGTTTCTTAAGTGATGTTTGTTTTTTCTGCGGGAAAAGGTCTGCAGTCTGCGGACCACATCTGCAGGCATCTGCAGGAGAAGAGGTGGACCAAATGTCTGCAGTCTGCAAGGAGAAGAGGGTTTGTTTTTTTTTCCTTCTACGAAACCACTTTTCCCACACAATCTTTGCCTCAACTCTCTCTCTACAATCTGCAGACCACCACCGCCGCACCACCTCCGCCTTCACACCACCGCCATCATCTCCGATCTGGGTTCAACCACCACCGATCTCCGCCACCTCACCAGCTTGTTTGGTTCGATTTGGGGGTTTTCTGGGTTCAACCACCACCACCGATCTCTGCCATCTCACCAGCTTGTTTGGTTCCATTTAGGGGTTTTCGTCGTTCAACCACCACCACCGATCTCCGATCTGGGTTCGATTTGGGGGTTTTCGTCGTTCAACCACCACCACCGGTCTCCAATCTCTCTCTCTCTCTCTCTCTCTCTCTACGGTATCTCTATCTCTCTCTGGGTTCGATTTGGGGGTTTTGGGAGCCGCACCGGGGTAGGGAAGAAGGTGGAGGTGGTGGCGGAGACGTGGTGGCGGAGATGGTGGAGGTGGTGGCGGTGGTGGTGGCGGAGACGTGGTGGTGGAGGTGGTGGCGGAGATGGTGGCGGAGATGTGTGGTGGTGGAGGTGATGCAGGTCTGTGGGCAGGAGAAGAGGTGAGAAGAGGTCATCAGACTTAAGGCCATGTCTGCGTGGGGAAGAGGTGAGGCAGACGTTTTTGGTCTGCAGATCTTCCGGAAAACAAACAAGCTGCAGACTTCAAACATCTGCGCGCGTCTGCGCGGCGCAGACATAAGTGGCCAGAAGTGCTTATGACCAAAAAACAAACACCACCTTAAAAAATGACATTTTTTTAAGAATTCGTGTCCTTGTAGGCTAGTGGTATTAGACCATGGGGTGTGGTTTGGTAGTTCCTTTGGGGACTATCCGCCATGTAGGCGCCACGTCAGTATGGATGGAGGACCATTCCATTGGGAACTACATGTAACACCCCGAAAATATAAAACCTTAAATAGGAATTTGTAAGGTTTAAATAAACAAGAATTTACTAACTAGGAATTTTAACCTAATTAGTTATGAGTCTAGAAAATAACTTAAAGTAGGGTTAAAGGTAACAAAAATCAATATTTATCAAAGTGGAGGGGTGTAAGTTGTTAAAAACTGAAACTTTAGTTAATGAAAATAAATAAAACAAACCAAACATCCCACAAAGGGGAGGTCTGGTCGTTCAAACAAGACAGGGGGCGATCCCCACTTCTCCAAAACCTAAAACTTCCTTAAATCCACAAATTGAAGGAGCAAATCTGGTCCAAACGAAAATCCGAGCTTAGAATCGTGATCCTCATCGTAAGAGGATTACAAGGTATGTAAAATTTAGTAAAAACTCTTAACTTGAAATTCTCATGAAAATTTCATAAATCTGAATTAGGGTTGCATGTTTATGTTGTGATGATTGAAGAACAACTATAGTGTCTAGGAACAAACCCTAGACTAATAGAAGTTGAAATCATAGGAAATTTTGGTGAATCTATGAACACCATCATATGTGATTAATGGGTTATGAGTAAATTGATGAATACTAGAATATGGGATGTTAAATTTCTGTAATTTGACGTATTGAAAGTGATTTCAGGAATTTAGAAGCTAACAAACATGTATAATGTTGATTGAAGTGAAATTAGGGTTAAATGTTAAACTAGAAACTCGTCATATAATCTTGTGATAAATATGCCTTTAAGGTGTTTGTGAAAATGCCTCAAAGAAAGCTTAGAAATAGAAATTTAAGGCTTTAACGCATAAAAATGATGTTTCGGTATATTATGCGAAGGGAGGTCTAAAGAGAGTTCTAAACATGTCTTGAATTGAACTCTATAGGACAAGATACTGGAACGTCGAGTGGACAAGTCGGTGGTGATTCGCGGTTGAAGGGCGTACGCTAAGGTATGTAACTTGACCCGTTACATTTAGTAGATTGGATGTTTATATGATGTGTACTTGAATTTAGAATAAAGGATGCTATGAAATAAAGCGTTGATGTCGTTATATTGTATAGTTGGTCAAAAGTTGGTTATAATTCGTTGGTAGTCGTCATAAGGAAGATATTTCCGTAGACGAGCTAAACGGGTCGAATAATCAAAATAAAGCATGGTTAATACTACGAAATATGTAGATTTTACTTTGATATTGGTTAACATGTAACACGTTAGAAATACTAGAATTTGATGTAGTAAATTCTTAGAAAACGAAATCCGAAAGTTGGGTTTGAGAGCATTGAACAAAACAAGCAAAAACAAGGATTTCCAGGAACTACCGTAAATTACGGTAGTACCGTAATTTACGGTAGAGGTCATGTCTGTTACGGTGATTCACTACTGGTTTACGGTGGAACCAGGGATTTCCAGATGTCTCCGTAAATTACGGTAATACCGTAATTTACGGTGGAGACAGGAAATTTTATATTTTATTTTATTTAAATTAATGTTGTAATATATGTTTAACCATATTTTCCCAAAGTCAAAACTAATGTTCTAATGGTTTTGACCCTAGGTGCTTAGATGGATCGTACGGATGGTGATCAAGCAATGACGAAGAACCGAACACAACTTTTGAAGCTTCCGCTATGTGTCTTAATCTTAATTAAACTTTGTTCATGGGTTGTAAATCAATTCTCAAACAAATTTTGAATGTTCTAACTTAGTCATGTGTTGATTATGTTTCATGATACTTCTAAAACTTATGTAAATCTAATATCTTTTGGTATAAATTTGTATAAACCTAGTAATTAATTCTAGTATAAATTTAAGGGTGTTACACTACACAAGGGTGTGGAGGATAGTTCTCCCCCATTTTTTATTGTTATTTTTTTATTTAGTTAAATAATTAAAACAAAGTAAATAAAAAGTTACATTGAATATTTCACAGAATAGTAACGAAGTTTTAAAAGTGTTCTAATTAGGTCACTGGTGTCGTTTTTGTCACAGTTAGATAAATTAACATTCAAATCGAGACATGTCTTTTTTTTCATGTGTCAAGATAAAAATGGAGCATAAGATGCTGGGGTCGAATTATTTTAATATATGAAATTATATTTATTAAAAATAAAAACCATTTAATTACATTAAAAATTAAAAAAACAAGTTACAATCCACGTCATCACTCGACGTTAGCATCAAATAAAAGAGAAAAAAGAAACAAAAATCCGCATCACCACGATTACCTATGAAATGGATGAAAAAACCCTTTTTAATAAAGAATGAATGTTGAGTGACCTGATTGAAACACTTTTGAAACTTGAGTGACCTAATTAAAACACTTTTGAAACTTGGTTACTATTCTACAAAGTAACCTTACATTTAAAAAAAAAACTAAACATTAAAAAAAAATACAACACAATTAAAAAAAAGTTACATTAAAAAAAACTACACTACGCACTCTATTTTTTTATTTTTTCCTTCATTTTTTTTTAAGATTTGACGGTCTTCCTCAAGATATTTTTTTTAAGGTTGAGGGAGATTGGTTTATAAAAATAGAGAGAAAGTTGAGGTTGTGTATAAAAATGATGGTTAAGGTTGAATATATAGTGGTATTGGGTAGTTTTTTTTTATAAAAGTGAAAGTTCCCCATTGAAGGGGCCCACCTTTTGAAAAATTCAGCCCGTCGCCAACGTCCTGGTTTTGCCGTTTGCGACGCGACGAAGGGGAGGGGGCGGTGTGGGACGAGGGGGACGAGGCAATGCGGGGGGGGGGGGGGGGTGTCACGACCCTCAACCCCCCTGGAAGCGAGGGCCGTGAACCAGTCAGATGGTATCGGTGTTTATTAATTACGCAGCGGAAAAATTTTCATCAAGATCGTAGTTAGGAAATGATTTCAGAGTGAGTAAAATGCACGGATAGTCCCTGTGGTTTTGCAAAGTTTCAGCTATAGTCCCCAGATTTTGGAAATTACACTCATAGTCCCTATGGTTTGACAGTTTGTTACGCGGATAGTCCCTGGAGTGGATGGGGGGTTAGTTTTCTCAGTTAAGTTGGTGTAAAATGACTAAAATACCCTTAGGATTAAATTAAAACAATATATAACACTTGTTAATATATCTACATATTTTTTAAAATAATTTAAATAGTTAAGAAATCATCATCATCATCATCAAACCACCATGAACACCTGCACATTCCGAGCTCCATTTTTCAACTACTTCAGCCCTTCAATCAAACACCAATCCTCCAATTCACTCTCCATCTTCCAATACTCAACCAACAATTCATTCAAAATGAACAACAGCAAGAATAATCCCCAACTTTCCTTCGATGAATCCGCGTATGAGGCGGAGAGGCTTCGTCTGGACGCAAAGATTAGGGATTTAATGGAGGCGGGTAATATTGCGCAGTTTTCGAGACATGTTCATCATCGGATTCCTAATTTTGTTGGTGCTCCAGCTGCTGCTAATAAAATGAGAGAGAATGATGATGATATTTTCAGATCTGAGTCGATTTTGAAAGTTGGGGATTCCTAATAAAATGCAAAAGCACGAGAATCAATGGCGATTGAAGCGGCTGAAATAAAGGATGATTCAAAGGGATGGAAATGGGTGATTCGTAAGAGGATTTGGGATTTAATGGAGGCGGGTAATATTGCGCAGTTTTCGAGACATGTTCATCATCGGATTCCTAATCTTTGCGTCCAGACGAAGCCTCTCCGCCTCATACGCAGATTCATCGAAGGAAAGTTGGGGATTATTCTTGCTGTTGTTCATTTTGAATGAATTGTTGGTTGAGTATTGGAAGATGGAGAGTGAATTGGAGGATTGGTGTTTGATTGAAGGGCTGAAGTAGTTGAAAAATGGAGCTCGGAATGTGCAGGTGTTCATGGTGGTTTGATGATAATGATGATTTCTTAACTATTTAAATTATTTTAAAAATTATGTAGATATATTAACAAGTGTTATATATTGTTTTAATTTAATCCTAAGGGTATTTTAGTCATTTTACACCAACTTAACTGAGAAAACTAACCCCCATCCACTCCAGGGACTATCTGCGTAACAAACTGTCAAACCACAGGGACTATGAGTGTAATTTCCAAAATCTGGGGACTATAGCTGAAACTTTGCAAAACCACAGGGACTATCCGTGCATTTTACTCTTTCAGAGTTTTAAACACCGAACTTTTAATATAAAATAAATGGGCTAAAACCCGTATTTCATTCAATTGTTTTTATAGGGATAAATCCAAATAAATAAAACATAATTTTCTTCTTTTATTATAGCCACTTTATTTAAGCCTTCAGTGCTCCATAGCTGGCTTCTGCTATCCTTACATCAAGTTACCTGAAATGTGTTTTAAAAACATTTTATCAGTAATAATTACTGGTGAATTCATTCCATTTTATAAAATATATTGTTATACTTTACAGCATCAAAGTTTTTATATTCATTTATATTTACCCAACTTAATCAGTATTTGTCACATGGTGGCAGTTCCGATGTGACAGTGGTCATATCACTCATGGGCTCATTTTTGTCCAATAGTGAATTTATCAAGTAATAGATATATAGTATATCTTATTATTATATTGGTCACTAGTCGATTCCTGTGACAGTAGTCAAATCACTGTTGATCATTCTTTCAACTAGTGACTCCGGTCATATTACTGTTGATCATTCTCTTAACTAGTAATTGTGGTCATATCACTGTTGATCATTCTTTCAACTAGTGATTCTGGTCCTAACACGGTTGATCATTCTCTCAACTAGTGCCTTTGAATATGTCACTGTTGATCATTCTCTCAACCAGTGTTGCAAAAATCGGCCTAGGCGGCCGATTAATCGGCGCCTAGGCGCTAGGCGGCTAGTTACTGACTAATTTTGAGCTAGTCGGCCAATTAATCGGAGTCGGTCAAAATCGGTCCTAGGCGGTCCTAGGCGGTCAAAAATCGGATTAATCGGCCTATATTAATCGGTTAAAATCGGTCAAAATCGGTCCCAGGCGGTCCCAGGCGGTCCTAGGCGGTCAAAATTGGTCAGAATCAGTCAAAATCGGTCAAAATCGAACCATACTATCTGAAACTTGAAGTATTTATGTGAATTTTGAAGTATTATTTTTATATTATTGGGTATATATATATAATTTTGAAAAAATACATATAAAAATCCCAATCCGATTAATCCCGATTAATCCCTAGGCGGTACCTCACCGCCCGACTAGCGCCTAGCGCCTTCTACAACACTGCTCTCAACTAGTGACTCTGGACTTAGCTGTGTCCCGTGACATTACTTTGTCAAATATATTACTTATGGCACAAAACCACTTAACCTAGAAAATGACATATATCATTTTATGTCAAACTACTATAACTTATCAAATATAATATGTTAATTAAATAATTGTAATATCATTATTTAACATATTAACGTGACTATGACTACTGGGGCATAATTCCCACTGTGATTGTGATCATGCTACTATTGGCTAACTTTCTGGCAAATAGTAACGAGAGTCAAATAATGTATAAAACCTCCCATACCGGCAGTTATTATAGAATATAAAAATTTAATCACTGTAAGTATAACGGATAAACATTTAGGATTCTGGAAAGCATTTTTAAATATAATTGTATCACAAAAGGTGATAAAAACAGTGAGAAAAGATAATGGACTCACAAACGGTGAGAAAAGAGAAATGAACTCACATTGCAGATTTGATTTGAGCAGAGCCTAGCCTACTGATTAGCCTAAATTAATAACAGAGCCTAGCACACAATTCTGGGTTAGTAATCAATACAACATTTACGATAACTCACGAGATCAAACCCTCACAACGAATGACAAAGTGCGATACTTAAACATCCATCGAATTAACGACGAATGACAAAGCATAAACCCTAATGTGGGCAGCACTTAAACATCCATTGGATAGTTTAATCGATCGGACATTGAATCGTAGCAGCGATCGAGTTATTACCCTGTATTGCGGCGACGATTACTGATCCGTGTGTGTTGTGATAATAAACAGAACGTAACTCAGTGCATGTAGCGAAGTTTTACGTCGTTCAAGCGCCCAAATTCCAGTCCCAATGCCTGCTATTTATACACCAATTTTGACATGCTTACGGACCGTAAGACTCAACCCTTACGGTCCGTAAGGGACACCAAATCTTTATAGAGTTGCCACGCGTGTTTCTAGCCTAGCTGAGTCGACGGAATCGAGAAATTAAATTTTTACAGCGTTTTATGAAGATAATCGTCAAGTAGGAAATACCCCCCTGAGTTTTAGGGGGCCCTGATCCTGATTCTGATGATTATAAAATTTGTAGGGTTTGTGCAGAATCACTTGGGTGTCTCAATTAGGGTTTCCTATTGAATAAAAAAATAAAATAAATAGGACTTTTAATGAGGGTTGTTACAGGGGGGTGGTCCCCACACCCCATGGTCTTAATGATTGTCTCTTGAAAAATGTTAGGGTGTTGAATCGCTACACCGCTAGACGGTAGTTAAAATATAAGCAGTGGCGGACCCAGGAATTTTTCTATGGGGGTGCGGAACATTTTCAAAAATTTTAGGCCCCTAGGTATATAAGTAAAAAAATCGGTTCGTATCGGGTCGGGTCATGTAAAACAAACGAACATCAAACTAAATTTATATAATCATCAAAAACATGTCAAAACCTTGTTACAAACATAATTAAAACGTCGACGCCCTACGGGTTTTCATTTTTTGAAATCTATCCAAAATATCCAAAAATCGGTTCGTATCGGGTCGGGTCATGTAAAACAAACGAACATCAAACTAAATTTATATAATCATCAAAAACATGTCAAAACCTTGTTACAAACATAATTAAAACGTCGACGCCCTACGGGTTTTCATTTTTTGAAATCTATCCAAAATATCATCTAAAACTAATTTCTTAAGCAATTCTTTCTCTATATAATATAAGTTAATCGCTCCATAACATAATGTTTCAATTTTAATTTTATTTTTCAACTATTCAAAACACATAAATAGTATTGGGTATCGGTACCGGTACCCGCTTTTACCAAATCGGGTGTATTTTCGGTACCGGTTCGGCACCGGTACTCATCGATTTTTACCCTCAAATACGGGTTCCGTACCAGTACCGACCGGTACCGAGCCGTACCGTACCAGATATATTCAATACCGGTACACACTTTTGGAGATTTTGGTAACGGTATTTTCGGTATCGGTTGGTACCGAGCTCATTAAATCCTGTAGCAACGTAGCAATGCAAGTAATTGCACCGTTTAGATTATTTTTCATACACACAGTAACTTCATTAAGGGATGAACAAATAGTATTGGGTACCGGTACCCACTTTTACCGAATCGGGTGTATTTTCGGTACCGGTATTCACCGATTTTTACCCTCAAATACCGGTGCCGTACCAGTATCGACCGGTACCGAGCCGTACCGTACCAGGTATATTCGGTACCGGTACACACTTTTGGAGATTTCGGTTACGGTATTTTCGGTAACGGTATTTTCGGTACCGGTTGGTACCGAGCTCATCAAATCCTGTAGCAACGTAGCAATGCAAGTAATTGCACCGTTTAGATTACTTTTCATACACACAGTAAGTAAACTGTATTTCGTTTGATTGAGATTTTATATACACAACAACTTATTTTGCTTTCTTTTTTGTCTTTTTTCTGTAATGAATGAATTGTAGCATGTAAAATTAACTTGGATATTTAGATTATTGATGAGCAAATCGTATCAAATCCTGTAATCAAACCGGTATCGTATCGGGACCAAATTTACTATTACCAAATCATTTTCGTTACCAATTTGGTACCCACCTTTTGGCGTTTTCAGAATCGTTACTTTCGGTTCGACACCGGTCTAGCACCATACCTCTATTTATTGATTTTTACCTTCAAATACCATACCGTATTGTACCGAGCATTTTCGGTGCCGGTACCTAATTTCGATGATTTTCCGGATCGGTACTTTTGGTGTCGTTACCGGTACCGAGCTCATCCATATTTTAACGTGTTAGCACCATAATAACTAAATTGAAAACAACCGAATTTTCAACGTGTAAGACGTGTCGGTCCTATTATTATATATTAGGTTATTTAAAATCGTTTTTTTTAGGATGAAGTGACCATCCTTACCACGTCATTTTTATTTATGTTTTGATATTCGGTATCTGCTGCTTACACGCATTTTGCAGACATTGGGTCCCCGCCGCAACGTGCGGGCGGAAAATCAACTAGTTTTCTTAATAATATTTTATTTATCATATAATTTTATTATTTTTCTAACAACTTGAGTTCTATGTTTATTTTTTTACATTGCACTATAAATCTATTGAAAACGGATAATGTATATATTAAAGAATCATAATCAAACACCTAAAGCCTGACTTCAACGGAACCAACTAAAGTAAGACACCATAACCTGCCGGAGAGTGTACGAACGGACACAACACCACCACCACCACCACCTCCCTAAGATGCCACCGTCAAACACCGAAATGCCTGCAACTATCGATCTCATCGGTGAAGACCTTCTTCAGAACATCGTGGCTAGACTTCCGGCAACCTCTTTCGCCTCCGCCGCTTGCGTCAGCCGCTCCTGGAACCTCGTTTGCGAACGCGTCCTTTCTCGTCCGAAGCTCGCCTCCGCATGCTCCTTCAATCCTTCTTACGTGGTTACTTTATTATTCAAACCCTAACTTTTACATTCATCATAAATTACACTCGAATTTCTGTTGTTATACATATTTTATGCCCTAATTATGATTAGGCTGCTGTAGAAGAAGTGTTGGATAAAGTACTATCGGAGCCGATTCGTCCTCATTTTGCCATTGTTTCTATTGGCGGTTCATACGATTCGAACAACATCGATTCTGACGATGATTTGGAAATTTTGGAAGAGGCTCTTGAACTCGTATGTTATTTCTACTTCAAAGTTGATTATGTGATTCCAAATGAATATGTATAGTGTAGGCAGTTAGCATGCATAATTAGTTAAGAGTTTTTAGCTTTGACTATTGACTGTTAATGTTGATTATAGTTTGTATTATTTTAGTGAATTCATGAATGAATGACTTGCAGATTACTGCGGCACTAGGCTCCAAAGTTCAAGTCATTACTAATCGTCCCCGTGGAATAATTGGGAGGGATGTATTCTCGGATGAATTCAAAGAGGTTTTGTTTTCTCTGTTATTCTAACTAATTACTAATTTACGGCTTGTTGTTCGTTGTCGTTAAGAAAGTAACGAATCAAATAATCTGCAGATTCAGTTGGGTTTTGGTGAGGAGAATGATTCTATACTGTTGATAGTTGGATTCCTACCAGGGCTGAAAGTCACAACAATCCCACTTACAAGGAAATTTGACGTAATAAATCTATATTTCTTTAGTTGTTTTTTTAAACTTTATTTTTTACAAGTTTGTGTATTCATGCATCAGAAGCACAAAACTGTCATGATTGACGAATTTGTAACCGACATCAGGGAGTTCTCAACTTCTGTTTCAGGGCGTAACTCCCCTGCTGCCATAATAATGTACGCTGTAAGTCTTTTCTCATGTTCTTTTGTGCATATATTACCAACAATATTATATCTTTGTTGCATTTCTAATCCGAATTAAGTTTGCTTATAGGACATCTATGCATGCATGATAGCTGTTATGGAAAAAATGGGTTAGCGTTGTTTCTGAAACACTTTAGTTTGTTACTTCGATATGCTGACTTATATAATTAATTTTATGTATTTTTCTCCATTATTTTAGATTATGCCATGTCACCAGAAACCGTCATTGTTGGTGATACTTTATCTTGGTTCCGATGTACCAATGAAGCTGAAGTTGGTATTTCTGCTGCTGTTGCCTTGGTATTTGCGGTGGACAGTAATAAACCTCCTGGTAACATCAAAATCTACACTCGTGGATCTATATTTTATGTTTTTTTATCATAACCTTATTGTTATCTTTTTTCAAATTCTACTTTCTTTGTTGAGCAGGTATAGGAGAAACTCAATTTCATGCTATATTATCAAGTGGATTGTCGCCAGTAGGCCCCACGTACAAGGCAACATCTGTTATCGAGAAAGATGATTATTCAACTTGGATTGCTGCAAGAAGTAAAGGCTCAGATGAGAATATTGATGGTGATACTATTTTGAATCGAGTTTATGATGAAGTATGCTACTCTTTATCTTTAGTTAATACTCAAGCAGTCAAGCTACTTCATTAGGCTATGTGTTGTGGATTAACTAAACCCATTGCCACATCACCACCACGTCACTGCCACATAAGAACTTGACCATTAGCTAAATACCTGTTAACAATGTGTTGTGGATTAACTAAATTAAAAAAAAAAAAAACAAAAAAAAAAACAAAAGGATGTGATTGGTTTAGATTGGGGTGGGCCCCACCTTCTCATTAACGACGCCAACACATAACTAAGGCTTCATTAACTAAGCCCATTAACAGAGGAGGCGGTGTTGAGCCCGTTGATGGGTGATGTGGCACCCCTCCGTTAATCCACAACGCATACTCTTATAACTAATATTTTAGTGATATAGTCAAAATTTCATATTTACTCTTTTAGATTGCCAAACATGTTATATTTACACATTTCACAGTAGATTAAACAAAATCAGATACAAAGTTAGTTGCAACTTGTTTCGCTAAATAAATGAAGAGAAGGATATGCGATGAGATAATGATTCACAGACCACAGTAACAATGAAACAAATTGTTATAACTTATCATTGATTTTTTGATTTACTATGGAATTGAACATATATAATGATAGATAGGAGATCATATTCGGAATCGTGAACTCTGCATTGGGGTAACAAAAAAAAGAAAATGCTCCATTGGTAAAGAAAAGGTTGGATGTATGACGTCTCTTGCACTCCATGGAGTTTGTGGGTAAGATACTACTTTTTTTTTCATGTATTATAACATCCTCTTTTTCTTTGAGGGATCAAATATATCATGATTTATAACATAGAAGTCGACTTATCATAAGCATAGTTGCTAAATAGCAACAAGCTACGTATACGCTACGTAGCGATGAAATAGCAGGCGCTATTTTATAAATAGTGATACACTAGAAGAAATTTAAAAAAATTATATGTATATTTAATAAAAAAACGGGTAAATATGGAAGAATATACGCTTCTTATTTCAATCCTATAACAAAAAAACCCTTAAATATGATTATTTTTTCAGTATATACTTGTATTTATTAAAAAGAGAAAACCTATTTTATCGCTATTTCATCACTTTTTAGGCACTAAACACCTTATAACGGGAAGCTCCCGCTAAAGCGAGCGTAACGATTGCTATTAACAACTGTGATCATAAGTCACAACTTCCATAGTCAACCTTTGCATATCATTAGCAAGAAGTCATCTTTTACCTGTGTTTGGATTGACCCGAAACACTACTTGTTATTTTATTTTTAGAAATATATAGCTTAATTCCCCCTGTATGGGTATACTAAGGAAGAAGGTAAGTTTAATGATGAAACAACAATTGGCAACTATTATCTAATAATAACCTTATATACTAAAATATATAACAAAAACAGTTAATTTAACATACGAGGGTTTTATTCATTTATATAAATTTGGATTTGTATGCTATTTCAGGTTATACATGTTAATACACAGAAAAATAATGAATTGATACATGTAATGAAGACCGTGGGGTATGGTGGGGCGGGGGTTTGAGGCATGGGTTGACATAGAGGTGTACAAAAAAACTGATTACGCAACTGAAACCGAAAAATTAACCGAAACCGGTTGTTGGGAAAACCGGTTTTTTTGAAACCGGTTCGGTTACAAACCGGTTTGACCGGTTATAGATCGATTGTTCGGTATGACTTAGATATCGGTTATAAAACCGGTTATACAAAAAACCGGTTTAAAAACTGATTAGGCCTAAAACCGGTTATAAAAACCGGTTAGACCCGGTTAACCGAAAACGTATACATAAAAACCGGTTATAAAAACCGGTTATTGTCGCTGAAATGCAGAAAACGGTCATATGACCGTTGGGACTAGAAAAGAGCCGTTTTTTTTGTTTTTTTTTTGTCAAAAATTCATCTCCAATTACTATAAAAGTGTGTTGGGTGTTTTGGTTCAATCACACCATTCTCTAATCTCCTAAATATCATAAAAACGCTCACTTTTCTTATTCGATAATTGTGAAAAAAACATGGCAAGCTCTAGTGCTCATGATTCGGTCAATGTTGGCGAGTCTACAACCGACACGGTTGTTCGTGTTCTTGCAACGAAGCGCAACCCCGAAGTTTGGTCACATTTCGATTTGTGCGAGATGGCGAGCGGACCGAAAAAAGCGCGTTGTCATCATTGTAATGGTTTTTACGCCGTTGGGGCAAACACCACCTTGAAACAACACATCGAAAAACCGTTTTGTAGGGTGTTGAAACAACAATCCGCTAGTGGTCAAGCTTCCATGGCAAGCGACGCTACTTTGTTCGCCTACAATTTCGATATGGCAAGGGATGAAATGGCGAAGTTTGTAATCCAAGAAAGTTTGCCGTTCAACCATTTCGACAACCAACGCTACACCAAAATGGTTCAAAGAACTCTCCAACCGCGATACACTCATGTAAGTCGCGCTACTCTTAGGAGGGATTGTTTAAGAATGTGGAAAAATGCTAAACTTGAATTAATTTCTTATTTTGAAAAATTAGAAACCGGTGTTAACTTGACTAGCGACGTTTGGTCCGCACCGCACGGTTCACCCGACTCGTATATTTGTGTCACCGCCCATTGGATTGAACCGGCGACGTGGCAAATGATGAAACGCACCATTTTGTTTAAACTTTTTGATTACCCTCACACCGGTGAAGCTATATATAAAGCTATCGACAAATGTATTAAAACATACAAATTGGAAAAAAAAGATTTTTTCGATAGCTTTTGATAACGCCTCAAACAACACGCTTTCGGTCACGCATTTAAGGTTAAAGTACACTCCGATTTGTGAGGGTATTTTTTTCCATAGTCGATGTGTCGCACACATCATAAATTTGGCCGTTCAAGACGGTTTAAAGGTTATTGAACGGCAAAAAGAATCTTTCAAACAAATGTTACGTCATATATATAGTCATACGCAAAGGCATTCAAAATATATTAAAATGTGTAAGGAAGCGGGTCGAGTATGCTACGGACCCAATTGGGACGTCGCTCATCGATGGAACTCGACTTGCACCATGTTTGAAAAAGCTATTTTGCAAAAAGAAAGTTTAATAGAATTTCATAACCTTTTGTCGAGTCGTGGAAAGGTTTCGTCTTACCACCAATCGAATTGGGGGCTTATTGAAACGGTTACACAAGTGCTTCAAGTTTTCAAAACATCAACAAAGACTTTATCGGGGGTTTACTATCCAACTAGTTCATTGGTACTTCACAATTTGTTTAAAATGTGTAGAAAATTAAACGAGTTGTCGGGGAGAGGTAGACCATATTGTGATATGGTAGATACGATGAAGGAAAAACTAAGAAAATATTTTAAAGAACTACCCGCGGTTTTCACTTGTGCCGCCGCTTTAAACCCTTGCTTTAATATTTTTGGAACCGGTTCTTTGATTGAAAAAATTACAAACGAGTTGAATTTAAACACCGAAGAAGAACCAAACTTTGGCGAAACCGCAAAAACTCGTTTTAATGAACAACTTTAAAAAATGTTTATGTAACAAAATATGGGCATATCTCGTCACACATTCACGAGTCAATGAGAAATGCCGCTTTCGGCGAAGGTTCGTCAACTATGGAAGATGACGATTTGTATGTTTACAACTATTTGTATGATGAATCGAGTCAAATGCAACGTGGTAACACTAGTAGTAGCGAACTCGGTCGATATGGTGGGTCGAACTTTCTACGAACAATGACTTCACAAGACTTTAAAATTTTTGATTTGTTGGGTTGGTGGAAAAGTAAGGAAGAACAATTTCCGATCTTAGCCACAATGGCCCGAGATTTACTAACGGTCCAAGCTTCCACGGTAGCTTCGGAAAGTGCTTTTTCTATAAGTGGTAGGGTGATTTCGATACGGAGGACTCGACTAACACCAAAGGCGGTTGAGATGTCGATTTGCTTGAAAGACTACTTGGATGCGGCGGAGAGATGTCAACACATACGCTCACTCGAGGGTGAATTAGATTACGAAGCCGAAGTGTACGAAGACGAGGTTCGAAACGAAATGACAACCCCAATGACCGAAGAAGAAGCCGAACTAGATGAATTACTACGCAATAGTTCGAGTTCGGGTTCGGCCGAAGAAGATTAGACGCGGCTCAAGATATATTACTTTTCTCGTCCCACTAAAAAAATATATATATTAGTGTGGACCTTCAAGTTTATGTATGAAGTTTATGTATTTTCGTTGTTACGCTTTAGCGTTCGTATCGTTCTTATTTCCTTATGTTATGTTTCCGTTTGTTCGTAGACTTAATGATATTATGTTTTGAGTTTTTACAATTTGCATTGTTATGTTTTTATAAAAAAAACTGCTGTTTTTTTTTTTAAAAACAGGCTAAAAAACAGCAAAACAGCAACAAAAATTGCATTCTGTGACATTTCCTGCAGACCGGTTTTTTTACCGGTTTTTTTGACCGGTTACAGTAAACCGGTTTTAAAATCAGTTAATATAATCAGTTACGGAAACCGGTTATTACAGAAACCGGTTATAACCGGTTAGAACCGGTTGGTACCAGTTATGATTTGTCAGTTGTTAAAACCGGTTACGGTTAAAAAAAAAACCGGTTTTCAATTGCTCCAAAAAAACCGGTTCGGTTAAAAAACCGAAACCGGTTGCTTAAAAAAACCGATTTGTACATCTCTAGGTTGACACGTGGAGTTCGAGCCCCTCCGCTGGTGAGTTACGTGTCCGTGGAGTATGGCGGGGCGTGGCTAGCCCGCGTGGGTTGGCCATGTCACCCCCAAATTAAAAAAAAAACCTAAAATTAAACATAGCCTAGCCAACCATCCAATAAGAGCCGGCCACGTAGGACCGCTAAGCATGCCCAACGCCCGGGCTGAAACCCCCACCCAAGGGGCCACGCCCAAACCCAAGCCCACCCGAAGTGGTGATTTGGGCGTTTGTATCCAACCCGCGCCCCATACCCCATAGTCGAATAGAAATTTATCTCATAAAGTTAATAAATGCTTACGTCATAATTATTTTGGTTTATTATATATAATATGATATATGATTATTCAGTAACATCCTACCTTTTCTGTTAATAAATGCTTATGTCGCAATTATTTTGATTTATTATATATAACTAGGTTTTTACCCAGCCGCGCGTTGCGGCGGGAAAGACGTGTATAGAGAAAGTAGCAAAAAAACCTTCCATGATAGTGTTGGGCCTTAAACGACATGTACTTGATGTAACGTTTCCTTAGCATCAAGTAGTAGGAGACACAAAATCAACACCGAGTTAATGAAAAGCTATAAAAGCTTGTATTTTGAATTAGACAACACCTACGATAAAAACATTAAAAGCTAAAATGCTTAGGGGAATACTTGTAATCTAAACAACACTTTAGGGGGAGGGGGCACTTAACCCATATACCCTAAGTCCCACCAATCCCATCGCGACATGTCACTTAGACCATCCACTACCCTAAACTACTCTCTTTGGTGGCACCACTACTCTAAACCACCCTCTCCCTTTTTTCTTTTCAATTTATTACACATGCACACAATCAGCAACTTCAAGCGGCAACAACATAACCCCAACCCCACCCACCCCTCTGGTCGTAGTGTTTGGGTGCGGGTAGAGGGTACCCGCTGGTGCCCCATCCCCCCTTATAAGTAAAATATATTTTGACTTCTTCAACACTTTTAGGTCTTCTAGACATTATAGTTAATAATATATGGATCAAGGGCGGGAGTTGGCTATAAAGTCCATTTTTCCTACAAAGTGTAAAAAGTCATAAAACACTATAATGTCAACCATAAAACACACTCAAAACCCACAAATAACAAAGTGAAGGTTACTAAAACGTCATATTTGTGGGTTTTGTGTTGTGTTTCGGATGATAAGGCTTTGATTATTGAATAACTAACATTAATGTGTTTTATGTTGATTATCATGTTGTGTTTTATATTCATTGTTCTACGATGGTGTGTTTGAAGTTTTTATGGACTGTTAGGGTTTGGATATTGTGTTTTAGTGATCTTCAACCTGTTATTTTTGGGTTTTGAAAATGTTTTATGGCTGAAATTGTGGTGTTTTATGACTTTGTACACTTTGTAGGAAAAATGAACTTTGTAGCCGAACCTCACCCTATGGATCAATATATCAATCTAAATATGTTCTCACTCAAAACAAATGACAACATTTTGTCACTGATAAAGTATAGGCATCACCAGCCCAAAGAGTTAAATTTGATTATTGAATTTTGACAATATATGAGGCTTCCATCTCTTCCTGCAAAAATAGTGAACAGGTACTCTTCAGTATGATTGCAACATACACATTGTAATTAACTTTCTTATTTTAAAGGCAGACCAGAAAAGCGATGGCTCAATGATGTGTTCAAAATGTAACATATAAATTTCATCAAATGAGGCATAAAACTAACCTTTTTTTAGTACTAATGTTGGAAAAAGTGTGCTTTTGTCTTCCTTTTTGTATTTTTAGGATTAAATAAGCTCAAATTAACAAAAGAAGCAAAAAGACATCAAAATCTAACATAAATACAAGAAAAGGAACAAAACGTGACATGCCCGACCCCACGACAACATCTTCCCAAGCAAAACAAGAAATCAGAAGCCTGAACAGGCCCCGTGCTCAGCCAGCACGGGGGCGTGCCCAAGTGTCAGCAGAAAAGACAAAGTGGTAGAAGCTTCTATTGCCCACCACGGGGCCGTGCTCAGCGGACACGGGGCCGTGGTCAACTATAAGATTCGCACAATCCAGCAAATCTGCATAGTACAAAGATTCTTCTGCACCACGGGGTCGTGCTCAGCGGAAACGGGGGCGTGGTCAACTAATAAGACAAAGCTGCATTAAATGAAGAAAGAGAAGGATGTGGACACGGGGACGTGCCCGAGCTTCTGTTCAGCCTATAAATAGAAGTGCTTGGCTCAAGCTCAAACCATCCCTTGGCACACCACCTCTCTCACACTTCACCCACCACCCACCACCACCATAACACCATCATCCACCACCATCATCCATTGTCCATCGTAGAGTGTGTGAGTCGTCTCGGGATCCAAGATTGATCGTAAGAGTTCTTGACAATCAAGGCCATGTTTGCCTAAGTCTCTTACATCACTTGGTGAAGACAAAGTGTCTAGTGTAGTACTTTTTATTTCTAATCTTTTGCACTTTTTACTTGGTTTTGTATTAATGACTTTAATAACTAGTTGCTTATGTTGAAGGTGATCTTTCCTTATCGTTTGTCCGTGGTGTTTTGGCATTATTTTACTGTCTATATAAAATAAAAGATTTTCACCATTCATATCTCCACGGTCTATATGGAGGTATGTTGGCTACCTGGTCGGGGGTTAAGGGAACAGTTTGGTAAAGGTCTTGCCATTGTTCAGCGTTTAGAGGTCCTGCAATGGACCTGGGTCAAATTTAGTAGGACCTCCTTCAATACTTCACGGTATTGGATGGCGGGGGTCCAAACTCTTTGATCCCCTCATAAGTTAACTACTATTAATACTATAACCCGGCTATTTAGGACTGTATCCCTGCTGACTCAGACTACTTAGTCGAGGGTAACATCACCTCCAAAAGAGGGGCCTACCATAAATTGTATTAATAACTTAATTAATTATCTTCCAATAATCCACCCTTTTAGGATTGTATCCTTGCTGACTCAAACTACTGGGGTGAGGGTAACGTCACCTTCAAAAGAGGGGCCTACTACAATAACTAAGATAATCTCTTAATTATGTGCAAACGTGCGGAAATAATCAAAGGTTACACTAGATACGAGTCGGAACCAAGTGATTCATCTTGTCTATCTGTTTTTCTTTTATTTTTATTTTCAGCATTTTAGTTAGTTTTTATTTTTTAGTTTAAAACATTTTTCTAAACTTTTTTATTTGATTAGACGTTGAGGATAAACCGGTACTAAAAGCTCTTGTGTCCTTGGACGACCTCGGTATCTTACCAGCACTATACTACGCTCACGATGGGTGCACTTGCCCATATGTGTGTCTAGTGTTAGTAAATATCGTGTTTTATAAATTTAAAACTTGACTAAAAAGTGTTAAAGAGGCTTAAAATATATACCTAAAATATATAACACTTCACACGCATCACTCAACTTGACCTGTTGTTGCCTAACCGCCCGAGCTTTCCATTTTCCATAATTAGTAAATACACCTGCCAAAACAGGTGGTTCGGGTCGGGTAGCAGGTCAAAACGGCTCGATTAAAAAGAAACTTGGGAAAATATTATGGTCAGTTAGGATAATACGATGAGGAAGATGTATCATGCATAAATAACAATTTTGAATTTGTAGGAAAATATGTTCCAAAACAATTGAGATCCTTATAACATATTCAATCTAATTGTCATTGACTAAGACGCTTTGAAATTGTAGGAAAAATATTATACTGCGGTTTGATCTTTTACACCTTCTGGCACAAACAAATTCCAGTTCAGAAATTCATTTTTTGCACCAAGCACAACAAAACTAGGCATATGAGGCATGAAATTAGACATAGCAAAACCCTAACGAAATTCGCGCATAAATAAAATAAAGAACTTAACAAAAATCAAAGATGCATAATTGTTGGGATTGAACCCTACCACAGGAACAGTTGATTAAAGCCAAAACCGGATCAGAGCAGTGGATCCAAAATAAGCAGATGTTATGTTTACATTTCTCTCCCCTTGAAAGTGGTTTCAACATCTGATGACCTCCATCCACTGATCCTTACAACAACTGCTGACTTACAACTGCTGATCAAGTCAAAGACTGATGAAGACTAAAGCCCTGTTGATCAATCTACTACTATGGGTCAAGCACTGCTGAAGATATCAAGTACTGCTGGAGTCACAACAGTGGAAGGATAAAGCAGTAGTTTAGTTCTTCTTATGTAATGTATTGTAATCAGCAGTTAGCATAGCAGTGTTTGTATTAGAACAGTTGTTAGAGTTTGTTAGGAGGTTAGATGTCACTTTCATGGTGACGTCAGCAAAGATGCCACAATGGTTTGTCCGTGCCTATAAATAGAACAGTACCCTGTACTGTTCTATTAACTCTTCACCACTTTTCTTCCTGTACGAACAAACACTGTGAGCTCAGGCTGAGGGGGAGTTTGTTACATGCATGCATATTGTAATTGAATCTTGTAATAAATTTAAGCATTCGGTTCAATGTTAAACTTGTGTGTTAAAAGCATTTCTCCTGTTTGATTGTGTGCAAAGTTTAATTCCACCTTAATTCCACTGCATTACTTGTTCATTTTCCATCTTAAATCAAACGTAAAACACAATCAATCCAAACTCAGATCCTAACAAATGGTATCAGAGCTCGGACAGTCAAATTTGATTTAACAATCATTTTGACATAAATAGTTCAGCTCACAATCGTTGATACTGATAGTTGTTCGTTTTGTTGAAAAACAGAGTAAGGTTTAATCACGTTCAAAGTTGATTAATCAGTGCCTGTAAAACAACCAGGATGACGTCACAATCACAAGATGATAAGAATAACATCGGTTCACTTTTCAAACCACCCATGCTTAAACGTAATGAATACAACATCTGGGAGAGAAGGATGGGTCACATCCCTGCTCAACAGAACACTGGATGTTGGAGATCTGTTGTTTTTTGGGCCCCATGTTCCAATGGTGCCGAGTGCTGAGGATTCAAAGAAGTTCGAACCTAAAAAATATGAAAACTATACTGAAACTGATTTTCAAAAGTTCGAACTGGATGCCAAAGCATTCAGCATCATTGCATCTGCATTACCCAATGAAATTTATGCTGGGCTGTTACATTGTAACAGTGCCAAGGAATTATGGGATGCACTTAAGGAACAATTCGGGGGAACTGAAGAAGTAATTGAAAATAATAGGGAAATTCTGAATCAACAGTATGAAACCTTTTATCACATTAAGGGTGAGTCATTGACTCAATAGTTTGAGCGATTTAGTTGTCTCATT
The DNA here is from genome assembly GCA_030545235.1 of Helianthus tuberosus. Taxonomy (NCBI): domain Eukaryota; kingdom Viridiplantae; phylum Streptophyta; class Magnoliopsida; order Asterales; family Asteraceae; genus Helianthus; species Helianthus tuberosus. Next base: position 181,333,260 of record CM060359.1, read on the forward strand.
AGTGAGCTAAGACTTGTTAAGGTTGAATTTCCTAAATCTACACAAAATAGCAGGTTTCTTAGATCACTACCTGAAAAATGGGATACAATTGCCTTTGTGATTAGAAATTCTGTTGAGTTCAAAGATCTAACACTGACCCAACTTCATGGTAGACTCTTGACCTATGAAAGGGAGTTAAACCCTTTTTAGTACTAATGTTGGAAAAAGTGATTACATCAATTGTGACATAAAACTAACCCTTTTTTAGTACTAATGTTGAAAAAAGTGTGATTTTGTCTTCCTTTTGTATTTTCAGGATTAAATGAGCTCAAATTAACAAAAGAAGCAAAAAGGCAGCTAAATCTAACATAAATACAAGAAAAGGAACAAACGTGGCATGCCCGGCCTCCCCGAAAGCATCTTCCCAAGCAAAACAAGAAAACAGAAGGCTGAACACGCCCCGTGTTCAGTGAACACAGGGGCGTGCCCAAGTGTCAGCATAAAAGACAAAGTTGTAGAAGCTTCCATCGCCCACCACGGGGCCGTGCTCAGCGGACACGGGGCCGTGGTCAACTATAAGATTCGCAGAATCCAGGCAAATCTTGATAGTACAGATATGCTTCTGCACACGGGGTCGTGCCCAGCGGACACGGGGCCGTGGTCAACTAATGCAGACAAAAGCAATTAATGAAGACAGAGAAGAGGATGGACACGGGGTCGTGCCCAATGGACACGGGGCCGTGCCCGAGCTTCTGTTCAGCCTATAAATAGGAGTGCTTGGCTCAAGCTCAAACCATCCCTTGGCACACCACCTCTCTCACACTTCACCCACCACCCACCACCACCATAACACCATCATCCATTGTCCATCATAGAGTGTGTGAGTCGTCTCGGGATCCAAGATTGATCGTAAGAGTTCTTGACAATCAAGGCCATGTTTGCCTAAGTCTCTTACATCACTTGGTGAAGACAAGTGTCTAGTGTAATACTTTTTATTTTTAATCTTTTCGCACTTTTTACTTGGTTATGTATTAATGACTTTAATAACTAGTTTCTTATGTTGAAGGTGATTCTTCCTTATCGTTTGTCCGTGGTGTCTTGGCATTATTTTACTGTCTATATAAAATAAAAGATTTTCACCATTCATATCTCCACGGTCTATATGGAGGTATGTTGGCTACCTGGTCGGGGGTTAAGGGAACGGTTTGGTAAGAGTCTTGCCATGTTCAGTGTATAGATCCTGCAAGGACCTGGGTCAAATTTAGTAGGACCTCCTTCAATACCCACCGGTATTGGATGGCGGGGGTCCAAACTCTTTGATCCCCTCATATGTAAGCTACTATTAATACTTTAACCCGGCTACTTAGGACTGTATCCCTGCTGACTCAGACTACTTAGCCGAGGGTAACGTCACCTCCAAAAGAGGGGCCTACCATAATATGCATTAATAACTTAATTAATTATCTTTCAATAATCCAACCCTTTAGGATTGTATCCTTGCTGACTCAAACTACTGGGTTAAGGGTAACGTCACCTTCAAAAGAGGGGCCTACTACAATAACTAAGATAATCTCTTAAAAAGTGCAAAAGTGCGGAAATAATCAATGGTTACACTAAACACGAGTCGGAGCCAAGTGATTCATCTTGTCTATCTGTTTTTCTTTTATTTTTATTTTTCAGCATTTTAGTTAGTTTTTATTTTTCTAGTCTAAAACATTTTTCTAAACTTTTGATTTGATTAGACGTTGAGGATAAACCGGTACTAAAAGCTCTTGTGTCCTTGGATGACCTCGGTATCTTGCCAACACTATACTACGCTCACGATGGGTGCACTTGCCCATATGTGTGTTTAGTGTTAGTAAATATCGTGTTTTATAAATTTAAAACTTGGCTAAAAAGTGTTAAAAAGGGCTTAATATATACATTAAAAACTAATAACACTCACGCACATCAAGTTTTTGGCGCCGTTGCCGGGGACACAAGGATTTTAAGAAAGCTTAAAATCGACGGCCTAATCAGTTTTTCAAAACCTTTTCAAAACGCGCGCACATTTTTCTGCATTTTAGTTTAGTTTTGCATTTACAGTAGGTTGAACACGGGCCGTGCTGCATATTCTTCATAAAACACCCAGTAACAGTAGCTTGAAACACGGGGGGGGGGGGGGTGCTCACTGAACACGCCCCCGTGCTCAACGAAATCAGTAACTTTAATTAAAACGCCCAGATACAGATTCTGTACACGGGGCCGTGTCCACTGAACACGGGGCCGTGTCCAGCCTCTGTTTCTGTTTTTATTTTTGTTTTCTGATCTCGAGACTTTGTTGTGGTCTGCTGAGTGATTCTTATGGATCAATACTCAGGAGGTTACAACTACACCTATGAGGAGGATGATTATAGGAGTAACTATTGCACTAATTGTGGTGACCCGCACTCGGTTCAATATTGTAACTTATATCAACCGTCCACTTCATACACCTACTATGAGGAGCCCAGGTACGAGCCATCAACTTCATACACATCCTATGGAGACCAAAGGTATGAACCTCCTCCCTCATACTCATATTTTGATGAACCAAGGTATGAACCTTCTTACTCATACTTTGAGGAACCAAGATATGAGCCACCACCTTCATATGCTTATTATGAGGAACCTTGGCGTGAACAACCCACCTCATATGAGTATTACGAAGAACAAAATTACGACTCTTATCCATCATATACTTACAATGAAGAACAATGGTGTGAACCATCTACTTCATATGGGTATTATGAGGAACAAAGGATCGAACAACCGGATTCAAGCTTTGAAAATCCCGATCCTTTCTCTATAACCGAAGTGACCGATAGGATATTAGAACATCTTAAAGTTATCGATCGCTATACAAAAGAATCTCGCGCAAGGGAAGAGGAGTCCCGCGCAAGAGAAGAATTAAATAAAGAAGAGATAACTGAAAGTGTAAAAATGGAAGAACAAATAAGTGAAAAACTGACACATGAGTTAAACAACGAAAAAGGTGAGTCCGACAACGTTAAAATTCAAGGAGAGTCTAATTTTGAAGAAATTAATCTCTTGTCACCTTCTTTTGAAAATCATTGTTTAGTTCCCACTCATGCTAAGTTTTTAAAAGAGTTAAATACTAACGCTAAAATTGACGAAACGGTAAGTTTTAAGTTAACTAATGATCAAACCTCACTAATAAAAGAAGACCCATTTGAAATTAACATTACACCGGTTCCATGTTTTTTTCAAAATTCATTTATTAGTAATGTCACGATTGATAAAGATCTTTGCGTTAACATAATGCCTAACTACATTTTCGAAAAATTAAGTATTAGTGATTTTTCTCCACTTCAAATACCTATTTTTCTATCTAATCGGAAAATAATAAAATCAATCGGTGTAGTAGAGGATGTCTTGGTTCAAACAAATCAAATGGTAATCCCAACCGACTTTGTCATCCTCGATGACGCTGTAACAACCCTCGGTAAAACCAACACTCTCATAATATTTTCGACACCCTATTATATGTTAAAATACCCTTATATGTCTTGAAATACAACCCGTATGTGAAAACTGAGCTCGAAATAAGTTATAGTTTATAAAATAAATTAAAAACATAAAATATTAAGCTGAGGCGGGCCGCGTAGACCCACCCCATGCTTTTACGCGGGAGGTATCAAGGTTTGAAACGGACTCCTCTGATTTCTTTAGTTCAAGCGGGCCGCGTAAGCTTAAGCTTACATTGACGCGGGCCGCGAGAATTCATTAAACGCGGAGACATCCAGTGCTGACACGTGTCGACATCGATTGTTTCTGATAGGGATAGCCGATTTACCTCTCATTTTTGGTCAAGTTTCCAAAAGGCAATGGGAACCAAGTTAAAATTGAGCACAGCTTATCATCCTCAAACGGATGGACACGTGAAAGGACAATTCAGACAATGGAAGACATGCTTAGAGCTTGTGTAATTGACTTCGGAGGTAATTGGGACGATCACTTACCTTTAATAGAATTTTCTTATAATAATAGTTATCACACAAGTATAAATGCTGCACCATTCGAAGCACTTTATGGACGAAAGTGCCGAACCCCAGTCTGTTGGGCAGAAATTGGGGAAAAGCAACTATCTGGACCTGAGATAGTGCAAGAGACAACCGACAAAATTATTCAAGTCAAGGAACGACTGAAAGCAGCACGTGATCGACAGAAGAGCTATACTGATAACCGACGCAAGCCATTGGAATTCCAAGTAGGAGATAAAGTATTATTGAAAGTCTCTCCTTGGAAAGGAGTAGTAAGATTCATCAAACGAGGGAAGTTAAGTCCCAGGTATGTTGGACCTTTTAAGATTATTAGAAGAATAGGATCGGTAGCATATCAGCTACAACTGTCAGAGGAAATGGCAGGAATACATGATGTGTTTCATGTATCAAATCTTAAAAAGTGTTTAGCTGATGAATCACTGATAGTACCTCTTAAGGATATTGAGGTAAATGAACAACACAAATTTGTAGAAAGGCCTCTACAGATTGAAGACAGAAAAGTCAAGAATCTCAAGCACAAGAGACTAGTTCTAGTCAAAGTGAAGTGGGACTCCAAAAGAGGACCTGAGTACACATGGGAACTCGAGTCAGAAATGCAAAAGAAATATCCGCATTTGTTCCAGTAGAACTCGAGGACGAGCTCTAAAACAAGGTGGGGAGAATGTAACAACCCTCGGTAAAACCAACACTCTCATAATATTTTCGACACCCTATTATATGTTAAAATACCCTTATATGTCTTGAAATACAACCCGTATGTGAAAACCGAGCTCGAAATAAGTTATAGTTTATAAAATAAATTAAAAACATAAAATATTAAGCTGAGGCGGGCCGCGTAGACCCACCCCATGCTTTTACGCGGGAGGTATCAAGGTTTGAAACGGACTCCTCTGATTTCTTTAGTTCAAGCGGGCCGCGTAAGCTTAAGCTTACATTGACGCGGGCCGCGAGAAATCATTAAACGCGGAGACATCCAGTGCTGACACGTGTCGACATCGTGGCGGACCTACACATCGAATCAGCTAAGCTATATGTTGACCAAGGTTGACGCGGGCCGCGTAACCCTGGCCTGTGCTTTACGTGGGCCGCCTGAGAGTCAATTTCAGCAACTATAAATAGAACGCATCAGTTTTCGTTTTCCGTCGCTCATTCTCAATTCTCAAATCACCATTTCTGTAGAAGAGGCATTATAGTCGGGTATTATACCCCTAATTAGCGAGGTTCTGCTCCGTTGTAAGTATTATAACCCCAGTTTCGTAATAGTTACACTGCCCGATTGATTTAGGGTTCCGTAACAACTGTCGTGGTTCTGCCCGACGTAGTTGTTGGAATGCCGTCTCGGGGAGGGTATCATTAATATTTTCAAAGGGTTATGATACTAACCAATGTACATTTGTATAAATTATAGATTATATCCAGGAAACCCTTACGAGAAGCCTAAGATAGCAATGTGAGTTTATCCTCTTTTTGTAAATCTTTTTGGTAATGTTTTACCAAACCTGAAATGTTTTACTATGAAATTTAGCAGTGATTGAGTCTTTGTAGTTCTTCAATTACTGCCGGTATGTTGGGGTTTTGTATACAAAATGTACTACACTGTGAGTAGTAAGTCTAGGATGACAATACGTTACCATTGGACAATGAGTTAGCCAATGGGTAATATGACCCACAAGTCAGGGTTGACAATACTAATGGAGTAATTGTGTAGACATAAACAATGTGATCGCTCTCAATACTGTTCACTGTGACTTTTTGTTGAAACTTGATTAAACTGGGATTCACTCACCAGTATTTCCGACTGACAAATGTTTTTAAAACACGTTTCAGGTAACCCAATGTGACAGCCAACTAATAAAAGCCAGCTGGAGAGCACTGAAGGCTTGAGATAATGTGGCTATAAAAGTTACCAAATAAACGATGTTTTAAAAATTCAATAAAATAGGGTTTGTCCCTATAAATGTATTGTAATAAGAAACTTTGGTTTTACCCATGTGATTATTAATATTAAATATGGTGGTTTTACTCTGATAAACATTTCCTAACTACGGTCCTGATGTAAATTCCGCTGCAAGATTAAATAACTGATACCACCGAAACTCTGAGATCGCGTCCGCCCGTTCCCGGGAACCAGGGATCGGGGGTTGCGACAGAAGGTGGTATCAGAGCCTAGCCACTGGTCTGAGCCAAAGAAGTGTTCTGCTGACACTTAAGTTTTAAAATTTGTGTTAGGAAATAAATTACGGAAATACGTGCATAACTGTAATTAGTTGTTATGTGTTATTTGACTATTTGTTAGTTTTCAGCATGAGTGATCAAGGACCCTCAGACGTGAATCGTCAGTTGTCTGAATCACCTAGGAGTGAAGGTACATTATCACAGCCTGCCCTTTCGGGGTATTCTGCTGATCAGGAGGAAGGAATATTTGCCTTTAGAGCTCAATCTGAAGAGCCATTTCCTAATAAGAAACGAGGATGGTTCAGTAAAGAAGCTTTTGCTCGTAGGAAAAGAATGCGAAAGTTGCAACAGCAAAGAGCCTTAGCAGCTATTAAGCGAGAGACAGATGCCCATACACAAGATATGTTTAATAGAAGCCTAGCTAATTTCCATATCCTAGCTACAACTGCTGCTGACCCAATTCTGGAACAACTAGTAGCCCCACAACCACAAAACCCAGAACAACCCATGGAGATAGAAAATCCGGAAAACCAAGTGGAGATGCATGACTTTAACCCAGAAGAAATTCCTAGGATACCTGCACCAAACCCCCTAGACCCGAATTACGACCCCTGGTGGGACGACAATAGGGACTTTGTGCAACGTTACCCTATCCAGGAATATCCACCCATACAGAACATAGAAGCCTACCCAGGTATGGACCCTTTAGATCCCTATTACCAAAATGACTATATTAGGGAGATCTTAGAGGATCCTTACCAATTTCAGGAACTGTCACCCCCATATCAGGAAACCGCACCCCAGATTTCAAACCCAGTCCGAGAACCTGCACCCCCAATGAGTGCAGAAAACGTCCAAGAACTTAGGACTTTTGGGGAGGAAATTTTAGAAAGCAGTGAGAGAATGCGTCAGGTGGGAGAGCGTCTTGTATGGAAATACGATGAGCGCAATATGGATTTTTGGATAAATCCATATCCGTGAATGTGAGAATGGAGGAAATGGTAGTAATAATAATAATAATAAAATAAAATAAAAATAAAATATGTGTGTACGGAGGCATATTACTATCAGTGTGATTCTATTTCTGTTGGTATTGTAATTTTTATTTCAGTACTAGTGTGTAATAGATACATAATAGTATATGAATAGAGTAAAAGTAGCAATGATCTACGTTTTTTGCTAGATTGCGTGCCATGTGATTTACTATATTATTTATTATCTTGTGATATTAATATGGGGTAAATGTTTAAAATTCAGATGGCCGATGATGGAAATCAAGGAAATCTGAATAATGATAACCAGAGTAACATTAACGTGGTTAATGAGAATCCAAGCATCAATAACAATGGAAATCAAGTGGATAATAGTGCTATCCAACACATAGTGGCACAAGGAATTATAGATGCAATGCCATTTATTCTTCAAACTGTTAAGGATGCTGATAATAAAAGTAAACATAGCAGTAAACGACCAATTGAACCAGAAAACAGCGTAAACAATGGACCAGTATTTCAAATGCCTATTCCCAAAAGAAGAAGAACCATGCCTTATGGTTGTTCTTATAAAGAATTTTGGTCTTGTAAACCAATGGAATTCTCGGGCAACGAAGGGGCCATTGCAACCTTACGCTGGATAGAAAAGACTGAGGCAGTCTTAAGAATAAGCAAGTGTGCTGAAGAAGATAAAATATTGTTTGCTTCTAATCTGTTTAAGAATGCAGCACTAGAATGGTGGAACACTATCCTCCAATCAAGGGGAAGTGATAGAACTTACAATATGGAATGGGAAGAATTTAAGAACAAAGTAGAAAGGAAATTCTGCCCACCTAATGAAAAAGAACAGATAGCAAACAAATTCCTAAACCTTAGGATGACTGGTGTGGATAGTAAGGGATACACTAAAATATTCTTTGAATATGCTAGAATAGTGCCAACTCTTGCTTCACCAGAGCCAGTGTTAATCTCCCGTTATATTTTGGGATTAATTGGGGAGATTAGACATGTAGTCAAGGCAGCTAGACCTCAAACTATAGAAGAAACTGTAGAACTAGCCAATACCTTGACTGATGAGTTAGTCCGTACCCGAGAAGAAGATCAAAGGAAGAACCTAACCCATAAATTGACTCAAGAATTTCGTTTTGGAAATTTCAACCGTAGGAACATAGGTTCTACCTCTGCACCATACTGCAAGGTCTGCAAGAAAAAGCATTCGGGAAAATGCTCCACTCTCTGTAATTATTGCAAGATGTCAGGACATAAGGAAGAAAATTGCAGGAAGAAATCCAGTAATGGATTATGCTACAACTGTGGAGAAAAAGGTCATATCAGACCAAACTGTCCGAAATTGGTCCCAGCTGCGAACAACCAGAATACTAAAAATGCTAGAGCATTTGTTCTGACTGCAGAAGAAGCCAAGATGATCCCAGACGTTATAGCTGGTACGTTTTTAGTTAATGATATATTTGCTAAAGTATTATTTGACTCTGGTGCAAACCAAAGTTTTATCAATACTTCGTTTTGCAAAATTCTAAATCAGTCATTAACTAAACTACCACAAGAATGTCTAGTAGAAACGGCTAACGGAGAAACTATTAGGATTTCTGAAATCTTGCAGGGAGCAATAATAGAAATTTTTAACCAAATGTTTATAGCAAACTTATATCCCATGGATCTGGCAGGATTTGATGTTGTTTTAGGAATGGATTGGTTGATAGCTAATAAAGCCAATATTTTATGTGATCAAAAGTCAATTCAAGTAAATTCACCAAAAGGTAAAACGATCACAATTAAAGAAGATAAGCCCTCTAGATCCACAAAATTCATATCTGTGATGAAAACTGCAAGTTATATAAGAAAAGGTTCTATAGTGTATTTGATTTCTATAATCACTAACACTAAAGGAAAGGATTTAAATGATATTCCAGTAGTATCTCAATTTTCAGATGTCTTTCCAGAAGAATTACCAGGACTACCTCCAGACAGAGAAGTTGAATTCAGGATTCATCTACTACCCGGAATAGCACCTATTGCCAAAGCACCCTACCGTTTGGCACCTGCAGAAATGCAAGAATTGAAGAAACAATTAGACGAATTGTTGGAGAAAGGATTTATACAGCCAAGTTCGTCACCATGGGGAGCACCGATATTGTTCGTTAAAAAGAAGGACGGATCAATGCGTATGTGTATTGATTACCGTGAATTAAACAAAGTCACGATTAAGAATCGGTACCCATTACCAAGAATCGATGATCTATTTGATCAACTACAAGGAGCTCGATTTTTCTCTAAAATCGATTTAAGGTCAGGCTATCATCAATTAAAAGTACAGGAAGAGGACATTCCTAAAACCGCATTTAGAACAAGGTATGGACATTATGAATTTACTGTCATGCCATTTGGTTTAACCAATGCCCCAGCTGCATTTATGGACATGATGAACCGAATATGTAAGCCATATTTGGATAAATTCATAATTGTTTTTATAGATGATATTCTAATTTACTCTAAGAGTAAAAAGGATCATGCAAAGCATTTGCACGCACTTTTAAGTCTGTTAAGAAAGGAAAAACTTTATGCTAAGTTTTCAAAGTGCGAATTTTGGTTAGAACAGGTACAATTCCTTGGACACCTAGTCAATCATGAAGGAATTCATGTAGATCCAACCAAGATTGAAGCAATTACTAAATGGAAAACCCCTGAGTCACCAACCGAGGTTAGAAGTTTCTTAGGATTGGCCGGTTATTATAGAAGATTTATTCAAGATTTTTCTAGAATAGCCATTCCTTTAACTAAGCTAACCTGTAAATCTGTTAAGTTTGAATGGGGAATAAAACAAGAAGAAGCCTTTAGAATTCTTAAGCAAAGATTAACCCATACACCCATACTAGCATTACCAGAAGGAACTGAAGACTTTGTAGTCTATTGTGATGCTTCTAAATTAGGTTATGGGTATGTATTGATCCAACGACAAAAGGTTATAGCTTACGCATCTAGACAACTTAAGAATCATGAAGAGAATTATTCAACCCATGATTTAGAATTAGGAGCTATAATTTTTGCTCTTAAGATTTGGAGACATTACCTTTACGGTAGTAAGTTTACCATATTCACTGATCATAAGAGTTTAAGGTATATCTTCAAGCAAAAGGAGTTGAATATGAGACAAAGACGCTGGATGGAGATGCTTAGTGACTATGATTGTGATATCCAGTATCATGAAGGAAAAGCAAATGTAGTGGCAGATGCTTTAAGCCGAAAGTATCAAGAAAAGCCAAGAAGGGTACGTTCTATTAAATTAAATCTACAAATAGATTTAAATGATCAAATAAGAGAAGCACAAGAATCAGTAATCAAGGATGATTCTGAAAAATTAAAAGGTATGCTAAAAGAATTAGAACAAGGAACAGATGGAATTTGGAGATTCCATGAAAAGAGAATGTGGATACCTAAATTAGGAAACCTACGTCATCGCATATTAGAAGAAGCCCATAAATCTAAGTATACGATGCATCCAGGGAGTGATAAAATGTACCAGGATTTAAGGAAAAATTTCTGGTGGATAGGAATGAAGAAGGACATAGCAGTCTATGTTTCTAAATGTTTAACTTGTTCACAAGTTAAAGCTGAACACCAGAAGCCCTCAGGTTTGTTACAGCAATTAGAAATGCCAGTTTGGAAATGGGAATTGATAACAATGGATTTTGTTACTAAATTACCCAAAACCAAAAAAGGAAATGATACAATCTGGGTGATTGTAGATAGGTTAACCAAGTCAGCTCATTTCCTACCAATGAAGGAAACAATTAGTATGGAACAATTAGCTAAATTGTATGTAAATGAAATTGTTTCTTTACATGGCATTCCTTTATCAATTGTTTCTGATAGGGATAGCCGATTTACCTCTCATTTTTGGTCAAGTTTCCAACAGGCAATGGGAACCAAGTTAAAATTGAGCACAGCTTATCATCCTCAAACGGATGGACAAAGTGAAAGGACAATTCAGACAATGGAAGACATGCTTAGAGCTTGTGTAATTGACTTCGGAGGTAATTGGGACGATCACTTACCTTTAATAGAATTTTCTTATAATAATAGTTATCACACAAGTATAAATGCTGCACCATTCGAAGCACTTTATGGACGAAAGTGCCGAACCCCAGTCTGTTGGGCAGAAATTGGGGAAAAGCAACTATCTGGACCTGAGATAGTGCAAGAGACAACCGACAAAATTATTCAAGTCAAGGAACGACTGAAAGCAGCACGTGATCGACAGAAGAGCTATACTGATAACCGACGCAAGCCATTGGAATTCCAAGTAGGAGATAAAGTATTATTGAAAGTCTCTCCTTGGAAAGGAGTAGTAAGATTTATCAAACGAGGGAAGTTAAGTCCCAGGTATGTTGGACCTTTTAAGATTATTAGAAGAATAGGATCGGTAGCATATCAGCTACAACTGCCAGAGGAAATGGCAGGAATACATGATGTGTTTCATGTATCAAATCTTAAAAAGTGTTTAGCTGATGAATCACTGATAGTACCTCTTAAGGATATAGAGGTAAATGAACAACTCAAATTTGTAGAAAGGCCTCTACAGATTGAAGACAGAAAAGTCAAGAATCTCAAGCACAAGAGACTAGTTCTAGTCAAAGTGAAGTGGGACTCCAAAAGAGGACCTGAGTACACATGGGAACTCGAGTCAGAAATGCAAAAGAAATATCCGCATTTGTTCCAGTAGAACTCGAGGACGAGCTCTAAAACAAGGTGGGGGAGAATGTAACAACCCTCGGTAAAACCAACACTCTCATAATATTTTCGACACCCTATTATATGTTAAAATACCCTTATATGTCTTGAAATACAACCCGTATGTGAAAACCGAGCTCGAAATAAGTTATAGTTTATAAAATAAATTAAAAACATAAAATATTAAGCTGAGGCGGGCCGCGTAGACCCACCCCATGCTTTTACGCGGGAGGTATCAAGGTTTGAAACGGACTCCTCTGATTTCTTTAGTTCAAGCGGGCCGCGTAAGCTTAAGCTTACATTGACGCGGGCCGCGAGAAATCATTAAACGCGGAGACATCCAGTGCTGACACGTGTCGACATCGTGGCGGACCTACACATCGAATCAGCTAAGCTATATGTTGACCAAGGTTGACGCGGGCCGCGTAACCCTGGCCTATGCTTTACGCGGGCCACCTGAGAGTCAATTTCAGCAACTATAAATAGAACGCATCAGTTTTCGTTTTCCGTCGCTCATTCTCAATTCTCAAATCACCATTTCTGTAGAAGAGGCATTATAGTCGGGTATTATACCCCTAATTAGCGAGGTTCTGCTCCGTTGTAAGTATTATAACCCCAGTTTCGTAATAGTTACGCTGCCCGATTGATTTAGGGTTCCGTAACAACTGTCGTGGTTCTGCCCGACGTAGTTGTTGGAATGCCGTCTTGGGGAGGGTATCATTAATATTTTCAAAGGGTTATGATACTAACCAATGTACATTTGTATAAATTATAGATTATATCCAGGAAACCCTTACGAGAAGCCTAAGATAGCAATGTGAGTTTATCCTCTTTTTGTAAATCTTTTTGGTAATGTTTTACCAAACCTGAAATGTTTTACTATGAAATTTAGCAGTGATTGAGTCTTTGTAGTTCTTCAATTACTGCCGGTATGTTAGGGTTTTGTATACAAAATGTACTACACTGTGAGTAGTAAGTCGAGGATGACAATACGTTACCATTGGACAATGAGTTAGCCAATGGGTAATATGACCCACAAGTCAGGGTTGACAGTACTAATGGAGTAATTGTGTAGACATAAACAATGTGATCGCTCTCAATACTGTTCACTGTGACTTTTTGTTGAAACTTGATTAAACTGGGATTCACTCACCAGTATTTCCGACTGACAAATGTTTTTAAAACACGTTTCAGGTAACCCAATGTGACAGCCAACTAATAAAAGCCAGCTGGAGAGCACTGAAGGCTTGAGATAATGTGGCTATAAAAGTTACCAAATAAACGATGTTTTAAAAATTCAATAAAATAGGGTTTGTCCCTATAAATGTATTGTAATAAGAAACTTGGGTTTTACCCATGGGATTATTAATATTAAATATGGTGGTTTTACTCTGATAAACATTTCCTAACTACGGTCCTGATGTAAATTTCGCTGCAAGATTAAATAACTGATACCACCGAAACTCTGAGATCGCGTCCGCCCGTTCCCGGGAATCAGGGATCGGGGGTTGCGACAGACGCTCCTCTAGTGTTGGGACGACCCTTTGTAAAAACTTACGAAGCTTTGAAAAACCGGAAGTTCAACAATCTACCTCTTCAATTAGGGGCATTTAAAAAGAGTGTCGATCTTGAGCGATCAATGAAATATCCATTCGGCAATAACGACCCCCTAATTGAAGATGAGCCAGAACCACCCGATAAGGTGGGTCTAGCCAAGGACCCTTATAAACGTGGCACACCACGGAGGCATTCCGCGGAACTATCCATAGTTTAGTTTAGATTAACCTTTATGTTTTCTAGTTTAGTTTTAATTTTCAGGAATAAAACACACTCGGGATGACGAAGGATAACAAGGGAAACTTGAACCAGCACACCATGCAAGAAAACAGGGCCATCCGACGAACTTTCTTCATTACAGCAGGTTCAGCACGGGCTGTATCCGCCCAACACGGCCCCGTGCTGCACAGTCTGCAAAAACGCCCAGTTCAGGTAAACTGGACACGGGCCGTGTTCACCCAACACGCCCCCGTGTCCAGGCTTCTGTTTCTTTTGTTCAACTTTTTGTTACTGGCACCTGAACACGGGGCCGTGCCCGGACAACACGGGGCCGTGTCCAGGCGCCCAGTAACACAAATTTCAGCTTTTTCACACCTTTTACACATTCAATCGACCTAAAAACTTATTTTTGGGACACGTTGAGGACAATGTGTTATTTAAGTGTGGGGGGATGCTAAAACCTTGAATCTTGCAAGTCCTAATAACAAGCCTTACACAAAACTCTATTGGAACCGCTAATCACCCCAAATTTTTTCAAAATTTTTTCAAAATTTTTTCATTTTTTTTTACTTGTCTAGGTTTAACTTGGGAATTTCAAATTCTAAAAAAATGTTATATTTTTACAAATTTACAACCGATAGCGTCGTGATAAAAAGAACCAACATAAGAAAATTATGAAACGGCATGACAAGTTTAATTAAAATTTGATTATATATACTTGATCACATAAAAACCCATTCCCACAAAAAGTGAGTTTTGAGCCTTTATTGAGCATACAAATATATATCTTTAAACTAAATGCTCATTTTTCGTTTCTTGTGTGAATAGCCGCTTGGTTCTTACAACTCTAGAACTTGCCACGACGATACATTCCCGGTCCTTACCAACTTAAACCCGAGTAAGTAAATGATGGAGGCATTAGGACTAACCCTTTTTATTTCTACACCATTATTTTTTTTACCACCTACCCAAAATCCCCCTAGTTAACCCCTTTGAGCCTAAACCTTTTCATTTCTTAACCCAAACCAAACACCCTTTCACCCACCAAAACCTTTTTATTTTTAACCCTTTGTTTTAGTAACAGGCTCAGTTTTTCGTATGACTTTCAAAAAAAAATGTTGATGATGAAGCAAAATAAATAAACAAGCAACTTCATCAAAAATAACTTTGTTTGAATTATGACTTCATCAAAATAAAAAAAATTGCAAAAATAAAAAGTCTTACGAAAAACCGATGTTTTTTACGCTTTTCGTCATTTTCTACTAACCACTAACCCAACCACCTACCTTTAACCCAAGCCTAACCCTTCACCCAAAAAGTACTCCTAATATTTACAAAGGTATATAGTTAAAAAGGAGGAGGATTGATTGCTTGGCAAGCCTATGGTAGGAGTAAGTTCCATGCCGCTCTCGAGTGATTCACTAAAATACATCTCCGGCCGAGTGTTGAGTGATCCCCCGTGAGGTATGTGAACTTGTATATAAATAGAATTTTAAAGAGGCATGTTATGCCCTAATAAGTAATTTATCTTATGAAAAGTTTTAAATAAATCATGACGAATAGGATTGTAAATAAATAAAAATAAAACTAAATAAAGAATCTTGGAAATCCCGACACTCTATGACAAGCCCAAAAACCTTCTCTTCTACCCATTCCATTTGGGAGTGTAAAGCCACATTATAAAGAGTTTTGCTTGAGGACAAGCAAAGATTCAAGTGTGGGGGTATTTGATGTGTGCAAAATGCAACATATAAATTACATCAATTGTGGCATAAAACTAACCCTTTTTTAGTACTAATGTTGGAAAAAGTGTGCTTTTGTCTTCCTTTTGTATTTTCAGGATTAAATGAGCTCAAATTAACAAAAGAAGCAAAAAGGCAGCTAAATCTAACATAAATACAAGAAAAGGAACAAATGTGGCATGCCCGGCCTCCCCGAAAGCATCTTCCCAAGCAAAACAAGAAAATAGAAGGTTGAACACGCCCCGTGTTCAGTGAACACGGGGGCGTGCCCAAGTGTCAGCATAAAAGACAAAGTTGTAGAAGCTTCAATCGCCCACCACGGGGCCGTGCTCAGCGGACACGGGGCCGTGGTCAACTATAAGATTCGCAGAATCCAGGCAAATCTTGATAGTATAGATATGCTTCTTCACACGGGGTCGTGCCCAGCGGACACGGGGCCATGGTCAACTAATGCAGACAAAAGCAATTAATGAAGACAGAGAAGAGAATGGACACGGGGCCGTGCCCAATGGACACGGGGCCGTGCCCGAGCTTCTGTTCAGCCTATAAATAGGAGTGCTTGGCTCAAGCTCAAACCATCCCTTGGCACACCACCTCTCTCACACTTCACCCACCACCCACCACCACCATAACACCATCATCCATTGTCCATCATAGAGTGTGTGAGTCGTCTCGGGATCCAAGATTGATCGTAAGAGTTCTTGACAATCAAGGCCATGTTTGCCTAAGTCTCTTACATCACTTGGTGAAGACAAGTGTCTAGTGTAATAATTTTTATTTTTAATCTTTTCGCACTTTTTACTTGGTTATGTATTAATGACTTTAATAACTAGTTTCTTATGTTGAAGGTGATTCTTCCTTATCGTTTGTCCGTGGTGTCTTGACATTATTTTACTGTCTATATAAAATAAAAGATTTTCACCATTCATATCTCCACGGTCTATATGGAGGTATGTTGGCTACCTGTTCGGGGGTTAAGGGAACGGTTTGGTAAGAGTCTTGCCTTGTTCAGTGTATAGATCCTGCAAGGACCTGGGTCAAATTTAGTAGGACATCCTTCAATACCCACCGGTATTGGATGGCGGGGGTCCAAACTCTTTGATCCCCTCATATGTAAGCTACTATTAATACTTTAACCCGGCTACTTAGGACTGTATCCCTGCTGACTCAGACTACTTAGCCGAGGGTAACGTCAACTCCAAAAGAGGGGCCTACCATAATATGCATTAATAACTTAATTAATTATCTTTCAATAATCCAACCCTTTAGGATTGTATCCTTGCTGACTCAAACTACTGGGTTGAGGGTAACGTCACCTTCAAAAGAGGGGCCTACTACAATAACTAAGACAATCTCTTAAAAAGTGCGGAAATAATCAAATGTTACACTAAACACGAGTCGGAGCCAAGTGATTCATCTTGTCTATCTGTTTTTCTTTTATTTTTATTTTTCAGCATTTTAGTTAGTTTTTATTTTTCTAGTCTAAAACATTTTTCTAAACTTTTGATTTGATTAGACGTTGAGGATAAACCGGTACTAAAAGCTCTTGTGTCCTTGGACGACCTCGGTATCTTGCCAACACTATACTACGCTCACGATGGGTGCACTTGCCCATATGTGTGTTTAGTGTTAGTAAATATCGTGTTTTATAAATTTAAAACTTGGCTAAAAAGTGTTAAAAAAAGGCTTAATATATACATTAAAAACTAATAACACTCACGCACGTCAGTTACAAATGATTATTCATTTGGCAACACAGCTCTTCTGGGTCAAGGAGAGTCTGGCAGCAGTAAGGATCAGAGTTATGATCATTTTATTGACATAACTGCTGGAGGAAATTTCAACTCTGATCCTCACTCATCCAACTTTGCTTTCACAGCAAATGGAGAAAGCCAGAACTCTGATAATTTGTGCTTTGAACTCAATGATTTACAGCACTTTGATCCCACTGACTTAGAAGAAATGGACATTTTGCATCAATTGGCTTTGCATAGTGTGAGAACAAGCAAATTTTATAAAAGAACAGGGAGAAAATTCCCAGGGTTACATGGGAATTTAAAAGTGGGGTTGGATAAGTCAAAAATTAAGTGTTATAAGTGCAGTAGGCTAGGTCATTTTGCTAGGGAATGCAGGAGTCAAACCACTGGTCCAATTATAACTCATCCCAGCTCAAACCCTAGACCACAACACCAAAGAACTGTGCACTATGCCCAATATACCCCTGCAACCCATGTTAACACTGCTCACTATGCTCCAACCCCTGTGCTTGTGCATTATGTTCAAACCACTGTTCCACAAATTCAGTATGTTCAAGCCCCTGTCCCTCAGGCACAAGTGCAACCTGTTGCACCTCAACAAGCTGCTCCAACAGTGGTTCAACCAGATCAGCAAAGTTTTTTCACCTAAGGCTTTGTTGACTGGAGCAGTGTGCCTGATGAGCTTGGTGATGAAAATTTTGCACTCTATGCTTCTAATGATACTTTTAATGATGAATTTTGTCTGATGGCATTAGAGTCAATACCAGAAGGGGTATGAGCTGAAGGAGAACAGCTAAGTGCTGAAACAGTGGATGAAGTGGCTGAAGCAGTGGTTACTGCAGTTGCTGGTGAACTACTGCTGGAAGAAAATTCAGAAACCCTGATTGAACCACTGTTTGACCCCTGGTCCAAAGAAGACAAAGAAGAAAAAGAAGAGAAGAAGGAAGGAAGGTGAGAAAGAAAAGAGAGCTTATGAAGAAAGTGATCATCAATGTGATTGTGCCATGATGGCTGCTGCCAAGGTATCACCTCAGGTTCTTGAAAATCTGTGTTCAGACAAATGCATTATTGCATTTGCTAGCATTAAAGAGGTGAATGAAAACCTTAGGGATAAAGTCTTAACTGATGAGGTCAAATTTGAAAAGTCTTTAAAAGAACTTAAAAACAAATTGGCTGAAAAAGACAAAGAAATCTGCAGTCTAAAAGAATAGCAAAGCATAACCAAGAACCAACTCCAAACTATGGTAGAAAAATATCAAGTTTGCAAAAAGGAGTTGGAATCCACCCAAATCACTTGTGAAAGATGGGTGGAATCTTGCAAAGGTTATGAGGTCATGTTAGAAAAACAGCTTGAAAGCAATGTAAAATTTGGCATAGGATTTAGAAAATATGATGAAATTGAAAACACTGCTGCTAAACAAGCCGGTTCAGTTGAAATAACACCAACCAACAAGAATGGCCAAGAAGTTAAGATAACTGACAAACTTGGTAACAAAATCACTCTGAAAAGATCTGTGGGGTCCTCAATCTTTGAGGAAATTGAGAAATACCAATTTAAACCCACATGGTCTAATGAGTGTGACATTCTTGAAAATTTTAAACCAATGGACTTCACAACCACTGATGGTGTAAAAGCTCCAAAAGCAAAAGTCATTCCTCTCAAAGACATCCCAACAGCAGTTAAAAACTCTGTTGCAAATGAGTCTGAAAAGAGAAAGAAAAGAGAAAAGATCAAAAACCTGTTTTGTGATTTTTGTGAAAAGAAGAATCATCTAACAAAAGACTGTTTTCATCTAAAAGCATATGATCTGAACAAAACAAGTGAAATTGTTCCTTCTGAGAGCTGCACCATCTGTGGTAAATCAAACCACAAAACTCAAGAATGTGTGTATCTCAAAAACTTTGATGTAAAAAAGAATGAGTACACTGCAAAAACATCCTTGAGTTCATCAAATTCATCTGTCAAGTTCACCAAGAACCAACCACTTTTTGTGCCAGTCCAAACAGCTGTTACAAAACAGCTGAACCAAACATCTGTCAAAAAAGATGTTCAGGTGACTAATGCACCCCCTGCCAATCAATACAGAAGAGGTAAGGGACAACCACCATACCAAAGGATCCCACATGTTTATGAGGCTTACAAAAGGTCCTCTAAACCAAGAGTGAACAAGCATCCTTTTGGTTATCAGCAGATCATTGGGCAAGACCCCCAACAGTGGTTAGAGAAAAACAGTCCCAAAACTGTCCTAATCCCTGACCTAACCACTGCCCATCCATCTGAACTTAACCTAAACACTGTTGAGACCCCATCCAAAGCCATATTGGCTTTGGAGACCCTAATGAACTAATTCTTTACTACATGTGCAGGGAGCTTCTGCATGCTTAGATAGTCTTTGGTATGTAGATAGTGGAGGCTCCAGGCACATGACAGGATGTAGAGCCTTTCTCAAAGATTTCAAAATTCATAGAGAGGGTGATATATCCTTTGGCAATAATAGTAAAGGGAAGGTTCTGGGGTCTGGTACTGTGCAGTCTGGTAAAGTTAAGTTTGAAAATGTCAATCTAATAGACAATCTAAAATTCAACCTCCTGAGTGTCTCTTAAATGAGTGATAAGGGCTATGGCTCTTTCTTCACAAAGGATTGTTGTAGGATTGTTGGACCAGAAATGGTTGAAAAGATTGAAGCAATAATAAAAAATGAAAAAACTCAACTTGTTGCTCAAAGAAGTGGCAATGTTTATGTTGTTGATATGTCAAAAGAGAGCCCCAAGACTGATGCATGTCTATTCTCAGCTGCCTCAAACAAAGAGACAAAATTATGGCACAGGAGATTGGGGCACACAAATCTCAAGACAATCACTGCTATTTCAAAACAGGGGTTAGTAAGAGGTTTACCTCAAAAACTGTTCACCTGTCCTGAGCATTGTGTTTCCTGCCTAAAAGGAAAACAACATAAAAGCTCATACAAATTAATTAAAGAGTCCAAAACAACCAAATGTTTGCAAATGCTTCATATGGATTTGTTTGGCCCAGTTAAAGTCATGAGTCTAAAGAAAAAGAGATATTGTTTGGTTATTGTTGATGACTTTTCTAGGTTTACATGGACTTACTTTTTACACTCAAAAGATGAGACTGCAGGCATTCTGCGAGACTTTGTGAAACAGGTTGAAAAGCAGTTTGACTTGCCAGTAAAAATCTTCAGAAGTGACAATGGCACAGAGTTCAGAAATAAGGAGTTAGATGATTTCTGTGTGTCAAAATGAATTGTAAGGCAGTACAGCATTCCAAGGACACCAGAACAAAATGGGGTTGTTGAGAGAAAGAACATGACTTTGATTGAGGTTGCCAGAACCATGCTTGCTGATTCAGCTTTGCCATTAACTTTTTGGGCAGAGGCAGTAAACACTGCTTGCTATGTCCAAAACAGAGTTTTAATCAACCCCAGGCATCAAAAGACTGCCTATGAACTGCTGTATAAAATAAAGCCATTGATATCATATTTCAAAGTTTTTGGCTGCCCATGCTTCATTTTAAACTTAAAAGATTCTATCTCTAAGTTTGCAGCCAAAATTGATTGTGGTTATCATTTGGGACACTCAACTACTGCTAAGGCCTACAAAGTGTTTAACACAAGGACCAAAACAGTGGAAGAGACTTTGAATGTAAAGTTCAATGAACTTTTATCAATGAAAATCCCAGCTAATCCTGCAGAATTGTTTGATCTTGATAAATTTACTTTTGAAAATACTGCTGTCAAGACTAACAGTGCAGGTCCATCAGAGGATTCATCATCAGACTATGGGTATGAAGTCATCATTCCTCAACAAAAGTCTGCCTCAATGGGAAGAGCAGCAGATGTTCAAAACAGCTGTCAAAGCTCAACCACTGCTGCCTCAACAGTTGTTAACCAAAGTAGCCCATTAACACCTGCTTCCACATCATCAAACACTGTTGATAAAAGTCCTCAAACAGTGGATCAAAGTTAGCATGTGTCCACACCATTACCTCCTATTCCACCACCTTTTGAAACCACTGTTGGATCATCAAAGTCACCAGCAGTGGTTAGCTCAGATGATTCACATCTGCAGCCTTCCCTACTTAATGCCATTATTCCATACCAAGGAGATCTTATCTTCTTGAAATCTCATCCACCTGACCAAATCATTGGTAACATCAATGAAAGGGTGCTCACAAGAAGTCAATCCCAAAACATTTGTCTTTATGCTGGTTTCCTATCTCTCCATCAGCCAGTCAAGTACCAAGAGGCACTAAAAGACAACAACTGGGTAGAAGCCATACAAGAGGAGCTCCAACAGTTTAGGAGACAACAAGTTTTGGAGCTTGTACCATTGCCAGAGGGTGTGAGTCCTATTGGCACAAAATGGGTCTTCAAAAATAAAACTGATGAAAGGGGTATTGTTGTCAAGAATAAAGCCAGGCTTGTGGTTCAAGGGTTCAGACAGGAAGAGGGCATTGACTATGATGAAACATTTGCCCCTGTAGCAAGACTTGAAGCTATCAGACTATTTCTGGCCTTTGCTGTCAACCACAACATC
This sequence comes from Helianthus tuberosus, assembly GCA_030545235.1. Classification (NCBI taxonomy): domain Eukaryota; kingdom Viridiplantae; phylum Streptophyta; class Magnoliopsida; order Asterales; family Asteraceae; genus Helianthus; species Helianthus tuberosus. The sequence goes on from CM060359.1 coordinate 181,355,030, forward strand.
AAGGTGTATCAAATGGATATCAAATGTGCATTCCTCCATAGTAAGATTCAAGAAGAGGTTTATGTTTGTCAACCTCCAGGCTTTGAGGATCCATTTAATCCAAATCATGTCTACAAGCTAAATAAAGCTTTGTATGGCCTGAAACAAGCACCAAGAGCCTGGTATGAAACTCTTTCCACTTTCCTACTATCCATTGGTTTCACAAGAGGTAAAATAGATAAAACATTGTTTTTTAAAATGGAGAGGAAAGGATTTAATGATTGTCCAGATTTATGTGGATGACATCATTTTTGGAAGCACATGTAACAAAATGTGTGAAGAGTTCAGGAAACTCATGACATCTGAGTTTGAAATGAGTGCAATGGGTGAACTCTAGTGATTTCTTGGTCTGCAAGTAATGCAACTGCAAAATGGCACTTTTATCCATCAAGGCAAATATGCAAAAGAACTTTTAAAGAAATTTGAGATGGATGATTGTAAGCCATGTAGTACACCCATTGCAACTAATAAAATTGTCATGTCTAATGAAAAGGATGATTTGGTTGATCAAACTCTATACAGAAGTATGATTGGGTCTTTATTGTACCTAACTGCATTTTGGCCAGACATCATGTTTGCAACATGTGTTTATGCAAGATCCCAATCAGCCCCTAGAAAGTCAAACTTAATTGCTGTAAAAAGGATATTCAGATACCTAAAATGTGCTCCCACACTTGGTATCTGGTATCCAGCTGATGGAAATATCAAGCTTTCAGGTTTCTCAGATAGTGACTTTGCTGGATGTGACAAGACAAGGAAGTCCATTTCAGGAGGGTGCCAATTCCTTGGCAGTTGCTTAGTGTCTTGGCAAAGCAAAAAGCAAGCAGCTGTTTCCACATCCACTGCTGAGGCAGAGTATATAGCTGCTGCAAGCTGTACAGCCCAACTGCTTTGGCTTCAAAATCAATTGCTGGATTTTGGTATCACTGCCCTAAATACACCCCTCATGTTGGACAGCCAGGCAGCAGAAAATATCATCAAAAATCCAGTCTCCCATTCAACCACTAAACACATAGATATCAGACATCACTTTGTGAGGGATTGCTATGAAAAATGTTTGATTTCTCTGCACCATGTAAAAACTAAGGATCAGCTGGCAGATGTGCTAACCAAAGCATTAGACACATCTACCTTTGAAAGCTTGATCTCTAGGATTGGCATGCTAAACATGGAATAACAAGCAAAATCTAGTTTTTCTATGAATAAAAGTATTAAAATGTTTTCAGAAAATAAAAAATCCATCCTTAAAAATAGCTAAAAATGAATTTTTCATTAAATCCTTAAATGTCTGCTATAACCACTGATTTGTTTAAACATCTGTTTCACCAAAAGCTGTCCACTGCTGAAAGTCAACCCCTGTTCTCTCATTTCCTTGGTAAGCACTGTTGTTCAAAATCAGTGTTTTTATCCACTGATATGCTATCCACTGATAGTTAAAATCACCCATTGTTTTCATTATTACCGTTACACCCACTGTTATTCCTTCATCAGTGGTTTCATAAAACAACTGCCCTCTATTATTTGTCAGGGGTTGGCACGTGGATAGTACATAGCGGTCAGATCTTTTGTAACCGCTGCCACGTCAGCATTCACTTTTTCCTTATAAAACCCTGATCAAAACCCCAAACAGGGTTTTACTGTCGAATCGAATTCAAAAAAATATTATTTTCTCAAAGCAGTTTCCATCTTCTTCTCTCAAATTCATCCTCGTCTTCTTCATCTTACAAACCACTCATGTCTTCTTTTCCAAAATCACCATCTTCGTCTTCTCAAAAAGACACTGAAACGGACCCCAAATCCATTGAACATAACTATCAGGGTCTACTCACAAAAACTGGTAACATCGATATCTACGATTCCATTATTGATACTATGTCAGCTTCAAAGTACAAAACTTTGTTAACCGCTGATGCTCCGATCTTCCTGGCTACCCAGAGAGAATTTTGGAAAAATGTCACCCTTGAACTTCAAGGTAAAACAGCCATAGCCATCAATTCCTCGATAAAGGGTAAACCAGTCAAAATCACACCACAATCCATTTCAGAAGTATTCGAACTCGATGATCAGCAAGGTAAATCCTCTTTTCCCAAAATTGAGTATAAAACTGATTTTCTTGAGAGGGGGTATGCTGAGGAAATGAAGAAAGATACCTTACAAAAAGGTAGTTTTCCTCCCGCAACAAGATTTGTATACCTTACAAAAAGGTAGTTTTCCTCTTGATGTGTGTTTCAAATAAAACAACTGCTTTTAATAAAATACCATTAAAAATACAATACCTGGGTTATGCTATTCTACAAAATGAAACTTTTAACTACTCCCAGGTGATCTTTAATGATTTGGTTAAAAATGTTGATAAAAAACCATTCCTACTATTTCCAAGATTTCTAAGTTTTTACTTTCAAAAGAAATTTGGGAAGGAGGATGCTCATTTGCTTCAACAAGGTGAATCTTTTCAAATAAACAACTTAACAGTTGAAACCTTTACAAGATTATCAACACCTTGCAAAATAAAAGCAGAGGTCCCTGAGCAAAATTTAGCAGCTACCACTGCTCCTCAGGTATCTGCTGCTGAGCCCACTGCTCAAGGTGATCACAGCAACAAAACAACTGCTGTGAAACCCACACCTAAAACCACCAGAAAACCACGACAAAAGAAAACTCAACCCCCCCCCCCAAACGCAAATCAAAGGCAACTCTGGAAGATAAGATACCAGAGCAACTGCCAGTGACAGTACAAAAGTCACAAGAAACCACTGCTGCTACTTCCTCACAGCAGATGGTAGAAATATCTCAACCCATGCCTCAAACTCCTCCTGCTTCTTCTAAAAAAGAACAGGTTGTACACATAGGGACACCACAATATGATGCTCTGGAATCACTCGAATCCATCATCCACAGCCCAATGCCCGAGGCAAATTCTCTTTCTACACCCAACCTCGCCTCCACAATTCCCCCATAAACAAAACTATTGTTGGATGCTCTTGATTTGAACCAGACACAAACCAGTCCTTCTCAATCACCTGTTCATGAGAATATGCCTCAACAAGTGACGGATGTATCAATCATTGCTAACCCACCAACAAGACCTGAGGAGGTTACACCCCTTGAGTTACAAGTAACTCTTGGTGGTAGTTCAAGTGAAGCAGCCACTACAAGTGCTGAACCCACTGGTTTTCATTTGGACAGTGGTTTCATCAATCAGACTTCCTTGAAGGCAATTCCTTCTCTGGGAACATTTGTGTATCCAGTTTTTAGTGGTTCACTAAAAAGTGTTTCTCAATTTGAAGGAAGAGGTCCCCAGTACCAAGACAAAGGGGCATCAGTGGATGACTTCTGGTATACACTTCCTGGGTCAACCACTGTTACAACCACTCCTAGTGGGAAATCAGATGATCCCATTAAGTTGGGTGATGGTTTAATGTACCAAGAATTGACGGCCAGAGTTGACAAACTGGATACTTCTGTTGCAGAAATTAAAGATATGCTGCAACAGTTGTTGAAAGTTCAAAAGGTACCACCCACTGCTGCTCCAGCTCAAGCACCTGCACCACAACCTACACCTGCTGCAAATGAGCTTTGAAATTTATTTCAACCACTACTCCATCATCAAAGAGAATTAGCTGATCAGCAACATGAGATACAAGTTCAAAAGATCAGAAATCTCATGGAAGCAAGGTTTAAAAACACCCAAGCAGATATCAAGGCAATAAAGGCCCATTTACTGAGTACCACTGGCACTGCTCCTCCCGCTATCATCTTTGTGGATGAACCTCCACCAGCTGATGCCAAAAAGGGGGAGAAAATAAAGCAGTGGAAGAAAAAGGGTTATGAGGATGGCTTATACATTGCACCAGACAATTCTAGCATGCTTGCAGACATACCCTTACCAGATGGTTCTAAAAAGATTGATGTTACCACAAATGCCATAGCTGATGCAAAAGATGATGTTAAAAGGATAAAGAAGCTAAGGATAAAGCCAGGTGGGAACAGGAGAAAAGAGATTTTATGGTGCTGAATGAGCAGGGTACTTCTGAGCCTAAGGATGATGAAAATCCTGAGCCAAAAAGAAAGCAGCCCACAAGAAATGTGAGGCAACCCAAAACCACACCTTCCAGAAAAACAAAACATGTTTCCAAACCCACTAAAGGCTTCAAAAATCAATCTCCCAAACCAGCAGTTGTTAAGACTTCTGTTGTATCAACAGTTGTTGATACCTCAGTGGTTTCAACAACTGCTAGCCAAACAACTGCCACCATTTCAACACACACCACTTTAACACACACCACAACCACTGCCTTACCACCACCACCAAAAATCACCTCACCATCAAAATCATCATCACTACCATCACCCCATGCTAAAAAGCAGAAGACATCAGAAGTTACAACATCTGTTGTAATGACAACAGTGGTTGAAACACCAGTTGTTTCAACAACTGTTAGTCAGCCACCTTCCACTACAATAACCACCACTCAAATCACCACCACTGAATCAACCAAAACATCATCAGCCTCTCCTCAACCAAAAAATGAGAAGGTGAATTCTGAAAGATGATGATTCTTCACCACCACCAACATCTTCACAACCTTTGTCACTTGTCAATATTCCAAACCCTGTTCCTCTCTCTTCAGCCCAAGTTCAACAACCAATCACTACTATCACTTCTGCAGGTGTCCAATATCCTCTAGAACTTATAGCAGTCAGAGAAGAGATCAAATCCTTCTACTTTGAGGATGATCCTGCTAAAAGGAGTTTGCCATCAGTTGAAGGATATCCCAGGCCTAACAACATTGAAGAATACTTGAAAGTTAAGGCTCAGCAAGCATAGGATATCTCTAAAAGAAACTCACAAGGAAAATCTGACAAAGAAATTCAAAGGCATTATCAATTTCTGCTCACACAAGTCAGATCTTTGGAGCAATTTGCAAAGAATGTATGTCAACAAATATCTGAAAGAGCAGATGAATCCTTGAGAAAAGACTACATTGAAAATATCATGGCTTATAAGAAATACAAGGGAGAAAAATACATGTATAAAGAATGGACCATTCCTGAGCTTGAAAGTAAAGCAACCAGGATCCAAGACATGATAAAAAACAAGGTTAAGCATACTCCTCCTGATTGGGCAAAATACAAGAAAAATGTACCTGATAAGATACTGGAGCTGAAGAGAATGAAAGAGGAATTAATCACTGCTGATTTTGGGTCAAGAAACCAAGTGATGAGGTGGAAAGAAGACAAAGTCAGGGCCACTTACAAAAAGTTGGAGGAACTAAGGAAGAAAAATTCAAAGATTCCACAAAAACCTGACTATCCTGAAGCAGAGGTTTCAATAAGACCACCAAAGCTACAAGTCAGGAAAGCCACTGCTCCACCTGGGGCTTTCATTTATCAAAGAAGAAGACAAAAAGAGATGGAAGCAGAAACACCAGAAGATATAGCTGCTAGTGATGATATTATAAAATCTGTCATTAAGCAGATGATGGTTGAAAATGTTGAACTTGCTCAAGCTCAAAGCACTGCTCAACCAGTCATCAACAGGCCACCTTCACCAAACTCCTCATCTAATAAAAATCTCCCAAGAAATCCAATGGACTCAAAAGTACTAAAGTGGAAAACTGATAAACTGACCCATGTACTGACTGTGATCAAGTCCAGTGGAGAAGTGAAGAAAATATCAAGGGAACAAGTACTAGGCCTAAGTGTTGAACATCTGCAGGATCTCCTTGATCTTCCACTGTGTAGGGATGAAGATGACACAGATGCCCTAGACTTTGAGTTGCAACTTAAAGGTCAGATAAGGGAACTGCTGATGAGGCAATAAAGTTCCAATAATGAAGGGTTTTGGCATCATCTGTTCCAGGGGGAGATTGTTGGGATTGAACCCTACCAGAGGAATAGTTGATTAAAGCCAAAACCGGATCAGAGCATTTGATCCAAAATAAGCAGATGTTATGTTTACATTTCTCTCCCCTTGAAAGTGGTTTCAACATCTGATGACCTCCATCCACTGATCCTTACAACAACTGCTGACTTACAACTGCTGATCAAGTCAAAGACTGATGAAGACTAAAGCCCTGTTGATCAATCTACTGCTATGGGTCAAGCACTGCTGAAGATATCAAGTACTGTTGGAGTCACAACAGTGGAAGGATAAAGCAGTAGTTTAGTTCTTCTTATGTAATGTATTGTAATAAGTAGTTAGCATAGCAGTGTTTGTATTAGATCAGTTGTTAGAGTTTGTTAGGAGGTTAGATGTCACTTTCATGGTGACGTCAGCAAAGATGCCACAGTGGTTTGTCCGTGCCTATAAATAGAACAGTACCCTGTACTGTTCTATTAGCTCTTCACCACTTTTCTTCCTGTACAAACAAACACTGTGAGCTCAGGCTGAGGGGGAGTTTGTTACATGCATTCATATTGTAATTGAATCTTGTAATAAATTCAAGCATTCGGTTCAATGTTAAACTTGTGTGTTAAAAGCATTTCTCCTGTTTGATTGTGTGCAAAGTTTAATTCCATCTTAATTCCGCTGCATTACTTGTTCATTTTCCATCTTAAATCAAACGTAAAACACAATCAATCCAAACTCAGATCCTAACAATAAGCCAACATCGCCACCATCCACAATAGACCACCAATGGAACAGTAAAAGAGACACCTGATAGCAGCGCTGGGAGGGAACCTGTGTGGGTGGAAGAGTCAACACAAACACAGAACCACTTTACAAGCCACACAAACATTACTAATTCCAAACAATATGCATATATATATATATATATATATATATATATATATATATATATATATATATATATATATATATATTATATACACAAACAAAAAATGGGGAAAGAAAAAAGAACCAATGAAGATGTTCCACGTGGCATTTGATACTATTCACAAGGTTTAAGAATTAATAGATTCTTAATCTTAATCTTAATCTTAATTAATATCATATGATTATTCAGTATCATCCTACTTTTTCTACTAAATGCCCGGTTTTGATTTCGCTAGCGATTTGTTTTCTTCCACTTAAACTGCTAGAAATAAACACAACACAACCTGCACAAGCCATTGATAACTAACATTGCCACCTTCAAGGCTCTAACTGTATATCATCTTCATGTAGGACTCATCAGGAGTATTTTATTGTTTATAACAACGGCATCAAAACTGGCGATACATTTCGGTTTTACCACTCAAATACCTGTTGGAAATTTAGTGAAAATGAGTTTTTCACTAAATATTTTGGACATCAATAATATTTATATATGTGTTGTATAAATAATTATTTATGGGTTTGAGTTCAAACTATGTCCAAATAGAGCTAAGATGAATAAGACATCGAAGCTTGAAGTTGTATGTTTGGAACAAACAGAGATGAATAAAATGGATTAGTTTTGTCAACTTGTCCCACATAGGTGGGATGACAAAACTCAAAGTGGTATATAAGGAGGAGTACTCCTTGTAATTGTTTCCTTAACGGCAAACACTAGTGGGGACCAAAGGGTGCGCCGCACCCGCACATATGCGCGCTAGTATGGATGGCGCATGACCAGGTGGCGTCCTGGTATGCGTAGTGGCATCCGTGTGGCGCATGACCGGGTGGCGTCCTGGTATGCGTAGTGGCATCTGTGTGGCGCATGACCGGGTGGCGTCCTGGTATGCGTAGTGGCATCCGTGTGATGCGCGACTCCATATGGCGTGGTGTAAGGTCCATGTAGCGTGATGCATGGACTGCCAACTCGGTTCAGGCGCGCACCCAGGTTTACAACAGTAATAGAAGTACTAGTTGGACAGTAGCCGTGATGCGAGTCCGCCTACGCGCATGCGCGACCAGGAAAACTGGTCAACAACTAGTGAGTTAATGTCTAAATGGTCTCAACTCATTTAATTCTGTCATGAATGAAAATGAGCGTTTCGAGTTGACCACTTTAATCCATTTGATTGAACCTTAATATTGTATATTACAATATTAAATATCTTGTTTAGTACAATATTAATGAGAAATTAAAACCTATTGATTACAAGGTTTAATATCTTGTTTAATTGTCTAACTTATGACAATATTGATTGGGTTTTAATTAGCTCTTTATGTGTATGACTATAAAAAGAATGAGGACTCATTCTAAAGATATGTGAGAGATACACAAAAGGAGGTTCTTTTGTTCCATGGAATTTTAGAGAGGAGCACTCTCTAAATTATACTTTTATCAACTTCATCTTTTTCCTATTTTATAAACACCAAATTATACCCGGTGTAATCTCGGGCGTGAGTGTCATCTCCGGCAGTACAACTACTGCTTCGGTTGTTGTATCCTGGAAACAAACCGTCTGAGAGGAGGCGCGAAATCTGTTTTAAGGGCCCCGTGTCAAACACGATCCTCAACCAAAACCGTCAACGATAGTTTGTTCATTCTTGCAGCGGAGGCTCGTACAAGATGGTGTCATTGAAGTTCTTCCAAAGACGCTGGCTTGAATCAAAATTGGTACAATGTATTTGTATTTTATTTATTTTTCATATAGTTTTGTAACCGGATTGTACTATCATATTTCCTACGAATAACGAGAGTCTCGTTATTATATATTTTGTAATATCTATTTATAAAAAGTGAACCTAGTTCCTACAATACCAACACCGCTCTATCTTCTGCCGCTGCTGTCTCTAGCTATCTGAGATCTTTCAATCAAGGGAGCAACAACACCACTGGCGGTGATAAGCGGGAGGTGTTTGGCAGTCTTATATTCAGTTCTCCTGCTGCGTCATTCTATGGCCAACCAGATGTTAACAGCTCACCGTTTTTGGATAACTTCCCCGATGTTGCACTTGGCGGCACATTTTGTAGCAAGGTGATTGGACGTGGTGTTTTAACCCCATACATTAAAGAATTTCAAGAACAAAAGGCGGTGGGATGTTGCGTGCACGCGTACTGTGCGGTCTATTTAGTCATGTCTTACACTCCATGAAATTAGTTAAAGTAGTTAATGTGGATTTTGTGTTGGGATTTGGCGGGAAAGAAAAGATAAACATTTAAGTGTATAATGGTGTTTTCTCTAGTTGCCTGAATTTATGTTTTGTGGAATGTATGTTTTTGAGTGTATATATCATATGGTTTACTAGTGGTTTTATGTCCTAAGATACAAGTGTTAACTTGTAGGTTCTTCCTTGTAAATGTTAAGAAAAACAAAATCGGGAAGCAAAACATAAGGGATGAGGACTTTTGGCATCGGAAAATTCCCACATTGGAAGCTTTGATGGCCAGAAGTATGACATTCCCTTGGGTATCTTGCCAAGTTTGCGGTATGTCGACTGAGTTCGTTAACCACATCCTGACCATTGAATGTTGGCAAGGTCAGTTTGGTGGCAGATATATGTTTGGGTTAAGACGTCTGCCCCAACTAGGAGCTTCTTGAAAGCTTGAATGGGTCAGGAGCGTCGAAACAGAGGAAAAGAATTGTGTATGGGGTATTCCTCAAAACATGTTGGAGAATTTGGCAACGCAGAAACGATAAAGTGTTCAAAGGAGTGGCTACTTTAGTTAGCAAGGTGGTGGAGGAAGTAAATGAAATATCGTATGCTTGGATCCAGCACATGTCAAAGATCATGAGTATTTAGTGGAGTGATTGGCGCAACTTTAATTTATCGTTTAATGTCATTGTTTTGTATTCTTTTTGCGATGTAACTCTGCTAGACTATGTTTTGTTCTTGCTATTCAGGTCTCCCTTCGACCGTGGGGTATGGTGGGGCTTGGGTTGGGTTGGGGCGGGGCATTTGCTGACACGTGGAATGGGAGCCCCCCCACCGCCTGGTTACGTGTCCGCGGGGTATGGCAGGGCGTGGGTTGGGCTTGGGTTGGGTGCACCGCGTGGCAGAGTATTCAAAAAAAAATTACAAAAAAATTATAAAAATCACACAATATTTATAAAAAAAACCTACAACTTCATTAAAATTTTAAAAATTACATAATACTAAAAATTACATAATCCTAAAAATTACAAAATCCTAAAAATTACAAAATAAAAAACCTGGAGTGTTAAATAAATTTCAAAAAGGTCGATCTTGTCGAACGCCTTTTTTTCCTTGCCTCGAAACTCTATGTTCGCCACGGCCACCCGGTCCTCGTGGCTTAAATCGCCCCCGGAACGGCTTCGTAGTAAGCCTTGAAACGCTCGAGCTTGGGCCGTAGCTCGCGCCATTTATGTTGGCACGCGTTGAGGTTGTGGCGGTCGTTACCGACGTCATGTCGGTAGGCTGCGAAAGCTTCCGGCCAATATTTTGTTTGGCCCGGTGGCCGCCCCTTGATAGCGTCAACGACGCTTGTGACGAGGGCAAGTTCTTCCTCGTGGGTCCAAGATGCCATAGCGGGTTCGTGGGATGTTGGGGTTGGGGTGACCGGTGGGGTATCGGGGGATAGCGGTGGGGTTTGGGATGGACCACGGTGGGGTTTGGGATGGACCACACGGTTGGGGTTTGGGGCTTTTTATAGGGGATGTTGGGGTTGGGGTGACCTGTTGGGGTGCCCGCTTGGCCAAGCCAACGGTTTGAAACTTTGAATTTTAAAATTCAAACTTTTCATATGGACCGCTATGACATGGCGGGGTGAGCAAATGGGAGTCTGCCAGCTAGGATGTCAAGACCGCCCCACGCCCGGCTTGAAACCCAAGCCCCAAGGGCCACGCCCAAACCCAAGCCCACCCGGGGTGGTGGCTTGGGCGTTTTCCCCCAACCCACGCCCAAACCCCCGCCCCATACCCCACGGTCTTAGCTCCTTGCTATTTGCTAAGTGGTTGTTTTGGCTGGATTAATAAATGTTTTCTTTGCTGTTTTTCTTTTACTTTTAAATGTTAACTTCTTTTTTTGAACGGCAAATTTTGATCACTGGAGTATTATCGTGCCACGAGCGGAATCATCCGATCATATTCATCTCTATTAGGCATAATGCCTATACACCAATTCAGGAGGAAACCCAATAATATGGGAAAAACCCACTTGTGGGAATCGAACCCAGAACCTATTGGTCTCAAAGTTTTATCCCACTAGGCTATAAAGCCATGGGCTCTGATGTCATACTCCATTGTAACTTTAATTACTACATTGTATTAGTTATTAATTATACATTCCAAAAATTCTAGGTACGTTATTGTGGTAAAATATATATTTACTTATTATATAATATTAGAGTTATCTAACCAAATATTCAACTATCCAGGGAAATTTGTTTATTTTAATTTACTAATTAAAACAACAAATATAAACAAGATTTTATTTCGTTTCGTTAAATGAAAGAAGAAATTGTTTGTGAAAGTACTAGGCTATCACCCGGGAACATCCCGGGTTAGGAGAATTTAGTTTTCGATAATAAAAGGGACACAAACAACATATTGAAAGTCGTTAGTATCTTCTTTCTCTTCTGACAATAATTTATTTGTTTCGTTTCATCAGTATCCTAAGTTTGTCTACATGTGTATTCATAGTTTTTGTGTAAAGCTTATTACGTTTTAATTGTTATTGAGATCTGAGTAAAAAGTTGTTTCGTAAACCCATAGAAAATGTTATATTGTTTGTTTTTTAATTATGTTATATTACTCTTTTGATAATTGTGATGAAATCTGTACACGATAGATCATAAGTTGATTAAATTGAAAGGAGAAAAAAATATTGATTAAAAAGGATAGATTTATTCATAGATATAAAAAAACATATAAAGATCACCCAGGAAAGAAAATTTAATTTACAATAAACAAAAGTACATAAATAACACTTTAAACCTCTAAAGTATCATCTTTCCCTTTTCCACCACAAATTTTTAGTTCGGTTTCATAAGTATCACAAATTTGTCTCCATATGTATGTAAAGTTTTCATGTAAAGCTAATTCTTTTTTAATTTATAATGAGATCTATGTATAAGAATGTTTTCGAAACCCATACACCATGGCGGATGAATAGCCAAAGGGGGCCTATTGCCCATAATTTTTTTGGAAAATTTACTTTATATTAATCGAACTATGTCAGAAACTTGTTTTATAATTGTTTTGAATTGAAAGTTGTAGTCATTAGGGTTGCGAAGAAACTTGTTTTATAATTGTTTTAAGAGTTAATTGCCCGGATAGTCCCTGTGGTTTGCAAGTTTTTCACCTTTAGTCCCCACCTTTTCAAAATAGCATGTTTACTCCCTATGGTTAGCTCACTTGTTACTCGTATAGTCCCTAGAGTGGATGGAGGTTAGTTTATTCAGTTAAATACGTATGAAATGACCGAAATACCCTCACTCTTAATTTAAAAATAAACTTGTATCCCTCCCTCCCTCTGTATTTCTTATCCACCATCTCACCTTCATCACTACCAAACCACCACCCTACTACCGCCAGCCACTACAGCCTTCACCTCCTTTCCTGATTCATCCCAAAGCAAACCCTACTCTTTTAAACCCCATATTAACAATAATCATTCAAGATAATTTGGAATTAGGTTGGGTTTTTTAATCAATAAAAAGTAACGAACAGAAAACATAAAGAACTTACCTCTATAAGCTCAGTTTAGTGTGACCGGAGCTCGAAATTTTCCGGCGAGTAGAGATAGAAGCAAAACAGAGAAGTTGAAGGTGGAATTTTTTTATTGTAGCAGGTTGGAACGACGTGTATGAGTCCTATTTATACTAATAGAGGGGCAGTTGATCCATAAGAGTCGTAAACGGAATTGTGATTTAAAGTGGGTTATGGATTATCATCCAATCGAGCTTAAAACAAAATGATATTCTAGATATAGGTTGGTATGCCACGGAGATAAGGATTAATGCAAGAAAAACGGACTTATATTGTGTAGAGGTGGATTCCGGTTTGCAGGAAACGGCGTCGGAAAATCCGGCCGGTTTATCAAAGATGAGAAGAGGTGGTGGTTGTACGGTAGTGATAGGAGTGGTGGTGGCCGGAGGTTATGGTGGGTGGTGGTCGGAGGTTTGTGGAAGGTGGTGATGAGAGGGTGTTGGGTGAAAGAAGGGTGGAGGAAATGGGTTTGCAGTTTAGTTTGGGTGGAGAAGGAGGGTTGGGTAGTGGTGGGGTGAGGTGAGGTGAGGTGGGCCCATACTATATTAATTAATTTTTTAAATAATGTATAAAGGGTAGTTATGGTATTTCATACAAAATTAACTGAGCTAACTAACTATCATCTAATACAGGGACTATCCGAGTAATAAGTGAGCAAACCACAGGGAGCACACATGCTATTTTGAAAACCTGGGGACTAAAGATGAAAAAATGGCAAATCACAGGGACTATCCGAGCAATTAACTCTTGTTTTAAATTGAAAGTTGTAGTCATTAGGGTTGCGAGTAGGATCAGAAAAAATTGGGCACGAACCAGAGGCAGAAACTTGACTCATTGAATGACCCACGACACAAAAAAAAACTTTTATTTATTATAACAGATTATTAGAACTTTAATAATGTTGTTTCCGTTATTTATTATAACCCTTAACATGTACCAAAAACTAAAAAACTATCATGAATTCTCTAAGGCTTTAACACTATCACCGTCACCAACCTTTGATAACAAAGTTTGCGGTTGTATTTATAGGCAATGCAATGGTTTGAAATAAACATATATGCTATTCAGATTATTCGAATACATGAATAATTAATTTATATATTTTACTTTGTAAACTTATTAAAATAATTAAATTATAAAAATGTTAGAAATATGGTCGAGAGTAGATTGGTTATTTTATCTCTAAAATGCAGGACAATCTATATAGCATACACCAAACCATATAAAGCTCGAGGGTAGTAAACACCAAGCAAAAAACAATGTGTGCCATAAAAAAGACACAAGATTGGGCTATGTTAACCTGGGTATTGATGTGGTTCCTAAGAAAAGAGGCGAGTCACTAACAACAAAGATCAAGAGTCGGGTGAGTCTTGACCATCCACGCATGTTTTAGTCTTTTAAATGGAGTCGAGCACATAATGATGCGGACAACAAAGTGATGCAAAAATGGTATTGCCCATGCTCGAATATCCTCTAATTGCTACTATTGTTGTCGAGCACATAATGATGCGGACAACAAAGTGATGCAAAAATGGTATTGCCCATGACCGAATATCCTTTAATTGCTACTATTGTTGTCGATCAACATAACTTTAACAGAACAACTATCAAACATTATACTTGCCTAAAAACTAAATAATTAAAATATTAACATATTTTAAGATTCCTTACTCTATATCAGAAAGTGGCTACCAAGTGGGCTAGCCCAACATTGGCGATAAAAATGATTTGATGTCCTATTGAAATTCAGACCAGCCAACTTTTTAAAACAAAATATTGCAGATGCAACCCGGGATTGGTAGCTATTGGGATCAACTTGTCATCTTGCTTCTCTTTTGTAGTTGCAATTGCAGCTTTGTAGGCTTCTTGTGCCTCTTTCATTTTCTTTATTTCCAGCTCATCCATGTAGGCTTCTTATGCCTTTTCCATTTTCTTTATTTCCAGCTCATCCATGTTATCATGCCATTGTAGGAAGACGCAAGACCTGCACATTCATTATCAAAAAGATTCATCGATGGATAGAAAATAAAGAATTCGATCTAAATTTTGTATACCATTAATAATGACTAAAATTGCAATGAATGAAAACCTTAGTGTATTTTATGCAATAGGCTTCATATTTGTAAAAAATAACGATTTGGTATAAACCACAAGGACTAAAACCGCAATTTACTCAAAAATAAAACATGATGACATTATAGAAAGTGTCAAGGTAATAGAATAAACAAATGATCATAGGAGAGGCAAACAATGAAGATCAAAATTTAAGCAATGTCTACAGTCCAGTTGCATCAGACTACTTTGATTTTTATTAGGTCACCATGGTACTTGCTTAAAAACTGGTTTTGCACAATAGCGAATTTCTAAAAAGCAACTGCAGTGTAAGTTAGGGTCGCATTTGCCTCATAATTTGAGTCTTATTCTTAGGTCTGAGCTGGTCAATTAGTTTACATACTGACTCTCTGAACAGCTCCCACTTAACCAATCCTACAGCAAGTTAGTTATTAAACTTGTGTTCTAGACAAGACCAATATACACCTTTGTATGCCTTGTAAGCCTAATTCCTTAATCTTTTCCGCCAGTGGCATAACAGGTTCAGTCACGATATAAATAACAACCTTTGTGGTTGACCCATCAGATATCTCGGTCTCAGTACTATGGAGAAACGACAATATATTTGGATGCCTGACCTGAAATTAAAAAAAAAGTTTTACAGGTTTGCTTAAACTAACAAAAAACAATTACAAGAGTAGCGATGAAAGTATTATCTGTGGATGTGTTAGGTTAAGAAGACACTGGTTTGATAAGTTTTGATAATACTCTTATGTGGTGTAACATGTGCACACAAGATCCACCTTACAACTTTCACTTTTCCACTAAACTCCTAAATAATCAACAAATATCACAAAATTATATATACTCAAAAGAAACCAAAAGTTAAATTTTGCACATTTCCTTGAGTGTATATACTTAAAAGATTCATCATCACACAAGCGTACCCGGATCGTTTTCGTACGCGAATTGGATCGGACGAACCAAAACGAAAATCGTGCCATGACCAGCGAATTATGTGACTATGGTCTGTATTGCTACCTTGAAAAAATCCATCAGCAGTTTAAGGATTATTGAAACTCTGTTCTTGTGGCAATTTAGACGGTTATAAACACTTGAGCACACATTGGGGAGCTTTTTATGATTTTATCCATTCGATCTGTTTTACCCGTTTCTTTTTGACCAAGTATTTTTTACTTACCCACCCAAACCTAATCAAGGATGACCATTTGGTAGCGGGTATCGGTGCCGTACGGAAATGTTTTGAACCAACACCAGCCCCATAAAAAAATTGTAAAGATGATAAAATGAAAACAAACAAATACAACATAATAATACTAAATTGAAGTTATTGCATTTTATTAGAATACAGGGACTACTAAAAGCAATCACATAGCAAAAGAAGCAACTAACCTCAGGGTTCAAATCATTAACTTTTTCATCCAATAAACTTCGAAAATTTATAGGGGTCTAATAATTAGATGATGTTCATGATAACCATTAAAAATGAATAAATATAATCTAATCTAATTATGCATACAAATAGAGCATTTGTAAACTTCAAATAATCCGAATTTTTTAAGTAAACTTGCTAATGATACGATGAAACTTCACACATATTACTTGTTACCTTAAGTAGCTGTCGTTTGTCATCATTCATCAACACTCTATGCTTTTTCATCCTCTCACTAATAATCAATGGAATTTTACCAGCTTTAACTTCTGTACTCACAAAATAAGTATCACAAACCGTCACCAAAACTTTTTCGGCCCCTCGAATGTTATTTACATTAGTACTGGAACGTTTCTTTTATTAAAAGAAGCCCTCCGTAGATCGCCTCTTCCCTCTTGCCAGTTTAAATCGAGTTGTCGCCCACCATCACATGTCCCAAACCTATTGTCATTTAATAGATATGCAGAACATCAGTTACGATTAAAATAGCAACTCAAATCTAGATTTCAATTAACTTGAATGTATGTGTCGAACGATTGAACTAATTACCCATTTGAACTGCAATACAAACAGTAAGTCTGATCAGTTTGCGTGTACCAGCTTACATTATAGTTTTGACTTTGCAGCAGTGTTTTTGTGGAGTTGCTAGTTCCAATAAACTCTGAATGATGAAGTGAAGCTTATCTAAAATCAAATTCCAAAAGCATAGGAAATAATATAAATCACTACTAACACACAACAATGACTATTACGGAATTAAGTGGTAAACTATAAAATGGTATCTCTACATTAGTGCCCTAATCTCAATGTAGAGTAAAGCGAATATATACACATATCTATATCTACAAATTCACAGACACAAAATATACTTAAATCAAGATTGGAAGGTAAATTTGGCCTAGAGTTTCATTGCAGCAAACATATCATTAATAATAAACTTTTAACCAAAAAATTAATAAATAAAAAATGCAAATACCTGTACAAAAAAATTCCTCCACATGACATTTGTAATTAGAGGCTCCCTGAGGAGAATAAAGAAAAAAATAATAACATGAAACAGACAGACGAATTACTAATTAGTAGATAAAACAATATATGTTATTGAAAAAAATTAACCTGCGCCCAACAGGAGTGCGATCCATGAGGTGATCAGTGGGTGGTTCGGTGGCCAGTGCAAGTGCACCGAGAGTATCCATGATGAGGTTCACCCAAAGGAGCTACACGGAAATCAAAATATACAAAATTATAAATATTATTTTTTTCACAAAATTGACTCCATATTACAAGAGAGATACTTGCACTGCAGTTAACGGGACATCACCAGAGGAAACTGCAGCGACATCATTAATTACAAGTGCAGCCACATTCACAGTAAGCTGGAACTGGATAAATTACTGTATATTTGCATAAACAGATCTTCCCCACCTGACAACCTGTGATGTGATGGACAGAAACATATTGATCTTCGGTATATACGATTTGGTTTTGTTTTTAAAAATTATCGATCTAACCAGAAGTAAAAGATATAGCTAATCACCTTTAACACCGAGGCAAAATTATCGTCCAAAATGATGATGTCACTGCTCTCTTTTGCTACTTCAGTGCCTTGAATCCCCATCGCAAGACCAATATCAGCCTATAAGTTACAGAAAATATTAAAAATATGTAACAAACTGATTTTGAAATATGAAAAGCTGAAAACATATAGTAGTGAAGAGTTATAATTACCTCATATAAAGCAGGGGCGTCATTTGTTCCATCTACAGTAATAGCAACAACATGTCCTCTCTTCCTCAGTGCTTGCACCAGTATACTCTCTGTATGAGATCCAGCCTGGCCTAGCTTGTACGACCACGCCGATGAACAAAAACTTCTGAAGACCGTGGAAGCACAAAAAAAAGTACTTGATTATAAAACACAAGATCCAAA
Organism: Helianthus tuberosus; assembly: GCA_030545235.1. NCBI lineage: Eukaryota > Viridiplantae > Streptophyta > Magnoliopsida > Asterales > Asteraceae > Helianthus > Helianthus tuberosus. Next base: position 181,373,049 of record CM060359.1, read on the forward strand.
TTGGAAAACAACGGAAAATAATTTATACCTAATAGAAGAAGACAAACCAGGAACATCAAGTTCGTGAGTAGAAATACCAGGGGCTACTAAAACATTGAAACGACCGTCTCTAAAGCTCGATAGCATTTTCTCTCTGACATATATCGAGCCATGCCAACCGATCGACATCGCGCTTTCTTGGCATAAAAATTATACATTTAAGCCATTTGCGTGCACCTGAAAATAAATTAAAATAAATATAAATTTCGCTAGTGATATATTTATCAATACAACTATAGTAAAATCGAAAAAAGTTAATAGGATTTGGCAAGTCTGGCCCAAAAATGACCGGTCTTTATAAGCTTGATCCTAGATTGCTAGATGGACCGAGCTCGATCATTTTACTTGATAACTTCGTCATATCTTAAAGTATATTAGCCTAGGAGCATTTGTACATGTTGGTTACAGAAGCTTACTTTGAAAGTTCATCATAAAGGTGTGCAGAGTCTATTATTGATTCATACAAGTTCCTAAATGATTCTATCTAAAATATAGATTATCATTATGATTTTTATGATCATAGTTGACACGCTAACTAATATAAAGGGATTCATAAGTTCGGACAAAATAGGGTGCTGGTAAACGCAACCAGTACATCAATGCTAATATAATTTAACTTTTTAGTTATGAGTTTTCACCTGGCAATTATAACCAGATAGCTTTTATGATGTGTCTTGTACATGAATATAATTTATAATATATTCACAATAAAATTAGGGATGAGCATTTGGTACCGGTACCGAATTTCCCTTACTAAATTTTTTCGGTATCGGTACCCACTTTTTGGCATTTTCGGTACCGGAACTTTCGGTACGGTACCAGTAAAACACCAAATTTTACCTTCAAATACCAATACCGTACCGAACAGTTTTGGTACCGGTACCCAGATTTGACGAATTTCGGTACTGGTTCCACACTTATCCCTATATATGAATACCTTGCTCCAACTCCCTTGGTATATTCAGTAAGATCTACCTCTCATAAAGCCAAGATTGAAGGCATTAGTCTAATCTCGGCCCTCTTATAGTAAGTGTGACTAATCATTAATATGCTTTCAGATTTCAAGGAGTACGTACCTCTCTGCATCTATTCAAGTATAACTTTGGGTGCTTAATATAATCTTCAAACCTTAAGGAAGCCATCGCCCAGAGAAGATCATCACCATTAATAATTTTCTTCTTTTCCCTTGACACTTATCACTTGCCCTGCAACCAATTTTACATTACAAAAAAAAAAAAAAACCAATTAACATCACAAAATTGTTTGCCACAATGAATCAAACATAACACAGGTCTGAATTATACTCATTCGTTAGTGATAAAGGTTGTTTTAATATTGAAAAATGTTGCTAATAAATTTTCAAAGCTTTTATGTTTGTCACTACGTCTTGAAAGTGATTGATTGATTATTATATGTGATTTTGACTCGAACCTGTTCTAACCCAAACCAAAATAACTCCTTTTCGAATCGACCCATTCTGACCCGAAACAAAATAACCCAAACAAGCAAACATACATTCATAGCTTCCCATATTTTGCTGAACTTCATTTTATCCTTTTTCTTAGTTGTAGTCAAACACAAAGTTGTTGTGTTTTATTAATGAAAAAAATAAATAAATCACACCTCTTCGTCAACCTTGGTTCCCGTGACTGAAATTATATAAAAAAAGAATTAATAAATTATATAAGAAATGTGACTGTGAAAACACAAGTTCCCGACTGTAACTTTGATGTTCAAGTTACGTTCAAAACCTGTATAAATACGCCTCTAGACCACTTCACGATGCTATTGATGGATGGATGCTTTCTATTTGAGCCTAAAAAATATTGTAAAAAAATCGAGAAAAGACATACAACAGATAAATAATAGAGGATCAAAAAGTATATACATGCTAATGCATATGCAATACTTGAGTTGAATTATTCCTACAAATCATACATAAAACCAAACAAAAAAGAATATAATGAAGTCCACACAGGAAATTAGTGCACTAACTAATAAAACCATAAGTACTTGAGCAGAAACCATAAACAATAAAAGTCTAGGCATGTGATAGCATATTTTGTACAGAGACATCAGATGCACCCAATACATAAAATTAATTTGTTCAAGTTTAGATTTTGAACAAATTCCATCTACCTCAAACTTTAAGGCAAAACCCTAAAATCACCAGCTCCACCGTCGGCGAAGCAATTGTCATATGAAGCCAATGGTGGAGAATGTAGATGAGATCTATGTGAAACAATAAAAAGACTAAAATGACTAAAACACTGTGAATCGTAACTATAATCATACTGATAACAATCTGACATGAATTAGATTATAGATCGAAAAAACTTACCAAAACCACAAACCCTAGCTTCTCAAACCCCCAAACTTCCTTAAATCTCCACTGTTTCATGTTATAAAACCAGAAAACAATCAGAATCAAATGCTCAATCTCGTAAACACGTTCATCGAACGTATTACACGAACATATTTTTCGAATTAAGAGGTTGACGATGGAAGTATGATGAAGAATCAGGGCCGGCGTTGAAAATTGGTTAGGGTTGAGAGACTACGGAAGAAAAGAATGACAAGTTTCACAAATTAGGGTTTTTTAGTTCCTTATATACCCGGGTCAATCCTTGCGGATTTGGATACCATACGCGGATCCCGTGTGAAAACATAAGGTTTCTCACATTTTTCCCGCCAAAAATCCATTGTGGTTGCACCACCACTTGACACGTGTCCCACATTTTATTCATATCTATCTATTATACTAAAGCAAAATAAAGGTTGACCATTTGACCATGATGTGGCAATGGTCTTTGGCCAGATAATTGGAATTTGGGCGGCATTTTGCTTTTTACTCCTATATTCCTTCACACGCTTTCTCCAAAAGTCTTCCTCTGTCACACCCCGACTTTCCACGTGTCACCGGTGGGCCCGGTGGGCCCGGTGGGGAGTATCGTGACGTAGTTGATATCATCATAGTCAAACAACACAATATATATATGAATGCACAGCGGAAGCAAAAGATAAATATATTACATTCCGAATACAAAGTAATATCCAGTATTACAACGGAAAGTAAAGGATCCACATACGGATCTTAAAAATATAAACATTGTTCAATAGACTTTAGACGCCTAGAACTTGCAAGATTCCTTATTAACGTCCTGAGCCGCTTCCAGCCTATTACGTACTTGTACCTGTCACTTAGACTTTTGAAAATACGTCAGTTTTCACTGGTAAATACACTCAACCGACTCATTTGAAAAGAGTTTAAGAAAATTGGTTTAGGTGCACAAGGCACGAAATATTTTGACACTTTGATTAAAATGCACAGAGGCAATATTAACCTTTTATACTTGATTAAAACGCACAGAGGCAATATTAATCTTTTTATGCTTTGGGATAAACTATATCTCATGTTATCAGTTTTACATAACTTGCTCTACATACGGGGCCCGGATCTATGCCGGTTCATGATTAACCGACACACCACTATTCCCTTATTGGGAATCCCTTATTGGGCATAAATAATTAATTAGCATATAGCATCTGTCAGGTGTATGCCTACACCCCGTGCTTAAGTCGTGGCCATTGCAATTTAATGAGTCAAGGATATCCAGGACACGGTCGCATTAATCCCCAATGTTTCAGTCAAGCAATACGAATTAAAACAGGTTATTTGGATTTCCCGACTTATTGGTCTTTGAATCCCATACCTGACCATGCGGTATTTATATTACCGTATCCCAAGCCCGTAATAGGGAAAATAAGTTAAGAGTATTTACCTGAGCTAGCTCCTGTCTTAAATAGCAAGGTTTATAATAACTCAGCCGTATTCACTTAAGTAAGCGTAGGTACAATTTACCGGAAGGCTCTAGTCTGGAATGATGGTATAAATAACCAATTAGAATGCTAACGGGTCTTTAATTAAGCCTAAGCTTAGACCGGTTAGTCTTAAGGAAATATACGGTTCAAACGCATGATTAAGCGAAGACCGGAATAGAATATGATTTAGACCCGACAAGTTTGAAGACTTGTATAATATGGGTAAACTAAGCACCTTCTGGATTTTGAGATAAAACCGATAAGGTTTGACCCGTTTTGCTAATTTATGTAAACTTGTTACATAAACCGAACCGAACGCGTAATAAGCGTAACGGTTAACCATATGAGCCATTTACAGGTTTCCTAAGTTAATATGCTTCATATATGTTGTGACATCAGTAAGATGTCTTTTATTATGCCCGAAACGAATTTAAACACAAACTATGCCCCGTAGGTGTAGTTTGGTCATTTAAAAGGTTATAAAAGAGTTTAAGTATTTACCTGAGTTACAGGTCTGATGTAATCAGAAAAAATACTTATTTTACTAAGCTATAATAGTAGGGTAAATTATATATGTGAAATTTATCAATTATAACCAAACTATGCACCATAGGGGCATTTTGGTAATTTCACATAAGCCGTAAAGCTCAAAACTGAAGTCTGAGTTAAACAACTTTTTTCTTACTGTTAAAATATTATAATTTGCCCAAAATATCAGTAGGTATCAACCCTTGTATGTCTAAAATAGTTCTAGTGCATACTATGCGTTAAAAACGCTTAGAAAGGCGATTAGGAGCCGTTTCCGGGTTATATACATAAAGCTGATATTTTTATTATTCCAGAAGGCTTAAAATAATTTATTTATCATTTAAGATCAGTAGCAAAAGGTTTGGAGTCGTTTAGATATGTAAAACTCATTTTATAGCCCGTAAGGGCAAAACCAACAATTTCCGGATTAAGCCTACGACTCTAAGTTATGCTCAGCCTAAAATTAATTAAAAATCTTCAAAAATCCCAAAATAATATATTACATCAGTGGGTAATAAGTTTGATATCAAAAAGTAGGCTTAAGTAGGCTATACGCTAATTACGCCGTTTAATTAACATAAGGCCTTCAATTTACGCTAATGAGCATAACTCTCAATCTACACCTCCAACTGATATCAAATTTTGGTTACAAGTTTATATATTAGTATTTTACGGTTTCTACTCTTTTACTTTTCCAGAAATCACGTTTTATGGTAATAAGGGCATAATGGTCAACATATGAGCAATTAACGGAAACGCGTAAACGAATGGGTCAATCAATGAACCAACCACAGAGGGTTATGCTAACATGTAGCCTGGTCCTAAGGAAGCTCTAAGGCATTTCCAAATCATACTAAAGCGGGTCAGAACTGAAGTCAAAGCAAAAGTCAAAGCTTTGCGACTTTCGGTTTCGAACCGGATCTAATCAGGAAATTGTCGGGTTGAACATGCTTAGACATGTTCTTACATTGATTACTAAGCTATATCAATGACAAAACAGATTGTACGCCATCTAGATTGCTAATTATGCGTTTTATGCTTCTGTTGACTTTTTCGGATTAACTTTGACCCGACAAACGATCTTGTTAGAGTGTAATACAGAGGGTGCCCTTTTAAGGGTTTAATGCCCACATAAATACCAACTTATAACTACTCTTGATTCGACTAATCACTGGACCATTTGTGATTAATCTTAAAGTCAACCGTTAATTACGACGGTTTGACTTTTAAGCTAAAACTAGGCTAAAACTTAATCGAGGAAGGTCAAGGGTACTTACAAGGGTCCTATGCATGTGTAGGGATGTCTTGGATCTGCTCCTAAGCTCCAGAAATGCTCCACAAATGCAGATGAAGGTGGATGATCAAATGTTGCAACTAATGGTCTTATTTATAGTGTTTAGATCACCATAACTTGTTGACATCTAAGTCTATCAATGACCACAACTCTTCAACAAGTGTCCCTAAGTGTTTATGGGTTGTTTAGGGGGCTCTTGGAAGGGTTTAAGGGCAACACATGGCGTTTAGAAGGCTGAACAGGTGAAAAAAACGAGTTTCTGCATCTGGGAGGCTGAGGCGGCCCGCTTGAGGTGCTAAAGCGGGCCGCATGGGCCTTCTGATCAGCTTTTTTCATTTTTTAGTTTCCACATCTTGTCCCTTGGCTCTTCGGAAGGTCAACTAGCATTATTACTTGCAATTTGACCCCTTATTATTTACCTACAAGGGCTTTAGAACTTGTACCCACTTTTCTAAGTCCTTGGCCACTCGGTTATTACCCGAAAAGTCATAACTTTCAACGTTAACGCTTTTAACCCCTCGCATACGAATTTGATCATAACTTTCTCATACGATAACGAAACTTTATGAAATTTAAATCGTGCATTCTAGTGAGCATAATTAACCGTTACAAAGCTTCGGGTTTGTCAAAAGGTCATTCAGAGGTATAACTTAAACATGTTGACACATTTAACCCCTGTAGTTTGTAATCTCTCACTTTTAGCTTCGCATGATCCATGATTTATTCGTTTGATGTTATAAACATCATGTAGGGTTAATGTACAATATATTTATTCACGGTTGACATTTAGAACCCGTATTTACACATACTTTCCATGATTGTCAACTTTAGTCCTTTTATAACATTCTTTCACACGTTCAAACATTATGACACGTGTCAACACATTATAGGACGTGAATTTTCGAGGTGTTACATCCTCTCTCTTCAATCAATTCAACCTAAAATTACTAAGATCCTTTCCTTCTACATTTGAATTTCAACTAAAGAACCCTAACTTATCTCTGCTCTGCAGTCTTCTACATTTTCGACTTCGTGTATGGCGATTTCATCTACCTATTTCATCTTCTCAGCCATTCCATTGAGAAACCCTAATTTCAGTTTCATCTCTAACTCTTGATTATGTTCCGACGAAACCCTAACCATAGGCACCATCACGCTGCTGACAAAGAACTTGAACACTACGACTTTCATGGGTGGTGATTTCCAGATTTAGGATGACGGTTCATTTTTTGGCTTTTGCCAATCGTCTCTCGAATGACAGTTCTGTTGGCAAGAGAGAATGAAGGTTTTTGGGTTTCTATTGAACTTGAGGTAATAGTTACAGTACTTTTTTTCTAAATTATTTCACTAGGGTTTCAGATGTTTTGCTTATTCGATTGTAGAAGAATGTGTATTTGTAGTTTTTATTATTTCTCTTTTTGTCTAGGGTTGTTTGTTTTCGATGATGCAATCAATTTTGGATTTATAAGTTGTTCACACCATTGCAAGGTAATTCTCAGTTCCTCGATTGAATGTATATTTGTTTTACTGAGTAGGGTTCGCACGGAAAGTGTGTTTTTCCTAGAAAGTCTAGGAAGCGATCTGGTCCATCCGATTGGTGTGTTTAAGGGTTGTGATTAAATCAATGGCAATCTTGTAATATTTGAGTTTAATTAATTGATTGTTTTAAATGAGTAGGGGCAATTTTGTCAATGGCCGTGTTTTAAATCAATTAGATAACCGCCCAGTTCCTAAATTCAAGCGATTTTCCCCTCTCTCTCTCCAAACCCATCTTGGAAACCCCAATCCCTACCAAAAATAACTACAATCATGGAAGAAGATAACTTTAGAAACGATGGAGAGCACCGGATAAAATTAAAACACTTCTCCATCTCCACCATCTTCGAGTTCATCATCACCATTCAAATATTGTTCTTATCATCTCCGTTTTCTTGACGATGTGTTTTAACAGCAAGCAGATTCATACAGTTGTGTTTTAGCATTCAGATTCATATAGATGTGTTTTAACAGCAAACAGATTCATACAGTTGTGTTTTAACAGCAAGCAGATTCATACAGTTGTGTTTTAGCATTCAGATTCATACAGATGTGTTTTAACAGAAAACGGATTCATACAGTTGTGTTTTAGCATTCAGATTCATACAGATGTGTTTTAACAGCAAACAGATTCATACAGATGTGTTTTAACAGCAAGCAGATTCATACAGTTGTGTTTTAGCAAGCAGATTCATACAGATGTGTTTTAACAGCAAACAGATTCATACAATTGTGTTTTAACAGCAAGCAGATTCATACAGATGTGTTTTAACAGCAAGCAGATTCATACAATTGTGTTTTAGCATTCAGATTCATACAGTTGTGTTTTAGCATCCAGATTCATACATATGTGTTTTAACAGCAAGCAGATTCATACAGTTGTGTTTTAGCATTCAGATTCATACAGTTGTGTTTTAACAGCAAACAGATTCATACAGTTGTGTTTTAACAGCAAGCAGATTCATACACTTGTGTTTTAGCATTCAGATTCATACAGTTGTGTTTTAACAGCAATCAGATTCATACAGTTGTGTTTTAGGATTCAGATTCATACAGTTGTGTTTTAACAGCAATCAGATTCATACACTGTGTTTTACCATCTTTATATCGTGGGATCTATAAAAAAATTGACTTTAGCCCCGTAAACTGTTAAAACACAGCACCAAGAACATGCTGATAAATTCCAGTAATCTTCTGAACAATGGAATATGCGATGTAATGTGACATGGAATTTTAGTTAATGAACACATTGACTTCCAGATTTGAATTCGAAAATAATAAAAATTCCGAAAATCATGGAATTTTAGTTAATGAAGATACATTCCAAAAATAAAATTAAAATGTGAAATTACATGATAGCCCTTCTACTTAAAATCCCTCAATGACACATGTCCAATTCTTATTCCTTCCTAGACTTTCTAGGAAAAATAGACTTTCCACCCAACTCCTACTCTTGTTTTACTATACATCTTATCATGGAGTTATTATCTATGTTGCAATTTGCATAGGAAACACAGACTTTAAAATGTATATTGTTATCACTAATCTTATTTTTAATTAAAACAGTACGTATTTACTTTCTAAATGAATGTCATACTGATCTTTTAAATGGGTTAAATGACAATCTGTTTACAATTCCTTACCCTATTTATAACGTATTTGACTTATTTATCTAAGCCGGCGCGTCCGGGTTAGAGTTGATGTCATGAATAAAAAATGTAAATCATATTTGGGTTCGGGTTCGGGTTCAGGTTTGTCGGTTTAACACACTAACAGATCACCAATGATATAAGTCGAATATTAATGTTTAAAAGAATTTTTTTATGATTGTTTGATTGCTACTTGCTTCCAGAAGTGACGTTTTTTTTGGTGATTGTTTGATTGCTACTTGCTTCCCTAAGTTAGTTTTGATATTTTTTTTATGAATAGTATGTTAGCTGGTATATATACTTATGAATAGTATGTTACAGGTCAAGAATTTTCATCGGATGGATTTGTTGTTAAAAGCTCAAGGGGTAGAACAAGCAGAGCAATATTTCAACAGCCTTCCAGATGATGTCAATAAGCTCCAAGTTTACAGTGCTCTTTTGAATTGTTATGCAGCCACAAAATCAGTAGAAAAAGCCGAAGCTACTGCAGAGAAAATGAAGCAATCGCCTCCTTCAGCTAGACCATGGATTCTCATCTTCATCTTCAAGGTATTCGATTTAGAGTTCCGATTGGGATTATGACGGTGACTCGGTTTATACTTTATATTATGACAGTGATGAGTTTCGTTGTGTTGGGTTTAGTGTGAAATCATGGGGAACTTGCTCTGTTTGGTTCAAGTAGATCAATCTACTGATGCTATAAAGGAAAATTTTGGGAAGTTTGATGATGTTCTTGAGCCGGGCTGCATTGCGTGCCGTGGATATTTGAAAGTCGGCTTGCTAGACATCTTACTCTTAGGTTTCAGCAGTTGGATGTCAAGTGTGAGACCAAAACAAAGGTTTTTCTTTCTCTTTGAATGTTATGTTTGCCCCTTAATTATGTTCATGATATAATCTGTTTATCCATGTGAATTTATGTTGGCTGAACAGATATACTTGAGTGTCGAGCGGAAGCAATTGCTGAACAAGTATAAAATTGAGATCTCTGTTGAGGAGTAACTTCTACATCATTGCCTATACCGGTAAATCATCATGTTCTGGTCCCAAATATTGGCTTTATTTCAACATTAGTTTAGCTTTGAAATTGGTTTATTTTTAAAAATGGGTTGAGGGTTTAGGGTAATCGACCTACTGGTAAAGATCTCTTGGGCAATATGCATATGGTCTTAGTTGTCGTTATCTAATTAGTTGGCGTTATGTAATTATTTCTTAATTTTTTCCAATACGAATATGTTTTTTTCCTTTACGCAGTTGGGGTTTTTGTAGATTGGTACCAGGTCCCTCATTCGCCATGCTCGTGATGGTTACAATGTTTGCATCTTTGCATATGGTCCAACTGAATTTAATAAAAACGCATACAATGGTAAGAAATTTTCTCATTTCCGTTAATTAATCAATGTGTTACTCAGGCTATAAAAAAATACATAGATTTTGTCACGGTCTCTCGGAATAGAGGAAAGATACCAGTGAATATGACACATTGACATGTATGTTCAAATGGTTGAGATTTATAACAAATAAGTTTGAGATATACATGCTCCGTGAGGGCTTAAACAAAAAAAAAAACATTTTTTTTATCTTTGCACTAGATTTTGTGAGTTGATAGTGGTGGCTTGGTGGCGGTTCAACTCATTATCTTAGAAACACATCGATTTAGGTTATGTCTTTTATTTAACGGGTCAAACAAGCTAAGCTAGGTTAAATGGGTTAAATGCTTTGAAAATAATCTGAATGATATTCAAAAGATTCATAAAAATGGAACAACAGGCATGTGTTTCTAAGATAAATCAAATAGGTTAATTGCTTTGAAAATAATCAGCTAAGTACTTGGTTTTTATTTTTATTTTTATATTTTCATTACTAACTATTTACTATTTTCTTTATTAAATTTGTGTAAGGAAATCATTCTTTAAGCAATAATGTCGAGACTCTATATTTTTGCTTACAAACTCTGATAAGGAAGGTAATTTTATTCATTCTTGTGAAAGTATTCTTTTTATATCACTTCCAACTTTCATGGAAAATATTTATTTATATTGATTCGAATGTGGTGCATCTTATTTGTGTTACAATAAAATTTTGAAGAGTTGCATTTTAAAGCATTCTGTTAATTAACGTGATTCACTAAACGTGAGTATTCTACACTCTATATATGGGAGGAGTTTGTTTAATAGTTGGTGTTTTAACTTTTCATTGCAGATTGTATTGAAGACATTTCACAAATCATAAAGTCCTACCTTAAGTTAGAACCCCATGTATTGCTACAATCTCTTACACTATGTGCTCAGCTGATCAAGCTCTCTTCCAATGTGTAATATAACTATCCTCCTGCTCTAACCCTTTGCATCAGGACCATACAGTGGCATCTAAAAGAATCTTGATATAAAGGGACATTGATTCGCGAGTGATAGTGGTTATATATGTGTATGTAGCACTTTTTAAACTGAGGGACTCAGACTAAAAAGAGTTACGATCTAAGCTTAAGGGGTGTTGTGAAATGCAGGTAATTCATCACTCATTCTTGGTTTTATTAAAGTTTAAATTCATTTATCAGTTGAAATAAAAATTATTGTTAGATGTCTAATACATACGTCATCTATCATATGTCTATTAAAAAGTTAAAATGTAATTTGTATATTAAAAATCTAATAATGTCATCTGAGGAACCATGGGCGTTTAATCCTAAAGTTTTTTTTTTCCAATAGTGATTGCAATGATGCTTCTTTTAATGTAGCTATACGGCAACATGGGGAAAAGTCACTTCCTCCCATTTATATGAAGAATTCTATGATTTATGGATCGTTAGTGTCATCTTCATCTCTTAGGTCAAGTACTGTTCAGAGAATAACAAGCGGCTTATTCACTTTTCCACTTGTGAAGTATATGGGAAAACCATCGGTAGCTTTCTTCCCCAAGATAGCCCTCTACGACAGGTAAGGATACAGATATATTTAACTTTCAGTAGCTTTTTTTTCCATAAATCAGTTGAGTACTTGCTAAGTCTTTTTTGTTATTAACTACTTACAGGATCCTGCTTACTATATTCTCAAAGAAGACACATCCCCTTGCATTTTTGCTCAATCGAGAAACAACGATGGTCTTATGCATGTGCAAAACAGTTAATTGAGAGGTTCATCTATGGTGAGCATACTCTCTTTCGGCTCATTTAGTTATAACATCCCCTGTTGCATGCTCTCATTACTTTCATTTTCATTGCAGCCAAGGGTGCTGAGAATGGTTTTGAGAATGCTTTTATCGGTAATTTTAATATCATGCAGTACTTATATATATGCATATATAAAACGTAAAACATCTATCTCTTATACTAAAGCAAAATATTGTTGACTTTTTGACCTTTGATGTGGCAATGCTCTTTGGCCAGATAATTGTTTTTTTGGGCGGCATTTTCCTTTCTCTCATTTCTTATTCAATTTCACGAGCGCCTAATTCTCAGTCAATAGCTCTTTCCCTCATTCTCTCTTCTTTCCAAAATCACTTCAAAGAAACCCTAAAACCATTTGTCTGCCGTTCAAGCAACAAGGTCAGTTTTCTTTTGTCTTTTGGTTTACATGATTCTCCTATCTTAATGCTTTCATTATATTTAATTTTGTAAAAGAGAAACAAGAGAGAGATGGGGCAGATGAGAGACGCAGACGGGAGATGGTCATCTTCTCCGACGACTGGTGTCAGCGATAGGGCTTTCTTAGTAGCCAGCGACGGTGGTGGTTCCAAAGTGGTTGTTGTTGTTGTCATCGGTGGTCAGCAAAGGGTGAGATATGTCTTCCAACGGCTAGGGTTCCGCCATGAATCACTGGCGGCAACGAACATTGATTATTGACATAGTCCAGTCGATATCAATTTCATGCTCTGTGACTCTGAGTTTCCAATTGAAGGTACAATTTTAGTTGGTATAGTTTTTATTTTGGTTGTTGTTCTAATTTTACTTTTACAAACTAAACCGAATGGTAAAATAGTGTGATAAAAATCTTTGTGTTTGATTAAAATATAGAAAAAAAACTTGAGTTTGGCATAACTTTATCAGGAACAAAATGGCACTTTAGTTCCAAGAAGCTTGAAGAGATATTAGCAAAACTGATTCATTGGTGGTGAGAATTCGAAGTCTAATCGTCTAAACAAGATCCATTCCTGCAGTAGCCAGTGAAGTTATTGGCAAACTACCAAAGGTAATCAGTGAGATGAAATTAGAGATGACAAGTTGGAAAAGGTTGTCCTCTGTTGAGTTAGTCAAAAATTGTATTTGAATGTATGTTATATTTTTTTAAATGGATCTGTATTCTGTTTCTCACATGATTTCCCTTGCGTTTTACGAAATGTAGGAAAAAATGGTGGATGGAGATCAACTGAAACTGGACATATAATTGTTACTACAGTTGGAGGTAGAAATGGTCCCGAAGACGGTATTCTACAATCTCTTTTAAAGGAACCACTAAGTTTGTTGATGAATCTACTTTGGAAATCAGTGGAAGCATAATGAAGTTACTTTGGATTACTTTTCCTTTGGAATAAGATGTGAGTTGTTGTTTGAGGTTAGCCGACTTTTTAAATCCAATGATACTTATAGATTTGCGGCATTCTTATAGATTTGCTAGAGTCGGACTTTGATAATCCTATCACGTTATCACAAGTCTGTTTTGTTCTTACAGATCTTCTACAGTTGGACTTGATCTTATTGAAATCAGGTTAGTTACCGATAGAAGGATTTAGGTATTCATAGGTGATTTCTTTGATTTAACGATTTGTTTTTAACTAGATTTATTTATACTAATCTGATTTACTAAAATGTATTACATGTATAACCTCTTCAGATACCAAGATGTCGTTTTAAGATTTAGCGCCTTAAAAGGTATGCAACAAAAATCCTCCTTTACTTTCTATTATTATCACATCTATCTAATTTTTACTAATAAAATATGTTCATACTTCATACACTATTCAGGTTTTATCAAATGCATATGTAAGAAAAAACATTGAAGATGATTTTATTGAACGTATGTGGCTGATGGGGTTGCATTCACAGAAGGTTCAAGAAGAGTGGTAGATGATTCAGGGTTAAAACTTGGTAACTTTAACCTTTTTCTCTCTAAGCAAGATTGTTGTGTTGGCTAACGGGTCAAAGCTGGCTGAGTTGGCTTACGGATCAAAACGGGCGAGGTTTGTTAACCTGTCAAACTTATAGGTTGGGTTGACCGACGCCACACTTTTTGTTAAACATTTTCTACAAAATCAGTTATTCTTACATATCCTTCTATTTTTTTGCATTTTGTATGGATTTGTGTTTTTGTTATTGATAATTGGTTGAAGAACTAACTTATGATGAAAGAACGCGTAGGCTATGATGAAAGAAAGCGTAGGCATAATTATTAAGAGGTTAAATGCTTTGAATTTTAGGTCTTAAGAGACTAAATTATGGACTGTTAGCATTAGGTCATCTATATAATGGGATATTCGGTGTTCCTTTGTTGGTTATCATGCACAAGTCGCAAGTGTTCTTTAGCATTAGGTGTTTTTATGTGTTTGTAAATGGAAATTTGTTAAAAGATTAACATTAGCATCAGGTGTTACTAAATATGCAGCTTATTTTTATGTATTTTATTTTATTTTTATGTTTTATACGATTTCAATTGTCCAACCCGTGTACCACACGGATAAGATGGTGGGCCCGGTTGATTTTGACTAAAGCTTATAATATGGCCCGATTGACTTCTTGTTAAGTGGTATATTGCTAAGGATCTGCCAAACAATTTGTTGAAGCACATTACCTTAGAAAACGAGTATAATCCTATTACCAATAGCGGGGACTATATATTTGGATGTGTAATTTGTTTGATGTTTTAACTTTTTTAATCCCACTTTTTGTTTGGTTATTTACATATTTTATTTAGTTGAAGTTAGAATAGGGATTGCAAGTGTTGAAGATCTTTAAGGAGGAGTCTAGCAAGCAATGCATGTTAGACGATTTTAATTTCTATGAACATCGTCAACAGAGAATTCAAGAAAAGAAAACAACATTAGTTCAAGACACAGGTTTGGTCTATATGCCTAACCACTGCATTTATCCATATTTTTTAAGTAAAATTTATAAAATATTCACTTTTTATTTGTTTTTTTTTTCTATTCACTATTCAGATGTAGGAAGGAAAACCCAAGGAATGAATTAAAGTAGAGATTGAACCACCAAAATCATATGAAACTTCTCTAAGATCTGTGAAGGTAGCTACATCGAAAGTACATCGAAAAGTATTATTGCTAATGGTGTTACTAACGGTTGCTAAAGCTTTTTGGCTGAAAAGTATTATTGCTAATGGTGTTACTAACGGTTGTTAGGAAGTTGCAGTGCCCATCATGGGGTCTGAATAGCAGCAAGAAATAGTTGGCCTTAATAGCAGCAAGAAAGGACGAAGATCAATGTAATTGATATCCTGATGTTTGTAAGAGAGCATAACAGGTAATAGTTTATTTGTTTTGCACACTAATGCATTGATTGAGCTATCATTTTTTGTTGAAATTTGAGTTGAATGCTATAACAATTAGAATTGCTCTTTGCAATCTTACAAAAAATGATGCAGGTGGTTCTTAACAATAGAAAGATCAGGTGGAAGTAGTTTGCACATCTGTGCATTAATATTCTTCAAAGAAATAGGAGGTGTGAAAAGTGTGTTGCTTAGAAGTGTGACAACTATATAGATACGTCATACGGTGTAATATTTTTTGTTTTTATTTAATCTTTCATTATGTATCGAGATATAACATTTAAGCAATATTTAATTATACTGTTTGTTATTTTATATATTTTTGTCAGAATCATATATTTAAGGGTTAATGGATTTAAACACCCCCAACTATGGCCATTTGGCCGATGGCACTCTCAACTTTCACTTTGGCTCAGACCACTCTCAACTTAACACTTAGGTTGCTGTGTCACCCCGTCGTTAAATAAACACTAACTGGGTTAGTTCTTTTTGCTGACATGGCCAATATTTGCTAACGTGGCATGCTGATGGATCTAAATTTGCTGACGTGGCATGCTGATGGATCCAAAAATCTATAAAATGGGACTAACAAGACTCGAACCCGCGTCTGTATAGCCAAGAACCGATTAAATGCGCACTGGCCAATTGAGCTAACTATGATTTGATGATGTATTGTATTATGTGATATACATATATGGTGAAAGGTTATAAGATTTATTATAAATACAGCAACCCATTTATCATCATCATCCCCAACCAAGACCTAATACATTCTACACATTCAAATCATTAAAATCCAACGCTCTCAAAATCCACACACAGACTCCGGCGCCCCTCCCACTCCGGCGGACGCACAAACACCCCCAAATACCTCCACCCTCTCGATCTCCCTCCCCTGAAGAACCGGCGGCACACCGGCGAAGTTTTTGCGCAGCAGCGTCGCCGCTGCGGCGACGGTAATTAAGATGAAGACGACGGCATAGATTGTAGATGACGGTGAGGGTGGTTGATAGCAGCCAGCGACAGCTGTGGAGTCCGGCGACGGCCAGAAGCACCGGCGATGGTGGTGTTCATGGTTCCCGACAAGCTTTCTTTAGTTGATATTTGGTTATTACTTTTGAGTGAATTTTGTTGTTTAACTACTCTTTGGATTTGTTGTTCAAGTTGTTGAATTTTGTGA
The DNA here is from genome assembly GCA_030545235.1 of Helianthus tuberosus. Taxonomy (NCBI): domain Eukaryota; kingdom Viridiplantae; phylum Streptophyta; class Magnoliopsida; order Asterales; family Asteraceae; genus Helianthus; species Helianthus tuberosus. Next base: position 181,389,588 of record CM060359.1, read on the forward strand.
TTCAAGTTTCATCTCTCGGTCAATTGTTATTCGGGTGTAATTATGTACTCAGAGCTTGTTGATGTGGCTGACAACACATGTTTGTAATTAAGATGAAGACGACGACAGTAGATGACGGCGATGGTAATTAAGCTTTCCGGCCAGAAGCACCGGCGACATGGGTAATGTTTTTTTAATTTTCTTTTGTTTTTTTAATGATGATCATGGGTAATGTTCCACATCAGATCATGTATGACACGTCATACATGCCACATCAGCTTAAATTGCCACATATGCTCATTTTACTAACCTGGTTAGAGAATATTTAACGAGGGTGTGCCATGACAATCGATGTGTTAAGTTGGGAGTGGTCTGAGCCAAAGTGAAAGTTGAGAGTGCCATCGGCCAAATGGCCATAGTTGGGGGTGTTTAAATCCATTAACCCTATATTGAATTGTTTCCTGTGCTGACAGATCCAATGAAGCTTGCGCTATGTATGAGAAGCTGCAGTCTCACCCAAATGTGGGCATGAGCAATAAAGCGCGGCAGTTTGTGTTCAGCTTCCAAATGTCTTCAAAGTTTTTTTTTATTATTATAAGTTTATTACAAATTCAGCTAAATGATGTTTACAAATGTCTCCTTAAATTGAAATGGGATGGTAACTTACTGTATATTAGGCAACTTATATGTATATTTTAGAAATCTAATTTTAAGTTGATACACCATGAGTTTTCATATATTCAAGCGCAAAATATAGTGGTATGTTGTGATTTAGTTCCGACATGCTTCATAATGCTTTATGTTACCTTTTCATTCTAAAGTTTTGTTTGGTGCTTTAATATTTGGTGCATAAGGTATCTATCTGGCGACCCTTAGACGTGAAGCCTAAGTTTTGGAAAGACCTAGAACAAAAATGATGATCTACATGGGCTTCAATGCCAGTAGATATTATATGTTAGTGTTAAACCATCCGTGAAACTCGCGGGATCTTAGACTAGTATTATATATATATAGATATAGATTCACCTGTAAACTCAAAAGATGTGATAATAACTCATCAAAGTTTAAATGTTAAATTTTATTTATTTAATTAGGGTGCTGCTAAATGTACCCCCTTTTCTACTGAACGTACCCCCTCCTTCAACTTTCACATTAATATAATTCAAACCCTTTTGTTTTTCTTTCATTTTTTATCTTTAATTATTATTATTACTACTATTTGTTTTTAAAACGTTATTTTATTTAAAAAGAAACTTTTTTTAATTATTTGAAAAATAATCGTTTTCTTACGTTTTAAACTAAAGCGAATCATTTTAAATTTGAAATGGATTTTTTTGTTCATAGCGGCTTGAAGTGGGTATTTGAATTCAGTTTGTATAAACCAATGTTTTAAAAACCGGTTCAAACCGGCCGGTTGTACCGGTTGAACCATCTGGTAAAACCGGTTATACCGCCCAGTACACCCGGTTGAACTGTCCGATACACCCGGTTTAACCGTTTTTGAGTCAAATCCGATACGGTATAAAAATCAGATTTTAAAACATTGGTATAAACAGTGATACACAAAAATTTAAATGAAGCTTTAAAGCCAGCCAACTTAAATTACGTTTTATTTTCTTTTTACGTCTTATTACTTTTAATAAATAAAAGTTGTTAATTATGTTAAAAAATATTTTAATATAATAATAATAATACTAATAAAAATTGAATAGAAATAGAAAGATGAGAGAACAAAAATATGAAATAAATAAAAAAAAATATAAAAGCAACTGATTTTTTTCTCAAAAAAAAGTTCTGAAACTTTTTTATTGTATAAAAAATATACTTTTTATTTATTTTAATAACGTTTTACAGAAACATAATAAAATACTAGTAAGAGAAAGTGTCTTCGAAAGATAGAAACACAATAGTTTTCAAAAATAATATTTAAATTGTTTAGAGGTGTGAAATTTAACAACTTTTAAATTGTATTTTTAGAAAGAGGGTTTGATTAGTAAAAAAAGGGGTGCATTCAGCCAACCCCAATTACAGTCTTTTAAGAATTATCTTTGTTTTTTTTTCCACTCTACGTAAAGCTCGTGAAGTGTATAGGACACATAAACACCACCGTCAGATACCACCGTGAAATGACGTCACAAAAACTCCGTCACTACGGAATCGCTGCACCTATTGACGTCATCAACGAAGACCTTCTTCAAAACATCGTAGCTAGACTTCCGGCTACCTCCTTCGCCTCCGCCGCTTGCGTCAGCCGCTCATGGAACCTCGTTTGCGATCGCGTCCTTTCTCGTCCGAAGCTCGCCTCTGCATGTTCCATTAATCGTTCACTCGAGGTTACTTTTTCAAACCCTAACTTTTCTCATGAATCAGAAATTATACTCCAAATCGTAATATCCTACCAATTTTAGCCCTAATTTTGATCAGGATGCTGTGGAAGAGGTGGTGAATAAAGTACTATCGAAGCCGATTCGTCCTCACTTTGCCATTGCTTCTATTGGTGGCTATTATGGAGACGATCTCAGAGAGGCTCATCATCTCGTATGTTATTTCTACTTCAAAATTGATATATCATATATACAATTTTATAGTTATGGATAAGGTCATGTTGTGTAACACTAGTAATCAGTATATCGGTAATGTATGGAATAATAATAATACCAATAATAAGTTGCATATATTACACTTAGGGCTGCAAACGAACCAAACAAACACGAACAAGATCTTGTTCGTGTTTGTTTGTTAAGAAATATATGTGTTCGTAAACCGTTCACGTACACTTATCGAACGAGATTTTATGTTCGTGTTCGTTTGTTAAGGAAATGAACTTGTTCGTGTTCGTTTGTGTTTGTTTGTTAATTTTAGGAAACGAACGTTGATGAACACAAATGAGCACAAACTAATGTTACTGAACACAAATAGAAACAGACGAACACAAACAATCGTTCATGAACAGAATATATAATACACCAACACTTATTAGATATTTAATTTGTCGGAATTTTGAAGTATTTAAATAAATATAAAAACTAAAAACACTAATGAAGTATTGAACACAAACGAACACGTTACAGAACGTTCACGAACATAAACGAACGAACATGACCTCTGTTCATGTTTGTTCATTTAACTAAACAAACGAACACAAACGAACTTCCCGCCGAACGGTTCACGAACTGTTCGCCGAACGTTTGGTTCGTTTGCAGCCCTAATTACACTGGCTTCAGATATTTCACTAATGTATGAATGACTTGCAGATTACTGCAGCACTAGGTAGTAATGTTCCAGTCATTACTAATCATACCTACGGAATAATCGAAAGGAATGCAACTTCTCATAGATCCTATGAGGTTAATCTTAATTCTGTTATTTTGATTACTTGTTATTCTTTGGTGTTTGTTAAGAAAGTAACGAATCGAATTATCTGCTGCAGGTTGAGTGGTATTTTCAAGACCACGAGATTGATGCAATAATGCTGATTGTTGGATTTCTACCAGGGTTGAAACTCACAATAATCCCACTTTTGAAGCAAATTCAGGTAATAAATTTCGTCTTTCTTTATCTGTATATTGATTTTGTTGTTTTTTTTATAAGTTTGTGTATTCATGTATCAGGAACCAGAGGCTCTCATGATTGACGAATTCGTAACAGACATTAGGGAGTTCTCAACTTCGGTTTCTGGATGTAACTCCCCTGCTGCCATCATAGTGTTTGGTGTAAGTCATCCCTCATGTTATTTGGTCACATATTTTACTACTAACAGTAACCTTTATTGTTGCATTTCTAATGCTCACTGGAGTTTGTTTACAGGACCATTATTATTCATGCATGAGTGATGTTATAGAGAAATTAGGTTAGTGTTACTTCAAAAACATATCACTTTGTTTTGCTGACTTATATGAATTATATATATATATTTTTCATTATTTTAGATTATGCCATGTCACCAGAAACCGTCATTGTTGGTGATGCTTTATCTAAGTTCCGATATACCAATGATGCTCAATTTGGTATTTCTGTTGCTGTTGCCTTGGTATTTGCGGTGGATAGGAATAAACCTCCTGGTAATATCAAAATCCACACCAGTGGATAGGTAGAGGATCCTGTACATTAATCCAGAAGTGTGAGAAGTGTATTACAACACTATATAACACCATATAAACACCGTATAACACTATGTAACAAAATATAACACCATATAACACTATGTAACACTATATAACACTATATAACAAATATAACACTATATTTTGTATGATAGCATGTCTATGATAGATGTATAGTGTTATATGGTGTTATATGGTGTTACATAGTGATATACGGTGTTTATATGGTGTTATATATAGTATTATAATACACTTCTCACACTTCTGAATTAATGTACACTATCCCTACCCTATATATGGTGGATATATAGTTTTATGTTTTTATCATATCCTTATTGTTTTTTGAGTTAAGTTCCCGTAAAAATAAAATAAACGTACGAAACGTACGAATTGAAAGAAAAGTAAAAAAAGCTAAAAACTAAACCATAAAGCTAAACCCCATAGCTAAATGCTAACAAAATTACTCTACAAGACATTTTCCAAAATTACTCTACAGAAGTCAAAATTACTCTACTAGAGTAATTTGATAATTACCCTACATTTCCCAAAATTACTCTACAGATGCTTAAAATTACTCTACAGATGCTCAAAATTACTCTACAAGACACTTTTTGCTTTTTCCCCAGTAATTTTGAAGTTGCTGATAATTTACCAAAATGACACCGCCATTTTTTGCTTTTTCCCTCAATGCGTACGTTTCGTACGTTAATATTATTTTTATTTGATCCTTTACCTTGTTTTTTCCTTATTTTTCTTTCTCTGTTGATCTGATACCTTCAATATTTTTTATTTTTTATGTTGTTTTTTAATTATTATATGTTGCATTCAATTATGAGAAGTTCTTAATAATTTTCTTGCAGGTATAGGAGAAACTCAATTTCATGCAGTATTATCAAGTGGATTGTCGCCAGCAGGCCCCACATACACATCTGTTATTGAGAGAACTGGTTTTACGACTGATGTTGCTGCAAGAAGAGAAGGGTCGGTTGAGAATGTTAACGTTGAAACTATTATGAATCAAGTTGATGATGAAGTATTTTCTTTAGTTAACTCAAGCTATATCATTATAACTAATATATTGGGCAGATGGCATATGTTCATATTTCAAAAAATGGAACATAGTCTGGTCACATTTCTGCTTAGCAAATATTGTTCTCTCTTAAATTGTGGATCTAACATTCTAACCATAAGAAAATCTGATCATTAAGGATCAAACTTTTGAAATTCAAATTGATGTCACAGAAGACATGCGGTAGCTTGGACCATGTTGACTTTTCTCACCGACATCTTTGGCATGGTTTTATTATATAGTGAGATAATATTATATTCTTTAAGCTTTGAATAGAAAGATGACCAAATTATGTTACATTTTTTTTTTGCCCTTTGTCTTCTCTTTTTTCCATTGTTATCGACTTTTGATTGTTAATAAATAATGACAGGTAGGAGGTCGTGATAAGTTTTGGGATCTTTTCATTGGGGTAACAAAGAAAAGAGAATACTCCATTGCTCAAGGAAAGGTCGGATGTATGACGTCTCTTGCATTCCATCCCGTTCGCGGGTAAGATGCTATATTTTTTCTTGTTTCTTCATATCGTCTTTTTCTTTGAGCGATTACATATATCATCTTCATGTAGGCGTTCCCAGGGGTATTTTTGGGTTCATGGTGGCGGCCTAAGAACCGGCGACACATTCCGTTTATACTACTCAGATCCTACCACTGCTCTATCTTCTACTGCTGCTGTCTCCAGCCATCTGAGATCTTTCAACCAAGGGAGGAACAACACCACTGGCGGTGATAAACTGGAGGTGTTCGGCGGTCTTATATTCACTTGTCCTGATATATTTGACATGTTTGACCAACCAGACATTACCAGCTCGCCGTTTTTGGACAACTTTCCCGATGCGACTCTTGGCGGGAGTTTTTGTAGCAGTGTGATTGGACGTCGTGTTTTAACCAAGTTTGTTAAAGAATCTCAAGAACAAAAGGAGGTGCAATGTTCTATGCACGTTAACTGCAGTGTCTATTTGATCATGTCTTACACTCCTTCAAATTAATTAGAGAGTAGTTAATGTGGTTTTTGTGCTAGGATCTGGCGGCAGAAAATGTTTATCTTTGTAAAGTTGGTGATACTGTTGTTTTTAGTGTATTTTTGCTAGCTCTTTGTAAATGTCAACTTCAAATTTCATACTCATTCTAAATTGTATTAATTAGTAAAGTAATAGTAATTACACATTGTTAGATATCACACATTAATTAAACTGTTATAATTAGTACTTACACATTCGTAGATATTTATTTTACAAAAGTAAAATAGATATTTGATCATTATATAATATGCACCTACATGGGGACTTAATCGGGTACATGAGTTCTAGAAGATGTTAGATTTATGTTATAGATTAAGTTAATGGGATTATTATATAGTGTATATATATATTTGAGAAACTTGAGAAGCATTCTGTACCACACATTTTCCCTAAGCAAAAAAATGCAAAAAAAAAAAAAATGTAAAAAAAATGCAAATTTTTTTTTTTTTTTTTTAAATCGCAGCTTTTTCTTTAAGGATTTAATTTTTTATTTTTTTTTTAAATTTTGTTTTTTTTTTTTTGGATTTATACACATGTGTATATTGTTAATCTTCTAACTATACATATATGTATATTGTCAATTATACATATATGTATATACATGTTTAAAATTGAAAAATAAGTGTTATTTAGGGTTTAACATTAGTATTTAGGGTTTAGCATTAGGGTTTAGCATTAGCGTTTAGTAATAGTATTTAGGGTTTAGCATTAGGGTTTAGCTTTAACTTTTGGGTTTAGCTTTTATCTTTAGGGTTTGCATTAGGGTTTAGCATTAAGGGTTTAGCTTTAGGGTTTAGTTTTAGCTTTAGGGTTTAGAATTAGGGTTTAGCTTTAGGGTTTAGAATTAGGGTTTAGCTTTAGTGTTTATGGTATAAGGTTTAGGATTTATAACACATATTTTTTTCAATTTTAAACATGTATATACATATATGTATAATTGACAATATACATATATGTATAGTTAAAAGATTAACAATATACACATGTGTATAAATCCCAAAAAAAAGTTAAAAAAAAAATAATAAAAAATTTAATCCTTAAAGAAAAAGCTGCGATTTTTCCAAAAAAAAAATAAAAAAATTTTTGCATTTTTTTCACCTTTTTTTGCATTTTTTGCTTAGGGAAAATATGTGGTCCAGATTGCTTCTCAAGTTTCTCAAATAGGGTGGACTTCTCTTAGGATCCCTACCCTATATATATATATATATATATATATATGGATTAGGATCAAATACAAAGGCTCCTTATTGTAAGAAGGGAACAAAAACTCCTAAAAAAACCCACTACAAAAAAAAAAAAAACCCTTAAACATCCACCACCACCCAAAAACCTAAACCCCCACCCACCCCCTCCCCCATCACCACCCAAAAAAAAAAAAAAAAATTGCCGAGGAGGTGGGGGGTGGGGGTTTAGGTTTTTGGGTGGTGGTGGGGTGGGGGTGGGTGTTTAGTTTTTTTTTTTTTAAAGGGGGGGGGGGGGGGTTTAGGTTTTTTTTAGGTTTTTGGGGGGTGGGGGGGTTAGGTTTTTTTGGTGAGGTATAGTTTTTTTGTTTTGCCGTGGGGTGGGGGGGGGGGTTTAGGTTTTTGGGTGGTAGTGGGGTGGGGGGTTGGGGGTTTAGGTTTTTGGTTGGTGGTGGGGTGGGGGTGGGTGTTTAGGTTTTGGGTGGTGATGTAGTGGGTTTAATTTTAGGTTATTGGACACTTGTCACTCTATAAATCCTTTAAACACTTCTTACAATTAGGAGCCTTTGTAGAATAACTTGACCCATATATATATATAGGGGAAGTTCATTTGAGAATAAATTTAATGTGAGAACAAAAAAAAGAAAGAAAGGGCATAATGGTAAAACATTAAATAGTTTATAACTCCTCTCATTAATTATGTTATCTCTCATTAATAAAGCAAAAAAACATTTTATCATACACATTTCAAAATTTATCTTACATATATATTACACTTACCGAAATTTACCCTACGCATATCTAAATTTTCATACACATTTAAGAATTTATCATACACATACTAAAATTTATCCTACACATGTTGAAAATTATCCTTCACCCCAAATTATTTTATCTTGAAAGAGTATATTTAAAAGTGAGTTACAAGTTTTTAATTAGTTAGCTAATTAATTACAATTAAAATTTACCTATATGCCCTTATTAATAACATTAAATACGCATATTAAATGAAGTAAAATGTAGCATTTCTATTGGTTTAAACCTTGTTCTTTTTATGCTTACAAAAAAATTCTTCTCATTTGAACCCCCACTATATATATATATATATATATAGGGTGGGGTTCTAGAGTGAACACATGTGTATTTGCGAACTGAGTGAACAAATCCTGACCATTGATCTACACACGTGTATGGCCAGGATCTCATCATCAAATCGTAAAATACACTAGTGTATTTCAACACCAAATCCTGGCCATTGATCTACACACGTGTATGGCCAGGATTAGTTCACTTAGTTCACAAACCACACTAGTGTTCACTCTTGAACCTAATCCTATATATATATATATTTGTATTAGACCTAGTTTTGCCTTAGCCTTGTGTTCGCCTATAGGTTTTTTAGAGGAGTGTGTATGTACTTTCAAGGGGTAAGTAATATTTTTTCTTGTCTCTTTGCTCTTGTTTGTTGCTATTATAGTTTGCCTATAGATTTTTTGGAGTAGTGTATAGGTATTTTCAAGGGGGTTAGTGATACTTTTTCTTGTGTCTTTGCTCTTGTTTGGTTTCTGTTATAATTTATTATAATATGACGCTAAGATGGATGTGTGATCACGCAAGGATAAGTTTTCCGGGAAAAGTGGGGGTTGCATGTAATTGGACAAGATAAAGAAGGGACGGTTGAGATGGCTCGTGAGAATCATGCGAAGTGACAGATGTTGGCTTTGGCGAGAATCATGGAAACTCTCATAGTGGAGATGAGGAGGAGCTCAAAGCGACCCAAATTAAATTAACATGAGATTAGCGGATTAGGCAAGATTTGCTAGACCTACACCTCTTCGAGGACATAATCCGAGACATAAATTCTTGGAAACGTCGGATTAAGGATACAAACTTCTAGAGGTTATGGACTTTTAGTAAAGTATATAGATTTGTCTTAGATATGTCTCGGGGCCTTAGATTTTCCTGTACTTCTGTTTGTCCTAGCCTTAGCATTGCCTTAACGTTGTCTTAGCATTGCCAGACATCTAGACATATGCATCCATGAACTCAACAGAAAGTAAACATATGTAACGATGAATTCCAAATTAAATGACTCAAGAAACGATATTCCTAAGAGAATAAGTTAAATTTGAAAGTTTTCAAAGGCTATTTTATTTACCTTTTGTAAGTTGATGTGTCAGATGACTAGACGCATTTGTAAACGTGCGACTTTTGTCACTACATACGCTTCATACTTTCAAATATGTTTAAGGAGTTTAATCGTTTTGACTACTTATCTAGTCAATTTGTTTTTGATATATTTAAGATTAAGAAAATGATCCATATCAATCTATTATAAGTAAATAAATCAAACATGACATCTTTAAAATTGGCCAATGACTTAACTCTATAGAAGAATAGAAGCTTAGTTTCTAAAAACCATTAACACGTTAGACAGCCTCGCGTTCATCTTAAGGTTAAAAAAACGATTTTGGAACCGCAACCATAAAAAACCCAGAACCGGGTATTGAGGAACTAGTTATGGAATCGACCCTACATCGGGTTGTAACCCTATGCTTTGAAGCCGGTTCCAACCCAGTAATACCCCCACCCAACCGGTTAAAACCCGACAAAAAAAAAAAAAAAAAAAAAACCGAAACCAAACTAATCACTTACCTCTCCCATAACCCGGTTCCACAAGTATTATCTCGGTTTTACACAAAACATTCTAGCTAAACATCATCATAAACTACTAGATCCTCGTCATAACGTTCCTAGGTCAACAATCTTTGCAAGCGGTCAACGCTCAATCTGTGTGCCCCCAACAAACGAGTAATAAGAGGAAACGCGCATAGGAGGCTGTGAATGCATATATGTCGGCCCACCGTAAGGAGATGGAGTTGAACCATAGAGAGATGTTGGTGCAGTGTAAGGGTTGTGACCATGACTCCTATCAATATGGTTCGTAACGGTTGGTATGTCTAAACCATTTGTAAGAACTAGGTTCACGTTTTCAATAAAATATATTATAAAATATATAATAACGATACTCTCGTTATTTGTGGGAAATTATCCTAGTACAATACTGGTTACAAAAATTAAATAAACGAAAATAAAATACAATTTAATTGTACCAATCTTGATTCATGTCGACGTCTTTTGAAAAGCTTCAACCGCACCTTATGAACTGCAACAATGAACATACAAAAATATGAAGGTTTTAGTTGAGGATCGTGTTTGACACGGGGCCCTTAAAACAGATTCTGCGCCTCCTCTCAGACGGTCTGTTTCCAGGATACAACAACCAAAGCAGTAGTTGTACTGCCGGAGATGGCTCTCACGCCCGAGATTACACCGGGTATAATTTGGTGTTCTGGAAAAAGATGAAGTTGATAAAAGGATAATATAGAGAGTGCTCTTCTCTAAAATTTCAAGGAACAAAAGACCTCTTTTGTGTGTATATCTCTCATTTTTAGAATGAATCCTCATTCTATTTATAGGCATACACATCTAGAGCTAATTAAACCCAATTAATATTGTCATAATTTAGACAATTAAACAAGATCATAAACCTTGTAATGAATAGGGTTTAATTTCTCATTAATCTTGTACTAAACAAGATATTTAATATTGTACCAGACAATATTAAAGTTCAATCAAATGGATTAAAGTGGTCATTTTCATTCATGACTGAATTAAACGAGTTGAGACCATTGTTAACTCACTAGTGGTTGACCAGTTTTCCTGGTCGCGTGTGCGCGTAGGCGGACCCGCACCAAGGCTACTGTCCAACTGGTACTTCTATTACTGTTGTAAACCTACGCTCGCTAGAACCAATCCGCCAGTCCGCACGCCACGCTTCAAGGATCTCATGCCTCGCCATATGGATTCGCGCGCCACATGGATGCCACTACGCATAGCAGGACGCTACCTGGTCATGCGCCATCCATAAGCGTGTGCCACCTGCACTCTCCGCCTTAGCCAATGACGTGCGCCATGCGCCTGAGGAGCTCGCGCCGCATCGACATGCTACATTCCATGGCATCCGCCTACGCCACCCAAGGGTGCACCATAAGCGGACCCGCCATGTATCTGACCACGCGCTCATGGACAAAAAATACAAAGGCGGTGTGCGAAGTTCAAAGTGCACTACATAAGTCCTATAGCCCACGACACGCGAGCATATGTGCACGAGTAAGGGTGCTCCGCACCCTTTAGGGTCCCCATTAGTGTTTGCCTTTAAGGAAACAATATACAAAGAGTGCTCCTCCTAACCACTTTAAGTTTTGTCATCCCACCTATGTGGGACAAATTGACAAAACTAATCCATTTTATTCATCTTTGTTTGTTCCAAACATACAAATTCAAGCTTCGATATCTCATTCATCTTAGCTCTATTTGGACATAGTTTGAACACAAACCATAAATAATTATTTATACAACACATATACAAATATCATTGATGTCCAAAATACTTAGTGAAAAACTCATTTTCACTAAAATTTCCAACAATCCCCCACATGAATGGAGATCGATTAAAACACACAAAATTCCCCGATGAAAACTCGACAGTCGAGTATTGCAGGATAGGTAGGTGTAGCCTTTGAACCTCCCTTTGTGAAGCATACTTAGCCTATTAGGGTTTTGTAGACGTGATGTCCTTGAACAACCCCCATTTATGTAAACGACAATATACATTCACACAATACTTTCCCTAGCCGGGCCATCTCCTCATTTTTCGTCTCCAATAATGGTCATGGAGCACTTTCCTGGTTCTGCGGGAGCTCTAGGTTCCCACCTTATGTGCTTATGTGTTTTACGCTAGTTAAATGGTGTGTATATGATAATTATTTGTGTTGTTGACTAATGATGTCAAATGATGCGGGTGACGAATGATATTCTATTATACAGTTGTCGAGTGATGTTAAATCATGTAGTCGACAGGCATGGTTAAGTTACAATTGAGTTTTAGGACATTAATTGTTATGTCCTAGATACGGATCGGTTTGGTTAATCGTCCTATGAATTAAGATGCATTGTGGGTCGTCCTTTGGTGTTTAAGTGATCTGGTCCACATCGGAAAGAATTATTGTAGGATGATTACACTTGGATATGGGTGGAGTTTTAAGTCGTTTTGGGTGATGGGTTGGAATTGTTAAACTTTAAAATGATATTAGCGTATTTTAATAAACGGTGGTGGTTTTAAAATGATGGTGTTTTGGTTTTCAAATAAAGCATTTGGGATGTGTTTTAAATGCTTCAACAAAACTGCTAGAACTCATTCAGCGTAGCTGACTTTTGCATGTATGTTAGATTGTTTTGCAAGTGTGTGATTCGAGTCGATGTTGCTCTTGGCTAGCAGATGGGACTACTCATGGTATGGTGGAATGCATTCGATTTGTTAGAAACTAAATAACATTTTGAGTTTTTATTTAATCATGTTCTATTTTAATTAGAATTTCTGCTGCGTTTTTTTTTCTTCAGAAAAGGCTTATCTTCAAATAGTACACTATGATGTGACCCGACAGTAAGGTGTCCGGTTTGGGGGCCTTACAAATACGTACGCCTAATCAATAATGTTTAGCACTAATTACATACATTTAGTCTTAACGAGGATTTACATTAGTCTATATAAGTCTAGCAAGACACATATAAATGCATAGGCTTGCATTCGATAAATACTAGTTTTGTCATCTCACGTAACGGTATTAATATACGAAAGGAACGTTGGTGATAACCCGGTTAATTTCAATAATTAGAATTGTTCCAATATGTCTGGAACATTAAATTATTGGCATTATTATGTGACTTGGTGCCAATTTGTGTGAAAGCTTATAAACTGATAGATTATTGTTTTACTGCCCGGTTTTCGCATGTTAACTTTAATTTATTCACTAATAGGCATCCTTACACCCTAATTAAGATTAGATTATGTCTAATTATTTAATTAACAATGTCTAGATTATTGATTAGGATAATTGGCTTAAAACTCTTTAAAACAACTTAATTGAGCCGTAATCACCTCTAATAACTCCTAGTTTCCTTCCCAATCATCCCAGAATCCTCCAAGCCATTTGTGTCCAAGGGAACATCATGTGAGACCCCACCTCCACCCTTGTAGTCGTCCACACCATGCCCCACCCTTGTCTTGGCTTTGTTTAACTTGTGAATACAACATTGCATGCCCTTGGAAGTTGCATCTTCATGATGTGCTTGCATGGCCTTCCATAATTGACACATTTCTTTATATTTCATTTAAAACAACAAAAGAACCTCTTATACATCTCAAAACTCCCTCTCCTCACTGAAATATTCGGCTTTTCTTCAGAGTTCATTTGTGTTCTTTAATCCTGAATTTGGCAGATTCATATGCCCAACTTTGCAAGACCATATCTCACTCAGTTCTTCGTCTTTTTGAGTGATTCTTTTTCTGGAGTAAACTTTTATCTAATCCAAAACAATCCCCACCTATTTCACTCAATTCTACTGAGTATTCAACCTCCAAACTGCTCATAAAACACGACTGCCCAGAAACGAAACTGCTGTGATATCTGTTTTTAATTATGATCTTTTAAGGGGCTACACACTTCGAAATTCGAAGATTCTTTTTGCTCTCTCCTTGGACTTCATTTTTCTTTACAACCATGAAAATTTCCAGAACAAAAGGCCCGAAAAACTAAGCTCTCTCTCCTCAAGAACCTACGGCTCTAAGAACACCAAACCCATTTCCATTCTCTTTTACTAAAATCACACAGGGAAGCTTGGAATCAATATGTTTTGAGGTGTTATGGATGGCTAGGAGCAAAACATGGAGCTTACACCTCAAACCCCAAGTTAAAAACCTAAATAAATTCATGTTCATCTTCCCTAGCTTAGATCTTCCCTAGCTTAGTGATAGTGGTAATCTCTAATCCATTATTTTGTTAATTCATGTTTATCTGCAAGATGAATCACCTAATGAGATGTTTTGAAATGGTTTTCATAAACAAAGGATTTGATATATAAAATGGGTCTACAAAAATGGTTTCATATTGTAACACCCTAAAAACGGGTTTAGTAATTAAACCAAGTTAATTGTGATGAGCGGGTAAAATACCGTTAAGAGTAAAAGTTAACCCGGTAAACATTAGGATTTAATTAAATAAATCTAATGTTAAATAAGGAATGAACAAAAAAAATTTTAGTAAATAAAGTTTATAAAGGCTCGGGTTAGCGGGACTTGAAATAAAACGGGTTATAACCTCCCCGAACTTACTAGATTTACTTGGGGTTTTTAACCTAGTTAATAAGAAGTAATACTTGTGGAAATAAATGGGTTGTAACCCAATTAACTACTAATAAAACTACAAGGGCTGAATTATAGTTTCTAAATGTTGAAAATATATATGAAAAATAAAAATAAAACACACATACATGTGTGTGATGTGTCGTGAGTTAGAGGGAGAAAGAAGGGAAAACCCCTTACAACCTTTAAGCACAAAACCTAGAAATCAAGGGTGAAATCAAGTGAATTTTGATTGCATGTTGAAGGTTTTGGCTCTCTAACATCATCTAAACAAAGGTATGTGAACAATTTAGTGATTTGATTAAGTGTTCATACATGACTTGACATGGGTTTAGATGATATGATGAAATTGACGATGTTGTAATGTTCATAACCAACATACTTGCTTGTATGGATGAAATACATGAACAATTTTGTGATTTGAATAAGTGTTCATATATGACATGAAGTGGGTTATGATGATAGGATGAAATTGATGTTATAGTGATGTTAATGTGTGCATATAATCATCATATTTACCAGAAAATATGAGATACTTGACTAAACTAGATGTTTGGATGGAAGTCCATGTATGTGGTGAAATGGGTTTTTACATAGTATAACAACCCTAGAAAAACGCCTTATTATACCCGTATACACGTAACCGGACCCGACTAACCCTAATTTCATTAAAAATCAAATAAAATCCTGATTTTTGAGTTCTCGCGGGCCGCGATAGGGTTACCCCTGTGTCTTGCGGGGCGCGACAAGCTTTACTTGTCGGACACCCAATTGTGCCATGTGTCCCACTTCATGTCGAGGCTATGGTGCTGATCAGTCAAACCTAGCCATAGCTAGGTATGGCTCGCGGGGCGCGAAGGAAATGAGAATATGAAAATGAGAATTGATAACAATGGACTTTGTTACCAAATTACCCAAGACACGAAAAGGTAATGATACAATCTGGGTGATTATAGACAGATTAACCAAATCTGCTGATTTCTTACCAATGAAGGAAACTTTCAGTATGGAACAGTTAGCCAAGCTATATGTAAATGAAATAGTTTCATTATATGGAATTCCTTTATCTATTGTGTCTGACAGAGACAGCCGTTTTACTTCTCATTTTTGGACAAGTTTTCAAAAAGCAATGGGAACCAAATTAAATCTAATAACAGCTTATCATCCTCAAATGGACGGACAAAGCGAAAGGACAATTCAGACAATGGAAGATATGCTTAGAGCCTGTGTAATTGACTTTGGAGGAAACTGGGACGATCATTTACCATTAATAGAGTTTTCCTACAACAACAACTATCATACCAGCATCAATGCTTCACCATTTGAAGACCTCTATGGACGGAGATGCCGGACTCCAGTCTGTTGGGCAGAGATTGGAGAAAAGCAACTGTCAGGTCCAGAGATAGTACAAGAAACAACTGACAAAATTATTCAAGTCAAGGAAAGACTAAAAGCAGCACAAGATCGTCAAAAGAGTTATTCAGATAACAGACGAAAACCGTTGGAATTTCAAGTTGGAGACAAGGTACTATTAGAAGTTTCTCCATGGAAAGGAGTTGTCAGATTCATTAAACGAGGAAAACTAAGCCCAAGGTATGTTGGACCTTTTGAGATTATCAAACGAATAGGGCCAGTAGTGACGACGGGCCTAGTTGGTAGCCCAACATAATCCGTCTTGGACTTCTGTCGTTTGGGCCCGATTAATAAGTCCATTCCTAATGGTCTCTCATAAAAGGGGCATGGTAACATAAAATGAGCGGGAGATTGAGGAGGATCCAAGAAACCACAGGGCACATTAAATGCTTGACTGATGGAGAAGAGAAAGTTGCAGGAAAAGAGAAGTACATCGAGCTGGCCGCATTTAATAAGGCTTCTGATCCTGTCGTTGGGACTCAGACACATGCCTGAGTTCCCCAAAGATACCCGGAGACCGTTAGATCATCCAGTTATGGTTTCCAAGAGAGATAAGTCATTCCCTTTATATAAGGAAGGTAAAGAACTCAAAAAAGGGGACACAGAAGATTCACCCTCACTAAATGCTCTGTGATCTTATTTATACCGACAACCTCGGATAGCATTTACTCATTTATATTTACTCACACACCCTAGAATTCACACCAAGGAGAATATTTTGGCGACGATACTCATCGGAATAGGCTTCTCATTACCTCCGGCAAGTTTACTTATTCTCACGCCGGAGCTTGAGCATGGATTCCCCCCCCCCCCCCGGGGTCCTCCGTGATGAGGCTAACGGTTTTCTTTCTTGTAGGACGAAAGGACAGGAATCTTACAACGTCACGAGACTCTTTGACCGTCATCAGTGACTCGAGGGCTCGACATTGGTGCCATTCGTGGGGCCATCCGTCTGGTAATCCCACTCAAAACCTCAACGACATTGTAAGAAGTCGCTGTCTGCTAGAGACAACATGGCTACACCATCTCCCGGCTCCCAGACCATTAAAATGGTGCAAGGCACAAACGACGGCGGTTATAATAGAGGACATAACACACGAGGAAGAGAATGATAACAGAGTGGGAGCCTCGGATAAGAGAAGTACAATCACACCTGATTCCGTGGCCATGCACAAAGAAGAGCTTAAAAAATAGCTTGAAGACCTGGAGAGGCAAGAGAGACTGGAAAGTCTCAAGGCCAGGCTCTCCTTTGACACTCCATCAAGCAAAGAAGATGCTGGCCCACAGAACAAAGGTAACAACTCCGACTGTTTGGAGGCTTTCATGACGGCCCTGAGACAGATGACGTCACAAGAAAGGAAAGAGTTAATAAGAGGAAAGAGGCAGAAAGGGAAAGGAAAGTCAAGATGGCAGTGGGCTAGACCAGCCCTACCTGCCTCGAGATCTGGCTGAAATCTCAAAGTTCACCAAGAGGATAGCCGAGGCACCCATGCCTCAGAAGCTTAAGCTGCCGATGAATTTCGACAGATATGACAGGTAAGGAGATGGATGTCCCGACCCGGAGGGCCAACCCTGCGCCAAAACCCCAAGAAAAAGGTACTCCTTACCCCCGAAAGTCCACCTTCGATAAAATACAACATGACAGGGTGAAGCCAATGTATTCCCCCTATAGACCTCGGGGTAGGGGACATTCACCCTATTCCAACAGTTTCACCCCTCTCACCAAAACCCCAAGCGAGATATTGGCTACGGAAAGAGTTAAGAACTCTTTCCCTAAGCCTCCCCCAATTAAGCCGGGACCAAAATCCTAGCCAAACGAATATTGTGACTTCCATAAGGGTTATGTCCACAAGACCGACGATTACATGTACTTGAAGAGAGAGATAGAAGCGGCAATAAAAACGGGCAAACTGACACATTTGGTCAAAGAAATCAAGGAGGGAGGAGAAAGAAAAGTAAGGGACGCAAAAGGAGGGGAACCAGAGAGGGGATATGTTGATATGATCAGAAGGAGGGATGAATACGACCCTACCAGAAGTGTCAAGGCTAGAGTATTGGGCCCCCAGACTGCATGAGGGCTCCCATACTAATGCCACACCTAGAAGACCATGAGGTACAGAGGCTCCCCCTCAACATCTCAGCAGTCATAGCCGGTCATAAGGTGGCCCGGGTACATGTGGATGGAGGAAGTGGAGTAGAGGTAATCTATGAACATTGTTTCCTAAGGTTCGACAGAGATGTAAGAGACAGGTTGGAGGAAGACTCGATCCCCGTGGTAGGTTTCAATAACAGTATATCCCACCCCCTGGGGAAGATTAGGCTCCCATTTATGGTTGGGGTGGGAGACCGGGTCCGGACCATAACCCTCTGTAGGATCGTTGTACGACCTGAATGAGTCGATCAGAAGAGTTGTTTATCCGAATCAAAGGCGGAATCAATGACACGGATGCTCGATTCAACTATAATATCTCTTGTATTGATTATGAAAGTCTTACAGCACCTAGAGACGATTTGGCAGCACTTCGTTACCAAACACAAGAAGTAATTCCGTTCCAAATGACACAAGTGCTCCTCTATTTATAGTTGAGGTAATTTCGCTTGAATTGACCAAGGGCACTTTCAAGCGGAATTAACTTTGTTAATTTCGCTTGAACATGCTCTTGACAGTTTCAAGCGGAATTAGCTCCAAACCTATAAAAATCAGTTTCTAGCAACTTGCGCACTGGTTATCCTATCCTATCCTATTACATGACTCGATACAAGACGAAGTCAATAGACATAGTGCACTAACAGACTCCCCCTTGGATGTTGACGAAGTCTTCAGTGTCGAGTCTTTATCATGACACATCTTTAGTCTTGATCAGTCTTCATGCTCTATCCAAATTGTCTAACACTGTAAGCATCCATCAATCCTTCTTCTTTGATCAGCTTCTATCTTCGAATGTTGTACCAGGATCTGTCTCTGGCTCTAGCATTAACAGCTTCTTCAGGCTCCCCCTTTCGTCAAGCTTCCGTGCTTTAGGGATCAACACCTTGCTTTTCGGTTACAAGCTCCCCCTAGCTTTGAGCTCGTCTTCAGACTCCCCTTTAGCCTCAGCTGTCAGGATCGTAGTCTGGTACAATATCTGCAATCACTCATACATTCATAAGTAACAACATTTTTAACTTCAAATATCCAAAAATTGTAACCTGGTTCTTTCAAACTTTCTAAATCACTCACCCTATCAACAATCTTTACAGATTTGGCAGTATTAAGTATCCAAAATCGGAAACTGACTCATTTACTGATTTTAACAATAATAGCATCCAAATCCCTCACAGTTAATCATCCAAGTCCAAACTAATGACCTTGGAGATATCACAAACTATTTTTGATTTTTGATAAAAATTTCAAGTTTCAAATTAATGAACTTGTTTTATTTTCAGAAACACAATCAGCATACTCAGATTTTGAAACTCAGCACTCAGACATCGGTTGTCGAAAATAAAGTAGAATCAGAAATCTTTTTGTATTTTGTATTTTTTTTTTCTGAAACATAAAGCAATAAAGAAATATTTACAAACATATTTACAGACAATATTTTTGTTTGAGTTTGCGTTAGAGGATCATATCAGTTTTTGACAAGTCACAAGTACCGTTGAGCTTAGTTACACATTAAGAATTAAACAATTCACTTAGATTGTCGATATACTGGTCCTCTTAAATTTTCACACAAATTTCAACTGATTCAGGATACGAATTAGGTGTTTTAAGAACTTAAACTTATTCATGTGTCCCACCTCTTGAATATACTCCCGTATCCAAATCCCAATATTCAGTCTTACAGGTGAGTATACCTAGATGATATCTGTAAGGGGTTAAATTGCGAGGGCCGTGAGAGCTCAGGTCAGAACTTCCGTTCAGCAGAGAGATGACGGCTTCGACTTTAGGTGTGTTCCCTTTAGAGAATCTTTTCTTCAACAGCACATGATTAACATTTTTCAATGCTTCATCATTTTTTATGCTGAGGGCGATGCTATGTTTCAAGTAAGCAGAAAGTATTATACGTGGACTAGGCCATTGCTTCCTCAAAATCAGAAGTCCCGGGATAATACCCCAGATATCACTAAGCATAAAGACCTAGTATCTCAGAAAGAGGGGTCCTTCAAACAAGATTTCAGGGGTTACCTATATATCCAAGTAGTGTTCCCCACGAAATAAGCAAGTTTGAATTTATGTTTATATCCCGAAAAAGTTTACTAAATGTATAAAAACCTATCGGCATATCATCAGTGAGACCGTTTAACACTATAAAATCATTACATTTCTTTAGCATACTGTAACTGTCTACTGATGTACTATCATTTCCTCTTTTTACGCAAAAACTCAATTTTGAATTTTATCATGTTTTTTGCTTTTTCAAATTTTCTAATGTTTTTGTATTTTCTGACAACAATACTCCCCCTAAAATGCAAAATCATTTAAAAAAAATTTGACAAACCAATACTGATAGCTTTGTCTCGCCATCCATTTTCTGCTTCTCTTGCACTGATTTGCAGAAAATATATCATAATAAGCAACAATTACCCCCATGATTTACAACACACTGATATTTTACAGTTTGAAAACCGTTTTTCAATCTTGTGAAATTAATCATGTTTGTTCAGCCGTGAGGGTTTCGGCGTATTCAAGTAACATATTTTTGCAATTTTTTTTTTATTTTTGACAAATTTAAAAACAAACATATTTTTGGTTTTTCAAAATTTTCAATTTTTAGGGTTTTAGAAATATTGTTTATTTATGTACAGAAAACAAACAAACTCCCTGTTCAACCAAACCAGGGTCCAGCAGCCTCCTCTTCCCGTTATGCCAGGCTGCTCCGAATACTATCTTCACAATCTTCAGTTTTCTTCGGATGCACCTGCACATTCAGACTACTTAATTACTTGAACAATTTAACCCAGGTCTGTTTGACCTTAGGCATTTCAACACAATATGCATCATTCAATCTCGGAAAATCTTTATCATTCTGAATAAAGACTTTTTCATCTTTAAATTCAACTTTCTCATCTTTTACCGAAGTTACTTGTTTCTTAGCAGACCATGTTTGACCTTTCGGTGTACCTCTTTTGTAAAAATGTGACTCTTTTTGAACATTTTTATTTTGAACAACAACTTTAGGTTTCCAAAACTCTTGTGGTTTTGTAGCATCGCCAATAGTTTTCCAACTTTGTGTTGTTCTTAATCTCAGTGTGTGAGAATTCCAGGTCTGTATTGAATCGAACCTATTCGGGTTTGATTTCCAAGTTTGGTTCGAAACAAACTTGTTTGTGTTGTACCTCCAAGTTTGTTTTGAATCAAATCTAGTCGACCTTTGTTTCACATCCTCAGATTTTTGTTTCTCAACATCATCAGACTTCCTTTTGTCAACATCCACAGATTTCAGATTTGGACACTTTCGTGCAAGATGTCCAATTTGATCACATTTAAAACATGTTCTCTTGGACACATCTTTGACCTGTGGTTGTCGCTTTTTCTTTTGAGCAAAGAACTCTTCATTAGACTGACGCCTAAATTGAAGTTCTTTCTCTTCTTCAGAACTTGTTCCGTGAACAAAGTTCATCTTTGCATGATAATTTGGCGTTTCGTTTTTATTTCGATTTTGTTTCTTCTTATAACCCAACCCAGCCTTCATGTTTTTCTTCTTGTAACCAAGTTTGTTATAAAAAGTTTTGTGACCTTTACTAGCAAACTTTGAAATATCAGATTTCTCAATCTCAATCATTTTGAAAACTTTATCAACCTTTTCTGAAATCACATTCTGAATCGGGAATACAACATCTAAGAATAATTTGTCCGATCCAATCATGGTATAAACCAATCCTTTTGAATCTTCATTCATTTTTTTCTCGGATTTTGAGTTTTTCAAATATCTATCATGAAAATTACCTTCATTTTCATCCTGTGATTCAGATTTACCTGTATCAACTGACTCTTCTTTCAACACACTTTCAACGACATTACCTACCACCTCTGAATCACTAGAATCATCAGATTTGGAATAGGTCATGTCAATGTTATCTGGCAATTGATCTACCATGTTGAAAGCTTTTTCGACCTTTTCATCATCATAAAACACATACTTTTCCGGTGGTGGAACTTGATGAAACTCTGAGCCAATACCCTTCTTGTTTTGCTCAGACTCACCATCTTCCGGTTTTATATTGAAAATACGTTCAAGCACATATGACGACGCGTGATAACTTTTTAACTTGTTATTATCCTGTTCTAAATCAGCAATCTGACGCTTAACTTTAGCAACATCTTCAATGTAAGAATTAACAACTTGTTGCTTTATTTCATAATTTCGCTTATACGTATCAGTTGTTTCAGAACAATATTTCAATCTTGATTGAATAAGTTTCATTTCACTTTTTACTTTTTCATATGATTCTTTTATAATGTGATAAGCCAATTTTATTGAATCATATTCCTTTTTCATTTCTTGACAATCATTTTCTTTTTGAGAACATTCTTCTGTCATTTTCAAAACATTTTCTTTCAAAACTTCATTTTCTTTTTCTAATTGTCTACATTTTTCCGAAAGTTTTTCGTCATTATCTTTCAAAACCTTTTCGTTTTCTAACATTTCTTTGCATTTATTTTTGAAAACTTTTTCTATTTTTTTGAATTCAAGATCTCTTGTTCTGAACTTTTCATCTTTTTCAGTACAAGCACTGCACGTTTCCATGCGTTTCTTGCACTGTTCAACAATTTTGATTTGAGTTTCAAAATCAGAATTTACCTCAGTGATTGGCACTTCAGTGTTTTCTGCTGCATCTGTCTGATTTCCTTCAACACCAACCTCATCACCAGCATCACCAGCAACCTTTGAATTCTCATCCTTCACTTCAATCAAACTTTCAACTTTCTTCTCATCTTCTACAACCTGCTGTTCTTCAGTAACAGCTTTCTCAACTTCTTCATTCTCCTCAACTTTTTCTACCTTCACATTCTCAGCAATCTTCACATCTTCTTCTTTAACTTCGACTTGGATTTCCTCAGCTACCTTCTTCAAATCATTCACCAGATTCTCAATATTCTTCTTTATTCTTTCTTCATTCCTCTTCCTCAGATTTGTTGTCATCGCATCTCTGATGATTTTATCCAGCCTTTTTACATATGTTTTGTCTTTTGCAACATTTGAATAATATTCGCCGGATCGAGGAATTACTAGAAGAACATCATCGTGAACTATGTCACTTCTGGGAACAACTGTTTCACCTTCTCTGTTGACAAAACATTCTTGTTTTTTATCCCATCTTTTGTTTCGAACAACATTTTCATATTCTTCCTGCATCTTCTCCATTTTGCATCCAGCAATGAAAATTTCTCTCTCAGTTTTCTCTCTCAAAATCTCTTCTCGAATTTTCTCTTTTATCTCAGCAACAAGAACATAATGATCATGTTTGTGAAGAGTTTCTACATCTTCCTTTGTTCTAATTTTGAATCGATAATCAATACGATCTTCTTCTGGAAGAATTTCACTCCAGTCATATCCTTCATCATCATGGAAAACTGCACAAGCTCTTGACTTTTCTCTGGGTTTATCTTCAATCATTTTTGGCTCTTCTTTGCTTCGGTGGTAGATTGTCTTTCGGTAGTAATCATCATTGAAAGGACGTTCATTTCCTCCTACTGCAGAATTATTGCATTCTCTCTTGAAATGACCTTTTTGCTTGCATCTGAAGCAGGTCACTTTGGATTTATCAAAACCCAATTTAGTTGAAGCACCACCAAGAGATTGTTTCCCGGTAATCTCCATATATCTCTGAGCTCTACGAATGCAACTTGCCAAACACCAGCGAATGTCTATCAGCTCCATTTCTTCTGGATCAATCTGGTCGTAGTCTTCTTTGGTCAATTCAGAGTTTTCTATTTTGCCTGCAACTAGACCTTCATATGATTCCAGAACTGATGCAAGAAAACTCATTTACTGTTTAGCTGCATTGATACTCATAGATGGAGAATTTTTCAGTTTAAGAGCAATGTTGCAAAGAATTTCTTCAGAATCTTCAGGACTTGCTTTTGAAGATGAATGATATCCAGAATTGTAGCTTGATGAGGTTGTTTGTGGTTCTTTCATCTTCTCACCACTGAATGCTGTCTTTGGTGAACTATCAGCTTTCACCGAAGGTAAATTGCCTTTGTAATACAGACCAACATTCTGATGATGTGACGAACTGCTCATCTTGCTTTGCTTTTGTAACTCAAGGTCACGACTCTCAATTTTTTCTAACAAAACATCAAGAGAAATTGAGTCATATAAGACATCATTTTTCAAGATAAACACAAACGTTTGCCACTGATCAGCTCGTGGTAACGCTTCAATTACTTTGTCAATTATTTCTTCTCTTGTTTTCACAATTCCAAACCTTTCAAGTTCAATTTTTAGATGACAAAAGCGTTCAATCATTTGTCTAACAGTCTCTCCTTTCAAACTATCGAACAAATCAAATTCCTTTTTTAATAACGCAATTTTGTTTTTCTTGATTTGTTTACCCCCCTCATCTTTCACCCGTAAAGCTTCCCAAACAGATTTTGAAGACCCATCATGAATTAACAATGAAAAAATATCATCTCAAATCGATTGTTGAATCAAAGCGATCATTTTCTGCTCATATGAAAATCTTCGTTTGTCTTCTTCTGTAAAACTTTTGAGCGGGATTTCTTCTCCTTTGTCATCAGTAGGTTTATCATAGCCAAACTCCAAGCAAAACCAACTTTCATGTGCATACGCTTTAGTCCAGTTGATAAACCTTTCTTTCCACCAAACATAATCCTCAATATTATCAAGCTTAGGTGGTTTCGAATAGGTTCCATAAAAGTTATCATGTTTAATGTTGTCTTTAATTGATTTTGTTATCGCTTTGGGTGTAACATCTGAAGCTTCCAACGTATCTGAGGTAAACGCGTTGTAGAAAGTATTGTAAAATTCTTCAGCCATGATAAAAATTCTTGAATCAATGTACCTGGAGCAAACAGTCAAACAAACACAATCAGTTTTAACAATCTTAAACAACTTGAAACAGACTGACACTCGGTTGACGTGAAATGATCTTGACGCAAAAAATTCACTTTCAAACGGAATAGTAATTTCAAGCGGAATCACTTCTTCAAGCGAGATTAGGTTTCAAACGAAATAGCAGCTTTCAAACGGAATCCCTAGATGACACTTCAAACGAAATCAGCAATTCAAACGGAATTCCACTTTCAAGCGGAATCAGGACTTTCAAATGAAATCTTCAAGCGAAATTACACTTTGAAGCGGAATTAACTGAACTTTTCAAGCGAAATAGCACTTTGAAGCGGAATTAACACACTATCTCAAGCGGAATACCACTTTGAAATGAAATCACCTGATTTCGTGTGAACCCTCTCAAGCGAAATTACTGTTTCAAGCGGAATCAGGTGCTGATTTCAAACGAAATCATGATTATTTCAAATGGAATAACGATGCTCGTTCAAACGAAATTACGTTTTTGGTCCAATTTTGTCACTTTTAAGCCGAATTTTTGTCTGATTCTTTCAAGGGTTTGTTAAAACATAGTTTCGCATGTAATGTGTGAAATTCAGTCCATTTTGACCATGAAATCTTGTCTAATTTGAAAAAGAAGGTGTAGAAGTCAGAAAACAGATGTAATCAAGCTGAACTCTTCTTCCTGAGCTCTGATACCACTTGTAGGATCGTTGTACGACCTGAATGAGTCGATCAGAAGAGTTGTTTATCCGAATCAAAGGCGGAATCAATAACACGGACGCTCGATTCAATTATAATATCTCTTATATTGATTATGAAAGTCTTACAGCACCTAGAGACGATTTGGCAGCACTTCGTTACCAAACACAAGAAGCAATTCCGTTCCAAATGACACAAGTGCTCCTCTATTTATAGCTGAGGTAATTTCGCTTGAATTGACCAAGGGAACTTTCAAGCGGAATTAACTTTGTTAATTTCGCTTGAACATGCTCTTGACAGTTTCAAGCGAAATTAGCTCCAAACCTATAAAAATCAGTTTCTAGCAACTTGAGCACTGGTTATCCTATCCTATCCTATCCTATTACATGACTCGATACAAGACGAAGTCAATAGACATAGTGCACTAACACCCTCATCTTCATTGTAGTCCGGGCACCTTCCAAATACAACGCCATCCTAGGCAGGCCAGGCATCGGGGACTTACAGGCTCAGGCCTCAACCCCCCACGGAGCGTTGGTGTTCCAAACCCCCAGGGGTCTAGCCTGGGTGAAGTCTTCTTATGAGGTGGTATCCTCAGTCTCAGAAGAGGAAGTGGGAAAGAACATCCAAAAGGAAGGAATCGAAGAATGGGCCCTCTGTGACAGGTTTCTGGAGCAAACGATAAAAGTAGGGAACCACCTTAGTGACAAATGCAAAAGCGCTTTCAAGGAGCTGCTCCTCCTTAACATAGATGTTTTTGCGTTCCAACACGGAGATATGACCGGAATCCCGAGGAGCTTAACTGAGCATAGGCTCAATACCTACAGCTGGATACAACCGATCAAGCAGAAGAAACGGAGCATGGGCCCAAGCAAGAGAAGGGCTGCATGCGAGGAGACAAGGAAGTTACTCAGGGCTGAGATAGTTAGAGAAGTCAAGTACCCCTCCTGGATTGCTAACCCCGTTATGGTCGAAAAGAAAGACGGAGGATAGAGGATGTGCATAGACTACCAAGATCTGAACAAAGCATGCCCCAAGGACTGCTATCCCCTTCCGGAGATAGACTTCCAGGTAGACTCCCTAGCCCAATATCCATTGAAATGTTTTCTCGACGCATACAAGGGATACCACCAAATTCAAATGTCACTATAGGACGAGGAGAAGACCGCATTCATAACGGATGAAGGCACCTTTTGTTACACTAACATACCCTTTGGGCTGAAAAACGTAGGAGCCACGAATCAAAGGTTCATGAACACCCTCTTTAAAGAGCAACGGGGAAGGAATCTGGAGGCGTATGTTGACGACATTGTCATAAAAAGCCTCACAGAGATGACCATGTTAGAAGACATAGCCGAAACCATCCGAACCATGCAAGATGTGAACATGAAGCTAAACCCCAGGAAGTGCTACTTTGGGGTGGAAGAGGGAAAGTTTTTGGGAGTAGTCGTTACCAAGGGAGGAATCAAGGCAAACCCAAAAAAGACCCAAGCAGTAGCTGAAATGCGGTCCCCCAGGTCCTTGAAGGATGTTCAGCAGCTGAATGGGAGGCTGATAGCCCTTAATCGCTTCTTGTCCAAAGTGGTGGACAAAACTTTACCCTTCATGAAGGTCCTGAAGGACTGTCTCCAGACACACAGATTCAAGTGGACCCCGGAGGCCGAGGCAGCCTTCCGGGAAATGAAGGACCACATCTGCCAACTCCAAACCCTAGCCACTCCCGTCCCGGGGGAGGACCTGCTTTTGTATTTGTCTGCATCCAAAACGACGATCAGTGCGGTGATGATGGTAGAAAGGGAGGAGAAGCAAATTCCTATATACTTCATTAGCAGGACCCTCAAAGGTCCAGAAGAGCGTTACATGCCACTAGAAAAGCTAACCCTGGCACTTGTCTTCACCTCCCGGAGACTCCGAAGATACTTCCAAGCCCACAAGATCGTGCTGTTGACGGATCAACCACTCCAAAAAGTACTAAGGAGACCAGAACTCTCTGGCCGATCGGCCAAATGGGCCGTCGAGCTCGGGGAACATGCCCTAGAGTACAGGGCAAGAACTGCAACAAAAGGACAAGTACTGGCGGATTTTCTGGCAGAGGTCCTTGAGGAAAAAGAGAAGGAACTCCTCAAGTGGAGAAACTTGGAGGAGGAGAAGAAAAAGAAAGAGGACGAAGCAATATGGAAGCTGTTTACAGACGGGGCCTCAAGTGAGGAAGGAAACGGGGCAGGGATCACGCTCATCAGCCCCGAGGGAGTCGAACTAACATACGCCATCAGGCTGGACTTCGAGAACACCAACAACACATCAGAATATGAGACACTTCTAGCAGGACTGAGGTTAGCAAAAAGGATGAAGGCAAAACATGTTGAAGCCAATACCAACTCCCAGTTATTAGTCAAACAGTATCACGGGGAATACGAAACGAAGGACAACTCCATGGCTCAATATCTAGACAGAGTAAAAAGGTTGGCCAACACCTTCAACACCTACAAGCTCGAGTACATTCCCCGAGGGAAGAATAGAAAGTCTGATGTCCTAAGCAAACTAGCCTCCATGGCCTTCGACCACCTGGCCGGGGAAGTAAAAGTAGAAGTCCTGACCTCCCCTTCCACCGCGACGGAGGAGGTAGCAACGGTCGACAACACTCAGGAAACCTGGATGACACCCATCCTGAACTTCCTCAGGGACGGGACACTTCCGGACGGAGAATGGGCGGCCCGCAAGGTGAGGGTGAGGGCCTTACAATATGAATTGATAAATGGGGAACTCTATCGAAGGTCATACTTAGGCCCGTCCTTAAAGTGTGTCAATGAAGAGGAGGCCAAGTACGTGATACGGTAGATACATGAAGGAATTTATGGTATGAACTCAAGGCCAAGAACAGTGGTAGCCAAAGCGATGAATGCAAGGTTTTATTGGCACAGAATGTACGAGACAGCATCGGAAGAAATCAAGAAGTGTGATAACTGCCAGGTCCATGCTCCCATGACACACCGCCATAAACACCCCATGATACCAGTTTCAACATCTTGGTCATTCCAAAAGTGGGCCATAGACATCATTGGGCCATTCCCAGAGGGTCCAGTAGGGGTCAAGTTCGTGGTGGTTGCCATTTATTACTTTACCAAATGGATTGAAGCATGGCCCCTGGCGAGGATCACAGGGGAACATATGAAGCGGTTTGTTTTGGACATCATCATATGCAGATTTGGGATACCAATGGAATTAGTAAGTGACAACGGGGTGCAATTCGCGGGGAAGCCCTTCAAACCATGGTGTGAGCAGATGCACATCCGCCAAGTCTTTACCGCAGTCACCCATGCCCAGAGTAACGGTTTAGTAGAAAGGGCAAATCAAAGTGTAATCAGGGAAATGAAAGGAAGGCTGGGTCGGAAACAGAAGGGATGGTTGGAAGAACTTCTCTTCGTCTTATGGGCTTACAGGACCACCCCCAAGGTTTGCAACTGGGAAACCCCCTTCAGCTTAACCTATGGGACCGAAGGCGTCATCCCCACTGAAATTGGATCACCCACAGCAAGGATGAGGTTACGGGAAGCTGAAAATGAGCAGGACCTCTGGGTGAACCTCAACCTCCTCGAGGAAAGGAGGGAGATAGTAGCGGTGAGAGAAGCCAAATACAAGAAACAGTTGGAAAGCTACTACAACTTCAGGATGAAGAAGCTCAACCTGGTACCCGGGGACCTGGTCCTGAGGGCTAATGAGGCCAGCCTGTAAGAGAGCACAGGAAAGTTGGGGCCCAATTGGGAGGGGCCCTACAGGGTTGTTTGGGCTAATTGTCACACCCCAACCAATGGCGGAAACATCGGGGTATGGCACTGAGCGAAACAGATTGTCCAGAAGTTTCCATAACAATTATCATTACCAATCAATTTAAAATAACATGTCCCATACCATGTCTCAAAAGGTAAACAAATTATTACAGAGAAAATCTAGGCAAATAGTTCTATTCCGACAACTTAGATTTTCAAATAGAGCAATTGTTTATCTGCTTCTAGAGACCCTTGATTTAATTTGTACAGACAACTATTTGTTGGCCTCTAGAGCCTTATTCTAGCCTCGATTTCCTAGCAGATGTGCATCCTAAACACCTGTCACATACGTTAAAATAAAGTCAATACATATAATGTAAAGGTGAGCATACAAGTTTGATAATAGCATATAGAGTTCGAATTTCATTAACGCATAACCAGCACGTACACATAGTGAAATGAGGCATGTTAATTATCGACATAGATCCATCGATACCAATGACTGCGGGTTGACTGCCTGAGGCAGTTCGCAATACATGATTACCACCGTAATCCATGCAAGTAATTGTCCTTAACAACCCTTGCGAACAGGTGCTGAGTCCAAACTATAGTACTATCGTTGCTAAGGCAGGTAGACAGCATTCCATGTGTAAACATAACAACAAGCATTCATAAGCCACGTATAACATGCATTAACGGTTAGCATTCAAATAGTATTGAGTAGTGTGTTTATTGTGGTTTCAATATTCGTAACGTATGTAACACCCAAAAGTGCGTAAAGCAAAAAGAGATCGAGTACACTCACAGCGATGATGGATTGAAGGGAGCACTTTACATTGTTAGATACTTTGGAAAAGTTCGAGAAAACTGATAAAGACTGAAGATTGAACACTCGACACTGAAGACTTCGTCAACATCCGAGGGGGGTCTGTTGGTGCATACGTCTATCGACTTCGTCTTGTATCGAGTTTTGTATTAGAATAGATAGATCAGGGCACGTTATTCGAGAAAATGTGAAAGGTGGGTATTTCGCACGAAATGAGAATGAGGTATTTCGCACGAAATCAACTGGTGATTTCGTACGAAATAGTCATTTCGTGTGAACTTGATTTCGCTTGGACTATTCCGTGCGAAATACCTCAGCCTATAAATACCTGATGTGTCTTGTCATTTGTAACTTTCCGGTTTCAGTACCGAAGTGCTGCCGAAGTGTCTACTCACTATAAAACGTTGTCAAATCAATCAAAAGACAGTTTAAAGTGAATTGCAATCTGAATTAACTTGATACGTTTGTTTTCGCCTCTCGTATTAAGGAAAAACTCTTCTGAACGACTTTTGGTCGTGCAAACGATCCTACAAGTGGTATCGTGCAAAAAGAATGGAAGAGCATTTAAGATTGATGGAGGAGAGTGATAGTGATGATGAAAAAATTCGAAATAAAAAGAAGAAAGTTAAGAAACATGTTAGCAGTGATGATGAAGAAGTTCCTGTGGTTAAGAAAAAGGTAAAAGAAGTTCCAGCGTTCATAGTTGAAGCAGAAGCTGATGCAAGAAAAAATCCTGTGAAATGTGAAAACTGTGAAGCAGTGAAGAAGCAAAATAGTACTTTGATTCATAACATGAACAGATTGAAAGAATCATATGATGTTCTAAACAAAGCAATGAATCAGTACAATCAGTCAAGTAGTGAACAAGCAATAGCAATGAAGACACTTCAAGGAGCTTTCATGATAAAGCAGAAAATCGTCAACAATTATATTGAGAAGTGTGCTGTGCTTGAACAGAAACTGGAAATTCAGAGAATAGAAACAGAAAGAGTAAACAGGTTGTTAAAAAGTTACTCATGTACTTCTTATGTTATTGACAGGATTTATCCAACCGTGGAAGGCATGAAGGCATTTGATGAAGAAATATCTGAAGAAAAGAAGAAGGATACTGAAGTAAATGATTCTGGTAAGAAAAAAGGTTTCAGTTACAACAGGTGTCCACCTTCGCTTGAAAATGGATATTCTCCAAGAAATCCTAATTCGGAGAGAGTCAAAAAGGCAACCAACTTACAGTGGGAGTCTGAGTCTTCAGAAAATTTGCCAGATAATATTGATGCCACTTTCACTTCCTCGGATACTGATCATGAGTCTGAGTTAATAAAGAAAGTGGTCGATCAGGTGTTGGATAAAGATGAAACCGAGGAGTCAAAGTCGGAGTCAAATTCAGAGTCAAAATATGAAACGTCAAGTCCAACAGTCAAACAGGACAAACGGGTTTACAATAAAGAATTTTTGTTATCAAAATCTAATTTGAATCATGAACCAATCAAAGTGGCATATACTTTGAATGATTCTGACAAATTATATTCTGATGAAGAATTTCCAATAAGAGGTGTCAAAATTGAAATGATCAAAAAGGTTTTCAAATTAACAGAAATTAATATTTCTGAAATAAAAGATGTAAATCTTTCTGAAAAACCTAAAAAATACACCTCAAGAGATCAACAGAGGTTAAACAAGAAAAAGGGTTACAGTTCTGGTTCTGGTTTTCAAAAGAAACCAAACCATAACGGTAATTTCAAAAGGAAAGGTCTTGGATTTATTCCACCGAAAAATCATAAAAATGAGAAAACTTATAAAACAAAAATTGTTTTTGTTTCAGGAACATCATCTGAAGAAGAAAAAGAAAAATTGTTCAGAAAGAAGACAAACAAAGAATTCCTTGCTAAAAAGCAAGAAGAAATGAAGAAGGATGTTGCTCAGAGAAAGGAAACGAGAACCTGTTTTCAATGCAAAACAATTGGTCATATTGCCTGGAATTGTCCAAAGGCAATCCAAACAAAACAGGGAGTCTCTGATAAATTCAAGAAAAGATGGTTGAGAATGAACCACCAACTAAATCTTTTATAGTTTTCAAAAACTCGAAATTTGAAGTTGGTGAATGTTTAACAGGTTTTTACAAAAGAAAAGCAAATCTTGACAACCAAAAGTGGGTTGTTAAGAAATCTGATGATAGTTCTAGCAATGATTCTGATTCGTCAAAATCAAAGGAGTTATCTTCTGGCGATGAATCTGATTCCACAAAGTCAGAGGAGCCACAAGTTGAACCAAAAGTTGAAAAATCAGTACCGCCAATGGATGATGAAAATTTTCCACCATTACGGGCTGAAAATTTTAAACAAAAAGTTGGTAAAGTAGAGATTTCAAATCAATTTTTCTCGGAAAAGAAAGATTTTGATGTTGAAAAAGTTTTTAACCCCAAGGTGAAACATATTTTTGGTAAAATGGTTGATGGGAAGGTCAAAGGGGTGAAGGAATTTTATGACAAGAAGATGAAAGGAAAGAAATCGAGTGTTGATAACTCGGAATCTCCCAAGGTCTGTCAGGCTTGGGAGAATCTCTTTAACTGAAAAACCTAACTTGCCGGAACTCCCAGGTTGGTAATTCTGGAGTAGGAATCGACATCTTTCTTGAGAAATTCACGAAAGTGATTTCGACCTACAAGTGGTATTTTCATTCTTGAAAATTGTTATATTTTTGTTTTACAAGTGGTATTGGTGATGAGATCTTACAAGTGGTTAAAAAAACAAGGTGATGAATTGATCCCCTAACCTACAAGTGGTTTTATGAAATCAGCAAAACTTATTTTCCGGAAAAACCATTTTGATTAAAACAAACTTAAGTGTTTTGAAATCTTAATGGGAAAATAGTTTGTTGAAAGGGGGAGTTCTGATTGTTTATGCCAAGTGAATGGCGATTTGAAGCAATTCACAACAGTTGTCACTTTACTTGTACAGTTTGTTTTCAAATTTCTTTTAAATGCTTTTGAATTTTAGGGGGAGTAAGAAATTTCAGAAAATCCAAAAACATTTGAAATTTGAAAAAGCCAAAAACATGATAAAATCAAAAATGAGTTTTGTTGAGAAAAGAGGAAATGATAGTATATCAGTGGATGATCACAGCATGCTAAAGAATTGGAAAGATAAAAAGTGATAAACGGTCTCACTGATGATGTGCCAGTAGGTTTTTACACATTTAGTAGATTGTGTCGAGATATAAACCTAAATTTCAAACTTACTTATCTCGTGGGGAACATCTCTCGGATATATGGGTAACCCCCGAAATCTTGTTTGAAAGGTCCCTCTTTCTGAGATACTAGGTCTTTATACTCAGTGATATCTCGGGTATTATCCCGGGACTTCTGATTTTGCGGAAGCAATGGCCTAGTCCCCGTATAATACTTTTCGCTTGCTTGAAATATAGCATCACCCTCAGCATAAAAAATGATGAAACATTGCAAAATGCTAATCATGTGCTGTTGAAGAAAAGATTCTCTAAAGGGAACACACCTAAAGTCGAAGCCATCATCTCTCGGATTTTGCGGAAGCAATAGCCTGAGTTCTCATGGCCCTCGCATTTTAACCCTTTACAGATATCATCTAGGTATACTCATCTGTAAGATTGAATATTGGGATCTGGATACAGGAGTATATTCTGAGGTGGGACACGCGAATAAGTTTAAGTCTCTAAAACATTAATCTCGTATCTCGAAACAATTGAACTTTGTGTGAAAATTTAAGTGGATCAGTATACTGACAATCTAAGTGAATCGTTTAGAACTTAAAATGTTTAAAGCTTAACGGTGTTAGTGATTTGTCCCAAAAACTGATATGATCCTCTTACACAAACTCACAAAAATATTGTATGTAAATATTTCTTTACTGTATTTTCTTTCAGATTCAAAAATCCAAAAAGATTTTTAGTGTGTTTCAGCATAAAATTTTGAAAAATACAAAAAGATTTTCGACAACTGATGCTGAAAAACTGATTTTCAAAATTCCAAGTGCTAAACATGATGGACAACCAGTGAGGGGGAGTTTGTTTGAAACAAGACAAGGATTTGAAAGAAAAATGTTTTTCCTACAAGTGGTTCATCAGAGATTAACATTGTAAAATCATTTATTGATTGATTATTATCTGAAAGTGGTATATAAATTTGTCAAATTTTAAATTTGTGAAATTTATTGTGAGGTAGAGTTTATGCAGGAATGAAGCTTGGAAAGAGCTAGGTTCAGATTTCTGAGGATCAGGTGGTTTCAAGAGAGCCAGGTTTCGATCCTGAGCAGAATGTAAGCCAGGTCACAATCCTGATACTGTGAGAGCCAAGTTCTGATCTTGGACCTGATGATCATGCAAGCTGATGATGCTGATGAACTTAAGGAATCAAGAGATCTGATCAAGAGTATTAGAGAGAGATTAGAGCCAGGTCGAGATTCTGAAGATGAAGAAAAGAGAAAAATTGAGGATGCTTTACATTGTTAGATACTTTGGAAAAGTTCGAGAAAACTGATAAAGACTGAAGATTGAACACTCGACACTGAAGACTTCGTCAACATCCGAGGGGGGGTCTGTTGGTGCATACGTCTGTCGACTTCTTCTTGTATCGAGTCTTGTATTAGAATAGATAGACCAGGGCACGTTATTCGAGAAAATGTGAAAGGTGGGTATTTCG
Source organism: Helianthus tuberosus (assembly GCA_030545235.1). Classification (NCBI taxonomy): domain Eukaryota; kingdom Viridiplantae; phylum Streptophyta; class Magnoliopsida; order Asterales; family Asteraceae; genus Helianthus; species Helianthus tuberosus. The sequence goes on from CM060359.1 coordinate 181,424,600, forward strand.
CACGAAATGAGAATGAGGTATTTCGCACGAAATCAACTGGTGATTTCGTACGAAATAGTCATTTCGTGTGAACTTGATTTCGCTTGGACTATTCCGTGCGAAATACCTCAGCCTACCTGATGTGTCTTGTCATTTGTAACTTTCCGGTTTCAGTACCGAAGTGCTGCCGAAGTGTCTACTCACTATAAAACGTTGTCAAATCAATCAAAAGACAGTTTAAAGTGAATTGCAATCTGAATTAACTTGATACGTTTGTTTCCGCCTCTCGTATTGAGGAAAAACTCTTCTGAACGACTTTTGGTCGTGCAAACGATCCTACAAGTTGCTCCTTTATAGTTGAAAATTCGAGTGCAGTGATAGTGTAGCATAAGCGAGAACAGCGAGAAATAGCGGTAAGCTCATACATAATCCCTAACGGATATGCACAAGTTGGTCTGTTGGTTCCTAACTATAGACTAGGTTTCTAAGACGTCGACCCGGACTAGGTCCAGTCTTGCCTAATTCCCTATAGTTATGGCTCTGATACCAATCTGTCACACCCCAACCGATGGCGGAAACATCGGGGTATGGCACTGAGCGAAACAGATTGTCCAGAAGTTTCCATAACAATTATCCTTACCAATTAATTTAAAATAACATGTCCCATACCATGTCTCAAAAGGTAAACAAATTATTACAGACAAAATCTAGGCAAATAGTTCTATTCCGACAACTCAGATTTTTAAATAGAGCAATTGTTTATCTGCTTCTAGAGACCCTTGATTTAATTTGTACAGACAACTATTTGTTGGCCTCTAGAGCCTTATTCTAGCCTCAATTTCCTAGCAGATGTGCATCCTAAACACCTGTCACATACGTTAAAATAAATTCAATACATATAATGTAAAGGTGAGCATACAAGTTTGATAATAGCATATAGAGTTCGAATTTCGTTAACGCATAACCAGCACGTACACATAGTGAAATGAGGCATGTTAGTTATCGACATAGATCCATCGATACCAATGACTGCGGGTTGACTGCCTGAGGCAGTTCGCAATACATGATTACCACCGTAATCCATGCAAGTAATTGTCCTTAACAACCCCTGCGAACAGGTGCTGAGTCCAAACTATAGTACTATCGTTGCTAAGGCAGGTAGATAGCATTCCATGTGTAAACATAACAACAAGCATTCATAATCCACGTATAACATGCATTAACGGTTAGCGTTCAAATAGTATTGAGTAGTGTGTTTATTGTGGTTTGAATATTCGTAACGTATGTAACACCCAAAAGTGCGTAAAGCAAAAAGGGATCGAGTATACTCACAGCGATGATGGATTGAAGGGAGCGCTAGATAGTAGGGTTAGCCTGATCAGAACGATAACATAACGATAAGTGACGCGTAAAACGATGCAAGGTGTAAGTAGCTCGGACAGTAACTCGGTCGGATTGGTAATCCGATCAGACGGTCCGGTCGTGCGGATGACAATCCGTTCGGGTGGTCATCCGGTCGGACAGGTTGTCCGGTCGGATGACTATTCGAGTGGATTGTTTCTTCCTTTGATGTGTTTGTGTATGATGGCTTGTCCTTTGAAGTTTTCGTTGTAGTATTTTGAAAACATTGAAGTATCTCTACCTTTCAAGTCGGTCGACCAGACGGTCTGTCTGATCGGACGACAATCCGATAGGTTGGTACTTCAGCGAGAACAAGTTCACAGCAGGGCGGTCACTCGGTCGGACAGGTTGTCCGGTCGGGTGGCATCCTTAGTGCATTAAAGATGTTAAAAATTGTTCGAGTGTTAAAGTTCAAGTATCTCATGATCCGAAGAGTAATCCGGTCGGATTGGTAGTCCGATCGGATAGCAAGTCGTTCAATACTCAAACTTCAGATAAAGTTGGTTAAGTGTGGGACCCAAAGTGTAATCCGTTCGGATGACCTAGTCGTTCGGGTGGCTTATCCGTTCAGACGGTAATCCGATTGGGTAGCACTCCATGCCGGTCGTTCCGTTCGTCTTCCACTTGGTCGTTTTGATTGTTTGTTGCTTTTATCGAGACGTTTTGACAACGTGTTAACCAATTGAACCCCATCTTAACCCAAGTGACCCGATCAAACAGGAATCACCCTAGTTCGACCAGTTAACCGGTTCAAGACGGTTGTTCTTGGTTAACCCGAAATCGGTGGTCTCGTGAGTAGAATCCAGATCTTGAACTAGTACAACACCGCGAATGAGTAGAAGACTAGAACAAGGTCCGATTTTATCGGTTTTGAGTGCATTGAGTGTAAAAGAGTTTAAAGAAAGTTAGAAACCATCTTTCAATCCTTTTTCACTATGTTTATGTTTAGATCTATGCAAGACCTTTGTGTATTTGTGTGGAAATCGATTAGATCTAAGTTGTTCTTGGTGGATTGAGGCCAAAATATGAAGTTCTTCAAGAACACCATGATGACGTCATCCTATAACACCTTAAATCTAGTGATTTCACGGTTAAAAGTTAAGATTTAAAAGATAGAAAGGTGTAGGAGCATGTGTAGATTAAGAAAGTACAAGATTTAGGACGAGATCTTACCGGAATTGAGAGAAATCGAAGAAAAGGTGAGGAGCACGGGCTGGTCGGTCAGAGAGTTGCCAAAAGTAGAAAGTTTGAGAGTGACATGGGTATTTATAGAGTTACCCAAAGGGGAAAGTGTGAGCCGGTCGGATGGCATCTCGCTCGGATGACTCGTCCGGTTGGATTGTCATCTCGGTCGGATGGCATCCTGGCACCATGATCCAGTGGCAGCCCGGTCGGATGGCTTATCCGGGCGGATGGCACTTGGTTCGGGTGTTCGGCGCGACGATTTTTTAGGTTTCGATTGTAATTGCGAGCGATGCGATGCGATAGATTTTCCTAGTCAAATTACTTTTAATCCCAACTATTCATATCTCGCACTGTCCCTTCACCACTAATTATCATAGTTCGATTTCGATTGAGTTCGATTGCGTTTCGAGTTCGTTTGCGTTTCGATTGATTCCCACATATACATAAATTAAACATGCACAAGTAACACATAAGGCACACACACATGTATAACAATAACCAAAAAGTGTAGTTCGAGTTGCGATCCGATTCGATGTCGATTGATTAGCATAGTTTGATTATTGATTAGTTAACTTTATCGCATTGTTACTTCCTATAGTTCACAGTCGTAAGTTGATTAGATTGCGAATAACATACGTCGATTATTGTAATTATTAACACTTACTCCACATAATACAACTAAAATAAAATATAAAGAAATTCACTACGAGTCAAGTCGCGCGAAATCGGTCGTTGACTTTGACCTTGACCTTGACTTTGACTTTGACTTCAAAAACATGGGGTGTTACACTAATGGCAAAGGGGCTTGCAAACTAGAGACGCTCCAGGGGAAGGAGATTCCTAGAACCTGGAACCTCATGCAGCTCCGGAAGTACTATGTGTAAAATGCAAGTTTATTTCCAGAAAGGGACTAGTAAAAACGGCTGAGAAGCCACTTTTGTAAAATTAGCCATTAGCTAAGGCTTGTCCCTGAAAAACATCTTTTGTAAAATCATGTACTGGAGGCCTAGTCCCCTCAACACATATGGCAATGAACAATCTTCTTATTTCTTTTGACAAATTACGGGTAATGCACTAAGGCAGACATGTCTAAGAAACTGCAAACCCAATAAACAACATGCACACGTGTAAATCAGTGTAATAAACACACTGAATGTCCGGCTGTGGGGCGAAATGGGGCCAACTTGGCCTAGGGAAAACAGACAAACAGTTAGAAAACATAATCATTGGTTATAGACTTGTCTAAGGGTCACTCCTTCACAAACGATCCTAATTTGTAAATGAGCTACAAGACAAGTGTACAAAAACACACTAAAACATTTGTAAATGAGCTACAAGACAAGTGTACAAAAACACACTATAACATTTGTAAATGAACTACAAGGAAAGTGTACAAAAACACACAAACATTTGTAAACAAACTACAAATAGAACGGATAACGATACATTAGAACAAATGCAAGAACATTTGCAAATAAGTTGCAATCCAGGAGCACGGAGACACACACGGGAACTTGTAGACAAACTCCAAACCAGGTCCTACGCTCCGGTAGGCCACGAAAGAAAAGAAACGGTCCAAGGCAAAGGTATGAAGGCAAGCAGCTCCAACTACAACACCTGCAGACAACAAGACAACAAAACTAACAAGCAAAGGTACACCTAGTTATAAGCTAAGTGCAAAAGCATGGCATAGACAACAGCGTCTAAGGTGCACAACGTCTAGGGTGCACAGTGATAAGTATCGGGTTACAACCATATCGAATAACCATTGTTTTTAAACGAAAATACAGCTATGGAGAGGCATCTCCAGACATAGATTTGGGGGAAGAGGGTCCGGCAGGGGTAAGCAAAGCCTTGAGCTCGTCAATAGACATCAAGGGTCTTTCAAGAATCTTCTCAAGCAGGGCAGGGGTCTTCTCGCCAAACTCTTTGTCCAGCTTGGACAGTTGTTTTTTGGCCTTTGAATTATAGAGAGGGGTCTCTTTCCTCCCCAGCCCTTGAGCAGAATAAGTATACCCATCTTTTAGACCTGCCTGATACCCCACATCCCGGTAAGCCCTATAAATCCTCTCAAGGCTACCCTTGAACTCCTCAGACTGGGAAACAACAGTGAGGAAGGACCCAAACCCCTGAGTAATAAGCCAGTATTGCTCCTGAGCTAGCTTCTGGTTATCATCCATGGCAACCCCCCATTCAGCATACATGGTGTCCAAATCCCCCAGAGATATAGAGTCAAGCTCCTCCTGATGTTTCAAATCCGCAACAAGCTATTCTTTCTCCTCAGCCCAAGCCGCTCTCTCCCTCTCCCATGCCTGCTCCCTCTGCTCTAACAAGGCTCCAGCATTCTGAAAAAGAAAAGATAGTCCAGAAAAAAAAAGTCAAAAAAAAGAAGGGGGGGGAGAAGGACGTGGTACCTTCTCCTCCAGCAGCTTTCTCTCAACATCTGTTACCCGGCACCGAAGATCAGCAGAGACGGTTTGAGAGGTCTTCAATTCAGTCCTCAGCTCCTCGTTCACCTTCCTCAGCTCATCCACCCGCTGCAACATACCAGCCCCTCTAAAAAAACCCTCACAAAGGGACATGCTGTACTGATCATCAAAGAGATCAGGGTTCAGAGCGAAATTCATAAACTTGTGAGGTGGAGAATAGCATGATCTAAGTAGTCTCGAGCGGTCTCAGGAGTCCCCATAACAATGGATGTGGTCACCTTCCACTTAGGGACATACGGAACTGGGAGACCCTCAGCAAACAAAGGAGCCAAAGGGGACTGGGAAGGAAGAACCTTAGGATGAGAGGGTTTGCTGGTACCAGTAGCCTGAAGAGGAGAGATGTCAAAAGTAGGGTTGACATGAGCAACACTAACTTCAGGAGTCTTATCCCTGACCCGAGAGGAGGCAGGAACATGAGGAATCATAATTGGAGCCTTGGAGCTTCCCTATTTCAAATAAGGGAAAAGAAGCAAACAAGGATCAAGACAGCTATACCAAAGAAACAGAGTAAAGTATGAAGAAAAAACTCACCAGCAGAGGTTCATTAACGAGGCTGGAAGACCTCAAATGTTTAGATAGAGAGCCCTTGGTCCCGGCAGGGGGAATTTCGGAAGCAGCTTTGATAGCAGGAAAGTGCTTCTGACCGCTGGCACTCCGAAGCCTTAACCGGATATTTCGAGGGGCTGGGGCCACCTTAGGACTGCTGGCCTGGACCGCCTTCCGCTTACGTAATAAACGGCTCTCCAAATCCTCATCGTCTTCGTCATCACTTGAATCATTCACCCGGAGGGAACCCCGGGAATCCCCTGCCTTATCAGAGGAAACATTCTCATCCTTATCCTCAGCAACAGAATCTCCGACACGAACAGAACTCCCCATCCCAGGGGCCTTCTTCTCCAAACCATGGCTCATATCCGGGTCGACCTTATCACCCACCATAAACTTAATATCCCTACAGTCCCCTTGGAGCAAACCCCACAAGATCTTCTCTGCACAAAACCAACACCAGAGATGACTGTACATACCAACAAAAAGGGGGGGGGCAACAACAACAACAAGCATAACAGGCTAGGGGCAGAAATACATTTCTTCCCAACAAAGGCTTTTGTTCAGACCGAATAAAGAGGGCTTAGACCCCCCATAGCCAAGACTCCCTCAGGAAATGTGAAGGCCCTTGTTGGATTTTCATACATCCTCTTCCACTGAACGATCTCGTATGCGGACAAGACCGGAACACTGTCTTCAATAGGTGCCTTGGGATCTCTCAGAGGTGGTGACTCTGGTATCATCATGGCAGAAGCAAAGATAAATCTATTCTTCCATTCCTTTGGATAAGTAGATGTAGGCATAAAAGAGTAGCAAGGAGGGGAGACACTATCTTTTCTCTTGGAAAAAGTAAACCAGTCACCGTCAGACACCAACTTATAGAACATGCAGAAGAGAGGCACTGACGGTTCACTGGAGACCGCCACACACGACAGCTCGAAATGAACAACCCTAATGAACGCCAAAGGATGCAGTTGTGAAAAATGGATGCCAAAATGTTTTAGAAGTTCCACCTTAAAGGCTGACAAAGGATAACGAACACCGCAAGACTAGAATGACAGGGTATAGATGACGATCCTCTCAGGGGAACATTCTGCCGGATCATCCGGTCCAGGGAGGGTCGGAGAAAAGCGTCCTGGGATGCGATAGGTGTCTACGAAGATCTCAAGATCCTTCGCCGTCAATACGGAGCGTATCGAAGAACGGCCGGTACGACTCATTTTACTGACAAAAGGTGATCGGAGAATTTTGGAGAAGAATGAAAGAAGTTAAGGATAAATGAAAGGGTAATGGAGGCAACTGACAAGGGGCGGGAACCGTCAAATCGATATATTCAAAATTGAAAACCAATTTGAGACACGTGCAGCCTAAAAGTTATCCCTAGCTGTTGATCATTAATACTTGAAGATCCTCGGGAACCGTTGGGGGCGCATCATCATTAAGGAAAAAGGGCCCACTCCTACAGCCCAAGTGGACAACCTCACAAAAGTAGTGTAACTGGGATTCAGCCCCGGATCATGAGACTCGAGTCTCAGAACCAGGGACTAGAGATGACTTGACGACGGGCCTAGTTGGTAGCCCAACATAACCTGTCTTGGACTTCTGTCGTTTGGGCCCGATTAATAAGCTCATTCCTCATGGTCTCTCATAAAAGGGGCATGGTAACATAAAATGAGCAGGAGATTGAGGAGGATCCAAGAAACCACAGGGCACATTAAATGCTTGACAGATGGAGAAGAGAAAGTCACCGGAAAAGAGAAGTACATCGAGCTGGCCTCATTTAATGAGGCTTCTGATCATGTCGTTGGGACTCAGACACGTGTCTGAGTTCCCCAAAGATACCCAGAGACCGTTAAATCGTCCAGTTATGGTTTCCAAGAGAGATAAATCATTCCCTTTATATAAGGAAGGTAAAGAACTCAAAAAGGGGGACACAGAAGATTCAACCTCACTAAATGCTCTGTGATCTTATTTATTCCGACAACATCGGATAGCATTTACTCATTTATATTTACTCACACACCCTAGAATTCACACCAAGGAGAATATTCCGGCTATGATACTCGTCGGAATAGGGTTCTCATTACCTCCGGCAAGTTTACTTATTCTCACGCCGGAGCTTGGTCACGGATCCCCCCCCCCCCCCCGCGGGGTCCTCCGTGACGAGGCTAACGGTTTTCTTTCTTGTAGGACGAAAGGACATGAATCTTACAATGTCACGAGACTCTTTGACCGTAATCAGTGACTCGAGGGCTTGACAAGTAGCTTATCAGCTACAATTGCTAGAGGAAATGGCAGGGATACATGATGTGTTTCATGTTTGTAACCTCAAGAAATGCTTAGCAGACGAATCATTAGTGATATCTCTTCAGGACATAGAGGTAAATAAGAAGCTTAAGTTTGTAGAGAAACCACTTCAGTTATAGTTGTAATAGATGCATATATGAATATGAAAAGAGTAAGTCGCAATGATCGACTTTTTTGGTTAAATATGTTTGAGCATTTGTTTGTTTAAATTCTGTGATATTAATACCTGATAAATGTTTACAATTCAGATGTCAAACGAAGTAAATCAGGAAATCCAGAATAACGATAATAACGGAAATCCAGTGGATAAAAGTGCTATTGAATAGTAGCCCAAGGAATCATAGATGTTATGCCATATATTATCGACACTATTAAAAAGGCAGAAAATAATTATGTAATAGGCAGTAAACGTGAAACCACTAAACCAAGTCACAGCGTGAATGGAAATCACGGACCACTTATCCAAGCTCCAATTCCCAAAAGAAGAAGGACCATCTCATATGGTTGTTCTTATAAAGAATTCTTGGCCTGCAAACCAATAGAATTCTCAGGCAATGAAGGAGCCATTTCAGCCTTGCGCTAGATAGAAAAGACAGAAGCGGTCTTAGAAATAAGTAAATGTGCAGATGAAGATAAGATCATGTTTGCTTCTAATCTTTTTAAGAATGCAGCCTTAGAGTGGTGGAATACCATTCTCCAGTCTAGAGGAAGTGACAGAGTTTACAACATGGAATGGAAAAACTTTAAGGAAATAGTTGAAAGAAAATTATGTCCTCCTAATGAAAAAGAACAAATCGCCAATAAGTTCTTAAATCATAAAATGATTGGAGTAGATTGAAGGGAATATACTACCATATTCTTTGAATATGCTAGGATAGTACCAACCTTAGCCTCACCAGAACCAGTATTAATCTCCCGTTACGTCTGGGGATTAATCAGTGGGATCCGACATGTAGTCAAGGCAGCTAGACCACAAACCATAGAAGAAGCAGTAGAACTGACCAACACTCTCACTGATGAATTGGTATGTACACAAGAGGAAAACCAGAAAAAGAACATAGCTCAAAAGCTTACCCAAGAATTACGTTATGGTAATTCCTACCGTGGAAAAGGATCAGGTTCTTCCTCTTCACCTAACTACAAGTATTGCAAAAGAAAGCACTCAGGGAGATGCTCGATATACTGTAACTTCTGCAAAATATCTGGACATAAGGAAGAAGATTATAGGAAGAAAGCTAGCAATAGAATATGCTAAAATTGTAGAGAAGCACTCAGGGAGATGCTCGATATACCACTCAAGGGGTCCAATTATAGAATAGTACTTTAAAACCCAAGGGACTTTACTACAACGTAGAAGTCCATTAAGGATTTAAGATAGTACCTTTGGATATCCAACTATGAATCCCTCATATGAGATATGGAAGATTCTACGAGGATTTGGATGGATCACATAAAAACACAAAACATATAAGAAAACACATAAGCACATAATCACATATTTAGTTAACTTGATCTTTAATTTGTTATCTTTGGTCACGGGTATTTAAAGCACACCAGGAATCCAATCCGTGGATTTCATTTGGCACTTTAAACATAAGAATCTAACTATGGAGATAGAAAGATCTTAATAGGAATTCGGATTTATCCTTATTGAATCGTAATATACGTATTAAGGCATACGAATAATTCAATTTAGGTCTCCGATTTGATTGATAATCATCCATAAGGATCTAATTATGAGGATAGAAAGATCCTATTTTGGAATTTGGAATTTTGTGTAACGAGAGGTGTTTCGACACCTTGCACTAGGCGTGCTTAAGTCGATACACAAGGTAGAAAATTCATGAGGTTGAGGTGCTAGATATGCCAAGCGACATATGAAGCAGAGTTTGAAGGTTTGAACAGCAGCAGGATTTGTATCAGCTTTGCTTTGGATTGCAAAGCGGTACATGTTAACCAAATGTCCCCATCGTCCACTGTGGGTATATTTGAAATAAAGTATCTGATTCGGATGATGACGGTTGCATTGATTGCTCTAAGGAGCGGTTCCCTTGCATGGCTTCATCCCTGAGACGAGTGACGGTGATAGCTAAATCAACAGCCTTCTGGTAGTACGACGCCTAATTGATGGACAATTGTAGCACCTAGTTCGGACATTGTTGTTGAGATGAAGAGGCACCATGAAGAAAATGGGAGACATGGGAGGAAACAAGGGAAATGAAAACAGAATAGCAATGCATAAAATTGCGATCATTTGTTTGTTACCTAAGGCAAACAAATGAGACGGTGACTAATCAAAGTAAATGGGTCAATATAATGTATCGCGAAGACATGCTCGCCTATAAGTGGACACTCACCCCAAGAGTTCCCAGGTAAGAGTGACTGGTCCGATACTGCGGATTTGTACGAACACTCTAGCCTTAGACAGAAGACCCAGGGTACAGGTACCCACCCTTCCAGTTTGCATGTGTTCACATTATTTAGACCCAACTTTGACGAGATTTTGAAAACTTTGGAGGTTCAAAACCTAGTAATCAATCATCCTAGAACAGATGATTAGTTTTCAAAGCGGATTCAAAATTTGTGTTCTTATTGTGGTTGTCACCTAAGGATAAGTGACGGGATTGTTTTAAAACTAAACACGAGATAACTCGCGTTAGGGTCCTAGGAAGGTTATAGTCTAGGTCAAAGCATCATTAATAACCTAATTCCCTATAACCATTGGCTCTGATACCAACTTTTCTGTCACACCCTGGCCACGTAAAACAACAAAACGTGGCGGAAACGTCGGGGAGTGTAGTAACAGAATCATTGTTTCACAACCATGGAATAAATAATTTCGTTTTATTGAATAAATGAACTCATTGTTTTAATACAATCAAATAAGTACAACTATTATCTTTCAAGTTTTAAAGTCGCTAAGGCACGAGTCCATCCTAAGTGTAGCATATATCATCAATCATCACAAAGCAGCACCTGAAACATGTGTAAAAATAGGTACGTCAGCATAAAAATGCCTGTGAGATACATAGGTTTTATTGTAATTAGGATTCATGACTTATGAGTTTAAAGAAAAAGTTTTAATAAAAGTAGTCATGATCCTTGTAAAAGGTTTTCTTTTATAAATCATTTATAAGAAATCAGATGATATAAAATAATAATACATAGGAAATTAAATAAGTAAGTAGAATAAGTTTGTATAAAAATATATTGTTTGAAAAACAATATTTTGATAAAAAGATTCATAGTATATATAAAAATATACTTTGGTTTAAGGAAATCAAATAAGTAATATATTAAAATATATTTCAGTTCCAAAATAGTCAAACAGATAGTATATTAAATATACTTTAGTTGTCAAAATAACAGTTTTTAGTAGTATATCAAAAGTATACTTTGGTTTTATTAACAACATATTAAAATATGCTTTGATTTCATAAATAACATATTAAACTATGTTTTGGTTTCATAACTAACATATCAAAATATGCTTTGGTTTTATAAATAACATATTAAACTATGTTTTGGTTTCATAAATAACATATTAAACTATGTTTTGGTTTCATAACTAACATATCAAAATATGCTTTGGTTTTATAAATAACATATTAAACTATGTTTTGGTTTTATAACTAACATATCAAAATATGCTTTGGTTTTATAAATAACATATTAAACTATGTTTTGGTTTTTAACAAAATGTTGGTTTTGTACAATATCACACATGAGAGCATATCAAACTATACTTTTGGGAGTATAACTTAATATACAAAATAATGTGATTTAAGAATTCATTCAGACCTAGTGCATCAAAATACACCTTTGAGACTATAGAAATACCACAAAGGCAATTCCTATTTGGATGGAGAAACAAATTGGTTTCAGACATTCCATGACAACAGGAATGGGGTATCAAATCCTATAGCGCTATATCATACTACCAATCGGTCTTGTGAACATAAATAAGTACAATTCAACAATTAATTTTATAATCTTTAAAAAATCGATGTTTAAACCATAAATAATCATTCAGTTTGTCAAAAGATAAGTACTAATATGTATAATCAATTATACTTTGAAATCATGAACATAACAAATAGGTACACATATTTCACCCCAAAACAATTGAAAACAGTAAAAGAGGGGACTATGTACTCACTTGAGAGTGCTTAGGAGTCTTGAACAACTACCAAGCAAGCTAGAGGGAGCACGGAATCAAACGGCACCTAATAATGATAACTACATAAATAAACCGGACCTAAATCGGGAGATCGGATAGTATGAGGTCTCGTGAACCAAATGAGCGTGGGAACTCATATGATATGGTTTAACAAGGCCTACAAACTAAAATGAAACCTAACCTAAGTGCTTACGACCCATTACGACTCGTTTAGGTAGCTTATGCTACTTTAACGCGTCGTTCGCGTAAAACACGTTCGGACCGCCTAACTAGTCCTATGACAAGTATTATATGCCTAAACATGTTTAATTATGTTGCATAATCAGTTAAGTGACAAAAGTTTGGGTTACATATGCTTAATTACCGATTACGCATGAAAAGGGCATTTTGGTAATTTACCTAAGGCATATAAACTACCTATCATACAACTACTTAAACGAAGTGACCATAAGGTATAACCTCGGGAGGTTATTCCCTATACAACTATGGTCACTAAACATGTTTGGTCGGATCCTAATGATCGACCAAACGGGTCTAGTTCGAAAGTCTAAGCGGTTGATTAGACCGCTTGACTTACGACTCTACATAAGCACTAATCTAAAAGTGACGAGCTAAGCATGTTAAAACATGCTTAACTAAGTTAGAAAACAAGTTTTGATATCAAAACAAAGTGTTTTGATACCAAGAGTAGTTTGGTTGCAAAATACGCTTAAATGTGCATTTTGACCGAAACTACGACTCGTCACTACGCCTAGTCAACGTGGTAATCAGTAGGTATAGTCACTAAGGACTATAACTATCGTGATTACGATCACGTTGCGAAGTTCAAACGAACTTCGTGTTGACCAACTCGTGGTCAAAGCAGAAAGTCAAACACAGTTTGACTTTCGGACTCGAAAAGCGATAAAAGAACGAAGGAATACTTACAAAGGGTCCTCGCAAGCAAATCTTGATCCAAATAGCTCAGGTATGAAGCAAAGGCTTCAACTTAGAGCACATTAGATCAGATTTGTGTGAGGAAGAATGAATGAGAGCATGGCCTTATATAGTTTTTCGCAAACCGTTAGGATCATTTCTTGGCAAGGAGGGAATGATCTTGGCCATACAAATGTCAAAGAATGATTGGGGGACTTGTTCTCCACACAAACCGGCCCATAGCATGAAAAACCATTGATCAAAACCATCAAAATCGAGCTAAATGACCAGATTCAATGTTTCTGAGCTGTAACACTGATGCGGGCCGCGTAAGGATAAGGCCAGGCTTACGCGGGCCGCCTGGCAACTTTGGCAGATTGGCAGTTTTGGTCCCTGCAGCCCAAAACTTGTATTTTGATGCATTTTTTGCACTTTTAAGCCCCGTTATCCTCATTTCAAGGCTCTAAAATGATGTTAAAGTATAGGGAACTCAAAACATTCTCAAAAATATCTCGGATGTCGGTTCGTTTGGTCGTACGGTTGCGTTGTTCGGTTAATTACGACGTAAGTTGTAACGACGCAAAAACGATCCAAATTAAGCGATGAATGGAATTTTATCATACCAAACACTAAAATAAAATATTTTAATGCTTACATAAATTTTTTGATGTCCGGAGATATTCAGAACGTAAGATATGCCCAAAAATGCAAACTTGTGCACTTTTTGACGCTTTTAGTCCCTATTGATCAATAAAGTTTATTTTAGCATACCGAACCCCTCAAAGCCTATTTATAAGCTATGTAAAGGATATTTAGGGTATGTTTAACTTATGATCAAGTTCCGGATTGTTCGTTACAGTACAAATCGGCATACTTTCGCAGTTTGTCGAATTTAGTCCCTGTAAGCGAATAAACTTGATTTCGGCATACCAAACCATCCAAAACTTATTTCTAAGTTATGTAAAGGTTATTTAAGGTATGTTAAGCCTATGTCACTATTCTGGAGTGTTTGTTGCATTAAACTGGTTATATTTACGCATCCGATCGCGTATAACCTTCCAGAAAGCGATTTAGAGCCCGAAATCGAACAAGAATTGATATGTGCAAACAATACACATATTTATACAAATTTCAAGTATGAAATACAATATTTCATTGGTTTGGTATTGTATGATGGTCACAGTGACACATGTGTCACAACAAGTAAATACACCAAATGGTGAAAAGATCACAATTAAGGGAGACAAGCCAATGAAAACCACAAAATTCATCTCTGTGATGAAAGCTGCAGGTTATGCAAGGAAAGGAGGAATGGTGTATATAATTTCAGTAATCATTAACACTAAAAGAAAGGACTTAAAAGATATTCCTGTAGTATCTAAATTCTCAGACGTTTTTCCAGAAGAATTACCTAGATTACCGCCAGATCGAGAGGTTGAATTTAAAATTCACCTAATACCAGGAACAACATCGATTGCCAAAGCACCATATCGACTAGCACCAACGGAGATGCAGGAACTGAAGAAACAACTTGACGAATTACTAGAGAAAAGTTTCATACAGCCTAGTTCATCGCCATGGGGAGCACCGGTGTTATTTGTCAAGAAGAAGGATGGATCGATACATTTGTGCATTGATTACCGGGAATTGAATAAGGTTAAGATTAAAAAATGGTACCCATTACCGAGTATCGATGACATGTTCGATCAACTTCAAGGAGCTCGATTCTTTTCTAAGATCGATTTACACTCAGGATACCATCAATTGAAAGTACAGGAAGAGGAGATTCCTAAAACTGCTTTCAGAACAAGGTACGGTCATTATGAATTTACAATTATGCCATTTGGTTTAACCAATGCTCCAGCCGCATTTATAGATATGATGAACAGGATATGTAAACCATACCTTGATAAATTCATAATTGTCTTTATAGATGATATTCTAATTTACTCTAAGAATAAAGAGGAACATGCGGAACATTTGCATATACTTCTAACATTATTGAGAAGAGAAAAGCTTTACGCTAAATTCTCAAAATGCTAATTCTGGTTGCAAGAAGTGCAATTCCTTGGACATTTGGTTAATCATGAAGGAATTCATGTGGATCCCACAAAGATCGAGGCAATTACCAAATGGAAAGTCCCTGAATCACCTACAGAAGTGAGAAGTTTTCTTGGACTGGCAGGATATTATAGACGTTTTATTCAAGATTTCTCTAGAATAGCCATTCCATTGACCAAATTGAGTTGCAAATCGGTCAAGTTTGAATAGGGACCAAAACAAGAGGAAGCATTTAGGTTTTTGAAATAAAGGTTAACCAACGCACCCATACTCGTATTGCCTGAAGGAATGAAGACTTTGTAGTCTACTGTGATGCCTCTAAGTTAGAATACGGACGTGTGCTGATGCAACGTCAAAAGGTTATAGATTATGCTTCTAGATAGCTTAAGAAACATGAAGATAATTATACAATCCATGATCTAGAGTTAGGAGCCATAAGTTTTGCCCTTAAGATTTGGAGACACTATCTTTACGGTAGTAAGTTTGTTATTATCACGGATCATAAGAGTTTAAGATATGTCTTTGGACAGATGTAGTTAAACACGAGGCAAAGATGTTGGATGGAAATTCTTAGTGACTATGATAGTGATATCCAGTATCATGTAGGAAAAGCTAATGTAGTAGCTGATGCCTTAAGTCAAAAATATCATGAAAAGCCAAAACGAGTACGCTCTCTTAGACTAAATCTGCAGATAGATTTAAATGAGCAAATTAGAAAGGTACAGGAAACAGCAATCAAGGACGATGCTGAAGGTTTAAAAGGAATGGTTAAGGAATTAGAAAAAGGAACAGATAAAATTTGGAGATTCCATAAGAAAAGAATCTGGATACCTATTCAAGAAAACCTACGAGACCGAATTTTAGAAGAAGCCCATAAGTCTAAGTACACGATGCATCCCGGTATTGATAAGATGTATCAAGACTTACGAAAGAATTTCTGGTGGATAGGAATGAAAAAGGATATAGCAATTTATGTTGTTAAATGTTTAACCAGTTCACATGTTAAAGCTGAACATCAGAAACCTTCAGGGTTACTACAACAATTAGAAATTGCCAATATGGAAATGGGAATTGATAACAATGGACTTTGTTACCAAATTACCCAAGACACGAAAAGGTAATGATACAATCTGGGTGATTGTAGACAGATTAACCAAATCTGCTTATTTCTTACCAATGAAGGAAACTTTCAGTATGGAACATTTAGCCAATCTATATGTAAATGAAATAGTTTCATTACATGGAATTCCTTTATCTATTATGTCTGACAGAGACAACCGTTTTACTTCTCATTTTTAGACAAGTTTCCAAAAAGCAATGGGAACCAGATTAAATCTAAGCACAATATATCATCCTCAAACGGACGGACAAAGCGAAAGGACAATTCAGACAATGGAAGATATGCTTAGAGCCTGTGTAATTAACTTTGGAGGAAACTGGGACGATCATTTACCATTAATAGAGTTTTCCTACAACAACAGCTATCATACCAGCATCAATACTGCACCATTTGAAGCCCTCTATGGACGGAGATGCCGAACTCCAGTCTGTTGGGCAGAGATTGAAGAAAAGCAACGGTCAGGTCTAGAGATAGTACAAGAAACAACTGACAAAATTATTCAAGTCAAAGAAAGACTAAAAGCAGCACAAGATTGTCAAAAGAGTTATGCAGATAACAGACTAAAACCGTTGGAATTTCAAGTTGGAGACAAGGTACTATTAAAAGTTTCTCCATGGAAAGGAGTTGTCAGATTCGTTAAAAGAGGAAAACTAAGCCCAATGTATGTTGGACCTTTTGAGATTATCAAACGAATATGGCCAGTAGCTTATCATCTACAATTGCCAGAGGAAATGGCAGGGATACATGATGTGTTTCATGTATGTAACCTCAAGAAATGCTTAGCAGACGAATCATTAGTGATACCTCTTCAGGACATAAAGGTAAATAAGAAGCTTAAGTTTGTAGAGAAACCACTTTAGATTAAAGATAGAAAAATCAAGAATCTCAAACACAAGAGATTAGTTCTGGTCAAAGTAAAATGGGATTCGAAGAGAGGACCAGAATATACATGGGAACTCGAGTCAGAAATGCAAAAGAAATATCCACACCTATTCTAGTGAATCTCGAGGATGAGATTTAAAACAAGGTGGAAAGGATATAACAACCCTAGAAAAACGCCTAATTATACCCGTATACACGTAACCAGACCCGACTAACCCTAATTTCATTAAAAATCAAATAAAATCCTGATTTTTGAGTTCTCGCGGGCAACGACAGGGTTACCCCTATGTCTCGCGGGGCGCGATAACCTTTACTTGCCAGACACCCAATTGTGCCACGTGTCCCACTTCTTGTCGAGGCTATGGTGCTGATCAGTCAAACCTAGCCATAGCTAGGTATGGCTCGCAGGGTGCGAAGGACAGACCCCAACGGGTCGCAGGGCGCTAGCCAATGCCGAACTCACCTATAAAAGGAGCTCCAGTTCAACTTTCATTCTCGTTCATTTCTTCTTTCTCTCTCAGTCTCTATTATAGCACAATAGTAGCTCGGTATTATACCCCTAAAACACGAAGCTCTGCCTCATTGTAAGTATTTTAACCCCGATCACTAATTCGTTACCCTACCCGATTGATCTAGGGCCCCGTAAAGCATGTCGAGGCTCTGCCTGACTAAGTTCGTTGGGGTTCTGTCTCGTGCTGTATGGCTAATGTGATTTGGATTATCTTACTAACATGTGTGCATTGTATGTTTTTAATAGAAAATAATCAAGAAAAGCAACAGGAAGCTATAGAAATACTTAAGTCTACAAAGTGAGTCCATTCTCTTTTCTCACTGTTTGTGAGTCATTCTCTTTTTCTACCAAACTGTGTTACAAAATCTCAAATATTTTCAATTATACTTAACAGTGATTGGGTCTTTGTATTCTACAATTGCTGCCGGTATGTGGGGTTTTGTATACACTACTAGTCAAGCGTTACTATTGGACAACGGGTTAGCCAATAGTAATATGACCACGGTCATGGAATTGCCAACATGACAAATACTGAATGAGTAATTGGGTAGATATAAACATTGTAATCGCTCTCAATACTGTAAAGTTATAAAAGCTTATTTTGATTAAACTGGGATGCACTCGCCAGTATTTCTTGCTGATAAAATCTTTTTAAAACGCGTTTCAGGTAACTTAATGTGAAGCTATAAGAAGTCAGCTATGGAGCACTGAAGGCTTAAAGAAAGTGGCTATAAAAGATACCTAAATAAAAAGGAGATTATGTTTTCAATAATTAGGGTTTACCCCTATAAATGTATTGTGAATGAAACATGGGTTTTATCCCATTTGTTTATTATAAAAGTTTGGTGTTTTGAAACTCTGAAATTTATTTCCTAACTACGATCCTGATGTCTCATTTCTGCTGCCAAATTAATAAAAACCAGATACCACCTGGTTGTTGTCTCGCGGCTCCCGCTCCCGGGGGTAGGGGTTGCGACACATAGTGATGAAAACCCCAAATTCTTATATGATAGTTGATATAATAGTTCATGATAACTGAAAGTTATATTGAGATATTAACAATTGCATGAACTTGATTAAGAAATGTGGTTAAAATGGTAGCCTAAAAATAACGCCTATCGGGTATTAGATGAAATGCCTAAATGAGTTTTTGAACTTAATTGTGCATTTGCATATGTTAATAGGCAGTTGACTTTAAAAAATCAAACTAACCTATTATAAGATCGAATGATAATTTTAATATAAAATCTGTAAGGTGGGATAGTCGTGATAAATGATGACTAATATAACCATCTTGCGAATGATAAATGATAGTCTGACGCTTGACAAGCTAGGTGGAAGCTTGGAAAGAAGCGGGTCAAAGGATCAAGTACGCGGGAAAAGCATAATCGGATGCAAGGTAAGTAAAATTTACATCTTTTAAGTAGAACACCTACTTTTGAATTGATTAAGAACAAGGGGATTTAGTATTTGAAATGAGTCTTTGAAATACAATGTTCCGACGTGAATCGATACGGGTCGGAATAAGTGAAAATGGTAAGAAACAATATTTGATGGTAAAAATGGTAAAACGGTAATTTGGTCACGTGTTGACGAATAAACAAGGAGTTTTAAAAAAGTTACCTCATGGTGTAAACCACAATGGGTAAAAAGGGTAAAATGATAATCTGGTCACGAGTTGACGGATAAATAATGAGTTTTGAAAAGACACCCTATGGCGTAAGCCATAATGGGTCAAACGAATAAAGAAATGACTTTTAAGTAATATGATCGTATGGTGCAAACCGAAACGGGCTAAATGGATGAGATGGTAAATAAATATCATCTCACAATACATATTGTTTGGTCGTCCCAATGAAGTAAGGATAATTCAATAGGCAGGTAAAATGATCATTTAAGCCAAACTGGTCAAATGGTGTTGTTATCACCATTTGACAATAATGACTAATGGTTGCTTGTCAAGTTTTATGCTCACAGGAAGAATAACATATGGCTTGCATTCTTTTAATTAGCAACTAATAATGCAAGGTATTAAAACGTGTCAACGCTATGACTCGAGCCAGGTATGTGTAATGGGTCAAACTCTCAATAAGGACTTGGGGTCCGAAGAGAGTTAAACGAGTCATGGTGAACATTGGATTGCCTAAATTGAGGTATATTTAACAATTTAAATTGGTAATATTACGTTCTTAGGAACACAATTATTTTAAATAGAACATGGGTTAAAAGTGCCCACTTAGTCAAAACAAGCTTCTAGACGTCCTTCATAGTTAAAAATGACTAAAATTGACCAAAACGCCCTCGAATGACAAACCGGACAACGGCCCTTATGGGAAGTTTAAATATGAGTTTTATAATTTGGCCAATCATTCAGGTAGTATAAAATGGAAGGCTTAAACCATTTTGGCTTAATGCTACATAATGGGTCATTTTCGTAAAAGTGTCAAATCCGAGGGTAAAATAGGAATATAATGTTTTTTCCATCACAACCCATCACAATTGAAGTTGTGATGATAGATGAATGAAGGTCATGAAGTGGGAATAGGAGATATGAAGAGATGTGGATGAATTAAGCTTAAGTGCTTAAATCCATAACGGGTCAAAATAAAAATGCGCATAAACCAAGTAACGGTCGCGTAATTCATAAAAGTTACAAATCCAGGTTAAGGATTTGGGGTTAATTACGTAGAAAAACATTTTACGATCATTTAGAAACAAGTTTGAAGTGAATCAGATGAATATCTGAGAAGTTACGGAGATTTACGTAAAAAAGACAAACTTTGAAAAATCTGCAGTAACCTACCGTAAGCTACGGTAGCCTGCCGTAACTTACGACAGGCAGCTGCTGTTTGAAACAGATTCTGCATGCCGTAAGTTACGGCATAGAGCCGTAGCTTACGGTAGGTGTTTAACACAAATTGTTGTTTTTGTTTGTTTCGGCATTCGGGTTTAATTAGATACGTTCTAAACTCCTTATAACTAACGTATTTAATGATTTATGAAATATAGGTAATGGTTTGAAGCACCGGATGACGATCAAGCTTAACGAAGAACCGAACACGATCAAAGTTCAAGCTTCCGCATTTTGGTTTAGTCGTTTATGAAACTAAACAAAGATAACACATTTAAATATCCTAATACTTATGAAGTTTTATAAAACTCGAAAATATGTATGGTCGTGTATTTGGTTTGAATTTTTAATGATCGTTCAATGACGTATGGTCTGATAATTGCATTATGAATATAAAATTGCAAAATCTTTTATAAGATTTTAGTTATTTAAGTAAGGGTCTTACACATATATGTGTATGTATAGCCGTAGATATATATGCATACATAGGTATGTGTGTGTTGTGTTGTTTACTACTTGAAAGATTGCTTAAATGTGTTGTTTGGAATAATGATGAACATGCATGTAAGAATCTTGTTAAAACAGAAAATAACCTGCCTTTTATTCATGTATTTAGTATCAAAATAGTTCATAAAAGTTGATGATCATATATATGTTGTTTGATGATGTATTGGTTCATTTTGATGCCCTAAATGTGTGTAGAAATTAGGTATTTCTGCATGCAAGTGTGAGATGATTTACAAACTGATTCAAGAAGTTTTTGATATGGTTTTATGAGTGATATATTCTAGTCATAAAATTTTTACAAGAGTTTTGGATATTTCATAAAGTTTGGGTGTTGTTTCGGTATCAAAATGTTGTTATAACGGTGATTTTAAGCATGATTTAGGATGAATAACCTAGGTCTGGAAATATGGTATTTTTATGATGATATAATTATAAAGAGTATAAGACTCAAGTGTTAAAGTGTTCATGGCACTTAGGTGCGTTTATTTGATGTTTCGGTAGGCTTAAAAGCCGAAAAATGGGCATTCTTGACTTAAAAAATGAGTATATGTTTGGAACTAAACAAGAATAGAAAAATGTAGCATATTTTATGTAGGAAATATATAATTTAAACTGCATGATTGTTTGGTAAATTTGTTGCGTGTTTGCAATAATTTTCAGTGCATAAACTTGTGCTTTTCGGCTAAGTTTTCGACAATAAAAAGTATAATTTTGAAAACTGTTTTGAAACAGAAGTATTTACCATATGTTGTGTGGAAAATATGTGGATTAAAATGTATATTAGGTTTACAACTTGTACGTGTGTTCAAATCGTTGTTGTATGCTTGTTTGGATGCCTTTCGGGGAAATTTCGTTGTTTAATTTGATGATATCATGAATCTGTTTTAGAACAGCAAATTCAAGTTTATTTTATGGTATACAAACAGGTCCTAAATGGCATAATAAGTATATGATATGCTTGAATGTTCATATGACATGATTGTTATGTAAAAAGCCACTAAAATGCTCGTAAATTACTATAATTTAGTAGAGTTTTAACTAAGTTAAGGTCATGTTTTTATATGATGATTTTGTGATAAATTGATTATGTTATAATATTAAAACAAAAGACTTGGTTATTTAGTGTTCAAAAATATTATTTTCATACACTAAAGTTTCCAAACATATAAGTATAGTTTATTGAAAAATCTATCATTTTATGTGAAAAAAAATGATTTTTTTATCAGAATCCAAGTCTTTGATGTTTTGATATAAAACTTTATACATTCTAGGCCTAGAATGTATTTTTGATATAAAACATCCATTTTCAAAGTCTTGGTAAATAAGTTGTTTTCTAAAACCCGAAAAGTCGAATAAACGACTATTCGGTAAGTTTACTTGAAATCAGTAAGAACATTTATATAATTTATACATTCTGGACTTAAAAATATTTTTGATGAAAAATATATTAACTTTAAAGTCTTAGAATAAATATTATTTAATAACAAATTTTAGAAAGTCGAATATACGACTATTCGGTAAACGTACTCGAAAATGGTAGATTTATAGATGATTGTGTGAATGTAGATATCGATATGCCTAAGTTGGTAAAATATACATATGTGATTTATGTGATGGTTGATATAGTTGTTATACCTATGTTAGATCATATTGTTGTGAAAATATGCATATTTATTTTAAGAAATAAATATTACATATGACAGTACATTAACATGGATTGTTAATTAATGTTTTGGGATAAGATCCTGGTGTTATGTAAAATTATGTGTTATTATATATTGTGTGTTAATATATAACAGAAAACACTCGAATAATTCATCACCAACGGTTCGTTAACTTAAACGTTTTTCATAATAAGGCGGGTGATCAACTTGCCATGTAGACACATTATTAGACCATTAGTGTCTTATACACGTTAGGACACATGTAAGTTGAATATCCTTTAAGGACATAATTTTAATTGTTAGGATTTTGCACGGAATCACCAGGTGAGTCACAGTCCCCTTTTTTACTTTACTGGTTTTATATATTCGGGGGAGAAGCATGCTTACTTTACAAAATTTACAAATTTTTCGTGTGGTTTCACGACCCATTTTAAATGATGATTTCCATTTAAGAGAAGTTATATATTGTTTATTAAGTATGACAATTAGATAATATTGTTAATTGTGACCTTGTGATGACCTTGAGTAATTGTAGCATATACCCGTGGATTCAATACATGGAGGCCCCTTTGCATCCATAATCATTAATCGTTAGACCTCAGATTGTATTGGCAGATCAATCGGGTTTGACAACCCACTCTCGCGACCAGTCGCCCTAGTTTCCAAGATATATACTTGAAAACATTTTAGGGGAATCAAGTTTTGGTTTGGTTATGGGTTCTTGGTAGTGTTCTTGTCGTAGTTCCTTGCTAGTATACGATAGTCTTATGTGTTATCTTGAATTGTTATACTTCTCAAATAAAAACTTATACCAAAAAGTTTGTCAGAATTTATATCAAATACTCCAAGGAATGTCTCACATGAATTCCGAGGGATTCATTTCTAATACAATTTTTCCAAAGAATTGTTTACCAAAGTAGAACTTATACTGACAAGTTTGATAGGATTTATACCAAATATTCCAAGGAATGTCTCACATGAATTCCGAGGGATTTATTTTTAATACAATTTTTCCAAAGAAATGTTTATCAAAGTTAATTTATAAACGAAAAAAGGTTTACGAATTTTATTGTCAAACCTGTGCACTCGCCAACTTTATGTTGACATTTTTAAGCATGTCTTCTTAGGTTTCAGCTTCAGGTAATGAAACGGTTGGAATAGAAGGGTCATTAGGGTTTAGGAAACCCAAGAAGACTATTAGATTATTATTAGAATGGCGTTCACTATGTGTCGCAACCCCCGATCCCTTATCTGTCCCGGGAACGGGCGGACGCGAGCTCAGAGTTTTGGTGGTATCAGCTATTTAATCTTGCAGCGGAAATTACATCAGGACCGTAGTTAGGAAATGTTTATCAGAGTAAAACCACCATATTTGATATTAATAATAACATGGTCAAAACCCAAGTTTCTTATTACAATACATTTATAGGGACAAACCCTATTTTATTGAATTTAAAACATCGTTTATTAGGTAACTTTTATAGCCACATTTTTCCTAAGCCTTCAGTGCTCTCCAGCTGGCTTTTTACTAATTGGCTGTCACATTTTGTTACCTGAAACGCGTTTTAAAAACATTTGTCAGTCGGAAATACTGGTGAGTGAATCCCAGTTTAATCAAGAAACATTTTATCAATTAAAACAGTATTGAGAGCGATCACATTGTTTATTTCTACACAATTACTCATTCAGTATTTGCCACTCGACCGGATCTGTGGCTATGGTCAAGTTACCCATTGGGTATCTCGTTGTCCAATGGTAACGTACTGTCATTCCGACTTATTACTACTACTCGCAGTAAATAAATTTTGTATACAAAACCCCATAATACCGGCAGTAATTGAAGAACTACAAAGACTCAATCGCCGCTTAATCACATTGTAAACAATTAAGGTTTTGTAAAACATTCCAAAAAGGTTAACAAAAAAGAGGATAAACTCACATTGCTATCTTAGACTTCGCGTAAGGGTTTCCTGGATATAATCTATAATTTATACAAATGTACATTGGTTAGTATCATAACCCTTTGAAAATATTAATGATACCCTCCCCGAGACGGCATTCCAACAACTACGTCGGGCAGAACCACGACAGTTGTTACGGAACCCAAAATCAATCGGGCAGCGTATCTATTACGAAACTAGGGTTATAATACTTACAACGGAGCAGAATCTCACTAATTAGGGTGGTATAATACCCGCGTATTATAAACCTACTACAGAAATTGTGATTTAGAATGAAAGGAATGAGCGACGGAAAACGAAAACCCGTTGCTTTCTTATATAGTGCTGAAATCTGGTCTCCACGCGGCCCGCGTAAAGAACAGACAAGGGTTACGCGGCCAGCGTCAACCCTGGTCAACTATATAGCTTATCCCGGTCATGATCTAGACCCACCACGATGTCGACACGTGTCAGCTCAGGGTGTCTCCGCGTTTGATGATCTCTCGCGGCCCGCGTACACTTAAACGGGGTCTTACGCGGCCCGTATGAACTAAAGAATCAACGTAATCCGGTCTACACCTTTATACCGCCCGCGTAAAGGCTTGGGGTGGGTCTACGCGGCCCGCCTCAGCTTAATATTTATTGTTTTTAATTTATTTTATATGTTATAACATATTTCGGGCTCGGTTTTCACATACGGGGTGTATTTTAAAGACATATTGGGACATACTAGGGTGTCGAGAATATTATAAGGGTGTTGGTTTTACCGATGGTTGTTACACTATGTATAAAGCAATCTTTGTAGAATACCTTGTATTTTAGAGTACTTTGCTTTATTAAGTCTATTGTTGTATTTAATACTTTCGCTATGCAATGAAGATACCAATTAGTTTACCCCGGGTTTTTGGGGTGTGACAATTTACACTCGCTTTCAAGTTCAGTCCCTATTTCAAAAAAATCAACACTTCAGTCCCTGACGTGTTCAATTGCTCACAATTAAAGCCCTAGCACTAAGAGACTGTTAGTATTTCTGTGAAGAGACTAAAATACCCCCCCCCCCCCCAAAAAAAAAAAAAAAAAAAAAACTTTACTTACAGTTTCAGTCCCTGCAGTATGATTTCTTAATTTCCCACCATTTTCAAACGTTTTTCCTAATCTAGAAACAAACCACACGTAATCAGAAAATTAAACAACAATATCAAGGTACTAACACAACAAACAACAAGAGATCAACACATGTAACCAGAATTGGAATGCAACTTAAAGTTGAAATGGGTTTGACTTCATCTGGTCAAACAGTTCATATTATCCCTACCAAGATGTATTCTCCCTGTTCAAGTGCAAAACATAGTCTATCATGCCTGTTCAACTTATAACCAAGTTCAATTGTGCATACAATTAGAAAACTTAATGTGCAGCAGGTGTTTAACTTATAAGTAAGTCCAATTATGCATTTCATGTTCAAAGCCTTATGTGCATTTCAAAACTTAATGTGCAGCAACTATTAACATCATCCCGATTCTAACCCAACTTTAGAATCCTGTTTGACAACCAAACACAGTTAATGTTATCAAGTCATTAATCATTATCATCCACTTTATTAGCCACACCCTGTTTAATAACTTCAAACATAGTAGAATAATCATCATTAACACTTTCAATTAACCACTAAAGACTACCATTACAATCCACATAATAAGTAAAACACGGTATAATAAGCATCAAGAACAGTTTAATTAGCATCCTAATGAACATCACAAAAGGATTAATCCTGATCATAAACTTTAAAAACCCAAAAATGATCAGGATCAGTCCAAAATCAACCATTTAAAGTGTTATACTTATCCTAATAGTTAGATATAATATGTACAGCAAACCAAGCACACCCACGTCTTCATCCTCGCCAGCTGAAACAGAGCTCAATCCTGAACCCCCCTTTCAGTCCTCAACAGAACCCGGTATTGGATCTAGATTGTGTGTCGGGTCACCTGCACGCAAGTTCTGTTGCAGCCCCCGATCCCTACCCCGGGAGCGGGCGGCCGCGAGAATCAGATCAAGTGGTATCGGTGTTTATTAATTTGGCAGCGGAATTTATACATCAGGACCGTAGTTAGGAAATATTTATCAGAGTTTAAAAACACCAAATTTTTATAATAAATAAATGGGATAAAACCCAAGTTTCCATTACAATACATTTATAGGGATAAACCCTAACTATTGAAAATAAAATCTCCTTTTTATTTAGGTAACTTTTATAGCCATTTTTTTAAGCCTTCAGTGCTCTCCAGCTGACTTCTATTAGCTTCACATTAAGTTACCTGAAATGAGTTTTAAAAAGGTTTTATTAGCAAGAAATACTGGCGAGTGCATCCCGGTTTAATCAAAACAGTTTTTATAACTTTACAGTATTAAGAGCGATTACAATGTTTATATCTACCAATATACTCATTCAGTTTTGTCAAATCCTTGACTTGTGGTCATGTTACTCGTTGGCTAACTCTTCGTCCAATAGTAACGAATTACAAGTAATGTATACAAAACCACAACATACTGGCAACAATTGTAGAATACATAGACTCAATCACTGTCAAGTATAATTTAAAACATTTGAGATTTTGGTAAAACAGTGTGGTAGAAAATGACTCACAAAAAGGGTTTACAAAAAGAGAATATACTCACATTGTAGACTTAGATAATACTATAGCTTCCTGATGATTCTCCTGGTTATAATCTATTAAAATTAAGCAATGCACACGTGTTAGTAAGATAACCCAAATCACATTTGTCATACATCACGACACAGAACTCCAACGAACTGAGTCAGGCAGAGCCTTGACATGCGTTACGAAGCCCTAGATCAATCGGGTAGGGTAACAAATACGTGATCGGGGGTTATAATACTTACAACGAGGTAGAGCTTCGCTTTTTAGGGGTATAATACCCGAGTATTATGGCTATTAGAGAATTGAGAGAGAGAAAGATTTGTGCAACGAGAACTGAGGTCTCGGCCTCCTTTTATAGGGATGATCAAAGGGCGGCTCGCGCCTCGCGACGCCCCAGGCTAAGCCTGTCGCTGGCCGCCAACCATCTAGACTAGGGCTTAGGCCCGATTAGTCACGGGTATAGGTCAGTCGGGTGTTGTGCCACGTGGCACACTGTGCGTTCTCCAGACATAGCTCCATCGCGCCCTGCGAGACCCAAGGTAAACTGGGTCGCGGCCCGCGAGATCCTATATATATTTGTTTTATTTGTTTTTTATTAATATTAAGGTAATTTAGGCCCGTTAATGTATATTCGGGGTATAATTAGGGCATTTAGGGTGTTTTAGGAGGGTTGTTATAAATTCCAACTAGAATTCCATGAAAACCGACCCACATTTCAGTTTATATAAATGGCACGCATAACGAAATCAACGAATTTAAGTAAAATTTACACAATGTCGTACCAACAACGTGGATTGTCATCAATATTATTGCGTATAGCCTCATGTTTTCCATGATCGGAGTTAATTGGAGGTGTCTGTGAGCTTCGCCGGAAAATCGCCGTTCACTAGAGGGTTTTGGAGAAGAGACGGAGTGATTGTGTGCTTCTTTGAGAAGCTAGAGGGTTAAATGGTGTGAAAATGGTCAGTTTTTGGTGAAATGACCAAACTGCCCTTCACGCCGTTAAGTAAACTAACGGTCAACTGATGGAAGTTAGTGCCAGGGTTTTAATTGTGAGCAATTGAATACGTCGGAGACTGGAGTATTGATTTTTTTTAAATAAGAACTGAAACTGAAAGTGAATATAAACCCAAAGGACTGAAAGTGTACTTTACTGTTTCATCTACTTTTGTTACATTCTGTTTTCTTTTAGGAAAAATTACAAGTTTTGTCCTTTATCTTTATACCACTTTTCAGACGGTGTCCTTTTTAACGAATGTTGACAGGATGTGTCCTTTACTAGGTATTTTGTTGCAAGTTTAGTTCTTTACACCCATCCCAGTTAAAAAAACCTTGTTAATTGTTGGGTGTAAAGGACTAAACTTGCAACAAAATACCTAGGTAAAGGACTAAAATTGCAACAAAATACCTAGTAAAGGACACCGCCTGTTAACAATTAACAAAGTTTTTTAACTTGGTTGAGTGTAAAGGACTAAACTTGAAACAAAATATTTAGTAAAGGACACCGCCTGTCAATATTCGTTAGAAATGACACCATCTAAAAAATGGTATAAAGATAAAGTACGTAATTTTACCCTTTCTTTTACAAGGGTTATCTATCATCTTCGTGTAAGAACCGATAATCTTATTAAACTTTTAGCTTTAGCTCTCTCCATTGCCGCTTACAACCCCATTGCCGCTTAAACAAGTGTAAACAAGTGAAATGTGAAATGTGAAATGTAATTTGCAAAAGGCGGTTGCAACTTACAACCCCATTGCCGCTTAAACAAGTGTAAACACCATCAGTCCACCACCGTCAAGCACCGAAATGACGTCACAAACACTCCGGCAGTGCGGAATCGATGCACCTATTGACGTCATCAGCGAAGACCTGCTTCAGAACATCGTCTCTAGACTTCCGGCAACCTCCTTCGCCTCCGCCGCTTGCGTCAGCCGCTCTTGGAACGTCGTTTGCGATCGCGTCCTTTGTCGTCCGAAGCTCGCCTCTGCATGCTCCTTCAATCACTCTCTCCAGGTTACTTTTATTCAAACCCTAACTTTTACATTAATCACAGATTATACTCAATTATACATTTATTATGCCCTAATTATGATTAGGATGCTGTAGAAGAGGTGGTGAATAAAGTATTATCGGAGCCGATTCGTCCTCACTTTGCTATTGCTTCGTTTGGTGGTTATCATGAGGAGACTTGTTTGGGAGAGGCTCACCAACTCGTATGTTACTTCTACTTCAAAATTGATACATACAACTTTATAATTATGAATAAGGTCATGTTAATTGTTAGTAATCGATGGAACAATAATAAGTTGCTTATTATTATTATATACATATTTTGAGCTGTAATCTAGCCGAGCCAGGTTTAGCTTGAGCTCAAACGTAAACGAGCCAGCTCGGCTTGGCTTGTTTATTTAATCGAGCTGAAAAGTCGAGCTCGAGCCACTTAGAGCCGGCTTGATAATTTTTTTTATTTTTTACAAATATTGATAACATAAAAAAACAAAAAATAAAAATTACACATATATTTATATATACTATTTTTATTTTTCTAATATTGTAAAGACCGAAAGGCATATTAAAAAGTATAATATGTATATTTTTTTGTTTCTTTTTTCATATTTCTATATGCTATTGATTAATTAAACTTTAAACTTAAAATGTTAACACTTGACCCACCTTCCACATATTTTTTTTCTTTTAATACATTTATAATTAATTTTAATCTATATAAAATAAAATAATTCGAGCTGGCTCGCGAGCTCACGAGCCGAACCATGCCTAGCTTGAGCTCGGCTCGTTTACAACCGAGCTCTTTCCGAGCAAGTTTCGAGCGAGCCACGAGCTGCAAGCATTTTGAACACCCCTATATATATTACACTGGCTTCGAATATATTAGTAAGTATGAATATGAATGACTTGCAGATTACTGCAGCACTAGGCGCTCATGTTCCAGTCATTAGTAATCATCCCGACGGAATAATTGGAAAGGGTGCAATCTCTGATAAAATCTATGAGGTTAATTCTCTTATTTTGATTGATAATTTTGCCTTCTTTGGCGTTTGTTAAGAAAATAACGTATTAAATAATCTGCTGCAGGTTGAGTGGTATTATCGTCCAGACGAGGTTGATTCAGTAATGTTGATTGTTGGATTTCTACCAGGGTTGAAAGTCGCAATAATCCCGCTTTTAAAGCAAATTCAGGTAATAAATCTCGTCTTTTTTTTTCCTATAGTGTTTTAGTTGTTCTTTTTAAGTTTATGTATTCATCAGGTAATAAATTTCTACCAGAAACTGTCATGATTGACGAATTTGTAACAGACATCAGGGAGTTCTCAACTTCGGTTTCAGGGTGTGACTCCCCTGCTGCCATAATAATGTTCGCTGTAAGTCTTTCCTCATGTTCTTTGTGCATATATACTACTAACATTAACCTTTCTCGTATTTTTAACAAGATCAAATTCTTGTTGCAGGACCATTATTATGCAGACATGAGAGATGTTATAGAGAAATTAGGTTAGTGTTGCTTCAGTAACATGTCACTTTGTTTTGCTGACTTATATAATTCATACCATGTATTTTTCATCATTATTGTAGATTATGCCATGTCACCAGAAACCGTCATTGTTGGTGATGCTTTATCTAAGTTCCGATTTACCAATGATGCTAAGTTTGGTAGTTCTGCTGCTGTTTCCTTGGTATTTGCAGTGGAAATGAATAAACCTCCTGGTAACATCAAAATCCACACTGGTGGATATATATAGTTTTATGTTCTTATCGTATCCTTTTTGTTTTTTCCTCTAATTTTTCTTTCTCTGTTGATCTGATACCTTCTTTTTGTTTCTTATTTTATGTTGCTATTTTAATTTTTAAATGTTGCATTTAATGGTTGGTTCCATCAATTATGAGAAGTTCTTAATATGTTTTTGAGCAGGTATAGGAGAAACTCAATTTCATGCTGTATTATCAAGCGGATTGTCACCAGTAGGCCACACATATACATCTGTTATTGAGAAAACTGGTGTTTTGACTGATATTGCTGCAAGAAGAGAAGGGTCGGTTGATAATATTGATGGTGAAACTCTTTTGAATCAAGTTAAAGATGAAGTATGTTATTCTTTTTCTTTAGTTAACTCAAGCTATACATCATTATAACTAATATATTAGGCATATGTTCATATAAATCATTCTAAAAGTTTAAAGTTTCATATTTACTCTTATCAGAACTCCAAACATATTATATTTGCACATTCCACATTAAATTAAACAAAATTAGACACAAAGTTACTTATAAGTTATAATAATATTAGTTATAAGCTTGTTTCACTATATAAACGAAGAGAACATATTATTCAATGAAACAAATTGTTATAACTTATAAGTGATTTTTTTATATACTATGGAATGGGTAAATATGATATTTATAGCGAGAATATTATATTCTTTAAGGTATAAATACAAAGATGACCAAATTATGGTACATTTTTTCCCAATATTATCGACTTTTGATTGTTCATAAATAATGACAGCTAAGAGGTCGAGCTAAGTTTTGGGGTCTCTTCATTGGGGTAACAAAGAAAAGAAAATACTCCATTCGTCAAGAAAAGGTTGGATGTATGACGTCTCTTGCATTCCATCCCGTTCGTGGGTAAGATACTATATTTTTTTTCTTGTTTCTTCATATCGTCTTTTTCTTTAAGCGATTACATATAGAGTTGAATGCCATTTTAGTCCCTATGGTTTGGACCATTTTGCTAGTTTAGTCCAAAGGTTTCATTTTTCGCCTGTGGGTCCAAAAAGGTTTCACCGTTGCCATTTTAGTCCACTGGGTTAACTTCATCCATTTTTTCTGTTAACGAGAAGGGCAATTCGGTCATTTTATATGTAATTATGTTAGCCAGAAGGGCAATTCAGCCATATAAAATGACCGAATTGCCCTTTTTGTTAACATAAAAAAATGGATGAAGTTAACACAGTGGACTAAAATGGCAACGGTGAAACCTTTTTTGACCGACAGGCGAAAAATGGAACCTTTTGACTAAACTGGCAAAATGGCCCAAACCACATGGACTAAAATGGCATTCAACTCTTACATATATGATCATGTATAACATAGAAGTCAACTTGCAGGCGTTCACAGGGGTATTTTTATGTTCATGGTGGGGGTCTCAAAACCGACGACACATTCCGTTTTTACTACTCAAATCCTACCACTGCTCTATCTTCTGCTGCTGCTGTCTCTAGCCATCTGAGATCTTTCAATCAAGGGAGGAACAACACCACTGTCGTTGATAAGGTGGAGGTGTTCGGTGGTCTTATATTCACTTGTCCTGATATGTTTGACCAACCAAACATTAACAGCTCGCCATTTTTGGACAACTTTCCCGGTGTGGCTCTTGGCGGGAGTTTTTGTAGCAGCGTGATTGGACGTCGTGTTTTAACCAAGTATGTTAACGAATCTCAAGAACAAAAAGAGGTGCAATGTTGCGTGCACGTTAACTGTAGTGTCTATTTGATCATGTCGTACACTCCTTTAAATTAATTAGAGTAGTTAATGTGGTTTTTGTGTTAGGATCTGGCGGCAGAAAATGTTTATCCTTTGTAAAGTTGGTGATACTGTTGTTTTTAGTGTATTTTTCCTAGTTCTTTGTAAATGTAAACTTCAAATTTCATACTCATTCTAAATTGTATTAGTTAGTAAAGTAATAGTAATTACACATTCTTAGATATCACACATTAATTAAACTGTCATAATTAGTACTTACACATTCGCAGTGGCGAAGCTTGAAAATTTCCACCAGGGGGTCGGAAGTCACCGAACCTAGAAATTCTATATAAGTAAAAAAAATTTATAAAACCGGGGGGTCGGAAGTCACCGAACCTAAAAAATCTATATAAGTAAAATTTTTTTTATAAAACCGGGGGGTGGAAAACGTATATACCTAAAAAATTCTACACGAAATGTACATATATAACACTACTGAGCGAAAAGTTCGGGGGTCGGGCGCCCCTCCTAGCCCCTTGAAAGCTACGCCTTTGCACATTCGTAGATATTTATTTTACAAAACTAAAATAGATATTTGATCATTATATAATATGCACCAACATGGGGACTTAATCGGGTACATGAGTTCTAGGAGATGTTAGATTTATGTTAGATGAAGTTAATGGGATTATTATATAATATTTTTTTCTGTATTAGACCTAGTTTTGCCTTACCCTTGTGTTCGCCTATAGGTTTTTTAGAGGAGTATTTTTTTCAGTATCAAACCTAGTTTTGCCTTACCCTTGTGTTCGCCTATAGGTTTTTTAAAGGAGTGTTTTTTTCAGTATTAGACCTAGTTTTGCCTTACCCTTGTGTTCGCCTATAGGTTTTTTAGAGGAGTGTATAGGTACTTTCAAGGGGGTTAGTGATACTTTTTCTTGTCTCTTTGCTTTTGTTTGTTGCTATTATAGTTCGTCTATAGATTTTTGGAGTAGTGTATAGGTATTTTTCAAGGGGGTTAGTGATACCTTTTCTTGTGTCTTTGCCCTTGTGTGTTGCTGTTATAATTTATTATAATATGACGCTAAGATGGTTGTGTGATCACACAAGGATAAGTTTTCCGGGAAAAGTGGGGGTTGCATGTAATTGTACAAGATAAAGAAGGGACGATTGAGATGGCTCGTGAGAATCATGCGAAGTGACAGATGTTGGCTTTGGCGAGAATCATGGAAACTCTCATAGTGGAGATGAGGAGGAGCTCAAAGCGACCAAAATTAAATTAACATGAGATTAGCAGATTAGGCAAGATTTGTAAGCGTGTGACCTTTGTCACTACATACGCTTCATACTTTCAAACATGTTTAAAGGAGTTTAATCGTTTTGACTACTTATCTAGTCAATTTGTTTTTGATATATTTAAGATTAAGAAAATGATCCATATCGATCTATTACAAGTAAATAAATCAAACACGACATCTTTAAAATTGGCCAATGACTTAACTCTACAGAAGAATAGAAGCTTAGTTTCTAAAAAAACCCTTAACTTGCACAGTTAGACAACCTCGCGTTCATCTTAAGGTTAAAAAAACATTTTGGAACCGCAACCATAAAAAACCCAGAACCGGGTATTGAGGAACTAGTTATGGAATCGACTCTACATCGGGTTGTAACCCTATACTTTGAAGCCGGTTCCAACCCAGTAATACCCCCACCCAACCGGTTAAAACCCGACAAAAAAAACCCGAAACCAAACTAATCACTTACCTCTCCCATAACCCGGTTCCACAAGTATTACGGTTTTACATAAAACATTCTAGCTAAACATCATCATAAACTACTAGATCCTCGTCATAACGTTCCTAGGTCAACAATCTTTGCAAGCGGTCAACGCTCTATCTGTGTGCCCCCAACAAACGAGTAATAAGAGGAAACGCGCATAGAAGGCCGGCCCGGAGCTGGAGTTGAACCATAGAGAGATGTTGGTGCAGTGTAAGGGTTGTGACCATGACTCCTATCAATATGGTTCGTAACGGTTGGTATGGCTAAACCATTATATCCACCATTAAGGCCAACTGTTGGATCATGAGGATACACCGCAGGGACTGTCAAATGCCTGTAAAAGAATTTTAGAGAGATGAGTTAAATTAAATACAGGGTTGGCAATTCGTGACAGACAAGAAACAAACAAGAATTCGGCGCGGTTTTTATTAGATTTTTTTTTTGGTAAAGGGACCCGCCCGGTAATTTTTTTTATAAACAGGTCATGTTTAGGTTGACCAATCTAAAACAGGTCATGCTTAGGTTGACTCATCAACCCGTTAAAATTTGGTATAGTAAAGTAAAAGATAATTTATAAAGTTAAATATGCCGACCCATTTAACATGTTTACAACTTGATTACAACTCGTTTACAACTGAAACAGTTAGGGAATTATACCCAAATGTACAACCTTCTTAATCGTTTTATTCAAGAAAAAACAATGCAACACTATTAATGAGTGTTGCTAACCGAAGCCGTTAGGGCGAGGTTAAGCTTACCATAATCAAAAGACAATCTTAAAAACCCACATTTTTCATATAAATAAGGAATAATATTGTTTTATTCAAAGTTTTAGGTTATCATTGTAATAATATTATTTCCATTAATCATAACAAACAGATTAATTACTTATCCAAAAAAAGGACATTAAGCATTTGCATGTCAATCCAACCGGTATTAAAAAATGACATGTATCAACCCAAATCCATGTTGGCCCGTTATTCAACCTGCCCATATCTCATGTGCAACTTAGATTAAAAGAAACAAACTAAAATTGTATCAAATTGAATAGAGTAAAATGTCATTTTCGTCCCTGAGGTTCGGCCACTTTTGCGACTTTCGCCCAAAGGTTTGTTTTTCCACATCTGGATCCAAAAGGTTTGAAATCTTGTCATTTTTATCCAACTCGTAAACTCCATCCAATTTTTATCCGTTAAATGAGGGGCATTTTAGGCATTTTGATTAAAAAAACACTATAAGAAATAAAGATCCACATCTGTTGACTTTCTCCCCACCCAAACCCTTAATCATCACAAAAAAATGTCTAAAAAGACGAAAATACCCCTGACTTAACGTTAAAAAACGGATGGAGTTAACGAGTTGGATGAAAATGACAAGATTTCAAACCTTTTGGATTCAGATGCGGAAAAACAAACCTTTGGGCGAAAGTCGTAAAATAACCAAACCTCAGGGACGAAAATGGCATTTTACTCTATTGAATTACAACAAAAGAGCCAAATTCCGTACCTTGGATACGCTTCTTGCAGATTTTCGGGATGTTCGTTAGAGAAGTATGGTGGTTGATTCTCTACAAACCGATGGAGATTAACATGAGCGCGTGGGGCTTGATGGGTGACAGATAGATGGTGATGATACGGATATGGGTTTAACCCATCTTTATGAATGAACTGAGGCTCGCTTGTTTGCTGTGAATGATTATGCAATGGTCTGGCCATGTAAGGTTGATAGCGGTTCTGTAATGGTGGGTTTGATGGATTAAGCCAACCGTTTATTGCTGCAGGTGTTCGGGACATGGGTGTAGCACTAGGTATTGGTGGTTGGACAGGTGGTCCATATGCACCATCGGGTACTGGTAGGTGGAGTGGAGCGGGTGATGGTGCAATAATTGGTTTAAACAACAATAGAAGGTCTCTTACCTGCAGATTATTGATCAAATATCTAAATCGAGGTTTAACGTTGACTTGATTTCCAGTGATGATTATTGAGGGGCAAATTAGTAAATTTGGTTAAAGAAATTGTTTAAAAAGTTAGTTCTCATTATATTAAGAAATTATTAACGGGAAAGTAAACTTTATTTTTATTAGAGTAAAATGCCATTTCCGTCCCTGATGTTTGGCCAGTATCTGTATCCAAAAAGTTTGAAATCTTGCCATTTTCATCCGCCTCGTTAACTCCGTCCATTTTACTTGGTTAAGTCAGGGGAATGTCTTTTTTGTTAACTTAAAGGGCAATTTGGCCTTTTTCACTTTATGTACAAGTATTCAAAATACCCTTACTAAATAAAAAAAGACCAAAATACCCCTGACTTAACGGAGAAAAATGGATGGAGTTAACGAGCCGGATGAAAATGGCAAGATTTCAAACTTTTTGGATACAGATAAGGAAAAACAAACATTTGGAC
This sequence comes from Helianthus tuberosus, assembly GCA_030545235.1. Taxonomy (NCBI): domain Eukaryota; kingdom Viridiplantae; phylum Streptophyta; class Magnoliopsida; order Asterales; family Asteraceae; genus Helianthus; species Helianthus tuberosus. Next base: position 181,461,461 of record CM060359.1, read on the forward strand.
GAAAGTCACAAAACTAGCCAAACCTGAGATCGAAAATGACATTTTACTCTTTTCATTATATGAAAATAACTATATTATTACAAATGCATAATATACTATTATTAACATTTTATTAAAATTAATAAAAATGAAAAGGTCGTCAAAATGGTAGTGTGCGCAAAAAAAATGCAAAGTTTGTGGCGGTATGCAATTAGCGTGTTTTAAAAAAAGCAACTCTTATTACATATTTACCACTGAAAACGTGTAATGTTTTAGACAAAAAAAAAATGTCTTTACCTGCTGATCATTAAGTTCTTGTGCAAACTTGGAGCCTTGAAAGTTGTCTTTGATAGCACTTCTAAAAGAATTTAACGGCAGTGGAAGGCAATCCTTCCAGATTTTGAACTGGACCTGCATATAATTATTAAAGTAAATGATATGAAGCCGTTTTAAATTACAGTTTTTCTCTAAAACTAAAATGATTAAGTGATGACATAATAACATAAAAACAGCATCAATCAATTAAATTAGGACGACAGCAAAAGGCGGTCAATTTTGTGCTTCCAGTGTGGGCTTCACTAATTGTAAGAGTAATTCTATTCATAGTTGTCAATAGCGAATAGCGGACGATAGCGACAAGCTACCTATACGCTACGTAGCGATAGCGATGAAATAGCGGGCGCTATTTCATGTTTAGCGATACACTAGAAGAAAATTTTAGAAATATTTTATATGTATATTTTACCAAAAAAAAAAAACTAAAAAAATTACAAAACCTCGCTATTTACCACTATTTGTCGCTACCAACTATAGCGACACGTGACGTGAGCGCTTAGCTACGCTATTCGCTATATGCACGCTATTAATTACTTTAATCGAAAAGTAAACTATTTACTGAAATAACTAGAATATTGTATTCATATTCACACGCTAATTATCTGTGAAATACATATTGATTTTGGACCAAGGATTGAATGCGTAAACCTCCTAAATCATTCTATTCAATATGTATAATTTTACTAAAAGAACACAACTTTAGTAATCATATGTTACAAACAAATTATCTATAAGAAAATAAAAAAAATGCACAAAATATTTTCAGGTCAACACAACCCAACGACAGAATGGCAGTCATCTTAGATATCCAAGATTATTGTTATTGAGAAAATCATCATCATACATGACAAAATGTTCTTGATATATAAATCATCATCATCATCTTCTTCATAAAATCTTGATGTAAATCTAATTCAATAACGAGGCGTACCTGTGCCGGAAACCTTCCCCCAAAAGCAGTCGGTTGCAGGTTCATGCCGCCAGTGGAGACCGCCTCATACACACCATAAAGAAGCTTCACATCAAAATCAAAAAGAAAAAGCTTTGTACCAGGTTTTATCTTCTCCACAACTTCCCTTCTTCCAGCAGGAAGCCCGAAAACACGGTTTACATAACACTCGGGTTTTGTATTCCCGTTACACATGAATATATAACCCGATAATTCACCTGTTTCCAGGGTAGCAGTTTCATTGGAATTAACAACAGGAAGATGATTAGCAACTTCTGTAGATACATTGTTTGTCGGTTTCTTAAAAAAGTTTCGTCTGACCCTTTTGCCTTTTACTTTGGCCATGAGGAAAACTGAAAATCCAAAACAATAGCTTAAAGCATTTTTCAGATGATATAAATTCAATACACTAGGATGATGATCATTACAGAACACTAATTTTTGCAAGGACAAAAGGAACAACTCTAAATCACTAAATTTTGGGATTTAAGGTTCATATTTTATAAATGTTATGTTTCTTACATTCATATGTGTATTGTATATACATAAAAAAAACCATATATTTTTACCTACACATAGCCTACATACATGTAGGTAATTTAACCTAACCTACACAAAACCTATATGGTTGTATATGGGTAGGTTATATAAAAACTGAAAATTTTCCATATTTTGTTTTGAATTCTAGTGTCATCATCATCATACTCAGTATATCCCACCAATAGCAAAGCTAAGGTAGGGTCTGAGGAGGGTGAGATGTAGACAACCTTACCTCTACCCAATAGGAATAGAGAGGCTGCTTCCAATGAGACCCCCGGCTCGATTGTAGTTTTGCATCAAGCCTTGGACATAAGGCACATAACACTCGGCAATTGAGACAAACACCGATTAGTGCATGTACCCCCTTGTCTTTTGGCTATCAACGCCACCACATGATGCATGATTAACCATCCCCCTCTTTCCATATACGTTATTTTGAATTCTAGTGTGCGAAACATAAATCTTACATTTGTAACATTATCATTTACTTTTTAGGTTTTTCAGAGTGAGAAAATGGGAAATTCATTTTGTTCTGCTTGTTCTCGCAATACTTAGTGTTCTGCATAGAACCTACCCCCAATGCCCTAAAGGCATTGCACATTTCTGTTAGAAACAATGCATGTAAAACATATAAAAGAACCTAAAAACACATTATTGAAAAGTTTCTATAACTTAACTATTGTTTCTTCTATGATCCCCTAAGATGATATTTCTTCTATCATCAGATGTGGGTGTGTTAAACACCTAAACGCACTAGTGAAAGGGGCGCCATCTACGAGGCGTTACCCCTTAACGCCCTTTAGACTATACGCTGTGGAGGGGCTTGAAAAGGGGGCGTTATGCGACATGTGGACGCCACATCAGCACGCGTCAAAAAAGTGGCGTGGTGCAAAAATGGGAGGAGTGGGATGAGGCGTGGAAAGTAGCGTTTTTATAAATTAAAAAAAGTAACCAATCAAAACCAACCCAAAATCCACCCACCAATGAAACACCGCCACCTCACCCACACATTTTCCCCCACACCGGTGGAGATCCTCAAGCCCCAATCACAACGCCGTGCTCCACGCCGGACATGGGGTGGTTAGCTTGGCGTGCACGCCGGATTTCCACTCCCACATCACAATTTGTTTTGGGTTTTTTTTTTTTTTTTGAGTAAATTGCCAAAATCGTCCAGGTTTGGAAATGTTCGACATTTTCATCCAAAACAACTTTTTTGTACAATATAGTCCTTCACTTTGGGATTTTTTGCCATTTTCACCCAAACATCTAATTTGCTTTATTTTTTATATCAAACATTTGGATGAAAATGGCAAAAATCCCAAATCTCAGGAATGATTTTGGCAAAAAAGTCAGACGTTTGGATGAAAATGGCAAAAAAACCCAAAAGTGAAGGACTATACGGTACAAAAAAAAGTTGTTTTAGACAAAAATGGCAAACATACCCAACCCTCATAGACGATTTTGGCAATTTACTCTTTTTTCTTCTAAAATATTTAGTTAACCCATAGTTGAAGGGGGTGTCAGTTAAAGTCCATTGTGATGTCAGAGAGTTATGCACTTTTTAGGTACATGATCAAATAGGTTAGCATCTTTCATTTAGGTTAGATTATGAACAATTCTTACTACAATTTCATTCAAAGACCATCAAATTGAGTCGCATAAACAAAACTAAATCAGCAACAAAAGGAACAAATTTGTATAAAAATCAATGGAAATTTTGGAAATTACAATCAACAAAACGAAGAGGACGATGATCAAAAGATGAGAAATTACCAGAAAGATCAAAGGCTCCAAGGATTCAACAATTGCAGAAGGCGAGAGTGATTCTAGGGTTTACAATAGTTATATAAATTTTGGGGAAACAATACTATTTATAACGCACGTTCCCTGCGTGTGATGTTTTTGTGTTACCATTTTATAAAATTCCGTCTTTTCTTTTCTTTTAACCGAACCAAGGCAATGAGTTCTAATTAACCCACTCTTTAATTTTTTTTTCCCTTCAACGGCGACTTTCTACAACAGGCAATAGACATCGCACCCACCGTTTACATTGGCAGGCCCATCCACCCCACTCCGGCATCCAAGGCTATGTTGTCTTAACCGGGCCCACGCTTGGTGCATCAGAGTTTGGCTAGGCGTTCCCCGAGAAAATTTCCAGCCTACTGTCCACCCGATTGACCGGGAGCGTGTAGTTGCACCCTCCACAAGAGTCGAAGACTCTCTGGAGTAAATGCACTGTAATAAAAAACTTGGGTGTACTCATCGGGTTTCGAACCTGTGACCAGGCCTCTACCCACATCATTGCATGACCACTGGGCTGTGAACCCAGGGTCACTCTTTGACTAGTTTGAGGCTATTTAACTGGGTTTTGGTTATCCATACATCCCCATTTTATTTGCACATCCCTTGAACCTTATAGAAAGTGTACAGAGCAATACGGTTCCTCTGGGTCCAAGCGTATTGAGCAATAACACTTCATATATTTGTACTTGAAGTACAAAATTTTCAGAAGATGGTCAGCTAATGATTAGAAAACCAGGGGAATAATATAGGGTCATACGTTCCCTGAAGGATTTTTTTTGCAAGAGCAGCATATTGTTATTAGTATCTTTTTGAACTTTATTTTTTTAACTTAATTAAATTGTTTTTTTTTTTTTGTTATAAAATGATGTTGGTTATTTTTGTTATAAGTTTTATAAAAGACGTAGTGAAATTAAGCAGTCCAAACAAACTAAACATATTCAAATTAAACAAATATTACAAATACATAAAATTAAATTCAATTGAATCGTATTGCCCAATACGCTTCCTATTGATTTAATTCATTCACCAACCGAAGCCCTACGGGAATCGTATTGCCCTATAAGCTTCCTATTAAACTTATGGGAATTGTATTGCCCTATACGCTTCCTATAGGGGTCACTTTTCAGTTCTGAACTGCGTTCATGTCAGAAAATATAATTGGGTTCATCATACCAATAGGAATCGTATTGCCCAATATGCTTCTTCCTATTGGTGTCGCATTTAATGCCTTAAACCCTATGGGAAGTGTATTAGGCTATATGTTTCCTATTGAAGGATGTACAAAAAATTTTGGGAGATTTGTAGATACTATCACCCTTTAGCTAAAGCTAAATAGAAAGATATGGCTAACCCTTGTTTAGTACCCCCTTTAATTAGCCCGGGACGGTGTCTAGAATGTTAACAAGGCGATGTGGCTAGGGCCGCTACTTCACACGTAGCCTTTTTTTATAAATGTAAGGGTAGAATATAGGACTTAATATGTGAACAGTATGAATGAATTTAAAGTAATTATTATTATGTTATTTTAAAATTGTAGCATGATTATAATTATTCAGGTTAAAGCATAATTAATCCGGTTATTTGTATCATTTGCATGTTAAAAGTTGCTTATATAAGTATTATATAGTTATTTTTTTATCACCATCCATGTAATAGTGTTATTTATGTAATATACATTTATTTAATTATTTTATTTAAATAAATAGTATGTTTGTTTAAACTTTCGAGCTTTGCAACTAAAAAAGGCGTGTGACGGACTGAAGAAAGGTAGTCAAGAATGAAGACCATTTATCTTTATGTTTTTACTTTTCAATCAACTTCGCTACCGTACTTAGTTTATTGGGGGGGGGGGGGGGGGGGGGTAAACATAAATGTAATAGCGTATTAGTGTAAGGTTATGAGTGTAACATTGTGGTCTACAAATACCACCTGTTGTGTAACCCTAGCTACACAATAAAAAACTATCACAATATCATTGTCTAAGTTCATGTCACTTGTAGTTCACTTGTTATATAATACCAATCACAATTACAATGTAAGAACGTCATGAACAACTACTACAAAGATCAAGCCCCTATTTCAAAGATTGTATATACTAGGATTTTGCCCGCCGTGCGTTACGGCGGCGCGCGACGGGTGGAAACATATAGTAAGAAAAAACACGATTCGTAAAACGCAGTGCGTAAAAGACAATTAAAAAAAGTGTAAATCACAAAGGTAGACACAAAGCGTACAACACAATGCCAAAGACATTTCGAAAAACACAATGTATTGGCATTTGCAAAAGTAGGAGTTGTAGTCTAGGTGTTACAATTGCAAATTTTTAAAGTTTGGCGGGTGTAAAAATGGAGTAATAGTGCAAGGGGTAAAAAAGCAAAGTCTAAAAAAGACAAAGTGTAAAAGTATAGGGGTGGTGGCGGAAATGTGTAAGAGCTAAGGGGTGTTGGTGGAAATGTAAAAGAAGAGGGTTGGTGGCGTAACTGTGTAAGAGCTAAGGGGGTGATGGTGGAAAACCAAAGTAGAGGGTTGGTGCAGGCAAAGTTTGAAAGATGAGGTTGTGGTTTTGGAAATCCAAAGTAGAAGGTTTAGGGACTAAATTTGTCATTTTATGAAACTTTGAAGATACCAAAGTCAAGGGGCTAGAATTGCAACATCGTGAAAGTACGGGGGCAGGGAGGCAAAGCCAGTGGGAAACCCGCGCGCGTTGCGGCGCAAGTACATTGCAAACATCGAATAGATTAGTCGAAGCATTATGTAATGCGTTAAACATATGAAAACGCACATTTTGACGTATCCACTTTAACTCAATAGCATTGTAGCTGGATAAAAATATAAAGTATATCGTATTTATATGTGACCTGTCACACCCCGAAATATCAGAGCTGGCGTGACTGGACTGGTATCTTCATTGCACAGCGGAATGGTGAATTGCGGAAAAGCTGCGTAACGATAAGCGGTAACGAGCGGACACCGTACGAAATACTGACAACGCCGATAAATACAAATTTTATACGTATGCTATATACATATGAACTTGGTTTTACAGATTTATCGTGCTTCCAACCGTCACAAAACGCATACGGGAACGAATTAATCCGACAAGCACGAACATTGGTGATAATTGTCTAAATACTTGGGAACCCACTCTATTGTATTATTAAGTGAGTAATACTATAAACATATATTTTAATATATGTGTGTAATTACTTGAAGTTTCTATCGTGTAAAATTTAGTATTATATTCGCCGTACGCTATTTAGCACGACACGAATACACACGTATAAAAATAAGTATATATCTTATAACATTCGAACACTAAATCGTTTCCGAGACTTAGTGTTTATCCCGACTATAAATGGAGTTGAATAACCATAATTCGGTTATTTCAAATTGGAATATTAACACTACCTTAGAATCGTTGAGCTAACGATTCGGTAGAGCTCGGACACGTAGTTTAGCTACGTTTAAACTAGAAACTGATAAGTTATTTCCCTGTTAGGAATACTATAGATGCACACTAGCTAATTCACGTCTTGGAACGACACTTCGGAATCACGCTAAACTAGCTTTGCACAGGAATGTCAAGGTGAGTTCATAACTCCCACTTTTTCTAGTTTTACATTTTTACCAATGTTTTCGGGGGTGGAAAGACATGCAAGTTTTGCAAAAATAAACAACTTTTCAATGAACGAAAACTCATACTTTTAAACCGTTTTGCGAATGGATTTCAAGGAACTTAAACGGTTTACGAACGATTTAGACTAAACATACCGGTTTTACAAAACACACGAGTATTTACTAAACGTGCATGATTTTCATGACTAGAGACGGGAACGTCCTAGTTACAATAACGGGACTGGGTTGGTCTGCGTACGTAAAACGAGGCAACCCAGTGAGTTCATGTCCCCCTTTTCTTTTTAACGTTTCGGTTTTACAACTCTCGGGGGGAAATACATGTTACGTGGTATGGTTAAGCTACGGAATGAATTAGTAGATCACGTGCGAATAGGCTGATACTTAAAGCACCATTAATCTTGTTTAAGACCACGGAACAAAGGGGGTAGATCTATCGGGTACAAGGCGAGCCCCACTCACGAGTCCTTGTGTGACCACATGGAGTTTCCTTTGTTTACCCTCGCCGGGTGGACCGGTACTAAATTGCTTACGGGTTGGTGGCTTCCTATGTCGACACACATATTAATGTCCTAGCTACACATTAATGATCAGCATGTTCATTGACGCTTTACATACCGGATTTCGACACCTAAACTTTCAAATGTCTTTAAGATTCATTTGACACAAACTCACAAATACATGGATTTACAAACATTGGTAATGTTTTCAACTTATGTACAAGTAAGAGGACGAGTTGGTCCTGCTTACAAAGACTCTCGTGGGCTAGACTCACAACTTTCATATATCATGCCGAGAAAATGATTTTACTATATTTTCTCAACAACTTTTAAACCGGTTATCAAAAAGATTTGTTTTAAACCTTTTTCAAAACAAACTATGAACTCGCTTAACTTTATGTTGATTTTTTTCGCATGTTCTTTCTCAGGTTGCATTTTTCGAAATTATGGAACGGTTGGAATAGGAGAACCCATGGGAATTCGAGTACTTAGCAGACGTTCAATTTCTAGAAGTCTTAGATCAAACACTTCCGCTGTGCAATGAAGATACCAGTCCAGTCACGCCAGCTCTGATATTTCGGGGTGTGACAGACCCGACTCATACATAGGAAACATACAAAAAAAGCATAAAATGTGTATCAAGGGAAAACTAACACGTGTAATCAAAAGTGATATTCATATCAACGGAAAAAATTATACCCTTAGCGTGTTGTGGTAGGGTCGAAACGTAGAATTGGAAATGTACATAAAACAATCAAAAAACAAAATATATTTGACCTGACTTGTTCCCCAAAAAAGTTTACACCGAAACGTACACCAACTCGAATTTATACCGACACATAAATTTTAATATTCATGATACAGCTTGCGGGCGATGCGTCGTAGGCACGTTGCAAACAGATTAGTCCAAGCGCTATGTCATGCGCAAACCATATGAAAGCGCATGTCTTGACGTATTCAGTTCAACTTAATGTATGGTTGAATCCAAACGTTTAGTTTTTTAAAAAAGAAATTAGCGAACGAAAATAATTAAAGAAAGCAATAAGCTAAAAATGTATAGATATACGGTACAACGATAAAGTTGAAACATTATAAACTTTTGAGATTAAACCTCAATGGTCTAATATTGCAATGTAATTGAAGTTTAACTTGGAAAGGAAATGGACTCAAAACACAATTTAACAAAACTAAAAGCAAATGGCCAAAATGTATTTTACTCAAAGTATGGGTGAAAAATTGAAGTTTAACTTGGAAAGGAAAGAGACTCAAAACGCAATTTAACAAAACTAAAAGCAAGGGGTCAAAATGTATTTTACTCAAAGTATGGGTGAAAAGAGGAAATGTCGAAATTGACTCAAAACGCAATTTAACAAAACTAAAAGTAAGGGGCCAAAATGTATTTTACTTAAATTATTATTAAATTATTATGTGAAAAATGGAAATGAAACACATGCATGTTGGTAGCGTATGCCACCGACTTTGTGTTTTAAGTAAGTTGATAATATGAAAGTTACTAAATACAAACTGAGAATAACTTTATTTACAATCCCAATCTTTAATAATGGCATCCTGTCTAATGTTCTTAAAGAATCATTGAGAATCCGTTTCAATCAACGCATGCATCTTTTGATACAAATCTTCGGGATCAAGAACCCGTGACAACCAAGATCGTGATTGGATGAGCAAAAATCACCAAAATACTTCGATATCTCACCAACAAGTGATTTGTAAATCATATCGTTGTGAATCTGAAGTATAACGGGTCAAATTGATTTGATAGACCTTGTGAGTCAACCAATCATGATTAAAAGTTTCAAGTTTATGACTTTTGAGAAATCCAACTACGGAATATTCTTCTTCCAGATTGTAATAAGAACGGACGAAAGATAAAAATTCTTCCAAAAACCCCATTGATATGTAGATTCATTCACAAATCGAGTATGCAACTTATAGGGAAAGAAGAGTGTATATTGACATATTGATACCATCATTGTTCACATATCTCTATATTTACATTCTCTATGGAGGGAATAGTGAAAACTTGCTATTGGAGGGAATGGTTATGAAATTGTTTACTATTCGGCTTAGCGTCTCGAAACACGGGCGGGGCATTACACTAGTTAAATATATTAAACATATGGTTGTTGGTCGTTGTAAATGTAGGTGTATGTGTATAAATCAGAACTAATAGTTTTGTATATTTTTCACACACTTGCTATCATTTAGCTTACATCTTTCTTCTGTGTCTTTTATCAAGATAGCACTTCAGTTCCTACTTCCTACACTTGTGCAAATATTCTTAAAGATCCTCCTATAGTAAAATGCTTAATGTATTGTCTATTTTCCGCCAATTTTATAGAAGAATTCAGGTTATTTTTATCTCTAAAAGGTTAAATTGCATAAAATTACAAATTGTTTTTCACATATTTATCTCTGGTGGTTAATCACTTTTCTCTCCCTGATATTCCAAGTTCAACTCCCACTAGCATTACTTTGAAGGGCATTAAATAGGCCTCTCTGGGGGTCGTCATTTCAAAACCGAGCCGAACTAGGTTTTACCCTGTGGGTCTTCGGCGGACGGGTTTTCACCAGAACTGATGGCTTGGTGACTCGAGTATGCATTCAACGCTGACCATTATGGAGGAGGGATGCATTGCTCGATTGATGGCATCCCAAAATGCGTGTCCAGTGATTTAATTGGTCGTTAAAAAAAAAACATGCTCGTAAGCACTCAAGATCAACTTGTTAAAGCTAAGTAAGTTTATTCATATGTCGATCTAACCTAAACAAGTCTCTTATATATCATTTAAACTTTTACTTGGTATATGAAATATATAATTACACACAATAAATATTACAGTGTAAAAGATTATACGTATACAAACATCATCATCATCATACTCAGTAAATCCCACCAATAACAAAGTAAATGTAAGGTCTGAGGAGGGTAAGATGTAGACAACCTTACCTCTACCCCGTAGGAATAGAGAGGCTGCTTCCAGTGAGACCCCCGGCTCGATAGTAGTTTTGCATCAAGCCTTGGACATAAGGCACATAACACTTAACAATCGGGACAAAGACCGATTAGTGCATGTACCCTTTTGTCTTTCAGCTATCAACGCCACCACATGATGCATGATTCTTCCTCAGCTTTCAATGTTATTTTCACGAAATTAGTAAAATAACGTTAAAATTAGTGCACTTTCACTTTTACCCCCGATGGCCCACACATATATACATTATACGTATACAAACAAAATCATTAATTGATTAATAAGTGATAAAAGAGTCGAGCCTAAGCTGAACCCGAGCTTAAAATTACTCACAAGCTGACTCAAGGTTCAGAAATTCTTGAAACAAGCAAGATTTGAACTTGAACTCTTTAAAATTAAAAGAGCCAAACTCAATATGTTGATGCTCATTGTGCTGCCTAAAATCTAAACAAAAAACAAACAGATCATAGTGATGTGTGCATATATATTATGAAACTAATTTAAAAAGGATAAAACACTAATATGTGTGCATTATGAATTTATTTTTAAACATAAGACACAAATACGGTAATGCTCATTGTGCTGCCTAAAACCTAAACAAAAAAACAAACCGATCACACTGATGTTTAGATACAACAATCTTGTTAACCAGGGATAAAAATACATGCCTTAGACCTCAAAACCTTTGAGGGATTTAATCTTATAGCAGCCTTATTCTTGGTGTTTATAACATATGAAGTAAACTTACTAGTAAACAGAGTTGTAAAAATAATTACTGATTTCCGACTATCGGGCTATCACGGCCTTTTTTGAAATCGTCCCATCCTCTGACCCATGGTTGCCCGGGTGTGGCCCGTGTCTGTTCCGAAGCATAGTTGTCGAGGTTGTACATTACCTTACTACGCACTTCGGAAAATACCTGATCATACAAAATAGTATTAACAAGGGTTATAAGGAGGAAAACGTGCACATGATTTCACGTTTGGTTAATGTGTAACTCACGGGATTTGTGTTGATTGGTTCAGGCGGTTGTTCCTGCCCGGTTAGCCATTTCCATAAATCAGGATTTTCCTGCAGGTAACAAAGTAATATGAAAAAAATTAGGGGGTGTTTGGTATTGCGTTTTGAAAGTGATTATGTGCTATGAAATAATCAGATAATCAGTTGTAACAAAATGGGTTGTAGAAGACGGTTTTGGATGTGCAGATGTTTTGAGTGTAATTATTTCAGATACCGAAAGTGATCGGTTTTGTTGCAACTACTCCTAAACTGATTACCTAAAGAGAAACTACTCCTTAATGACGTGCAATTCGTTTATTATATGACGAATAGTACATTCAAGTGACTGAGAACAAAACATTCACGCGGTTCGCATTGTTCTATACTTCAAATTGATTATGTATAAAAAGCACCTATGTATATAGTGGCGTGTACAAAACAGAATCAACTTTAGATAGAGAACATGATGCACATCTACATAGTGTTTGGCAGACATAACGAGATGAACACATCATATATATACACATAACTCACATAAACACATCAACATGTACCTATGCCTTAAAATTTATTACTATACAATATCAAGTGCATAAACATGTCTACATAACTCGCAAAAAAACATATCAAGTGCATTATGATATTCTCATATTTTTAATTAAAATTTATTCAGCATTGAACATCCCTATATATACATAACTCGCATAAACACATCATGCATACGGGTATTGGGTAGTGCAGTATGCAGAAGTATATATTATGTTGTCGTTCTCTGTTTAAACATAGTTATGTATTAAACCCCTATATGTATATTTGTGTATTAACAAAAGCATAATCTTATAATCAAACAACAAAAATAGCAAAACTTACAAGGTTAAGAACATCAACAAGTGCTCTGATCCCATTCTCATCCAAAGATCCAATGTGATTCTCCACCCAACTTCCCAAAACCAAGTCCAACTCAAGGAACCCCCTTTGTTTACTCCTATACACCAACCTATCCAATTCACAAAAAAAATTAGGGGTTGTAAAACCAAAATCCATCATCAATCACATTAATCACACTTACAAGTTACAACATCATACATAAGGAATTATGGATGAGATCGGTACCGGTTCCAGACCAAACCAGTACCATACCGAATAGTACCGATACCAAAATTTCCTAAAACCAAAACTGAATACCGTACCAATGTACCATATATGATCTGCTGGTACCGGTATGGCACGGTAAAAGTCCCCAATGTACCATATAGGGATTAGACCAGTAATGGTACTGGACCGAAAACCGGTACTGTACTGAATATGACATTGTTTAAAAAACGGTTGAGGTGTGCGCCTCGAGGCGAAACGCCCAAAAAACGACTCTGAGGCACGCCTCATGGGGTTTCTATTGTATGTGCGCCTCAAAGGGGCTGAGGCGCTGAAAAGGCTGCGCCTCAGGGGTTTCTGCTGTTTGTTTTTGATGTTTTTGACTTTTTGTGTCAATTTCGGGCAATTTATGTCTTTTTTGAGTGTTTTTGATGATTTTGATGAATTTGATGATGAATTTAGTTAGTATTATTATTTTTATAAGATATAAAATTTTATATTTATTTTTTAATTCCGCCTCGGGCTTACGCATCGGTTCGCCTCGTTGAGGCGCAGGGAAAACGCCTCGAAACTCGTTTCCATTTTTTTAAACCTTGATTACCGATACCAAAATTTACCTAAAAGTAAAACCAAAACCGAATATATGATCGGCCAGTACCATGGTTGTAAAAATCCCGACTACTCTCCGATTAATCACTAATCGGAGTTCACCGATTAATGGCCGATGAATCACTAGGCGGTCAATGGCGGTCCTATTCTAGCCAAATTTTGGCTAGCTCCTGGCCAAATTTCAACCAAACCATATAAATTCCCGCCAATTACTTAAAAAGATGGGTCAATGAGGGGTTAAAACATGTCTACTTTAAAAAAACTACATATAAAAATGTTTTTGTGTGCATATATATAACTAAAAATTATATATAAAAATCTCAATCCGATTAGTCCCTGTTAATCCCGATTAACCGCTAGTCGGTACCCCACCGATCGACTAACGCCTAGCGATTCTTAAAACACCAGTACCAACCTGTTAACTAATCGCCGCTTGCTTTCATCATCAGACAAATCAAAATCCAACAATTCAACACCAGAGTTTGAACAATAGAATCGAGAAAACGAATTAACAAACGGCCTGAAAACGAATTAAACCATACAACAACATCAACTGTCAATCAAAATCACGCTAAACACACAAATACGTACGGAATCCATAACTTTGTTTCACCTGTGAACAGATTGATACCGCACGATTTCGTGCGACGATACGACGCCGTGGATGCGGGGCGGAGCTACGGCGGAATTGATGAGGCGAGAAATGTTGGATAATACGGCTCTTCTTAAAGTCGCCATGATTTGGTTTGTTGTTGTGATCTGTTGAACTGTGAGTTTAGAATTACGGTTTCGGTGTTTATGTGTTGGATTTTCAGAGATTCGTGTGGTGGCGTGGCGGAGGGGGAACGGCGGTTGTTTTTGTGAACGGCCGCAACGCACCGTGGCAATTTTGTAGCTTTTAACCACAACGTACAAGTGGTTAATGCGTTGAGGAGGGCAGGAGGCATATGTTGTTTGTACATTTTGTATTCTGTATTTTAAAAGGGAAAATAACGAAAATAACCGTTTATTGGTCAAATTTTCAAAAAAATAGCCAGTTGAAACCTCACCACGAGGCTTCTCACGGAAATCAATGTTGCTGAAGCGTCTTTAAAAATCCTTTCAGCGAACACCAACCAATATGCGACACGTGTAAAAAAAACATGTAGCGGCTCTAAGCCTCTCTAGAAAGGGCTGAAGCCTCTCTAGAGATGGCTAAAAAGGCTTAGAGCCGCTATAGTTTTTTTTTACACGTGTCACATATTGGTTGGTGTTCGCTGAAAGGATTTTTAAAGACGTTTCAGCAAAATTCATTTCCATTAAAAGGCTCGTGGTGAGGTTTCAACCGGCTATTTTTGAAATTTTGACTGGTCAACGGCTATTTTTGTTATTTTCCCATTTTAAAATCGTGTGTAGTGGTTTAGTTAGCAAGTGAAAAAGAGGGCTCGCTAACTAAACTATTAGGGATGTGTAATGGTGTTCGACTCTTTGACACCCCCTATCCTTAGAACCACTAGCATTCAACATAACCATGTGTGTGATATAACCTTGGTTCACACCCATTAGTGAGTTCACGCCCCTCGCAATGGTGTCCCCATTTCGGTGTTTCACACCCCTAGGTGGTGAGTTGGCAAGTGGGTAACGCCTACTACACATGGTCTGAAGTTTTGTTTTTCTTTGGATTTCCTATCATTGTATCTCATCCCCTAAAGCTTTTTCTCAAAAAAGATTGATAGTGTGAGAAATCATTTGTATAAATAACACACGTTTCGTTTTTGAATAAACTACCATGTTATTCGACTCAAAATTAAACGGCTTTACTAACCAAAATGAGTATTAGCGAACTTAGGCCGATACTATGGTTAACTGAAAAAACCAAACCGTTTGGATCTCAGTCAATTATAAAAACTCAACATTGATATAATCTTTATAGGATCTCAGTCAGTTTTAAGAACCTAACACTGATACAATTTATACGTTTAGTTTTGACTCATACACATAGTGACCCAGCCTAGAGGTGTACAAAAAAACCGGTTTTACAACCGTAACCGGTTTTTTTTTTAACCAGTTTTTTTAAAACCGGTTTTAGAACCGAACCGAACCGGCGATTGGTGACCTGTTACTATTCTTGATCTGAAAAACCGGTTAATAACCGAAACCGGTCGGTTACACCGGTTACTGTTTTGGACTTGAAAAACCGTTTAGTAACCGAAACCGGTTATTAAAAAACCGGTTTTTGTTTTGGATGAAAAAACTGATTTGTACACCTCTAACCCAGCCCATGCTCATTCCTGGTATCTATTAACATCTCTTAGCATACAAGAAATTATTTTTTTTATTTTTAACGACAGGCACATACACTAAAATCCACCTGTTACCCATTTTGTGGACTCAACCCCAAACCACTTTGGCACTAATTACAAACATAGTGATATGATCCACCAATATCTTGCTAGCTAAAGATAAGGACCATGTGCAACACAGACAAATCAAGATTATTTTTGTTATTTTGCAAAACTATTAACAACATTATCATAACACAAGTGTTAGAAATGAAACCAAATTTATGTCTACATGGTTTGTAATGTTATTTAGATGTTAGAAACAAATGCTAACTTACATTATATTTCATTTCACATTAAACAATACACACTTTATTTCCAAACATTTATAATGACTTTGGTAATTTCCATTGTTGTACGATATTACAATTTAACAATCATGCCAACTGCAAACATTTATAATGCCTTCACATAAATGGACGTGAATTTGGTCAAAATTCGGAGAAAACATATAAATAAATAAAATTATACTAATAGTCCATGAGAACAAGTTTAAACAAATTTAACATGTAACTAGTGTAACTAATTAACACAAACTAAATTACTTTTAAAAGTTTATCTCGCGTCTCTCAGCAAAGAATTTACCACTAACAGATTGGCCTGGTAGCAATGCAAGCCATACGGGTGTATCAGCTCCTTCCTCGGGTGGAGTTATCCCGGCCCAGCCCGTCATAGCCGTTTTGACCCAACCCGGGCAGCAGCAGTTAACATAAATCTTCTGACCTTCGGGCCGTTCTGAAAGTATCCGGGCCATAAGCCTCGTATAGGCGTTGACCGCAAGCTTTGACAACGAATAATCTGTATTATTTTGAGGCCATCCTCCAGTGACCCAACTCCCATCTTTCACTTGTTCTAGAAACTTGTTCATAGTGAAGTCAATTATATCTTCTGATTCAACTTCTTCTATTTTTTGTCTCAAATCCACGTCAGCAATCCTCTGATATGGAATTTTAGAAATAAATAAAAAATTAAGATAGTAAAGTACACGAATGGTCCCTGTGATTTACCAAAATTTTGGATTTGGTCCCTAGTTTTCCAAAAGTACACGGATAGTCCCTGTGGTTTGCAATTCGTAACGCATGGTCCTCAACTTTTTTTCCCAAAAGTACATGAACGGTGGCTATGGTTTGCACTTTGTAATGCAATTAGTCCCTAACTTGGACCTGACAAAACCTTTAGATTTGTTGGCTGGGGACTAAATGTGTTACAAAGTACAAACCACATGGACCATTCGTGTACTTTTAAAAAGCTAAGGAGTAAGGACCAAATCCAAATTTTTGGTAAACCACCAGGACCATCCGTGTACTTCACTCTAGTGTAAAGCTAACGAGGGCAGTGCAGAAGATCAGATATATAAACCAAAGAAGATATTACATACGTTTCTCCTGCCATTCAGTCTTCCCAACCGTGAGCTCACCATAACAACCCGTGCACCTTCAGCAGAGGATCGCATCAGTGGGATCATAGCTTTAGTCATATTTTTAGTGCCATAATAGTTGATGTTTATCACCTTTTCAGCACATTCAACAGAATTCTCTGATCCGGTATTATAACTTACTCCTGCATTATTTATCTGAAAACGTTTGCATAATCAAGTAGATACATACACCTTAAATAACACTTTTTAAATGCAATATTAATTGAATTGTACTCGAATAATATGCACAACAATGAAGTAAAAGGTGCAATCTCAACTCATTTACTTATCAAGGTGTCATTTAAGGTTATGTTTTACACTTTTACCCCTACCGGGTCAAACAGTTATTTAAACAAAAAAAATGGCCCATCTTAGTTAAACGGGTCAAACAGTATTGAAATAATATGATTTTTATAATCATATTTCATCGTAACTTTTTACAAGTTTTTTACGCTACAATTACCAAATTGGCCTTCCAAAAAACTTGTAATTACCAAAAGGAATCGAAAAAAGTTTAAAATTTGTAATTACCAAAAACCATCCGCCACTAAAAGTTTGTTGCTGTTTATGACTTTTATCCCCCCCCCCCCCCCCCCCCCCAAATGCTTTAGTGTTTTACACTTATAATTCAAATTCTACAATTGCAAAGGGCGGCATTGTCATTTTACCAGAATGTCGATACCACCATACTTTGTCTTCACCCAAGCACAAAACAAATTGATAGATTCATGGTCTACAATATCAAGTTGATGAAAGACAACTTTCAAGCCTTGTTCTAGTAGAATTTTAGTTGCTTCTTCTCCTGCAACTGTGTCTCGTGAAGTAAGAATAACCGTCAATCCATGTAATGCAAGCTGGTGTGTAATCTCAAACCCGATTCCTCTATTGCCGCCAGTCACCACGGCTATTGTTTCTGCAGACCACCACCTAAAAGTTTCAACCGTAAAACTAATTGGACCCAAATGATGAACAAAAAAGGTTGCCTACAAATCTACAATGATGATTAAACTAACCCTCAAATACAATTCTTAATCCCTAACAATAATACTCTCTAATCATGGACTTGATGTGGTTATTATAATTTTCTGATGCTATCCTCATATATTGTGACTGATGTTGTTTTTGGCATGTATGCATCTAGCAACAACATAGCCTATGGTGATGACCCGCCTAAATTGTGATCGCTATGCTCGTATGTATTCTATAAAGTAGTGTAGAAACTTAAGTCCCGAGAAACATGTGCATTCGCCTAAATTGTAATCGCTAAGCCTGTATTCTTAAATATTCAAGACTAGGGATGAGATTATTTCCCGATTCCGAATACCCGCACCGATATTGGTATTAGGCTTTCTTGATTTCAGTATTCGGTAAAATCTTGGTTTAAAAAAGCGCGCCATAAGCGCGCTTAAGCGCAAAGCGACCCTAGGCGCAAAGAGCTGCGCCTTGTGTGACATAAGGCGAGCTCTGTACAAAAAGCGTACAAAAAGCGCACAAAAAGCGAGCTTTTTGGAAAAAAAGCCCACTGAGGCGCGCGCTTTTCGTACAGAAGGTGTTTTTGTGCTTTAAAGTGTTATACATGTAGCTAAAATGGTTGTACATTAAGTGATTTATACATTAAATCATATATAAACCTTATTTATCACTATATTTTGGGTAAGGGATGCTAAAAGTCCTATAGGATATATATAAAAAAATATATAAGCACCTTGCGCCTCACGTACGAAAAGTCCGCCGCTTTTGCGATTTGCGCTTTGATTTTAGACCTTGTTGCTTTTGTGCGTTTCACGCTTTTTTAAACCAAGTGTAAAATGCGATATCAGCATTGGTATTTTTTTTTTGTATATTTTGAACCGATTTAGAATGTGAAGTTTGTTTTTGGGAAAATTTCATAAATATCTCCAAAAATATCTTGATTACAATCCTATCCAGCTGTCACAACAAATTACTCTGGTCTGGGAACATAATATTTGCTCATTTCATTATAATCTTTTTCCATTTCCTTCACCATTCGCCTAAAGCTTAAAATTCAACATAACTGAGTAAGTAAATGCAAATATACTATCAGACATACCACTCCAATTTGCAAACTCTTTTATGCTAACATTTTCAAAACCAAAAGCATTGCCCTGCTTGCGGTGTGCACATATAATGTATATATGTGTGAGCGCTCGGGGGGCAAAAGTGAAATGGTACTAACTTTAACGTTATTTTACTAATTTCGTGAAAATAATGTTAAAAGCGGTGGATGGTTAATCATGCATCATGTGGTAGCGTTGATAGCTGAAAGACACGAGGGTACATGCACCAATTGGTCTATGTCCCGATTGTTATGTGCCTTAGGTTTGGCTTGATACAAAACTACAATCGAGCCGGGGGTCTCACTGGAAGCAGCCTCTCTATTCCTACAGGGTAGAGGTAAGGTTGTCTACATCTACCCTCCTCAGACCCTACCTTAGCTTTGCTATTGGTGGGATTTACTGAGTATGATGATGATGATTTCAAAGCCAAAAGCCTCTAATATGAAACTAAAACACCAATTATTTAGAAATCTTATACTATGTCAAGTAAAAGTAGTCCACAAATTTGATTACACACCAATACTCTAGCGATATTAGATAGATTCAACTATTCAAACGGTACCAAAGCGATTAAGTACCAAAAATCCGGAACCAGTACCGAACCGACACATTCGGTACCCCACTTCTCAATTTCGGTTCTGGTACCAGTCTCATCCCTATTCTAGACCACACTTGAAGGATCATGACAGAAATCTAGAACATGGGCGAAGCTTTTAAGGGCGGGAGGGGGCGGCCGACCCCCCGAACTTTTCGCTCAGTAGCGGAGAGTATAGTCATAGAAATTTTTGGGTATATACGTTTTCGACCCCCCCCCCCCCCCCGGTTTTATAGAAATTTTTAGTTTCGGTGACTTCTAGGGGTGTAAACAAGCCCAGAGGCTCGAGAGCTACTCGTTATCGGCTCGGTTAAAAGCTCGAACGAGCCGAGCTTTAACGAGCTCGAGCCTGAAATTGAGCTCGTTTAGTTATCGAGCTCGAGCCTGAAATACAAAGCTCGTTTAGGCTCGCGAGCCTAAACGAGCCCAAACAAAAATTTATTTATTTTATATATAATATAATTTTAATAATGATGATAACATTGGCGAGCCGAGCTCGAGCCAAGCTTTGGCTCGTTTAAGCGATACTGAAGTGAGCTCGAGCCGAGTTTTTAGCTCGTCTGAGTTTGTTCTTAAAATAGCTCGAGCCGAGCTCGAGCTTTGGGTTTTACTCGCCGAGTTCGAGCTCAAATAAGTAGGCTTGAACCGAGCCGAGCTCGAGCTTCAAAAAAACATGACGAGCCGAGCTCGCTCGGCCCGGCTCGTTTACACCCCTAGTGACTTCCGCCCCTGGTCGGAAATCTCAAGCTTCGCCACTGGTTAGAAGTCTTGGAAAGCTATGAAAATATAGTGCAATCTTCCTTAAAAATCCCTACAACTATAAATAGTTAGCCACCATTTTCATAACTCACTTGTAAAGTGTTCTCAAACCAATACAAATCATTCTTTGTTTACATAAACTGAAACCCTAGTCATACCAAAAATTAGGGTTCTCCAATGAACAATACTAAACATATAACAAGTATTAACAACCAACATATTAATACCTCTGGTGGTCGGAATAAGGAATGGTGCGGAGACGAGAGATCTCTTCGTGACGTTTCTCTCTGCGCTCCTTGGCTCGCTCCTTCTTGTTCATACGTTTTCCGGTAACATCCATCGCATAATCGGATCAGTGCTGCAACTTTCGGTTCTCTCAGATCACAGGAAATAGACGAACGACGGCGTTATTTTCCGGTGAAGTCAAAGGGGGGTTTTTTCAGTACTTTTGAACTGGTGGTTTGATTTTGATATTTCTGAAAACCGAATGTTTTGGTTCGGTTCCATTTCTTCCTCCTTATTTACTTTTAACTTTTTTATCTCCTTTTTTAAAAAGTCGCAATCAATTAATTTTTTTATTTCTCCTTTAAACCTTATTATCCAAACATAGGGTGTGCAGAATTCGTTTCAAATTTGAAAAATTCAAAATTCGTTTAAATTCGATTTGATTATCAAGAATTCGTTTCGATTATAAGAATTCGAATTCGAATTCGATTCAATTCGAGTCAAGTAAATCGAATACGAATTTATAATTTCAAATTCGATTCGAAATTCGAATAAAAATTATACATTTTTTTTATATATAATACATATATAACTTTGATTAGGCTATACTATAAATTATTTTCAAATTTTTTTCAAGTATTAAAATTACCCATTACCAAACCCACTACATGGCCCATAACTAAAACCTAAGTAAAAAATCTATCAATAGATTTTTAAGCGTAAAAATATTAACTTGTAATGTGGAGTGGTTATTTCCGACTTCTCGTTTTGAATTTTAAACTTGTGGTACTTTATTTGGAACTTTTTAATGTGATATCGTGCTTTATGGTTGCTTTAAAATTTATGTTTCATGGGTTAGGATCAAATACAAAGGATAAAATAAATAAGAAGAGTAAGAAGGATTCTAATCCATTTATCTTAGATTTGAAGGGTTGAGATTAGTTGTAGGGAAAAGAAGATAATAGAATGGCATAAAGGGAATTCTATATTTATGGATTTTCTCTCTCCACATGCAATGCACATGCCAATTCCCCATCGATTTAAAACGTCCATAACTTTTTCATACGACATTTTTTTTTTTAAAAAATTCACTATAATAACGAGCGTTTTTTTATCTTTAATATGAGTACCATATTATTATATAAAAATAAAATAAAAAATTTCATTTTTACTGGGTTTTTTTGCATTGTGTTAAAGGTTCAAGTCATTGTGTCTTTTAACTGGGTTTTGGTCAGTAGAGTTTCTATACATTGTGTTATTATCAAAACCTATAACACAATGTTAATTTGGGTTCAATCCATTGCGTTTTTATAAGAACCTATAACACAATAAATGACACAATGAAGATGGTGTTATATCTGGGTTTTCTATAAATTGTGTTATTAGTTCAGGTCATTGTGTTTAATATGTTATTCATTGTGTTTTAATATGTTGTCCATTGTGTTTTAATAATTTGTTCAATTTTTTTTATTATCTTTGTTCATTGTGTTTTAGTTTGTTGTGTATTGTGTTTTTAGTTTGTTTTCCATTGTTTCTTCATCTGCTCTCCATTGTGTCTTTTATCTGTTGTCATTAATTGTGTCTTTTATCTGTTGTCATCAATTGTTTTTTTATTTAGTCTGATACTTATTGTGTTATATGTTATCGCCATTGTGTTATACGTTATAGTCATTAGTCATTGTGTTTTAGTATGTTGTCCATTGTGTCTTTATCTGTTGTCATTGATTGTGTTTTTGATCTACTTTACATTGTGTTTTACATTATGTCCATTGTGTTATTATCAAAACCTATAACACAATGTTAATTTGGGTTCTATCCATTGTGTTTTTATAAGAACCTATAACACAATATATGACACAATGAAGATGGTGTTATATATGGGTTTTCTGTAAATTGTGTTATTAGTTCAGGTCATTGTGTTTAATATGTTATTCATTGTGTTTTAATATGTTGTCCATTGTGTTTTAGTAATTTGTTCAATTTTTTTATTATCTTTGTTCATTGTGTTTTAGTTTGTTATGTATTGTGTTTTTAGTTTGTTGTGTATTGTGTTTTTAGTTTGTTTTCCATTGTGTCATCATCTGCTCTTCATTGTGTCTTTTATCTGCTGTCATTAATTGTGTCTTTTATCTGTTGTCATCAGTTGTGTTTTTATTTAGTCTGATACTTATTGTGCTATATATTATCGCCATTGTGTTATACGTTATGGTCATTGTGTTTTAGTATGTTGTCCATTGTGTCTTTATCTGTTGTCATTTATTGTGTTTTTGATGTACTTTATATTGTGTTTTACATCATGTCCATTGTGTAATATGCAACTGGATTTTTGAATTTTTTTTTTGAAAAATATAACAATATGGTACTCATATTAAAGATAAAAAAACGCTCGATTTTATGGTATAATTTTTTTTAAAAAACAAATGATGTATAAAAAAGTTACAGACGTTTAAAAATTAGGAGGGAAATAACATGTGACTTACATGTGCATATTCTCTTTCCCTTGTAGACAAAATTACCCTTTCCATTTAATTCCTCCTAGGACACTTGTCACTATCTGGTGGCTTCTTACCCTTCTTATTTTTAAATATTTTGTATTATAACTCAACCCTATGTTTCATTATGAAAGTTTTTTACATGTTTTTAAAGAATCTGAATTAGATCGAATTTATTCGAATTCGATTCGAATTCGAATTTTTAATCGAATACGAATTGGGTTTTTTATTCGAATACGAATTCGAATCAAATTCGGTAGGTTTTAATCGAATTCGAATCGAATACGAATTCAAAGAAAAATAAAAAATATTCGAACAATTCGATTCGAATAATTCGAAAATTCGATATTCGATTCGATGAACACCCCTATCCAAACACCATCCCGCAAAAACTTATTTTTCAAAAGTCAATAAGTCATAAGAAGGTAAGATAAGCTTTTTTTTAAGCTAAACTTCATTAAAACCGGCCGGCCTGACAAAAAAAAAAACGCAGGACCGCACCAAAAACCGATTACAACATATACAAAGGATAAACTTATCCAAACATGGCCTCAGTACTAGTATTAGAGTTCGCGCTTAAGGAGCCGGAATTGTTGAAGGTTTCATGATATATATCGATGGGTTATCGTATATGGTAAAAATAAGCAATCAAACGATTAAGTAAATATGTCTAGAGTTAAAAATTAGTTTTAACTTATAAGGTAAATATAAAATGATTATATTTATACCCACCTATATTAAAGGGTTAATATAGATTATGTGTGCCACTAAAAATAAGCAAGCAATACCATTGGATAAACATGTCTAGAGTTGGAAGTTATCTTTAATTATAATAAGTTAAATAAATAATAAGTAAAATAAAAAAGAATTAAACTTATAAAAAAGTTTTAAAAAACGAAAACAATAACTTTATTTAAACTCAAAGAGCCGTATGATAATTCGATTAAAGTTTGGGGATCAATTCGTAAATGTTTAACTTTTAACTTGTTCATCAAAAATTAGTTACTCATATTTCTTGTCTAACTAAGAACCCCCCCCCCCCCCCCCCCCCCCCCCTCAATTCACGCATGAGAAATCCCCAATCGTCACTGGAATTTCAAATTTATCGTCGTCGAAATTCTAATTCTCGTTCGTCGAAAATTCTAATTCTCAATGTTTAACTTCAGGTGTGATTCGAATAACAATTGGTGTTTTACTCGAACAAATCTTGATTTTCTGGACATTGTCGAGTTTCTTACTCTTTTTAGTTTTTTTTTTTTTCATTTTCTTTTCGTTTTTTAATATTAACTAGTGAGACCCGATTAAACTTGTGTTAATAACTTTTGTCAGACTCAAACATGAAAATTATGTGTCAGTTTTGACTTACCAAACCATGTAACAATTAAGGCTACTCGGTATGGGGTTCGTCCCCATTCCGTCTTGGTTCGGCGACGGGGTGAACACCGTGCCCCCCCACGTCGCGTCGTCCTCGTCCGCTTCTCGCCGTTTGCGACGATCCAAAAAGGTGGCCCCCAACCAAAAAGTTACTGTTGAAAATTTTTTTTCATTTTAAACAACAAAAAACGGTCATATTTATAAAAAATATATATTTCCATTCCATTTTCACTTTCATTCACAACTTTAACCCCAAAATTTCATCTCTCTCTCACATAGTTTTTATAAATCTTCTTCCACTTTTATAAACCTTATACTCTATCATGGATCCCTTCAACAACCCGAGCGACCCGAACAACCCGAACAATCCGTATAACCCGACGACTCCCATCAACCCGACCCAACCTAATGTTTTCTCGGTTCCGGGATATTATCCGACGCTAGAACCGAACCAATTCTCGCAATATTCATCAAATACGTTTGCATCATTCCAACACTCGCCAAACCAATTCGCTCAATTCTCTCAAAATCAAGCCCTTCAACAATTAACAAATGATGATGCGTGGTGCTTATAATTTCCCACCGAACCCGACACCACCCGTTCAACCCCAACCGATCCCGACGCAACCCTTTCAACAATCCGAACCCGACGACGATGTGGAGGTTGTTCCCGAAACCCAACCGCCTAAAGGAAAAGGAAAACGAAACAAAGGCAAGAAAGTGGTGGGTGATCAACCGTATATAGCAAGAAAACATTTTTATCACATTCCTAACTTATTAAATGCTTATAAAATTTTTATCAGATTGTATATAGCAGGAAAACATTTTTTAATTTAATTTTTATTTAAATTCAGTAACTAATAATAAATTTAAACTAAAGGTTCGTATTTTTATCACATTGGCACGTCTGACCACCCGACAAAAGGTTCGTATTTTTTTTAAGTTTAATTTGTTTTTTTGTTTTTTATTTTCTTAACAGTTGGTTTTTTTAATTGTTTTAAAGTTTGTTTTTTGTTTTTTTTAAGGTTTTTTATTTTGTTAACAGTTTCTATTTTTTTAAAGGTTATTTATTATTTTGTTAACACTTTATATATTTTGTTTGTTTTTTATAGGTAATAACCAAACGGGTGACGGGTTTTGGCGAAGTTTCTCGACCTTATGGGCCAAGGCGCGTATCGAGATGTCGATTCGATCTCATCAAAGTGGCTGAAAATGAACGCGCTCATCAATAGGTTTTGCGAGGAATATAATAAATTATATACAAGTGACCGTCGTAGCGGCATGAGCGACGACGATGTGTTCCGAATGGCGTTGGACAAGTATAAGTCGAACAATGGTAATACCAACTTTACTCACGTTCGCGCGTGGATGGTTGTAAAAGACGAACCAAAATGGGCGCCGATTCCCAACGAGGTGGCGATGACGAAACGCCAAAAAACATCGGAAACGGGTAGTTTTAGCGCCGGTGGATCGGACGCGAGGTGTAACTTAAACTTAAATGATGACGCCGACTTTGACGAAGAGGAGTACGCCGTACATGAACCGGATCGTCCACCGGGCCGAGACAAATCAAAGAAGGAGCGGGCCAAGGGGAAAGAAAAGGAAAAGGTGGACCCGAACATGGTTGAGTTTATGGAACACTTAAAAATGTACAACGACGTCTCGGCCCAAAAGACGAAGGCGAAGGAGCGGGCCGTCGAAGAAAAAAGTCGTGTAGCGGAAGAAAAGTTGCGCGAGAAGGTGCGGTTGTCGAATGAGAAAATCCGAATTTACGATGAAAAAATTCGGCTCAAGAAATGGGAAATAATGACGATGAATGTCGAGAACGAACCCGAGCCGAAACGTTCGATGTTGAAAAAACTACAACACGACATCATGAAAAAACATCAAATTATTTAACTCTATGTTTTTTTTATTAAGTCTTTGGTTTTTTTTATTAAGTGTATGCTTTTTTTTTAAGTTTATGTTTTTTTTATGTTTATGTAATGTGGTTTTAATATTAATGAAAATATTTTGTTAGTATATTTGTTAAATGTTAAAAAAAGTTGAAGATTAAAAAAAATAAAAAAACATAAAAGTGGTGGAGAACTATGACTAGGACCATCTTACCATGTCCTCTAGTTTTGGAGGATGGACCATCCTTGGGATGAATATGACGTGGTGCCTACGTGGCGGATCATCCTCTAAGGATGGTCCATCACCATACCGAGTAGCCTAATGTAATTCAAGATTTTTGGTGAATTCTGATGCATAATTTCACCTCGGTAGAATGTATACTCATTTATGAGTTTTTAATAATATAGTGGTTTTTTATTTTTTATTATTTGGTTTCTTTATGTAATGCAATTATATATAGTGTAATACTTTATGTGTTTTGTGTTATAGGTTGAAGGTGGCTACACTTCATTAGACCATCCGTAGTGGGGCGTGATTTTTAAAAAAATTGAAAAAAAACGCCCCCACCCCCACTACACTAGGCGTTATACATGAAGAATTTGCATGTGGGCGTGTTAAATAAAACGCTGAAATGGTTGAAGAATTTCTGCATGTGGCCAATGGAGTGTGAGGAGGACTTTGACTAGCCAATGAGAAGGACTTTGACCAGCCGCAACTACTTCCCTTTTTTTTTATTTAATGACTGGAAGGGGCATTATTAGGCATTATGCCCACTACACCACTTTTTGCTATAATGTCCCATGCTGACTGGGATGACACGTGTCGGATAATGCCCCATGGTGGGGGCATTATAACAATTTACCACTACACATGGTCTTAGAGTATATTGGGATTGTCACACGCTACCCGCTTTATGATGGAATTTTGATGGCAAGTACATTAGAGGAATTCTACGTGGTTCTTGGCTTGATTGTCTCGGTCTCGGTCTCAGTTTGAAGGTGATATGTGTCAATATTTCATATAATCTTTTGTATTTTTAGCTAGGGTTATTAAGGGTTGTTTGGTTTAATTTTATTTATTCATTCATGTAATTGATTTAGTGGATATATGTTTAATGCGGTCTTTTGGCTACCCACTAAAATCGTGAAGTTGGTTAATAGCTTGGAAAAAACGCAAAGGGACTGAAAATGATGCATGTTTCTGAACTTGCAGTTGGATATTGTTTGGCGAACTCGATGGTTTTGCCCGTGATAATAGGGGCATCAGATCTGATGCAAGCTGAAAAGAGCTTGTATGCATCAATACATTATGAGTTCAAAAGGCATTAGTTCAAAAGAAGTTCAAAAAGAACTCACAAAGCATCAGTTCAAAAGAAGTTCTAAAATAGCAACAATTACTTGTTGAACCCTGCTTTCATCAGGTAACAAAATCGTCTCGCGATGCCTGTAGTTCCATGGTCATCAGGATGATTGGTGTTCCTCTCCAAGTAAAAACACCCACCGCCATCAAATTCTACACTCCAAAAGTTAAGGCACTTCCAATAGTCGCCATCAAATTCTACACTCCAAAAGTTAAGGCACTTCCAATAGTCCAGGGCGTTTATTGTTCCAAATCCAACGATCAAAACAGTATCATCCAAGAAGTTATCCCCATTAGCTTTGGTATAACGGATTATTTGACCCTCAAAGAAACAGAAAAAAACCGGGGAAAAAAAAACAAAAAACAACAATTAAAACTAACAATTGCTAAACTTTTTTACCGCTCTATAAGTTCTCTCTCTCAATATTGTAGAAGCCATAACAGCGGTCAAAGATTGTTGCCTTACCATGTTTGCAATGGCCCTCTAGTCATACCCTAACTTATTGAAAGTGTCAATCACTACCATTGGGTTTATCCGCCAACAAACAAAATTAAATTAAAGTGTTTTAGTTTTATTAAGGGGTAACTTTGTATAATAGTAACCAAGTTTCTCGATTGTTCTATAAAAGTCACTCAAACTTTTTTTGTCACTTTAAAATCACTCAACTTTTATTTAGTGTTCCAATCATGCGTAATTACCCGGTAAATAGGTTATCCCTTGATGATGTGTCAAGTTTCTTAATTTTTACATTTTTTAAGCTTATGTGGAAAATATATGGTGACATGGATTTCTAGAGGAAAAAAAGTAGTAATACGATTTGCTAATACCGAACCCCGGCTATCTCCGGCGAATACGGTTATCCCGATTATCTTCTCCGGTGACTTTTTGTTTTTTTATCACCCATCAAAGAGATCTAACTAGTAATTAAAAGAAATCAAGATCGAGAAACCTGTATATGTAATTATGCATGTACAACTACTAAACAGCATACATGTATATATATAGATCCTTACATACACAAAAGCCAAAATAGAAAAATCAAAAAATCAAACACACACTACATACATTAATAAAAACATTAAAATTATAATTGGATACAAAGTGGATGGATTTCAAAGGGGAAAAGAGCTGGTATATTGGCGCATGTTTGATTTGTTTCAAAAGCAAATCCAACACTAAAAAACCAATATGTATTTCGAAAGAAAACAAAGCTAAAAAGATTTACAGGAACTCCAATGGATAATAACACCATCTTTGACTTTTATACATTCTCTGTAATCGTGATTTTACCCCAACCCATAAACCCCAACAGAAGAACCCCCACTAAGGTTGGTGCAACGAGACCAACAAGGATAGTTACGATTAGCAATCACTAATGTCGTAATTGTGGGATTTTCAAATGGGGGAGAAGTATTCGTCAAGGTCGCCGTCACGTATCCGGCAAATTGGAGCAGGAGGGGATGGGGTGTTCTTAGGGTTGGGGTATTTGGGGACGATAGATGAATTAGGGCTGTGATGAATTGTGATTTGTGAAGAGTTTGAAAAGTTGAAATGGTGTTTGTTTTGAGTTTTATGATTAATTTCTTTCAATATTTTTATTAAATAATCCAAGTCACCATATATTTTCCACATCATTGTTATATACTTAAAAAACATAAGAAACCTGACACATCATCCAGTATAACCTGCTAATCTGATAATTACGCAAGTTTGAAACATCAAATAAAAGTTGAGTGACTTTAAAGAGACAAAAAAAGTTTGAATGACTTTAGTAGAACAAAAAGGAAACTTAGTTACTATTCTGTGAAGTTTCCCCTTTTATTAAACTAAAATGTAAATCAATTTTTACTAACCCCTCCAATTGCACAAGACCCCCTCTCGATACTGTCACCCCTAATTGGATAATCAGCCTCACTGTATAGATTTTCATCATTCCTCTTAATGTACCCAAAGGCACGTGTTACTCCGCCCCAAGTCGTAGTTTCATTTTCGTATTTGTCATAACAGTCCATAAGTTGTTGGATGCAACCAAGTCGTAGTTTCATTTTCGTATTTGTCATAACAGTCCATAAGTTGTTGGATGCAAAGTCGAGTAAAAACTTGTGAATGATTAATTATTTGGCTTCTATATAAGCGATGGTGACATAAGCCCAACAAGAATCTGCACAATGAAAAATAGTTTAGTACAAGATAATCTAACAAGGAATCCATAACATATAAATATATATATTAATAAGTTTCTTTTTTTTAACGGAAAATTTGGATCACTGACGGACCACTGGAGTATCATCGTGCCACCAGCAGAACCACCCGATCATATCCATCTCCACTAGGCAATAATGCCTATACACCAATTCAGGATGAAACCCAATAAATCTGGGAAAAACCCCCTTTGTGGGAATCGAACCCATGACCTAATGGTCATAAGCCTTATCCCACCACCACGATACCACTAGGCTATAATGCCATTTACTTAGTTTTATCATTATCACATGAGGTTACATAAAAAAATCCGAATATTAATCTCTATTTCGTCTATATAAGATCATTGATAAAATTTATCTCCAGAATATAAACAACTTTATCTAAAATAATTGGTTCTTTACCAAGGTTTTGAAATATTATATTGGTAAAACGGGATAATTATACTAGTATTAAGCCCCTGTATTGCAGCGGTTGTTGTAAAACTGTGTCAAGTAGTACCAATGCTATACCACTGTCAGCGGCTACCAACACCGGAAAAGCTCGTAAAAACAAATTAAATAAAAACGAAATAAATAACGCCGAACGAAAAGCAGATGTAAAATCTTTGAATCACGAACGCTCGTTGCAGAGAAATTAAACCGAAACGTAAAACATAGAAAAAAAATTACCAAGTCAATCCAGGACCTGTGCATTGGTTGAACTTGTTAAACGAAGAAAAATATATGTGTTGCGATGGGCCAGTCAAACGGTAAAAAATATATGAAAAAAAATGTTGAACCCCACACGCACGTTGCGGTGCATTAACTCACAAAATTTAGAATCAAACGAAAAACTTGGGAAAGATGATAAGTATGGTGGACCAAAATTGAAAATAAAAAAGAGTTGGAATTAAATTGCAAAAGATGAAAAACTTTAGGTTAACAGTAAAAATACAAAGGGTCTAAATTGCAAAATTGAACTTATTTATTAATCTTAGATAAAGATAAGGATAAAAATAAATGATATCTATATATTAGTTATTAATATTAATATTAAAAGAAATTTATTAAATAATTATAAATAAAATTTATGAGGATGAAGAAGAAAATGCCATGTGTCATTATTATTTGGAGTCTTTTATTATAAGTTAGATTATAACTTATAGTTGTAATTCAAGATCAATAATAATTAAGTTATTTCTTATTATTATATAAGATACTTATATAACTTCATTAGTTTACATTTGACCGGTGGAATAAACTAATGGGATATGTTCGATTTATTTTAGTTATTAACGATACCAAATATATCATCTAATCTAATTTATAACAAAATCTTTCAATTAATACTACATGGCAATCTCTTATTTAATTTATTAATAATATTAGTAAATAATATTATATTGATATTTAATAATAATATCTAATTCTACTATATTCTCTCAATATGTTATTCATAATATTAGACATTGTGTATTAAATATCCTATAAATACAACATATCACAAAAAAACAATAAATAAAAAATCATAAGGGGTAATTTACGGTCCAGGTCTCGGTTTTCTTAGGGTCGACCCGATATATGCTTGGTCGACCAGAACCCTACAACGATTTATATATAGTGAACTTACTAGTGTATCGCGTCCTTAAAGGGACCAAGTATTGGTGGTGCTAGGTTGCACCAATCAACTACAACAGGTTGTGCTATCCAAGAATTATACATATTTTGACGTGATCCAAATATATTCTCCCAGTCAGCTCCATCATTTTCTCTCATTAATGTCCATAAGTTGTTCGTGTTGGCCATTATAAAATGGTCACCATTCACGTGTGCAATTGTATTTTTTTTTCTAGGAACTAGTGAGGGCCTCCCCAAATCAAAAAATAAGTCGAATTGTTTCTATTTTCTTTAGATAAAAGATGAACGATTACATTAAACTTGTTCGCAATCAATAATCTTGCCTTCGGCATAATCACCTAGTGTTTTTCTGGTGCAACCCCCGACCCTGAACAAACCAAGGGCGTAAAAACATCTTCGAATGAGCCTAAGAAAGCCTTAGTGTACTTATTTCTAAACTTAAGTAGCTCTTCCATCAGTGACTACCACCGATAAATAACCATTCATCTTAGAGCAGAAGTTGTCGCCTGAAACCCACAATTTCCATCACCTAACACGTTATGTATACGTGCAACATACGCATGGATGATTTTTGGAATTAGATCAATATATTTGTGTATCACTTGGTATGTCTACATTGGAATACAATGCCAGTGATGCATCAGCACATAGAGGTGCCTATATACATCTTTATTTCTCAAACCTCTCTACCATGGTTATGATCCCAACCATTATATATAGGGTGTACACTATTCTTATTCCTGAGACTGTAAGTGATAAACATGCAAAATGCATGTATTTTTAGGGAAAAATGCGATACTGTACCAGAACCGAATCGAAAGTACTGGTCCAAAAAAAATACAAAAGTGGGTACCGATCCTGAAAAACGTAAAAAGTGAGTACCGAAAATAACTAGGTACGATTTCGTACCGGTACCAATACAATTCCAATACTCAATGGCAAATAGTCATCCCTATTTATTTTCACATTATTCTAAATTATTTATTTAATAGAAAATATTTATCATCATTTTTGTCAAAGTGATTTGTAGTTAGTCTTTTTTATTTCAAAATGGCCCATTTATGTTAATTATTTCAAGTAAAAATATATGATATACCTTTGTTTTATTCTCTTTATATTATAAGATTAACGTATTATAAATGTGGGGCATTCATTTTTTTAGCCAAAGGGTGTCATTTACTTGCAACATCTTGAAAGATTTTTGGAATTAGATCAATATATTTTCGAATGAGTCAGAGAAAGTATTGGTGTACTTATTTCTAAACTCCAATAGCTCTTCCGTCAGTGATCTCCTGATAAATAACCATTCATCTTCACCGTATCTGAGAGAAGAAGCTATCGCCTGAAACCCACAATTTCCATCACCTAACACGTTATGTATGTGTGTAACATACGCATGGAAGATGTTTGGAATTAGATATATCTGTGTATGACTTTTGATGTTTGATCTTGGTTCAACCCCATGAAATCATATCCCGATGCGTTTAAAAGGTTAGAAAAAAACCTTGTTAGTTAGTATCTTGGGTCATGAACAAACTTGGTTCACTAGCAACTTGGTAGTTCACAAATGGACTGACGTAACCCACATTATCATCATAGTCCTTGAATGGTGGTTTCCCGTCAATATCGTGATTTATGAATGGACTTGGTTCACTAGGCCCTTGATAGTTCACATATGGACTGATGTAACCAACATAATCATTATGAGCTCTTAATAAACTTTGTGTAGCAGCCTCTGAATACCCGAATGAACTATACCTCCACTTTGATTTTCTTTAATAACTTATTAATATTTAATTTATTTAGAATGGTGGAGATACAATAGGAAGTTAATTTGGCTAGGAAGTGATCTTGACCATCCATTTAGTTAATCAAGGGCTAAGATTAAATCAGGGAAATTGAAAAGAAGAAAAGAGGCGCGTGAGTTTGTTCAAGGGCATTCTAGTCAATCCAAGCCAATAGTTTCTCTCTCCTCCAATTCCCCCCATTTTTAAACGTTAATAACTCTTTCATACAACATTATTTTTTTATAAAAATTGCACCAAAAAAAACGAGCGTTTTTTTATCTTTAAAACGAGTATACTATTGCTATATTAAAAAAAAAAAATTTAAACCCAGTTGTGTAAAACGCAATAGAAAAACCACAAGTTACGTAAAACGCAATGAAAAAAAAACCTAAAAAATGACATTTTTCTAAAACGCAATGCACCAAAAACACAAAGAAATGACTTATTTGTAAAATGCAATGGCCAGAAAACACAAAAAATGTCTTATTTCTAAAACGCAATAGACTGAAAACACATAAAAAAGTGTTTTACCTAAAACGCAGTGCACAAAAAACACAAAGAAATGTCTTATTTGTAAAACGCAATGGCCAGAAAACACAAAGAAATGTTTTATTTGTAAAACGCAATGGCCAGAAAACACTTAAAAATGTCTCATTTCTAAAACGCAATGACCTAAAAAAACAAAAGAAAGTGTTCTCTGTAAAACGCAATGGACTGAAAACACCTAAAAATGTGTTTTACCTAAAACGCAATGACTAAAAACACTTCAAAAATGTGTTTTACCTAAAACACAATGACTAAAGATACTTAAAAATGTGTTTTTTCTAAAACGCAATAGCCAGAAAACACATAAAACTCTCTTATTTCTAAAACGCAATGGACACATAAAACTGTTTCTAAACTGTTTGTGAATTGTCTGTGAACTGTCTGAATTGTCTACGAATTACTGTCTTCGAAATGAGCCAATTTCTGGAAAATTAATTTTTCTGATGCGTTTTTAGTACAGCTCAACCCCAGCCAGGGGCTGCCTCCCCTGGGACCCCGCTAACGGGGGCTGCCGCCCCCGGACCCCCGCCAAGATCGTAAAACGCAATGACTAAATAAAAACCCAGATCGTGAAAATGAAATTAAAGAATTTCTTACATGGATCGAAGCCGGTTTCTTCATCAATTGACGAAATTTGAAATGAAAAAAACACTTATCAGCGATTGAATCGAACAAATCGAGTGATTATCTTCAAAATCACCGGAAAAAACGAGATTTTGTATGAAATTAAACTGGGTTTTCTTCAAAAAAAACTGAAGAACACGTTGATCGGGGGTTTGAATCATTGATTGGTAATGAAAATCGCACTATAATGTAGTGATTATTGAGATAGAAAGTGAAGAAATGGTTGAAGATGATGAGTTTTGAAAATGGTGGGTTTTGAAGTTACTGGGTTTTAAAAAAGGAAGAAGAAAAGGTTGGATTGACTAAAATACCCTTTTTATTTATTTTAAATGTTGTCACATGTCATCCTCTTATTGCTTCCTATCCTTCCTAGCGAAATTAATCTTCCTATTTGATCTTTTCCCTTATTAAGAAATCTAAAACACGGCCTTGTTTTAACTTTTTTTTAAACATTTCGATATTAATTTTATCAAAAATCTAGTTCGTTAAAAAACATTTTTTAAATAAACATTATCCTTGTTTTTCCACATGTAGTGATCCTATTGGTTCGTTAGGATTTGTTTTTTCAAATAAGAAATATGTTTTTTTCCACACAACCTTGTATTATCTTTGTTTTTCCTTGATATAAGAAATATTTTTTTAAATAAATACTTTTTTAAAAATCGAGTTGTAACTTGTTTGTCTTTTTTATTAAGCATGTTTGATGAATGTGTGTGTTTTTTTATTTTAATATTTCCTATATTGTTTTATTTATTTTACATTTAAAATAAATTGGTTTAAATTAAAAATATATTTTAATTATTATAATAAATTTTATAGACAACTAAAAAGCATATATATATATATATATATATATATATATATATATAATAAAAAATGTGTTAAGGTTGAGTTGTTAATGTGAGTAAAAAGCTGAGTTGGGTTGAGTTATGTAGGTGAAAGAGAGAGAATTTAGTTTTTTGTTTATTAAAAGGTTGGGTTGAAGAAGATTATAAACGAGTGTAGCTTGAAGCGCAAAAAAAAAAAAAGAAAAAAAAAACTATTACGTTTACCTGTATATTCAAGGCCACAATGATCAAATATTATTAGATTTAAATAAGTCACATGATCAAATCTATACTATATAATAAAAGAAACATGTTTTGGGACACTTGTCATTCTCTCATTTAGTTGATTAAAATTATTAATAATACTAAAAATAATAATATTTAATCTAAATTAATACAAACTAGGATTACGACCCGCCGCAATGCGGCGGGGATTCTTTATTTATAACTAAGTCGATCTACGACCCACATGTTATGTTAAACCTGTCAAACGGGGTAAAAATAGACGATGTAAAAACGTTCACCCACACACGCACGTTGCGTCGTGTTAACTCGCAAAATTTAGAACGAAACGTAAAAAAACGTTAAGCGAAAGACGCACGCTGTGATGTATTAAGTCACAAAATTTAGAACCAAGCATAGAGCGCAAAATTTGCGGAAAATGAAAACTATAAAGGACCAAAGTTGAAAGTAAAAAAAGTTATGAGGATAGATTGTAAAAGATAAAAAGTTTTGGGTTAAAAGTAAAAAACAAATAGTTTTGGGTTAAAAGTAATTTATGAAATACTTTTGGGTGAAAAGTAAAAAAAAAATCAATTTTTTTTTTGGAAAACCCCCCAAAGCCAACGTTACGACAACCATATGCATAACAATTTTTTCTTTGAAAAATCCGCAAAGCACGCCCCGCGTTGCGGCGGGGCGTAAAACAGTGTCAAATAGTACTAATGTCACACAACCGTTATCGACAACCAACACTGACTCGGCCTATAATATTTGTATTGCGATGAACCTGTCAAACATGGAAAAATAGAGGTAAAAACGTTGAACCACACATGCACGTTGCGTCGTATTAACTCGAAAATTTTAGAACTATACGTAAAACGAAAATTTGCGAAAGATAAAAAGTATAAGTGACAAAAGTTGTGAAGTTAAATTGCAAATAATGAAAAGTTTTGGGTTAAAGTTAAAAAAACAAATTATGTGGTGTTAAAATTGGAAAAGGTACAAACCTTTGAGTTAAAACTAAAAAATCAAGTTTTTTTTTTTTTTTGAAAAACACCCAAAGCACAACTTACAAGTCCTTATGCACAAAAAGTTTGCTAATTTATATAGGTTTTAATTCTTATTATTAATAATATTTAATCAAATCTAAAATCTAATCTAATACAAATTTATATTATCAATAATATTTAATTAAATCTAATACTTCAAGCTCCAATAATACCCATTAGTCTATTACAGGTGGCCTTACGAAAATGAAACAAAAACTGGTTACTGGTTAAAGTTAGTAGTTTTAATACTTGATAATTAGCTCTACTCGTAGTCAGCAATATACTAAGAAATTATCTCATTAACAATATATGTACCGTCAAAACGTGGAAATCAATATACTAATGAATTTACATAATCTATAATCAAATCTGACCATACAAATTTAACCCATATGTATCATGTACAGTCAAAACCTGGAAATTAGCCTTTTCTTAAGTGTACACCTCCTCTTTTATTTTAAAATTATCAAAAGTCCGAGTCTCTATATAAAAGAAAATTGTTTTGTGACATTTGTTATTCTCTCATTTAATTGATTAAAATTATTAATAATACTAAAAAAATAATATTTAATCTAAATTAATACAAATTCTTATTATTAATAATATTTAATCAAATCTAAAATCTAATCTAATACAAACTTTTATTATCAATAATATTTAATCAAATCTAATAAGAATTCATACGAATTCCAAAGTTTATATTAACTTTCAAATAATTAAAAAAAATCCGCCTAACATCACAAATGTTTCTGTTAAATTCGATTAATTAATTTGTTCAACAATCACTATTATCTTTATCGTTCAGTACGGTTAACCGATTTATCATAATACAACCTCCCACCTATTCAATCATATGATTTTTCAATCTTATATTAACTAAATAAATAAAGATTAATATTCAATTTTATCCTACTTTAAATATAAAAAAATCCGTTAGTTCAGATTAATATTCAATCTTATCCTACTTTAAATATAAAAAAATCCGTTAGTTTTTTTAAATAAAATTTTTTATTATTCGGTATATAAAATCATATTTATTCAACACATGTAACACACGGGGGTTTTTAAAAATATAACTTTTTTTTATTATTTGATAAACAATGTTACATTTATTCAACCCGTGTAATACAATGGTTTTAAAGTTATAATTTTTTTTATTATTTGGTATATAATATTACATTTATTCAACCCGTACAATACATATGTGGTTCTTATAGATATAACTTATTTTATTATTTAATATATAAAATTACATTTCTTCAACCCGTGCAATAAATGAGGTTTTTAAAAAGACAATGTTTTAGTATTTTGTATATAAAATTTATTTATTCAACCCGTGTAATACACGGGGTTATAACCTAGTCTTATCATATTTAAATAATCGGTTTTGTTTACCCATATTTGTTGTTTTTTTATGTTTTTTTCTCCTATTTTTTTACATATTACTTACACTTTGTAAAATAGTAGTAACTAGTCCTTAAGCCCCCCCACATTGCGGGGCAGAGGCGTAAAACCGTATCACTAAAGGGAGGGGGTTAAGACGGTGCTAACCGAACGATGATCAAAACCAGGAAAAAGTGTAAAACAAAAACATGAATTTCTAACAACAAGTGCTCACGTGGACTAATACGTAGACGGCGTTGAATTTATACCAACAACTTTATTAAAGTTTAGAATAGGAAATTAAAGTGTTTAAAGAAAATAATAAAAAACATGAAATAAATAAACTATAGTGGGTGAAAATAAAAGACGAAATAGACTAAAAGACGAAATAGTTAATATTCATTGAAATGTTATGAATAAGCATATACTAGTCTTAATCATCATGCTACGCGGCGAGAGTTTGATCGTTATCTACGCGGAGTGACCTTAGTCGTTATCGACTCTAATCATCAGAAACCATAAAGGCGAAGATCAATACGGTTCCAGTAAGAACAATTAAAAAAAACAATTAATGTTAAAAACCATAAAAGACAAAAGACAAAAAATATTACCGACACGTATTAAAATATTGAGGGAGTAAAAAACCTGTGGAACCAAATGTGGCACCAAACACCGTGTTAAGTAGCAACCAAACGACGACCAAACTCGAGAAAAAACGTAAAACATAAACTAAAGGCATTTAACTTTTGTCACGAAAATATAACAAACCCAAATTTTTGAAAAATTTAAAATAGAGTTAAATGCCATTTTAGTCCCTATGATTTGAACTATTTTGCTAGTTTAGTCCAAAGGTTTCATTTTTCACATGTGGGTCCAAAAAGGTTTCACCGTTGCCATTTTAGTCCATTGAGTTAACTTCATCAATTATTTCTGTTAACGAGAATGACAATTCGATCATTTTATATGTAATTCTGTTAACTGGAGGGGCAATTCGACCATATAAAATGACCGAATTGCCCTTCTCGTTAACAGAAATAATGGATGAAGTTAACCCAGTGGACTAAAATGGCAACAGTGAAACATTTTTTGACCCCAGGCGAGAAATGAAACATTTAAACTAAACTGGTAAAATGACTCAAACCACAGAGAATAAAATGACATTTAACTCTTTAAAATATACTATATATGCAAAAAAAAAAAAAAAAAAAAAAAAAATCCATAAGAGACAAACCACTAGAAAACAAAAAAGAATTACCTCATTTAGTAATTGTAAAAAAAATCCATAAAAGACAAACCACTAGAAAACAAAAAAAGGTTACTTCTTACTAATAGCAAATAATAACAAGAGAAAAATGCTCGTACAGTCCACGTGGTTTGTTCATTTTTCACCTTTAGTCTTTAAATTTCTAAAATTACACCTATAATCTTTAAGTTTTTGAATTTTATTCCCGGATAGTCCCTGGCGTGAATGGGGGTTAGTTTTTGGTGTTATGTGCATGTGAAATGACAAAATACCCTTATTGTCAAATTAATAACTAAAAAGTTAAAAGAAATATAATTAATATTTTACAATTTATATGGGATCCATCACCTACCCTACCCACTTCATATTCTCCACTCCACACCACCACCACCACCTACTCCCTTCAACCACCACCACCATCTACCCCCTTCACCGTAACCCCCAATGAAAAAAGATTTAAGTTGATAAACCCCCAATGAAAAAGAAGTGCCAAATTGATAGAACCATCATACATTATACAACAGATTATTGAGAAGTTCTTTTGGACTAAAATCAAAGGAGACTAGTATCAGTGTTGTTAGACAAGAATAAACCTACAACAAGTATAATCTTTAATCTATATCTATAAATTATAATAAATCAAAAACATCTTAGGCTACTTGGCGTTCACTTAAACTATTAAGTGTCACGTGTCAACCTCTTAATTCATTGTTATTGTGCTTATGAGGGAAAATACAAGAGTTTGATCACAACATATGGTTTAAAATTTGCTCATTGAATATTGGATATATATTTAAATCTTTCTAAAATTATGAACTAATATTTGATGTTAAAAACGTAATAGTCTCATTAACATTAAAAACAAATATAATAACTAATTTTTTCTTAATTATCAATTGGATTAAAAGCAAATATAATAACTATTTTTTCCTTATTTATCAATTTGATTGAATTAAAAATTTTTGAAGTAGTAAATGGTTTCGATTATAATTCAAATTAAAATTCAAATTCTGTAATTAATCATTTCCTTATTAAAATTTTTGATTTAAATACGTAAGTGTGTTATTAAGATTAAAAACAAATATAATATTTATATCTTTCCTAACTTATTAAATGCTTATAAAATTTTTATCAGATTGTATATAGCAGGAAAACATTTTTTAATTTAATTTTTATTTAAATTCAGTAACTAATAATAAATTTAAACTAAAGGTTCGTATTTTTATCACATTGGCACGTCTGACCACCCGACAAAAGGTTCGTATTTTTTTTAAGTTTAATTTGTTTTTTTGTTTTTTATTTTCTTAACAGTTGGTTTTTTTAATTGTTTTAAAGTTTGTTTTTTGTTTTTTTTAAGGTTTTTTATTTTGTTAACAGTTTCTATTTTTTTAAAGGTTATTTATTATTTTGTTAACACTTTATATATTTTGTTTGTTTTTTATAGGTAATAACCAAACGGGTGACGGGTTTTGGCGAAGTTTCTCGACCTTATGGGCCAAGGCGCGTATCGAGATGTCGATTCGATCTCATCAAAGTGGCTGAAAATGAACGCGCTCATCAATAGGTTTTGCGAGGAATATAATAAATTATATACAAGTGACCGTCGTAGCGGCATGAGCGACGACGATGTGTTCCGAATGGCGTTGGACAAGTATAAGTCGAACAATGGTAATACCAACTTTACTCACGTTCGCGCGTGGATGGTTGTAAAAGACGAACCAAAATGGGCGCCGATTCCCAACGAGGTGGCGATGGCGAAACGCCAAAAAACATCGGAAATGGGTAGTTTTAGCGCCGGTGGATCGGACGCGAGGTGTAACTTAAACTTAAATGATGACGCCGACTTTGACGAAGAGGAGTACGCCGTACATGAACCGGATCGTCCACCGGGCCGAGACAAATCAAAGAAGGAGCGGGCCAAGGGGAAAGAAAAGGAAAAGGTGGACCCGAACATGGTTGAGTTTATGGAACACTTAAAAATGTACAACGACGTCTCGGCCCAAAAGACGAAGGCGAAGGAGCGGGCCGTCGAAGAAAAAAGTCGTGTAGCGGAAGAAAAGTTGCGCGAGAAGGTGCGGTTGTCGAATGAGAAAATCCGAATTTCCGATGAAAAAATTCGGCTCAAGGAATGGGAAATAATGACGATGAATGTCGAGAACGAACCCGAGCCGAAACGTTCGATGTTGAAAAAACTACAACACGACATCATGAAAAAACGTCAAATTATTTAACTCTATGTTTTTTTTATTAAGTCTTTGGTTTTTTTTATTAAGTGTATGCTTTTTTTTTAAGTTTATGTTTTTTTTTATGTTTATGTAATGTGGTTTTAATATTAATGAAAATATTTTGTTAGTATATTTGTTAAATGTTAAAAAAAAGTTGAAGATTAAAAAAAATAAAAAAACATAAAAGTGGTGGAGAACTATGACTAGGACCATCTTACCATGCCCTCTAGTTTTGGAGGATGGACCATCCTTGGGATGAATATGACGTGGTGCCTACGTGGCGGATCATCCTCTAAGGATGGTCCATCACCATACCGAGTAGCCTAATGTAATTCAAGATTTTTGGTGAATTCTGATGCATAATTTCACCTCGGTAGAATGTATACTCATTTATGAGTTTTTAATAATATAGTGGTTTTTTATTTTTTTATTATTTGGTTTCTTTATGTAATGCAATTATATATAGTGTAATACTTTATGTGTTTTGTGTTATAGGTTGAAGGT
Organism: Helianthus tuberosus; assembly: GCA_030545235.1. Lineage (NCBI taxonomy): Eukaryota > Viridiplantae > Streptophyta > Magnoliopsida > Asterales > Asteraceae > Helianthus > Helianthus tuberosus. Next base: position 181,503,642 of record CM060359.1, read on the forward strand.
GGCTACACTTCATTAGACCATCCGTAGTGGGGCGTGATTTTAAAAAAAAATGAAAAAAAACGCCCCCACCCCCACTACACTAGGCGTTATACATGAAGAATTTGCATGTGGGCGTGTTAAATAAAACGCTGAAATGGTTGAAGAATTTCTGCATGTGGCCAATGGAGTGTGAGGAGGACTTTGACTAGCCAATGAGAAGGACTTTGACCAGCCGCAACTACTTCCCTTTTTTTTTATTTAATGACTGGAAGGGGCATTATTAGGCATTATGCCCACTACACCACTTTTTGCTATAATGTCCCATGCTGACTGGGATGACACGTGTCGGATAATGCCCCATGGTGGGGGCATTATAACAATTTACCACTACACATGGTCTTAGAGTATATTGGGATTGTCACACGCTACCCGCTTTATGATGGAATTTTGATGGCAAGTACATTAGAGGAATTCTACGTGGTTCTTGGCTTGATTGTCTCGGTCTCGGTCTCAGTTTGAAGGTGATATGTGTCAATATTTCATATAATCTTTTGTATTTTTAGCTAGGGTTATTAAGGGTTGTTTGGTTTAATTTTATTTATTCATTCATGTAATTGATTTAGTGGATATATGTTTAATGCGGTCTTTTGGCTACCCACTAAAATCGTGAAGTTGGTTAATAGCTTGGAAAAAACGCAAAGGGACTGAAAATGATGCATGTTTCTGAACTTGCAGTTGGATATTGTTTGGCGAACTCGATGGTTTTGCCCGTGATAATAGGGGCATCAGATCTGATGCAAGCTGAAAAGAGCTTGTATGCATCAATACATTATGAGTTCAAAAGGCATTAGTTCAAAAGAAGTTCAAAAAGAACTCACAAAGCATCAGTTCAAAAGAAGTTCTAAAATAGCAACAATTACTTGTTGAACCCTGCTTTCATCAGGTAACAAAATCGTCTCGCGATGCCTGTAGTTCCATGGTCATCAGGATGATTGGTGTTCCTCTCCAAGTAAAAACACCCACCGCCATCAAATTCTACACTCCAAAAGTTAAGGCACTTCCAATAGTCGCCATCAAATTCTACACTCCAAAAGTTAAGGCACTTCCAATAGTCCAGGGCGTTTATTGTTCCAAATCCAACGATCAAAACAGTATCATCCAAGAAGTTATCCCCATTAGCTTTGGTATAACGGATTATTTGACCCTCAAAGAAACAGAAAAAAACCGGAAAAAAAAAAACAAAAAACAACAATTAAAACTAACAATTGCTAAACTTTTTTACCGCTCTATAAGTTCTCTCTCTCAATATTGTAGACGCCATAACAGCGGTCAAAGATTGTTGCCTTACCATGTTTGCAATGGCCCTCTAGTCATACCCTAACTTATTGAAAGTGTCAATCACTACCATTGGGTTTATCCGCCAACAAACAAAATTAAATTAAAGTGTTTTAGTTTTATTAAACTAAAATGTAAATCAATTTTTACTAACCCCTCCAATTGCACAAGACCCCCTCTCGATACTGTCACCCCTAATTGGATAATCAGCCTCACTGTATAGATTTTCATCATTCCTCTTAATGTACCCAAAGGCACGTGTTACTCCGCCCCAAGTCGTAGTTTCATTTTCGTATTTGTCATAACAGTCCATAAGTTGTTGGATGCAACCAAGTCGTAGTTTCATTTTCGTATTTGTCATAACAGTCCATAAGTTGTTGGATGCAAAGTCGAGTAAAAACTTGTGAATGATTAATTATTTGGCTTCTATATAAGCGATGGTGACATAAGCCCAACAAGAATCTGCACAATGAAAAATAGTTTAGTACAAGGTAATCTAACAAGGAATCCATAACATATAAATATATATATTAATAAGTTTCTTTTTTTTAACGGCAAATTTGGATCACTGACGGACCACTGGAGTATCATCGTGCCACCAGCAGAACCACCCGATCATATCCATCTCCACTAGGCAATAATGCCTATACACCAATTCAGGATGAAACCCAATAAATCTGGGAAAAACCCCCTTTGTGGGAATCGAACCCATGACCTAATGGTCATAAGCCTTATCCCACCACCACGATACCACTAGGCTATAATGCCATTTACTTAGTTTTATCATTATCACATGAGGTTACATAAAAAAATCCGAATATTAATCTCTATTTCGTCTATATAAGATCATTGATAAAATTTATCTCCAGAATATAAACAACTTTATCTAAAATAATTGGTTCTTTACCAAGGTTTTGAAATATTATATTGGTAAAACGGGATAATTATACTAGTATTAAGCCCCTGTATTGCAGCGGTTGTTGTAAAACTGTGTCAAGTAGTACCAATGCTATACCACTGTCAGCGGCTACCAACACCGGAAAAGCTCGTAAAAACAAATTAAATAAAAACGAAATAAATAACGCCGAACGAAAAGCAGATGTAAAATCTTTGAATCACGAACGCTCGTTGCAGAGAAATTAAACCGAAACGTAAAACATAGAAAAAAATTACCAAGTCAATCCAGGACCTGTGCATTGGTTGAACTTGTTAAACGAAGAAAAATATATGTGTTGCGATGGGCCAGTCAAACGGTAAAAAATATATGAAAAAAAATGTTGAACCCCACACGCACGTTGCGGTGCATTAACTCACAAAATTTAGAATCAAACGAAAAACTTGGGAAAGATGATAAGTATGGTGGACCAAAATTGAAAATAAAAAAGAGTTGAAATTAAATTGCAAAAGATGAAAAACTTTAGGTTAACAGTAAAAATACAAAGGGTCTAAATTGCAAAATTGAACTTATTTATTAATCTTAGATAAAGATAAGGATAAAAATAAATGATATCTATATATTAGTTATTAATATTAATATTAAAAGAAATTTATTAAATAATTATAAATAAAATTTATGAGGATGAAGAAGAAAATGCCATGTGTCATTATTATTTGGAGTCTTTTATTATAAGTTAGATTATAACTTATAGTTGTAATTCAAGATCAATAATAATTAAGTTATTTCTTATTATTATATAAGATACTTATATAACTTCATTAGTTTACATTTGACCGGTGGAATAAACTAATGGGATATGTTCGATTTATTTTAGTTATTAACGATACCAAATATATCATCTAATCTAATTTATAACAAAATCTTTCAATTAATACTACATGGCAATCTCTTATTTAATTTATTAATAATATTAGTAAATAATATTATATTGATATTTAATAATAATATCTAATTCTACTATATTCTCTCAATATGTTATTCATAATATTAGACATTGTGTATTAAATATCCTATAAATACAACATATCACAAAAAAACAATAAATAAAAAATCATAAGGGGTAATTTACGGTCCAGGTCTCGGTTTTCTTAGGGTCGACCCGATATATGCTTGGTCGACCAGAACCCTACAACGATTTATATATAGTGAACTTACTAGTGTATCGCGTCCTTAAAGGGACCAAGTATTGGTGGTGCTAGGTTGCACCAATCAACTACAACAGGTTGTGCTATCCAAGAATTATACATATTTTGACGTGATCCAAATATATTCTCCCAGTCAGCTCCATCATTTTCTCTCATTAATGTCCATAAGTTGTTCGTGTTGGCCATTATAAAATGGTCACCATTCACGTGTGCAATTGTATTTTTTTTTTTCTAGGAACTAGTGAGGGCCTCCCCAAATCAAAAAATAAGTCGAATTGTTTCTATTTTCTTTAGATAAAAGATGAACGATTACATTAAACTTGTTCGCAATCAATAATCTTGCCTTCGGCATAATCACCTAGTGTTTTTCTGGTGCAACCCCCGACCCTGAACAAACCAAGGGCGTAAAAACATCTTCGAATGAGCCTAAGAAAGCCTTAGTGTACTTATTTCTAAACTTAAGTAGCTCTTCCATCAGTGACTACCACCGATAAATAACCATTCATCTTAGAGCAGAAGTTGTCGCCTGAAACCCACAATTTCCATCACCTAACACGTTATGTATACGTGCAACATACGCATGGATGATTTTTGGAATTAGATCAATATATTTGTGTATCACTTGGTATGTCTACATTGGAATACAATGCCAGTGATGCATCAGCACATAGAGGTGCCTATATACATCTTTATTTCTCAAACCTCTCTACCATGGTTATGATCCCAACCATTATATATAGGGTGTACACTATTCTTATTCCTGAGACTGTAAGTGATAAACATGCAAAATGCATGTATTTTTAGGGAAAAATGCGATACTGTACCAGAACCGAATCGAAAGTACTGGTCCAAAAAAAATACAAAAGTGGGTACCGATCCTGAAAAACGTAAAAAGTGAGTACCGAAAATAACTAGGTACGATTTCGTACCGGTACCAATACAATTCCAATACTCAATGGCAAATAGTCATCCCTATTTATTTTCACATTATTCTAAATTATTTATTTAATAGAAAATATTTATCATCATTTTTGTCAAAGTGATTTGTAGTTAGTCTTTTTTATTTCAAAATGGCCCATTTATGTTAATTATTTCAAGTAAAAATATATGATATACCTTTGTTTTATTCTCTTTATATTATAAGATTAACGTATTATAAATGTGGGGCATTCATTTTTTTAGCCAAAGGGTGTCATTTACTTGCAACATCTTGAAAGATTTTTGGAATTAGATCAATATATTTTCGAATGAGTCAGAGAAAGTATTGGTGTACTTATTTCTAAACATGGATCGAAGCCGGTTTCTTCATCAATTGACGAAATTTGAAATGAAAAAACCACTTATCAGCGATTGAATCGAACAAATCGAGTGATTATCTTCAAAATCACCGGAAAAAACGAGATTTTGTATGAAATTAAACTGGGTTTTCTTCAAAAAAACTGAAGAACACGTTGATCGGGGGTTTGAATCATTGATTGGTAATGAAAATCGCACTATAATGTAGTGATTATTGAGATAGAAAGTGAAGAAATGGTTGAAGATGATGAGTTTTGAAAATGGTGGGTTTTGAAGTTACTGGGTTTTAAAAAAGGAAGAAGAAAGGGTTGGATTGACTAAAATACCCTTTTTATTTATTTTAAATGTTGCCACATGTCATCCTCTTATTGCTTCCTATCCTTCCTAGCGAAATTAATCTTCCTATTTGATCTTTTCTCTTATTAAGAAATCTAAAACACGGCCTTGTTTTAACTTTTTTTTAAACATTTCGATATTAATTTTATCAAAAATCTAGTTCGTTAAAAAACATTTTTTAAATAAACATTATCCTTGTTTTTCCACATGTAGTGATCCTATTGGTTCGTTAGGAATTGTTTTTTCAAATAAAAAATATGTTTTTTTCCACACAACCTTGTATTATCTTTGTTTTTCCTTGATATAAGAAATATTTTTTTAAATAAATACTTTTTTAAAAATCGAGTTGTAACTTGTTTGTCTTTTTTATTAAGCATGTTTGATGAATGTGTGTGTTTTCTTATTTTAATATTTCCTATATTGTTTTATTTATTTTACATTTAAAATAAATTGGTTTAAATTAAAAATATATTTTAATTATTATAATAAATTTTATAGACAACTAAAAAGCATATATATATATATATATATATATATATATATATATAATAAAAAAATGTGTTAAGGTTGAGTTGTTAATGTGAGTAAAAAGCTGAGTTGGGTTGAGTTATGTAGGTGAAAGAGAGAGAATTAGGGGCTGTTTGGCTAAGCTTATTTTTTTTACTTATTTACTTAGTTGCTTTTTGAAAAGTTAAAAGGTGTTTGGGTTAGCTTATTATGTGAGAGGAATAAGTAAATAAGTCATTCCATTATGACTTATTTGCTTTTCAAATAAGCAAATAAGCTAATAAGTAAAAAAAATAAGCTTAGCCAAACAGCCCCTTAGTTTTTTGTTTATTAAAAGGTTGGGTTGAAGAAGATTATAAACGAGTGTAGCTTGAAGCGCAAAAAAAAAAGAAAAAAAAAAAACTATTACGTTTACCTGTATATTCAAGGCCACAATGATCAAATATTATTAGATTTAAATAAGTCACATGATCAAATCTATACTATATAATAAAAGAAATATGTTTTGGGACACTTGTCATTCTCTCATTTAGTTGATTAAAATTATTAATAATACTAAAAATAATAATATTTAATCTAAATTAATACAAATTCTTATTATTAATAATATTTAATCAAATCTAAAATCTAATCTAATACAAATTTATATTATCAATAATATTTAATTAAATCTAATACTTCAAGCTCCAATAATACCCATTAGTCTATTACAGGTGGCCTTAGGAAAATGAAACAAAAACTGGTTACTGGTTAAAGTTAGTAGTTTTAATACTTGATAAGTTTTAATACTTGATAATTAGCTCTACTCGTAGTCAGCAATATACTAAGAAATTATCTCATTAACAATATATGTACCGTCAAAACGTGGAAATCAATATACTAATGAATTTACATAATCTATAATCAAATCTGACCATACAAATTTAACCCATATGTATCATGTACAGTCAAAACCTGGAAATTAGCCTTTTCTTAAGTGTACACCTCCTCTTTTATTTTAAAATTATCAAAAGTCCGAGTCTCTATATAAAAGAAAATTGTTTTGGGACATTTGTTATTCTCTCATTTAATTGATTAAAATTATTAATAATACTAAAAAAATAATATTTAATCTAAATTAATACAAATTCTTATTATTAATAATATTTAATCAAATCTAAAATCTAATCTAATACAAACTTTTATTATCAATAATATTTAATCAAATCTAATAAGAATTCATACGAATTCCAAAGTTTATATTAACTTTCAAATAATTAAAAAAAATCCGCCTAACATCACAAATGTTTCTGTTAAATTCGATTAATTAATTTGTTCAACAATCACTATTATCTTTATCGTTCAGTACGGTTAACCGATTTATCATAATACAACCTCCCACCTATTCAATCATATGATTTTTCAATCTTATATTAACTAAATAAATAAAGATTAATATTCAATCTTATCCTACTTTAAATATAAAAAAATCCGTTAGTTCAGATTAATATTCAATCTTATCCTACTTTAAATATAAAAAAATCCGTTAGTTTTTTTAAATAAATTTTTTTATTATTCGGTATATAAAATCATATTTATTCAACACATGTAACACACGGGGGTTTTTAAAAATATAACTTTTTTTTATTATTTGATAAACAATGTTACATTTATTCAACCCGTGTAATACAATGGTTTTAAAGTTATAATTTTTTTTATTATTTGGTATATAATATTACATTTATTCAACCCGTACAATACATATGTGGTTCTTATAGATATAACTTATTTTATTATTTAATATATAAAATTACATTTCTTCAACCCGTGCAATAAATGAGGTTTTTAAAAAGACAATGTTTTAGTATTTTGTATATAAAATTTATTTATTCAACCCGTGTAATACACGGGGTTATAACCTAGTCTTATCATATTTAAATAATCGGTTTTGTTTACCCATATTTGTTGTTTTTTTATGTTTTTTTCTCCTATTTTTTTTTACATATTACTTACACTTTGTAAAATAGTAGTAACTAGTCCTTAAGCCCCCCCCGCATTGCGGGGCAGAGGCGTAAAACCGTATCACTAAAGGGAGGGGGTTAAGACGGTGCTAACCGAACGATGATCAAAACCAGGAAAAAGTGTAAAACAAAAACATGAATTTCTAACAAGTGCTCACGTGAACTAATACGTAGACGGCGTTGAATTTATACCAACAACTTTATTAAAGTTTAGAATAGGAAATTAAAGTGTTTAAAGAAAATAATAAAAAACATGAAATAAATAAACTATAGTGGGTGAAAATAAAAGACGAAATAGTCTAAAAGACGAAATAGTTAATATTCATTGAAATGTTATGAATAAGCATATACTAGTCTTAATCATCATTGTAACACCCCAACCCGGCTTGGGCCGACGTGTCACTTATACAGTAATCAGAATTCAATATGTCAATCCATTAATGATAAAACGATACATTTTTACAATACAAATCATTCTTTTTATGAAAATCCTTGTGAGTCTTTTATTCTCCCGAGTCTTTTTTTTTCCAAGTCTTCTTCGATTTCCCTGTAACCTAACGTACATAAAAGACATATGCACGCCTGAGTAAAATTTACTCAGTGGGACAACAACTATAAAGCGTATAAATCCATAACTATGTCTATATAACAACCAATATACGTAACACATTGAGTTAGCCACATTCGGTGAGTCACATTCGGTGGTTCGGTGCGTAGTTAGTTCACATTCGGTGCGTCACATAATCACATTTGGTAATTCGGTGCGTCATATTCTATAGCTCGGTGCGTCATATACGGTAATTTGGGGCGTCGAATTCACATTTGCTATAAACAATATAACTATATCTATATACATGTAGCATATCACATAATCTTAAAGACCACAAAAGCATATAAAAACGACTTTAAATTCCTGACAACGAGGTTGCAAAAATCTAAATCCGTACACATAAGTTGTTTAGAGTCCGTACCTTATTTTCAAAAAGCGAAACCGTAAAGAATTCCGTTGTGGTTAATAATTAACCGGTTGAGACACCGAGGTACAATGAACGAATTGCTAGAACACGAACTAAAACGGAGTGCGTCAGGTAACCGGTGGTGTTCAACTGAACAGCAGCGATTGAACAATACTTGACATCCTTTTTCTTTCAAAACCTATCTACTCGAAAGGAATATGTATTTTCGTTTAAAAACTCAAGCCAAGAATCTCTCTCATAGGCCCTTTTGAAGTTCAATAATATATATACTGACATGAGAACTATTGAGACATTAATGCTCCCTTTCTCTTTCAAAGAGCAATTATGGAACTTTAAAAGTAAATTCATGCATCTGTCTTCAACCATCGAAGACTCATTAATGCCCCTTTTTATATATTAAATCTGGTAGTAGAAATCAATGCATCTATATTAAATACATTCATAATTATTAAATCAAATATAATGATTTAATAATAATCCGGGTACCAAATCTAATATATGTAGTACAGTATCCAACAGTTTAGTTTCAAAAGAAATATATATAAAACTAGTTTTCCTCATTCTTAGAAAAATAAGTATATATATATATATTTATGCATAGTCTGTTTTTAAAAAAATCGGGTTGTTACAATCATGCTACGCGGCGAGAGTTTGATCGTTATCTACGCGGAGTGACCTTAGTCGTTATCGACTCTAATCATCAGAAACCATAAAGGCGAAGATCAATACGGTTCAAGTAAGAACAATTAAAAAAAACAATTAAAGTTAAAAACCATAAAAGACAAAAGACAAAAAATATTACCGACACGTATTAAAATATTGAGGGAGTAAAAAACCTGTGGAACCAAATGTGGAACCAAATGTGGCACCAAACACCGTGTTAAGTAGCAACCAAACGACGACCAAACTCGAGAAAAAACGTAAAACATAAACTAAAGGCATTTAACTTTTGTCACGAAAATATAACAAACCCAAATTTTTGAAAAATTTAAAATAGAGTTAAATGCTATTTTAGTCCCTATGATTTGAACTATTTTGCTAGTTTAGTCCAAAGGTTTCATTTTTCACATGTGGGTCCAAAAAGGTTTCACCGTTGCCATTTTAGTCCATTGAGTTAACTTCATCAATTATTTCTGTTAACGAGAATGACAATTCGATCATTTTATATGTAATTCTGTTAACTGGAGGGGCAATTCGACCATATAAAATGACCGAATTGCCCTTCTCGTTAACAGAAATAATGGATGAAGTTAACCCAGTGGACTAAAATGGCAACAGTGAAACATTTTTTGACCCCAGGCGAGAAATGAAACATTTAAACTAAACTGGTAAAATGACTCAAACCACAGAAAATAAAATGACATTTAACTCTTTAAAATATACTATATATGCAAAAAAAAAAAAAAAAAAAAAAAATCCATAAGAGACAAACCACTAGAAAACAAAAAAGAGTTACCTCATTTAGTAATTGTAAAAAAAATCCATAAAAGACAAACCACTAGAAAACAAAAAAAGGTTACTTCTTACTAATAGCAAATAATAACAAGAGAAAAATGCTCGTACAGTCCACGTGGTTTGTTCATTTTTCACCTTTAGTCTTTAAATTTCTAAAATTACACCTATAATCTTTAAGTTTTTGAATTTTATTCCCGGATAGTCCCTGGCGTGAATGGGGGTTAGTTTTTGGTGTTATGTGCATGTGAAATGACAAAATACCCTTATTGTCAAATTAATAACTAAAAAGTTAAAAGAAATATAATTAATATTTTACAATTTATATGAGATCCATCACCTACCCTACCCACTTAATATTCTCCACTCCACACCACCACCACCATCTACTCCCTTCAACCACCACCACCATCTACCCCCTTCACCGTAACCCCCAATGAAAAAAGATTTAAATTGATAAACCCCCAATGAAAAAGAAGTGCCAAATTGATAGAACCATCATATATTATACAACAGATTATTGAGAAGTTCTTTTGGACTAAAGTCAAAGGAGACTAGTATCAGTGTTGTTAGACAAGAATAAACCTACAACAAGTATAATCTTTAATCTATATCTATAAATTATAATAAATCAAAAACATCTTAGGCTACTTGGCGTTCACTTAAACTATTAAGTGTCACGTGTCAACCTCTTAATTCATTGTTATTGTGCTTATGAGGGAAAACACAAGAGTTTGATCACAACATATGGTTTAAAATTTGCTCATTGAATATTGGATATATATTTAAATCTTTCTAAAATTATGAACTAATATTTGATGTTAAAAACGTAATAGTCTCATTAACATTAAAAACAAATATAATAACTAATTTTTTCTTAATTATCAATTGGATTAAAAGCAAATATAATAACTATTTTTTCCTTATTTATCAATTTGATTGAATTAAAAATTTTTGAAGTAGTAAATGGTTTCGATTATAATTCAAATTCAAATTCAAATTCTGTAATTAATCATTTCCTTATTAAAATTTTTGATTTAAATACGTAAGTGTGTTATTAAGATTAAAAACAAATATAATATTTATATCTTTCCTAACTTATTAAATGCTTATAAATTTTTTATCAGATTGTATATAGCAGGAAAACATTTTTTAATTTAATTTTTATTTAAATTCAGTAACTAATAATAAATTTAAACTAAATTTGATTTAACTAAACGAGTTTAATCCAATTTTGATTTAATAAGAATAATCATCTCATTAACATTAAAATCAAAATTAGTAATGAAACATTTCTTTCATTTAAAAATTTATGTAAACTTTTCTTTAAACATTATTAAATAATATAATTTATTGTGATAATATTCGTGTAATACACGGGACTTAAACTAGTATCGTAAGTAAAAGATAAAAGATTTAAATGGTGTCAAAGTTCTTACCGTAGCAAATGCGACACACACAAAACTAAATCCATTCTTTTATTGTTTTAGGAACACACATCAATACTTTAAATTAAAAAAATGAACTACTTCCACACTTCCAATGAAATTTGTAATGGCTACATACAAATGTATTTATTGTATTGTATTTACAAGACTAATATTTGTAGTGACTACATACATATAAATATATTTATTGTATTAACAAGACTAATATATTCTTTCCGAGTCTACTAGACGGTTAATATATTCTCATATGAGGATTATGCCTCCATCGAGTCTACAAGACGGTCCACATGGGCATATTGTTATATTTTCAACCCCAAATGTGGTTTATTATTATTTTTTTTTAACATTTTTTTTTTTTTTTTTTTTTTTTTTTACGTAAAGGTTCGCCTTGTTGATAAATATAACCAGAAAACTTGTTAAGTTACATCAAAACAGAAGGTAGACGGGCAACAAGCTGCGCCGCCAACATTTTATTAAATTATCTGGGATAAAAATCTCACATCTACACTTTACATGTTTTCAGGTTGCATATTTTTGGTTATGAAATACATCACTTAGATCGTGGGTATGGTGGGGCGTGGGTTGGGGGCATGGTGTGACACGTGGAGTATGGGGCACCCAAGACCAAAAGCCAATTTCAAAGGGGTATGGTGGGGCGTGGCGTGGCTAGTGCTCTTGGCCAATGAGGTTTCATCATGTCATGTGGGTAGCCCCGACCAACGCCCGGGCTGAATCCCACGCCAATGGGGCCACGCCCAAACCCAAGCCCACCCGGGGTGGTGACTTGGGCGTTTCTCTTCAACCCCCGCCCCATAGTCTTACTACCAAGATGTTTCGAGAAAAACAATGAATTTTATGTTGAACATAATTAAGACAATGTGTAGTGGGAGTGGGAAGACCTTTGAGCGTTTTGCGTTATGTGGCGATCCAGTCAGGAAGGGGGCTTTTTGGGGCATTATCTTAAAATGGGTGTAGTGGCAAATGGGGTGTAAGGCAAGTATATATTTAAAAGTGAAATAAAAAAAATTCTATCCAACCATTTTTAAGGTTGGTGATGCTGGCAACAGCCTATTGACCAAAGAAAAGAATGAGAGGCGTGGAAAAAAGGACGCTCCACCCAAATTATTGCTCAAATAACGCCCATGGGGCGGTTGATGGGGCGTGCTTTTGTGAAAAAACGCCCAAAAGTTTTTTCACTACGGGTGGTCTAAGTGAACGGGATGACTCCAAGTCAATCTTAAGTTTTCAATACGACGTTGGTGCTTAATAAAAATTGATCTTAAAGGTGTCACAAAATAAGTTAAATAAAATCCAATTGGTGGTGTGATAATCATGATAATACACTTGGGGAGTTTGAGACGTATTCATGTCCACTCAAACCTTATCCTTTTTGCAATAATTAACAATTTATACATAGATGTTCATTCCACATTCTGATTTTTGTTCTACACATACATTGCTTATTGCTTATTCATTTATTTATGAATATGAATTTCCTATATCTACAATTTACATGGGGGAATAGTTCTTGACAACTACTGGCCAAATCTGGCGGTTAGCACTCACTGAGTTTTTCTATTTGTTCCTTTTTTTTTTTAATTTCTAGTTGCAATATTAATATATAAATTTATACGAATAAATTAAAAAAGAGTAAATTACGTTTTTGGCCCCTGTGGTTATGTCAGTTTTACTATATTGGCCCAAAATAAGAATTTTTAACGTATCAGCCCCCATGGTCCCTATATCTAACCATTTTGGCCCCTAATTCTAACCAAACCCCAACTCTTGGTTAACTTCTTGGTCACATGGGTTGCACATCATGGGTAATATGGTAATTTCACCTCCCCTTTACCTTTACTGAATTTATAAAAAATAAAAGAAACATGAAATCTCAGATCTTCAACAAAAACATCATCATCTTCATCTCTTTCCTTCCCCTCCACTTTCTCAAAACCCTACACTTCCTATATTTTTTTTCTACAACACTCTCACCTTATCTCCATTTTCACCCCACATAACATGAAAATCGGATCTTTGTTATTTACCTCCTTCCATGATTTCAAGCTACAAGAACAGGGAAGCTCTTGATGGATTCAATGGCAAAAACATAATTTACTCATTCTCTTTTAAACAATTCTGTTACTAACAGTATAAATCACTTTGTATCAAAATCAGATCATTCATACATTTTACTTCACTTTATTCATGATAATCAGGATAGATAACACCAAAATGGACAACCTTCAACACCAATCTCCGGTCAAAAGCTCGTTCAAACTTAAAAGTTAAAACATACATCAAATCGTTCTTGCCACCAAGCCCTGATCCAAACATTAAAATCAAACCTATCAAACTGTTGATAAAGAAGAAATTGTCCAACAAATTGAACCTCCAAATGCATCAATGCACAATTACCTCTTTTTATCTTCATCGATGGTGACGGAGTGGAAATGGACCGGGGTGTAGGTCGTGTGACCAGATGGTGGCGGAGTAGAAATGGACCGACGTGGTGTTTCTTGTTTTCCTCAGATCCGTCGGAAGATGGCGACGTTGGCCTGCGTGGTGTTGTTGTTTACCTCAGATCTCAAGGAAAGGGAGAGAGGAGCCATGGTTGCAGGTGGTTTTATGGAGTGAGAGAGGGGAGAAAAAGTAAAGTGGGGAAGAAGATAAAAGGTGGGTCCCACTAAGATAAATGTACACATTGTTTTTTTTTTTTTTTAATATTTATAGGTATTTTTTGTTTTTTAGTCAAAGGGTAATGTTGTCATTTCATTAACACTTAACTAGGGTTTGGGGTTGAGTTAGACTCAGGGGTCAAAATAGTTAGTTATAGAGACTATGGGGGCACATATGTTATAAATTCTTATTTTGGGCTAATATAGTAAAACTGATATAACCACAGGGGCCAAAAACGTAATTTACTCATTAAATTAAAAAACTATAAATAAGCAACAATTTTGTGCATAAGGTGTTATACCTTATGCTTTGGGGGTTTAAAAAAATGATTTTTTAACTTTAACACAAAAGCTTTTTATATTTTGAAATTTTAACCCAAATAATTTTTTTTTACTTTTAACTCAAAACTTTTTATTATTTTCAATTTAACCTCACAACATTTTTACCTTCAACTTTGGTCCACTATACTTTTCATCTTTCGCAAATTTTCATTTTACATTTCGTTCTAAATTTTGCAAGTTAACACAGTGCAACGTGCGCGTGTGGTTCAACGTTTTTTTTGTTTCGTTCAAATTCTGCGAGTTAACACAACGCAACGTGCATGTGTGGTTCGATGTTTTTACGTTTATTTTTTCGTTTGATAAGTTTGTCGCAACGCGCGGGTCTTGGATTGACTCAGTGTTGGTAGTCGCTGGCGGTAGTGTGGCATTATTGCTATTTTGCATAGTTTTACGCCCCCGCCGCAACGCATGGGGGCTTAAATCTAGTTCTAACTAAGAGATAACATGTGGTTTCATCAATTGGGTGGTGGTCCATTGGTAAAGGCAAAGTCTTTAAAAACACATTGGTTGGGAAGGAGAAGGTCTTGGGTTCAAGTCATACAGACGACAGAAGATTAAAGAAATTAGCCGTTAAAAAAAAGATAACATGTGGTTTCGTGGAAAGTAAGCTTAGTTGTTAAGCAATCCGGGTTCGAATCCTTGTAAGGTCATTTTTTATAATAACTGAATTTTGTTTTAAAACTAGTTTTTGCCCCGCCCGCGTTGCAGGGTACCAAGTCGAATATTTCACTCTCATAGCATGTACGTCTGTGTTTCGGTTACTTGTACATGCTACTTATAACACGATCACAAAAAACTTATATCGAGTTAACCAATTAAAACAAAACACTACCGTACTTTTGCTAGAAAAAAAACTAAAACGATGGAAAAACTATCGCTTGACACGAATGAAAATTATATCGAGTCAACCAATTAAAACAAAACACTACCATAGTTTTGTAAAAAAAAATATACTAAAACGAATTTTACAATGGGGCAAAATCGTAATTTGACAGGGAAAAAATAAAAACAATGGCAAAACTATAAATTTAAGCAGAGAGCAAATTTGTAATTTGGCTAGGAGAAGAAAAAACAAAACCAATAGCAAAACTGTAAATTTAAACGGGGTAAACTCGTAATTTGTCTGGACCAATAGGGAAGGCAGTTGAGCTGAGTGCAAAATCGTAATTTGGCTAGGAGAAAAAAAAACAAAAATAATAGCAAAACTGTAAATTTAACGGGGTAAAATCGTAATTTGACTGGACCAATAAGGAAGGCAGCTGAGCTGAGTGCAAAATCGTAATTTGGCTAGAAAAACAAAAATACAAAACAATAGCAAAATTGTAAATTTAAACGGGACAAAATCATAATTTAACTGGACTAATGGGGCATTATTGCTAGCCGCCCATCTAAGCCAATAACAAAAGAGAACTATTCCCCTCACTCTAAATGTAAATATAAGAAATTCTGATGTGCTAAAGGACACAGCTTTATTGAAATAATAATATAATAATAGTAACTAGGTTATTCCCCGGTTAGATACCCGGGTATGAAAATTTAAATTACAATCAAAAGCAACAATAATATACGGGTTCAATAGTCATCAACACACCCTTAGATCTTTTTATGAATATGTGTGTTGAGAAATGATATGTTTTTTATTTTTTGAAAAAAAAATACATTTAAACATGAACCTTGAAATAAAAGAAGCGTTCCGTTACTTATGTAGATATTAAATTACATTAAACTGAAAAATGTAGCTCCCAATCATATGAATTTCTCAATTGATTCGTGTACATATAAAAATTATTCTAAGGTTCTTAATACACAATATTTTTCTAAGCAAAATAAAGATACATTGGATTCGTGTACAACCAAGAAAAACAATGAGAAATTTTGTTTTTTAGTTTTGGTAATGATAAGCAAAAAATAACAGTAACACAATCAGCTACCTCTAAGTGTTTGTCCAACGTAATGACGTATGTTGTCGTATAGGCTGTCACTTGGCAATTGTGATTTGTGGTCAACAAATTGTTAACTTGTTACAATTTTAGGTTTGCAAAAACCTTTTAATCAATGTATCACATTTGAATGACCCAAATTGTACTTAGGCTTTTGCAAACCCATATTGTTAGCTGCACAAGCCACAATTCACATTCATATTCACAAAGACTTTTAATTTGCAAATGAAATCAAATTAGAAATTAAATTCTTTGATTCATTACGTAAATTCATTTTGTCATTCACCCCAATCAATTAAATCAATATCTATTTAATAAAGAATTTTAAGTTGCTAAACTCTTTACACCAAACAAATATAAAAATGAGTTAAAATAATATTTTATACATACATCAGTGCATTTTTAAGAAAAATAGTATTCATTAAGGTGTACATAAAATGCACCGATCAAAATATTATCACAAAAGGTGTCAGGTAGCGGATCCCCCCCCCCCCCATGAACATAGTCAAAACCTCTAAAGTAGTACCCAAAGTCTACTATTCTTTGATCGATAGGTTCATTGTTCCGTATTTCCCGACGGCAATTAAGACAGCTCATATGAGCATTTTGAACAACTACTATGGAGATCAGTTATTGATGTTGAGCAGTGGTTGCTGGTTCAAATAAAGCAAGGGCCCCACAAAATAAGTTATTGAGAAGGATGTGGTTATGCATATATATAATACAAAGCTACTTAAGAAAACTACCAATAGACACACTCATCAGTGTAACAATCTGCCAGCCCAATTTTAAGTGAAGACTGTGATACCCCTGGCAAGGAAAAAAATATCTTCAGTAAGTTGAAGATTATCTAATGAAATGGGAAAGATTGTTCAAAATTTGTATGATCACCTCGAGAAGATGCTTCCACCGATACTTCCTCTTCTTGTTCTTTACGGATTTGTTTAGAAAACGGAAGGAGTGAATTGATTAAATAATGAAGATGTTGCAACTTCACATCATTATCAAACTTAATTTTCGGCATCTGTTTTAGTTTTAAAAGCATCAGCATTAGAATAGTAATAAATGGATTTATTCTGCATTTTCCTGTCTATAAAATACATCACAAACCTTAATGTTGGACTGTAACCACAAGTTGCAGTTGCAGTTTCCACATCAAAATGGGCATAGCTCTGCAAAATCTTCTTTTGACAATTGGGGATACCTGAATATTCAAGAAACACATCTAGTAGATGAGGAAATTAAGATCAAGTAATGCACTTGTATATTCAAAGAAATTGAAACAAAAAAAAACCACACGAAAGTATGGTTTAGAAATTTACCATTGCTTGATGCATTGGATACAATATACTTTTTCTTTACACTTGGTGCAAGGAACTGTTATTGTGTCGGTTCTCCTACATTGGTGGCACTTAAACCACTTGTTTCTACTTGTACTGCTTCTACTAAAATTGGATTTCACAAAACTCACTGGTTTTCTTTCTTTTAAAGAATCATTATTTCTCTCAACATTGTTCAATTTTACAACTTGTACGGACCTAGAAAATGCACCTTCATCTTCACTTACATTTTCATACTCATCTTCACAGTCTTTACAGGAGAAACCATTTTCAATGGCTCTGTTTCACATACTCGGCTCATTGACATGTTTATTATTATACCCGTTTGACCCGTTGGATATTTAACATAACCTGCATCGATCCATGTAATAGTAAATGGGACAAATTTGCTAAAGTCAAAGTTTAAATCACGATGGATCATGTAAAATGTCGAAAGTAAAAACATTTATTTTGAGGATAAAGCACTCATTGTTATGAACTCATGCATGCAAGGGCCTTTCACCCTTCCAATATTCCAAGGGTTTTGTTTAAATTCTATTACTTCTTACATCAGTTGTCCAAGCAGACCCGCCCCCTGCAAATAAAATGAATAAACATTCCATAGTAACAGGAAAATTATAAAACTTATGTTGAATACAACAAACCAACTTTTACCAAAATATAAGTTAACTATTTACGTCCTCAAAGTTTGAAACACGATGCCCCTTTTTAAATGGAAAAGGCTATATTAGATTTGTATCATACGAGCATCACGCCAGCAGGCAGCAGCTACCAGCATTCGAATTGTTTATAAGATATAATTGATCAATAGTCAGCAGTTTCATCGAACCATGTGAAGTTCATACAACTTAATTCCTATAATTATAAAAAAGAAAACATAACTTAGGGCGAATTAGAACCAATACTTACCACACCTGCCAACTCAAAGACCTAACAGGCTCGTATTTTAAGTTGCATCAAACCTATCACTTTAGAGCATCAAATAAATAACATAGAAAAAGTCTCAAAATCACTCAAATTCAACCAAAAGTAAAATTACAAAACCTGGTTGCACTCAATTTGGACCGTTATACATGAACAAATATACCCATCTAACCCGTTACCCAACCGAGTCCATTTAGACACATAATTATAGCCATAACAACACATACCATCAATGACATGGTGATCACAAGTCAACGTGACAGGCATGTATGATGCGAAATTCCAAACATATATTCTCCAACTGCTGAAAACATATATAGCTAAGTGGTGAGACATTGACAAATCAAAAAAGACAAAATAACAAAAATATGTACTCAAAGAAATCCATAAGAACTTACAAACGTTTAAAAAAAGGAACCCATTTTGCCTTGGGCACCTGACAAAAAAAAATCCCAAAATAATAAATAATAGATAATAGATTGTGGTGAAAAATCAACAACACCAGAAATAAAAACATACAAACATTTTATAATCAAACTATTGACATATACGAAAGGTCCTTTAAAAAATAGATTATGAAAAGTAAGGTTGACCACAAAGGTCATTTTTTGTAGTTAAAGAGAGGTGATACTTCATCATACCTGCAACATGTCATTTGACCAATCAATGTTTATGAAAATCTTTATTCGTTTATCATATTACTGAAATTAAGAAAAACTTATTAATCAACCAGGCTATTGTGTATGTTCTCCTCTCCATGCATAAGTTCCACCAATTTTCAATGATATAAATGCTTCTAAAGAACATCCAATTACAAGAGGCATACATGACGTTACACCGTTTCTTAAAAAAACAAACAAACACATGAGCCCAAAAATCAAATGTTGTGACAAAAATAATATATATTCATCGCTTACCTCATCAGTTGGTTCAATATTTTGATATAATCTTAGAAATGAAGGATCACTTATCATATTCGTGTATATGGCAGAGAATGTTTGCCTACAAAAAAAATTAAGAAAAACAATGGATGTTACAAACCATAATAGGAAATGCAGCAAGAGAATATAGAAAAGTAATGAAATTTAAAAAAATGAACACTAAGTTTAGTTGCTTCCACCGTTACCTGTTGTTAGGACCGGTTTTGACTCCGAAACGATTGCGAAACGAACGTGTGACGTGCGGAATCCGTACACGAACGTGACCGAACACACGAGACGTAATATAACTGTGATTCTATTGAAAGATTTGATAACGTACAGCACCTGAATCACGTGAACAATACTTTCTCTCTCTAACACTGGATCTCTAAATCTTCAAATGAGCAAAAGTCTCAAACATAAGCCCTAATGGTTCTATTTACAGGCCAAGGAGTTATAAGGGATTTTCCCTTATTTACAATAATGCCACCTTGCCTTTCTATCTAATATAACAATATAAAGCTTGTTATCTTCAGTTTCTCGCTACGGCTCGGATTGACGAAGGCGATAGACATAAATGCACTAACAGACTCCCCCTTGGATATTACCGCAGTCAATCTCGTAGCGTCTTGTCTTTCTCTTTCTCTTTGAGTCTTCTTAAAGCTTTAACACGTATTCAGCAACATACACTACTAGAAAACTGCTGTTATTCCCACGTCAATTTCCGTGGGAAATCCGTGGGTAACTGCGTTTACACACGGATTTCCCACGAAAATGGGTTGTAGGAATTTTGCTCGTGGGTAATTTTTTTCTGACGCATTTCCTACAAATTCTCCTACTGATTTCCCACACAAACGTTTCGTTGGAATTCTCCTACTCATTTCTAACGGAATTAATTTTCTCAACTTTCCCACATATTTCCCACGGAATATTTATTTTTTAAAATTTTGTGTTTAAATAAATTATAATTATTTTTATTATATTATTTTATATATTTTATTTTTCTTACACAGTTGCTACGAAACTATTTTTTTCTTCCTACACAAATCCAACGGAATGTATTCTTTTCTCCTACGTATTTCCTACAAAATAATTTTTTCTTCCTACACAAATCCAACGGAATGTATTCTTTTTCCCTACGCATTTCCTACAAAATTAGTTTTTTTTTCCTACACAATGCTAACGAAATGTAATCTTTTTCCTACGCAATTCCTACGAAATTTATTTTTTTATTCTTTTTTCCTACGCATTTCATACGAAATCAACTTTTCTTCCTACACAATTCCAACAAAATGTGACAAACCTGTTTAATATTTTTCTACACATTTGCTACGGATATATTTAAAAAAATAAGAAAAATAGAAAATACCTATTTTTCCAGCTAAAAAAACCATAATGGTAAATATGATTTGGAACATAAATTCCACATAAACAAATAGCATAAATTCGGAGCATGTTAAATTATAAAATCACCATTGTTAAACATAAAGATCCCGAACAAACAACATAAATTTTGAACCGTTTAAATCACAAAACCACCATTGTTAAACATAAAGATCCGGAATAATAAAAAAAAAAAAAACTACCACTTATGACTAACGAGAGACTGAAACTTTTTCAACTCTTTAGACTGTTTTTACCTCCTTTCTTCATTTTCTTTTATTTTTTTTTCCATAAGTTGCACTCTTTGCTCCAAATCTTGTCTAGCATCCCTTTCATTTGCAAGTTCATTTTCAATTTCAGCTCAGACTTTTTCAACCTAAATTGTTAAACGAGTCAGTAACTTGAGTTATTGTTTTCTACAAATTAATTCTTAAAAATTTTATAACTTATAGAATTGCAATACTTTAATGAGAAGTAAACAATACCTCCTCTTGCGACATTAGGGCATCAAAATATAATTTAGATTCAGTAGATCTAGACAATTTCCCAGTTACCACGAAACTAGGATCCGAAGATCCTACCCTAAACATCCGACTCTTGTTAACTCCTTCCACTCTCATCCACACATCAAGATCATCCAGATGTTGGTTGAGATCCGACCCGTGCAACTTGATCATATCACTTCTATACCTTAACTACAATTTGTGGAAACAAATTGTTAGTTGTTGTACCAAAAGTTAATACGCTAGTGTTCTAATTATTCAAAAAATGATAAAGATAACTTACATATATTTCTCTTGATTTGTCAAAAATAAACACAAATCCCTCAAGGCTATTAATGTCCAACTTTCCGGCCCAATACTTCTTTTTGCTTTCCTTTTTTTTTTATGGGTATCAAAATAAACTTAAATCCACTTAATTTCCGACCTTTTTTTTTCTTAAAAATCAATTTCGTAATACATTTTGAGTACAAACAATTATATTTTTCGGCCCACCTTTTTTCACTAAAATATACAAGTATGATTAGTCTTACCAAACGGATGCGATGCTCGTCAAACCCTATGGATCCACCATGATCCTAATTCCTATAGAAGGATGTTTAATATTGATGTATGGTTAAAACAAGTATTCCAAGAGCAAGATGCAAAAAAATAATATTTACAATACATAATAAAAAAACACAAACAAATTTCTACTAATAACTCAACTAGGTTACATTGTATTCATTGGAATGACTAAATTGACTGAACTGTTGAAGAGGGCTATTAAACTGTAAAATACACAAACAAGTAGCAACTAACTATATATTCAGCTATGAAATACCACTGCACTCTAAAATAATTTTCATCACCCAATGTTTTGAAAAATTATACAATCCTACCAACATGCGGTTCTTTTTCCTCACCCTGAAAAACATTGCTCAAAAGAACTATGACATAAGCATATAGAAACTTGTTCACAAATAATTACCTATGTGACACCAAATACATTCTCTAACACTATGGGGCCTTGGTTTGGGGGCATTGTTCGACACGTGGCGGGTGTGGAATCCACAAGCTGTGGTGTGGCGTGGCGTGGCTTCGGCTGGGTGTGGTGTGGCGTGGCTTCGGCTCGGTGTGGTGTGGCGTGGCTTCCGCTGGCGTGGCCAGCCATGTGTATTTTGTTAGTTTTTTTAAACTATTTAAAATTTTTAAATAAAGTAACCGTTTGGCAACGGCTAGCCTCAACGGCTACATCGAACCAACCAATCATAGCCAGCCAAGTCACAATGCCCCCCGCCCCCCGCCAGGCTCAATCCCCACGCCAGCGAAGGAAAGCCATGGCCAACGCTAGCCTGGTGTGGTCTAGCCAGCGTTTTGGGCAATCCACCACCCAACCCACACCCACGCCCCACACCCCACACCCGACGGAATTTTCAACGCACATCCGACGGAATCAATTTAGAAATAACATATATTTTTATTAAATAATAAAATTTATATTTTAATATCATTAATTTTGTCTATTATGAATATTTTTTTTACAATAAATTGGATTCCTACGCATTTCCTACCAATCGTTAAAATAAAAACGATTTCCGTCGGAATTCTGTCGAAAATTTCCGACACATTTCTTACGCATACCGATTCCTACGAATTTCCGACTAATAGTTAAAATGAAAACGAATTCTGTCGGAAATCCGTGGGAAATTTCTGACACTTTTCCTACACATAGCAATTTGTGGCTTTTTTGTCACTTTTTTGTCACAAAACTAAAACCCTTTCTTGTTCGTAGGAATTTCGTGGGAAAAGTGTCGGCATTTTCGTTCGTAGAAAATGTGTAGGAAATTTTGGTAGGAATAGTAGCAGTTTTCTAGTAGTGATAATCTCCCTCTTGCTCGAACGGAATCCCCGTGGATCTGTCTTCAGCTTCAGCTCCCCCTTTCTGTAGACTCTTTTCTTCATCAGGCTCCCCCTTTCGTCAAGCTTCCGTGCTTTTGGGATCGACACATGGCTTTCCGGATACAAGCTCCTACAGGATAGTTTCCTGGTACCTTGAATGCACGCTTCCTCTTGCGTTGAGCTCGTCTTCAGACTCCCCCTTAGACTCGGCTATCGGGATCGTAGTCTAGTACAACATCTGCAATTCTCAGACATTTATAAGTAACAATGTTTTGAACATCCAGGATTAATGTCCTGGCTTTCTCAACATATGCTAAAATATTTTGACAATGAAAGCAATTTCGGTTTTCCAGGAATCGTAACCTGGCTCTATTAAACTTTCTAAATCAAGATCCTGGCTTTAAGATATAATAATATGAATATATCCAGAAATACTTGATTCACTCCCCCTATCAACAATCTTCATAGATTTGGCAGTTTTATCAAACAGAATCGAAAACTGGCTCTTTTACAGATTTTAACAATATGAGCATCCAAATCCCTCATAGTTAATCATCCAAGTCCAAATTAATGACCTTGGAGATATCACAAACTGTTTTTTATATTTGATTTTAAAACTACAAGTTTCAAATTAATGAACTTGTTTATTTTCAGAAACACAATCAACATACTTAGATTTTGAAACTCAACATCCCAGACATCGGTTGTCAAAAATAAAGCAGAAATCAAAATCTTTTTGTATTTTTCTGAAACATAAAGCAGTAAAGAAATATTTACAAACATATTTACAGACAATATTTGTGTTTGAGTTCGTGTCAGAGGATCATATCAGTTTATGACAAATCACTAGTACCGTTGAGCTTTAAACACTTTAAGTTCTAAACGATTCACTTAGATTGTCAGTATACTGATCCACTTAAATTTTCACACAAACTTCAATTTATTCGAGATACGAGATTAGTGTTTTAAGAACTTAAACTTATTCGCGTGACACACCTCAGAATATACTCCTGTATCAAAATTCCCTATATTCAGTCTTACAGGTGAGTATACCAATTTGATATCTGTATCTGGGTTAGTGCGAGACCTTGAGAGCTCAGGTATGAACTTCCGTTCAGTCAAAGAGATGAAGACTCGACTTTAGGTGTGTTCCCTTTAGGGAATCTTTTCTTCAACTGCAATTGATTCATATCTTTCGATATTTTCAATTTTTATGCAGAGGGTAAGCTTTTAAAGCACGTAAAGTATTATACGAGGTCTAGGCCATTGCTTCCGCAAAATCAGAAGACCAGGTATAATACCCCAGATATTAAACAGTATAAAGACCTAGTATCTCAGAATCAGGCAATCTCTCAAACAAGATTTCGGGGGTTACCCATATATCCGAGAGATGTTTCCCACGAGATAAGTAAAGTATTGATTTTTAGGTTTATATCTCGAAAACAATCTACTAAGCGTGTAAAAACCTACTGGCATATCATCAGTGAGACCGTTTATCACATTAAAACATTCCATTTATTTAGCGTACTATGATTGTATACTGATGTATTATCATTTCCTCTTTTTACACAAAAACTCAATTTTTGAATTTTATCATGTTTTTTACTTTTTCAAATTTTCTTAATGTTTTTGGATGTTCTGAAAAATTCTTACTCCCCCTAAAATTCAAAACCATTTAAAGAAAATTTGACAAACCGATGTAGATAGCTTTGTCTCGCCATCCATTTTCTGCTTTTCGTGCTCTGTTTTGCAAAAAATATAATGTACCCCCATGATTTACAACACATTGATATTTTACAGTTTCAAAACCGTTTTTCAATCTTGTGAAATTAATCATGTTTGTTCCGCCGTGAGGGTTTCGGCATATTCAATCAACATATTTTTTGAATTTTTGGATTTTTGACAAATTTAAAAACAAACACATTTTTGATTTTTCAAATTTTTTTGACAAAATAAAAACATATTTTTGGTTTTTAAATTTTTCAATTTTTAGGGTTTTTGAAATATTGTTTATTTATATACAGAAATCAAACAAACTCCCTGTTTCAACCAACACAGGGTTCAACAGCCTCCTCTTCCCATGCCAGGCTGCTCCAACACTTCTCTTCTTGACATTCAAATTTCTTCGTAAGCACTTGCACATTCAACTTAATTCAATTACTTGAACAATTTAGCCCAGCTCTGTTTGACCTTAGGCAATTCAACACAATATGCATCATTTAATTTCGGAAAATCTTTGTCATTCTGAACAAAGATTTTTTCAACTTTGACTTCAACTTTTTCATCATTTACCGAAGTCATTTGTTTCTTAACTGTCCATGTTTGACATTTTGGAGTACCTCGTTTGTAAAAATGTGACTCTTTTTGAACATTTTGATTTTGAACAACTTTGGTTTCCAAAACTGGTTTGGTTTTGTTGCATCAATAGTTATTTTCCAACTTTGTGTTGTTCTTAATTTGGGTGTCACTAGTTTCCATGTTTGTTGTGAGTCAGCCTTTGACATTTTTGGCTTCCAAGTTTGCTTTGAATCAAACTTGGTTGACTTCTGATTCACAACATCATACTTCTTTTTCGGCTCAACACCAACAGGATTCAGATTTGGACACTTGAGAGCAAGATGTCTTGTTTGATCACATTTAAAACATGTTCTTTTTGAGACATCTTTGACCTGTTGTTGCTTTTTCTGAGCATAGAACTCTTCATTCGACTGTCGTCTAAATTGGAGTTCTTTCTCTTCTTTTGAAATTGTTCCGTGAACAAAGTTCATCTTTGCCTGATAATTTGGCGTTTCATTTTTATTCCAACTTTGTTTCTTCTTATAACCCAACCCAGCCTTCATGTTTTTCTTTTTGTAACCAGGTTTGTTATAAAAAGTTTTGTGACCTTTTCCAGCAAATTTTGGAATTTCAGATTTTTCAATCTCAACCATTTTGAAAACTTTGTCAATTTTGTCTGAAATCACATTCTGAATCAGGAATACAATATCTAAGAATAATTTGTCTGATCCAATCATGGTATAAACCAATCCTTTTGAATCATCATTCAATTTTTTCTCGGATTTTGAGTTTTTCAGATATTCTTCATGAAAACTACCTTCATTTTCATCATGTGATTCAGCTTTACCTGTATCAACCGACTCTTCTTTCAATACACTTTCAACGACCTTACCTACCACCTCTGAATCACTAGAATCATCAGATTTGGAATAGGTTACGTCAATGTTATCTGGCAATTGATTTACCATGTTGAAAGCTTTTTCGACCTTTTCATCATCATAAAATGCAAACTTTTCCGGTGGAGGAACTTGATAATACTAAAAACAAATGCCCTTTTTGTTTTTCTCAGAATCATCATCACCCGGTTTTATGTTGAAAATTCTTTCAAGCACATATGATGACGCATGATAACTACGTAACTTGTTGTTATCCTGTTCTAAATCAGCTATTTAACGCTTTAGCTTAGCAACATCCTCAATGTACGAATTGACAACTTGTTGCTTTATTGAATACTGTCGCTTAAGCGTATCAGTTGTTTCAGAACAATATTTCAATCTGGATTGAACAAGTTTCATTTGACTTTTCACATTTTCATATGACTCTTTTGTAATGTGATATGCCAATTTTATTGAATCAAATTCCTTTTTCATTTACTGACATTCATTTTCTTTTTGAGAACATTCTTCTGTCATTTTTGAAACCTTTTCTTTCAAAATCTCATTTTCTTTTTCTAAATTTTTACATTTTTGAGAAATTTTTTCATCATTTTCTTTTAAAATCTTTTCATTTTCTAACATTTCCTTGCATTTTTCTTTGAAAACTTCTTCGATTTTAGTAAATTCAATATCTCTTGTTCTGAATTTTTCATCTTTTTCACTACAAGCACTGCATGGTTCCATGCATTTCTTGCACTGTTCAACGATTTTGATTAAGATTTCAGAATTAGAATTTACCTTAGTGATTGGCACTGTGGTGTTCTCTTCTGCATCTGTCTGAGTTTGATCAGCATCTTTCTTTTTCTCATCACCAGCACCAGCATCACTATTCACTTCAACCAAACTTTCCATGTTCACTTCTTCTTCTTCTTCTTCTTTCTTCTTGTCTTGCTGTTCTTCAATAACAACTTTTTCTTTAACAACTTCTTTTATCACCTTTTCTTCCTCTTCTATCTTCACATTCTCAACTTTCACAGCTTCGACTTAACTTCTTCAACAACTTTCTTCAAATCATCGACTAACTCTTCAACATTCTTTTTCATTCTCTCTTCATCCCTCTTTTTCAAACTCGCAGTCATCACGTCACGAATTATCTTATCCAACTTTTTCAGATAACCTGTTTTATCTTTCGCAATATTCGAATAGTATTCGTCAGACAGAGGAATTACTGCAAGAATATAATCAAAAACAACTTCCTTTCGATGAACGATAGGATCACCATTTCTGTTGACATAGCAATCTCTCTTCTTGTCGTATCTTCCACAGTACTTTGCATCTTCGTATTCTTCTTGCATTTTCTCAATCCTGCATCCTGCAAAGAATCTTTCTCTTTCGGTTTTCTCACTCAGAATTTCTTCTCGACTTCTCACTTTTATTTCAGCCATGATGCTATCTCCTTGAATCACCTGAATATAAACAACAAGATCAGTTCAAACACTATCAAACAACTTGATCAGACGAGTATCCAATCGAGTGAGTCAACAATATAACAAAGATAGGATGACAGCGAATCGGGTGAGGATCCGTTCGGGCGAGTATCTGATGCTTTGACCTGAATCACAACAACAAATGAAATGATTAGGGTCGGGTGGTAATCCGTTTGGATTGCCACTCGATTTGTTGCACTTTAAACTTGAACAAACAAAATCCTTTAACTCTGATTGTGACCCGATCGGGTGAGTCAACGGGGTCAAACTTTTTTAATGAAATATAATGACTTTGTCCGTTCGGGTGACTTTGTGGCACTACGCGACAAACAAGATGCAATGAATCGGACAGAAATTCGATCGGGTAGCTTATTCACTTGATGACCTCAGCAAAGAATTTTAACTTTCTCACATGTAAACAATAAATGGCCGACAACCTTTATCAATGAATTATGATCTCACATGCAAGCTGTTATCTTTGTTTATTATCTCATGCAAATTTCAATGACCGACATCTTCGATAAGTACTTCACATGCAAATTTTCAGTCAAGAACCGTCAAATTCAATTACATCTTAAATCCTATTGGGCCTTCATTATAAAGTGATGTCACAAGGTGGGCCGAGACACTGTTATCAAACTGATAAGTCACAAGGGCCGATGACAAGGATTCACACAGCAAATCACATGTAACAATTTATTGTTCGACAAAATCTGTTCACATAATACTCCTATTGAGCCGTTACAACCTAGTGGGTCGGTGCAATGCACATGATTCTTTAACAGTGGCCACCAAACTTTTTAATATCTACTGATTTTAATTGGATCGTTGAAATGTATTGGGTTTCAACAACACATGCAAACTCAATACAAATGGCCGACAACTCTCTAAATGATATCACAAACACAACTGAATATGGCTGACAAAATTTCACATGCAATCTCTTAAGTCAATTTGACTATTCAATTGACTGACAACATTAATTGATCTGCATGTAATATAATAGGGCCAAAATGTTGTAGTGGACTGTAATAATCATAGAAGTAATAATATCCTTTTAATGATCACGAGGGCCGATAATCACATGGAATCTATTGGGCCGAGAATTGATTAATGGACAGACAATCAACAAATGTAATTGGGCCGCCACAAATATGATGTCACATGCACTTATCTATTCACTCGACCTGATAATATTTAACATGAATTGGACTTTGTTTCAAATGAAATGGACCTTTCACATGAATTGAACTTTGTTTCAAATGAAATGGAGCACCTTCAAACGAAATGGAGCACCTTCAAACGAAATGAACTCATTTCGTGCGAATTGAAGGTATGTTTCATGCGAATTGGATCAGTTGTGTTCAATTTGTGTGAAATGGAAGATTTAGAACTCAATACGTGCAAAATGGACCTCCAAAAGACCAATACATGCAAAATGAACTATTTAGAACTCAATCCGTGCGAAATGGACGAATATCTCAAACGAACTGGAACGATTTCGGACCAAAAATCTTAGATTTCTCCTAAACGACTTTGAATTAAGATTTGAAACTTTGTAGGGTTATAGATCAGTTGTTTTCGTACAACATATCCAAAAAACAGCAATTTTGGACCGTAAAAACCTGTTCAATTTGACGATATTCAGTGTAAAACGTGAAAGAAATGTAGAAGATGAAGAAATAGATCAAATCTGATGCAATTTGGATCTGAAATCGATGAAATCTTATACAAATCTGTGTGAATGATCAGTGCAATCGAGCTCCTGCTCTGATACCACTTGTTAGGACCGGTTTTGACTCCGAAACGATTGCGAAACGAACGTGTGACGTGCGGAGTCCGTACACGAACGTGACCGAACACACGAGACGTAATATAACTGTGATTCTATTGAAAGATTTGATAACGTAGAGCACCTGAATCACGTGAACAATACTTTCTCTCTCTAACACTGGATCTCCAAATCTTCAAATGAGCAAAAGTCTCAAACATAAGCCCTAATGGTTCTATTTATAGGCCAAGGAGTTATAAGGGATTTCCCCTTATTTACAATAATGCCACCTTGCCTTTCTATTTAATATAACAATATAAAGCTTGTTATCTTCAGTTTCTCGCTACGGCTCGGATTGACGAATGCGATAGACATAAATTGTAACACCCCGTGTTTCAGGAAGTCAAAGTCAAGGTCAAAGTCAACGACCGATTGTACGAATTTGACTTATAGAAACTTCTTTATTTTAATTGTATTATGTGGAGTAAGTGTTGTTAATTGCTAAAATCGATGTGTGTTAATCGATAACTAATCGACTTACGACTGTGTAATATAGGAAGTAACAATACGATAAAGTTAACTAATCGATAATCAAGTTATGATACTCGACATCGAATCGTGATACAAACCGCAACTCGACTTAATCTGGTTAATTATACGTGTGTGTGTGCCTTATGTGTTACTTGTGCGTGCTATATATATATATATATGTCGTTGTGGAAATCAATCGAACTCAATCGAAACTCAAAACACAATCAAACTCGAACTCGAATCGCAATCGAACTATGATAATTAGTGGAGAAGAGATTATGCGAGATATGAAGTAGTTGGGACTGAAAGTAATTTGACTAGGAAACCCTGTCGTGACGAGCCGCTCGCAATCGAAATTGAAACATCAAAAATCATCGCGTCAAAAATCGAATCAAGTGCCATCCGGCCGGATAGCCATCCGACCAGATGGCCACTGCGCTACAAACAAGAGTCATCCGACCAGGATGTCATCCAATCGGATAAGCCATCCAAGCGGTATGTCATCCGATCGGATAACCCTTTCCTCTTTTGGAATCCTATAAATACTCCTGTCATTGTCATTCCTTCCATTTTTGGAAACTCTCTGTCCGAACCACTCGTGCTCCTCACCTTTTCTTCGATTTCTCTCAATCCAGGTAAGATCTCGCCCTAAATCTTGTACTTTCTTGATCTACACGCACTCCTATACCTTCCTATCTTTTAGATCTTAACTTTTAACCGTGAAATCACTGGATTTTGGGTGTTCTAGGGTGACGTCATCATGTGTTCTTCAAGAACTTCATGCTTTGACTTCAATCCACCAAGAACAACCGAGATCTAACCAATTTCCACGCAAACATACAAAGATCTTGTAAAGATCTCGACACAAAAATGGTGAAAAAGGATTGAAAGATGGTTTTAACTTTCTTTCAACTCTTTTGCACTCAAAGTACTCAAAACCGATTGGATCCGACCCTGATTTAGTCTTCTACTCGATTGTAGTGTTGTACTAGCTCAAGATCCGGGTTCTATTCACGAGACTACCGATTTCGGGTTAGCCAAGACCAACCGTCTCGAGCCGGTAACCGGCCGGACTAGGGTGATTCCTGGTCGGGTTGGTCATCGGGGTCGAACTAAGGGTTCAGTTGGCTAACACGTTGTCAAAGTGTCGTGACATAACGACAAACCCTCAAAACGACCAAGTGTAGGACGAATAGGACAATCAGGACGGATTACTGTTCGAACGGATTGCTGTCCGATCGGATAGGTCATCCGAACGAATTGTCATCCGAACGGATCACACTTGGGTCCCACTTTTAACCAACCTTATCTAAAGTTTGAGTATTGAACGAATTGTCATCCGAACGGATCACACTTGGGTCCCACTTGGGTCCCACTTTTAACCAACACTTGGGCCAAAAGAATTCACTGGCGAGGGAGGTCCCACTGCATTATTTCACTGGTTTGATTCCATTGAGGTTACTCTGCGACAGAGTGGTTGCCCCGATGACCTCCGTACTCTGAATGCTACCGGCGTTTTCCAGTCCCGTGCACTAGACTGGTGGACGGCCGAGAGGAACAAGTGAGGGAACGATGCAGCCTATGGTCTGTCGTGGGACGAGCTCAAGGAAGTTATGCTAGAGGAATTCTGCCCTCCCCACGAACGTCAAAAGCTAGAAGATGAATTTTGGCACATACAGCAGAAGGATGGTGACAATGCTGGTCTCACTGCTCGCTTAAAGCAACTCAGCATTATCTGTCCCGATCAAGTCAAGACTCCAGATATGGCAATCAAGAAATACATCCGGGCCCTGCCCGACTGCGTTGCTGATTTCGTGCAAGCGGCTAAGACTACGACGATCGAAGAAACTTATCTACTGGCCTCTGAAATCAATGACAAGCGGGTTAAGGCTGGTGTCTGGGATAAGACTTCGAACCATCTGCATCAAGCTACCGCTACCGCACCAACTGCTGAACCCACCTCATCGAACAACAAGAGGAAGAACAAGAGAAAGAACAGCTCCAACAACAAGAACTGTGCGATCACTGCTGCACCAGTTCATTCCGTACCAGCTCAACAGCTCCAAGTGGCAGCGCCTGTGACGAATGCACCTCTTGCTAAGCGTGCATACACTGGGCCACATCTGCTCTGCCCTACTTGTACCTACCATCACCCAACTGCAATTCCCTGCCGTTTTTGTGCTCATTGCAATGTATACGGCCATTTTACTACCAACTGCCGAATTCGACAAGCTCCTGCTCATCAAGCTCTACTCACTGCCCCACAGGGTCAACAAGCTCCTCCGGCACCCGCGGTCAAAGCCAGAGCCTGCTTCGCATGTGGCGATCCTAACCATTTCGCCAATATGTGCCCAAACCGGGATGTGAAACAAGAGCCCCAGCAGCAGCAGCCTCAACAGCAGCAGCAACATCAGCATCAACAGCAGCAACAACAGCAGCAACAACAACAACAGGCCGCACGCGCCAAAACTTTCAACATCAACGTGCGTCAAGCCCAAGCCGACAACAACGTGGTTAATGGTACGTTCCTTGTGAATGGTATTTATGCATCATGTTTGTTTGATACTGGAGCCGATAATTGCTTTGTGTCGTTCGAATTCGAGAAGCTCCTTAATCGTAAACGCTCCAATCTCTCTTCGACGTTCGATGTAGAAGTCGTCACTGGAAGAACTGTCGCTATTAATTCCGTTATCCGTGATTGTACCCTTGAGCTCAACAATCACATCTTCCCAATCGACCTCATTCCGATGCAACTCGGAAGTTTCGACGTCATAGTAGGCATGGATTTTCTGCGTGAAAACCATGCTGAAGTTGTGTGTTACGATAAGATGATTCGATTCTCGCTCGCGAATGGTGATTTATTGTGTATATACGGTGAAACTGCTTCGAAAGGGCTCAAGCTCATGTCATGTGTCCAAGCTAGCAAGTATATCCGCAAGGAGTACAAAGCTTTCTTGGCAAACATCGTAGTAGCGGAGAAGGAAAAGAAAGAGAAGAAGGAAGTGAAAGACGTTCCTGTGGTTCGTGAATTTCCTCATGTGTTTCCTGATGATCTTCCAGGTTTACCTCCAAGTCATGATATCGACTTTCGTATCGATCTCATTCCTGGAGCAAACCCTGTTGCCAAAGCCCCTTATCGTCTAGCGCCATCCGAAATGCGTGAACTCTCAAACCAACTCCAGGAATTACTTGAGAAAGGCTTCATTCGCCCGAGTACCTCTCCATGGGGCGCTCCAGTCCTTTTCGTCAAAAAGAAGGATGGGTCATTCCGGATGTGCATCGACTATCGGGAATTGAATAAGTTAACTATCAAGAACCGCTATCCCCTACCTCGCATCGACGATTTGTTTGATCAGCTACAAGGTGCTACGTGTTTTTCGAAGATCGATCTACGTTCAGGATATCACCAGCTACGCATACAAGAGGAGGATATACCCAAAACCGCGTTTCGTACCCTATACGGCCACTACGAATTCGTCGTTATGCCTTTTGGCTTAACCAACGCACCAGCAGTTTTCATGGATTTGATGAATCGCGTGTGTAAACCGTATCTCGACCGTTTCGTCATCGTATTCAGCGACGACGTCTTGATCTATTCCAAATCGAAAACTGAACACACGCAACATCTACGTTTGGTTCTCGAGTTACTCCAGGGGAACCAACTCTATGCCAAGTTCTCCAAGTGCGAATTCTGGTTGGAGGAAGTTCAGTTTCTGGGTCACATTGTTAATAGTCAAGGCATTCACGTCGATCCTGCAAAGATTGAAGCTGTTAAGAGTTGGGTTACGCCTAAGAACCCATCCGAAGTCCGTTCTTTTCTCGGACTAGCGGGCTATTATCGACGATTTATCGAAGGATTCTCGAAGATTGCTGTGCCGCTTACCTCTCTCACGCATAAAGATCAGCCTTTCATTTGGGGAACCAAACAAGAGACTGCCTTTCAAACCCTCAAGCATAAGCTTTGCAATGCTCCTGTTCTCACATTGCCCGACGGAAACGACGATTTCATTGTCTACTGTGATGCTTCCAACCTTGGTCTTGGCTGTGTCCTCATGCAACGGGACAAGGTTATAGCTTACGCGTCTCGTCAGCTCAAAATCCACGAAAAGAACTATACAACCCATGATCTCGAGTTAGGCACGATTGTTTTTGCATTAAAGATTTGGCGACACTACCTGTATGGTACCAAGTGTACGATCTTCACCGATCATAGGAGCCTACAACATATCTGTAATCAGAAGGATCTTAATATGCGTCAAGGCCGATGGGTAGAACTTCTCAACGATTACGACTGTGAGATCCGTTATCACCCAGGCAAGCCGAATGTTGTTGCCGACGCACTCAGCAGACGGAGTTATCTGCTCAGCACTCGTAATGTTCAAGCCCAACACGATCTCGAAGCCCTTATTCGTGAAGCCCAACATGCGTGTTTTAACGAACGCACACTGAAGAGGGAACGAATCTACCATGATGGAGCCCAGCTTGTGAGCAAATCCAATGGGATATTCCACTTTCTGGACCGAATTTGGATTCCCAAACGAACCGATTTGCGACAAATCTTGATGGACGAAGCCCACAAATCCCGGTATTCTATTCATCCCGGCGCCGACAAAATGTACCAGGATCTTTGCTACAGGTACTGGTGGCCCGGCATGAAAAGGGATATTGCCCTCTACGTTGGAAAATGCCTAACTTGTGCAAGAGTCAAGGCTGAACATCAAAGACCCTCTGGTTTACTCGAAGAACTTCCAATTCCTATGTGGAAGTGGGAAAGTATAGCTATGGATTTCGTAACGAAGCTTCCGCACACGTCATCAGGTCACGACAGCATTTGGGTTGTGGTCGACCGTTTGACTAAATCAGCTCACTTTCTACCGATACGAGAAGACTACAAGGTAGAACGATTAGCCCGAATCTACACCGACGAGAACATTTGTAATCATGGGACGCCTCGTGACATCATATCTGATCGTGATGCTCGGTTTACCTCGCGACTGTGGGAAACGTTTCAAACGGCACTCGGTACGTCGCTTAATCTAAGTACCGCATTCCACCCTCAAACCGACGGTCAGACTGAAAGAACGATTCGTACTCTTGAAGACATGCTCCGTTCGTGTGTCTTAGACTTCGGTGGTAATTGGGATAAATACCTTCCGTTAGTCGAATTCTCGTATAACAACAGCTATCATTCTAGCACCCAAATGGCACCATTCGAGGCATTATACGGAAGAAGATGTCGATCGCCTATTGTGTGGCACGAGATCGGTCACTCGCAACTAACCGGTCCTGAGCTACTACAAGAAACGACAGACACAATTTTCCAAATCCGAGACAACCTGGTGAAAGCTCGGGATCGACAGAAAAGTTAGGCCGATAAGAAACGCAAGCCCCGTGAATTTGACGTTGGTGACCACGTACTCCTAAAGGTATCACCTTGGAAGAGTGTGGTCCGATTCGGCAAGAAAGGGAAACTCGCGCCTCGATATGTTGGACGTTTTAAGATTCTGGAAAGGATCAGAAAAGTCGCCTACAGACTCGAACTACCGGAGGAACTTAGTAACGTCCACCCGACTTTCCATGTGTCAAACCTCCAAAAGTGCCTAGCTGACCACGACTTACATGTCTCTCTCGATGACTTACAAGTAAACGAAACATTACACTTCGTGGAGAAGCCTGTCGAAAACATGGATCGCCAAACCAAGCAGCTCAGACGCTCTCGCATTCCTATTGTGAAAGTCCGATGGGAAGGCAAACGAGGCGCAGAGTTCACTTGGGAACTCGAAAGCGACATGAAGGCGAAGTACCCGCAGTTGTTTAGATAGAGAAGCTAGAGAGAGAAAGTGGCAATGTGATTCTAGTGCTTTGTACGATTTCATATCAATTAATAGAATCACCGATTATATTACGCCTCGTGTGTTTGGTCACGTTCGTGTACGGATTCTGCACGTCACACATTCGATTCGCAATCGTTTCGGAGTCAAAACCGGTCTGAACAAAAAGTTCTCAAACGTGATTCACGGAGTTGTACAGCTTTCAGCTTAATTTCGGGACGAAATTCCCTAAACAAGGGGAGGCTGTAACACCCCATGTTTCAGGAAGTCAAAGTCAAGGTCAAAGTCAACGACCGATTGTACAAATTTGACTTATAGAAACTTCTTTATTTTAATTGTATTATGTGGAGTAAGTGTTGTTAATTGCTAAAATCGATGTGTGTTAATCGATAACTAATCGACTTACGACTGTGTAATATAGGAAGTAACAATACGATAAAGTTAACTAATCGATAATCAAGTTATGATACTCGACATCGAATCGTGATACAAACCGCAACTCGACTTAATCTGGTTAATTATACGTGTGTGTGTGCCTTATGTGTTACTTGTGCGTGTTATATATATATATGTCGTTGTGGAAATCAATCGAACTCAATCGAAACTCGAAACGCAATCAAACTCGAACTCAAATCGCAATCGAACTATGATAATTAGTGGAGAAGAGATTATGCGAGATATGAAGTAGTTGGGACTGAAAATAATTTGACTAGGAAACCCTGTCGTGACGAGCCGCTCGCAATCGAAATCGAAACATCAAAAATCGTCGCGTCAAAAACCGAATCAAGTGTCATCCGGCCGGATAGCCATCCGACCGGATGGCCACTGCGCTACAAACAAGAGTCATCTGACCAGGATGTCATCCGATCGGATAAGCCATCCGAGCGGTATGTCATCCGATCGGATAACCCTTTCCTCCTTTGGAATCCTATAAATACCCCTGTCATTGTCATTCTTTCCATTTCTGGAAACTCTCTGTCCGAACCACTCATGCTCCTCACCTTTTCTTCGATTTCTCTCAATCCAGGTAAGGTCTAGCCCTAAATATTGTACTTTCTTGATCTACACGCACTCCTACACCTTCCTATCTTTTAGATCTTAACTTTTAACCGTGAAATCACTGGATTTCGGGTGTTCTAGGGTGACGTCATCATGTGTTCTTCAAGAACTTCATGCTTTGACTTCAATCCACCAAGAACAACCGAGATCTAACCGATTTCCACGCAAACATACAAAGATCTTGTAAAGATCTCGACACAAAAATGGTGAAAAAGGATTGAAAGATGGTTTTAACTTTCTTTCAACTCTTTTGCACTCAAAGTACTCAAAACCAATTGGACCCGACCCTGATTTAGTCTTCTACTCGATTGTAGTGTTGTACTAGCTCAAGATCCGGGTTCTATTCACGAGACTACCGATTTCGGGTTAGCCAAGACCAACCGTCTCGAGCCGGTAACCGGCTGGACTAGGGTGATTCCTGGTCGGGTTGGTCATCGGGGTCGAACTAAGGGTTCTGTTGGCTAACACGTTGTCAAAGTGTCTCGACATAACGACAAACCCTCAAAACGACCAAGTGTAGGACGAACAGGACAATCAGGACGGATTACTGTCCGAACGGATTGCTGTCCGATCGGATAGGTCATCCGAACGAATTATCATCCGAACGGATCACACTTGGGTCCCACTTTTAACCAACCTTATCTAAAGTTTGAGTATTGAACGAAATGTAATCCGATCGGACGACCATCTGACTGGATTATTCTTCGGATCATGAGATACTAAGACTTTAAAGACTTAAACAATTTTTCAACATGTTCAATGACAAAGTTGCCATCCGATCGAATGACACTTCTGTCATGAACTTGTCTTCCCTAAGTAAACTCACCACCAAGTCGCCGTCCGACCGGACCACCGTCCGACCGGATGACCATCCGAACGGATTGTCATCCGCACGACCCACCATCCGATCGAACGACTTGATAAATAGAGATACTTCAATGTTTTCAAAATACTACAACGAAAACTTCAAAAGTCAAACCATCATACACAAACACATCCTTCTTATTGGAAGAAACAATCCACTCGAATCGCCATCCGACCGGACCACTGTCCGACCGGATGACCACCCGAACGGATTGTTATCCGCACGGATTGCTGTCCGATCGGATTACCATCCGATCGAACCACCATCCGACCCTTTCACACTTCGTGACGTCTTACGCATCACTTATCGTTATGCTATCTACTCTACTCAGGCTAATCTTACTCGCTAAGCGCTCCCTTCAATCCATCAATCGCTGTGAGTATACTCGATCCCTTTTTGCTTTCAGCACTTTTGGGTGTTACATACGTTACAACTATTCAAATCACATCAAACACACTACTCAATACTATTTGAACGCTAACCGTTAATGCATGTTATACGTGGCTTATGAATGCTTGTTTGTTATGTTTACACATGGAATGTTGTCTACCTGCCTTAGCAACGATAGTACTATAGTTTGGACTCAGCACCCGTTCACACGGGGGTTGTTAAGGATCATTACTTGCATGGATTACGGTGGTAATCATGTATTGCGAACTGCCTCGGGCAGTCAACCCGCAGTCATTGGTATCGATGGATCTATGTCGATAACTAACGTGCTTCATTTCACTATGTGTACGTGCTGGTTATGCGTAACGAATTCGAACTCTATATGCTATTATTAAACTTGTATGCTCACCTTTACATTATATGTATTGACTTTTATTTTAACGTATGTGACAGGTGCTTAGGACGCACACTTGGTAGGAATTTGAAGCTAGAATAAAGCTTTAGAGCCCAACAAATAGTTGTCTGTAGTGGTCAAACTAAGGGTCTCTAGAAGCAGATAAACAATTGCTCTATTTTGAAATCTGAGTTGTCGGAACAGAATATTTGCCTAGATTTTTATCTGTAATAATTGTTTTACTATTTAAGATACGGTATGGGACGTATTATTTAAATTGAATGGTGTTGATAATTGTTATGGAAACTTCTGGACAATCTGTTTCGCTCAGTGCCATGCCCCGATGATTCCGCCATCGGTTGGGGTGTGACATAAATGCACTAACACCTGTTCACCGTATCTAAGTTATCAGTTCCTTTATAACTCTCGGACAATGCAACCTTAGAACGAACAGGCACAATGGTTGTGCAGAGATGGGTGTGCAGAGATGATGGCGTCCGACCTATGGTTTCAAACAGGGGCTGCATAAGCATGCTCATGGATAATCACCACATTGTTCAGGGGCTGAACTGTGGTTTCAAACAATA
Organism: Helianthus tuberosus; assembly: GCA_030545235.1. Lineage (NCBI taxonomy): Eukaryota > Viridiplantae > Streptophyta > Magnoliopsida > Asterales > Asteraceae > Helianthus > Helianthus tuberosus. The sequence goes on from CM060359.1 coordinate 181,543,047, forward strand.
CTAAAAACACAAAAAAACAAAGGAATCACTACAAAATTAAAATCGAATTATGACTGAATTCATGTACAGAAATCAAAAAAGTAAATTACTAACCTCATTTATGGTAATGAACCAACAACGCTCGAATTTAGGGTTTTATGAACTGCCTCCACCTCCGAATCTAGGGTTTTCTGAACCGCCTCCACCTCCACCACCCTCCAACCGTCGTCCTCCTTCGGAGCAGTGGATTTTGGTGAATCGTGAAGAGATTAGCATATCCCAGATCTACGATCTTTGAGAGGGAGGGAGAGAGAGATATATATAGGGAAAGGGAAAGAGGGAGAAGGGTCTAGGGTTTCAGGGTATGAAGAAGGGAATGAGGAAGCGTGGAACAAAAAGTAGAAGACTAAAAATTGAGAAGCAATGAACTTCACATGGTGGAAGATCTTAAACTTCGAAGCGTTGATTGTAAGAGAGGATGGAATTTTTTGGTTAAGGTTTGTGTAGAGAGAAGCACGGGATCGGAGGAAGAAGAAGCGTGAAAGTGAAGAGGAAGATGTAGATGTGAATCTAGGGTTTCAGGGTAGCGTATGAGAGAAGTGTTAATAGGATCGGGCCAGGATATCTAGTAATGAAAATAATGACCCGAAGCAAAGTGCGCCAAAACCAAAATGAGGAGCAATATCATGCTGACACATTAGCAAAATTTAACACATTTATTATATATAATAGATATTTCTCATGGGTACCGTTGTCACAAGCCAGCACAAATGGTTAAATGAATGCACACTTGTGGCCTTAAAGTGAATTTTAAGTATAATCTAATTAAGTTTCAACTAAATTTTTATTATTAAGTAGTTTGCTTGATTTTATAACTGATATACTTACACACATTTATATACTATTAATTTGCAACAAGTGAGTGCATTAGTAAGTTATAAATTGTGCATTAAGGGTTTGTCTTGCAAGGTGTTATTGTACATATATATTGTTTGGTTGTAAATTATGCTTAATTCGTTGTACCTTAATCAAATATTGGTTTCATTACCTTACCAAATTCAATTTGTTTTGTTTTGTATGCATCTATGGTTGTAAATTGTGTTTAAGTGGTTGTACCCTAATCAAATAATGGTTTCATTATCTTACCATATTCAATAAGTTTGATCCATTCAAAGTTGTGTTGTTTTATTTGTAAATTATTATTATTTATAATAATCTAATTAATTTAGCCAAAATCTTGTATAAATATAATTTGCAACATATTGATGCAATGATTGTTGTAATGTATGCATTATGGTTGTATAGTAGTAATGATATATATTATATATAGATTACGATGAACCTGTCAAACGGGAAAAAATAAACGCATGTTCATCGTAACGCGCGAGTCCTAGATCAACTTAGTTATTTTATTCTATGTTTTACGTTCTGGTTTAATTTCTTCGCATTAACACGCTGCAACTTCAGTGTCTGTGGTCGCTGTGGTCGCTGACAGTAGTGTGCAATTAGTGCTCGCCCCCGCCGCAACGCGGGGGTGCTTAATACTAGTTAATTCCCAACTTTGCAATGCATCTAGGGTTGAATATTTGGCATTATGAGTTGTACCATGATGCATTTCAAAGTGGTCTTTTGTATCTTTAAGTTTTGTACACTATTTTTTTCATCTTTTGCAATATAAATCCTACACCATTTCACTTTCATGTTTAGTCATCTATACTTTTTTATCTTTTACAAATCTTTTGTTTTTCGTTTCGACCTAAATTTACGAGTTAACACGCCACAACGTGGGTGTGTGGTTCCACATTTTTACGCCTATTTTTTTCAGTTTCACGGCCCATTGTAACATGCAAGTGTGGTTCAACATTTTTATTATTGTTTTTTTTATCTTTTACGTTTCGCATACACGGTTCAACTTTTCATTTGGTTTTATTATTATTATTATTATTTTTTCATTTTTTCATTTTTACATGAATTTTTTGGTGTTGGTGATCGTAATAGTGATGTGAAACCGAAACTAATTGGTGTTGGTTTTACGCCTTGGCCACAACGCGGGGTTATATATTAATCCCCATCTTACAATAACTATGTGTAAAAATTCTCCATCCACGTAATTAAAGTGAGATGGAGACAAGTAACCAACTTTACACACCTTTCACATCGTCTGGAATCACCATCATCATATTCTCTTTTCCCCACAATAAATACACGCAAATATAATACTTAATTCTCACTCTTGAGTCCTTCAATCTCATAAGAAGTCCCCCCTTCTTTCAGTATCTTTTAAATCTTACCAAAATCTCCATTGTCAAAAGAGTAAATTACGTTTTTGGCCCCTGTGGTTATATCAGTTTTACTATATTGGCCCAAAATAAGAATTTTTAACAGATCAGCCCCCATGGTCCCATTATCTAACCGTTTTGGCCCCTAAGTCTAACCAAACCCTAACCCTGGTTAATTTCTTGGTCACATGTTTAGCACATGATGTCTAATTTGGTCATTTTACCTCCCTCTATAAATAAAACCCTAACCCTGTTTTTTCACTTCATCTCCTTCAATAAATACTCTCTCCACCACCAGCATACACCACCGCCACCACCCACTTTCCGACATCCCCACGCAACCGTAACCACCAAACCACCACAACAACCCACTTATAAACCCTAAATCAATCCACCAATCTAAAGTTCCAGATCTCAGTTCTCAGTTCTGAAGTTATGAAGTTGAAGATTAATATGGTTTTGATGAACAACAGGTTCATGAATATCAACCACCACCGGAAGTTGCAGGTTTCGCCGGATATGGCCGGCGGTGGGTTTTTTGTGTCGTGGTCCGGCGGATTGTTGATTTTTTCAGCACAGTCAAATCCCCTTCACCAATCGTCGATCTTGTTGATGTTTTTCAGTACAGTCAAATCTCGTTCACGTATGTTCTTGTTAGATATGGCCGGCGGTGTGTCTATATTTATACAGATGTGTGTATTTGTGTACAGAGAGAGAGATAGTAGAGAGAGAATAATTTTTAATTCGGAATGTTCTTGAAGATCTGGGTAAGAAGACGAAGATGTTCTTGAAGATCTGGGTAACAAGATCATCATCTTCAACCATCATCATCATCCCCAGATCTTCAATTAAATCTAACCCATATCATCATCCCCGTCTCTGATTGTGGTAAGAAGATAGAGGTTTGTATGGGGGGGAAATGCAAGAAATCTGGAGCTGCAATGCTGTTGGAGAATTTCCAAGCGAAGATGTTGAGACCATTGCCGAATGTGAAGGTGCACAGCAAAGATGTGGCGCCTGCAGTGACGAATTAGCTGTGCATCGGAGTTGGACTCGAGGATGTTGAGACCATTGTGACCAATTTCTTTGGTGGGGGTTCTGATATGGTGCCAACACTGTCTTAAGTGTTTAATTCCAGTTACTACACTACTTATGAAACAAATTCAAATTGTATATGTTTTTTGGTTGGATTGAATTTTGATTAATAGATTTTTAGGGGTAGAGATATGATTATGTAGATAGATGTAAGTTGATGATTATATATCATAAATGAAATATTTGTAAGAGTCCAACTTTGAATGATGGTTTCATGGTTTGTAACTTTCAGTGGTTTGAAGATTGATTGCTTGTTCTGATTGAAGATGATGATGGTTGAAGGTGATGGGTTAGAAGATGATGATGATTGAAGAGGTAGATGATGGAGAAGTGATGAAGAAATCTGCAAATGTGGGTTAAAAAGAAATCAGGATGAAGGGGGAGGTGAAATTACCATATTACCCATCATGTGCAACCCATGTGACCAAGAAGTTAACCATAGTTGGGGTTTGGTTAGAATTAGGGGCCAAAATGGTTAGATATAGGGACCATGGGGGCAGATACGTTAGAAATTCTTATTTTGGGCTAATATAGTAAAACTGACATAACCACAGGGGCCAAAAACGTAATTTACTCTTGTCAAAACTTCAAGTTTTAAGGGTTGTCAAGATACAATCAAATCCTATTTCTATACCATCAACAATCAAATCTAATTCTCTTTGCAAGCAATGGCTACCTCAAGCATCTCCAATGTCATTGAGGAAGGTAAACTTTTTCATCTTTTTAATCAAAAGTCGATCGAACCAATATCATATTTGTTTATTTATGAGTGAGTGTACCAGTCAGTCAAACAAAGTTTTTGTTGGTTTGATCCTTTCCTGTAGACAAAAAAAAAAAAAACTTTGCTCGAAACCCTCATTTCTGCCAATTTTGAAGTGAATAATGGAATAAAAGAAATATATTATATAAAAAATCAGTGTGCTGAAAGAGACTAATCCATTGTCAAACTAATAATTTTTTACTTGTTGGGAAGGAAGGTTGTCTTTCTTTCTTTCCGGCTGCTCCTTCCAGATAGGGGCTTGCTTGTTGGAAAGGTTGTCTTACTGTCTTTGTACCACCACCACCACCACCACCACCACCACCCCCACAACTCCTCCTCCTCCTTCAAAAATTAACAGAACAATGAAATGAAATGAAATGTCATTTTAGGAAACCATTAATAAAAAACATGAAGACGAACTTTAATTATTATTAATTTATCTAGGGTGGAAAATAGGGACTCATGTATGGTATGGTATGGTATGTGATAATCATCAAATCTCCACTAAGAGATCCATATATCCATCCTATCACTAGTATATTTGACCTTTCCCATTGCCTATAAATGGCTCTAAAAGCAGTTGCGTCTGCAATCGCTTTAGAACCATCCTGCTCTCGGGTTCCTTTAATGTCCCAATTATAAACCCGAGCATATCATGGCAATCCAGCAAGCATAACATTTGTGTCTTCCATTCTTTATAATTATTTTTATCCGACATCTTTACAGACAAGAAGCTGGCTGCATTTAGGGTATTGCTGACAGGTGTATATATCCCTAAAAGTAGGTACCGGTACCGAATTTACCGAACCGGGTACATTTTCGGTACCGACTTTTAACATTTTCGGTACCGGTTTTTTACCCTCAAATACCGGTACTTTTAGGGATTTTCGGTACCGGTTCGGTACCGAGCTCATCCCTAAATGCAGCCAGCTTCTTGTCTGTGAAGCTGTCGGGTAAAAGTAATTATAAACAATGGAAGACACAAATGTTATGCCTGCTGGATTGGCATGATATGCTCGGGTTTATAAATGGGACATTAAAGGAACCCCGAGAGCATGATGGTTCTAAAGCGATTGCAGACGAAACTGCTTTTAGAGCCATGTATATGCAATTAGAAAGGTCAATCTGCTAGTGATAGGATGGATATATGGTTCTCTTAGTGAAGATGTGATGGGATGTTCTCGAGGTTACGATAGAGCTCGACTGCTTTGGAATCACCTTGAGTCTGATTACTACAAGGGTTATTTGGGAGACCCATACGAAGGTATGACCCATATATTAGTCCCTCATGTTTCTAGTTTTTTCTTTTCTAATATTTTCCATGTCTCTTTCAAATAGCCAAATTCGATAAGTACATCCCACTCTACAGAGCTATTGAATTGGGAAACTGGGAGACAGCCCAAGAAATTTTCAACCAGGACAAACATACATTGATTGTTGAAATCGGAGAAGACGAAAAAACTGCACTCTACATTGCAATCAGTAATCCTACAAATATTTCGTTTCTTGAGAATCTCCTCAATCACATATATGTTAACGAATAGTCACTTTCACTTTCACCTCTGTCCACGGCGTTGTGGTTTGCTATAGAGTGTGGCAACAAAGTGGCTGTAGAGTTGTTGGTCAACAAAAACCCGCATTTGTTATTCATTGACTACCAGGGAAACTATAGCAAGTTGGCTCTCCCTCTTGAGACCGCTGCTCTTTATTCTCAGAGGGCCATTTTGGATTATTTATTTGAAATGTACAAACAATATATTGGCCTCACCGACAACTTTGGCTACCCCAATCCTTTCAAAGGAAACCATGTTTATAATCTATTCACGTGGACAATCACAGAGTATTTTTGGTAAGCTTAATTTAGTATTTCATGTTACACCTTGACTTTTAGTTTTACTTCATGCTATTGTTTATCTTGTGTTGTTAATTTGTTATATAAACAAACCAACAATAAATTTATTTTGTTTTTTTAATCATACTTGTAGATGTTGCATATGACTTGCTCAAAGACCACTACCATGAACTGGCAGTAAATCAGGACAGGCCATGGTATATGGTGAAAAAACTTGCGGAAATGCCAGGTGCTTATCAGAGTGCCAAACCATGCAACTTCTACCAAAGATTTGTTTATTTTCGTTTGTTTCTTCATTTGCTCTTAATCCGTTGTTCTCATATTCAATCTTGTTTCTACAAAACCATGTGCAGACATCTTTTTTTTTTTTTTAACTTATATAAGAATGAAATATAGTTTTCTTAATCCCTTATCCATAGAAATGGATCCGAAGGTAACTAAGCATCATTCAGTAACTACAACTATATGCAAATGAACAAAAATCACTAAGGTTACGTGCCAATGTTGACTGGCTTTTTGTTTAGGAAAAATAATTTCCTAAGCATTGTTTTTAAATATCTATTATAATTTATATTTGGTTCATCATCTAATTACATTTTATTTTCATTTTAAAGATTGACTGGCTTTTTGTTTAGGAAAAATAATTTCCTAAGCATTGTTTTTAAATATCTATTATAATTTATATTTGGTTCATCATCTAATTACATTTTATTTTCATTTTAAAGATGTACCTATAGAGAATTGCAGCGTAGGCGATACACATATTGAGAAGCAAGAGACACGCATGACCAATCTTGTCACCTGGAACGTGTAACCCGGTTTGTTACTCCAATAGTTTGACTAAATCAATCATAAATATCATTTACTGAATAGATTAATATATTGTAGGCCTAGTAAAACGGTTGGGTCAGGTCGGGTAATAGACGGGTTCTAACCAAATTGGGTTCTAGTTCTGATGTAGTTTATTGGCATGGTTCTCTATCATAATTGTTCACGGTCCAAGATAAACTCTAGTGGCTATATTATATTTTCGTAATGACTTGTTTACCCAAGGGATTAAAACTTTTATAATCCTCAACATAAACAAATGGCATTCAAATTTTAGCAAACTAAATACCGCAATAAGTTGTGATCTAACTGAAATGTTTAGAAGAACACCCCAATTAATTTTTTAACTATGCATAAGACCATGTGTAATGGGGTCACACACTCACACCCCTGTTAAAACATGTGAAGCCTTTACACACAGCCTAATGGGGGTGTGGCCTGATTGTTCATGACATAATTGTTGTTGAAGTTATAGTTAAGTTATACTTAATTATGTTTCTTGTAATCATATTATAATTGAATCTGATTTCTTGTGTAGTAATGGAGATGATTTTTGTCAAATTTTGGGAATTTGCACTATTACATGGTAAGTTTTTAGGACCCTAATTTCACTTTCCATTGCAATAGTTTCTATAAATTACAAGATTAAGATTGGTTATTGTTTTAGTCCACAACATAACATCATGTAAATTTCGATCATTGCTATCAATTACAGTGCCGCATATCAAGTGCCTCCATGAGGACAAAGTGAAACACAATAAAGTTCTTACCTTATTGAAGTTTTGTTGCGAGAAGAATGGTAAATTACAAAATGAGAGAGGAGGATATGAAGTCGCACTAATTCTTGCCCTGAAAAATGACATTCCTGAAGTAATAGAGCACATCACCCGATCTTTTCCACTATCAATTTGGTACACAAAGGATGATAACAATACACTGTATCAACTTGCAATAATGAACCGCTGTGAAAATGCTTACAACTTTTTGGTGCACGAGGAGACTTATCATAGAGATTTGCATCATTGTCGAGTCGGTTATATTTTTGATGATAATAACCTTTTGCACTTAACTGCAAAATTGGCGCCTCAAAACATACTCAATAAGGTTAATGGTGCAACATTACAAATGCAAAAGGAGTTACAATTGTTTCAGGTAAAAAATGATATTCTCTATATACAAAGAAATGAAATTAATTTGAATATACTTGTAATATCTATCAATTTACAGGAAGTAAGCAAATTAGTGTCTCTCGAACAAAGGAAATCCCGCAACAACGAAATAGAAACACCAATGATGGTGTTTAGTAAACAACATGAAGATTTGAGACAAAAGGGTGAAGATTGGATGAAAAGTACAACAATTCATACACAATTACAGCTGCACTTATTATTACAATAGTTTTTTCAGCGATCATTACTGTACCAGGAGGGAATAATGGGGAGACTCGGAAAGCAATTTATAAAAAAACCGGAGCTTCATTATATTTCTTGTCTCGGATGCACTCTCATTGTTTATATTTACCACATCCTTGTTGTGGTTTCTTTCCATCCTCACAGCACGTTATGCGATTTTCTCTACAAGTTACCTAAGAGATTAATAGTTGGCCTTATCATGCTATTCATGTCTGTGACAACCATGTTGATAACCCTCAATGCAGCTTTATATATGATGTCTGGGCAAGAGAACTAGTGGATCTTGGTCGTAATTGGTGTAACAACGCTCATGCTGATTTCTTCATTTGTGACATTGCAATTACCGTTGCTTGTTGATCTCATCTATTCAACGTATGGTCGTGGAGTCTTTGGTAACCGAAGTGAGCTTAGGATAACATCATAAGAGAAGTACTTTTTTTCCCTTTTAGGTAGTATGTTTGGCTAAATTAGTATCGTGTGTATGTATTTATCATGACTATCTCTTCTCTGTATCTATATTTATTTTGACTTTATTTGACAATTTATATTGTGTTAATTACGCATGTCATATTTGCAGAAATTAATACCACTGCATTTATGACTTTTTCATAATGGTAAAGGGGCACGACAAATAAGCTTCCATAAATGAAATAATTTTCAATAAAATTAAACTAAAAAAATGCTATATGTTGACTAATTGAATTGGTTATTTATAACAACCGAAAATCCACATGGACTTTAGTTTATTTTACTACTTTGATCATATGGGGGAATGGGATAAGGATAATATGTTTAATGTGGCTAGATTTCTGAGGATTTTTTTTACTATGTACAGGGTTAAAAATTAATTTTCCTAAATCTAGCCTTGTCGGGTTGGGGGTGGAAGACAGGGATGTCATTGAGATGGCTGAGGTGATTGGGTGTAAAACAGGCATTATTCCTCTATCTTATTTGGGGATAACGGTGGGAGCCAATATGCATAAAATTTCTAACTGGAACCCGGTCATTGAGGTTTTTGATAAAAGGTTGTCATATTGGAAATCTAGAACTCTGTCAATTGGTGGGAGTCTTACTCTGATTAATTCGGTTCTGGAGAGCCTCCAAATTTACTACTTTTCTATTTCCAAGGTCCTGGTCGGTGTCATTAATCTATTAGAAGCTAAAATGAGAAAATTCCTTTGGGTGGGTCTAGTGAGAATAGAAAAATGCATTGGGTTGCTTGGGATTGGGTGACCTGGCCTAAGAAAAAAAGGGGTTTGGGTATTAATAGACTTAAAGAAGTTAAAGAGACTCTTTTAGTCAAATGGGGGTGGATGTATAGGGTGCAGATTGAAAATCTTTGAAGGAAAGTGATGGAAGCTTGTCACTTCAAAAGAAATAATGAGAGCTTTCTCCCGTTTAACGGTAACATTTTGGAATGTTGGAAAAATATTGTTTCGTTGATTTCTAGAGGTTTTTTAAACGGGAAGGTCTTAACTGTCTGATTGCCGGAAAGGTGGGGAATGGTTTGGATATCCGCTTTTGGGTGGATACTTGGGTGGGCGATCTTCCTTTCATGGAAAGATGGTCGCACCTGTTCAGCCTAGAGAGGTTTAAATTGTGCAGGGTGGCGGACAGGATTACTTCGGATCAGGCTATTGACGGTCGTTGTTAGGGATATAATTTTACAGCTTATGGATCATGGATCCTCAAGTGTAGCATGGATCACGGATCCTCAGTTCAGTTTGAATTAAGGATCCTCAGGAGACGCTGCGAGAATAAGGATTCAGGATCCTCATTGTTATTCTAAACTAACAATTGTTTTCATCACCTTTTGGCTTGTTTTGCAGGTATGTTTCGAAGAAGACTTATTCCATGCGAGATTCCAGGGGAATATGCTCTATATTTTCAACATGTGCACGAGCTAGTGACCGTTAGTGGTGATCGTGGGTGATGGGTTGATTTTTCGGATAGTTAGTTAGGATATTTTTAGCTAAGATTAAAGGGGTATTGAGCTTATTTTTAAAAACACCTTTTTTGCACACTTCTGTTACTCTCTCGCGCGAGTACACACACTAGAACTCATTGTATCAAGCTCAATACTTCAAAAGTTGTAAACTTGTTTATTCAATATACTTGATAGTGATAACTTTCACTATCCGAGGTTTATCATACATTGATCAAGGGTTTTTCCTCGTATAAATCCTTGTGTTCGACATTCATTTCATTTCATTCATTGTTCGTACATTTGATCATTTAACCAAGCATCACACCTCACAAAATCGGATTTGGTTGCATTATCCTTGTGTGATTTTTGACCAAAACAGTCGTGTCTGGAACTGGCGGAGATTGCCTGGGTCAGAGGCGGAGATTAGGGAGTGGCAAGAGTGTCAAAATGTTCTTGATATGGTTACTCTATCCGGTAATAAGGATTCTTGGTACTGGAAAGGCGATGAGGGAGGAGGGTTCTCGGTGAAGTCTGTTAAAAGGGCGTTGATTGATGATAAAGGGATGAACAATCCTCCGAAATTCGATTGGTGTAAATGGGTTCCTCTTAAATGTAACATAATGGCTTGGAGAGGCAATCTTGACAGGTTAGCCATGAGAGTTAACTTAAGAAGAAGAGGTGTGGACATTTCTGTAGGAACTAGGTTCACTTTTTATTAAAATATTAATAAAATAAATAATAACGAGACTCTCGTTATTTGTGGGAAATTTATCAAGTACAATACCGGTTACATAAACCAAAAGAACGAAAATAAAATACATAATAATTGTACCAATCTTGATTCAAGCCAACATCTTTGGAAGAACTTCTACCGCACCCTTTAGTAAACCTCCGCTGCAAGAATGAACAAACTGTCGTTGAAGGTTTTTGGTTGAGGCACGTGTTCAACACGCTTCCCTTAAAACAGATTCCGCGCCTCCTCTCAGACGGTCTGTCTCCCAGGGTACAACAACCGGAACAGTATGTGTACTGCCGGAGATGGCTCTCGCGCCCGAGATAACACCGGGTATGATGGTGTTCATAAAATAGGAAATATTTAGAAGTGTAAAAGAATAATTTAGAGAATACATTTCTCTAAGTTTTATCCAACAAAGACGACCTTCATGTGTGTATAATATTTCTGTTCCATCCTCAGAATGAACCGTGTTCCTATACTTATACACAATGGAGTCTACACATAATTAAAACCCATTTAATCTTTTAGTTAATACTATATTAACCAAGATAATTAATCTTGTAACAACAAGACCATAAAGAGGTTTTAATCACATTAAAATGGAGTTGAAGTGGTCAACGTAACTGTCATATCAATTCATGACGATCTCGTAACTGACGGAGACTAGGTTGACTGATCGTGACCAGCGCCCAAGCGCACTGCACACTATACATTCGGATCCACGCTTATGCAAGCCGTAGGTCGCTTAGACGCGCACACTGCTCTAGAATCTGCGCTATGCGTGCGACACCTAGACTAGTGCGCCTAGTTACTACTGCACACCTATGCACACTTGAACTGGCCTGCCAGTCTGCGCGCCACGCTTCAAGGATCTCACGCCATGCCATATGCACGCCATACAGATGCCACTACACATACCAGGTCGCCACCTGGTCATGTGCCATCCAAACTCGCGTGCCACTTGCAGTCTTCGCCATAGCCAATGACGTGCGCCATTCGCCTAAGGAACTCGCGTCGCATCGACATGCGCCATGCCAAGGCATCTGCCTACGCCACCCAAGGGTGTGCCATAAGCGGACCCGCCATGTATCTGACCACGCGCTCATGGACAAAAATACAAAGGCGGTGTGCGAAGTTCAAAGCTCACTACATAGGGCCTATAGCCCAAGGCACGCGCGCATATGTGCACGAGTACAAGGAGTGCTCCTCCTTATAAACCACTTAAAGTTTTGTCATCCCACCTATGTGGGACAAGTTGACAAAACTAATCCATTTTATTCATCTTTGTTTGTTCCAAACATACAACTTCAAGCTTCGATATCTCATTCATCTTAGCTCTATTTGGACATAGTTTGAACACAAACCATAAATAATTATTTATACAACACATATATAAATATTATTGATGTCCAAAATATTTAGTGAAAAACTCATTTTCACTAAAATTTCCAACAATCCCCCACATGAATGGAGATCGATAAACACACAAAATTCCCCGAAGAAACCTCGACAGTCGAGTATTGCAGGATAGGTAGGTTTTGCCTTTGAACCTTCCTTTGTGAAGCATACTTAGTCTACTAGGGTTTTGTAGACGTGATGTCCTTGAACAACCCCCCATTTGTGTAAACGACAATATACATTCACACAATACTTTCCCTAGCCGGGCCATCCCCTCACTATCGTGTCCTATAATGGTCATGGAGCACTTTCCTGGTTCTGCGGGAGCTCTAGGAATTATGCCCTAATTCCATTCGAAGCGACCACACTTCTCTCCAACATAGGTGATTTCCCTTTAAATCATTAAAAGCATTATGGTTTACTATGATTTACACAAATCATAAAACCACCTATTATGCTTAACCTCACAACAATGTCACTGAATATTATAGGAATGGACTAGGACGTATTTAAACACCTTTTTATAGTTTTAAGGGGATATATGAAACATATAAACTAGCTCATATATAAACATATATATTAGCTACGCCCCCACAGTGACTACCCTTCGGTTCATGATTAAGTTGGCCTATTGAACCTAGATCTTGGGATCTCCAGTCAACTAGGTTAGGTTTCCCTCATGTCCCTTTTTCCATGGCTTTAGTCCCATTCCACAACCTGATCTGTTATCAACCCACTGGTTGTTGGATCCAAAATTATCTTTGACTTCGCTGAGTCAACAACAATAATTTTCAGTTTAGATCAGTTGTTCTAACGTGTTCTTGACTCGCTAGTCACTTTTTGCCTTTTAGTCGATTCATAATACTTATAACTCGTGATCTCAACCTGGATCCAGTTATGTACCTTGTCTTTAGAATGACATGAAACTCAATTCATGGCTAGACACGTTTTCACCATGCCTTTGGTGTGTGATGACTGACATCTTACTAGATTTTGAATCTAACCAATTGGCATTCGAGTCCAATCTACTCGATTGACTCCATATAACCATTGTGTACTCCACTTGGTCATGTGTTTGCAATATATGCAAGTCACCCCCACATTTAAGTGTAATTGGATAGCATCCAAATGGGGCGATGAAAGGTTCTCCCTTTCATTTCTAGTTTGAGAAAACTTCTCAACTACCATTTCCACATTCAAATGCAAGTCACCCCCACATTTAAGTGTAATTGGATAGCATCCAAATGGGGTGATGAAAGGTTCTCCCTTTCATTTCACGTTTGAGAAAAACTTCTCAACTACCATTTCTTCATACCCTAAAGGGTTTGTCTCTTAAATGGTGCTCATCCCCCCACATTGCTTGCACTTTGAATAAGTTTAAGTAATCCCTTTGGACTAAAATGAAGTTATATTTATAGTTTTGTTTTAACACAAAATTCATTGTTATGTCATCACATATTTTGAATGTTTAAAGTTAATTTAATCTCCGTCGAGCATATAAATTAACAAGTATTAGTCTAGCATGCTTTAGACCACAATACTCTAGCATGTGAACAGAAGATGCATCATTCTGATTCTTCACAGCCTTGAGAGATAACGCACTATCTCTTCCGAACATTCGTTTCTTAGTTTAGACACAATAATGAAATTTTATTTCACCGTTCCAAAACCATCGGTTTTAGGAAGGCCTCAAAACCATAGTTAACTTCATCCATTAGGATCATAACTCGTTTGCCTTTTTATCTCCAAGGCTTCACCATTGAATTCCAAAAGACTTAAACATAAGTCTTAATCCAAGTCACTTTGATGAAAGATCTTTGTATAAAATCACTTGAGTCTTGAGATATAGTCAATTAGATTGACTCTCAACAACATAGCATTCACATATGCGTATAGTGATATATACATTTACATTGCTGTTTCATTAATACCATGTATTGGGATACTCTCCCAAATTGAGGACCAAGCCTCCACATAGTTTAAACAACATTGATGATGGTAGAAGCATCTACGAGTCCATCACTATTGTAAATTTCCGTTAATAAATTTGCTAAATTTATTAAAATCATTTACAATAATAACATATATTTCTTTCATATGTTATATTCTTTGAAAACTTACATGTGCATTTTCATGTTGATGCTCTCAACATTAGATGACATATCTCGTTTTCGTGTATTCCATCTCAAACCATACACCACGTTTCTCACGACGCCGTTATGCATTTGATGTTTGATTTGTGACTTATTACATAAGTCATGATCACAACCCGCTCGTTGTGTTTGTGTAAATTACTTTTTACACTTAGTATCAAAATGTGTATCCTTTTGACAACTTATTAGTAGTCCAAAATAACGGATACACCAATGATATCTAAACATCAAAAGCCAAAGTGTTATTATCTTCAACACTTTTTACCGAAATAAACGCAATTATTTCGTTCGGTGTCATGTTTTGAGGTACTCCCTCATCTTGGAACTCTAAACTTGAATAATCACAAGTTTTCCAAAGTATAAAGTTGTTTACAATTAACTACTCGCAAGTAGTTAAGCAACTTATTATGTCTATAACAACATCGAGTTGTTTTTCACAAAATAGTTTCTCCAAGACTATTATATGGTTCAAGATGTTATACTTCTCGTGAAAGTATCGAATCACTTATACTTCGCAAAGACATGTTTTATTCGTTCAAAACATTTCTCGTTTTTGCAAGTGTTTTAATATTAAACTATATATTTACGTTTTGATTACAAATCAAGACAATAAACCTTATAATAGTTTAATAAATAAAACAATTTCAAACTCGCTCGTTTGAAAATAAAACGAATACACATCGTTTTAATAAATGGTTTATCATATTCAAACCATTTCTAACCGCTGTTAGATAATAACGATTATCAATCGTTAAAAAGAGTGGTTTGTATGATAACCAATTCTAATATGCTAATTAGAATTTAAATGTTGAACAAACATTCAAAATATTCGGTTTTTTATAAAGTAAACCGCTTCTAACGCGCTCGTTAGAAATAAAACGAATACAATTATTCACTTTTGGTTTAAATGAACGTTTTCTAACACGCTTGTTAGAAATAGACATAAACCTTTTCTAACACGCTCGTTAGAAAATATATATAAACGATTACAAATCATCTTAAATAGTTTATCATAGTTAACCTGGTTCTAACCCGCTAGTTAGAAATTAACGATTGCAAATCGTTAAATTAGTTGGTTATAAGATAAACTAATTCTAATACGCCCATTAGAAAATTAGACAGTTATTTATTGCCAAAAGCCGTTTTTGGTTTATATAAAATAAACGTTTTCTAACCCGCTTGTTAGAAATAAACAATTGACAAAGTCGTTAAATCGTTTCTAACACGCTCGTTAGAAAATAAACAACTATCAAACTCTTTAAATCGTTTCTAACACGCTCGTTAGAAATAATCGATTACAAAATTTGTTTCGAAGTTTATAAAAAAAATATAAACTATTTCTAATACGCTCATTAGAAATAAACAAATAAAATTCGTTTAAACGTATGTGGAATAAAATCCGTTTCTAACTCGCTTGTTAGAAATTTAATAGTTTAGATGAAACCGTTACAATGTTTATTATCCAAAATAATTGTCTCCAACACGCTCGTCGGTAATTATTTGAAATAATAATATTTTCTAACACGCTCGTTAGAAAATCTAAACGTATATTTTCTAGCACGCTCGTTAGAAAATCTAATCGTCTTTTAACAAGTTAGTTTTACACAATAATCGTATCTAACACGCTCATTAGATATAAAGGATGATATTAAAACTTATTATTCTATAAAATTCTAACACGCTCGTTAGATATATAAAAAGTTTTAATCTTGTTATTCTTTCAACAACGTTTCTAACACGCTCGTTAGAAAATATTAAAACTAGTTATTTTATAAAATAATAACTTTCTAAAATTCTAATTAGAAAATATAAAAAATTAAGACTTTTAAAACCACCATTAATCTCACAATTATGGTTACTAAAAGCTTATTAAAAAATAAATTAAACGTTACAAACATTTAATTTGTAAGGGTTACAAAATAAAATTTCCTAATACGCTCATTAGAAAATTTAGTATTTCAAAACCTATTGAAATACATATTATTTTGTATATGTTCGGTTTTATCTAAACACGAACAAAAACCAAGAACTCCTAAACGTTACAAACATTTAATTTGTAAGGGTTACAAAATAAAATTTCCTAATACACTCATTAGAAAATTTAGTATTTCAAAACCTATTGAAATACATATTATTTTGTATATGTTCGGTTTTATCTAAACACGAACAAAAACCAAGAACTCCTAAACTTGAATCAAAAAATCGTTTTGCAACCCGGTATTCGGATTAAAGATTGTACTCCAATCATAAAATTAATCCGACTCATTGTACTAAATAAATATTTCCTAAAAAATATTTTCAAGATTTTAACAAAAATCTCATTAAATATTTTAACTTTCGTGAACCTAAATCCTCGTAGAGAAGGGATTTAAGATTGTAGCAACAATCTTCACGAAAGTCTGTTTTAAGATTGTAGGAACTAGGTTCACTTTTTATTAAAATATTAATAAAATAAATAATAACGAGACTCTCGTTATTTGTGGGAAATTTATCAAGTACAATACCGGTTACATAAACCAAAAGAACGAAAATAAAATACATAATAATTGTACCAATCTTGATTCAAGCCAACATCTTTGGAAGAACTTCTACCGCACCCTTTAGTAAACCTCCGCTGCAAGAATGAACAAACTGTCGTTGAAGGTTTTTGGTTGAGGCACGTGTTCAACACGCTTCCCTTAAAACAGATTCCGCGCCTCCTCTCAGACGGTCTGTCTCCCAGGGTACAACAACCGGAACAGTATGTGTACTGCCGGAGATGGCTCTCGCGCCCGAGATAACACCGGGTATGATGGTGTTCATAAAATAGGAAATATTTAGAAGTGTAAAAGAATAATTTAGAGAATACATTTCTCTAAGTTTTATCCAACAAAGACGACCTTCATGTGTGTATAATATTTCTGTTCCATCCTCAGAATGAACCGTGTTCCTATACTTATACACAATGGAGTCTACACATAATTAAAACCCATTTAATCTTTTAGTTAATACTATATTAACCAAGATAATTAATCTTGTAACAACAAGACCATAAAGAGGTTTTAATCACATTAAAATGGAGTTGAAGTGGTCAACGTAACTGTCATATCAATTCATGACGATCTCGTAACTGACGGAGACTAGGTTGACTGATCGTGACCAGCGCCCAAGCGCACTGCACACTATACATTCGGATCCACGCTTATGCAAGCCGTAGGTCGCTTAGACGCGCACACTGCTCTAGAACCTGCGCTATGCGTGCGACACCTAGACTAGTGCGCCTAGTTACTACTGCACACCTATGCACACTTGAACTGGCCTGCCAGTCTGCGCGCCACGCTTCAAGGATCTCACGCCATGCCATATGCACGCCATACAGATGCCACTACACATACCAGGTCGCCACCTGGTCATGTGCCATCCAAACTCGCGTGCCACTTGCAGTCTTCGCCATAGCCAATGACGTGCGCCATTCGCCTAAGGAACTCGCGTCGCATCGACATGCGCCATGCCAAGGCATCTGCCTACGCCACCCAAGGGTGTGCCATAAGCGGACCCGCCATGTATCTGACCACGCGCTCATGGACAAAAATACAAAGGCGGTGTGCGAAGTTCAAAGCTCACTACATAGGGCCTATAGCCCAAGGCACGCGCGCATATGTGCACGAGTACAAGGAGTGCTCCTCCTTATAAACCACTTAAAGTTTTGTCATCCCACCTATGTGGGACAAGTTGACAAAACTAATCCATTTTATTCATCTTTGTTTGTTCCAAACATACAACTTCAAGCTTCGATATCTCATTCATCTTAGCTCTATTTGGACATAGTTTGAACACAAACCATAAATAATTATTTATACAACACATATATAAATATTATTGATGTCCAAAATATTTAGTGAAAAACTCATTTTCACTAAAATTTCCAACAATTTCTTCTATTATGTGTCCGTTCTGTGATGATTCTGAGAAAACGGTGGATCATCTCTTTACCGCTTGTTCGGTAACCAATAGGGTTTGGTTAGGTTTTGGTGATCGGTGTAAAATTCCGCCCATATTCTCTTTGAATTCAAAGACATAGTGGACATTCACAATCTCTCTCAGTTGGGTAAGAAAGCGAAGAAAATTATTCAAAGGCATGTGATGATATCATGTTGGTGCATTTGGAAAGGAAGGAACGAGCTCATCTTCAAACAGATAAATCGAAGTGTGCAAGACATTTTAGGGGAAATTAAATCGAGGGGGTTCAGGTGGGTCAAAAATAGATCTTCTTGTAAATATATTAGATGGGAGGAGTAGTGTAGATATCCGTTGTATATGTTGTAATATGTTGCCCTTTGCCCGCTTGGGTCGAGGGTTTGTTTTTGTTTGGCCTTTTGCCCGTTTGGGTCGAAGGTGGTGTTAATGAAGTTTTCTTTAAAAAAAAAAAGAAAAATGAAAACTACTTTGATCAAACTAATTAGAAGAACGACTCCATGAACACTACTAAGAAGTTCTAGCTCACCGAAGACGGGGTTTTGAAAATCTTATCTCATTATTTTTACACCCACTTTTCATCTACCATCGTTGTTGTTCTCTCTCAAGAATACAAACCCTAAGTTCTGGTCTAACAAAACTCAATTTTTTTTTTTGGTATTAGTTCGTATTTGTCGGGGAAAGCTTTGAACAAGGTTGCTTTCACACATTCATGCATAATGTTCCTTGTGATTTGTAAGCTCGTTTCTTATGTATAGTGCTAGTTCAATCTATTAAGTAATGTTATATCTTATATAAGAGGTGATGGTGTAATTACAAAAAAACCGGATGCACATATTATATTAAAAAAAAATTAAATGTTTTACTATTATCCTATATATTAATAAACCAAGCTTATGAATAGTAGTTGTCACATCATGATGAATAGTAACGAATAGTAAATTTTCCTTATTGGTTGGTTGTCTTTGTTGACTTCTTTATAGTGAGTTCCATCATTTGATGTTATTGTTTATATACTTTTGGTTTCTTTAACATGATCTATTTGTATGTTTGGTAAAGTGGTTTGTGTGGTGTTTTAGTTTGCAAAGGGGATGGGTTCAAGTCCCACTCTTTACATTTTTTTTATATCTATTATATTAACTATTACCTATTTTACCCATATATTACCTATATAAACAAAGTTAATGAATAGTGTTTTAATGCTACATGGTATCGTTGTTTCATCGTTAATCACGAGTACCGTACGATTGTACGAACAATAACGCTATCGCACAACTTTTTGTTAGTTTTCTTTAACTTTTAATGATTTATTTATTTTAGTTCCAGGGGTAGGGAGGAGCACGGTGCCAACCGATACCGAATCCGAATCGGTACTTGTACCAAAAATGCTGGTTACGGTACTGGTTTATGAAGGTAAAACCGGTGGCGAACCGGTGCCATGAACGCCAAAAGTCGGTACCGAATTGTTACTTAATATATTTCGGGAAATTCGGTACCGATACCCAATACCATTGGCTCATATCTGACCATGAGTTTCATACGAACATCATTACCATATAACTTTTTTGGTTGATTTTCTTCAGGTTCTCTTTTAGTGTTTTTTTTTTACATTTTTTTAATTTTTGTCAGTGGTTCCATGCGCAAGGCTCTCGCAGTGATTTCAAAATACATATAAAAACAGGCTAAATCACAAAAGAAGTACGCCGCAACGCGGCGACCATAATAAACCTAGTTATATATGATACATGTATGATTACATTTTTGAATTCTTTTATTCTTATTTAACTCATATGGTTTTTGTTAACGAGAAAATAATATCGGTTGAAAAAGGGTTGAAAAACACACGTACAATATGACCCGTGTAAATTAGAATAAGTTGGTTTTAAATATATGTTGGTAATTGTAGACTTTAGTTCCTTTCGTGTCCTTCAATTATTTAGAGCTTTATGAGTGTAATGAAGAGCAAGAAATGGCCAAGACGAATAAGTGTAATACAACTCTGCTCAATCTACTCCAAGGAAAGCTATAACTTCATCCGCGGACTTACAATGTATTTGACTTGCATATCGTATAGGCTTATTGATATCTTAATAAACAAAGTACGGTTTATGGGTGTTATGAGAAAGGGGCTTTTGTGTAATTTTGAGTTCACATCTTATGGTTTGCGATTTAATGCTTTGTCCTGTCGGCGCAACGCGCAATGCATGGCAGGCAACAATCTAGTTTTATATACATAAGGGTGTTATAAATATCTCATACAAAGGTGTTGGATTGAATCATGAAGATTGATGTGGTTTCAGGATCTTCAAGGCTCTTGCCGCACATATAATCACATGGTTTTTTTGTCTTAATATTATCATCAAACAATGCAATATAAAAATCACCTTCAAAAACCAAAATCATCTTGACCCCCCCTTAACATCCCAAAAACGGGTTTGGTAATCAAACCACGTTAATAGTAAAGACGAGTAAAATACCGTTAGTGGTAAAAATTAACCCGGTAAATATTAGGACTCAAATAAATAAACCTAATATTAATTAAAAAGGGGGATAAATACTATGTCGATTTAGACTAAATGTTGTAAACCATGTGAATTAAAGTAGTTAACTTTGAATAAATTAAGTTGACTAAGCATGAAGTCGAACAGTAGCTTCGACATAGAAAATAAGTGAGGTGGAATAGTCGTGATTGTTAATGACTAATTTAACCACCTTGTAAATGATTGACAATAGTTTGACGCGTAACAAGCTAGGTGACAGCTTGGAGGAGGGAGCGGGTCAAACGGAGCAAGTACGGAAAGAAAAGCGTGGCGTGGATGCGAGGTAAGTGTAATTTACACACTTATGTAGAATACCCGTTTACTCGATACGTTGTAAACGTGATAACGATAATATTGGAAATATGGAAATTTGTCAAGTGTCGACTAATGTAAATCAAGGATAAAAGGATACCCATGGCATAAGCCGAAATGGGTTGAATTTGTAAGAAAAGAGTGTAAAAGAAAAATGGTATGGTTATAAAATCCGGGATGGGATGGATGTATGAATTGGAAATCAAAAACGATGTTTTTGATTAAATAGATAATGTTGGGCATATAGTCCAAACGGGTCGAATGGTGGTGATAACACCATTTGACAATATCGACTAATGTGGTTGTCAAGTCTTATGTTAACAGGACCGATTAGCAAATCGGATAATTGCGTCACCATTGATGGTGTGATAATGAAAACGAGGTATAAATCGGGTCTACTTGTTGATCCAGGCCAGGTACGCATAATTATGTTGTAGTTAAAAGTGCTATTTTGGTCGAATAATTTGAGAGAGAGTCCTTCGTCATAAAAGGACTAAAATCGACCAAAACGCCCTTGTAGGCTAAATGGAACAAACGACCCTTAAAGGTTGTTTGGAAACGAGTTTTATGACTAGGTAAATACTTAGAATAAGTATAGAAGTTGAAAGAGGTATTATATTAGCCAAATGGCACTATTTGAGTTTTTGCCGTAAAATAATGATTCGAGAGGTAAAATTTGGTTTATATTGATCAACCCATTAAACCTACCTTAAATACAGTTGTGGTGTGAGATTATAGGATAAGAAATGTGGTAATGGAATGCTAGAAGCAATCGAAAGCTATTTTAGGTTCGAAAGTGCTTAAATACCCTTAACGAGTCAAAATAAGCATACGAGGGAAAATGGGTTTAAATTGTGTAATAAACCTGTGATTAGAACCTAATATGGTATATAACATTAATTTGAAGAAGTGTAGGTGATATAGGAATCAAACAAATATGTTTGTTTGATAAAATGCATAAACGGGTAAAATTCGATAAAAAGGTAACGAGTCGAAGGCTTGAAAGTCTCAAAATTTATTTATGTTGGATGTTGGATTTTAACTCCATATGATGAAGAATTAAATTACGGACGCGTAGGAAAAAGAATCGGGTAAAACGGATTAAAAACGAGAGAGTTATGCTTGTTTCCGTGAAAGCGGGTTAAGCTGGAAACGTACATCAACTGTTAAAGCATTAGGCTGTGAAAACAGGGGCTTGGCGTCACGCGAAGCCCCCTGTTCCGGAAAAAAAATTATTTTGTTGTTGTTTGACCCATGTAACTTGTTTATACTGATTATTTAACTATCAAAACTAACTTTTAAGTTGGTTTTGATTATAGGTGATCGCCAAGAGTGCCCGGATGAAGATCAAGCTCGATGAGGAACCGAACACGATAAAATTAAACACTCGAGATTAAAGCTTCCGCACGGCGTTACGTCATAACTTTTAAACGACGAAATTGTTTATATTATGTTGAAAACTTTTAAGTTGTAAAAGTTTTAGATTACTCGTATTTTCTAAGCATACTTAATCGTAATTACATGTTTATTTTCGTTATTTGTACGAAAACCTATAAAATAATAACAAGGGTGTTACAAGTTGGTAATCAGAGCTTAAGGTTGTTGACAAAATGTGTTCGGTTCGAGGCTTGATCGCAAATCCGCTAAGTACATGTATATAGTAATGATTTAGTATGATTAAAGTGTTGTAGAACAACACATAGGGTTATCGTGTAATACACGTTACATCAATCAAATCGATAAAGGATAGATATAGTCAATGAAATTACGTGTGTTGACACGTATAGTGGAAAAGCCTTGTATTATAATACGGGCGATTATTGATGACGACACTACTAACTTTTGTGAATGTTTTAATTGAAGGACACTCGCATCTGAAGATGACGAGAGTTGGACAAATTACGGATATGAGGATGAAACGGTCCGATGTATGACAAGCAAAGCATACTCATCAAGGATCTAAATCGTGTAGTGATCACGAACAAGGTTAACGGCAAAAGGAGAGCCTGATAGAGCAAGCATTATCAGGTGCACGTTTTAAATTATTGCATAAATAAGTAATATGCAACAAATATGTAGAAATTGAAAGTTGCATATGTAGATTAAAAACTTGGAAAAACCCGAATAGAAAATGTATTCGGGATATTGTTTCCAAGAGAAACAAATAAAGGCATTACTTACATAGGGCGTGATGTGAAAACTATAAAAAGGTCATGCGTGTCATGTGTTAATCGCTTACTCTGGCCAAGTAAGTAGTGGCATATGATACCATGAACTTCTTATAGCGGACACATTTACATCCGATGTAGTAAGGACGGGGTGAATGGGACAAATTAAAAAGTACCCAAATGAAACAAATGAACAAAATAGTTGAAAATAATGTAAACGCACAGCCGGGTGACAGAAGCGTATTACATTAGGATAATGAGCCCGATAGAAGGGAAAAGGATTAATGTAAATGATGATAATCGTCACTCATAATTAATGAGGCCGCCAATGGTGGTCACGTAAAGGATAAAAGACATGGTCGAATAAAAGCGACGGATTTCGCTAAGATGACCAAGTAAATCGAAACAAAGTCTTAATGCATACCGGAAGGGGGTGCAATGATAACGATTTCGGTAAAACACCCGGTTGATGGGTAAGGAATTAAACGCATACGTAGACTGAGAAACAGGAACGCGAAATAGAAAGTCAAAAGACTCGGAATATGAGTCATGACTAAAAGATGACAAGACTTTTCACAAACATAAATTTTGGTAATGATGTTCAACCATTTCAAAGTTGGACGGGTCAAATAAAGAACGAAGTTTGACATTCATAAGTGATGAAAATTCACCCAAAATGAGTCAAACGAGTCAATTAAGGAATAACGCTTAATATAATAGGAAAACGCAAACCGGTGAAACCGGAAAGCTAAAAACAATAAGATAGAAGGACCCGGGTAATGGGTTGTAAAGGAGTATAAGTATGAACCGGGTAACGGTAAGCGTAGGACAAACCGACGTGTAAATGACATTAGAAGTCGTAAAGTAGGAAAGATAGTCCTAAAGTAAACAAATGAAACCTTAGACTACGGTCAAGGTCAACTAAAGTTCAAAAGCAAAATTAAATGATTCCAAACATAACAAAGGATGCTTTAAAGCTACATATGTATAAATATACAATTGAATAAAAACTAGAATAAAAGATGATTTACGGGATCATCATAACCTACGGGATACTAATTAGTGTAAAGGTCTACGGGGCCAAAATGACCCACGGGTCATGAATTGAAGCAAAGGGATCATAAGGGCCTCGTCTTAAAGAGATGAAAGCTTAAGGAAATAGCCTACGAGGTTAAGTGAAGGAACCTATGGGTCAATAGTGTAAGGTGAGGGAACTTGTTACGATTCCCCGCGTAAAACGAGAACAGAAAACAATAAATTATGGGTTGTCAAATTCCTTGATACGAGTAATTGACATAGTTAAAGAGAAAAAAAAAACGTTAGACTAAAATTCAGTTTTAGTAAGAAATAACATTTTTTTACAAATATAAATTCTGATAGGAAATTGAATAGTAAGCAGGAAAGATTCAAGTCTTGACGCTGATAGGCGCAAGACGATATATTCTAAAAGTGATATTTTCGAAAATGAAAGGTAGATATATAAATTAAACATGATGCGACACGATCACGGTTAAGAAATGTAATGTGAAGTAGAATCGCATTATAACCAAGCGAGCGGTAAAAAGTAACTGGACTAATAAGTCTAGTTAGTGAGACCGGTGAAGGTCAGCAATTCAAATCAAGAAATTTGGTTTGCTCATAAGCGGAGGATTCGGAGTAACTAAACCGAATAAATGAATTTGAAAACAAAAAGAAATAGTTGCTAAAAGTGAAAAATTTCACTAAAGACCTTTAAACGGGTCAAGGTAACGGATTCACCAAGAGTTCGATAATATATAAAAGCGATGGAAATCGCTAAGTTAACTAAACTAGTAGAAATAACGGAATTACGTTATTTCAAGTTACGTTATGTCGTATGAGGTACGTAGATGTTCTGTAACCAAAAAGATATTACCATAATTTTTCTGGTAATACTAACAATTGGTTAAAGTATGAGTAGTGCTTAAGAGATTACTCAGGTCAAACGCATTGAGTTTAGAACTCGATGAACTATGTAAGCAAGGTTTCGAGGACGAAACCTCTTTAAGGGGGGTAGACTTGTAACATCCCAAAAACGGGTTTGGTAATCAAACCACGTTAATAGTAAAGACGGGTAAAATACCGTTAGTGGTAAAAATTAACCCGGTAAATATTAGGACTCAAATAAATAAACCTAATATTAATTAAAAAGGGGGATAAATACTATGTCGATTTAGACTAAATGTTGTAAACCATGTGATTTAAAGTAGTTAACTTTGAATAAATTAAGTTGACTAAGCATGAAGTCGAACAGTAGCTTCGACATAGAAAATAAGTGAGGTGGAATAGTCGTGATTGTTAATGACAAATTTAACCGCCTTATAAATGATTGACAATAGTTTGACGCGTAACAAGCTAGGTGAAAGCTTGGAGGAGGGAGAGGGTCAAACGGAGCAAGTACGGAAAGAAAAGCGTGGCGTGGATGCGAGGTAAGTGTAATTTACACACTTATGTAGAATACCCGTTTACTCGATACGTTGTAAACGTGATAACGATAATATTGGAAATATGGAAATTTGTCAAGTGTCGACTAATGTAAATCAAGGATAAAAGGATACCCATGGCGTAAGCCGAAATGGGTTGAATTTGTAAGAAAAGAGTGTAAAAGAAAAAGGGTATGGTTATAAAATCCGGGATGGGATGGATGTATGAATTGGAAATCAAAAACGATGTTTTTGATTAAATAGATAATGTTGGCCATATAGTCCAAACGGGTCGAATGGTGGTGATAACACCATTTGACAACATCGACTAATGTGGTTGTCAAGTCTTATGTTAACAGGACCGATTAGCAAATCGGATAATTGTGTAACAACCCGCACTTTTGTGCGTTGTTACTACTCGTAATACTCGTTACGCCTAGCACCAGAGATTCGGATCATAATGTAACTATATCGTATATATATCGCCATTCGAAGGATAATCGCATATTTTCGAAATACAATATCACTATACTACACTACTATCACAAACACTAACACTCACGAAGGCACTGGGTGAGGACCCATTCTACCCTCCTCAGTGGCCGTGATGTGTCGAACGTAAACAATTAACGCTAAGAAGGACTCTCGGGTGAGTGCTATAGCTCCAGTCGTCGTGACGATGATGACAATACGAGTGAATGGTACCCCGTCAGTCATTGTGGCAACCCACGAAAACGTTCACAATGACCTCGAGAAAGGACCTATACTACCCTCCTTGATGGCCGTGAAACATCGTTAATAATCGCGTACTCGAGGGGAAAACCGATTGTATTTATTGAACTTTGAAATATGGATACGTAAATACGACCCTTAGTGATATATATATATATATATATATATATATATATATATATATATATATAATAGCAATATAATGATAATATAAATTAATTATGGAAAGTACGTACTTCGAAAACTATCAAAACGATCAAAAACGGAGAAGTCCGACGTGTCAGGATAGCCATCCGGACGGATAGTAATCCGGACGGATGGGCCATCCGGACGGATGGGCAATCCGGGCCAAAACTCCCTTCTTCTCCCCTGTTGCCTATAAATACCATGTCACATCACTTGAACAGTGATGTGACAGCTCCCACTCGACCAAACACGCTCCAAGACCCTTTTTCTCTCGATTTCCTCGCAATTCCGGTAAGATTTCAACCTAAAACTTGTACTTCTACAATCTACACTCGATTCTACATCATCCTATCTTTTAAAACTCAAATTCTAACCATGAAATCTGTGGATTTGAGGCGTTTTGAGGTGATGTCACCAAGAGTTCTTATGAACTCCAAGTTGTGGCCTCATCCCACTACAAACGGCTCAGATCTGGGTGATTTCCATATGTTTTAATGACAAATCTCACCTAAATCTATGTATTCAACCAAGGACGGTGCGATTTCGAGTTAATCACGAGGAACCGTCAAGAACGGACATTTCTGACGGAGCGGGGTGATTCCCGGCCGTCAGAACGCGTCGGAACTGATGAACTTTCAAGTGTTAGTGCGAAATTACACTACCCTAGTAAAAACGAACGTATTCCTTCCGTCAAACACTCTGAAACAGTGTTCAGAATGTGAAACACATGCCATCCGGACGGATGACATGTCATCCGGACAGATACATGTCATCCGGACGGATACATGTTAATCCGCACGTATAACCTGTCGACCGCATGAGACACCCTGTTCGAACGGATGACAATCTGTACGAGTCACCCTTGTTCGAACGAATAACAATACGCATGAGTCAACACTTGTTCGAACGAATAACACATCATCCGGATGAAACCCATGCAATCTGCACGGATCACATGCAATCCGCATGGATCACGTGTAATCCGCACGGATCACGCATCATCCGGACGGATCACATATAATCCGCACGGATCACATGTCAATCCGCACGGATGAGCACCATTCGACCAAGTTAGTGACTTTTCAAGGCTAATCTTGCTTAACCATACATCGTTTACTCTATTCTTCAAGGATCAACACCGACGTACTCGCAACCGACTCAATCAAGTTGTATTCTCGCTAAATACGCATTGTGAGTATACTTGACCCCCTTTTAATCGTATTTTGGGTGTAACATACGTTTCTAGCAAAATCAAACTTATCAAACGAATTATTCAAGCAATCGAATTATCACTTGCGAATAACTGTTATGCATAGATATACGTGATGCTAGTTGCATATGTGCTAGGGCTTATACTCGCGACGTCCCACCACGACTAGTATAGTACTATTGCGCCCGACGGGGTCTAGTTATGCCATCGTACATTCGAGCATCGAGGACTTAGTTGGTAGTATCAGTTTTGTGAGTATATATGTCGTGTATTACGTTTATGCATATGGAAATTCGCTACACTTTTATCTATTATGCTATACTTATCAAACCTGTATACTCGCCAATACTTTTGTATTGACAAATATTTTAACGTATGTTGCAGGTTAGATCGCAGACCATATCAAATCAAGCTAGGAAGTCTAGAAACTCGACTAAATTCTAGGTTGTCGGATTTGTATTGTTCGAGAGGACAAGAAATCTGTGATAATTTATGTGATTGTATTATTTGTTAGTATGGGATAACGAATGTTTTAAATATTATCGCAATATAGTTATTATGGATTCTCTTGAGCAATCTGATTCGCCTAGTGCCGCGCCCCGATGATTCCGCCATCGGTTGGGGTGTGACAGATTGGTATCAGAGCCATAACTATAGGGAATTAGGCCAGACTCGACCTAGTCCGGGTCGACGTCTTAGAAATTGACCTAGTCTATAGTCTAAGTACCAACAGGCTGACTCATACAAACCCTGTGGGGTTTGTATTGGCTTACTTGATACTCTCGATCGAAATTACTAAAAGCTACAACTTTGTGTGAACACCGTGTACTACAGCTTCACACGAAGAAGCCTTTCCTAAGGCTGGAATACTACTAAGCCTTTCCTAAGGCTGACACAATACACATGTTTTCAAAAATACTCGCATAACAAAACCGAGCGATCCAGTCGAGATCAGGTGTGAAAACCAAGAACTCTCGATAGGATTGCTCACTCAGCGCATTTTTCTAAGCACGAGAACCTTTCATCAAGTTAGGAGTGACATCCACATCTCGACAAAAGTCTCCATTTCAAAATCTAGTGGAGCTCGCAAAATTTATTCGAAGAGCATGACCACAATTAGGAACGAAACTGTTAAGACAGGGGTGAAACCCGTACCTTAATAAGTCGTTCCACTTTCTATAAACTGGTTTTCAAAAGCTCTCACCAAGGACTCGACTATCACGATAACTCGAGCCACGCGATGACTAGGAAGACGAATGCCAGGAGCTGCATCTCAGTGGAAGCATGGAGTCTTCTAAGTCAACGCGCGTGCACGAGCTTGTTAGATATAGTTGAGTTACCTTGGGTAGTCAACGCCTAAACACCCAAGGCACTCTATCGTACGAACAACCAATTTTACAACTGGCTGAAACTTACTTACGTTTTGAAACCTTACGCTTTACCGATTTCTCGATTTTCACTCCCTACTTTATAAACGCACGATTCGCACAACCATCGCAATCTAAAACGTAATCCGAATGTTCGCAACGAAACTAATGCATAATCTATCGCGTTCGCTCTCGTTATCTCACCTCAGCGCGTCATCGCATATCCTAAATCAACCTGTATGTGTATGATTACAAACTACATCTATATATATATATACGTATAAACAAACAAGTCGTTACGAGAGAACTTAGGAATTTCGTGTTTCCTATGTGGCTCCTATGTGATTCATATTACTACTATAACTGTCGCATCAAGTTTTGAACGCGCTCACTCGCATCGCAAAACTCAAAATCATTATGATCGAATCTCACTCCAAGTCTCTTTCTGTCTAGATGCCTTCCAACAACTCTACCTCGAGACGAGTAGCTAGGGGGAGAGCCAAACGAAGTGTCAATAAGAGGATTGCATCACTTGTGACTAAGGAAGTGAGTAAGCTTATTCCTCGAATTGCCGCTCAAGTGCACTCTCTCGGCAACTCTCGAGCCTCGGAAGACTCTAAGACGGAAGCGCCACAATCTACTTTTCTCTACAAGCACTTCAAAGCCTGTGAACCAATGGAGTTCACGGGTGAAGGAGGTGCGACTCAATTACTCCAGTGGTTCGATTCTATCGAAGTTACCCTTCGTCAAAGCGGGTGTCCCGATAGTTTCTGTACTACTTGCGCTACCGGAGTATTTCAATCACAAGCACTCGACTGGTGGACCACCGAACGTAACAAACGTGGGATCTCCGCAGCTTACGCTCTCTCTTGGGATGAGCTGAAAGAGCTCATGAAGAAAGAGTATTGCCCCCCTCATGAAATCCAGAAACTAGAAAACGATTTTTGGGAAATCAAGCAAACCGAAGGTGACAATGCTGGCTACACCTCAAGGTTCAAACAACTTAGCATAATCTGCCCGAGTCAAGTTAACACTTCAGAAAAAGCCATTTCGAAGTACATTCGTGGCTTGCCTGAGCGTGTAGGTGATTTTGTCGAAGCTGCAAGACCAACTACCATCGAAGAAACATACCGCTTAGCCGCAGAAATCAACAACAAACGACTCATGGAAGGATTATTCTCAAGGAATCCTGTCAAGCAAGCTCATCAAGCAATCGCCAGTAATCCTTCAGGCGAACATGTTGACGAATCTTCTGATGAATCTACTGACGAATCTTCTGACAAATCTGCTGGCGATTCTTCTAATGAATCAGCTGACGATTCTTCTGACGGATCTGCTAACGATTCTTCGGACGGATCTGCTGCCGATTCTTCTGACAAATCTGCCGACGGATCTTCCGACAAATCAGCCAAAGGCTCTGCAAGCGAGTCTTCGGACGAATCCTCCAACGACGACATCTCTTCGCAAGACACCGACGAACCCAGCCGCAAACGAAAGACTTCAAGCCCGAGCTCATCAACAACCAAACTGCTGCAACCGGAACCTCTTCGAACAGTCCCGATGTTTCCAAAACGAGCCTACACTGGAGCTCATCCTCAGTGTTACTCATGCACCTACCATCATCCAGTTGGGGCTGACTGTTGCTATTGCAATAACTGCAACCGTTAC
The DNA here is from genome assembly GCA_030545235.1 of Helianthus tuberosus. Classification (NCBI taxonomy): domain Eukaryota; kingdom Viridiplantae; phylum Streptophyta; class Magnoliopsida; order Asterales; family Asteraceae; genus Helianthus; species Helianthus tuberosus. The sequence goes on from CM060359.1 coordinate 181,574,044, forward strand.
GGTCACTTCACCCGCAACTGTCGCGTCGAACCGTGAACTCAAGAATAACAACAACAGCTCCAGCAAAAGTCTTCAGCATTCGACATCTAGCAAGCGTAGGATAAAGTTGTAGTGATACGATTTTCGACGATAATTTCTAAGTTTTGAACCTACTCTATTATTCGAAGTTATGTGTGTAACATCAACTCTCGTTTTCGTTTCCTCCATCCCCCTTTAGTCGTCGCACTTAGACTAGAATCACGCACGTACTATATACTATATCCCGAAATAATGTGTTTTGCCCTCACTACACTCTTAGAACGAGGTACGATAAGCGTGTAAGGAACGAATAATCACGGGTGCACACGGGATTATTTGGGTCAGTGCACGGAGATCGTAGTGAATCCTAAGGTGCCATAGCGTGTTGACAAAAGGTGACACCAAATCACGGGATGAAAGTAGTAGGGGTCAAGCAAGGTGTGCTTTATCATACTACCAAAGTTCCGTGAAGAAGGTGCCACGTGGAGTTGAACATTATTAGACCTATTATACTATTGTAAATATTTTTATCACACTACACTCAATGGCAAGGCGTAACAAACCGTATCATCGCAAGACTTGACGTAAGTCTGCAAACGCAATGCAATCGCCTCATCGATGGACTCTGGAGAGTCTGCCTCGCAGGACAATTGCATCAACGCAGGACTGGACGTAAGTCTATAGCAATCAATCTCATCAAGCACATTAACGCACACGATGTTGTCGGGTGAGGACCTATTCTACCCTCCTCGATAATCGTGATGCGTCGCAACGCAACGTTAAGCTTATTCGAAACAAACCCGACTAATCGCAATCGCTTACCTTGTGTATCTCGCAATCTATATCGCTTACTATGTGAATCTATATCGTTTGTTGTGTATCAAATCTATCGCTATACCGTTAGCTGTGATATTCATGTTAAGCTAGCACGCATGACCTCGCTTCACGAGAAGAAGCTCATATGGTTAAGACAGGGTGTTTTAGTCATATCAGCGACCTTTCCTGGGAAAAGGCCATGTGGGGTCTAATGTTAGTCAAACTCTGGGGTGTTAATCAATCAAATTCAAACCGCATACTTCCATCGCTTGCAACGCAACAACGGCCGCTTATCGAAATTCGTTTATCGGCGCCGTCGTTACTAGTGGGGTATTATGTTATCTGCTTAATCACCTAATCGCTTATCGCATATCGTGTATAGTCTACCGCTTATTCGCGTACCGCTTATCGCTCGCTTGGTGTTCATTACAGTCTATGTGGTATTAGTACACATGACACCGCTTCACGAGGCAAAACTAACTTGGTTAAGCATGGTGTTTCGCCATATTAGCAAACTCTCGTGGAAACGTGCCATGTGGGTTTAATGTGTAATCTAATCGAAAACGCGCTATTCGCTTCTCGCTTATCAACTCGCCGGATTAACCTATTCGATTCTATCTTATGCTCGGTCCGACTTTCTAACGATTGAGCCGAGTAAAACGCAATTCTATCCATGTCATATCGGCACACCTGACACTGCCTCACGAAACGGAAATAATATGGGCAAAGCATGGTGGATACGCCGCTGGTACTTCCTATATATAAGTGTTTTAAACATATTAACAAACTTTCGTGGGAAAGTGCCAAGTGGGGCTCGGTAATTAACTACCTTTTTGTACTGATTAAAACGTCTTTTTATAAAATTTTGATTTAAAACCGGTGGGCAAGTGAAAATTCTCTCACGACGTGGAGTTAACATCGAATCAGCTTAACTCCATGTCCAAGAAAAGATTTCATAAAGCCCAGTTTTTCCCTAAACTTTTACGACGTCAAAATAAAAAAAAATCCTTCTTAAGACATTGGTTCGACATCGAGTTCAGCTTGGACCCATGTCAGAGGAGAGTTTTCGTAACCCTTGTTTTCATCTTCGAGTTCCTTAAAATGTTTAAAAAAAAAAAACTTAAACTTCCTTGCAACATCGGTTAACATCGACTCCGTTGACCTCACATTAAAAGGAAAATTTTCAAAGATTTCCATCCTAAATTCCTTTTTAAATATCTAAAGCGAACGCTTCTTGTAACGTTGGTTAACGATCGACTCCGTTAATTCTACGTCATGAGAAACCTTTCAAATTACAATCGCATCGAACTAATGAATTCTACACAAGACAAGGTACTTTGGAATGCCAACTCGTGGGATTATTACTTCTGTCTTACGTCGTTTCTCGCTATCGCAATCGATCTCTCTTATTCAAAACGTTCTCGCTGTTAACTTACGGTCAAATCGCTCGCTGTATCGCTACATATACAAGACCAACTCTTAGAAGTCTACCTATTGGATTAATTTCGGGACAAAATTTCCTAAAGTAGGGGAGACTGTAACAACCCGCACTTTTGTGCGTTGTTACTACTCGTAATACTCGTTACGCCTAGCACCAGAGATTCAGATCATAATGTAACTATATCGTATATATATCGCCATTCGAAGGATAATCGCATATTTTCGAAATACAATATCACTATACTACACTACTATCACAAACACTAACACTCACGAAGGCACTGGGTGAGGACCCATTCTACCCTCCTCAGTGGCCGTGATGTGTCGAACGTAAACAATTAACGCTAACAAGGACTCTCGGGTGAGTGCTATTGCTCCAGTCGTCGTGACGATGATGACAATACGAGTGAATGGTACCCCGTCAGTCATTGTGGCAACCCACGAAAACGTTCACAATGACCTCGAGAAAGGACCTATACTACCCTCCTTGATGGCCGTGAAACATCGTTAATAATCGCGTACTTGAGGGGAAAACTGATTGTATTTATTGAACTTTGAAATATGGATACGTAAATACGACCCCTAGTGATATATATATATATATATATAGGGAGAAGATCATGCGAGAACCACCTCTTATTGCGAGAACCGCGAGAACCAATGTGAACACACCAAAAATGCCTAAAAATAGCTAAAAATCACACAAAATTTTTTTTTTTTGATTTTTTTAATATTTTTTAGGTTAAAATCGCTACTTTTCGAACCCAAAAAAAAAAAAAAAAATTTTTTTAAATTTTTTTTTTTTAAATTTTTTGCTTCGAAAAGTAGCGATTTTAACCTAAAAAATATTAAAAAAATCAAAAAAATTTTTTTGGATTTTTTTAGATTTTTTTTAGGTTTTTTTGGGGGTTTAGTTTTTAGCATTTTAGCTTGGGGGGGTGGGGGAGGGGGGTTTAGGTTTTTTTTTTGGGGGGGGGGGGGGTGGGGTTAGGTTTTTTTTATGTTTTTTTTAGCTTGGGGGGGGGGGGGTTTAGGTTTTGGGGGGGGGGGTTAGGTTTTTTTTTTGGGGGGGGGGGGGTGGGGGTTAGGTTTTTTAGGGTTTTTTTAGGTTTTTTTTAGCTATTTTAGGTTGTGTTCACATTGGTTCTCATGGTTCTCACAATAAGGGTGTTCTCGCATGAGCCCCTCCCTATATATATATATATATATAGGTAAAGAGTAAAATACAAATGCGCTTATCGTACGATACGTACGCGATTATCCCAGCCGTTCGATCAGGTGCAGATCTGGTGCGAATTCAATACATATCACATATGAAAAAATGGTTAGCATGGGGTAGTGTGAAAAATGGCATGGGGTGTGTAGATGGACAAAATCGCATGTGGAAGATTTGAATATCGCATGTGAAAAATGGCATGGGGTAATGTGAAAAATGGCATGGGGTGTGTAGAATCGCATGTGGAAGATTGAATATCGCATGTGAAAAAATGGCTAGCATGGGGTAATGTGAAAAATAGCATGGGGTGTGTAGAATCGCATGTGGAAAATTGAATATCGCATGTGAAAAAATGGCATGGGGTAATGTGAAAAATGGCATGGGGTGTGTAGAATCGCATGTGAAAAATTGAATATCGCATGTGAAAAAATGGCATGGGGTAATGTGAAAAATGGCATGGGGTGTGTAGAATCGCATGTGAAAAATTGAATATCGCATGTGAAAAAATGGCTAGCATGGGGTAATGTGAAAAATGGCATGGGGTGTGTAGAATCGCATGTGGAAAATTGAATATCGCATGTGAAAAATCTGTGTGTGTGTTACTGTTCATCTTCTTCCATTGTTGGTCGATCATTGTCAGTCTTCTTCTGTTTGACCCTTACAACTCCCAAATTAGTAGTTCTTACTATCGATATCGCACTAAAAGGAACGAAGGGAGGTTGGGGAAGAAGATTTTCAGGTTTTTGAATTTGATTTAGGGTTTGATTTTGAACCATCATCGGTCAATTACAGAGATTTATGACCTCGCAATGACGTTTTTAACCTTCCTGATATGATTTAGATATATTAAAATGATTAATTTAATCATTTAAATTAGTTTCGCCCGCATTTGATCGATTGAAGATCGTACGGCTGAGGGCATCGCGTACATAATGTATGATAAGAGGTATTGTACGTTAACCGGCCTCTATATATATATATAATAGCAATATAATGATAATATAAATTAATTATGGAAAGTACGTACTTCGAAAACTATCAAAACGATCAAAAACGGAGAAGTCCGACGTGTCAGGATAGCCATCCGGACGGATGGGCCATCCGGACGGATGGGCAATCCGGGCCAAAACTCCCTTCTTCTCCCCTGTTGCCTATAAATACCATGTCACATCACTTGAACAGTGATGTGACAGCTCCCACTCGACCAAACACGCTCCAAGACCCTTTTTCTCTCGATTTCCTCGCGATTCCGGTAAGATTTCAACCTAAACTTGTACTTCTACAATCTACACTTGATTCTACATCATCCTATCTTTTAAAACTCAAATTCTAACCATGAAATCTGTGGATTTGAGGCGTTTTGAGGTGATGTCACCAAGAGTTCTTATGAACTCCAAGTTGTGGCCTCATCCCACTACAAACGGCTCAGATCTGGGTGTGATTTCCATATGTTTTAATGACAAATCTCACCTAAATCTATGTATTCAACCAAGGACGGTGCGATTTCGAGTTAATCACGAGGAACCGTCAAGAACGGCCATTTCTGACGGAGCGGGGTGATTCCCAGCCGTCAGAACGCGTCGGAACTGATGAACTTTCAAGTGTTAGTGCGAAATTACACTACCCTAGTAAAAACGAACGTATTCCTTCCGTCAAACACTCTGAAACAGTGTTCAGAATGTGAAACACATGCCATCCGGACGGATGACATGTCCGCACAGGTCACATGTCCGCACGGATGACATGTCCACACGGATAACATGTAATCCGCTCGGATAACATGTAATCCGCATGGATAACATGTCATCCGGACAGATACATGTCATCCGGACGGATACATGTTAATCCGCACGGATAACCTGTCGACCGCACGAGACACCCTGTTCGAACGAATAACAATCCGCATGAGTCAACACTTGTTCGAACGAATAACACATCATCCGGACGAAACCCATGCAATCCGCACGGATCACATGCAATCCGCACGGATCACGTGTAATCCGCACGGATCACGCATCATCCGGACGGATCACATATAATCCGCACGGATCACATGTCAATCCGCACGGATGAGCACCATTCGACCAAGTTAGTGACTTTTCAAGGCTAATCTTGCTTAACCATACATCGTTTACTCTATTCTTCAATGATCAACACCGACGTACTCGCAACCGACTCAATCAAGTTGTATTCTCGCTAAATACGCACTGTGAGTATACTTGACCCCCTTTTAATCGTATTTTGGGTGTAACATACGTTTCTAGCAAAATCGAACTTATCAAACGAATTATTCAAGCAATCGAATTATCACTTGCGAATAACTGTTATGCATAGATATACGTGATGCTAGTTGCATATGTGCTAGGGCTTATACTCGCGACGTCCCACCACGACTAGTATAGTACTATTGCGCCCGACGGGGTCTAGTTATGCCATCGTACATTCGAGCATCGAGGACTTAGTTGGTAGTATCAGTTTTTGTGAGTATATATGTCGTGTATTACGTTTATGCATATGGAAATTCGCTACTTTTATCTTTTATGCTATACTTATCAAACCTGTATACTCGCCAATACTTTTGTATTGACAAATATTTTAACGTATGTTGCAGGTTAGATCGCAGACCATATCAAATCAAGCTAGGAAGTCTAGAAACTCGACTAAATTCTAGGTTGTCGGATTTGTATTGTTCGAGAGGACAAGAAATCTGTGATAATTTATGTGATTGTATTATTTGTTAGTATGGGATAACGAATGTATTAAATATTATCGCAATATAGTTGTTATGGATTCTCTTGAGCAATCTGATTCGCCTAGTGTTGCGCCCCGATGATTCCGTCATCGGTTGGGGTGTGACAGATTGGTATCAGAGCCATAACTATAGGGAATTAGGCCAGACTCGACCTAGTCCGGGTCGACGTCTTAGAAATTGACCTAGTCTATAGTCTAAGTACCAACAGGCCGACTCATACAAACCCGGTGGGGTTTGTATTGGCTTACTTGATACTCTCGATCGAAATTACTAAAAGCTACAACTTTGTGTGAACACCGTGTACTACAGCTTCACACGAAGAAGCCTTTCCTAAGGCTGGAATACTACTAAGCCTTTCCTAAGGCTGACACAATACACATGTTTTCAAAAATACTCGCATACCAAAATCGAGCGATCCAGTCGAGAAAACAGTGTAAAAGAAAAAGGGTATGGTTATAAAATCCGGGATGGGATGGATGTATGAATTGGAAATCAAAAACGATGTTTTTGATTAAATAGATAATGTTGGGCATATAGTCCAAACGGGTCGAATGGTGGTGATAACACCATTTGACAATATCGACTAATGTGGTTGTCAAGTCTTATGTTAACAGGACCGATTAGCAAATCGGATAATTGCGTCACCATTGATGGTGTGATAATGAAAACGAGGTATAAATCGGGTCTACTTGTTGATCCAGGCCAGGTACGCATAATTATGTTGTAGTTAAAAGTGCTATTTTGGTCGAATAATTTGAGAGAGAGTCCTTCGTCATAAAAGGACTAAAATCGACCAAAACGCCCTTGTAGGCTAAATGGAACAAACGACCCTTAAAGGTTGTTTGGAAACGAGTTTTATGACTAGGTAAATACTTAGAATAAGTATAGAAGTTGAAAGAGGTATTATATTAGCCAAATGGCACTATTTGAGTTTTTGCCGTAAAATAATGATTCGAGAGGTAAAATTTGGTTTATATTGATCAACCCATTAAACCTACCTTAAATACAGTTGTGGTGTGAGATTATAGGATAAGAAATGTGGTAATGGAATGCTAGAAGCAATCGAAAGCTATTTTAGGTTCGAAAGTGCTTAAATACCCTTAACGGGTCAAAATAAGCATACGAGCGAAAATGGGTTTAAATTGTGTAATAAACCTGTGATTAGAACCTAATATGGTATATAACATTAATTTGAAGAAGTGTAGGTGATATAGGAATCAAACAAATATGTTTGTTTGATAAAATGCATAAACGGGTAAAATTCGATAAAAAGGTAACGAGTCGAAGGCTTGAAAGTCTCAAAATTTATTTATGTTGGATGTTGGATTTTAACTCCATATGATGAAGAATTAAATTACGGACGCGTAGGAAAAAGAATCGGGTAAAACGGATTAAAAACGAGAGAGTTATGCTCGTTTCCGTGAAATCGGGTTAAGCTGGAAACGTACAGCAACTGTTAAAGCATCAGGCTGTGAAAACAGGGGCTTGGTGTCACGTGAAGCCCCTTGGCGTCACGCGAAGCCCCCTGTTCCGGAAAAAAAATTATTTTGTTGTTGTTTGACCCATGTAACTTGTTTATACTGATTATTTAACTATCAAAACTAACTTTTTAGTTGGTTTTGGTTATAGGTGATCGCCAAGAGTGACCGGATGAAGATCAAGCTCGATGAGGAACCAAACACGATAAAATTAAACACTCGAGATTAAAGCTTCCGCACGGCGTTACGTCATAACTTTTAAACGACGAAATTGTTTATATTATGTTGAAAACTTTTAAGTTGTAAAAGTTTTAGATTACTCGTATTTTCTAAGCATACTTAATCGTAATTACATGTTTATTTTCGTTATTTGTACGAAAACCTATAAAATAATAACCCCCAAAAAAAAAATATTCTCATAGATGTCACAACATGGGGTTAAGTCTCAAAGTCACAATTCTCGAATATTCAAACTCTAGTTATTCACAAACATGTTACATGCTATCCTTCAAATTACTCAGAAAAACTTGAACAACGACATAAATGTCTTATGATACAAAAGCTAGTTCAAAATGAGTAGGAACGTTTACATACAAATATGGTTTGTATTTATGACCTACTCCATTCTTCCATTGTTTTAGGAACATCATGCAAAGATTGTGCCTCCATCGAGTCTACAAGGCGGTCCACGTAAGCCTATTAATCTATTTTCAACACCAAACAATGTAGTTTACGTTTGTGCTAAATGAAAACTGATCTTACAAAATCAACTTGAACAAAAAAAAAGAAAGAAAAAAAGAATAGATGACCCTCCTTCAAAAAAAAAAAAAAAAAATCCCATATATGTCACACCATGGAGGTTAAGTCTCAAAGTCACAATTCTCATTCTAACTCCCATTTTTCACAAACATTCTAATTCTTACCATTACTCAATTAAACGTTAAAAGTTTCATAGACGCCTTCTCATACTCAACTTAGTTCAAAATAATAATTACCTAAGATTATTGGTGGATCTTGAACTAAGTTCTCAGTAAAATCAGGAGGGCGAACTCAATACATACAAAACTTTTCGGAAAATTTCGGTAAAATTTACACTTCATCATCATCATACTCAGTAAATCACATCAATAACAAAGTTAAGGTAGGGTCTGAGGAGGGTAAAATGCAAAAAGTCTTACATTTACCCCGTATGAATAGAGATGTTGCTTCCAGTGAGACCCTCGGCTCGGTAGTAGTTTGCATCAAACCTTGGACATAAGACACATAACACTCAGCAATCGAGACAAAGGTAGATCAGTGCATGTACGCCTTGTCTTTTGGCTATTAACGCTACTAGATGATGATGCATGATTAACCGTCCGCCGATATAACGTTATTTTCACGAAAGTAGAAAAATAACTTTAAAATTAATACAATTTCACTTCGCACAGAGTCCACACATATATACATTATATGGGCACACCGAAAAGATGAAGATATAATAGAGGGGAGCGGAACAGAGGGCCACCTATTATATCGAAAACATTTACACTACTAAGCCTAAAAATAGGAGGACCCCTTAATAAGACATTTCTCATTTTTTTTCCCTTACTAATTACGTTTTGTTATAAAACAAAGAGCACACTTTAATAATATGATGCCAAACGGATATAAACTTCAATGTACATGCTCCAATGTTTATGAGAAATGTAACAACTACGCCCACACTTCCAACGAAAAGTGTAATGACTACATACAAAATGACGTCAATGTTTCATGAAAACTAATCTTAAGGGTGGAAGGAAGCATTCCTAGCTCAACCTACAAAGACATACATCACTATCCAATCATATTCCACCTAATCATATTCTACCACCTCATTTCAATTCAGTTTTACCCAAACGGGAGGGGTCACTCTCCTGGTTGAACCCACTATCACTATCCAATAACTAGCCGAGAGAGACAACAACCACTTTAACTCGCAAAGCTTCATCCCCGAGTTGTGTAACTCGTAGGGCTGGCAAATCGTGTCTTATCGGGTTTAACAGGTCTCTTACGACGCGTGTAACACAAGTATTAAACATGAATACAACTCGTTTAACTACTTTATATCTCATGTTTGAGTAAAATGCATGGATAGTCCCTCTGGTTTGGTGAAATTTCACCTTTAGTCCCCAACTTTTCAAAATTACACTCTTAGTCCCTGTGGTTTGACAAGTTGTTACTCGGATAGTCCCCAACAGGGGCGTAGCATTTAAGGGGCCGGGAGGGGCGCCCGACCCCCCGAACTTTTCGCTCAGTAGTGTTGTACATGTAGTTTTCGTTTAGAAATTTTTGGGTATATAAGTTTTCGATCCCCCGGTTCTATAGAAATTTTTTGGTATATACGTTTTCGACCCCCCCGAAGAAAACTTCAAGCTTCGCCACTGGTCCCCAAAGCGGATGGAGGTTAGTTTTTTCTGGTTAAGTGGGTGTGAAATGACAAGGACCATCCGAGTAACAACTTGTCAAACCATGGAACTATCCGAGTAACCTTCATCCGCTTTAGGGACTATCCGAGTAATAACTTGTCAAACCACAGGGACTAAGAGTGTAATTCTGAAAAAGTTGAAGACTAAAGGTGAAATTTCACCAAACCACATGGACTCTCCGTGCATTTTACTCCTCATGTTTATAACACAGTTTTACGTTTTATGTACCAAGAAGAAGAAATGATAGATCCTAACCTCAATTACATCTTTTGCCAGCTCTAGTAACTCGCAAAGTTTGAAACTTGCCACTACCTGCCAGGCTTGCGGCTGTGCACCCACTAACCCACCCGACCTGCTGCTACTCACCCCAACCCGCATGGCTCCGAGTTAGACGCCCCCTCCTTCCTAAAGGTGCCACAAATGAGTTAACTCAAAATCTCAAATCCAATTTGTGGGTTTCGTATATCTGATCATACACTAGGGGAGCTTGAGGTTGTATTCATATCTAATAAAACCATATCCTTTTTACAATAATTAGTAATCTATACTTATTGCATTTACACATTTTGATTTTGCTTAACAAACATGTTATCTTTAAAATTATAATTGTTTATTCATTTATATATTTTAATTAAATTTATATACAAACTATACTAGTGTATAAATATCTATCGAATACAGAGGTATTGGATGGAATCCTGAGAACCATACGATTTCAGGACCTTTAAGGCTCATCACCACTCATATACTCACATGTTTTTCTTCCCTCATTTGTCACTTTCAAACCATACAAAAACCAAAATCACATGACAGTATAGAACCAATTTAATATATAAAAAAAAAAATAAAAATTAAACGACCATACCTCATGAAAATACCATGATATACAATTCTCCTACATTTTCCTAACCCATTTTTTTTAACGACTAACAAAACGCTTTATTAATTAGCAAGTAGCTACATCAAAAATACAAGACGTCAAAACGGCACCACACCAAACAAACCAGAAAACAAAGAAAAAACAGAACTCTAATTGTTCGTGTATGCATGAGGCATGACGTCGGCAAAAATTGAACAGAAACCGATATTGGTATCAATGGAGCACGATACCATTTCTGGTTTCAAGACTCGTTGCCACTCATATAGTCGTATGTTTTTCTCCCCTCATTTGTTACTTTCATACAATAGAAAACCAAAATCACCCTCAATTACTCAAAAATCAAAATCACATGAAGGTATAAAACAAAAATAAAATATAAAAGGAAAAATTACAAGTTTTGTCCTTTATCTTTATACCACTTTTCAGGCGGTGTCCTTTTTAACAAATCTTGACAGTCGGTGTCCTTTATTAGGTATTTTGTTGCAAGTTTAGTCCTTTACACCCAACCTAGTTAAAAAACACTGTTAATTGTTGGGTGTAAAGGACTAAACTTGCAACAAAATACCTAGGTAAAGGACTAAACTTGCAACAAAATACATAGTAAAGGACATCGCCTGTCAATAATTAACAGGGTTTTTTAACTGGGTTGGGTGTAAAGGACTAAACTTGCAACAAAATACCTAGTAAAGGACACCGCCTGTCAACATTCGTTAAAAAGGACACCGCCTGAAAAGTGATATAAAGATAAAAGACAAAACTTGTAATTTTTCCAATATAAAAACAATGGAAAATGAAAATTGACCAAATCTGTTTTACCAAAAGAAACACATGATACGTTTAAATATAGGGAAGGCACGAAAATTCATTCACTTCAGAACGTGACACTTGTCGTAAGCATCTAACAAATAAACTCCTAGACCATGGTGGACCAATCCTGAGAACCAATAAGAAATAGCCACGTGTTTAAAGAATCTAGAAAGACTCATCCATATGAAATTTAGGCTCTACAAGGTATATAGGTTGAAAAGTCTACGCTTTTAACTTAACCACCTAGGTTCAGTTAAAAGCATAGACATTTCATTTGATTATATTTATAGAGCCTAAATTTAGACGTGTTAAAGCAACAAGAGTATGGCAGGGGTAAGGTCCAGGATCAACTCCAAAAGGTAGCTCCTTGGTCGGAATCTGCAATCAAAGAACACCGTTAGCCTTAATGTGAGAGGTGGTGTCCCGCGTTTGGACTCCGACGTGAGAATCGGTGGAATGATCTTAAGAGTCTAAGCGAAATGAAAGGATAGGAGTTTAGAGTGAGAGAGATGGACTTACTTTGGGCTGAACAAGAATCTCAGATTTCTCTGCCCAAAGGAGCCTTGTGCCAGCTGGTACCTTCTAGTCTTGTTACCCTTATCTTCCCTTGACGTTGCTTGCAGGGTCAACCTTCTCTCTTTAGGTAAGTTTCAGGTTTGTTGTATCGAGGACACATTTAGGTGCTTTAGGGAGAAGTCTAATCAGTTTGACTTGTTGGGTTCAAGTTCCAAGGTTTAGCTCCCTGTCACCAGCCGTTGGTGTATCAGCTTCTCGTCGGGAGCCTTCAGCTTCCGACTTCCAGCTTCTTACTTTCCGTTTATGTTTAGCATTCTTTATTGTTTTCTTGCGATTGTTATTAACCTTGATTTTGCTGACTGTGATATCCGAATACCCACGCCATCAAAACGCATGAACAAATATAGAGTTTACCTAGACTTTTTAAACACGTAGCTTTTTCCTTAATTTTTTATTTATATAAAATTCTCTACTAAGGCCATGTGTAGTCATAACGCCCCTTTGTGGGCGGGTGGGCGTTATGGGGCGTTATGCATTTTAAGCCCGTAGTCATAAAGCCCCCGCCTAATCATTACTCAATTATTAATTTCTATTTTTTAATAATTATTTTCTAACTTTATAAAATTAAAATTCATTTCATTAAATTAAAAAAACATTACACTAAAATAAAAAAAAAACATTACACTTAAAAAAAAAAAACATGACAGTAACATAAAAAAAAAAACGGTTCCACTAAAAAAATAAAAAAACAACACTTCAAAGATTATATTTTTTTTCGATCCTTTCCTTTTGGGCCAACGCCATCTTCAAAGCTTTTCCGGTAAGGTGGTCGTGCGGTTTGGTGTAGAATTCAAAGTCGAGCTGCCATTGCCTATCCCGCATAATCTCAGTCACTTCCCGGTTCTCCTCCAAACGTTTATTCCCTAGATCGTGTATATCATGAAGGCGTTGGTTTACCTCCGAAAATGCGTCACTCATTTCCGTTCCCATCGACATCGACGACGACTCGGGCTTCTTCGGCCGCCTACTTCTTCCGGGCGGTCTTGGTAGTTCTTCCACCGGCTCGTCATCCGGAATATCCTCGTTCACGTCGGTGTTTCGAGCGTCGGAGGTTGGCGTTTCGGGTTCACCCGACTCGTTTGTTTTGGACCTCTTTGACGGCCGTTTATTTTCCGACCGACCACTCGGAGTTGAGATGTTGGCCCATTTGGGGCTATGGCGAAGGATTTGCCAACACCTCATGTACGGGAAATGGCCATTACCATCTGTATACTCGATCAACGCCGCTTGCGTGATGTCCTCGTCCTTGCTTCCACTTTTCCATCCGGCAAAAGTGCGTTGGTACACGGTTTGAAAGTTCGTGCATTTTTTGTTTATATCGGTCCACTTGCCCGATATAGAGTCTGGTGGGCGGTATCCGTCTCCTTTACCCATTAGATCGAAAAAAAGCGCTCGTATTCGGCGCCAAAAAACTGTTTTATCTTGATTGTTTGCTACAAAAAAAAAGATATAATTAATTAGTCTAAAATTAAAAAAAAAAACTCAAATAAAAACAGAAAAAAAAAACGGAAAAACAGAAAAAAAAAAACAAAAAAAAAACCGGAAAAACAGAAAAAAAAAACAGAAAAAAAAAATAAAGAAATTTAAAAAATATACCTATAACCAGGTGGTGGTTTCCGCTTTCTTTTTATGTGGCCGTTTTGCTTTTCCTTTTCCTTTTTGCGTCTCCGCCCCTTCGGGTTGTGTTTCCGGAACAACATCGGGTTCGTGTAGTGGGGAGCCGAAAGCTTGAGCCGACCCGAACGCTTGAGACGGCCCCATTCCGTCGGTGTTTTGATTCGGGTTCCACCCGTAGAGATTCGGGTCCCAACAAAGCGGTTGGTTCAAAAGATTCATGAACCCGGCATTTTGTTGACTGTAATCGACAAAACCGGCACCTAAAGGGGTGGGTCGAGTGGGAACCGGTGACACGGGGCGGGTAGAATTACCACTTTGGTTTGGGTCCGCACTCGATCGGGGAGGAATAAAACCACGGTTGTAGGGATTCATTGTATAAAATCTGTGGATTTTAAAAAAAAAAACTAGAGAGAAATGTGAGTTGAGAGTGTGTAGGTTTTATAAAAATATGGGAGAAGGGGGTATTTAAAGGGAATTTTGAAAATTAAATGAATAAATTTTTTTTTTTTACATTTGACCGTTTTCAAACGGTTGTAAATTCAAAATAAACAACACATCACGCCGCTATGTCTATCGCGCCGTTCAAATTTTCCGGGCTATAGCGCCCCGCGTGGCGGTGTGCATGGCGCCGTCCGGCGCTATGTGAGGGTTTTGGGCGGTATATGGAGCCCCATTACACACCGTCTAAGTCAACTAGCCTACTTTAACTTATACATGTATTTATATTTGTTTTTCTTTCTTCGGTTGCTACTTTTTTGAGCATTCACATCTTTTATTTTATATGAGTGAGTTGTTCATATTATAAAAATTGATTGTGAGTGAATGAGAGGAAAAATATTACTATTCATTTGTAAATTTTGGGGACAATTCACCCCATTATTTTTTTAATATTTATTGAAAGTGATTGTGAGTAAAGGAGAGGTAAAATGTTAAGATAAATGTATAAAAATATTATTTAGTTGAAAATTAAAAAGAAAAAGTGTTAATTGCCAAAATCGTCTATGAGGTTTGGGCAGATTTGTCATTTTCGTCCAAAATGACACCTTTGTACCAAATTACACCCAGCGTTTGTAACTTTGCCATTTTCATCCAAACCACTAACTTAGTTTATTTTTTCTGTTAAGTTGAGAATATCTGGATGAAACTGGCAAATATAAAACCACAAGGACGATTTTGGCAATTTACTCAGACTCTTTTAAATTTCTTTTATTTAATTAATTTTGTTACATATATAATAAAAAAGAATATACATACAATTTTTTATATGAAAAAAAATAATAGCTTTGTCACATAATTTTTATAAATTTTCATCCAACCACTAACTAAGTTAATTTTTCTATTAAGACCGTGGGGTATGGTGGGCGGGGGTATGGGGCATGGGTTGACACGTGGATTAGGGGGCACTCAATACACAAACCCAAGTTGTAGGGGGTATGGTGGGCGTGGCTAGGCTGGCGTGGCCAAGCCACATCAATTTTTTTAATATATATATATATATATATATATATATATATATTTATAACCATTAAAAACTACATAAACATACATAATAATTATCAAAATAAAAAACAATCATTCTTCGTCGTCTTCGTCGGTTTCGAACCCAGGAATCGTTGAAACATGATCCACCAAATCAGATCGAAGGTTGTGATGTATATCCCTTGACTTGATCAAAAATTCATTTGACGCTTTATCTTCGTCTGTAACTGTTACGTTACCTGGTTGGGGGTCATCGTCATCATAGTAGGTAACGACCGCTCTACCTTCATCCTCCAAAATCATGTTGTGAAGAATGATACATGCGTACATCACGTTTCCAATCTGATCCTTGTCCCATAGTCGACAAGGCATTGCCAATATTCGCCACCTTTTCTTCAAAACACCGAATGCTCGCTCGACGTCTTTACGTGTAACCATTTGGACCCTGTTAAACTTTAATCTCTTTGGATCTATGGTACCGTGTCTTGTGAACGATTTTACGAAAACCCCCCACTCTGGGTAAATCCTATCAACTAGGTAGTACCCATACACGTACTCAACCCTGTTTACAAAGAAAGTTCCTTTGGGTCCTATACCATTTACCCGATCATTGAAAAGGGGCGAGTGGTTTATGATGGTAATATCATTATGTGAACCTGGCATACCGAAGAACGCATGTCATATCCAAAGATCTTGGGACGCAACTGTTTTGGTCAAAAATTACCGAAGCAATTAAGTGATCAAATTAGTTAAGTGAGGTAGTGTGCTAAAAATGTGTGTTGAAAATATGCTAGTTAAGTTATTTGCAAAAACAGTTTCAGGATACGGCTCAGGATATAGAGCTGTATTTATGATCAAACAATGAGCGAAAATGTAAAGGGTCACACAGGATGTACGAGGAAAGCCCTTGATCAATCTAGATCGCCGTCACAAAACCTCGGGAGCTGACAATCGCAGCTGCCTTGTTCTTCTTATTGCTTCAAATATCAGGATACAGTGCAGGATACGATGCGGATCAACTAGGTGTTACAATGTAATTTGAGTACAAGTGTTAGTGTTTAGTGATTGTTTACAACTGGAGAGAAAGAGTGTGCGAAAGTTTATGTGTGTTTCTACCTGATCCGATCAATCCATTTATAGTAAAATAAACTAACAAACTAGCCTACTTTTGCGGGATTCAACGAATATTCCTCACGTGAACGTTGTAGTCCACGTCTTTCGGCTTTAACGTCTATAACCCAACTGATTTGCCCGAGTCTTGAGGAGAAGAAGTCCACTTGAACGTTGGAGACTTACACCTTCTAATATGCACGTGGGTTAATTAGTCATTACCAGGATATGGTGCCAAGAGGTTACCAATATCCTGATCTGGTATCCTGGTCACAATACAACAAACATAGTCAGAATATTAATCGGGATATATGAGCAGAAAATGACCCATAACGGCAACCGCTTCAAGCATGATGACTGGCATCCCGTGAAATCCACTCGTGTGAGCGCCTTGCCATGCTGTAGGATAAAGTTCCCAAGGCCATTTCATACAATCTAAACTACCTAGCATCCCGGGTAGCCCATGATAATCTGCGTGATGTTCCAATATTTGTTGCATGTCACTGAACGAGGGCTTTCTCAAATATCTTTTCCTATAAAGTTCTAAAATACACAAACAAAAGTTGTGAAGACTTTCTCTAGCTACACGTGCATACATTTTTAAATAGTCATCCATAATGTCCCAACTATTGCCGTACGCTAACTGTCTAAGTGTGGCCATGACCTTTTGTCACGTACTAAATCCTAATTGTCCGGTTACATCCGGTTTTTGTTGGAAATAAACATACTTCTCCTCAAGATCTCTAGATATCCTTAAAAATAAGTTTCTACTCATACGAAAACGACGCCTAAACATTTTTTCATCATACTTAGGTTCCGCTGAGAAGTAATCGCTTACCAACAAATTGTTAGCGGTGTGCTGTTCACGAGCATAGTACCTCCTCCGTTTAAGTTGCGGAGTCTCTTCCTCATCGTCTTCCACGATAGCTTTCACCACCGCCACGATCGTTTGTAGAAATATTTCCGCACCATCATCAGATGATGATGACGATTCACTTGAACTTGAAGAACTCATGGCAAGATTGTGTTTTATGTGTTTGATATTGTGTGAGAAAAATGTTAAATATGGTAAGGTATTTATAAAGGAAAAAAAGTTTTTTTTTTTTTATAAAAAAATGCCCCAACGGCTAGTTTGGTTTGGCTATTGAGAGCCCGCCATGTCATATTCATAGACCCGCCCCACGCCCGGCTTTAAACTCCCGCCCCTTGAGCCACGCCCAAACCCAAGCCCACCCGGGGTGGTGGCTTGGGCGTTTTCAGCCAACCCACGCCCCAACCCCTGCCCCATACCCCATAGTCTAAGGCGAAGGATGTTTATAAACTAAGACAGAAATTAATTTCTAATTTTTTATATAGATCAGTTTTATAAAAATAAAATCTACTTAAACCTCTAATTTTTTTTAAAACTAAAATGCTGGTGACCTTATTGAAAAAGGTCAAATAAAAAAATCTTATCATATGTACCAAGTTTGTAATTCATTTTCTACTCTTCTAAATTCGCTCCTAAGGAAAAACAGAAGTCAGTGCCCCCCCCCCCTATCAAACAACGTATCGTTAACAAACCTTAAAATTACCCACCAATTAATGCTATGAACCAAAAGTTTCTTTACTCATGCCACTCAGAATAAGTATTAGTTAGTTACCATCATAATCTTAATTAAATAAATATTTTATTTCTACCAACATATTTCCTAGGTGCTCAACACATTTAAAAAATATGTAACGTTTAACAATTTTTTTCTATCTCTACAACTGATAAATAATAAAAGTTGTAATCGATTGTTATGTGTTGCACACCAATGACGTTTTCTCTTTATAAAACTGATTTATATAAAGAAGCTGTAAATTAATTTGTCTTAATTTATAAAATTTAAAACATCCTTCACCTTAACAAAAAAAAAAAAAAAAACCGAGTTAGTGATTTGGATGAAATTTATAAAAATTATGCGACAAAACTATTAATTTTTTTTTCTAAAAACTCCATGTATATTCTTTTTTATTATATATATAACAAAAATAATTAAATAAAAGAAATTAAAAGGGTTTGAGTAAATTGCCAAAATTGTCCTTGTGGTTTTATATTTGCCAGTTTCATCCAAATATCCTCAATTAACAGAAAAAATAAACTAAGTTAGTGGTTTGGATGAAAATGGCAAAAAGTTACAAACGTTAGGGGCAATTTGGTACAAAAGTGTTATTTTGGACGAAAATGGCAAACGTGTTCAAACCTCAGGGACGATTTTGACAATTAACTCAAAGAAAAAATAATGATTTTTATTGTAACGATAAGAATAGAGTTAAAAGAGGAAAGGATGGGAATGCTCTAAACCATACAAGATTTGTTGCTACAACAAATACAAGACCAAGGCCTGCAACAATATCTCTGGGGTAAAAGGGTTCAAGGTTTCGATTAGCCTAACGCAGGTCGTGGGGTCCCCTCACGTTTGTAGCACGTGGATGCGGATCACTTTGTTATTATTCACTTTGAATTCTGGATTGAAGGATGTTCAACCCGGAATGTCTATGTTAAGTGAGATAATATTGTAGTGAGCCGAGAATAGAACAAGCATGGAGCAAGTTCTAGAGAGGAGAAGTAAGATCAGAGATCAAGGGTGATCTGAGTTGATCTGGAATGGCTGGAATGAATGGCAAAGGCTGTGATTTATATGGAAAGAATCTTCTATAAGAGGAAGCCTTTAACCAGTGATCCTTGACTACAGTGAGGGACTTGCCCATTTGGGGGTTGAAGGGTTTGGACCTGCGGGTAAAAGGGTGTGCTCTCCCACATGCTCTGGTTGCGGCTGGGCAGGAGGTTTCACATGCAGAGGGTGATGTGACAAGGCTCTGACTTCTCCTTTTTACTGTTCATGACAGCTGACCATTTCCGAACCTTTTAACCTTTCAACCTTTTAAGCTGTTGTGTCTCTAATCAGTTTATTAAGGTTTGAGCTACCCCTGTCATCAGCCCCCCAAGTCAGAGGTATTTGGGGTGTAAGCTCAAATGCTTCTGACTTTTGTATACGATTTTTATTGCTTAAAGGCTTCAAGGCTTGAAAGGTTATCAGGCGTCTAAGTTTTTTGGATTTGAATTTTGAAATGACAGTTAATGTGATGGATGGCAGTTTTTTGCCTTTTGCGTAATAATAACTGCCTAAACTTGACTTTTCTTTTTTCTTTCGATCGTCTCTCCTGGGTGCTAGCAAAGATCTGTATGTGAGTTATTGTTGTCTCACTCGAGAGGAAGTTGAGGCTTTTTGTAAAGAATGGGGGATCGATCTAAAGTTTTGTAGGTCCCCTTGAGTCGTATGGATCGTCACAGAATTGTTTATCCAACCTAGAGTGCGGAATCCTCTAGATCAGATTTGTTACAGAAACGAGTAGAAACACAGAATTCCAATTAATCAGGTCTTCTATTGATTATCCAAACTAGAAGTTTTACAATCAACTCAAGACCTCACAACCTCACAGCCTATCTCTGTGATCTTGCTCAAGAACCCTAATTCGAAATTCTTCTCTCTCTACTTTCTCTCTCTAAAATTCTCTTAGTGTTAAAACCCTAATCACAAAACATGTTTATATACCACATGTTTGTGAACTGGGCTTCCTACTGGGCTAGGCCATTTTCCAAGCCCATTACAATAAATAACTCACTAACCAATAAGCTAAGCCCATTACAAAATATCCAAAGACTAATTAATCAAACTATTAAGCTGTTGTCACCGAATATGCACCAACAGACTCCCCCTTGACAATAGCTTCATAGTGTAACTTTGTCTTCAAACATCTTGTGTTCTTTTGGTCTTTGGATAGCGTCAGCTACACAGTTTCTGACATCAACAGACTCCCCCTTAGCTGATGCTTCCAATCTCCAAAACTTTCATTCGTTGTAGATCAGTTAGCTAGCAATCTTTGGTTAAGCAAGTAAGCTCCAACTCTTCATATCTCTCTCTCTGCAATGTAGTAGAAGGATCCTACCATGCACCTTCACACGTTCTTCACTTCACTCTCAATCTGCACTTTACTTGTATTCTGCACTTCATTTTGATAATTGTATCAATCTGTTTAGAAACACAAGCAAGTATCTCAAAAAACCATTAGTCTTTTTCACATTTAAAGATAAACCAATATTTTATCTTATCATGAAAAAACAACAACTTTCAGTTCAAAATGGAAGTCTTTTTAAAAAGAAAATATTTTTGGTTTTTTTTAATTTATAAATAAAACATCTAAACAAAAATTCAAAAATATTTACTTTACATCTTTTTGTGAGAATCATGTGCAAGAAGATCATATCAGCAAAATCAAACTGTTTTCACACTATTAGATAATTCTTTATTTAATTTTTTGTGAAAAGCAGTCCAAGACGATTACCGGTATGTTTGTCCACTTAAACAAAATGCATGAACATTTCAAGTACCATTACCGTATGATACGTTAAGGTAATTTTATTGCTGATATACTAGTGAGTCCCACTTCAGGATATACCCCCGCGATCAAGGTATGCACAAAGATTCATCGTAGTAGGTGAGTATACTGAATTCATCCGTTTTATTTTTCAACGTTTAGATAATTGGTGAACAGGTCAGTACTTCCGTACAGCAAAGAGACCAAAATATCTAACGAGGGCTAAGACAAATACCATTTTTGGTACGATTTATGCATTTTTGCACATTTGAATGACTCTCTATGAGAGCTTCTTCATTTATGGGTTTTGGCATTTTTTTTTGCTCTTTTAAGATATCCTGGTTGTGCCTAGGTCAGCATGTATCTGGATGCAGCAGAAGGACAACCCTGATATCCCCAGATGAAATAACAGTATAAAGACCCAAAACCTCAGATTTTGGCAATCTATCAACGCAAGATTTAAGGTCATTAAACCATACACCACTAATGTGTTCCCCACTCATACTCAGTTCATTTAGGTTTATATCACATTGGTAAGTTGATTATTTCATGCTTTTGCCTACTGATACATCGTATAATGAAGCTGCTATCACACTTAAGCATTTTAATTTCATTTTTAGTGTGACAGTCTAACTTGCTGATGTACTATCATTTCTTCTTTTTCACGCAATGAAATCTCTTTTTTTCATTTTTTTTTATTTTTTTATGTTTTTGATTTTTCAATGTTTTTGTATTTTAAAAATTTTTAATTTATAACTTACTCCCCCTAAACACACGCACTAACTAAACTCTTTTTGGCTTAGGGAAATTTCTCCCCCTAAATTTTTGTTTTAATGGAGTAAGTTTTGAAAAACACAAATTTGAAAACACAAACAGACTCCCACTTTATCCTGACAACAAGTTTTTCACTTTTAAAGTTTTAAAATAATCATAACAATCACTGTAGTAAATAGTTCGTTACCAATTTTAACTTACTATTCACCTCAGATACTTTACAGGAACAACCACTGTCGAACACATCAACAGTCCTTCTTGGTCATCCTGCACACACTCAACAACTTAGTTAGACTTAACAACCCAACCCAAACCTGACCGGTTTTGGGTTGACCATGTAAATCCACATAAGATGCTTCTAACCAATATCCATCACACCTTACTGGTGTCTTGGATGTATTACCTATTGTTGAACAAGATTTATAACTTCCACCAGGTCTTTGATCATAAGAGTTTCAACAAACTCTCGGATTTTCTGACCTTTGAAAATTATTATCTTGATACCTTCTTCTCCTATTATTATACCATGAATTTTGAAAAAAATTTGGAAGTTGTTGAACATTTGAGTTACTAAAACCCTTATGTTCGTTTCTTCTTTGAAAATTTCGATTACCAAAACTCTGGTATCGATTTTGATATCCAAAATTTCTATTTTGATTTTGAAACTGATTTGATTTACCAATAAAATAACTAAATTGTGTAGAATTGCTTCTTGGCCTATCAAATCGTCTTGCTGTTGAAGTTTTAGATTGAAATCTTTGTTGATTATATTGACAATGTGGTTGCACATTATTATTTAAACCAACCCTATTCCCTTCCTTAACTTCATCAACTTTTTGCTTATTTTTCTTCAAAGGACAACAACTCGCCACATGCCCTTTAGTGTGACATTTAAAACAAGATTTTGTCTTATAAATTCTCTTTTTGTTAAATCTCTTTTTAAATGTTTTATTCTTTTCCTTTTCAGTATCCTCATCCGATTTATGAGGTGTACTGTTAGACTCAACAGATTCTTTCAAAGATTCTGGACTACTTGGCAAGTCCACAGCTATCGGATCCACTACAGCTGGTGTAGTAGGCACAAAATCAATTAACTCATTCTCATCAGGCAGAAAAGAGTAGTCTTGATCCTTAGAAGATGAAGCTTTACTAAACCCCACTCCCGTTCTATCATTACTCCTTTTCAGCCCTTTTTGAATTTGAGTCCTAACTAATGAAGAATTTCCAAATTTGTCTAACTTTCCTTTTAGTTCAATAATTTGGTCTTGTGCAATGGCCAATTCCCTGCACTTTTCAGAAAATTCACTAGTTTTATCCTTTACAGTTTCACGAGCCAAATCAATGATCTGTAACAGTTCATTGACTTTGCTTGTTAAACTGCTGATTTCTTGTTTATTTGATTTGAGTTTATCTAAACAATTTGACTCTCTTTTAATCAAAAGAACATTTGACTCTTTTAACTTTTCTAATTCAGCTAACAAAATTTTGTTTTGCTCCGATAGTCTGTTAACTTTACCTTGTAGTTCAGTGCAATTATGACACGTATGACTTACAGGTTCTGATTTTACCTTCACCTCTGTTGTAAGTTCATTCACACCATTCATGCACTTTGAAACTTCTACAACCTTCTTCTCAACCTTCTCCTTGCCAGCTTTCTTCTTCTCTTCTACCACAACATTTACTTCTTCATCTAAAGCACGACCTCCTACACTCTGTCTTGATGAATTCTGATAACGTTTTTCTAAAGTGTCACACCCCGAATTTCCACGTGTCACCGGTGGGCCCGGTAGGGGAGTATCGTGACGTGGTTGACAACATAATAGTCAAACAACACAATATTTAAATGCACAGCGGAAGCAAAGTATAGATTTAATTCAACCAACCGATATTGTAATATTAAGTATTACAATTAGTCGAATATAATCCACAGGTAGATCCAAATAAAAAGGAAACAAATGTTCAACAGTTTATGACATCCAAGCTGGCGAGACTTAATGTGGATGCTAGGAGACATGCCAGCCTATTTCGCGTAGTACCTGCACTTAACCTTTTTAAGAAAATACGTCAGTTTACACTGGTAAATACAATCAACCGACTCATTTTGAAAAGAGTTTAAGAAAATGCATTTAAGGCACAAGGCACAAATAATATTTTATAACTTGGGATAATTATTTAAATATATAATACTTGTATGGATTTACATGTTCCTTATGCGTTCAGTAGCTCGGATCGAGCCGGGTTAAAGATTAATAGACACACCACTATAATTATGAGACACCAACGGCGTACGCCTACGCCGGGTGCTGAGGTCGTGGCCATTCGTAGAATGATGCCAGGGATATCCGGGACAACGGTCATTAACCCCCCAAAGGCTTTAAGTAAACAAAACAATGTTAAACGAGACGTCTCAATACTTTCATTATCATACATTCAATCAAAGATTCAACGTCCCGACCAAGCGGTATTTTATATACCGTACCCCAAGCCCGTATAGGGAAAATAAGTTAAAAGTATTTACCTTTGCAAGTATTAATCCTTAATCGAATAAATTGCAGATAGCTTTTACTGGGCTCCTAATCTGGAACGAAGGTTTAATATAACCTATTAGAATACTAACGGGTCTTTAATTAAGCTTAAGCTTAGACCGGTTAGCTTTTAACGATACGGTTCGTACGCACGATTAAGCGAAGACCGGATAGAATGTGATTTAGACCCGACAAGTTTGAGGACTTGTTTAATATGGGTTTACTACTCACATTCTGGATTTGGAGATAAAAATGATATCGTTTGACCCGTTTCGGCTAGTTTATGCAAACTAGTTACATAAACCGAACCGAACGCGTATAATGCATAACGGGTAACCGAAAGGGTCGCAAACAGGTTTCCTAAGTTAATACGCTTTAAATATGTTGTGATATCATCATGATATCTTCCATAATGCCCATAACGAGTTTAATCCATAATTATGCCCCGTAGGGGTATTTTGGTCATTTTGAAGGTTATAAAAGGAATTTATAATACCTCTGAGATACGGGTCTGGTTTAATCAGAAAAATTATTTATTTTAACAGGTATCAATAGTTGGTATAAAGTCTTTTGTGATAAAATGGTTCTAGACCCAAACTACGCGTTTAATACGCGTATAAAAGCCGTTTTAAGCGACGTACGGTTTAAAATATGGTTCTAAGTTTTCTGATCAGTAAAACAGGCTTAAAATACTCTATTTATTATTTTAAATCAGTGGCAATTGGATTGGTATCAAACGGATTCGTAAAACTCGTTTTATGGCCTAAAAGGGCATATTCGGTATTAACCGAATCAATGCGATAAGCCTAGCTTAAGATCAGTTTAAAAATAATTAAAAATCTTCAAAAATCCTAAAATATTATTTAACATCAGTGGGTAAAAGTTTTGGTACAGAAAATCGGGTTTAGATAGGCTATGCGTTAATCGCGCCGTTTAATTAATAAAAAGCTTATTATTTACGCTAATGCGCATATCTCCTAATCTAGACCTCCGATTGACGTGAAAATTTACGTACATGTTAATTAATCAGTAACTAAGATTATTGTACTTCCACATTTTCAAAATTCTCGTTGTAAGGTCATAAGGGCGTTATGGTCCAATTTAAGCGATTAACGGAAACGTGTGCATGCATCGGATAATCAATGAAACAAGTACAGAGACTTATACTAGCATGTAACCCAACCCTAATGAGACTTTAAGGCATGTCTAATGCAAACTAAAACGGGTCAGAACCGAAGTCAAAGCAAAAGTCAAGGTTTTGCGCCTTTCGGTTCCGAACCGGGTTTAAACAGAAATTTGTCGAGTCGGGCAAGCGTAAACAAGTTTTTATACTTATTACCAAGTTATATTAAGTTTAAAACAGGTTGCACGCCTCGCGGATTGCTAGTCGTGCATTAAATCGCATTTTGTAATTCTGTTGACTTTTTCGGTCAACGTTTGACCCGACAAACGACCTAGTTAGGTCTGGATTTGGTACTTGCCCTTATAAGGGTTTAATACCCATATAATTACCTATCTAATGGTACTTTTAATTCGACACACGACTGAGCTATCGTTAATTAATCGCGAAGTCAAACCGTAGTTACGTCGGTTTGACTTTTAAGCTAATTACTAAGCTAGAATTAATTGAGAAGGGATTAGAGACTTACTAACTGATTAATTGATGTTTAGGAAGTCCTTTGATCAGCTTGGATACTCCACGAATTTGAGCAGAAGTGAATGAGAATGGAATGATCAAATGGGTTGTAACTTATGAGCTTATATAGTGCCCAAGGCACCATGATTCTTTGACAACAAGGTCTACAACATTCCATAATCATTAAACACTTGTCCCTACTGCTTAGGGGAGTCTAAGGTTCATGCACATGCAAGAAAACCGGTGAAACAAGTCACAATCGCGAATTACAGGTTGCTGTCTGTTTCTGATGCTGGGTACACCGCTAGCGCACCGTTACGCTACAAATGTAGCGGTGCGCTAGCCCGCTATTCAGGGCATTTTGACTTAATCAAGGTAGCGCACCGTTACGCTACATATGTAGCGGTGCGCTAGCACTGTTCTGAGCCAAAATTTGTTGTTGTTTGTTGAAGTTTTGGAAAGGTATCAACTTGCACGACATCTAGACCTCATTTATCAATTATAGGACCCTTTTTCAGTGTATGATACTGTGTAATACCCTACCATTGAACTTGTTTCAATTTGAATGCATTAACAAGATCCGAAAACATCGGTGTACCACTCAAATTATTTGTGGGATCACATCATGCTTTATCACATCCATTATTAGAAATAATTTTCCGCATCGAGGGTAATAAAAGATGGGTATAATATTTAATCGGGTCTTGGGATTATAATTTAGGTCGTTCAGAGGTAACAGTTTAACATGACGCCACTTTAAATCCTACCGAATCATCTTTATTAAAAATCCGAGTTTACAACGCGTTTTGTCTGACATGACACGTGTCGTTTTATTATTGAACCCGAAATTTTCGAGGTGTTACATCCTCACCCCCTTAAGATAAATCTCGACCCGAGATTTACTGAAATAAATAAGGGTATTTTTCTTTCATCGTGGCTTCAACCTCCCATGTGAAATCGGGACCTCTACGGGCATCCCATTTAACCTTAACAAAAGGTATATGCTTTCTCCGAAGCTTCCTTACCTGTCGATCTTCAATCGACACAGGTTTTTCCACAAAATTTAAGCTCTCATCTATGTGCACATCTGCGTACGGCATGACATGTGAATCGTCAGCGGAACACTTCTTTAGATTGCAGATGTGGAACACATTGTGAATTCCACTGAGCTCTTCTGGTAAGTTCAACTTGTAGGCAACTGACCCGACACGTTCGATAACCTCGAAAGGTCCTATGTATCTCGGGCTTAGTTTGCCCTTCTTACCAAATCGCATCACTCCCTTCCAGGGTGACACTTTAAGTAGAACTTTTTCACCTACTTCGAAGTGAAAATCCTTACGATTTGGATCAGCATAAATCTTCTGCCTATTCCGGGCAGCTTGGAGATTGTTTCGAATCTGGACAATCTTGTCCGTCGTTTCGAATACGATCTCTGGTCCTGATAACTGGACTTCCCCAACTTCTGCCCAACAAACTGGTGATCTACACTTTCTACCGTATAATGCCTCAAAAGGCGCAGCCTTGATGCTGGTATGGTAGCTATTGTTGTAGGAGAATTCGATTAATGGCAGGTTCTTATCCCAGCTACCTCCCAAATCGATCGCACATGCACGTAGCATGTCTTCTAACGTTTGAATAGTACGCTCACTCTGACCGTCAGTCTGTGGATGGTAAGCCGTACTAAAGTTCAAACGTGTGCCCAAAGATTGTTGGAAACTTTTCCAGAAATGAGACGTATACCTAGTATCCCGGTCAGAGATAATAGCTACAGGTATGCCGTGTAAGGCTACAATCTTATCAACATACAGTTGGGCTAACATATCGGAGCTGTAGGTCTCCTTAATGGGTAGGAAATGTGCTGACTTAGTCAGTCGGTCAACTATCACCCAGATGGTGTCATTTCCTTTCCTGGTTTTGGGTAACTTGGTGATAAAATCCATAGTTACCATTTCCCACTTCCAAGTAGGAAGTTCAGGCTGTTGTAGCAAACCTGACGGTTTTTGATGTTCTGCCTTGACTTGCGCACACGTCAAGCATTTAGCTACATAGGTAGCTACAGACTTCTTCAAGCCTATCCACCAATAATTTGCTCTAAGATCATGGTACATTTTATCAGCTCCTGGATGAACAGAATATTTAGAGCTGTGGGCTTCCTGGAGGATAACATCTCGGAGTCCTCCATAAACTGGAACCCATATTCGTCCATTCAATCTAAGAATTCCATCCTTACTAAGAGATAGCTGCTCCTCAGTGACTCCTAGCTTTTCGTTAGGATAGTTAGCTTCCAACACAGCTTCCTTCTGTGCAGCTAACAACCTTTCCATCAAACTGTTCTTTATTTCCATGCTCTTGGCATTGATTCGGATGGGTTTCACCCTCTCCTTCCGACTCAAGGCATCGGCGACTACATTCGCTTTGCCGGGATGGTATCTTATTTCACAATCGTAATCATTAAGAGTTTCCATCCAACGACGTTGCCTCATGTTCAAGTCCTTCTGGTTGAACAGATGTTGAAGGCTCTTGTGATCAGAATAGATCACACATTTGATTCCATATAAGTAGTGCCTCCACAGTTTTAGTGCGAATACAACAGCACCCAATTCCAAGTCGTGGGTGGTGTAATTCTTTTCGTGCACCTTTAACTGACGTGAAGCATAGGCAATGACTTTGCCTTTCTGCATAAGCACACATCCCATCCCGGTGTGTGATGCATCACAATAAACTACAAACTCCTCTATTCCATCAGGTAATGTCAGTACTGGAGCATTGCTCAACTTCTGTTTCAGAATTTCGAAGGATTCCTGCTGCTTAGGACCCCAGTCAAACTTAATCTTCTTACGTGTCAGTGAAGTCAGGGGTGCAGCAATCCTTGAAAAGTTTTCTATGAATCGCCTATAGTATCCTGCCAAACCTAGAAAGCTACGTATTTCTGTAGGCGTCTTTGGCTCGTGCCAATTCATGACAGCTTCCACCTTAGCGGGATCTACTTGGATACCACGCTCACTAACAACATGCCCAAGAAATTGGACTGCTCGTAGCCAGAATTCACACTTTGAGAACTTGGCATAGAGCTTCTCTTTATGAAGTAGTTCCAATATGCAGTGAAGATGCTTCTCATGGTCAGCTTGGTTCTTTGAGTAGATGAGAATGTCATCGATGAAGACGATGACGAATTTATCTAGGTGCGGCTTGCAAACGCGATTCATGAGATCCATGAACGCGGCTGGTGCATTAGTGAGCCCAAAAGGCATCACTAGGAACTCGTAATGACCATAACGAGTCCTAAATGCTGTTTTGTGCACATCTTCATCTCTAACCTTCAATTGATGGTAGCCCGACCTTAAGTCAATCTTCGAGAAGAAACTTGCCCCTTGAAGTTGATCGAACAGATCGTCGATTCTGGGCAAAGGATACCTATTCTTGATAGTAACCTTATTAAGCTCACGGTAGTCGATGCACAGTCGCATCGATCCATCCTTCTTCTTTACAAATAAAACTGGTGCTCCCCAAGGAGACGAACTAGGTTTGATGAAACCTTTGGCTAGTAAATCATCTAGCTGCGTCCTCAATTCCTTCATCTCTGTTGGTGCCAACCTATAAGGCGCCCTTGCAACTGGTGCTGATCCAGGAATAATGTCGATTCTGAATTCCACTTGTCTATCTGGTGGCAAACCAGGTAGTTCTTCAGGAAATACTTCGGGGTATTCAGAAATGACTGGGATTTCTCCAATCTTGGGTTTCGGCTCATCAATAATCACCTGTGCCATGTAGATGACACAGCCCTTCTTCAAACACTTTGAGTCTTTGAGTATAGACATTTTCTCGGGCAGCCCATACTGGGTATCTCCCTGGATAGTAAGTGATTCACCAGACGAAGTCTTGATCCTCACTTGCTTCTTATTGCAAATAATCTGGGCCTGGTTATGAGATAACCAGTCCATACCCAAGACTATGTCGAATCCGGCTAGTTTGAAAGGAAGTAGGGACAAAGGAAAAGAGTGATTCTTAATGGATATGAAACATCCATCTAATAATGTTGAAGCGGTTTCTAAAGTGCCATCTGCTAGTTCCACCTCATAATTCACACTTAAAGTTCTAACAGGCAGTTTCAACAATTCACAAAACTTATCATCAACAAACGACTTATCAGCGCCCGAATCAAATAACACTCTCGCATAAACATCATTTACGAGAAAGGTACCTGTTATCACTTTATCGTCCTTAACGGCTTCCTTAGCATCCATTCTGAAGACCCTAGCATTGGTCTTCTTCCCCTCTTCATTCTTCTTTGCAAATTTTGGGCAGTTGGACTTGATATGCCCCTTTTCATTGCAACCATAGCAGGTCGCATCCTTTATCTTCTTGCAATCCACGGTTTTGTGCTCCCTGGATTTGCATAACCCACATGCAAAAGGCTTCGATTGAGTTTGTGAGTTGGATTCAAACCTGCACTTTCCAAAGTGCTGCCTCTTGCAGATTTTGCATTTGGGTTTTTCACCCGACTGCTGACCATCTCTCTTGAATCCTGACCCCTTCTTTTGGTCATTATTTCCCTTCTGCTTCTTATCTGAACGCCGTGAGTTGTCATCCTCACGCTTTCTTTTCTCCGTATCAGTTTTCCTCAGTGACCTCAGTCTGACAGCATCTGAGGTCAGAGATAACGATATGTCCGTTACTGACCGAAAAGTGGTTGGTCTGGAAGCTTTTACACTTGCTTTGATCTCCGGTTCCAAACCCCCGATAAAACGAGCTATACGTTTAGGCTCCGGAGTCACCAAATAAGGGACCAACCTTGACAAAGTATTGAAGGTGGTAAGGTA
This sequence comes from Helianthus tuberosus, assembly GCA_030545235.1. Taxonomy (NCBI): domain Eukaryota; kingdom Viridiplantae; phylum Streptophyta; class Magnoliopsida; order Asterales; family Asteraceae; genus Helianthus; species Helianthus tuberosus. Next base: position 181,604,842 of record CM060359.1, read on the forward strand.
GGCCTGACAGTCCAGGTTCTTCATGACCAGTGCTATGAAATCAGATTCAATTCTCTCAACCTCGTGTTGAGGGCAGAAATTCTCCTTGATGAGTGCCATAAACTGTTCCCAGGTCATGTTGTATAGCGGAACTTTCCCTGTGGCTTGGATCAAAGATCTCCACCAGGCTAAGGCTTCTCCTTTGAAAGACTGCGAGACAAACTTCACAATGTCTCTGTTATGACAACCACTAATATCCACCACAGTATCCATTTCATCCATCCACGTCATGCAATCAACCGCTCCCTTTTCCCCATTGAAGTCTCTGGGTTTGCATGACACAAAGTATTTGTAGGTGCAACCCTTATTACGAGGTTCTTGGTGCTGTACTGCTCTTTGGGATGGATTACTCCTTTGATTCGAGGAGTGGTGAGAATTACTGTTGTGGGCAGTGTGGGTCCTGGAGGGTGTTCTAGTGTGTGATGCAGAATGGGTCCTCGTATGGGTACCACTTGATCCATGGTGCTGTCTACCCATAGCGATATTAACCGCATTATTTATCATAGCTTGCAACTCTGGACCTGCTACGTTAACTTGGGCATTTTCATTCGCTATCCCCGGGTGACTGTTGACCTCGTTTGAGTCTGCCATGTTTCTTGAACTGTAACACATTGGCAATAATTTATCGGTGAGTTTATTATATAATTGTCTTTTATGGCAATTTTTATTAACCGTGGTAACATAGACCATATATGGTTAATTTATTACTCACCTTTATTTAGGATTTCTAATATAATTCATCCTAATTATAAAACAATAACAGTATTTATTAGCACATAAGGCCTAGTCACAGGGACAATATAGATTATAAGCTAGGATTTCAGAGAATCAAAGCATGAAGGTTTGAACAAAATTCATTACCTTTATTAGACAGGGAGTCAAAGCTACCACTGTCTTTTGGCTCCTATGGAAATGAGCAGGGCCCGAAGGCATTTTATTACCACGTATGGTTAAAATATGATCATCTTAATTGATGATATAACCCAGGATTCAGAGATCATTAAACTAGGTTAGGAATCTTCTAAAGAATTCCTTTATAAAAACGTAGATGATTTTATCGAATCACTTCTGCCAGGAGTGTTAACATGTTTTAAGATGTTAACAGGGAATTGAATCTTTTAAACAGGTCTTACCATTTTGGCCCGGTCTTATATTTGACACGTGGCTAGGTTTCACACTTTAAGATCCTTAATTAAATAAATTTCATAGGCAGATTAATTTAAAAAGGAATGATTTTAATTTATTTATTTCATTTATAAATTTTTATATGCACATAATGGCAAACATGAAATTTATAAAACAAACATTCCATTAATTATACATAAGTTACATATTGCCCTAAACGGGTCTTTTCACACCAACATCTTCCCACGTAGGGGTCAAACAAGTACTTACCCGCGCAGGGGTTAAATTTAAAACATAAGTCCTTGCAGGGACTGATTACATAATTAGATGTCCACGCAGGGACTAGGTACAAAGATAAATGTCCACGCAGGGACTACATACACACATAAATGTCCACTCAGGGACTTAATTTTTAAAGTAGACATACACACATAAAGGATTTACTGATCCTTCTTGTTCTTTCCCTTGATTAAGTTCGTCAAGGTCTTGAACATCCCCTGGTTACGCCTACGGTCTTCCCGTGCCTCATGCCGCACCTCCCTAATACTTTGTAGGATTTCCTGATGCAGTGGTGGCGACATCTGCAGGGACGGCGGGGGTTGTTGGTAGTACGGGGGTTGTGTAGGCATCTGGTATCCCTGTGCTGGGTAGCCTACTCCCCAAGGACCTCCATACGGTCCCTCCTGGTTAAGGGCGTTGTAATTAGCTGCTACCAAATACGGGTCGGCTTCAGCGTATCCGAGGTTAGGGTGAGTCGGTGGCTCAAACGGGTTGTACATCGCAGGACCCGTGTATGCTGGTATCTGATTATCGAAACCCATTGGTGGCGGTTGCTGCTCGTAGGGGTTTGATGGTCCACCTATCTGTGGATCTTCTGGAAGCGGCTGATAATTTCTGCCACTTGATTGTAGAGGAGAGTTAAAGTGAAACTCTTCTCTTCGTGTGGACATCCGGGCTCCGGATCTCCTATGTCTCTGCGGCTGTGGAGGCGCCGGCTGTACTGGTGGTGGAGGCGGTGGCGTAACTGCCTCAAACTGGTGATTCCCAGAGGAATCTTGATGATGCTGCTGCTGCTGCCCATGCGGCGAAGAATAGTGAGGCTGATGCTGCTCATGCGGCGATGAATGGTGAGGCTGATGCTGCTCATGCGGCGACGAATGGTGAGAAGGTGTATAATACCATTCTTGCTGAGTAAAGATAGCCTGGAAGCTATCTGAACCATTATAGGGTGGCCCGTGATAAATGGAACTATCCGAGACCTCGATTGGGTGGTTGGGAGTTCCTGATGCGGGCTCTTCGGGGTCGTCTTCCTCATTCATATCGTTTCTTCCAGAAAAATGGTCCTCCGGCCCCAATGGGTTAAAACCCACTGGTTCTTGTATATAATCCGCCGGGTTAAACTGGCCTTGAAAGATTGGAGTGGGGTCTCCAAAAGGGCGGTGCGACATAGATCGCTGTAATGGTATGTGCGAATGGTGGGGGTCTCTAGGCTCATTTTCTGATTGTGGCCCGTATGAGTCTTGAGCAGGAGTCGTAGAGCTGTTCGAAACCGACCGTCTTGCCGGTTGAAAGAGACCTCTCTGGTTCCGCCGAGTACCATCACTCTCGGCAGGTGTAGGGGCTCGTGTATTGGACGGCCCAGCTTCATGGTCGTTGGGGGCGGTGGTCGGCCCCTTTCCTCCTCGTCCTCGCATACGTAAGAATCTCGGAGGCATCTTTGTTATTCCTGTCAATAAAACATAAGATAACAATAACAAAATATAAAGTTTAAAGGACAAAACAAAAACCGAATAAGGTGGAATTTGTCCTATGTTATAAGTCTAGACTCGAAAGTTTAGATATGTGCAATTGTGTAACTGAGATTAAACACAAAAGACTAGTGTTTAATTCACTCAGTGTAGGCTCTGATACCAACCTGTCACACCCCGAATTTCCACGTGTCACCGGTGGGCCCGGTAGGGGAGTATCGTGACGTGGTTGACAACATAATAGTCAAACAACACAATATTTAAATGCACAGCGGAAGCAAAGTATAGATTTAATTCAACCAACCGATATTGTAATATTAAGTATTACAATTAGTCGAATATAATCCACAGGTAGATCCAAATAAAAAGGAAACAAATGTTCAACAGTTTATGACATCCAAGCTGGCGAGACTTAATGTGGATGCTAGGAGACATGCCAGCCTATTTCGCGTAGTACCTGCACTTAACCTTTTTAAGAAAATACGTCAGTTTACACTGGTAAATACAATCAACCGACTCATTTTGAAAAGAGTTTAAGAAAATGCATTTAAGGCACAAGGCACAAATAATATTTTATAACTTGGGATAATTATTTAAATATATAATACTTGTATGGATTTACATGTTCCTTATGCGTTCAGTAGCCCGGATCGAGCCGGGTTAAAGATTAATAGACACACCACTATAATTATGAGACACCAACGGCGTACGCCTACGCCGGGTGCTGAGGTCGTGGCCATTCGTAGAATGATGCCAGGGATATCCGGGACAACGGTCATTAACCCCCCAAAGGCTTTAAGTAAACAAAACAATGTTAAACGAGACGTCTCAATACTTTCATTATCATACATTCAATCAAAGATTCAACGTCCCGACCAAGCGGTATTTTATATACCGTACCCCAAGCCCGTATAGGGAAAATAAGTTAAAAGTATTTACCTTTGCAAGTATTAATCCTTAATCGAATAAATTGCAGATAGCTTTTACTGGGCTCCTAATCTGGAACGAAGGTTTAATATAACCTATTAGAATACTAACGGGTCTTTAATTAAGCTTAAGCTTAGACCGGTTAGCTTTTAACGATACGGTTCGTACGCACGATTAAGCGAAGACCGGATAGAATGTGATTTAGACCCGACAAGTTTGAGGACTTGTTTAATATGGGTTTACTACTCACATTCTGGATTTGGAGATAAAAATGATATCGTTTGACCCGTTTCGGCTAGTTTATGCAAACTAGTTACATAAACCGAACCGAACGCGTATAATGCATAACGGGTAACCGAAAGGGTCGCGAACAGGTTTCCTAAGTTAATACGCTTTAAATATGTTGTGATATCATCATGATATCTTCCATAATGCCCATAACGAGTTTAATCCATAATTATGCCCCGTAGGGGTATTTTGGTCATTTTGAAGGTTATAAAAGGAATTTATAATACCTCTGAGATACGGGTCTGGTTTAATCAGAAAAATTATTTATTTTAACAGGTATCAATAGTTGGTATAAAGTCTTTTGTGATAAAATGGTTCTAGACCCAAACTACGCGTTTAATACGCGTATAAAAGCCGTTTTAAGCGACGTACGGTTTAAAATATGGTTCTAAGTTTTCTGATCAGTAAAACAGGCTTAAAATACTCTATTTATTATTTTAAATCAGTGGCAATTGGATTGGTATCAAACGGATTCGTAAAACTCGTTTTATGGCCTAAAAGGGCATATTCGGTATTAACCGAATCAATGCGATAAGCCTAGCTTAAGATCAGTTTAAAAATAATTAAAAATCTTCAAAAATCCTAAAATATTATTTAACATCAGTGGGTAAAAGTTTTGGTACAGAAAATCGGGTTTAGATAGGCTATGCGTTAATCGCGCCGTTTAATTAATAAAAAGCTTATTATTTACGCTAATGCGCATATCTCCTAATCTAGACCTCCGATTGACGTGAAAATTTACGTACATGTTAATTAATCAGTAACTAAGATTATTGTACTTCCACATTTTCAAAATTCTCGTTGTAAGGTCATAAGGGCGTTATGGTCCAATTTAAGCGATTAACGGAAACGTGTGCATGCATCGGATAATCAATGAAACAAGTACAGAGACTTATACTAGCATGTAACCCAACCCTAATGAGACTTTAAGGCATGTCTAATGCAAACTAAAATGGGTCAGAACCGAAGTCAAAGCAAAAGTCAAGGTTTTGCGCCTTTCGGTTCCGAACCGGGTTTAAACAGAAATTTGTCGAGTCGGGCAAGCGTAAACAAGTTTTTATACTTATTACCAAGTTATATTAAGTTTAAAACAGGTTGCACGCCTCGCGGATTGCTAGTCGTGCATTAAATCGCATTTTGTAATTCTGTTGACTTTTTCGGTCAACGTTTGACCCGACAAACGACCTAGTTAGGTCTGGATTTGGTACTTGCCCTTATAAGGGTTTAATACCCATATAATTACCTATCTAATGGTACTTTTAATTCGACACACGACTGAGCTATCGTTAATTAATCGCGAAGTCAAACCGTAGTTACGTCGGTTTGACTTTTAAGCTAATTACTAAGCTAGAATTAATTGAGAAGGGATTAGAGACTTACTAACTGATTAATTGATTTTAGGAAGTCCTTTGATCAGCTTGGATACTCCACGAATTTGAGCAGAAGTGAATGAGAATGGAATGATCAAATGGGTTGTAACTTATGAGCTTATATAGTGCCCAAGGCACCATGATTCTTTGACAACAAGGTCTACAACATTCCATAATCATTAAACACTTGTCCCTACTGCTTAGGGGAGTCTAAGGTTCATGCACATGCAAGAAAACCGGTGAAACAAGTCACAATCGCGAATTACAGGTTGCTGTCTGTTTCTGATGCTGGGTACACCGCTAGCGCACCGTTACGCTACAAATGTAGCGGTGCGCTAGCCCGCTATTCAGGGCATTTTGACTTAATCAAGGTAGCGCACCGTTACGCTACATATGTAGCGGTGCGCTAGCACTGTTCTGAGCCAAAATTTGTTGTTGTTTGTTGAAGTTTTGGAAAGGTATCAACTTGCACGACATCTAGACCTCATTTATCAATTATAGGACCCTTTTTCAGTGTATGATACTGTGTAATACCCTACCATTGAACTTGTTTCAATTTGAATGCATTAACAAGATCCGAAAACATCGGTGTACCACTCAAATTATTTGTGGGATCACATCATGCTTTATCACATCCATTATTAGAAATAATTTTCCGCATCGAGGGTAATAAAAGATGGGTATAATATTTAATCGGGTCTTGGGATTATAATTTAGGTCGTTCAGAGGTAACAGTTTAACATGACGCCACTTTAAATCCTACCGAATCATCTTTATTAAAAATCCGAGTTTACAACGCGTTTTGTCTGACATGACACGTGTCGTTTTATTATTGAACCCGAAATTTTCGAGGTGTTACATAAAGCTTCCCGCAGATCTCTAGAATTCCCATAGTGCTTGATGGTATGTTTAATTCCCTCAGGCAAGGACATCTTGATCACTGCTAAAGCTTTCTTCTCAGCATTAACCATAAGTTTCTCAGATTCATCCATCTTGTCATAAGAAATCACTTTTACTCTTCCTTCAATACGACGCGTAGGAGCAACATATCCATCTATCATACAATACCACATTCTGATATCTTCACTCTTCACAACCGATTCAAACTCCTCCTTCCAGACAGAATATTCTTTGACGTTTCCCAGCTTTGGCCAAATTTTAACAGACTCACCGACCTTGTCCATTTTGACCATCTTTAAACACGTTTTACCGTAACCGTACCGATAAAAACGTACAAAATTTGTCCAAAAACGGTTTTTACCAAATTATACCGTTAGAATCGTCTCGAAAAAACGAATCCAATGATATATAATGTCGAAAACCAAAATCGGGAATTTCTAGAGTCCAACGGTGCAAACGGTTTAGGCAGATGAGCTACGGATCAAATTCTATTCACGAAAACGTTAATTCCTCTATGCGTATCTAATTACTCCAACAAAATAAATACTCCACCTTTTAATTCCTCTAGCTAATTTTGCTGGCAAACCAAGTTAATTTCGCTGGATGACGCTAATTATGCTAGCATACCAATTGTAGGTCCCCTTGAGTCGTATGGATCGTCACAGAATTGTTTATCCAACCTAGAGTGCGGAATCCTCTAGATCAGATTTGTTACAGAAACGAGTAGAAACACAGAATTCCAATTAATCAGGTCTTCTATTGATTATCCAAACTAGAAGTTTTACAATCAACTCAAGACCTCACAACCTCACAGCCTATCTCTGTGATCTTGCTCAAGAACCCTAATTCGAAATTCTTCTCTCTCTACTTTCTCTCTCTAAAATTATCTTAGTGTTAAAACCCTAATCACAAAACATGTTTATATACCACATGTTTGTGAACTGGGCTTCCTACTGGGCTAGGCCATTTTCCAAGCCCATTACAATAAATAACTCACTAACCAATAAGCTAAGCCCATTACAAAATATCCAAAGACTAATTAATCAAACTATTAAGTTGTTGTCACCGAATATGCACCAACAGACTCCCCCTTGACAATAGCTTCATAGTGTAACTTTGTCTTCAAACATCTTGTGTTCTTTTGGTCTTTGGATAGCGTCAGCTACACAGTTTCTGACATCAACAAGTTTAATCCGGTGGCTCCGGGTTTTAGATAAATCGATCGATCAGTGTCCCGCTGGTTCGATTGCTCTTTGTTGTTATCATTTTGAGATTTCCAACTTGTGTCATCCGTTTTCGGTCTTTGTTCTGAATATTTTAGAGTATTATCGTGTGTCGTTTGTTCAGTTGCGTCCTCAAAGTCTTGCTGGAATTTTACATTTTGAGGTTTTGTGATAGGGTATGACCCATCGTTGTTGTTCTGATGTTTCTTCCGGTTGACCAAGAACGACGATCGGGTCACGTTTGAGACATCCCAAGTTGATGTTTGTTTGACTTCCTCAATGGTTACTACCTTTGGTTCTTGGAAGGACCGATTTTTCTGGATTTCTGAGTCCATTGTTCCCTTCAAGCTTGTTTGGAGGCACCCTGATGCTGTGTTAAACAAGCTTGAGCCATTTGAGTCTGAACTAGATAGTTGGTTGTTAAAAGCCATTAGGAAATGTCCTTCGAGGCTTCGTCCCTTTCCTGAACACGTTTTAGTGTTGATGGGTGTGAGCATTTTGTGGGACAAGCCAGATCGTGACCCTGTGCTCATGAAGGATGATCAGGGTATGATGTTTTGCCTTATGCTTTATAAAGAGTGATGATACCTCTGATGTTGTGTTTGGGGATGCTGAGGCTACCCCCGGCGAAGATGTTGTTGCCAAAGGTGCTGAACACAGGTTCGAGGGTTCAGGTTATGTGAACGTTCCAAATGTCGAAGGCTTTACTAGGTTCGGTGCTTCCAAAGCTTCTATTCGTTGTTTAACCCGACGTATGTTGAAGGGAGCTGAACTACCATCGGCCTCTGAGCCAGTGGAACCAAGTGATGACATAGAGGCTTCGGACGACTCGGAAGTTGGGGTTGAGGGAAAAAAGACAAGGAGTTGCCCTTGGTGATTGTTAAGGAGAGTAAAGCAGCGGGCAAGAAGGTTGTGAGCTTGAAGGGTTTCAGGAAGGGTGGTTGTAAAGACCTGTAAAAATGTCCCACAACACTCCGTAAATGAAAACCCGGACCCCTAAAACCCTAATCCTTGTGAAAAACCAAGAAAATCAAATTTTATTGGTTGGTCGCGGGCCGCGTAAGACTTAAGGACATCTTACGAGGGGCGCGACAGCTTCACAATGTTCCGGATAAGCTCAAGGCCACGTGTCATAACACGTGGCAGACCTACACCGTGACACGGCAGCCCTAGCCGTAGCTAGGGTGGCCCTCGGGGGCCGCGTAGGTGTTCTTCGAAGTTTACGCGGGCCGCGTAAAACCTAAATTTCAGCTATAAATTGGACGTTGCATGGCCTGGCTTCTGTGTTCGCAAAATCTTTCAAAACAGCAAACATTCTGCTTATAAACGAGTGTTTTAGGGTCGAAACGCTGCTACGATTACAGGGTAATAACTCGATCACTGCTACGATACAATGTCCGATCGATTGAAACCGATCCGATGGATGTTTAAGTGCTGCCCGAAGTTAGGCTATACTTTGTCATTCGTCGTGAGGGTTTTGATTTCGTGAGCTTATCGTAAATGTTGTATTTAGTTACTAACCTAGTTTCGTGTGCATTGTTATTTAACTAGGTTACAAGGCTAAATCAGTAGGCAAAACTCTGTCCAACTAAACTCGCAATGTGAGTCATTCTCTTTTTATCAAATTATTTCCAAAACCCTATTTGTTTTCAAAGTTATAATTACAGGGATTAAGTCTTTGTAATCTTCAATTACTGCCGGTATGTGGGGTTTTGTATACATTACTTGATAATCTTCACCATTGGACAACGGGTTAGCCAATGGGTGATATGACCATAGTCACAGATGCGTTCGAGTGACAAATACCGATTTGGGGTAATTGGTTAATATAAACATTGTAATCGCTCTTAATACTGTAAATTATAACAATGTATCGTTTTGTGAAATTGAATGACTCGTCAGTATTTCCCCGCTGATAAAATCTTTTTAAACATGTTTCAGGTGATTTACTATGAACCAAGAAAAGTGCCACGTAGCACTACAGCTTGAAGAAAGTGGCTCAGTAAATAAAATAAATATGTTTTTGTAATTAGGGAATTTCCCATTGAAATTCCTTTGTTGTAAATTATGGGGTCTGTCCCAAAGGAAGAAGCCACCTACCCAAAAGGTGAAAAAGACGGAGGACCCAAAAGACAAGGGAAAGGGAAAGGAAGTTGAAGAAAGTTTGGGGCAAGCCCAGGAGATGCCACCGTGGGAAGAGCTTGATAGGAAACTAGCAAATTGTGACCTCATCGGACCCACAGACGAGACTCTTTTCAATTTCCCAGCCCAATCTGAACTTCCAATAAATTTGGAACCTGCTATCCCGGACCCTATCGTCAACCCATAACCTGTTACAGGCCAGCTGGAGGAATGGTGGACGAGCGACTGGCATTTTCAGAATTTCATGAATAACCCCAATGTTTATTTTCCCCAGTTTGATCCTGAACCTGCACTATTTCCACCTATGAGTGTAGAAAACGTTGCTGAATTACGCCACTACGGCGAGGAACTGGTGGATGCGGGAAATCAGATTCGGGACGTGGGGGAAAGGATCACGTGGAAATACGACGAGAGGGAGCGTCGTTTCTGAAAGGCCAGCTAACTGTGGGTGTGTGTTTGTATAATAATAATAATATAATATTGTATAATACTAACTAAAATAAAACATCTGTAAATACCTGATGTGAACGGATGCATAATATTATAAAAATATATATGAATGTCGCAAAGTCAACGATTTTGGTTATACGTGTTGATTTAACTATGTGTGATTGCTTTGCTGTGTTTAATTATTATCAATTTGGTGCCAATAATTTATATATATTGTTAATGATTCAGATGGAAAACGTGGAAAACCAACCGGTAAATGAAGTTAACCAATCTGAACAAAATAATGAAGATCATTTTCTTAATCGGCAAGACATAGAAAATATCGTTGCTCAGGGAATAGCCAACACTATCCCGGCAATCGTCGCTGCTGTTAAGAATCCTGCTGAGCCTTCCCAAGCCAACCATAGTAAACGCACTCGCGATGATAATTTCAGCAACAGTGTAAATGGAGACGGCAATAACGATAATAATGTGGTTCAAGCCCCATTCCTTAAGAAAATGAAAGCTGCAACACCCGGTTGCACTTATAAAGAATTCCGTGCTTGTAAACCGGTCAAGTTTGCTGGCAATGAAGGGGCGACTGCCGCACTGCGCTGATTAGAAAAGACCGAAGCAGTAATTAAAATTAGTAAGTGCGTAGAGGAAGACAAGGTTATGTATGCATCCCACCTTTTCAAAGAAGAGGCGTTAGAATGGTGGAACACGGTGCTACAAGCCAAGGGAAGTGACGTGGCTTATGCCATGATTTGGGAGGAATTTAAAGGATCGGTGGAAAGAAAATTTTGTCTCGACTATGAAAAGGAACAAATGACGAATAAGTTCCTAAACCACCGGATGGTGGATGTTGACTGTAGGGAGTATACTTCGAAATTTTTCGAGTATGCTAGAATTGTACCAACTCTGGCCTCGCCAGAAACGGTACTCATTTCTCGTTATATTTGGGGGCTAATTAGCGAGATTCGTGATATCGTCAAAGCTGCAAGACCTCGCACAATCGACGATGCGGTCGAATTGGCAAACACTCTGACCGACGGGCTGGTACGCACTAGAGAAGAGAACAGGAAAAAGGAATTGACCCAAAAGATTACCCAAAGATTTCGTGTGGGTAATAATAGTAGTAATTTCAAGAAAAAGGGAACTGGGAAATCTTCCACACCGCCCTTCTGCAGAAATTGTAAAAGGAAACATTTCGGAAAATGTAATGAAAATTGCAATTTTTGCAAGTCTCCGGGGGGAGGAATGCAGAAAGAAAACAAGGATCTGCTACAACTGCGGAGAAGCTGGACATTATAAACCAGAATGCCCTAAACTGGTTAAGCCAGCTGACAACAAGGCCAAACCTGCTGAAGGAACCAACAAGAAAAATGCCAGAGCCTTCCAACTAACTACCCAGGAAGCAGATCCGATTCTAGATGTGATAGCTAGTACGTTTCTGGTACATGACATTTATGCAAAAGTATTATTTGACTCTGGTGCAAACCAAACTTTTATAAATACTTCATTCTGCCAAGCTCTTAGGCAACCTTTAACCAAACTTAAGCAGATTTATACGGTAGAAACGGCAGATGGAAATTCCGTTAATATAGATAAGGTTTTGCAAGAAGGAAAAATAGAACTCTCAGGCCATAAATTTTCTGCAACCCTGCTGCCTATGAATTTAGCTGGATTCGATGTCGTGCTAGGAATAGATTGGTTAGTAGCCAACCATGCTCGAATCCTCTGTGATAAGAATTCATAGAAATTCATACACCCGCAGGAGAAACAGTTGTGGTTACAGGAGATAAACCACGTAAACCAATGAAGTTCATTTCAGTAATGAAAGTTGCTAGTTATTAACGAAAACAAGGAATAGTGTATATGATTTCGGTAATCATTAACACTAAAAGTAAGGAACTTAAGGAAATCCCAGTAGTATCAGAATACCCAGATGTATTCCCAGAAGAACTACCTGGATTACCACCTGATAGGGAGGTAGAGTTTAGAATTCATCTAATTCCTGGAACTACACCAATAGATAAAGCACCATATCGATTAGCACCCACATAAATGTTAGAACTTAAGAAGCAATTGGACGAATTACTAGGCAAAGGATTCATACAACCTAGTTCATCCCCTTGGGGAGCACCAGTGTTGTTTGTAAAGAAGAAGGACGGGTTAATGCGGATGTGTATCGATTATAGAGAATTAAATAAGGTTACAATTAAGAATAGATACCCATTACCTAGGATTGATGATCTTTTTGATCAACTTCAGGGAGCTAGATATTTCTCTAAGATAGATTTGCGCTCCGGATATCATCAGCTGAAGGTACAAGAAGAAGACATATCTAAAACTGCTTTCAGGACTAGGTATGGTCACTACGAGTTTACAGTCATGCCCTTTGGGTTAACGAATGCTCCTGCAGCATTCATGGACATGATGAATAGGATCTGCAAGCCCTATTTGGATAAATTCATAATTGTCTTTATCGACGATATACTTATTTATTCCAAAAGCCAGGACGAGCATTGTGAGCACCTGCATGCCCTCTTAGCTCTGTTGAGAAAGGAAAAGCTTTACGCCAAATTCTCGAAATGTGAATTTTGGCTACAAGAGGTGCAATTTTTAGGACACATGGTGAATCACGCAGGTATTCACGTAGACCCCTCAAAGATAGAAGCGATCACAAAGTGGAAGGTCCCACAATCAGCTACCGAGGTTAGAAGTTTTCTAGGATTAGCTGGGTATTATAGGCGCTTTATTAAGGACTTTTCCAAGATAGATGTTCCATTAACTAAGCAAACATGTAAAGCTGTTAAGTTTGAATGGGGACCAAAGCAGGAAGAAGCCTTTAGGATCTTAAAGCAAAGATTAACAAACGCCCCAATTCTTGCCTTACCAGAAGGGACAAAAGATTTTGAAATTTACTGTGATGCTTTTAAACTGGGATTAGGATGTGTTCTAATGCAACGCAAAAAGGTAATTGCGTATGCATCAAGGCAGTTGAAGAAGCACGAGGAAAATTATACGACTCATGACTTAGAGTTAGGAGCAATAATTTTTGCCCTTAAGATTTGGAGACATTATCTGTATGGAAGTAGGTTTATTGTCTATACGAATCATAAGAGTTTAAGGTATATATTTGGGCAAAAAGAATTAAACATGAGGCAACGAAGATGGATGGAAATTCTAAGTGACTACGACTGTGATATTCAATATCACGAAGGAAAGGCAAATGTAGTAGCAGATGCCCTAAGTCGTAAGTACCATGAGAAGCAAAGACGAGTTCGTGCTCTTAGATTAAATCTTCAATTAGATTTAATGGAACAATTGAAGAACGTTCAGGAAACAGCCATCATGGATGATGCTGAAGGAATGAAAGGAAGGATAAAGGAATTGGAACAAGGGACTGATGGAATTTGGAGATTCCATAAGGACAGGATTTGGGTACCTAAGCAAGGAGATTTAAGAAACAAGATTTTAGAGGAAGCCCATAAATCTAGGTATACAATGCACCCTGGTAATAATAAGATGTACCAAGATTTAAGAAATAACTTATGGTGGATAGGAATGAAAAAGGACATAGCTAGGTGATGCGTGTGAAGTGTATATATAAGTTTAAGTTATTTTAAGCCCTTTTACACTTTTTTAGCCAAGTTTTAAATTTATAAAACACGATATTTACTAACACTAAACACACATATGGGCAAGTGCACCCATCGTGAGCGTAGTATAGTGTTGGTAAGATACCGAGGTCGTCCAAGGACACAAGAGCTTTTAGTACCGGTTTATCCTCAACGTCTAATCAAATCAAAAAGTTAGAAAAAGGTTTTAAACTAGAAAAATAAAAACTAACTAAAATGCTGAAAATAAAAATAAAAATAAAACAGATAGACAAGATGAATCACTTGGTTCCGACTCGTGTATAGTGTAACCTTTGATTATTTCCGCATTTTTGCATTTTTAAGAGATTATCTTAGTTATTGTAGTAGGCCCCTCTTTTGAAGGTGACGTTACCCTCAACCCAATAGTTTGAGTCAGCAAGGATACAATCCTAAAGGGTCGGATTATTGAAAGATAATTAATTAAGTTATTAATGCATATTATGGTAGGCCCCTCTTTTGAAGGCGACGTTACCCTCGGCTAAGTAGTCTGAGTCAGCAGGGATACAATCCTAAATAGCCGGGTTATTGTATTAATAGTAGCTTACATATGAGGGGGTCAAAGAGTTTGGACCCCCGCCATCCAATACCGTTAAGTATTGAAGGAGGTACTACTAAATTTGACCCAGGTCCTTGTAGGATCTATACACTGAACAAGGCAAGACTCTTGCCAAACCGTTCCCTTAACCCCCGACCAGGTAGTCAACATACCTCCATATAGACCGTGGAGATATGAATGGTGAAAATCTTTTATTTTATATAGACAGTAAAATAATGCCAAGACACCACGGACAAACGATAAGGAAAAATCACCTTCAACATAAGAAACTAGTTATTAAAGTCATTAATACATAACCAAGTAAAAAGTGTGAAAAGATTAAAAATAAAAAGTATTACACTAGACACTTTGTCTTCACCAATTGATGTAAGAGACTTAGGCAAACATGGCCTTGATTGTCAAGAACTCTTACGATCAATCTTGGATCCCGAGATGACTCACACACTCTATGATGGACAATGGATGATGGTGGTGGATGATGGTGTTATGGTGGTGGTGGGTGGTGGGTGAAGTGTGAGAGAGGTGGTGTGCCAAGGGATGGTTTGAGCTTGAGCCAAGCACTCCTATTTATAGGCTGAACAGAAGCTCGGGCACGGCCCCGTGTCCATCCTCTTCTCTGTCTTCATTAATTACTTTTGTCTGCATTAGTTGACCACGGCCCCGTGTCCGCTGGGCACGACCCCGTGTGCAGAAGCATATCTATACTATCAAGATTTGTCTGGATTCTGCGAATCTTATAGTTGACCACGGCCCCGTGGTGGGCGATGGAAGCTTCTACCACTTTGTCTTTTCTGCTGACACTTGGGCACGCCCCCGTGCTCACTGAGCACGGGGCGTGTTCAGTCTTCTGTCTTCTTGTTTTGCTTGGGAAGATGCTTTCGGGGAGGTCGGGCATGCCACGTTTGTTCCTTTTCTTGTATTTATGTTAGATTTAGCTGCCTTTTTGCTTCTTTTGTTAATTTGAGCTCATTTAATCCTGAAAATACAAAAGGAAGACAAAAACACACTTTTTCCAACATTAGTACTAAAAAAGGGTTAGTTTTATGCCACAATTGATGTAATTTATATGTTGTATTTTGCACACATCAAATACCCCCACACTTGAATCTTTGCTTGTCCTCAAGCAAAACTCTTTATAATGTGGCTTTACACTCCCAAATGGAATGGGTAGAAGAGAAGGTTTTTGGGCTTGTCATAGAGTGTCGGGATTTCCAAGATTCTTTACTAAGTTTTATTTTTATTTATTTACAATCCTATTCGTCATGATTTATTTAAAACTTTTCATAAGATAAATTACTTATTAGGGCATAACATGCTTCTTTAAAATTCCATTTATATACAAGTTCACATACCTCATGGGGGATCACTCAACACTCGGCCGAAGATGTATTTTAGTGAATCACTCGAGAGCGGCATGAAACTTTCTCCTACCATAGGCTTGCCAATCAATCAATCCTCCTCCTTTTTAACTATATACCTTTGTAAATATCAAGAGGACTTTTGGGTGAAGGGTTACGCTTGGGTTAAAGGTAGGTGGTTGGGTTAGTGGTTAGTAGAAAAGGGCGAAAAGCGTAAAAAGCATCGGTTTTCGTAAGACTTTTTATTTTTGCAGATTTTATTTTGATGAAGCCATAATTCAAACAAAGTTATTTTTGATGAACTTGCTTGTTTATTTCTTTTGCTTCATCATCAACACATTTTTTTTAAAGTCATACGAAAAACCGAGCTTGTCACAAAAAGAAAGGGTTAAAAATAAAAAGGTTTTGGTGGGTGAAAGAGTGTTTGGTTTGGGTTAAGAAATGAAAATGTTTAGGCTCAAAGGGGTTAACTAGGGGGATTTTGGGTAGTTGGGAAAAAAATTAATGGTGTAGAAATAAAAAGGGTTAGTCCTAATGCCTCCATCATTTACTTACTCGGGTTTAAGTTGGTAAGGACCGGGAATGCATCGTCGTGGCAAGTTCTAGAGTCGTAAGAACTAAGCGGCTATTCACACAAGAAACGAAAAATGAGCATTTAGTTTAATGATATGTATTTGTATGCTCAATAAAGGCTCAAAACTCACTTTTGTGGGAATGGGTTTTTATGCGATCAAGTATATATAATCAAATTTTAACTAAGTTTGCCATGCCTTTTCATAATTTTCTTATGTTGGTTCTTTTTATCACGACGCTATCGGTTGTAAATTTTGTACAAATATAACCTTTTTAGAATTTGAAATTCCCAAGTTAAACCTAGACAAGTAAAAAAATGAAAATTTTTGAAAAATTTTGGGGTGATTAGCGGTTCCAATAGAGTTTTGTGTAAGGCTTGTATTTAGGACTTGCAAGATTCAAGGTTTTAGCATCCCCCCCCCCACACTTAAATTACACATTGTCCTCAATGTGTCCCAAAAATAAGTTTTTAGGTTGATTGAATGTGTAAAAATGTGTGAAAAAGCAAAAATTTTGTGTTACTGGGCGCTGGACACGGCCCCGTGTTCAAGTGCCAGTAACAAAATTGAAAAAGAGAAACAGAAGCCTGGACACGGGGGCGTGTTGGGTAAACACGGCCCGTGTCCAGTTTACCTGAACTGGGCAATTCTGCAGACTGTGCAGCACGGGGCCGTGTTGGGCGGACACGGCCCGTGCTGAACTTACTGTAATGAAGAAATTTTGTCGGATGGCCCCGTTTTTCTGCATGGGGTGCTGGTTCAAGTTTCCCTTGTTTCCTTTGCCATCCAGAGTGTGTTTTATTCCTGAAAATTAAAACTAACTAGAAAACATAAGAATTAATTAATACTAAACTAAGGATAGTTCCGCGGAATGCCTCCGTGGTGCGCCACGTTTATAAGGGTCCTTGGCTAGACCCAAAGCCGGGTCATATGTCACTCAAGTGGGATGTTTTGCATCCCACGCTACACCGTCGGAGAGCGTCATCCAAGCTTGAGTCTATGACCTTCATGTAGTTGACCGGGTCTTCATCTTCTACTCTCTTTCCCACTCCAAACTTCACTTCCTCGTCGCCAAACTTCAATGTTAGTGTTCCGTCATTCATATCTACCACTGCTTGGGCGGTGGCTAGAAATGGCCTCCCGAGGATGAGAGGGACATCGGCGTCTTCTTCCATGTCCAGTATGACAAAGTCGGCCGGGAAGACGAAATTGTCGACTTTAACCAATAGATTTTCAGCGACACCTTGTGGAAATTTGACGGATCTGTCAGCAAGTTGTATGCTCATCTTTGTAGGGCTCGTTTTTCCTAGGCCGAGTCGTTTGAACATCGAAGCGGGCATGAGGTTAATGCTAGCCCCAAGATCGGTTAGTGCATTACGAATGGGGGATTCCCCAATCGAGCAAGGAATCGTGAAGCTTCCAGGATCAATCTTCTTTTGTGGGAGTTTGTTGAGTACTAAGGCGGAGCATTCTTCGCCTAAGTTAACTAATTGCAATGATTCAATTTACCTTTTGTGAGTGAGGAAGTCCCTCATAAATTTTGAATATTTAGGCATTTGGGTTAGGACTTCAATAAAAGGAATATTAACATGCAATTGTTTTAGTAAATTTTCGAACTTTGTGAATTGCTCATCGGTCTTTTGACGAATTAACCGATCGGGGTATGGAACCGGAGGAGTTTTAGTGGGCTCTTGAGTTGGTGGAGAAGCCGTTTCTGGTTGGGGAGCGGGTGGAGTCGTGGATTGGCTGGATTGGCTTCTTTCAGCTGGCGGTAATGGAGCCTCCTCGGGGCCCATGGTTCAGTTTCTTAACGTGATGAGATGTACTTGGGCTTTTGGGTTGGTTTCGGTATTGCTTGGTAATGCGCCTTGTGGTCTCTCGGAGAAATTTTGAGCTACTTGATTTAATTGTTTTTCAATGTTTTGAATGCTAGCTTGTTGATTTCTAAAATTTGATTCCAATTGTTGAAATCGATCTGAGTTTTTCTTTTCGGTTTCGGAGACGAGGCGAGATACAGTATCTTCAAGCCTTTCTCGTCCACCTTGTTGTTGAGAAAAGTTTTGCGGTTGTTGAAAGTTAGTTCGTTGGTTTTGTTGGTTACTACTATTGCCGGGATCTCTCCAACCAAGGTTAGGGTGGTTACGCCATCCTTGGTTGTAGGTACCCGTTGGTGGACCCGACGGTCTAGGTCTATTATCAATGTAGTTTACCGTTTCCGTTTGATCATCTACTTCTTTCATACAACTCCAATTTTCATGTGGTCCACCACACCCCTCACAAGCCATAACCGAGGCCGTTTTTGCCATTTCTAATTTTTTTATTTTTGAAGAAAGGGCCTCGATTTGGGCTTGTAAAGAAGTGCTTTCATCAACCTTATGGGCGCCCGGGGCAATAGATTTATTTCCTCGGGGAGTGTGCCACTGAAAATTGGTTTGAGCAATTTCCTCAATTTGATTATATATTTCATTTGGGCGACGATTACCTAGAAGTCCCCCGGAGCTAGAATCAAGTGTTTGTCTTGTGTGTGGCAACAACCCATTGTAGAAAGTGGATACTTGTTGCCATACCGCAAGACCGTGATGAGGACACTTTCTTTGAAGCTCATTGAAACTTTCCCAAGTTTCATATAAGGATTCCCCATCCTCTTGTGAATAAGTATTAATTTCAGTCATTAATTTAGCCGTTTTAGCAGGAGGGAAATACTTATATAGAAACTTTTGGGCTAGTTCATCCCAGGTGTTTACCGAGCCAACTGGGAGGGTGTTAAGCCAAGCCTTAGCTCGGTCTATTAGTGAAAATGGAAACATTCGAAGGCGGATGGCGTCATTTGATGCTCCATTGATTCAAAAGGTATCACATATTTCTAAGAAATTAGTAATATGTAGATGGGGATCCTCGTCCGCAAGCCCATGAAAGGTTGCGGAGTTTTGAAGCATTTGTATCAAATGTGGTCGAAGTTCGAAGTTATTGGCTTCGACATTCGGTGCATTGACAGCGGTGCCTAGATTACCTACAGTGGGTCGTAGGTAATCCATGAGGGTACGTTGGTTTGCCATTGGAAGTGGGTCCCCCGAAACTTTCTCTTGGTTTTTAGCTTTAAGTCTTTTTCTGAGAAAGCGTTCGGGTTCTTCTAAAGGTTCCTTTATGTCTCTACTAGAACTGGAGCTCATACACTACGTAGGAAGTTCAAATGTGGCGCCTGGGTTCCAAGTCCTGCATAAAAACAGAAAAGAACGTTGGTCAGAAGGTTCACCACGGCCCCGTGCTCAGTGAACACGGCCCGTGGTCGGAGGTATAGCGATTGTTTTCCGGATCTCTGTTACTGGGAGTTGGACACGGCCCCGTGTTGCACCGACACGGCCCTGTGCTCAGCTCTCTGTAACTCGGAAAATAAAAACTGTCAGTGATAATGCTGGGCACAGCCCGTGTCCGACCAGGCACGGCCCGTGCTGAGCTCTGCAGAAACTGAAAAACTAAGAAAAATCCTAAAAAAAAATAGAAAAATAATAAAAACGATTAGGTCGCTGATTCCTAACTTTCTTAAAATCCTTGTGTCCCCGGCAACGGCTCCAAAAAACTTGATGCGTGTGAAGTGTATATATAAGTTTAAGTATATTTTAAGCCCTTTTACACTTTTTAGCCAAGTTTTAAATATATAAAACACGATATTTACTAACACTAAACACACATATGGGCAAGTGCACCCATCGTGAGCGTAGTATAGTGTTGGTAAGATACCGAGGTCGTCCAAGGACACAAGAGCTTTTAGTACCGGTTTATCCTCAACGTCTAATCAAATCAAAAAGTTAGAAAAAGGTTTTAAACTAGAAAAATAAAAACTAACTAAAATGCTGAAAATAAAAATAAAAATAAAACAGATAGACAAGATGAATCACTTGGTTCCGACTCGTGTATAGTGTAACCTTTGATTATTTCCGCATTTTTGCACTTTTTAAGAGATTATCTTAGTTATTGTAGTAGGCCCCTCTTTTGAAGGTGACGTTACCCTCAACCCAGTAGTTTGAGTCAGCAATGATACAATCCTAAAGGGTCGGATTATTGAAAGATAATTAATTAAGTTATTAATTCATATTATGGTAGGCCCCTCTTTTGAAGGCGACATTACCCTCGGCTAAGTAGTCTGAGTCAGCAGGGATACAGTCCTAAATAGCCGGGTTATTGTATTAATAGTAGCTTACATATGAGGGGGTCAAAGAGTTTGGACCCCTGCCATCCAATACCGTTAAGTATTGAAGGAGGTCCTACTAAATTTGACCCAGGTCCTTGCAGGATCTATACACTGAACAAGGCAAGACTCTTACCAAACCGTTCCCTTAACCCCCGACCAGGTAGTCAACATACCTCCATATAGACCGTGGAGATATGAATGGTGAAAATCTTTTATTTTATATAGACAGTAAAATAATGCCAAGACACCACGGACAAACGATAAGGAAAAATCACCTACAACATAAGAAACTAGTTATTAAAGTCATTAATACATAACCAAGTAAAAAGTGCGAAAAGATTAAAAATAAAAAGTATTACACTAGACACTTTGTCTTCACCAAGTGATGTAAGAGACTTAGGCAAACATGGCCTTGATTGTCAAGAACTCTTACGATCAATCTTGGATCCCGAGACGACTCACACACTCTATGATGGACAATGGATGATGGTGGTGGATGATGGTGTTATGGTGGTGGTGGGTGGTGGGTGAAGTGTGAGAGAGGTGGTGTGCCAAGGGATGGTTTGAGCTTGAGCCAAGCACTCCTATTTATAGGCTGAACAGAAGCTCGGGCACGGCCCCGTGTCCATCCTCTTCTCTGTCTTCATTAATTGCTTTTGTCTGCATTAGTTGACCACGGCCCCGTGTCCGCTGGGCACGACCCCATGTGCAGAAACATATCTGTACTATCAAGATTTGCCTGGATTCTGCGAATCTTATAGTTGACCACGGCCCCGTGTCCGCTGAGCATGGCCCCGTGGTGGGCGATGGAAGCTTCTACCACTTTGTCTTTTCTGCTGACACTTGGGCACGCCCCCGTGCTCACTGAGCACGGGGCGTGTTCAGTCTTCTGTCTTCTTGTTTTGCTTGGGAAGATGCTTTCGGGGAGGTCGGGCATGCCACGTTTGTTCCTTTTCTTGTATTTATGTTAGATTTAGCTGTCTTTTTGCTTCTTTTGTTAATTTGAGCTCATTTAATCCTGAAAATACAAAAACACACTTTTTCCAACATTAGTACTAAAAAAGGGTTAGTTTTATGCCACAATTGATGTAATTTATATGTTGCATTTTGTACACATCACTAGGTATGTTTCTAAGTGTCTAACTTGTTCGCAAGTTAAGGCAGAACACCAGAAACCTTCAGGGTTACTCCAACCTTTAGAAATGCTTGTATGGAAATGGGAACTAATAACAATGGACTTTGTTACTAAGTTGCCCAAAAACCAGGAAAGGTAACGATGCAATATGGGTGATTGTAGATCGATTAACCAAATCCGCTCATTTCCTACCCATGAAAAAACCTTTAGCATGGAAAGATTGGCTAAGTTATACGTAGACGAGGTAGTATCACTACACGGAGTCCCACTCTCCATTGTGTCAGATAGGGATAGTCGTTTCACTTCACATTTCTGGACAAGTTTCCAAGGAGCAATGGGGACCCGACTCAATTTAAGTACTGCATACCATCCCCAAACAGATGGACAAAGCGAAAGGACGATCCAAACCCTTGAAGACATGCTCAGGGCATGTGTAATAGACTTCGTTGGAAACTGGGATGACCACTTACCACTAATAGAGTTCTCTTATAACAATAGTTATCACGCAAGCATCAATGCTGCCCCGTTCGAAGCATTGTATGGACGAAAGTGTCGAACTCCAGTATGTTGGGCAGAAATAGGAGAAAGTCAACTATCTGGTCCTGAGATTGTACAGGAAACCACCGACAAGATAACTCAAATCAAGGAAAGATTGAAAACGGCTCGAGATCGCCAGAAAAGTTATGCAGATAATCGACGCAAGCCGTTAGAATTTCAAGTCGGAGATAAGGTACTCTTGAAAGTTTCTCCTTGGAAAGGGGTAGTTCAGTTCGGTAAGAAAGGAAAGCTAAGTCCAAGGTACATAAGACCCTTCACAGTTACCCAACGGATAGGACCAGTTGCCTATCGCCTACAACTACCAGACGAATTAACCGGGGTACATGATGTGTTTCATGTATCCAATCTCAAGAAATGTTTGTCTGACGAATCATTGGTAGTACCTCTTCAAGACATAAAGGTAAATGAAAAGTTGAAATTTGTTGAGAAACCACTTCACATAGAAGACAGAAAGATAAAGTTCCTCAAGCACAAATGATTGGTGCTAGTTAAGGTAAAGTGGTATTCGAAAAGAGGACCTGAGTATACATGGGAGCTGGAATCAGAAATGAAGTGAAAGTATCCTCACTTGTTCCAGTAAATC
Organism: Helianthus tuberosus; assembly: GCA_030545235.1. Taxonomy (NCBI): domain Eukaryota; kingdom Viridiplantae; phylum Streptophyta; class Magnoliopsida; order Asterales; family Asteraceae; genus Helianthus; species Helianthus tuberosus. Next base: position 181,627,649 of record CM060359.1, read on the forward strand.
TCGAGGATAAGATTTTCAATAAGGTGGGGAGGATGTAAGGACCTGCAAAAATGTCCCACAACACTCCGTAAGTGAAAACCCGGACCCCTAAAACCCTAATCCTTGTGAAGAACCAAGAAAATCAAATTTTATTGGTTGGTCGCGGGCCGCGTAAGACTTAAGGACATCTTACGCGGGGCGCGACAGCTTCACAATATTCCGGATAAGCTCAAGGCCACGTGTCATAACACGTGGCAGACCTACACCGTGACACGGCAGCCCTAGCCGAAGCTAGGGTGGCCCTCGCGGGTCGCGTAGGTGTTCTTCAAAGTTTACGCGGGCCGCGTAAAACCTAAATTTCAGCTATAAATTGGACGTTGCATGGCCTGGCTTTTGTGTTCGCAAAATCTTTCAAAACAGCAAACATTCTGCTTATAAACGAGTGTTTTAGGGTCGAAACGCTGCTACGATTACAGGGTAATAACTCGATCACTGCTACGATACAATGTCCGATCGATTGAAACCTATCCGATGGATGTTTAAGTGATGCCCGAAGTCGGGCTATACTTTGTCATTCGTCGTGAGGGTTTTGATTTCGTGAGCTTATCGTAAATGTTGTATTAAGTTACTAACCTAGTTTCATGTGCATTGTTATTTAACTAGGTTACGAGGCTAAATCAGTAGGCAAAACTCTTTCCAACTAAACTCGCAATGTGAGTCATTCTATTTTTATCAAATTATTTCCAAAACCCTATTTGTTTTCAAAGTTATAATTACAGGGATTAAGTCTTTGTAATCTTCAATTACTGCCGGTATGTGGGGTTTTGTATACATTACTTGATAATCTTCACCATTGGACAACGGGTTAGCTAATGGGTGATATGACCATAGTCACAGATCCGTTCGAGTGACAAATACCGATTTGGGGTAATTGGTTGATATAAACATTGTAATCGCTCTTAATACTGTAAATTATAACAATGTATCATTTTGTGAAATTGAATGACTCGCAAGTATTTCCCCGCTGATAAAATCTTTTTAAACATGTTTCAAGTGATTTACTGTGAACCAAGAAAAGTGTCACGTAGCACTACAGCTTGAAGAAAGTGGCTCAGTAAATAAAATAAACATGTTTTTGTAATTAGGGAATTTCCCAGTGAAATTCCTTTATTGTAAATTACGGGGTCTGTCCCGAAATTTGAAATGAAATAAATAGGTATTTCAGTTTAAACGATCCTGTTAAAATTTCCGCTGCCTAATTAAATACAAATAACACGGGTTTTCTGTCCCGCGGCATCCGAAACGGGTAAAACCAGGTCGGGGGCCGTGACAGTGGTGAAGGTTCCACCAATGTTGATCCAGAATAGGTTTATGTGCCGGATTGGAAGGTCACAGTTGGTGACAGCTTCAATTCTTCATCCGTTTGTGAGGATGTTCTTACCCATTTTGCTCCTCCTACTGTTCGAGGTTCATGCTCGTCTATGGACGATGAACTAATGATTTCGAAAATGATGATGGGCGCTTGCAACCTTGCTGCCTTGCTTCTAGAGGGTGTATCCCGATTTCGCAAAAGGATGCAAGAATATGAAGTCTTTTCTAATATGAGGGATGAGATGAAAGCTTCAGTGTTTACTTTGAAATAAACTAAGGGCTACACTGAGAAGGGGATAGCATTGATGTTTGAAGATTTGAGGAGTTTTCTTCCCGCACAAGACTGATATGGTTGAGTTGGAAAAACGCTTGGAGGCTGACAAGGTTTAAGTCAGGGTCGATAAGGCTGCCTTGAAGGTTCAGAAAAAGGCCTTATTAGAGGAGAAATAAGGGTTAAAGGCTTCCCTTGCCCAGGAAACTAGTGATAATAAATGGCTCATTGAGCATGGATTCCAGCAAGTGGTTACTTATCTTCTCCATTCATCGGAGTCCAAAAAGGTCTTGGGTGATGTGTATATCGAGCTTCTTGCTCATGGGAGACACCAAGGTTTGTTTGCTGGTTACAAAGCTTTGTGAGCCTTATGTGGGTGAAGTCTCCAAGTGTTTTGGTAAACCATTGCCTGTTTTGCAGGAGCTAAAACCACAGGGCCTTAATGAGGCTGTTTGTGACAAAGTGTTGAAGTCCCTCTCGAAGAATCGTCCATGCTCTGGAGATAGCGAGGAAATGTGTTCTGAAGGTGGTGAGGGCTTAAATGGTTCAAGCCTTGAAGCCTCCGAGGCAGCGGGTGCAGCAAGGAGGAAAAAGAGGAAGGTTAAAAAGACCCAAGATGATGGAGGTTCGAAGAAGGATGATGTAGCAAAGTTTACCATCCCTGACGCTGCTAAATGAAGAAGAAACTTTAATTCGTAGCATTCTTAGTCTGTCGAACAATGTTATGGATTGTTTGTTTGAACATTCTTTTGTTTTAAGGGAACCGTTTAGGTCCATTGGTGGTTAAAGCCTGGAAGGCTTGTGGATAATGTTTTATGTTTGGTTGGCCAGTATGGCCCTTGCTATCTTTAACTTATCTTGCTATGTTTATTGTGTTATTCTGTTTACTCCCTTGTGTTTTCATTGGTTTTGTATGTTGTCTTTGTTTTAGGCGGTGCATCTTACGTTACTCATACCTTAAAGGGTTCAGTGCTGCAGTCACTTAGCCTTAGGATATTTTTAACAAGAAGATACAACCTCTATCCTATGTATGACATTCCCTTAGAGTCTTTTTGGTTTGTAGGCCAATGTTAAGGCCTAAGGAACATTTGGTGTAGGCTGCTCAAGCCCGTCTATAAGACATATATTTGTTGAAAAAAAATTTCTCTGTTTCATGGAGTTGTATTGATTTAGGAACTCACCCCTTATATAGGTCCATTCAACCCTTGAACCTACTGAGCGATGTGGCCTGGGAGCTCATCCCCTTACATGGCCCTTGCCATGGGGTTTCTTCCTAGGTTCTCAACCTGATTATAGGATAGAAAGACAAATTTTGATAAAAACTTCATCATTCATTCATTTCATAGTAAGGGGAATAGAACAACTTTTTAGAACTATTTGTAACACGTTTTGGTTAAACATGAAACCTTTTAAGGTTTTTACCATTCCAATGGCGGGGAAGCTTTTTGCCTTTTGGACCTGCCAGCTTGTATGATTCCCCTTTATAGGCTTCAAGGATAGTGTATGGCCCTTCCTGCTTAGGGCCGAGCTTTCCTTGGCTTTCTTTCTTATTGGCCTCATTATTTCGAAGCACAAGGTCCTCAGGCTTGAAGCGTTCATGCTTCACCCGTGTATTGTGACATGATTTCATGTTTTGCTTGTACCTTGCTTTTTGTATGGCTGCTTGATCACGAGCCTCTTCGAGGGGTTCCAAATTCAACATCGTCTCTTTTTTATTTGACTCAAGGTCGATGTTGAATGTTCTTTGTGTTGGTACTCCAATTTCAGTTGGGATTATAGCCTCTGATCCAAACACTAGGTTGTAGGGTGTTTTCTTGTGGCTCGTCTTCTCGATTGTTCGAATTTCCCATGCACATTGGGAAGTTATTTGAGCCAGTGATTACCATGTCTTCCCAATCTTGTTTTTATCCCCTCCACAATACTTCGGTTTGTTTTTTCAATTGGCCATTTGATTAGGGATAAGCCACCGAGCTTAACGTTTGTGTAATTCTTTGCACCATGAGCTAAAAGGCTTCTCAGTAAATTGTTTGCGATTATCTGTGACAAGTACCCCTGGGAGCCCAAAATGATAGATTATGTTTTCCTAAACGAAATCAATGACCTGTTTCCCTGAGATTTTTGCCAATGGTTTTACTTCTGGCCACTTGATGAAGTAGCCCACGGCTACCAATAAGAACTTGACTCCTCCTTTGGCTAGTGGGAATGGTTCAATAATATCCATTCCCCGCTTGCGAAATGGCCAAGCCGAGGAGGTGGGAACGGGGTCATGTTTGGGGCTTTTGGGTACCGGAGCATGTAACTGACAAGCTTCACATTTTCGCAGTTGTTCGAAGGTATCTCGATGCATGGAAGGCTAAAAGTATCCATGGTTCATCAGCTTTGACACTACCGATCTTGGGCCACAATGAGCCCCACATATCCCTTCGTGAACCTCTTTGATCAGATATTGGCTTTGTTCTGGGCCAACGCATCGAAGTAGTGGTGCAATGTATCCTTTTTTTGTAAAGGATATCTCCTTGAAACACATATTGCCTTGACTTGATACGAACCCTTTCAGCCTCAGTCTGGTCATTAGGCAATTCACCGTTTTTGGGGAAGTTTTCAATGGGAGTCATCCAATTTGGCCCTTTTTTAGTGATCACATCTTGAACCTTAAGTTTTTGGATGGATGGGGTTGTTAGTACCTCAATTAGTACCTTCTTGGTGAAGTGGGCAAACGTAAGAGATGCAAGCCTGCTTAGTGCATCAGCTCTCTTGTTTTGAGATCTTGGAACTTATTTGATGGCACATGTTTGAAATGTGTTCATTAACTCCTTTGATTTCTATCGGTACTTCTTCATGTTAGGCTCTTTTGCTATGTATTTGTTATTGTCTTGGCTTGAGAGAGTCTGTGAGGACTTGAAGCTTTTGAGCCCCTATTTCTTTGGCTATGTAGTTGTCACTTACTTGGTTTGAAACAAGTAACGAGTCTGTGAAGACTTGAAGCCTTTTGACACCCATATATTTTGCAAGCTTGAGCCCAGTAATCAATGCTTCATACTCAGCTTCGTTGCTTGTAGTCTGAAATTCAAGGCGAAGGGCATACGTGAATTCTAATTTGTTAGGATCAATTAGAACTAGGCCTGCTTCTGACCCTTAAATGTTGGAAGCTCCGTCGGTAAAGGGCTTCCATGTATGGGGGTCGGAGGGTTCAGTGGAGGCTGTATTGACTTCCGTTGTGACTTCTTTAGGGATTTCTATGATGAAGTCAGCTGGGACTTGGGCTTTGACAGCTTTTCTCGGGACATAGGTGATTTTGTGTTCACCTAGTTTTCACAACCCATTTGGCTAATCGTCCAAAATTTTCTTGTTTTTCAAGCACATTCTTAATAGGTTAGTCAGTGACCACTTGTATCGGGTGTGACTGAAAGTACATTCGAAGCCTTCTAGCCATTTGGACTAGGGCTAGAGCAAGTTTTTTCAAAGAAGAATATTTTATTTCTGCTAATTTTGAAGTTTTGAAAAAGTAAACGGGTATCTGAACTTTGTTTCATTCAATGATCAGAGCCGTACTTATGGTCTTTTCAGCAATAGAAAGGTAGATAGAGGTCGTTCCTCCTGTTTCCTGAGCCAAAATGGCTGGGAGTGAAGCCTGGTGTCGCTTTATTTGGTTGAAGGCTTCCTTTTGAGGTAAAACGCTTCAAAGCTATAAGCATTCCATCGGAAGTCTTTCTTGTTAGCACATCCCTTGAGGGTTGGCTTTTATGCTTTGTTTCCCCATGATGTGCCCTAGAAACGAGCACTTGACTGGATTAAGCTTCATGTTGATCTTTCTTGAGTTTTGAAAGGTTTCTTGTATGTCATCGAGCATTTGGTATTACGTTTTGCTCTTGTTCACCAAATCGTCAACATAAGCTTTAATGTTCTTGTCGATTTGTTCGGCAAACGCTTTGTCAACCAGACGTTGATAAGTGGCACCTGCATTTCTTAAACCAAAGGGCATTTTTTGATAGCAAGATATACCTTTATCACTGTGGAATGTGGTTTTTTCTTCATCTTCTTTTTTTATTAGGAACTGATGGTAACCCTTTTAGGCGTCAAGAAAACACTTAAACGGGAAGCCTATGAGAGAGTTATCCTTGAGGTCTATCTGGGGCAGCGGGTATGTAACACCTCGAAAATTTACGTCCAATAATGTATTGACACGTGTCATGGGCTTTGAATATGTGAAAACATACTTTAGAGGGACTAAAGTTGACAAACAGTGAAACTATGTGAATATAAGGGTCCAAAGTGTCAACAATTGATAAATAGGCTCTAAAATAACCCTACCTGATGTTTAAAATCTTAAACGGATAAATCATGGATCATACGAAGCAAGAAATGAAAGAAAGTGAGGAATTACAAACTACAGGGACTAAATGTGTCAACATGTTGAAAGTATACCTCTGAGTGACCTTTTGGCAAACCCGAAGCTTTGTAATGATAAAATATACTCACTAGAATATGTGGTAAAAATTTCATCAAGTTTCGTTATCGTATGAGAAAGATATGACCAAAACCGTGCACGAAGGGTTAAATGCGTTAACGTTGAATTTCGTGACTTTTCGGGTAAGCACAAAGTTAACCAAGGACTTTACCATATTTGTAAATGTCCCAAGGCCCTTAAAAGTCAGGTTTTAGGGTCTAATATGCAAGAAAAATAAGTAAAAACACGTTACAAAAGGACAAGGACTGAATTGCAAATTGTTGAAAACTTGTAAAGCTGGTCACCACTTGTACGCGGCCCGCGAGGGGCCTGTCGCGGCCCGCCTACCAGCTGCCAGCGACAAAAGCAGCGACCAGCTGCCAGTTTGAGTCTGTTGCGAGTTGTAACCAGCTGTTGTCGACTCCAGAGCCTCACCAATCGACTTACATGCATTTAGGGGCACTTGTCCTCTTCTCATATCACTCCTAGACCTCTGTGGCAGCCTCTAATCAGATCAAAATCTGCATAAAAGGAACTTGAAGCTTGAAACCTTCATTACTTACATTTTCAAAAATTCACAAGAACATCTCTGGAGCTCTCTGGACGACAAGACAACCTTCTAGTGGTCTCTAAGCATTGTTAGGACTCTTGTAAGTGTTTATAACCTTCTCAAATCCGTTCTAGCTTAGTTTATTAACCGAAAGTCAATCCATCGTAAATTAAGTTTGACTTCGTGATTAAACGAAAATGGCTCAGTCTTTTCTCAAATTGAAAGTACCTACAAGTTGGTATTTATGTGGGTAACAAACCCTCAAAAGGGTATTTTCAGATTCCCACTCTAAGTATGATAATTGTCGAGTCAAAGCTTGTTTCAAAAAGTCAACAGAATGTGTTTTTGCAAATTTAAGCATGATTAGCAATGTAGGGTACATGCAACCTGTTTGATCATTAAAATAACTTGATAATTAATGTAAGAACATGTCTCAACATGTTCATCTCGACAATTTTCAGTTTAAACCCGAATCGGAACCGAAAGTCGCATAAATTGACTTTTTCTTTGACTTTCAGTTCTGATCCGTTCATGCATGTTTGAGATCTGCATTAGAGCTTATTTTGGACCAATTTTCATATAAGTTTAATTCTCTGAGATTTTACAACTTGGTTCAACACTTATCCGATTCATATGCATGTTTCCGATTTATGCTTAAATATGACTATTTTGCCCTTTTTACTATAAAACGCGATTTTTGAAAAAGTGAAAGAGTAGAAACATTTGTTACTGATTTATAAACTTGCACCGAAAATTTGATATCAGTTTGAGGTCTAGATTAAGAGTTATGCTCATTATCGTAATTTGAAAGCTTTATGTTAATTAATTGGCGTAATTAGCATATAACCTATTTAAACCCACTTTTTGATACCAAACTTTTTACCCACTGATGTTATATAATATTTTGGGATTTTTAAAGATTTTTATTTAATTTTTGGCTGATCATATCATAGGTCTCTAAGTTTAATTCGGTAAATACCGATTTTGCCCTTTTTGGCCATAAAATGAGTTTTATAAATCCTTTTGACCCCAAACCTTTTTATACTGATTTTATTTGTTAAATAAAATAATTTGAGCATTCTGGAAGTATAAAAATATCAGATTTCTTTTAAAAACCCGGAAACGGCTCTAAATCGCCTTTTTAAGCGTTTTTATCGCATAGTATGCACTATAACCATATTAAACATATAAGGTTGATACCTACTGATGTTTTTAGTATATTTTTATATAATAACAGTAAGTATAAGTTTATAAACTCAGGTTTCCAATTTTGACATTTTTAGCCCTTGTGAAATTACCAAAATACCCCTAAGGTGCATAGTTTGGTTTTAAATGATGATTTTCACTTATGGGTCATACCCTACTGTTATAACATGTTAAATTAAGTATATTTACTGTATGAACCAGACCTGTAACTCAGATTTCTAATTTAATTCTTTTATAATCTTTTAAATGACCAAAATGCCCTTATGAGGCATAAATTGTGTTTAAATTCATTTGGGGCATAATAGAAAATATCTTACTGATATTATAACATATTTAAGCCATATTATCTCAGGGAACTTGCATATGACTCTTACGGTTACCCGTAACGCTCTTTTCGCGTTCGGTTCGGTTTATGTAACTAGTTTGCATAAATTGACCGAGACGGGTCAAACATTATCATTTTTGTCTCAAAATCCAGAGTGTATTTAGTATACCCATATTATACAAGTATTCAAACTTGTCGGGTCTAAATCACATTCTATCCGGTCTTCGCTTAATCGTGCGTTTGAACCGTTTCGTCCTTAAAGCTAACCGGTCTAAGCTTAAGCTTAAATAAAGACCCGTTAGAAATCTAATAGGTTATTATAAACCTTCGCTCCAGATTAGGATCACCGGTAAAAGCTACTTGCATTTTGCTTGTTGAGAATTATACTTTACTCAGGTAAATACTTTTAACTTATTTTCCCAATACGGGCTTGGGTTACGGTATATAAAATACCGCTTGATTGAGCATCAAATCTTACATCCTTGGGTGGTTAATTGAATAATTTTATCGGCTCGTTTAAACAGTCTTGTTCACTTAAAGCCTTTGGGGGGTTAATGACCATGTCCCGGATATCCTTGGCATCATCTTACGAGATGGCCACGACCTGAGCACGAGGTGTAGGCGTACACCTGTCAGTGTATAACTCTATATTGTGGTGTGTCTATTGATCTTTAACCCGGACAAGATCCGGGCTACTGAACGCACAAGTAACATGTAATTCGTTCACAAGATTATTATATTAAATAATTATCCCAAGTTATAAAATGTTTTGTGCTATGAGCATTCAAATCAATTTTCAACCATTTTCAAAATGAGTCAGTTAAATTGTATTTACCAGTGTAAACTGACGTATTTTTCCCAAAAGGTTAAGTGCAGGTACTACACGTAATAGGCTGGCTGTCTTCTAGAGCGTCCACAATAAGTCTCGCAAGCTTGGACGACAATAAACTGTTGAACAATATCTTATTTTATTTTGATCCGCCTGTGGATCCGTTTCAACTATTAGTGATATTTAATATTACACTTTATTAAAGTTGAAGTGAATCTATCTTTGCTTCCGCTGTGCATTTATATATTGTGTTGTTTGTCTATGATGATACCAACTACGTCACGATACTCCCCACCGGTGACACGTGGAAAATAGGGGTGTGACAGGTTGGTATCAGAGCCAACTCTGAGTGAATTAAACACTAACCTTTTGTGTTTAATCTCAGTAACACAATTGCACATTCCTCGATTCTCGAGTCTAGACAAAGAACTTAGGAATTTTCCAAATTTTTGGTTTTAATTCTAACTTTGTCTTATATATTTCTTGTTGTATCACTTGTTTGTTTTTGACAGGTTGTCAACATGCCGCCACGTATGAGAGGAAGAGGAAGGGGGCAAGGATCTCATGTAGCCCCAAATGACCACGAGGCCGGACCGTCACACCGGCGAACACCTTCGGACCCCCACAACACAGATGCTCAGGATCTTTGGAGGTCCTTTACTGAACCAGCTAGGCGCTCAGTTTCACTGAGTACCTCACCTTCCATCCCACACTCCTTTGGGCCTCATTCTGAGAATGAGCCCCATAACTCTCATCAGTCATATATTCCTCTAGGACACAATTCACCCTTTGACCATCCATCACCCGTCTTTCAGGGCTTGTTCAACCCTGACGACTACTTAGGAGCAGCAGTGGGTTTTAACCCACTTGGACCAGAAGACCACTTTTCTGGTGGCAACCCGATGGACATCGATGAGGATAATGATCCTGCAATGCCACCGTCCGGAACACCGAACCACCCCATCGAGATTTCAGATGGGTCACCGTTTATGGGATCACCTTACAATGGTCCCGACAGCTTTGAGGAGAACTTCAAGCAGTATGACTGGGCATTTACTCCCAGTTATCATAACTCTCCCCTACACCAACTTCAGCCACATAACTCTCCCCTGCACCAGCTACAACATAATTCTCCCATGCACCAGTCATATCACAGCTCTCCCTTGCACCAGCCACACCACTCTCCCCTGCACCAGCCACAGCAGCAGCAGAATCCTTCAGAGGATTCCCGACTATTCGCGGTCACTCCGCCGGCAGCACCACCTTTGCTTCAGCCTCCCTCGCCCCCGAGGCGAAGGAGAACGACAGCGCGAATATCCGCGCGAGGGGGAATACGCATCAGCACCCCTCCACATTCAAGCAACAGCCGGTACTCGCCTGTCCACGAAGAACCGGAGACGGGAGAATCTTCGCACCCCATCTCAGAAGTGAACACTGCGCCAGTCGCGCCACAGCCACAATTGGGTTTTGGAGACCCAATTCCCACTTACACTGGTGCGGCTGCATACAATCCCTTCGAGCAGCAGATCCCCACCGGTTACAACTTTGCAGAGGATCCCTACTAGTTAGCTTCGAGCTTCAACACTCTCCGTCCGGAAGGTCCTTATGGAGGTCCTTGGCCTACGGGACAATCGACCTATGGGTATCCACCATATGGGTACCAGCAACCGCAACCTCCTCAACCTCCGCATTATCAGCAACCGCCGCCTCCTTAACCTCAGCATCTTCAGCAACCACCGCGGACACCGGTGATGTCACCGCCCCAAATGCAAGAAATCCTTCATGAGATACATGAGGTGCGACAGGACTTTCGGCAGGAGATGCGGCAAGAACGAAGGCATAACCGGGGGATGTTTAAGAAGATGGTGGATCTGATCAAGGGTAAAAGCAAGAAGGGTCACTGAATCCTTTGTTTGTTTATTTATGTTAGTTGTAATCATGCCCCTGCGTGGGTATTTCCTTCTGTTCTGCCCCTGCGTGGGCATATCTTTTTATTTGACCCCTGCGTGGGTTTGTTTATTTTGTTATTTGGCCCCTGCGCGGGCATGTTGTTTATGTAAAAGACCCGTTTAGGGCAAACTCCTACTGGGTTAATTTTTATTTGGAATGATTAATTTAAGTTTTTCATTTTTAAATTATGTGCATAAACATAGTGTATAAATAAATGAAAAATAACATTTATTATTTTGATTTACCATTTTAATAAAATAATAAGGATCTTAAAAGGTAAAACCTAGCTGTTATGTTATCATAAATTTAGCCAATATGGTAGAACCTGTTTAAAAGATTCAATTCTCTGTTAACATCTGTAAACATGTTAACATTCTTGGCTAGTGTGATCCGTAAAATCACACATGTCACCCTTTTAATAAATTACCCAAATTTATATTTTTATATATTTGATTGGGACAAAATACCTACGGGTTATAATTAATGTCATATCAAATAAAAGGGCAGCTGTAGTTTATAGACTCCCTGCCAAGAAAAGGATTGATTTGTCTTATTATTCAAATCTTAATCCTGTAAGATCTAAATTTATAATTCAGAAATTGGTCTACGTGACTAGGCTTATTATGCCAATATTATATTTCATTCTAAAAAGATTGCTAGTAAAAATCCCGAATGAAATTACTTAGCAAATTAACTAATATGGCTTTTATTTACCATGGTTAATAAATCGTCAAGAACGATAATACTGTTTAGGCTTCTAAATAGACCTTATCCTTATTTTTATGTAGCATTTAAGACTACATGGCTAAGTCTGAAGAAATAAACAGTCATCCAGTGGAAAACCCTGATAATACTAAAATACTCGTAACGGGTGCGGAGTTGAAAGCATTAGTGAATGATGCTGTTATCGAAGCACTAAACAGACAGTATAGCGAATCGAGCGGGACCCGAAGTAGGACCCGATCTGCACCACATTCTAAACCAAAAGTTCACTCTGAGGCTCATAGCAAACCGCCCTCTAAGAAAGAGGTACCTAAGATGGATAAGCCAAAGAAGGATGATGATCGACACTCCTCGAACCAAAACAGTGTTCCCTCAAAGAAGAAAGATTTTGATGCTAAACCTCATACCAAGTCATGTACTTACAAGTATTTCATTTCTTGTAAACCTAGAGACTTTACTGGGGAGAAAGGAGCGGTCGATTGCATGACCTGGTTGGACGAAATGGATACGATAGTGGACATCAGCGGTTGTGCTGAAAGGGATGTAGTGAAATACGTATCCCAGTCATTCAAGGGAGAAGCACTGGCGTGGTGGAAGTCACTCATACAAGCTGCTGGAAAGATCCCACTTTACAACTTGTCATGGGATCAGTTCGTTGCTCTTATTAAAGAGAATTATTGCCCGCAGCACGAAATTGAGAGAATCGAATCAGACTTCGTAGCATTGGTGATGAAGAACTTAGACTGCCAGGCATACCTCACCACTTTCAATACCCTATCCAGGTTGGTTCCTTACTTGGTAACCCCAGAGCCTAGGAGGATTGCTCGCTTCATCGGGGGTTTAGCCCCAGAGATTAAAGCTAGCGTTAAGGCATCAAGGCCTGCAACCTTCAGATCAGCAGCTGATCTATCTCTCTCTCTCACCTTGGACGTAGTCAGGTTGAGAGCACTCAGGAATTCAGAGGAGAACAAAAGGAAGCGTGAGGACGATACCTCACAAAGATCAGGTAAGAAACACCGAGGAAATGACGACCACAGGAAAGGGTCGGGATCTAAGAGAGATGGGCAACAATCGGGGGATAAGCCCAAATGTAAAACTTGTAAGAAGAACCATTCTGGGAAGTGTCGGTTTGAGTCGAAATCCCAGTCTCACGTGAGATCCTGTGGGATTTGCAAATCTACGGATCATAAGACTTTGGAGTGTAAGAAACTGAAGGATGCAACATGTTACGGTTGCAACGAAAAAGGGCACATTAAGTCTAATTGCCCAAAGTACGCCAAGAAAGCCGAAGATGGGAAGAAGACCAATGCGAGAGTCTTCAAGATGGACGCTAAGGAAGTTGTTCAAGATGACAACATGATTACAGGTACTTTTCTTGTAAATGATGTTTTTGCTAGAGTATTGTTTGATTCTGGAGCAGATAAGTCTTTTGTGGATAATAAGTTTTGTGACTTGTTGAAATTACCTGTAAAACCCTTAAGTGTGAAATATGAAGTGGAATTAGCTGATGGAACCATAGAAACAGCCTCAACTGTTTTAGATGGATGTGTTATATCCATTAGGAATCATTCTTTTCCTTTGTCCTTACTTCCCTTTAAGCTAGCCGGCTTTGATATAGTCATAGGTATGGATTGGTTATCGCATAACCAAGCCCAGATTGTGTGCAATAGAAAGCAAGTGGTAGTCAAGACTCCGTCTAGAGAGTCGCTTACCATCCAAGGGGATACCCAGCATGGATTGCCTGAGCAAGTGTCTATGCTCAAAGCATCCAGATGTCTGCAGAAGGGTTGTGTCATTTATATGGCACAAGTTACTATAGACGAGCCAAAGCCTAAGATTGAAGACATCCCTGTCATTTCGGAATATCCTGAAGTTTTTCCCGAGGAACTACCTGGTTTACCACCAGATAGGCAAGTGGAATTCCGAATCGACATCATCCCTGGTGCTGCACCAGTAGCAAGAGCACCTTATAGGTTAGCACCAACGGAGATGAAGGAGTTAAGGACGCAGTTAGACGATCTGCTAGCCAAAGGTTTTATTAGACCTAGTTCGTCTCCTTGGGGAGCGCCGATCTTGTTTGTCAAGAAGAAGGATGGATCGATGCGTCTGTGCATCGATTACCGTGAGCTTAATAAAGTCACTATCAAGAATAGGTATCCTTTGCCCAGGATCGACGATATGTTCGATCAGTTACAAGGGGCAAGCTATTTCTCTAAGATCGACTTGAGGTCAGGCTATCATCAGTTGAAGGTCAAGGATGAAGACGTGCACAAGACAGCGTTTAGGACTCGTTATGGACATTATGAGTTCCTAGTGATGCCTTTTGGGCTCACTAACGCACCAGCCGCATTCATGGATCTCATGAATCACGTTTGCAAGCCTTATCTGGATAAATTTGTCATCGTCTTTATCGACGACATCCTTATTTACTCGAAGAGCAAGGCTGACCACGAGAAACACCTTCGTTGTATTCTCAAACTTCTACATCAGGAGAAACTCTACGCCAAATTTTCGAAGTGCGAATTTTGGCTTCGAGAAGTCCAATTTCTTGGACATGTGGTAAGCGAGTGTGGTATCCAAGTGGATCCCGCTAAGGTAGAAGCAGTTATGAATTGGCAAGAGCCAAAGACGCCTACTGAAATTCGTAGCTTCCTGGGTTTAGCAGGATATTATAGGCGTTTCATCGAAAACTTTTCTAGGATTGCTGCGCCCCTAACCTCGTTGACACGTAAGAAGGTTAAGTTTGATTGGGGTCCTAAGCAGCAGGAATCCTTTGACATTCTGAAGAAAAAGTTGAGCAATGCACCAGTGTTGACATTGCCCGATGGTATAGAAGAATTTGTGGTGTATTGTGATGCGTCACACACTGGTATGGGCTGTGTACTCATGTAGAAAGGCAAGGTTATTGCCTACGCTTCACGACAGCTAAAGGTGCACGAGAAGAACTACACCACCCATGACTTGGAGTTGGGTGCCGTTGTATTCGCATTAAAGCTATGGAGGCATTACTTATATGGAACCAAGTGTGTGATCTATTCAGATCACAAGAGCCTTCAACACTTGTTCAATCAGAAGGACTTGAACATGCGACAAAGACGCTGGATGGAAACTCTAAACGATTATGATTGTGAGATAAAATACCATCCAGGCAAGGCAAATGTAGTCGCTGACGCCTTGAGCAGGAAAGAAAGAGTGAAGCCAATAAGAATCAATGCCAAGCGCATCGAAATCAGGAATAGTTTGAACGAAAGGGTGTTAGCTGCACAGAAAGAAGCTGTGTTGGAAGCTAACTATCCTGAAGAAAAGCTAGGAGTAACTGAGGAGCAGTTATCCCACGACAAAGACGGAATGCTTAGATTGAATGGACGAATATGGGTTCCAGTTTATGGAGGACTTCGGGATGTTATCCTCCAGGAAGCCCACACTTCCAAATATTCCGTTCATCCTGGAGCCGATAAGATGTACCAGGATCTAAAGGCCAACTACTGGTGGATTGGTTTGAAAAAGTCTGTAGCTGCTTATGTAGCTAAATGTTTGACTTGTGCGCAAGTCAAAGCTGAACACCAGAAGCCGTCAGGTTTGTTACAACAGCCTGAAATTCCCACATGGAAGTGGGAGATGGTGACGATGGATTTCATCACCAAGTTGCCAAAGACGAGAAAGGGAAACGATACTATATGGGTCATAGTGGATAGACTGACGAAGTCAGCACATTTTCTACCCATCAAGGAGACTTATAGCTCCGATATGTTAGCACAGTTATACGTTGATAAGATTGTAGCTTTGCATGGTATACCTGTGTCTATCATCTCGGATAGAGATACAAGATACACCTCTCATTTTTGAAAAAGTTTCCAACAGTCTTTGGGTACTCGTTTGAATTTTAGTACGGCTTATCACCCACAGACAGACGGACAGAGTGAGCGTACTATTCAAACATTGGAAGACATGCTACGTGCATGTGCGATCGACTTGGGTGGTAGTTGGGATAAGAACCTACCACTAATTGAGTTCTCCTACAACAATAGCTACCACACCAGCATAAAAGCTGCGCCTTTTGAGGCCTTATACGGTAGGAAGTGTAGATCGCCCATTTGTTGGGCGGAAGTTGGAGATGTCTAACTATCAGGACCAGAGATAATTTTTGAGACGACGGACAAGATTGTCCAGATTCGCGATCGTTTGAAAGCTGCCAGGGATAGGCAGAAAAGTTATGCGGATCCAAAGCGTAAGGCTTTTCACTTCGAAGTAGGTGACAAAGTATTGCTTAAAGTATCACCTTGGAAAGGGGTGATGCGATTTGGTAAGAAAGGCAAGCTAAGCCCGAGATACATAGGACCTTTCGAGGTTATCGAACGGGTCGGGTCAGTCGCTTATAAGTTAAACTTGCCTGAAGAACTTAGCGCTATCCATAATGTGTTCCACATCTGTAATTTGAAGAAGTGTTTCGCTGATGAATCATTGGTTATACCGCATACGGATGTACATATAGATGAAAGCTTGAAATTTGTGGAAAAGCCATTATCAATTGAAGATCGACAGGTAAAGAAGCTTCGAAGGAAGCATGTACCTATTGTAAAGGTCAAATGGGATGCCCGTAGAGGTCCCGAATACACTTGGGAGGTAGAATCCACGATGAAAGAAAAATACCCTCATTTGTTTCAGTAAATCTCGAGGTCGAGATTTCTTTTAAGGGGGTGAGGATGTAACACCTCGAAAATTTACGTCCAATAATGTATTGACACGTGTCATGGGCTTTGAATATGTGAAAACATACTTTAGAGGGACTAAAGTTGACAAACAGTGAAACTATGTGAATATAAGGGTCCAAAGTGTCAACAATTGATAAATAGGCTCTAAAATAACCCTACCTGATGTTTAAAATCTTAAACGGATAAATCATGGATCATACGAAGCAAGAAATGAAAGAAAGTGAGGAATTACAAACTACAGGGACTAAATGTGTCAACATGTTGAAAGTATACCTCTGAGTGACCTTTTGGCAAACCCGAAGCTTTGTAATGATAAAATATACTCACTAGAATATGTGGTAAAAATTTCATCAAGTTTCGTTATCGTATGAGAAAGATATGACCAAAACCGTGCACGAAGGGTTAAATGCGTTAACGTTGAATTTCGTGACTTTTCGGGTAAGCACAAAGTTAACCAAGGACTTTACCATATTTGTAAATGTCCAAGGCCCTTAAAAGTCAGGTTTTAGGGTCTAATATGCAAGAAAAATAAGTAAAAACACGTTACAAAAGGACAAGGACTGAATTGCAAATTGTTGAAAACTTGTAAAGCTGGTCACCACTTGTACGCGGCCCGCGAGGGGCCTGTCGCGGCCCGCCTACCAGCTGCCAGCGACAAAAGCAGCGACCAGCTGCCAGTTTGAGTCTGTTGCGAGTTGTAACCAGCTGTTGTCGACTCCAGAGCCTCACCAATCGACTTACATGCATTTAGGGGCACTTGTCCTCTTCTCATATCACTCCTAGACCTCTGTGGCAGCCTCTAATCAGATCAAAATCTGCATAAAAGGAACTTGAAGCTTGAAACCTTCATTACTTACATTTTCAAAAATTCACAAGAACATCTCTGGAGCTCTCTGGACGACAAGACAACCTTCTAGTGGTCTCTAAGCATTGTTAGGACTCTTGTAAGTGTTTATAACCTTCTCAAATCCGTTCTAGCTTAGTTTATTAACCGAAAGTCAATCCATCGTAAATTAAGTTTGACTTCGTGATTAAACGAAAATGGCTCAGTCTTTTCTCAAATTGAAAGTACCTACAAGTTGGTATTTATGTGGGTAACAAACCCTCAAAAGGGTATTTTCAGATTCCCACTCTAAGTA
This sequence comes from Helianthus tuberosus, assembly GCA_030545235.1. Lineage (NCBI taxonomy): Eukaryota > Viridiplantae > Streptophyta > Magnoliopsida > Asterales > Asteraceae > Helianthus > Helianthus tuberosus. The sequence continues at coordinate 181,645,151 of CM060359.1, forward strand.
TGATAATTGTCGAGTCAAAGCTTGTTTCAAAAAGTCAACAGAATGTGTTTTTGCAAATTTAAGCATGATTAGCAATGTAGGGTACATGCAACCTGTTTGATCATTAAAATAACTTGATAATTAATGTAAGAACATGTCTCAACATGTTCATCTCGACAATTTTCAGTTTAAACCCGAATCGGAACCGAAAGTCGCATAAATTGACTTTTTCTTTGACTTTCAGTTCTGATCCGTTCATGCATGTTTGAGATCTGCATTAGAGCTTATTTTGGACCAATTTTCATATAAGTTTAATTCTCTGAGATTTTACAACTTGGTTCAACACTTATCCGATTCATATGCATGTTTCCGATTTATGCTTAAATATGACTATTTTGCCCTTTTTACTATAAAACGCGATTTTTGAAAAAGTGAAAGAGTAGAAACATTTGTTACTGATTTATAAACTTGCACCGAAAATTTGATATCAGTTTGAGGTCTAGATTAAGAGTTATGCTCATTATCGTAATTTGAAAGCTTTATGTTAATTAATTGGCGTAATTAGCATATAACCTATTTAAACCCACTTTTTGATACCAAACTTTTTACCCACTGATGTTATATAATATTTTGGGATTTTTAAAGATTTTTATTTAATTTTTGGCTGATCATATCATAGGTCTCTAAGTTTAATTCGGTAAATACCGATTTTGCCCTTTTTGGCCATAAAATGAGTTTTATAAATCCTTTTGACCCCAAACCTTTTTATACTGATTTTATTTGTTAAATAAAATAATTTGAGCATTCTGGAAGTATAAAAATATCAGATTTCTTTTAAAAACCCGGAAACGGCTCTAAATCGCCTTTTTAAGCGTTTTTATCGCATAGTATGCACTATAACCATATTAAACATATAAGGTTGATACCTACTGATGTTTTTAGTATATTTTTATATAATAACAGTAAGTATAAGTTTATAAACTCAGGTTTCCAATTTTGACATTTTTAGCCCTTGTGAAATTACCAAAATACCCCTAAGGTGCATAGTTTGGTTTTAAATGATGATTTTCACTTATGGGTCATACCCTACTGTTATAACATGTTAAATTAAGTATATTTACTGTATGAACCAGACCTGTAACTCAGATTTCTAATTTAATTCTTTTATAATCTTTTAAATGACCAAAATGCCCTTATGAGGCATAAATTGTGTTTAAATTCATTTGGGGCATAATAGAAAATATCTTACTGATATTATAACATATTTAAGCCATATTATCTCAGGGAACTTGCATATGACTCTTACGGTTACCCGTAACGCTCTTTTCGCGTTCGGTTCGGTTTATGTAACTAGTTTGCATAAATTGACCGAGACGGGTCAAACATTATCATTTTTGTCTCAAAATCCAGAGTGTATTTAGTATACCCATATTATACAAGTATTCAAACTTGTCGGGTCTAAATCACATTCTATCCGGTCTTCGCTTAATCGTGCGTTTGAACCGTTTCGTCCTTAAAGCTAACCGGTTTAAGCTTAAGCTTAAATAAAGACCCGTTAGAAATCTAATAGGTTATTATAAACCTTCGTTCCAGATTAGGAGCACCGGTAAAAGCTACTTGCATTTTGCTTGTTGAGAATTATACTTTACTCAGGTAAATACTTTTAACTTATTTTCCCTATACGGGCTTGGGTTACGGTATATAAAATACCGCTTGATCGAGCATCAAATCTTACATCCTTGGGTGGTTAATTGAATAATTTGATCGGCTCGTTTAAACAGTCTTGTTCACTTAAAGCCTTTGGGGGGTTAATGACCATGTCCCGGATATCCTTGGCATCATCTTACGAGATGGCCACGACCTGAGCACGAGGTGTAGGCGTACACATGTCAGTGTATAACTCTATATTGTGGTGTGTCTATTGATCTTTAACCCGGACAAGATCCGGGCTACTGAACGCACAAGTAACATGTAATTCGTTCACAAGATTATTATATTAAATAATTATCCCAAGTTATAAAATGTTTTGTGCTATGAGCATTCAAATCAATTTTCAACCATTTTCAAAATGAGTCAGTTAAATTGTATTTACCAGTGTAAACTGACGTATTTTTCCCAAAAGGTTAAGTGCAGGTACTACACGTAATAGGCTGGCTGTCTTCTAGAGCGTCCACAATAAGTCTCGCAAGCTTGGACGACAATAAACTGTTGAACAATATCTTATTTTATTTTGATCCGCCTGTGGATCCGTTTCAACTATTAGTGATATTTAATATTACACTTTATTAAAGTTGAAGTGAATCTATCTTTGCTTCCGCTGTGCATTTATATATTGTGTTGTTTGTCTATGATGATACCAACTACGTCACGATACTCCCCACCGGTGACACGTGGAAAATAGGGGTGTGACAGGGTAGCAATCCTTTGGGCATGCTTTGTTCAAGTCTTTAAAATCGATACACATTCTCCAAGACTTTTTGGGTTTTCGAACCATTACGGGATTGGCCACCCATGATTGATACTTGACCTCTCGAAGGATTCCGGCTAGAAATAGTTTTTCCATCTCTTGGCACTCTACAAGGCTTCTTTCAGGGGCTTTGCTTCGTTACTTTTGTATAATGGGCTTAACATCAGGTGGGATCCATAACTCATGTTCAACAATGCTACGAGGGATGCCTGTCATATCTTCCGGGAACCAAGCAAATACATAGTGCAATAACAGCTTTTCAAGGTATGAGAGGGTTTCATTGGAAAGGTTAGTGTTTACCCTTATCCTCTGTTGAGGATATTTTGGGTTTATGTCCAACCCTTGTTCATCGTCTTCGTCCTTTCTTGAGCTTTCCCCTTCAACCACAAAAGCTTCTTGGGTAGGTTGAAGGGTTGCTATCCCTTTTTCAGTGGGAAGCTTCACAGTGTCTTGACCAACTGAAACTGCCATTCCGAACACACTTTGCCCTGGCCTTCCTATGATGATATCATAGTTGGAAGGGATATTGATCATCGCAAAAGTGAGTTGTTCGGTTCGTCCCTTTGTTCTCTCGTTGAACAAACATTAAGAGTTATTTGGCCTAAAGGCTTGATAGGTATGTCTGCGATACCTTCGATGGAGGATTCAGACTGTTGAAGCTTTGAGCGTTCATCGTCGCTGAGAGGGTTAAAGCATTTCTCAAACATGATTTTGGTGGTTGCACCGGTGTCAATGTAAGCCTTTTGTGTCTTAATGGTTCCTATGTTGGATTCCATCACCAGAGGGTTTGAAAGCAACTCTGTAACGCCCCGCGTTTTCATAACTTTCCATATTTAGAAACACTTGTTCATATTCCTATATTTAGAAACCTTGTATCCTAGTGTTCATCATTTCGTTAACTCGATTAATTAATCGTCGAAAAATCTTTATCTTTAATTCAACTCATTATAAACATGGTTATTTACCCATTGTTTAAATTAATTAAATTAATTAATTTTGCTATCTAAAAGTTTATTTTTATAATAATCTAGATTGACTCGTTAGATTTTAAGTCAGTAAACTAACCTAGTTAGTTTGTATTAAAGTTAACTTTCTTTAAAAATATATATGTACGAGTATGATGAATAAATGAGTTAGTTAAACCATGAGGACCATTTGTGCAAATTCACTAGCATAACCCTAATTCTTATTTATCATCAGCCGCATCTCATATTTACCTCTCTAAAACAAGGGTATACCACATCTTCACTACCCTCTTCAACCCTCATCTCTCGGTTCCTCCTCCCCGTTTGAATATCGCCGGCTCCGGCAACCTGAGCCACTTCCGGCGACAACCTCAGTCCAGCCGCACCCCCTTCCCTTCGTCTTCTCCATTCTGAAATCCGGCAACCCCCACTGCTCTCCGCTGAACGCAGTCGATCATCGACAAAGGGAACGTCTTCGCAGGCGGCGGCGTGGATCAGGCAACGTGGTTCAAACAGAGGTGGTGACGAATGGCATCGGTTCCGGCGCTTCTGAGTTGGTTCGAGCCTCGGGCTGTTTCGATTCAGGTACGAACTTCGAATATTATTCGGTTCCGTTTCAGTTTTAATTCAAGCCAGTTTCTGTTTGATATTACTTTCAGATTCGTTCCAACCCGGCTCCTGTTTGGGTTCTGAAATGAGTTATGCGTCGACTTCGGTCCGCTTCTGATTCCGGTAAGGGTTTTGAGCTTCTTCGTTAAACTTTCGTTTTATTCCAAAAATCAGTTTCTGTTTCGGGTTTGTTTTCAGATTCGTTTCAACCTGGTTTCGGCTCATGTTCAGATTTCGGGTCGGTCAACAACAGTTTCGGTTTGGTCAACAGTAGTCAACAGGTCAAACCTGGTCAAAGCTGGTCAACTTCTGATCCGAGACTTGGTAAAGATCTTAAACAACGCAAATTTATCATTATTGTTTATATAGCTCGTTACTATTTTAAATCACGAAACATTTATTACTTGAATTTGTACATTAGACGTATCTTTATAACTTGTACAAATATATATATTTTCGTTATATTAACTCGTATAAATATATAATGTTCGTTGATTGTTGAATTTTGAAAATTATATCGACACTTAGGTTGTCGGGATCGTCCAAAAACAGAGGAAACTCTGCCCGTTTTTCGTAAAAATTCCGTAAAACGAAACCTATCAACAACGTTTAGTTTTTATAAAATAGTTATAAATGTATGATCATTTATATTTTTGACAACTTTTCGACAATACTCTTGAAAGACTAGATTTATAATTTTTACGTAAACTATATAAAATATATATGCATATATACATAATTATGTCAACTAGTTATACTCGAAATTCCAATTTCAAATCCTCCGTCGTAAATTCCGAATACTCATACACCTTCGCTTGCCCATATAGGGTGACATCGGTGTTCCATCATCCTAACCTCACACTCGTCGACACTTGGATAATCGGAAGACTTAGCAATTATGTGAGTATACTCGTATTCCCCTTTTTACTTTTACCACTTTTGGGGTGTAACATGTTCACTTATCAAAAACTTACACATGAATCATAAACTTATGGACTTTTCATAGCAACGAAATGATGACATGTGCTATGAAGAGGGCCTTTTGCGTAAACACATGAACATTCCTATAACATGCTTGTATACGTGATTGCTTGATACTTTAAACTTGGGTGAAACTTATGTGTTGAACTTATCATTAACTTCGTACGAGCCTAACCGTGACATATGTAGCGCTATAGGATTAACGACCCGCCCGTAAACTTGAGGTTATGTCATGAGCCTGTTGCGTTTCCTTGGTTTGATTTGTTAGACACATGCCAAATTTATTGTTTATCTTGAATCACATGCTTGCTATGAGGAATTGTTTAAAACTTATCTTTTGTTATGTACGTACCAAACTTGTATACTCGCCTTTGCTTTTGCATTGAACTTTATTTTAAACATGTTACAGGTTGAGGATGATGATGCCATGAAATGAAGTAGCGTTGATACCTAGATACACATATAGACGTTTAGATTAAATACGTTGTATAAATGTCATAATTGTTGTCGTATTGCTCTTTTTGTATTTAACATGTTGTATTTCAAATTTCTTGTATTGTAACATTTATTTATGAAGGAAATCAATTTATCTTTAATTCTATTGTCACAATTTAGCGTTATGTGTGATGAGCAATCTTTCTTCGTCTCACTCCGATGTTTCCGCCATCGGTTGGGGTGTGACAGATTGGTATCAGAGCCATAACTATAGGGAATTAGGAAAAGTAGGAATGCTTTAACCTAGTCTATAGTTTTAGAAATTTATTCCTACGTCTTGCTTGAAACTACTTGCATGCTACTCTATTTGCTTTTATTTATTCGCTTTGACGTTTTAAACATATATGTCGCTTGTGTGTTAATACATGACGTGTTATTCTTATGTGACAATACTTGTCTTATTATGTGTCGATACTTGATCTATTGATCTATTCTTTGTGTGTTATTCTCGACATGCCTTTTATGTGCTTATACTTGTTCGTTATTTCCTTTAACATACGCCTTTTTCCATGGCATTATACTCGATTTTTGTCAAACACGAAAACACTCATATTATACAAACGAGACGAGTTTGCCAAAATAGGCGTGAAACCCACAATTTGGTAAACGACTTTCATTCCGTTTGATTCTATTTTTGCACGAAATTCGCCATTAAGTTAGGAGTGAAATCCACATCTTAATGGAAATTTCAAATTTAAATTCGTCAACTTAGGATACTAAATCGCCAAGTTAGGGGTGAAACCCGCACCTTGTCGACTAGTTCCACTCCTTGATTTTACAAATCCCGCCAGGTCTCGAATTTTCGATTGAATTGGAACGTGTAGTAACCGTGTCACACCCCAAATTTCCACGTGTTACCGGTGGGCCCGGTTAGGGGAGTATCGTGACGTGGTTGATAACAATATAGTCAAACAACACAATATTTAAATGCACAGCGGAAGCAAAGTATAGATTCATTTCACTATACAATATTGTAATATTAAATATTACAAAGAGTCAAATATAAATCCACAGGTAGATCAAAATAAAAAGGAAACAAGTGTTCACAGTCTATAACATCCAAGCTTGCGAGACTTATTGTAGATGCTAGGAGAAAAGCGAGCCTATTACGCTTAGTACCTGCACTTAAACTTTTGAGAAAATACGTCAGTTTACACTGGTAAATACAATTCAACCGACTCATTTGGAAAAGAGTTTAAGAAAATGGATTTAAGGCACAAGGAACAAATAATATTTTATAACTTGGGATAATTATTTAAATATAATACTTGTAGGGATTTACATGTTCCTTATGCGTTCAGTAGCCCGGATCGAGCCGGGTTAAAGATTAATGGACACACCACTTTATTTATGAGACACTGACAGGTGTACGCCTACACCTGTGTGCTAAGGTCGTGGCCATTTCGTAAAATGATGCCAGGGATATCCGGGACACGGTCATTAACCCCCCAAAGACTTTAAGCAAACAAAACAAATTAAACGAGACATCTCAATACTTTAATCATCATTCAATTAAAGATTCAATGCCCCGACCAAGCGGTATTTTATATACCGTACCCCAAGCCCGTATAGGGAAAATAAGTTAAAAGTATTTACCTGAGCAAGTATATTTCACAAACAGCGAGTGCAAGTATCTTTTACCGGTTCTCCTAATCTGGAATGAAGGTTTATAATAACCTATTAGAATCCTAACGGTCTTTAGTTAAGCTAAAGCTTAGACCGGTTAGTTTTAAAGATACGGTTCGTACGCACGATTAAGCGAAGACCGGATAGAATGTGATTTAGACCCGACAAGTTTGAAGACTTGCTTAATATGGTTATATTATACACATTCTAGATTTTGAGATAAAACCGTTAAGGTTTGACCCGTTTCGGCTAATTTATGTAAACTAGTTACATAAACCGAACCGAACGCGTAATAAGCGTAACGGGTATCCGTAAGAGTCCTCAACAGGTTTCCTAAGTTAACATGCCTTAAATATGTTGTGATATCAGTAGGATACCTTCCATAATGCCCAAAACGAGTTTAATCTCATATTAAGCCCCATAGGGGTATTTTGGTCATTTTAAAGGTTATAAAAGAAATTTATAATACTTCTGTGATACGGGTCTGACTTGATCAGTAAAATGGCTTATTTTAACAGGTTATAACATTTGATTATAAGTCTTATATGCCAAAATAGTTTTAAACCCAAACTTTGCGTATAATACGCGTATAAAGCCGTTTTAAGCGACGTACAGGTTAAAATACGATTCTGAGTTTTCTGATCAAATAAACAGGCTCAAAACACTCCATTTATTATTTAAAATCAGTAGCAATTGGATTGGCGTTAAAAGGATTTGTAAAACTCATTTTATGGCCTAAAAGGGCATATTCGGTATTTACCGAATTAAGGCGCTAATCCAAGCTTATGATCAGTTTAAAAATAAGTAAAAATCTTTAAAAATCCCAAAATATTATTTAACATCAGTGGGTAAAAGATTTGGTGTCAAAAATTGGGTTTAGATAGGTTTTACGCTAATGACGCCGTTTATTTAATAAAAGTGTTTATAAATACGTCATTAAGCATAACTCCTAATCTAGACTTCCGATTGACGTGAAATTTTGCAGACATGTTCAATAATCAGTAACAAAGTTTATTATACTTTCACATAATCAAAAATCTCATTCTACGGTTATAAGGGCATTATGGTCATTATTTAGGCGTTTAACGGAAACGTCGGATAGTTACGGATTCGGGTAGTATAAACGCAGAGGATTATACTAACATATAACAAGGTCCTAATGGAACTTTAAGGCATGTCTAAACCTATCAAAAACGGGTCAGAATCGAGGTCAAAGCAGAAAGTCAAACTATGCGACTTTCGGCTCCGAATCGGTTCAAAACAGAGAGTTGTCGAACCAAACAAGTTTAGACAAGTTATTATACTTATTTTCAGGTTATATGCATATTAAAATAGATTACACGCCTTCTGTATCGTTAATTACATGTTTAATGGTTCTGTTGACTTTTTCGGAAGAAGTTTGACTCGACAAACGACATAGTTAGGATTGAAATCAGTGGGTGCCCTTTTAAGGGTTAATTGTCCACAATATTACCAACTTGTAACAACTTTCGTTTCGACAAAACTCTGGACCGTTTATGATCTATCACTAAGTCAAACCGTAGTTACGACGGTTTGACTTCTAGGCTAAAAACGAATCAAGACTCAATTTAGAAGGGTCAAGGATGCTTACGTAAGTCTAATAGATGATTTGGAAGGCTTGTATCAGGTCTTGAGCTCCTCTAAATGTCCAGAAGTTGTAATGAGGTTGTATGTTGCAACATGATAATTTTATAAGAACTTTGATCCTTATCAAATGATGCCAAATGGGTCTAGGGTTGTAATCAGATGTCCAACATGTGTCCCTAAGGCTATAAACCACCTTAGACAAGCCCATAGAATCGAAACTTGCCATTTAAGTCGGTTAAAAACACAACAGGCAGCTGTCTGTTTATTTTCGCATCTGCAGGTCTGACGCGGCCCGCCTGAGATATAAGCAATCCTTACGCGGGCCGCCTGGAGGCTGGATTCAGATTTCAAACTTTTCTTTTATTGCATTTTGGTCCTTGATCCCCCGAAACATCGCTTTCTCATGTTTTCTTGCATTCTTATCCCCTAATATTGACATATGGGGCTTCAATACTTATACCTACTTTGTCAAGTCCTCGGGGTAACTTTGTGATCACCCGAAAACCCTAATTTTCAATATTGACGAAACTAACCCTCACACACGAATTTTATCATAACTTTCTCATACGGTAACAAAACTTGGTGAAATTTTTATGGTGCATTCTAGTGAGCATAATTAATCGTTACAAGGCTTCGGGTTTGCTAAAAGGTCACTCAGAGGTATAACTTAAACATGTTGACACATTTAACCCCTGTAGTTTGTAATCTCTCACTTTCTTTCACAAGTCGCTCCGTATAATCCATGATCCATTTGTTTAAGGTTATAAACATCATGTAGGGTTATTGTAAAGTATATTTATTCATTGTTGACACTTTGAACCCTTATATTTACATAGTTTCATTGTTTGTCAACTTTAGTCCTTCAAGAACATTCTTACACACGTTCAAACTTATGACACGTGTCAACACCTTATAGGACGTGAATTTTCGAGGTGTTACATCCTCACCCCCTTAAAATAAATCTCGACCCGAGATTTACTGAACTAAGTAAGGGTACTTTTCTTTCATCGTGGATTCAACCTCCCACGTGTATTCGGGACCTCTACGGGCATCCCATTTGACCTTTACAATCGGTACATGCTTCCTTCGAAGCTTTTTAACCTGTCGATCCTCGATCGACAATGGTTTTTCCACAAATTTTAAGCTCTCATCTATATGCACATATGTATGTGGTATAACTAGTGATTCATCAGCGAAACACTTTTTCAGATTGCAGATGTGAAATACATTGTGAATTCCACTGAGCTCTTCTGGTAAGTTTAGCTTATAGGCAACTGACCCGACACGTTCGATAACCTCGAAAGGTCCTATGTATCTCGGGCTTAACTTGCCTTTCTTACCAAACCGCATCACTCCCTTCCAGGGTGACACTTTAAGTAGGACTTTGTCACCTACTTCGAAGTGAAAATCCTTACGCTTTGGATCAGCGTAACTCTTCTGCCTATCCCGAGCAGCTTTGAGACGGTCACGAATCTGGACAATCTTGTCCGTCGTTTCGAACACGATCTCTGGTCCTGATAACTGGACATCTCCAACTTCTGCCCAGCAAATGGGCGATCTACACTTTCTACCATACAATGCCTCAAAAGGCGCAGCCTTGATGCTGGTGTGGTAGCTATTGTTGTAGGAGAATTCGATTAATGGTAGGTTCTTATCCCAACTACCACCCAAATCGATCGCACATGCACGTAGCATGTCTTCCAACGTTTGAATAGTACGCTCACTCTGTCCATCTGTCTGAGGATGGTAAGCCGTACTAAAGTTCAAACGTGTGCCCAAAGATTGTTGGAAGCTTTTCCAAAAATGTGACGTGTACCTAGTATCTCTATCAGAGATAATAGCTACAGGTATGCCATGCAAGGCTACAATCTTATCAACGTACAACTGGGCTAACATATCGGAGCTATAAGTCTCCTTGATGGGTAAGAAATGAGCTGACTTAGTCAGTCTGTCAACGATAACCCATATTGTATCATTGCCTTTCCTTGTCTTGGGTAACTTGGTAATAAAATCCATAGTTACCATTTCCCATTTCCATGTGGGAAGTTCAGGCTGTTGTAGCAAACCTGACGGTTTCTGATGTTCTGCTTTGACTTGCGCACATGTCAAGCATTTTGCCACATAGGCAGCTACAGACTTTTTCAAGCCTATCCACCAATAATTTGCCCTTAGATCCTGGTACATCTTATCAGCTCCAGGATGAACGGAATATTTGGAACTATGGGCTTCCTGGAGGATGACATCTCGAAGTCCTCCATAAATTGGAACCCATATTCGCCCATTCAATCTAAGAATTCCGTCTTTGCTAAGAGTTAACTGCTTCTCAGTTACTCCTAGCTTTTCGTTAGGATAGTTAGCTTCCAGCACAGCCTCCTTCTGTGCAGCTAACAACCTTTCTTGCAAGCTATTCTTTACCTCAATGCTCTTGGCATTGATTCTTATCGGTTTTACTTTTTCCTTCTGACTTAAGGCATTGGCGACAACATTCGCCTTGCCGGGATGGTATCTTATTTCACAATCGTAATCATTAAGAGTTTCCATCCAACGGCGTTGCCTCATGTTCAAGTCTTTCTGATTGAACATATGTTGAAGGCTTTTGTGATCAGAATAGATCACACATTTGATTCCATATAGGTAGTGCCTCCAAAGTTTCAGTGCGAATACAACGGCACCCAATTCCAAGTCATGGGTGGTGTAATTCTTTTCGTGCACCTTTAACTGGCGTGATGCATAGGCAATGACTTTGCCTTTCTGCATAAGCACACACCCCATCCCGGTGTGTGATGCATCACAATAAACTACAAACTCCTCTACCCCATCAGGCAATGTTAGTACTGGAGCATTGCTCAACTTTTGTTTCAGAATATCGAAGGATTCCTGCTGCTTAGGACCCCAGTCAAACTTAATCTTCTTACGTGTCAGCGAAGTCAGGGGTGCAGCAATCCTTGAGAAGTTTTCAATGAATCGCCTATAGTATCCTGCCAAACCTAAGAAGCTACGGATTTCTGTAGGCGTCTTGGGCTCATGCCAATTCATAACAGCTTCAACTTTAGCGGGATCAACTTGGATACCACGCTAACTAACGACATGTCCAAGAAATTGGACTTCTCGAAGCCAGAATTCACACTTCGAGAACTTGGCATAGAGCTTCTCTTGATGAAGTAGCTTCAGAATGCAACGGAGATGCTTCTCGTGATCAATTTGGCTCTTTGAGTAAATGAGGATGTCATCGATGAAGACGATAACAAATTTATCCAAGTATGGCTTGCAAACGCGATTCATGAGATCCATGAACGCGGCAGGTGCATTAGTGAGCCCAAAAGGCATCACTAGGAACTCGTAATGACCATAACGAGTCCTAAATGCAGTTTTGTGCACGTCTTCATCTCCAACCTTCAATTGGTGATAGCCTGACCTTAAGTCAATCTTAGAGAAGAAACTTGCCCCTTGCAGTTGATCGAACAGATCGTCGATTCTGGGCAAAGGATACCTATTCTTGATGGTGACCTTATTAAGCTCACGATAGTCGATGCACAGACGCATCGATCCATCCTTCTTCTTGACAAATAAAACTGGTGCTCCCCACAGAGACGTACTAGGTTTGATGAAACCTTTGGCTAGTAAATCATCTAGCTGCGCTCTCAATTCCTTCATCTCTGTTGGTGCCAATCTATAAGGCGCCCTAGCTACCGGTGCTGATCCAGGAATAATGTCGATTCTGAATTCTACTTGTCTATCTGGTGGCAAACCAGGTAGTTCTTCAGGAAAAACTTCCGGGTATTCAGAAACGACGGGGATATCCCTAATCTTGGGCTTCGGCTCATTTATAATCACTTGTGCCATGTAGATGACACAACCCTTTTTTAGACACTTAGAGTCCTTGAGCAAAGGCATTTGCTCATGCAGCCCATACTAGGTATCTCCCTGGATAGTAAGTGATTTACCAGACGAAGTCTTGATCACCACTTGTTTCTTGTTGCAAATAATCTGGGCCTGGTTATGAGATAACCAGTCCATACCCAATACTATATCAAAACCGGCTATCTTAAAGGGAAGTAGGGACAGAGGAAAAGAGTGGTTCCTAATGGATATAACACATCCCTCTAACACAGTTGAGACTGTAGGTCCGGATTGACACCGAATCGATTGCGTAACGACCGTGCGACGTGCGGAATCCGTGCACTATCGTGGATCGAACAGACAAAAACGTACAATTTTAACGTGATTCTATTGAAAAGATGTCATGTACAATGCCGAGAATCACACGAGAGAACTTTCTCTCTCTAGTTTCTCTCTCTAAGCACCAAGCTCTAAGTTCTCAAATGAGCCAAAAGTCTTAACTCTAACACTCTAACTCCCTATTTATAGGCTAAGGATTATAAGGATTTCTCCTTATTACAAGTTTGCCACCTTGCCCTTTATTACTAGGTATTACAATAAAATGCTAGAATTCTTCTGTTTCGGCTACGGTTAAGATTGACGGAGGCGATAGACATACTGCACTAACAGACTCCCCCTTGGATATTGCCGCAGTCAATCCGTAGTCAAACTCGTAGCGACTTGTTTCTCTCTCTCTCTCTCTCTGAGTCTTCTTGAAGCTTTATCATCTCTTCAGCAACATAGACTCCCTCTTTCTTGAACAGAACCCCGGTGGATCTGTCTTAAGCTTTAGCTCCCCCTTTCAGTAAACTCTTCAGGCTCCCCCTTTCGTCAAGCTTCCGTGCTTTGGGATCGACACCTGGCTTTCCGTATACAAGCTCTTCCGGGATAGTTTCCTGGCTTCTTGAATCCACGCTTCCTCTTGCGTTGAGCTCGTCTTCAGACTCCCCCTTAGACTCAGCTGTCGGGATCGAAGTCTGGCTTTCACATGTTCACAAGTTCAGGATCAATTCCTGGCTCTGTTCTGCATATGCTCAGGATTTGAAACCTGGTTAACCTGCACATCCTCTACCTCAACATAAGTTTCACAAATTTATAACACTTAGATTTAAGAAACTTACTGGTAGAAATCATTCATTCATCAATCTGTATAGTTACATCAAGTTCAAATGAATGACCTTGATTAACTAATTACACAATCTTTCAAAACATTTATATATAACATTCAAATTTTTCAACATATTCTCCCAACCCAATATAGTTCATCATGTTTAGCACTTGGAATTTTGAAAATCAGCTTTCCAACATCAGTTGTCGAAAATCTTTTTGTATTTTTCAAAACTTTATGCTAAAAAACACTAAAATCTTTTTGGATTTTGAGTTTAAAGAAATGCAGTAAAGAAATATATACAAACAATATTTTTGTGAGTTTGTGTAAGAGGATCATATCAGTTTATGAGACCAATCACAAGCACCGTTAAGCTTTAGACATTTTAAGTTCTAAACGATTCACGTAGATTGACGATATGGTTGTCCTCTTAAACTCAATCTAAAAACTTTCGAAATGCTTACCGATACGATTAAGGTATATTAATTTTGCACTAAATTCCTATGGACCCCACGATCTCAGCATATCCCCTCATCATGCAATACACTGACTCAAGTAATGCCTTTAAACTTTCATCAACTGTGATATGTGCGAAAATAATGCAGAATGTTTAAACATTAACAATCAGGTCGATACTTCCGTATACGCAGAGAAAGTCCAATGTTTAAACAAAATAAGAAAATAAAACAAGTTGAAGTTGTTTAGGCTTTAACCACCAGGTCGATACTCCCGTATACGCAGAGGTGATCCAAAGCTTAAACGAAACACCAAAGAAAATAAAGCAGAACGTTTAGGCAATAACATCCAGGTCGATACTCACGTATACGCAGAGGATGTCCAATGCTTAAACAAAATAAAGAAATCAAACAAGTTTAAATCTTTGCAAAATGAAATACACAATCACAGTGACTTTTCAGCAAGTTGTGAAAGTTCACAGACTTAACCGGTTTTATGTCTTTCGACAATCAGCGATTACCGAGCAGGCACACAGTCAAGAAGGACAAAACTAAGTACTATGCTTTCAACCATGTTTTCCACTAGAACTAGGCTTTTTCATTTATGTTTGTATCATTATCGCAAATCTACTAGTCTAGCAGAGCCTTTCGTCACATCTTTAGTGAGACCGTTTATCACATTTGACATTACAATTCTTTAGCATGCTGTGATAGTCCACTGATTTACTATCATTTCCTCTTTTTCTCAACAAACTCATTTTGAATTTTCAATGTTTTTGGCTTTTTCAAATTTTCTAATTATTTTTTTTAAATTTTTCTCCCCCTAAAATCAAAATATGTCTTGATTTTGATTTTCTGGGAAAATTTGAAAACAAACTATACAAGAAACGTGACAAACTGATATCAAATCGCTTCAATTCGCCATTCACTTGGCATAAACAATCAGAACTCCCCCTCACAACAAACTATTTTCCCATTATGATTTCAAAACATTTAAGTTTGTTTTAATCAAATGGTTTTTCCGGAAAATTAGTTTTATGTGTTGTTTTACAAACTCGGGGTTCTTTCATCACATTGTTCATCTTTATCCACTTATCGGAAAGATAAATCAAGTACAACTTAATGTCCTTGATTAGTCTTTTGTGATTCGAAATATCACAGTTACCAACCTGTGAATTTCTCAAGAAATATGCCGATTCCTGTTCCACACTTACCAACCTGGGAACTCCGGCAAGTCAGGTTTTTCATTTGAAAAGTTTCACCCAAGCCTGACTGTCCTTGGGTGATTTAGAATTCTTGTTTAACAATGGTGGAAAATTTGCATCATCCATTGTTAAACCTGAATTCTCAGATTTTACCTCAACACTAGGCTCCTCTGGCTTTGACGAACCAGAATCATTGCCTGCACATGGCTTGTCTGACTTTGACCTGTCAGATTCATTGCCTAATGGTGGCTTGTCTGACTTTGAGACGTCAGATTCATCGCCGACATGTGGCTTATTTGTTTCCGAAGAAACAGATTCATTGCCACAAACTTTCTTCTTCTTCTTTCCCTCTTTCGTCCTCAGATTTGTATCTGATGAATTCGTTTTGCTTGTCTTTTCAGTTGAGGAAAGCGATTCATCAGAACTTTTTCTCGGATTACCAGTTGTATCCGAGGACAAAATCCTCTCGAGATATTCTCTCGCCTTCTTTCTTATCTTCCTCAGTTTGTCTTTCTGCCCTTCTGAAAGCTTCACTTTAGGTTCATGAACTTTCTGTTCTTGAACTTTTGGTTCTTGAACTTTCTGTTCTTTGGGCTTGACATTGACTGGTTTCTTTGCCATTTTCTGAGATTCAGCCCTCGATCTTCCCTTTGATCTCATTGGGCAATCTCTTGCAATATGTCCTCTGATTTGGCATTCATAGCACCTTCTCGTTTTGATTCTCTGACTTTGGCAGTTAACAGAAATGTGTCCTTGATAGCCACAAGTGTAACACACTCTGTTATCATACCTCTCATTTCTTTCATACCAAACACCGTCTTCATACCACACACTTAGATCATCGCATTGATTTGCCTTGTGGTACTCATGTCTCCTCTTGTATCCTTGATTTGGCATTTGAGCACTGTGGTCAAACCTGCACCACTGATTACCAACTTTTTGTGAGTTTTTATTTTCAGATTTTTGTGGTTTTTCATAATGATTGGATGACTTAACTGATGAGCCTTTATTTTCTTTTTGAAAATTTTTCAATTTTTTATCGTTTTGTTTCTGTTCCACATTCTTCTTTACAGGTTTTTGCGTTGAGCATTCACCTTTCTCAGTAGAATGTAAAACAGTATTTTTAAACATTTCATTTAATTTCAAAAATGTTTTTCTTTTTTCTTCTTTTTCTTTTTCATCATCAGATTTATCATCACAATCTTCAATTTTGACTTTGTCAAAATTTGTGACATTGTCACTTATTGGAACTGAATTGATCGGTTTTGGACAAACATATGATGCCGAAGTCACAAAACTTTTCATTTTATTTTCTAAAACTTTGATTTTCTTTCTATCACCTTCTGCTTCTTTTTCAAGTCGTATAATCGTCGGACGATGGGAATTTATTACCTTTTGCTTTTCAATATTGTTCTTGCTAAAAACAGATCTCCCATCTTCAAGAATCTTTATTTGACTTTGAAAATCTTTTTCAATCTTTAATTTTTCATTTTCAAAACTTTTGATTTTATCTTTAAAATCAGAATTTTCATTTTCCAAAACTTTTATTTTATTTTCAAAAACTGTTTCTCTATCTTTTAAAGCCTTATTTTCTAATTTTGCCCAAAACACTTTTTCATGTTCTAAAGTGTTTAGCTTATTTTCAAAATCTTTGTTTTCTAATGACAAACTCTCAACATTCTTCAAAAGTTTGTCATTTTCAGATTTTAGTTTTTCGCAGTTCAAGCGCAAATCCAAAATCTGTTCATCATCAGCTTTCTTCTCGTCTTTCAAAGCTTTGTTTTCCAATGTCAAATTCTCCACATCTTTCAAGAGATTGACATTTCCTGCTTCGGATTTTTCACATTTTGAGCACACAACTTCACTTTTTGAAGTTTCATCCTTCTTTGATTCTTCATTCTTTGTCATTCCTTCTTTAATCTTTTTGATTAATTCAAGAAATTCAACCAAACTCATATTTTCTGAGTTTCTTTCTATTTCATCTATTAACTCTTTCTTTTTCTTTTTCTCTTCTTCATCTCCCCACCATTTCTTCTGCCAATAATCATCTTTAACTTTATACTCTTGGATTATGGTTTCCAGATCAAGAGTTTTATGATCAACGGCAATGTTTCCATAGGGATCAAGATAACACTCCCTGTCTGGATCCCATCTATTTGCTCTTTTTGCCTCATCAAAAATACCAGATATTCTGATCATTTTGGTTATAGCTAACTGCTTTCTGTAATCATACTTCTGTTCTTCAGTTCTGTTATCTTTAAAAGGAACAGGTTCTGATTTTGCCATGATTTTATATCCTTGAATTACCTGCAAGCAAACAAACACCCAGTTTAAAAACAAAGTGAATATGTGAAAGTATGTGACGTGGCACAAAAAGACAAAATTGTTGTCCGAACGGGTAGCCTGTTGACTTCTTTGACCACAACAATGAACGACAATCTTACTTGTAACCTAACAATAGCCTTCACGTGAAAGTCTAATTTCAACAAACAAATAAGTGGCCGACAACTTTGAAATAATCAAGATTGTTATTGTTTTACTCGAAACATATGCACATGGACTGACATTAATTGATTTCAATTGGACCTTTTCAAGTTATAATCACATGATCACATGCTCACCGAATTAACTCAGAATATATCTCAACTTTATTTGACCTTATCACATAGTATCACATGCAATGTATTGAAAAATGTAATCAGTTGTTCACGTGATGTATATAGTATTTTATCAATGAAAGTTGATAACTGACTAAAGTTGAAAATGTTGACTAAGTTGTATGAACAAGTGATGTGCTTATACACGAATTGCTATGACGCGGATTGTTACGAATTGCTATCCGTGCGTACAAGTTATCCACCCGTATGGTCAAATAAAAGTCAACACGGATTGTTGTGCGTGCGGATGGGGATCCGGGGTGATGTTATCCGCACGGGTGGTCTATCCGTGCGTATGAATAATCCGTATGATGTATGTTATCCGCACGTGTGACACAAACTCCTATTTGACCAACAAACAATATCACATGCAAACTAACTTTCAAGCTCTGAAACAATCACATGTTCTGCTGGCACACTTAAATGTTCACATGCATATTGATCACGTGATATGCTGATAATCAATCAATAGCCGACAAACATTATCACTATTACATGCAATTCTTATTATCACATAAACTGACAATATCACATGGGATTATGATGTAAGAAAGTCAATGAATTTAATGAACTGCAATAGAGAAAGAGATCACGTGACCCGTGCGGGCGACTTATCCGTATGCAACGAATGAAACGTTATCCGTGCGGGTAACTAGTCAACAAGTCAACAAAGAAATCTTGAGTCTAATTGTTATCCGTGCGGGTGGCAGGGTCAACAATCAGTCAACGCGGATGAGTTATCCGTGCGTATGACTTATCCGCACGGATAGGTCATGCGTGCGTGTAACATCAAGAACAACAGCATCACATTTCAACTTTTTTCGAACCACAAAAATCTAATTTTCTCACAAAATACTTTGAATTATGATTTGAAAATTTGTAGGCTTTTAAATCATGCATATACGCACAACATATCTGAAAATTATCAATTTTTAACCGTAAAAACCCATTTAATTTGCCAATTTTCAGTTAATAACGTGAACGTATGAAAAATATGAGAAATTCGATAAATCTGAATGATTTTTCGCTCTGAATCTGCTGAAATTGAGTGCGTAATTGTATGTTTGATCTCGCAACCGAGCTCCTCGCTCTGATACCAATTGTAGGTCCGGATTGACACCGAATCGATTGCGTAACGACCGTGCGACGTGCGGAATCCGTGCACTATCGTGGATCGAACAGACAAAAACGTACAATTTTAACGTGATTCTATTGAAAAGATGTCATGTACAATGCCGAGAATCACACGAGAGAACTTTCTCTCTCTAGTTTCTCTCTCTAAGCACCAAGCTCTAAGTTCTCAAATGAGCCAAAAGTCTTAACTCTAACACTCTAACTCCCTATTTATAGGCTAAGGATTATAAGGATTTCTCCTTATTACAAGTTTGCCACCTTGCCCTTTATTACTAGGTATTACAATAAAATGCTAGAATTCTTCTGTTTCGGCTACGGTTAAGATTGACGGAGGCGATAGACATACTGCACTAACAGAGACGGTGTCTAAGGTGCCATCTGCCAATTCCACTTCATATTTTACACTTAAAGTTCTAACAGGTAAGTTCAACACTTCACAAAACTTATTATCTACGAACGACTTATCAGCGCCTGAATCAAATAACACTCTCGCATAAATATTATTTACGAGGAAAGTACCTGTTATCACATTGTCGTTCTGAACGGCTTCCTTAGCATCTGTAACAACTCTCATCAAAAGTCATATTTATTTAAATAAATTGACCAATAGGAAACCCTAATTGAGAGACCCAAGTGATTCTGAACAAACCCTAAAATTTTCAGAACAATCGGAATCAGGATCAGGGCCCCTAAAACTCAGGGGGGGTAAAACCTAGTCGGTATTATCTACACAGTTTTACGAGTAAGTTTCAAATGAACGCAAGACCAACTCAGCAAGGCTACTGAGACACGCGGCCCCTCTATAATAGGGGGCGGTCTCTCAAGCCACGCGACACCCCCTCGCGCCACGCGAGGGGGGAGGTTTTTCAGCTATAAATATCTTGCAGTGGGACTTGATTCTGGGAGTTGAAACGACGCTCAAATTTACTTTGTGCGCTGAGATAAGTTCTGTATACTACAATTAACACACACATGCACTAAATCAACGCCGCAATCCGGGTATTAGCACGATCGCTATTACGATTCATTGTCCGATCGATCAATGTACTCAACGGGTGTTTAAGTGCTGCCCACATTAGGGTGATGCTTTGTCATTAGTCGTTAATTCGACAGATGTTAAGCATAGCACTTTGTCACTCGTTGTGATGGTTGATCTCGTGAGTTATCGTAAATGCTGTATTGATTACTAATCCCGAATTGTGTGCCTGTTATTAAATTTAGGTTAAAAAGGCTAATCAGTAGGCTAGGCTCTGCCCGAATTAAATCTACAATGTGAGTCATTCTCTTTTTATAAATTATTTTACAATACCTCAAATTATTTTCAAGGTTATAATTACAGGGACTAAGTCGTGGATATCTTGAATTACTGGTTAGTGGGGTATTGTGCACATTACTAATTTTCTCCCAGTTAGGTTCATTGACCTACTCGGGATAATCACTGTTAGGTTCATTGACCTACAGGGATAATCGTCACTATTTAGGTTCATTGATCTAAATAGTGGTATGACCATCGTCACCATTGTGACATGTCACCATTGTGACAGAATGCCAGATAAAAATAAGATAGAAGCCATTGTAATCGCTCTTATGCTGTAATTAATAACTATGCATCATTATGCAAAATAGGATGATTCACTCAGTATTTCCCGCTGACAAAACCTTTTTCAAACATGTTTCAGGTGATCTGTTATGAATCAGGAAAAGTGCCATAAAGCACTACAAGCTCAAAGAAGTGGCTCAGTATAAAATAAAGAAACATGTTTTGTAAAATAAAAGATTTCTTCGTGAAATCAAACTATTGTAAATTACCGGGTTTTATCCCAAATTGTGAAATAAAATAATCGGGAAATATTTACATTTTAAAAGATCCTGATGAAAACTTCCGCTGTCAAACTCAATTAATTAAATACCGCAGGATTTCTGTCCCGCGGCTCCTGAAACGGGTCAAACCGGGTCGGGGGCCGTGACAGAAAAAGGTGGTATCAGAGCCACTTATCGAGCCACTGATTTAAGCCAATTAAGTATTTAGAAAATACTTAATTTTTATTAATTGCTATTTTGTGATTATATGTTTTATTATCTGACTAATTGTATACAGTATGGGCAGATATTTATATGTTAGCTACTGTAATAGTAAATATAAATTTTTAAATATTCTGACTCAAAGTTTTAGCACTTCTATTATCTACAGTCTATAAACCTTATTCAGTAAATAAATTTACAAATAAAACCTAGTATGTTTTCATATTCGGTTATTTTGATAGTTACCCAGTATGAAATACTATTTAAAAAGTTGTTCTATAAAATTTTGTTATGACTTAGTAATTGTGTGTATTTTGCTAAACAGCATGAGTGATCTGTCGAAAGCCCTTCAGAATTTAAATCTCTATCCAGTAAGAATAGAAGTTTCCAGAGATTTCAATAGGTATATTCCAGACATAGAAGAACCTAGAGAATTCAACGCTTTACCTCTTGAGAAACCTAAGCCTAAGAAAATGGAAATTGGGGAAAGCTCTAGGCAAATTGAGGGGTTACCATCTCAAGAAGAACTAGATTTTATAATGGCAACCAATGATACTATTGAGCCTATTAATGAAAATGATTTTATTCATTCTCTTGAAACACAACTACCAATGAACTTAGAACCAGCTATTCCAAATCTTTCAATCCACTCGCAAATAGACGAATGGGTGACTAATGAAATACTGTTACAAAACCATCCCTATAGGCTTTTTCCTAAGTTCAATCCAGAACTTTTACCAAATTCACCAATGAGTAACGAGAATAGGACTGAACTTCGTCATTTTAACAAAATGGATGCTGGGAATAGAATCCAAGAGATTTTGGGACAGATCTCCTGGAAATACGATGAGAAGGAACGCCGTTACTAGAATATCACCTGACAAAGGATAGGGGATTATGAAACTATGATGGTGTAATAGTAATAGTAAAATTAGTTTGTGTAAAATAAATAATAAAACGGGTGTATATAGAAGCATGATATAAGGACATTTTAGAAAGTTACAATTTTGTTTGTATATTCGTTTACGTGATTATGTGCAATTAATTGTAATATTGGATTATTTCCTTTAAACTAATTATTTATATATAAATTAGATATCAGATGGAAAACGTTAATAATGAACCAGTTAATGAGGTTAATCAATCTGAGCAACAACCGGGGGATCAATATATGACTAGGCAAGATATAGAAAATATCGTTGCTCAAGGGATAGCCAACGCTATTCCAGGAATAGTTGCTCAAGGGATAGCCAATGCTATTCCATCAATCGTTGCTGCTATTAAAAATCCAATCGAACCGCAACAAATTGTTCCTAGTAAACGTATTTCTGAAGATAACTTCAGTAATAGCGTAAATGGAGGCGGTAATCATGTTAATCATGATAATGAACCACGGCAAGCTCCTCCTCCTAAGAAAATAAAAGCTGCAACGTCTGGATGCACTTACAAAGAATTTCTTGCTTGTAAACCCACTGAGTTTGCAGGCAATGAAGGAGCGACTGCGGCACTGCGTTGGTTAGAGAAAACCGAGGCAGTAATTGCCATAAGTAAATGTGCTCAGGACGATCAGGTCATGTATGCGTCAAACCTTTTTAAAGAAGGGGCGCTAGAATGGTGGAACACGGTGTTACAGGCTAAAGGGAGAAATAGGGCTTATGCCATGAAATGGGAAGAATTTAAGAGTCTTGTAGAAAGAAAATTCTGTCCCGAATATGAAAAAGATCAAATGGCAAATAAGTTTCTAACCCACCGGATGGTGGATGTAGATTGTCGAGGGTATACTTCGACATTCTTCGAGTATGCTAGAGTAGTACCAACGCTGGCTTCGCCAGAACCGGTACTCATTTCTCGTTATATTTGGGGATTAATTTCCGAAATCCGTAATATCGTCAAAGCTGCGAAACCTCGCACAATTGATGATGCGGTGGAATTAGCCAATACTCTGACTGACGAATTAGTACGGACAAGAGAAGAAAATAGAAGGAAGGAAGTAGCCCAAAAGATTACCCAAGAATTCCGTTCGGGTAACCATAACAATTTCAAGAAAAGAGAGAATGGGCAATCTACCACTAGTCTATTTTGCAATTTTTGCAAAAGGAAGCATTTTGGAAGATGCAAAGGATATTGCAATTTTTGCAAAATTCCGGGGCATCAAGAAGAAGACTGCAGGAGGAAGAAATTTTCAGTTTGCTACAACTGTGGAGAAACTGGACATCTTAGGCCAAATTGTCCAAAACTGAATAAATCATTTGACAATAAAGCCAAACCGGCAGAAGGAGCAAAAAGGAATGTAAGAGCCTTCCAACTGACTGCTAAGGAAGCAGAGATGATTCCAGATGTGATAGCCGGTACGTTCTTAGTTCGTAATGTTTACGCAGAAGTATTATTGGACTCTGGTACAAACCAAAGTTTTATAAATACTTCATTCTGCCAAGCTCTTAATTTACTTTTAACCAGTATTAGGCAGATTTCTATATTAGAAACGGCAGATGGGAATTCAGTTAAAATAAATAAGGTTATGCAGAACATAGAAATAAGTTATAAATTTTCTGCAACCCTATTATCTATGAAATTAGTTGAAATCAAGATTGCGCTAAGAATGGATTGATTAGTAAAACAAGTATGCTCGAATTATCTGTGATAAGAATTCCATAGAAGTTTGAGCAATCACTGGAGAAGTAATAATGATTACAGGAAATAAGTCATAAAGTTCATATCAGTAATGAAAGTTGCTAATTATGAACGAAAGCAAGGAATAGTATATATGATTTCAGTAATCATTAATACTAAAGATAAAGAACTTAAGAAAATTTCTGTAGTTTCAGAATACCCAGATGTATTTCCAGAAGATTTATCTGGATTACCACCAGATAGGGAGATAGAATTTAAGATTCATCTAATTCCAGGAATTTTACCAATAGCCAAGGTTAACAAAGTGTTGATTGTGAAGAAAAAAGAGGTTTCGATGAGAATGTGTATTGATTATAGGGAATTGAATAAGGTTACAATTAAGAATCAATACCCATTATTTGATGATTTCTTCAATCAATTCCAGGGAGATAGATATTTTCCTAAGATCGACTTATGTTCCGAATATCATCAATTGAAAGTACAAGAGTAAGACATACCTAAAACTGCTTTCAGGACTAGGTATGGTCATTACGAGTTTACAATCATGCCCTTCGGATTAAACGAATGCACCTGCAGCATTCATGGACATGATGAATAGGATCTGTAAACCATATTTGGATAAATTGTAATTGTCTTCGTAGACAATATACTTATTTCAAAAGTCAGGAAGAACATTGTCAGCACTTGCATATATTTTTAACTTTGTTAAGAAAAAGAAGCTCTCGAAGTGTAAATTTTGGATACCAGAAATGCAATTCCTAGGACATATGGTGAATCATGAAGGTATTCACATAAATCCTGCTAAGATAGCAGCAATTACCAAATGGAAGATTACTCAATCCGCAATGGAAATTAGGAGTTTTGAAGGTTTAGCCAAATATTATCGACGGGTTATTAAGGATTTTTCTAAGATAGTTATACCATTAACTAAGTTTACCTGTAAAATAGCTAAGTTTGAATGAGGATCTTAAAGCAGAAATTAACCAAATACTCAGATATTAGCCTTATGAACTAAAGATTTTGAAGTATAAGGTAATGCTTCAAAGTTAGGATTTGAATGCGTGTTAATACAACGCAAAAAGGTAATTGCGTATGCATCAAGGTAATTGAAAAAGAACGAAGAAACTATACCACTCATAAGTTAGAATTAGGAACCATAATTTTTGCCTTAAGATTTGGAGACATTATCTGTATGGAAGTAAGGGTACTATCTATACGGATTATAAGAATTTAATATATATATATATTTGGGCAAAAAGGATTAAACACGAGGTAAAGGAAATGGATGAAAATCCTAAGTGACTACAACTGTGATATTCAGTATCACGAAGGAAAGGATGAAGACGGCTAAGGATCGCCAGAAGAGTTATACAGATAATAGATGAAAGCTGTTGGAGTTCGAGTTGGAGACAAAATGTAATTGGAAGTATCTCTTTGGAAAGGAGTTGTTAGATTCGGTAAGAAAGGAAAGCTAAGTCCAAGGTACGTAGGACCATTTCCAGTAATCTAACATATAGGACCAGTTGCTTATAGTTTACAACTACCAGAAGAGTTTACTGGAAAACATGATATATTTCATGTATCCCATGTCAAGAAATGTTTATCAGACAAATCACTGGTAGTACCTCTTCGAGAGATAGAGGTAAATGAAAAGCTGAAATTTGTTGATAAACCGCTTCAAATTTAGAATCGAAAGATCAAGTTTCTCAAACATAAACGACTAGTTTTAGTCAAAATTAGATAGGATTCAAAGAGAGGAGCTGAATATACTTGGGAACTGGAAACCAAAATGAAGAGAAAGTATCCTCAATTATTCCAGTAAATCTCGAGGACGAGATTTTTATTAAGGTGGGGAGAATGTAACAACTCTCATCAAAAGTCATATTTATTTAAATAAATTGACCAATAGGAAACCCTAATTGAGAAACCCAAGTGATTCTGAACAAACCCTAAAATTTTCAGAACAATCGGAATCAGGATCAGGGCCCCTAAAACTCAGGGGGGGGGGGGTAAAACCTAGTCGGTATTATCTACACAGTTTTACGTGTAAGTTTCAAATGAACGCAAGACCAACTCAGCAAGGCTACTGAGACACGCGGCCACCCTATAATAGGGGGCGGTCTCTCGCGCCACGCGACACCCCCTCGCGCCACGCGAGGGGGGAGGTTTTTCAGCTATAAATATCTTGCAGTGGGACTTGATTCTGGGAGTTGAAACGACGCTCAAATTCACTTTGTGCGCTGAGATAAGTTCTGTATACTACAATTAACACACACATGCACTAAATCAACGCCGCAATCCGGGTATTAGCACGATCGCTATTACGATTCATTGTCCGATCGATCAATGTACTCAACGGGTGTTTAAGTGCTGCCCACATTAGGGTGATGCTTTGTCATTAGTCGTTAATTCGACAGATGTTAAGCATAGCACTTTGTCACTCGTTGTGATGGTTGATCTCGTGAGTTATCGTAAATGCTGTATTGATTACTAATCCCGAATTGTGTGCCTGTTATTAAATTTAGGTTAAAAAGGCTAATCAGTAGGCTAGGCTCTGCCCGAATTAAATCTACAATGTGAGTCATTCTCCTTTTATAAATTATTTTACAATACCTCAAATTATTTTCAAGGTTATAATTACAGGGACTAAGTCGTGGATATCTTAAATTACTGGTTAGTGGGGTATTGTGCACATTACTAATTTTCTCCCAGTTAGGTTCATTGACCTACTCGGGATAATCACTGTTAGGTTCATTGACCTACAGGGATAATCGTCACTATTTAGGTTCATTGATCTAAATAGTGGTATGACCATCGTCACCATTGTGACATGTCACCATTGTGACAGAATGCCAGATAAAAATAAGATAGAAGCCATTGTAATCGCTCTTATGCTGTAATTAATAACTATGCATCATTATGCAAAATAGGATGATTCACTCAGTATTTCCCGCTGACAAAACCTTTTTCAAACATGTTTCAGGTGATCTGTTATGAATCAGGAAAAGTGCCATAAAGCACTACAAGCTCAAAGAAGTGGCTCAGTATAAAATAAAGAAACATGTTTTGTAAAATAAAAGATTTCTTCGTGAAATCAAACTATTGTAAATTACCGGGTTTTATCCCAAATTGTGAAATAAAATAATCGGGAAATATTTACATTTTAAAAGATCCTGATGAAAACTTCCGCTGTCAAACTCAATTAATTAAATACCGCAGGATTTCTGTCCCGCGGCTCCTGAAACGGGTCAAACCGGGTCGGGGGCCGTGACAGCATCCATCCTAAAGACCCTAGCATTGGTCTTTTTAGCCTCTTCCGGCTTCTTGGCATATTTTGGGCAATTGGTCCTGATGTGCCCCTTTTCATTGCAACCATAGCAGGTCGCATCCTTTATCTTCTTGCAATCCAAGGTTTTGTGTTCCTTGGATTTGCATAACCCACATGCAAAAGGTTTCGATTGTGATTGGGAGTTGGATTCAAACCTGCACTTTCCAAAGTGCTGTCTCTTGCAGATTTTACATCTGGGTTTTTCACCCGATTGTTGACCATCCTTCCTAAAACTTGACCCCTTTCGGTGGTCATTGTTTCCTTTCTGCTTCTTGGCTGAACGTCGTGAGTTGTCATCCTCACGCTTCCTCTTTTCGGTATCAGTGTTCTTCTGCGATCTCTGCCTGACCGCGTCCAAGGTAAGGGACAATGATATGACTGCTGTAGACCGAAAAGTAGCTGGTCTGGAGGCCTTTACACTTGCCTTGATTTTCGGGGTCAAACCCCCGATGAAACGAGCTATACGTTTGGGTTCCGGGGTTACTAAATATGGAACCAATCTTGACAAAGTGTTGAAACTGGTAAGGTAGGCCTGACAGTCTAGGTTTCTCATGACCAGCGACAGGAAGTCAGCTTCAATTTTCTCCACCTCATGCTGAGGACAGAAATTTTCCTTGACCAACGACATGAACTGTTCCCAGGTCATATTATACAACGGAATTTTCCCCGTAGCTTGGACCAAAGATCTCCACCAAGCTAATGCTTCACCCTTGAAAGACTGGGACACGAACTTCACAGTATCCTTAATATCACAACCACTGATATCCACAACCGTATCCATCTCGTCCAACCAAGTCATGCAATCCACAGCTCCTTTTTCCCCAGTAAAATCCCTGGGTTTGCACGAAACGAAGTATTTATAAGAGCATCCCTTATTACTGGGTTTCTGATTCAGTACTATCTGTTGAGACGGGACACTTTGATGGTTGGTGGACTGCCGATCATCATCGTCTTTCTTGGGTCCATCCTTTTTGGGAGGAGGCTTGCTATGAGCTTCAGAGTGTGTTTTAGGTTTTGAGTGCGGCTTAGAGAGGGTCCTACTCCGAGTTTCACTGTACTCTTCGTATTGTCTCTCTAAAGCCTGAGTAACAGCGCCGTCTATGATCGCTTTTAATTCAGCACCCGTTAGGTTAATTCGGGCGTCCTCATTAACCTCCACTGGATGACTATTAACCTCGTCTGAGTTAGCCATTTAAATTGAACTGTTGCAGAAAACAAGGACAATAGTTTATTTGGGAGTTTATGGAATTGTCTTTTATGGCAATTCATTAACCATGGTACAGAGACCATATTTTGTTAATTTATAAATCATTTTTATTTAGGATTTCTATTATAATTTATCCTAACAATAACAGTTTTATTCGTAGCACAAAAGCCTAGTCACTAGGACAATTTAAATTTTAAGCTATGATTTCAGAGAATCAAGGCTTTTGAGGTTTGAACAGAGTTCATTACTTTTTTCGGACAGGGAGTCGTAGCTACCACTGTCTTTTGGCTCATGTAGAAATGAGCAAGGCCCGTAAGCATTGTATTACCACGTATGGTCAAAATGTAGTCATCCTAATTGATGTTTTTAAACCCATGATTCAGAGATCATTATATTGGGTTAGGGATCTTTTAAAGAATACTTATATAGAATGACGTGTGTGATTTTAACGAATCACATCTGCCAGGAGTGTTAACATGTTTACAGATGTTAACTGGGATTTGAATCTTTTACATAGGTCTTACCATCTTGGCCCGGTCTTATAATGACCTGATGACTAGGTTTCACTCTTTAAGATTCTTTATTTGATAATTAATAGGCAGATCATTTGTAAAAGGAATGATGTTATTAGGTTTATTTCATGTATAATATATAAATGCATAGATGACAGAAATAAAATTTTCAAACTTAACATTCCATTATAATTTACAAGTAGTAAACTTCTGCCCTAAACGGGACTTTTCACAAAAATACTAGCCCACGCAGGAGCTATACAGATAACACATGTCCTCGCAGGGAATGTTTACAAATCTAAGTGTCCACGCAGGGACTAGTAAAGACAAGTCCTCGTAGGGACTAAGTACAAAGATAGATGTCCACGCAGGGACTACATACACACATAAACAAATGTCCTCACAGGGACTTGATTTAAACAAGGAAATACATTAGTACATATTGGGATTTAACGATCCCGTTTCTTCCTTCCTTTTAACAAATCTGCTAAGCCACTCATGAATCCCTGATTCCTCCTACGTTCCCTCTGGAAGTCTCGCTCCACTCTGGCCAGTCTTTGACGGAGATCCTCCTACTCAGGAGGAGGAGCCCGTGGTGGCTGGTACTGTGGTGGTGGCTGAACAGGTGCTTGATACCCACGAGCTGGGTATCCCATTCCCCAAGGGGGTCCATTTGGTCCCTCAGGATTATTATGGGCAAGGTAGCTTGATGCCACGTTGTAAGGATCATCAGCATAGTTATAACCAGGGTATGATGGCGGTCCGTATGGGTTGTAAGCCGCTGGAGCAGTATAAGCAGGGATAGGGTTGCCATAACCCGGTGATGGCGGTGCAATTGGTGCCGAATTCACCTCTGAAACTGGAACTGAAGGTCCACCCATTTGGGGTTCTTCATATAGAGGTGGGTAGTGGCTGCCACTAGAGTGTTGAGGAGTGCTGAAATGAAACTCCCCTGCTCGTGCTGACATCCGTGCGCCAGTCCTCCTACGTCTTGGTGGTTCTGGAGGTGCAATATGAACTGGCGGCGGTGAAGGCGGTGGAGTGACTGCCTCAAAATGTGGATCCCCAGAGGGATCTTGCTGCTGTTGTTGCTACTGAGGTTGCTGATGCTGGTGAGACGATGAATGATGAGACGGTGTATGGTGAGACGGTGTATGGTGAGATGGTGTATGGTGAGATGGTGTATAGTACCACTCACACTGGTCGAACCTCGCCTGAAAACTATCCGGACCCTGATAGGGTGTTCCGTGAAAAGATGAACCATCAGAGATCTCAACTGGATGGTTCGGGGTTCCGGTTGCAGGCTCGACAGGATCCGTGTCCTCGTCCTCTCCCATCGCTTGATCACCCGAAAAGTGATCCTCCGGTCCTAGTGGGTTAAAGCCCACTGGTTCTGGTAAGTAGTCCGCCGGGTTAAACTGTCCCCGAAAGACAGGAGTAGGTTCACCGAAAGAATGTTGCGAGTTATGGGGTTCATTCTCGGACTAAGGCCCATAAGAGTCATGATATGGAGGTGTTGAGGCATGCGAAATGTAACAACTCTCATCAAAGGTCATAATTATTAAATTTATTTGTATAAAAGGAAACCCTAATTGAGACACCCAAGTGATTCTGAACAAACCCTAAAATTTTCATAATTTTCAGAATCAGGATTAGGGCCCCTAAAACTCAGGGGGGGGGGGTTAAACCCTATTGACGATTATCCACTTAAAACGTTGGCAGAAAGGAATTTACGAAAACTGTCAAGTCAGCAAGGCTAGTCCCAACCGTGGCAACCTATACCTAAAAAATAGGTCTCACGCGGCCCGCGTGAGGATAAGCTAAAACTAAAGCGGGCCGCCTCAGGGTCAAAATTCACCTATAAATAGAGGGCCTTGGGACTTGATTTCTGGAAGAAAAACGACGTAAAAATTCACTATACACATTGAGTTACGTTCGAATTACCCGGTGAATATCGAAGTTTCCAAAGAATTTACTGGATACTTTCCTGATATAGAACAACCTGTAGAATTCAATGCTCCACCCTTGAAAAAGCCAAAACCCAAGAAAAGAAGGAAATACGTTTGGGGGAGTCGTATACGTAAGAAAAAGCCAGCTACAAAACTTCCCAAAATAAACAATCCTTTGAAAAAGGGAAAAGAAATTATAACCGAAGAAAGTCCTAAACAATAGGAAATGGAAACCGAAGACAAGGAAGAGGTTAAGGAGATAGGAATACAGATGGAGGAAGGAACTAAAGAAATAGTAATGGAAGTTGGGCAAGGCTCTAGACCAACTCAGATAGAAATCGGAGAAAGTTCCAATCAAAACCAGGGAAGGACCTTTCAAGATGAGATAGATTTCCTATTGGCAAGCTGTGAAACTATTCAACCTGTCAATACTAATATTTTTACTTATCCTCTTGAAAACCAACTCCCTATGAATTGGGAACCAGCAATCCCAGACCCAATAGTCCACTCCCAACCCATAGGAATGGACGAATGGTGGACAAACGATTGGCAATTCCAAAATATTGTCAACGATCCTTATTCTTTTCTTCCACAATTCGATCCAGAACCCCTACCTAATCCCCCATGAGTAATGAAAACATGGCTGAACTTCGCCACTTTGGTGAAGAGTTGTTTGATGCGGGAAGTAGAATCAGGGAAATAGGGGGACAAATTGCCTGGAAGTACGATGAGAGGGAACTGCGTTTTTAGAACGGCAAGTGACGAGAGATAGTACGATGGTAAAACGATGGTTGTATAATAGTAATAGTAAAATTAGTCTGTAAATAACAAATAAAACTCTGTAAGATATTGGTGTGTAATGATGCATACTATACTAGATATAAAATGAAATCGAGAAATCGATTGTTTTGACTATACCTGTATTGTGAAATTTTCTGATTGTTTGTATATAATTATTATTTAGCAGATACTAATAAAATTTATATATACATTATCAGATGGCAAACAGTGGTAATGAACCTATAAATGAAGTTAATCAGTCTGAGCAACATTCAAGAGATCAATATATGACTCGGCAAGATATCGAAAACATCGTTGCTCAAGGGATAGCCAATGCTATTCCAGCATTCGTTGCTGCTATAAATAATCCAATCGAACCGCAACAAATTGTCCCTAGTAAACAGATTACTGAAGATAACTTCAGTAATAGTGTAAATAGAGGCAATAATCATGTTAATCATAATAGGGAACCACATCAAGCTCCATTACCCAAGAAAATGAAGACTGCAACGCCTGGTTGCACTTTCAAAGAATTCCTTGCTTGTAAACCCACTGAATTTGCAGGCAATGAAGGAGCAACTGCATCACTGCGTTGGTTAGAGAAAACCGAAGCAGTCATTGCAATAAGTAAATGTGATAAAGAGGATCAGGTCATGTACGCATCAAATCTCTTCAAAGAAGGAGCACTCGAATGGTGGAACACTGTGTTACAATCAAAAGGAAGAGTAATAGCTTATGCTATGACTTGGGAAGAATTTAAGGGTTTTGTGGAAAGAAAATTATGTCCCGAGTATGAAAAGGAACAGATGACGAATAAGTTTCTAACTCATCGGATGATAGGTATAGATTGTCGTGGTTATACCTCGACATTCTTTGAATATGCTAGAGTGGTACCAACACTGGCTTCGCCAGAACCGGTACTCATTTCTCGCTATATTTGGGGGCTAATTAGCGAAATCCGCAATATTGTTAAAGCTGCGAGACCTCGCACTATTGATGATGCGGTAGAATTAGCTAATACTCTAACCGATGAACTGGTGCGCACAAGAGATGAAGATAGGAAAAAGGAACTAGCTCAGAAAATTACCCAAGGATTTCGTGTGGGTAATAATAACAGCTTTAAGAGAAAGGGAACAGGGCAATCTCCAGCTCCGTCATTCTGCAGGAAGTGCAAAAAGAAACATTATGGAAGATGCGATATCACTTGCAATTTTTGCAAAACTGTAGGACATCGTGAAGAAAACTGCAAAAAGAAAACCATAATCTGTTTTAACTGTGGAGAAGCGGGGCATTATAAAACAGAATGTCCTAAATTGATCAAACCAGTAGATAACAAACCCAAGGCGACCGAAGGAACTACTAAGAAGAATGCCAGGGCATTTCAGCTGACCAATCAAGAAGCAGAACTCATTCCGGATGTGATAGCGGGTACGTTCTTAGTTCACAACGTGTACGCAAAAGTATTATTTGACTCTGGTGCAAATCAAAGTTTTATAAATACTTCATTCTGCCAAGCTCTTAGTTTACCTTTAACCAATATTAGGCAGATTTTTACAGTTGAAACAGCAGACATAAATTCAGTTAAAATAGATAAAGTTTTGCAAGAAGGAAACATAGAACTTTTAGGACATAAATTCTCTGCAAAACTATTGCCGATGAATTTGGCTGAATTTGATGTTGTATTAGGAATGGATTGGTTGATAGCCAACCATGCTCGAATTCTTTGTGATAGGAATTCCATAGAAATTCAGGCACCTACTGGAGAAGTAATTATGATTACAGGAGATAAACCCCGGAAACCCATGAAGTTCATATCGGTAATGAAAGTTGCTAATTATGAACGAAAACAAGGAATAGTGTATATGATTTCGGTAATCATTAGCACTAAGGGTAAAGATCTTAAGGAAATACCAGTAGTCTCAGAATATCCTGATATATTTCCAGAAGATTTACCGGGATTACCTCCAGATAGGGAAGTAGAATTTAGGATTCATCTAATTCCAGGAACTACACCGATAGCCAAGGCACCTTATCGGTTAGCACCCACAGAAATGTTAGAACTGAAACAGCAATTAGATGAATTACTAAGTAAAGGATTTATACAACCTAGCTCATCCCCTTGGGGAGCGCCAGTGTTGTTTGTGAAGAAAAAGGATGGTTCAATGAGAATGTGTATCGATTATAGAGAATTGCATAAGGTTACAATTAAGAATCGATATCCATTACCTAGGATTGATGATCTTTTTGATCAACTTCAGGGGGCTAGATATTTTTCTAAGATAGATTTACGCTCCGGATATCATCAATTGAAGGTACAAGAAGAAGACATACCTAAAACTGCTTTCAGAACTAGGTATGGTCATTACGAGTTTACAGTCATGCCCTTCGGGTTAACAAATGCACCTGCAGCATTTATGGATATGATGAATAGGATCTGTAAACCGTACTTGGATAAATTTGTAATTGTCTTCATAGATGATATACTTATTTATTCCAAAAGTCAGTACGAACATTGTCAGCACTTGCATGCACTCTTAACTTTGTTAAGAAGAGAAAAGCTTTACGCCAAATTCTCGAAATGTGAATTTTGGTTACAAGAAGTGCAATTCTTAGGACACATGGTGAATCATGAAGGTATTCATGTAGATCCTGCCAAGATAGAGGCAATTACCAATTGGAAGGTTCCACAAACAGCAATGGAAATAAGAAGTTTTGTAGGTTTAGCTGGGTATTATAGACGGTTTATTAAGGATTTTTCTAAGATAGCTGTACCATTAACTAAGCTAACCTGTAAAGCCATTAAGTTTGAATGGGGACCTAAACAAGAAGAAGCTTTTAGAATCTTGAAACAGAAACTAACCCATGCTCCAATCTTAGCCTTACCAGAAGGAACTGAAGATTTTGAAGTATATTGTGATGCTTCAAAATTAGGATTTGGAGGTGTGCTTATGCAACGCAAGAAGGTAATTGCGTATGCTTCAAGACAATTGAAAAAGCACGAAGAGAATTATACGACTCATGACTTAGAGTTAGGAGCCGTAATTTTTGCCCTTAAGATTTGGAGACATTATCTGTACGGAAGTAAGTTTACTATCTATACAGATCATAAGAGTTTAAGATATATATTTGGGCAAAAAGAGTTAAACATGAGGCAAAGGAGATGGATGGAAATTTTAAGTGACTACGACTGTGATATTCAATATCATGAAGGAAAAGCAAATGTAGTTGCAGATGCTTTAAGTCGTAAGTATCATGAAAAACAAAGACGAGTTCGTGCTCTCAGAATAAATCTACAAATAGATTTAATGGAACAATTGAAGAATATTCAAACTACAGCAATCAAAGACGATACTGAAGGAATGAAAGGACGGATCAAGGAATTAGAACAAGGAGCAGATGGAATTTGGAGATTCCACAAAAGTAGAATTTGGGTACCTAAGCAGGGAGACTTAAGACCTAAGATTTTAGAAGAAGCTCATAAATCTAGGTACACTATGCATCCAGGAAACAATAAGATGTACCAAGATTTAAGAAAGAACTTTTGGTGGATAGGAATGAAAAAGGACATAGCCAGATATGTTTCTAAATGTCTTACTTGTTCACAAGTTAAGGCAGAACATCAGAAACCTTCAGGATTACTACAACAATTAGAAATGCCAGTATGGAAATGGGAACTTATAACAATGGATTTTGTTACTAAGTTACCCAAAACCAGAAAAGGTAATGATGCGATTTGGGTGATTGTGGACCGATTAACCAAATCTGCACACTTTCTACCTATGAAAGAAACCTTTAGCATGGAAAGACTGGCTAAATTGTATGTAGATGAAGTTGTATCCTTACATGGAGTTCCACTCTCCATTGTATCATATAGGGATAGTCGTTTCACTTCCCATTTCTAGAAAAGTTTCCAGCAAGCTATGGGAACTCGACTAAATTTGAGCACTGCATATCATCCCCAAACAGACGGACAAAGTGAAAGGACAATCCAAACTCTAGAAGACATGCTCCGAGCATGTGTAATAGATTTTGGTGGAAGTTGGGATGATCATTTACCATTAATTGAATTCTCCTATAACAATAGTTATCACTCAAGCATTGAAACTGCTCCATTTGAAGCATTATATGGAAGAAAGTGCAGAACTCCAGTTTGTTGGGCAGAAATAGGAGAAAGTCAATTGTCAGGTCCGGAGATTGTGCAAGAAACGACTGATAAGATCACCCAAATCAAAGAAAGACTGAAGATGGCTAGAGATCGTCAAAAGAGTTATGCAGACAATAGAAGCAAGCCGTTAGAATTCCAAGTTGGAGACAGAGTACTATTGAAAGTTTCTCCTTGGAAAGGAGTAGTTAGATTTGGTAAGAAAGGAAAGCTAAGTCCAAGATATGTAGGACCATTTTCAGTGATCCAACGTATAGGACCAGTTGCTTATCGTTTAAAACTACCAGAAGAATTAGCTGGAGTACATGATGTATTTCATGTATCCAATCTCAAGAAATGTTTAACAGATGAATCTCTGGTAGTACCTCTTCAAGACATAGAGGTAAACGAAAAGTTAAAATTTGTTGAGAAACCTCTTCAAATAGAAGACAGAAAAGTGAAGTTTCTCAAGCATAAACGTCTAGTGCTAGTTAAAGTAAAGTGGGATTCAAGGAGAGGACCTGAATACACTTGGGAGCTGGAATCAGAAATGAAGCGAAAGTACCCTCATTTATTCCATTAAATCTCGAGGACGAGATTTTATTAAGGTGGAGAGAATGTAACAACTCTCATCAAAGGTCATAATTATTAAATTTATTTGTATAAAAGGAAACCCTAATTGAGACACCCAAGTGATTCTGAACAAACCCTAAAATTTTCATAATTTTCAGAATCAGGATTAGGGCCCCTAAAACTCAGGGGGGGGGGGTTAAACCCTATTGACGATTATCCACTTAAAACGTTGGCAGAAAGGAATTTACGAAAACCGTCAAGTCAGCAAGGCTAGTCCCAACCGTGGCAACCTATACCTAAAAAATAGGTCTCACGCGGCCCGCGTGAGGATAAGCTAAAACTAAAGCGGGCCGCCTCAGGGTCAAAATTCACCTATAAATGGAGGGCCTTGGGACTTGATTTCTGGAAGAAAAACGACGTAAAAATTCACTATACACATTGAGTTACGTTCGAATTACTACACAAACACACACGAATTCCGAATCGCTGCCGCAAAACAGGGTATTAGCACGATCGCTGCTACGATTCATTTTCCGATCGATCAATGTACTCAACGGGTGTTTAAGTGCTGCCCACATTAGGGTGATGCTTTGTCATTAGTCGTTAATTCGACAGATGTTAAGCATAGCACTTTGTCACTCGTTGTGATGGTTGATCTCGTGAGTTATCGTAAATGTTGTATTGATTACTAACCCAGTTTTGTGTGCATTGTTATCTAAATTAGGTTAATCAGGCTAATTCATAGACTAGACTCTGTTCGTATTAAATCAGCAATGTGAGTCATTCTCTCTTTTTATCAAATCTATTTACAAAATCATGTTTATTTTCAAAGTTATAATTACGGGGATTAAGTCTTTGTAATCACCAAGTTACAGCCGGTATGTGGGGTTTTGTATACATTACTTGATAATCGTCACCATTGGGGCAGCCAATTGGGGGATATGACCATAGTCACAGATTCGGTCGAGTGACAAATACCGTGGGTAGTTGGTTTGATATTAGAAACATTGTAATCGCTCTTAATACTGTAAATTATAACAAATGTGTCATTTTAGTAAATAGAATGATTCACTCAGTATTTTTCGCTGACAAAACCTTTTTCTAACATGTTTCAGGTGATCTGTTGTAATTCAGGAAAAGTGCTGAGAAGCATTTCAAGCTTGAGAAAGTGGCTCATTATAAAATAAAGAAATAAGTTTTGTAATATCACGATTTCTTAGTAAAAACATAATATTGTAAATTATCGGGATTTTATCCCGAATTGTGAAATAAAATAAATCGGGAAAATTTTAGCTTTAAACGATCCTGATGATAAACTTCCGCTGTTAAACTCAATTAAATAAATACCACGGGATTTCTGTCCCGTAGCTCCTGAAACGGGTCAAACCGGGTCGGGGGCCGTGACACGAAAAAGATCGTCTGGCAGACTCTTCATAGGTCCTCCATAGTTCCCTCGATTCAACATTCCTTGTAGAAGAAGAAGAAGTTCGTCGATGAGAAGGCCCTGCCTCATGGTCGTTAGGGGCACTGATTGGCTCCTTTCCTCGACCTCCTCGTCTAAATCTTGGCGGCATTGTTGTACCTGTTAAAATAAACAAGGTAACAATAGGCAATATAAAAGGACAAAAATTAAAATATAAAATAAAACATTTTGGATTATTCCTAAGTTCTTTGTCTAGACTCGAAGATTTAGGAATGTGCAATTGTGTCATTGAGATTAAACACAAAAGGTTAGTGTTTAATTCACTCAATGTTGGCTCTGATACCAACCTGTCACACCCCAAATTTCCACGTGTTACCGGTGGGCCCGGTTAGGGGAGTATCGTGACGTGGTTGATAACAATATAGTCAAACAACACAATATTTAAATGCACAGCGGAAGCAAAGTATAGATTCATTTCACTATACAATATTGTAATA
Source organism: Helianthus tuberosus (assembly GCA_030545235.1). NCBI lineage: Eukaryota > Viridiplantae > Streptophyta > Magnoliopsida > Asterales > Asteraceae > Helianthus > Helianthus tuberosus. The sequence continues at coordinate 181,683,382 of CM060359.1, forward strand.
TTAAATATTACAAAGAGTCGAATATAAATCCACAGGTAGATCAAAATAAAAAGGAAACAAGTGTTCACAGTCTATAACATCCAAGCTTGCGAGACTTATTGTAGATGCTAGGAGAAAAGCCAGCCTATTACGCTTAGTACCTGCACTTAACCTTTTGAGAAAATACGTCAGTTTACACTGGTAAATACAATTCAACCGACTCATTTGGAAAAGAGTTTAAGAAAATGGATTTAAGGCACAAGGCACAAATAATATTTTATAACTTGGGATAATTATTTAAATATAATACTTGTAGGGATTTACATGTTCCTTATGCGTTCAGTAGCCCGGATCGAGCCGGGTTAAAGATTAATGGACACACCACTTTATTTATGAGACACTGACAGGTGTACGCCTACACCTGTGTGCTAAGGTCGTGGCCATTTCGTAAAATGATGCCAGGGATATCCGGGACACGGTCATTAACCCCCCAAAGGCTTTAAGCAAACAAAACAAATTAAACGAGACATCTCAATACTTTAATCATCATTCAATTAAAGATTCAATGCCCCGACCAAGCGGTATTTTATATACCGTACCCCAAGCCCGTATAGGGAAAATAAGTTAAAAGTATTTACCTGAGCAAGTATATTTCACAAACAGCGAGTGCAAGTATCTTTTACCGGTTCTCCTAATCTGGAACGAAGGTTTATAATAACCTATTAGAATCCTAACGGTCTTTAGTTAAGCTAAAGCTTAGACCGGTTAGTTTTAAAGATACGGTTCGTACGCACGATTAAGCGAAGACCGGATAGAATGTGATTTAGACCCGACAAGTTTGAAGACTTGCTTAATATGGGTATATTATACACATTCTAGATTTTGAGATAAAACCGTTAAGGTTTGACCCGTTTCGGCTAATTTATGTAAACTAGTTACATAAACCGAACCGAACGCGTAATAAGCGTAACGGGTATCCGTAAGAGTCCTCAACAGGTTTCCTAAGTTAACATGCCTTAAATATGTTGTGATATCAGTAGGATACCTTCCATAATGCCCAAAACGAGTTTAATCTCATATTAAGCCCCATAGGGGTATTTTGGTCATTTTAAAGGTTATAAAAGAAATTTATAATACTTCTGTGATACGGGTCTGACTTGATCAGTAAAATGGCTTATTTTAACAGGTTATAACATTTGATTATAAGTCTTATATGCCAAAATAGTTTTAAACCCAAACTTTGCGTATAATACGCGTATAAAGCCGTTTTAAGCGACGTACAGGTTAAAATACGATTCTGAGTTTTCTGATCAAATAAACAGGCTCAAAACACTCCATTTATTATTTAAAATCAGTAGCAATTGGATTGGCGTTAAAAGGATTTGTAAAACTCATTTTATGGCCTAAAAGGGCATATTCGGTATTTACCGAATTAAGGCGCTAATCCAAGCTTATGATCAATTTAAAAATAAGTAAAAATCTTTAAAAATCCCAAAATATTATTTAACATCAGTGGGTAAAAGATTTGGTGTCAAAAATTGGGTTTAGATAGGTTTTACGCTAATGACGCCGTTTATTTAATAAAAGTGTTTATAAATACGTCATTAAGCATAACTCCTAATCTAGACTTCCGATTGACGTGAAATTTTGCAGACATGTTCAATAATCAGTAACAAAGTTTATTATACTTTCACATCATCAAAAATCTCATTCTACGGTTATAAGGGCATTATGGTCATTATTTAGGCGTTTAACGGAAACGTCGGATAGTTACGGATTCGGGTAGTATAAACGCAGAGGATTATACTAACATATAACAAGGTCCTAATGGAACTTTAAGGCATGTCTAAACCTATCAAAAACGGGTCAGAATCGAGGTCAAAGCAGAAAGTCAAACTATGCGACTTTCGGCTCCGAATCGGTTCAAAACAGAGAGTTGTCGAACCAAACAAGTTTAGACAAGTTATTATACTTATTTTCAGGTTATATGCATATTAAAATAGATTACACGCCTTCTGTATCGTTAATTACATGTTTAATGGTTCTGTTGACTTTTTCGGAAGAAGTTTGACTCGACAAACGACATAGTTAGGATTGAAATCAGTGGGTGCCCTTTTAAGGGTTAATTGTCCACAATATTACCAACTTGTAACAACTTTCGTTTCGACAAAACTCTGGACCGTTTATGATCTATCACTAAGTCAAACCGTAGTTACGACGGTTTAACTTCTAGGCTAAAAACGAATCAAGACTCAATTTAGAAGGGTCAAGGATGCTTACGTAAGTCTAATAGATGATTTGGAAGGCTTGTATCAGGTCTTGAGCTCCTCTAAATGTCCAGAAGTTGTAATGAGGTTGTATGTTGCAACATGATAATTTTATAAGAACTTTGATCCTTATCAAATGATGCCAAATGGGTCTAGGGTTGTAATCAGATGTCCAACATGTGTCCCTAAGGCTATAAACCACCTTAGACAAGCCCATAGAATCGAAACTTGCCATTTAAGTCGGTTAAAAACACAACAGGCAGCTGTCTGTTTATTTTCACATCTGCAGGTCTGACGCGGCCCGCCTGAGATATAAGCAATCCTTACGCGGGCCGCGCCTGGAGGCTGGATTCAGATTTCAAACTTTTCTTTTATTGCATTTTGGTCCTTGATCCCCCGAAACATCGCTTTCTCATGTTTTCTTGCATTCTTATCCCCTAATATTGACATATAGGGCTTCAATACTTATACCCACTTTGTCAAGTCCTCGGGTAACTTTGTGATCACCCGAAAACCCTAATTTTCAATATTGACGAAACTAACCCTCACACACGAATTTTATCATAACTTTCTCATACGGTAACAAAACTTGGTGAAATTTTTATGGTGCATTCTAATGAGCATAATTAATCGTTACAAGGCTTCGGGTTTGCTAAAAGGTCACTCAGAGGTATAACTTAAACATGTTGACACATTTAACCCCTGTAGTTTGTAATCTCTCACTTTCTTTCACAAGTCGCTCCGTATAATCCATGATCCATTTGTTTAAGGTTATAAACATCATGTAGGGTTATTGTAAAGTATATTTATTCATTGTTGACACTTTGAACCCTTATATTTACATAGTTTCATTGTTTGTCAACTTTAGTCCTTCAAGAACATTCTTACACACGTTCAAACTTATGACACGTGTCAACACCTTATAGGACGTGAATTTTCGAGGTGTTACAAACCGGAAGGGTAAATACCGTTAACCGACACGTCGGCGAGAGTATTTCACCTATTAGGCCAAAGCATGTTGTTAATTTCAAATGACCTTTCGACCACCTTGGTGAGTCAACGTTCCGTTTAGGAACCATCCAAATTTCTTCTTATCAAACTTAAGCTTTATTATTTTCGATCTTTTATGATGAAACTCACTCTTGTCAATTTTGAACCGTTTATTGAGATTTCATTTTTGCGCACACATCATACTCTTACTTTTCATACGATTATACATTATTAGCATGCATGATTTCACCTAATTTTATTTACTCTTTTGTAACGAGTGGAGACATACCATCAAGATAGGAGTGATTTCTTTACCTTGATGATTAACTCCGCTACTTTTCCCATCTGACAACGACCTCACCAACGGATTAGGGGTGATTCCCTTACCTAGGTGATCGTTACCAATGCTTTCTTTCAAAAGACTATATTATGTAAATACGATCATGTTTATATCTAAATCATTTATCATTAGTCAAGTCCCTGATTATTTCAAAATGCATTGTTATATAAACGAATTTCCTATCCTACAATCTATTTTCATATAGCTCACACACACAAAATTCTTAACTTACGCCCTAAACGCTTATTCCTCAAATTTTCAAAATTTCACGAAATACTACTTGTCAGCCTAGTCGGTTTAATAAATCCGTTGCCCACAAATTCACCAATCAACGTAAACATTGAAACACGCTCCTCTCACACCATTAAACTGGAGATTGTTATTCTCAATTGAGAATCAAATCAACTTTTTCGCACACACCTATAAAATATTACCAATATTATTCAATCATTTACTAAAATTCCTTTTCAAAACCGATGAAACATTTTTCAACAATCACTAAGTTCATGTACCAAATTCCTTTTTCTAAGGATCAACTTTTTCACAAAAAGCTGTAAGTTTCAAAATTTTCTAACACAAAGTTGCTTAAAATGATGCAAACTTATTAATCTCTATAACTTTTTCAAAACCTCACTCAATACGTCAATTAAATTCAAAACACGTGGACAAGGGAACTTCATAAGAACAGACAAATTTTCAACTTATGTAAACTCTTTTAAAACCGCAGTAGCATTTCCATTCCTTTACAAGTACTTTCCACATAACCAATAGACGTTTAATACTCCCTTTATATTCACAAATTAGAGTCTGTATTTCGTGACAACTCGATCTATTTACATTCACAAACAATACACGCATATCATTTTACACGTTTTAGTCAATGTTTCACAACAATCTCATGCGTGTCACTCATCCCCTTTTCTTTCATACTCAAAACTTTTAAACGTTTACGTGCATAAACTTGTGTAGTTTGATTTATACTATAAACAAAATCATTATTTTCTACATCCATGCTTATGCATTTTATGCCTTCACTTATGATCACACTTACACATTTATGTTATACTCATGATTCAAAATTCGTACGTTTTACGTTAACACATACACTCACAATTATACACTTACGTTGTCCTTACAATCATGTCTATACTACATTCGTATTCGTATTCGATTCATATTCATACGCTTTATGTTTTCATTTGCACTTACACAACTTTGTTACACTTATATTCATACACATATATTTTATTAATACTTAACCTTCATGTTTTACACCTATATTCACATTCATATTCATATCTATGCTCATACGTCTTATGTTCACACTGATACTTGTATTTATACTCATACGCCTTGTGATTACGCTTATACTCATGTTTGTACTCGCATTTATACTCATTTTTCATACGTTTTATGCTTATGCTTATCCACATACTACTTACACGTTTTATGTTTATGCTCATACATACATGCATATTCATACTTAAACTCATGATTCATACATTCGTACCCATACGCGAGCGTAATCCGAGTGATTTGCTTACGTGGGTCTCATACATACTTAAGCATGGACTTGCTTACATACTACATTCTTACACGTACACATTCTTAATTTTTAAATTATGTATACCCTGACTCATACACAACTAGTACAAGCTATGCGGATCATGCGACGATCAATATAATCGCGGGTGCACACGGGATTATAGTGATAGGCGTATGAGAACCATAGAGTATACTATTGTGTATGGTAAGACACGGAACGTAACATGACACGAATAACGAAACGGACGTAACATGGTCAAAACATGGTGGATACGCCGCTGGTACTTCCTATATATAAGTGTTTCCACCATGTTACCAAACTTTCGTAAAACGTGCCACGAGAAATTCAGTGTTTTACAAACCTTTTTGGACCTAAAACAAACTTTAAACAACTCACAAACGCATTATATCCGATTATCCACGACGAGACCTTATCCTTAAGACTACTTTTGTCTATCCGATACTTATGCTATTCTTATACTCATAATCATTATTAGATCAATCGTCCACCCTTGTACCTCAATTATACTCTGCTGTCTCAAACTCCAAAGCCTCAATTTTAAACAATTCTTTTTTTTGTTTGCCAAAACCCTTTTCAAGTCTTCCTTCTGAATAAATTTCGGGACGAAATTTCCTAAAGGAGGGGAGACTGTAACGCCCCGCGTTTTCTTAACTTTCCATATTTAGAAACCCTTGTTCATATTCCTATATTTAGAAACCTTGTATCCTAGTGTTCATCATTTCGTTAACTCGATTAATTAATCGTCGAAAAATCTTTATCTTTAATTCAACTCATTATAAACATGGTTATTTACCCATTGTTTAAATTAATTAAATTAATTAATTTTGCTATCTAAAAGTTTATTTTTATAATAATCTAGATTGACTCGTGAGATTTTAAGTTAGTAAACTAACCTAGTTAGTTTGTATTAAAGTTAACTTTCTTTAAAAATATATATGTACGAGTATGATGAATAAATGAGTTAGTTAAACCATGAGGACCATTTGTGCAAATTCACTAGCATAACCCTAATTCTTATTTATCATCAGCCGCATCTCATATTTACCTCTCTAAAACAAGGGTATACCACATCTTCACTACCCTCTTCAACCCTCATCTCTCGGTTCCTCCTCCCCGTTTGAATATCGCCGGCTCCGGCAACCTGAGCCACTTCCGGCGACAACCTCAGTCCAGCCGCACCCCCTTCCCTTCGTCTTCTCCATTCTGAAATCCGGCAACCCCCACTGCTCTCCGCTGAACGCAGTCGATCGTCGACAAAGGGAACGTCTTCGCAGGCGGCGGCGTGGATCAGGCAACGTGGTTCAAACAGAGGTGGTGACGAATGGCATCGGTTCCGGCGCTTCTGAGTTGGTTCGAGCTTCGGGCTGTTTCGATTCAGGTACGAACTTCGAATATTATTCGGTTCCGTTTCAGTTTTAATTCAAGCCAGTTTCTGTTTGATATTACTTTCAGATTCGTTCCAACCCGGCTCCTGTTTGGGTTCTGAAATGAGTTATGCGTCGACTTCGGTCCGCTTCTGATTCCGGTAAGGGTTTTGAGCTTCTTCGTTAAACTTTCGTTTTATTCCAAAAATCAGTTTCTGTTTCGGGTTTGTTTTCAGATTCGTTTCAACCTGGTTTCGGCTCATGTTCAGATTTCGGGTCGGTCAACAACAGTTTCGGTTTGGTCAACAGTAGTCAACAAGTCAAACCTGGTCAAAGCTGGTCAACTTCTGATCCGAGACTTGGTAAAGATCTTAAACAACGCAAATTTATCATTATTGTTTATATAGCTCGTTACTATTTTAAATCACGAAACATTTATTACTTGAATTTGTACATTAGACGTATCTTTATAACTTGTACAAATATATATTTTCGTTATATTAACTCGTATAAATATATAATGTTCGTTGATTGTTGAATTTTGAAAATTATATCGACACTTAGGTTGTCGGGATCGTCCAAAAACAGAGGAAACTCTACCCGTTTTTCGTAAAAATTCCGTAAAACGAAACCTATCAACAACGTTTAGTTTTTATAAAATAGTTATAAATGTATGATCATTTATATTTTTGACAACTTTTCGACAATACTCTTGAAAGACTTGATTTATAATTTTTACGTAAACTATATAAAATATATATGCATATATACATAATTATGTCAACTAGTTATACTCGAAATTCCAATTTCAAATCCTCCGTCGTAAATTCCGAATACTCATACACCTTCGCTTGCCCATATAGGGTGACATCGGTGTTCCATCATCCTAACCTCACACTCGTCGACACTTGGATAATCGAAAGACTTAGCAATTATGTGAGTATACTCGTATTCCCCTTTTTACTTTTACCACTTTTGGGGTGTAACATGTTCACTTATCAAAAACTTACACATGAATCATAAACTTATGGACTTTTCATAGCAACGAAATGATGACATGTGCTATGAAGAGGGCCTTTTGCGTAAACACATGAACATTCCTATAACATGCTTGTATACGTGATTGCTTGATACTTTAAACTTGGGTGAAACTTATGTGTTGAACTTATCATTAACTTCGTACGAGCCTAACCGTGACATATGTAGCGCTATAGGATTAACGACCCGCCCGTAAACTTGAGGTTATGTCATGAGCCTGTTGCGTTTCCTTGGTTTGATTTGTTAGACACATGCCAAATTTATTGTTTATCTTGAATCACATGCTTGCTATGAGGAATTGTTTAAAACTTATCTTTTGTTATGTACGTACCAAACTTGTATACTCGCCTTTGCTTTTGCATTGAACTTTATTTTAAACATGTTACAGGTTGAGGATGATGATGCCATGAAATGAAGTAGCGTTGATACCTAGATACACATATAGACGTTTAGATTAAATACGTTGTATAAATGTCATAATTGTTGTCGTATTGCTCTTTTTGTATTTAACATGTTGTATTTCAAATTTCTTGTATTGTAACATTTATTTATGAAGGAAATCAATTTATCTTTAATTCTATTGTCACAATTTAGCGTTATGTGTGATGAGCAATCTTTCTTCGTCTCACTCCGATGTTTCCGCCATCGGTTGGGGTGTGACAAACTCTCCTTCCGGTGGTGGGAAGCAAACATATTGACGTTCCCATGCCTTGAAATGATTGCGTTTGTGGGAAGCTTTGTTTTCAAGGTCGACCATGTTCACTTCCTACTTTTTTAACCATCTTGTCCTTGACCTCTTTAACCAAGTGAGCCAGTTCGGACTTGACGACTACTTCGATCCTCTTTTTGACTTGGAAGCAATCATTGGTATGGTGACCTTTCTATTCGTGAAACTCACAATACTGGCTTGATTTTTTCAATCTTTTCGTTTTTTTGGCAAAGGTTGAGGAGGGCGGAAGCTGTGTTTTACCTCTTCGATTGCCAAGATCTCTTGTGGAGTCTTGGTTAAGGCTATAAAGTTTATGGTTTTTTCTCGGCTTGGAGGGTTCCGGACTTCAGGCCTTCTGGAATCCGATCCTTTGAACCGTTTGTCATAAGAGCCATACTGGAGGCTCCAGTTAAGAGTTTTTTTTGTTCTTTGATGTCTACAGCTTATTCTCCTCAAATGTGGGATTCAGCCCTTTTGAGTGCTTCTTCAAGGGTTTTGGGCAGGCATTTATTGAAGTCTCTTGTGAGATATTTGGAATTTAGCATTCATGAACCCTGCAACCCTAATATTTTCATCGGCGTAAGTTAAACCTTCATTCTTGTACCTTTCGATGAAGTCTCTGAGACTTTCATCATCACGTTGCTTGATCTGGAAGATTATCGTGGCGTCCTTGACCTACCTCCGTTGTTATGGGAAACCTTTGCCAAGATCGTCAAAGGTCTGAACACTTCGTTCAGGAAGGTCGTTGAACCATATACGTGCTGACCCTTCAAGGGTTTGCATGAATATGAGACAACATTCGGGGCTGGGCCATTTTTCAATTCTTGCAGCCCCGACGAATATTTGGAGGTGGTCTTCAGTACCGTGATAGCATCTTTATCTGGGTTTGAAACTCGTAATCAACGGTTTGTTGGGAGAAGCAAGACAAGTTGTTGGGCTTGTAGGATTTTGAGAGGTATTCTACTACCCTTGAAGCTGGGTTACCGTTTGAGGTACCCTAGTGAGTAGTTGGCACTTGGTTGATGAAGTTAAGGTTAAAGCCTTGAAGGCTTTCTGTGTTATCATCCAGCTTTCATGTGCTGCAAAGGAAATTGTGCCATCATCTGTGTCATCAGCTAGGGCATAAGGTTAAAGCCTTAAAGGCTTTCTGATGGTACTCATAAAAGATGCCACCATCTGTGTCATCAACTGGGGCATAAGGTTAAAGCCTTAAAGGCTTTATGATGGTACTGTATAAGGCAGGGTGGCCATGGCTTGTTCCCACGAAGTAGCAACGGAAGGGGGAACACTTGAAGCTGGTGACTGCCATAATTGATCAAGAGTGGTTTCATGCCCAATAGGTGCACCGGTTGTAACGGGTCGGGAGGTAAATAAGGGAAAAGCGGTTGGACTTGACCTCCCAAAAGCTCTAGGGCTTGAGTGGTTGGTCTGTCACACTAGGACCAGCTTCAAGGTAAGATGTGGCTAAACGTGAGCTGCTAAAAGGAAAAGATGGAGGGCCAGGTGATAATGAGGGCTCAGACTCATCATAATTTAGTCTTATTCCCACCCCTTTTTCCCTTTCTAGGCTCACATGCTAGTTGCGGAGAAATCTCAGTTGTAAGAAATTTCTAGCTACTCCCTCGGGTGTTAGATCTATGCGTTCCGGTGTACGCATTGCACCGATTTGAGGAGATGCAACCCCTGATCAAGATGGGTTTAAGGTTGAAAAGAAGTGAACTTCGGGAACATAGTTCCCGTTGGAGTACTTCCGGGAGTAGAAAGAGGTATATATCTGACCGGTGAGATCCGACCAGAATATGGTGTTAAATCGGTGTTGTTAGGCACCTGATTTACCTCGCCATGAGACTCGCTTTCAGACATGATGTAAAGAGAAAATGGAGCTACACAACTGGTTTTTAAGATAAAGTAAGTGGCGTAGCCCCACGGTGGGCGCCAACTTGTTGCTACAACAAATACAAGACCAAGGCCTGCAGCGATATCTCTAGGGTAAAAGGGTTCAAGGTTTCGATTAGCCTAACGCAGGTCGTGGGGTCTCCCCACGTTTGTAGCACGTGGAGGCGGATCACTTTGTTATTATTCACTTTGAATTCTGGATTGAAGGATGTTCAACCCGGAATGTCTATGTTAAGTGAGATAATATTGTAGTGAGCCGAGAATAGAACAAGCATGGAGCAAGTTCTAGAGAGGAGAAGTAAGATAAGAGATCAAGGGTGATCTGAGTTGATCTGGAATGGCTGGAATGAATGGCAAAGGTTGTGATTTATAGGGAAAGAATCTTCTATAAGAGGAAGCCTTTGACCAGTGATCCTTGGCTACAGTGAGGGACTTGCCCATTTGGGGGTTGAAGGGTTTGGACCTGCGGGTAAAAGGGTGTGCTCTCCCACATGCTCTGGTTGCAGCTGGGTTCACACGCAGAGGGTGATGTGACAAGGCTCTGACTTGTCATTTTTACTGTTCAATTTCATGACAGCTGACCATTTATGAACATTTTAACCTTTCAACCTTTTAAACTGTTGTGTCTCTAATCAGTTTATTAATGTTTGAGTTATCCCGTCATCAAGATACAAAACACAAATCACCTTAAAAATAAAAACCAAAATCACATGACCCAAATTTAAATCATAGAAACAAGGAAAAATTACAAGTTTTGTCCTTTATCTTTATACCATTTTTCAGGCGGTGTCCTTTTTAACGAATGTTGACAGGCGGTGTCCTTTACTAGGTATTTTGTTGCAAGTTTAGTCCTTTACACCCAACCCAGTTAAAAAACTCTGTTAATTGTTGGGTGTAAAGGACTAAACTTGCAACAAAATACCTAGGTAAAGGACTAAACATGCAACAAAATACCTCGTAAAGGACACCGCCTGTCAACAATTAACAGAGTTTTTTAACTGGGTTGGGTGTAAAGGACTAAACTTGCAACAAAATACCTAGTAAAGGACACCGCCTATCAACATTCGTTAAAAAAGACACCGCCTGAAAAGTGGTATAAAGATAAATGACAAAACTTGTAATTTTTCCTAGAAAAAAAAAAAAAATTAGATGACCATGGCCTACCTCAACAAAAATCCTCATAATAAACAATTCTCGCACATTCCAACCACATTTCTTTTCTAATCAATCATATCCTACTCTCTCTCCTTCTATTTACCACAACCCAAAAACACCTCCACAATTTCCACCTGCAAAACTCCAATCAAACAGGACCCATTATCATCTAATCTCTATATCTTCACTCCATCCCTATACACAAAAAAATATCATTTTCTAATCTCTAAACAAAACATCTTCAATATATATATATATATATATATATATATATATATATATATATATATATATATATATATATATATAGGATAAGGCTAGGTAGAAAACCCTCTTTAGGTAGAAAACCCGGGAAACTCAAAGCTCCCGACATTTTTTTTTTTTGAAAAAAATAACACATGTAATATACATGTTTTTAAGACTTTTGGGCTAAAAAAATCAAAAAAGCGCCGAAGGTTTTTTTTTTTAAAAAAAAAACAAATTTCAGCATTTTTTGTCTAACACATGTTAGTCAACGAAGTTTTTGGAACTTGTTTATTTTTTTTAAAAAAAAGTGCTCGGCGCTTTTTTGATTTTTTTGGCCCAAAAGTCTTAAAAACATGTATATTACATGTGTTATTTTTTTCAAAAAAAAAAAATGTCGGGAGCTTTGAGTTTCCAGAGTTTTCTAAGAAAGATAGGGTTTTTTATCTAGCCCAACCCTATATATATATATATATATATATATATATATATATATATCTTCACTCCATCTCCTCATTCCCACACAATCAAAAACCGTATCTATTATACATACGTAGATCTATTCATCTATCCATTTCTGTTTAATTCAACATGACATCCCCAGATACCAAACCAAAACCGGTACCGGCATCAATGGACGCCGTCTTAACCGCATTGGGAGAAACAATCGAGCAACGGGACACGAGGCTTCGGAATTTGTTCAAATTCTTCGATACCACGAACACAGGGTTCCTGGACTCGGTTCACATCGAGGTCGGGTTATCCGCGATGAAAATACGGTCGGATTATAAGTACGCGGAGGAGTTGCTTCGGGTTTGTGATGCGAATAGTGACGGGAGAGTGGATTATGAGGAGTTTAGGAAGTATATGGATGATAAGGAGCTTGAATTGTTTCGGATTTTTCAGGATATTGATGTTGTTAAAGATGGTGGGATTGAGCGCCAAGAGCTCCATGATGCGCTTGTTAAGTCAGGTATGTATACACGAACCGAGCCAGAGCTCACGAGAGCTTAGCCTAAACGAGCTCTGGCTCGGCTCGTTTATACCCATTTTTATGTTTACAAGGTATGTATAAACGAGCCGAGCTGGAGCTTAGCCTAAACCAGCTCTGGCTCGGCTCGTTTATACAGATTTTTATGTTTATAATATTGTGCATTTTACTTCAAATGTGTGAATTAGTTGCTAGATAACGGAAAGAGTAAATTACTTTTTGAGTCTGTTTTAGTGGTTTTAACCATTTGAGCACAAAATCAAAATGTTTAACGGCCTGAGTCCCTGGACGCTTTTTTTATAACTAATTGAGTCATTTTGAGTCCAAATTTTAACCTTTTGAGTCCAATTATTGGACTCAAACCGTTATAAAATGAACAAATTTGGACTCAAAACGTTATAAAATAAATGGCCTGGGACTTAGGGCATTAAACTTTTTGATTTTGGAGGTTAAAACCACTGAAACACGGGGACTCAAAAAGTAATTTACACTAACGGATAATTAGCTCATAATTTGATTTTAAAAAAGCGCGTGGCGGTTGGGAGTAGGGCTGAGCGATTCACGGTTCAAAACCGGTGAACCGACACTAAACTGCTAGATCCGAACTAAAGTGATGTTATAGGGCCGGTTTTTTTCGGTTCTCATATTTTGGCGAAAACGGTTCCGGTTCGGTTCAAGTTGAAACCGACGGTTTTGATTAAAGAACCGCTAGAACCGGTTGAAATATGAAGTTCATTGTAGCCATGGAATCTGATCTAACGATTCCTAGCCAACTTGCTTCCGCGCACATCATGTGTGCTAGACGTTCGCTAGGCTGGACGGTGTGCTTTCACGCCCCCCTTCCTTTATCAAATGGAGGGTACCCCCCCCCCCCCCTCTTTGGCGCCCCCGGGCGGTGTGTCGGGCACTAAAGCAGTGAGGTGGAAGGGGGTGCTGGACCTAGCCTAAATTAAAAAATACTAGAAAAGTATTTTTTATATATATAATATGTTAAGTTTGTAAAATTTAAACACTAAAATATAAGATATTCTCATTATCTCTGGTCAGATTTGTTCGATCCATGGTCTAATTTCTTGAAATAGTGAAACCCATTGATGAATCAATGGTCAGATTTGTTCAATTGATGGTCGGAGTTGTTCAATCAGATTTGAAAAATGAAAACTCAGACCATTGCAATCGATGGTCTAATTTGTTCAAATATTGGTCAACTGCATAATGCGTCGCATAAGACCGTATCACACATCAAATCGCATCACATGCACATCATGGAATCTCATTGCATTGCTGCAGTTAATGCAATCTCATAACTGCATCATACATTATGCGTGTAAATTATAAAACCAAGGTTCAAAACAATGTTGAATTGTTGATAAGATTTTGTGCTCAGTTTGATTTTAAAGTGTAAATTTGTTTGAAATTTGAATGCCATGCTGTATAGAATGATAGTTTTGTAACTTTTGTTGCTTTACACAGTGACTCTAAAACATGATAAGATTTTTTGCAAGAATAATTATTGCTGGACCACTAAACCATTGGCTCTGATTTGCTTATCAGATGTGTTCAATATCTAGTTCATAAGGATGACACATCACATGTTCATTGGCTCATTGGTGCTTTTTGATCTGGACATTTATTGGTCATTGTCATGTAGCTTTTCCAGGTTCATTATCAGTATGGGTTCTAAACGGGTCGGGTCATGTTCGCGGGTTGACACGAATACGATCCGTTTAACCGTTTTTTTTGGCTGCATATTTATACTCTAAATTTATATTTCAAAAAATTAAATAAACAATAAAAAAGAATACAAATGTTTATGAAACAATTACATTTACTTTGCAGGTATAGAGCTTAGTGATGCTGAATTAGCTAGTTTCGTGGAACATATCGACAAAGATAACAACGGAACCATAACTTTCGGGGAATGGAGAGATTTCCTTCTACTTTATCCACACGAAGCAACGATTAAGAACATCTACCAACATTGGGAACGCATATCACAAGTCGATATAGGAGAACAAGCCGTAATCCCAGCTGGCATAAGTAAACAAGGCAACGCCTTCAAATATCTACTTGCCGGTGGGGTGGCGGGGGCCATCTCTCGTACCGCCACTGCCCCACTCGACCGCCTTAAAGTGGCATTTGCAGTCCAAACCACCAAAACTTCAATCGGGTCCACCGTTAAGAACATTTGGAAAGAAGGCAGGGCTTTATCGTTTTTTAGAGGTAATGGGTTGAACGTTGCTAAGGTGGCCCCCGAGAGTGCGATAAAGTTTTACGTTTATGAAATGCTGAAAGAAATAATTGGTAAGGATGATATAGGAACGTTTGGGCGGCTTTTGGCTGGTGGTACTGCGGGTGCTGTTGCGCAAACGGCGGTTTATCCAATGGAGTTAGTGAAAACTCGGTTACAAACTTACGTTTCTGAACCTGGAAAGTTTCCTTCATTGGGGAAACTTTCGAAGGATATTTGGGTTCACGAGGGCCCACGGGCTTTTTATAAGGGGATGGTTCCGTCGCTTCTTGGTATTATTCCTTATGCGGGAATCG
Organism: Helianthus tuberosus; assembly: GCA_030545235.1. NCBI lineage: Eukaryota > Viridiplantae > Streptophyta > Magnoliopsida > Asterales > Asteraceae > Helianthus > Helianthus tuberosus. Next base: position 181,698,468 of record CM060359.1, read on the forward strand.
ACCTTGCGGCGTATGAGACCTTGAAAGAGATGTCTAAAACATATGGTTTTGTTGATAGTGGTATGAAACTATGAACCGGTCACCCTAGACGCGCATAACTTGTTTATTACGTTATTATTTTTTGAGTAAAATGCCATTTTTGTCCCTAAGGTTTGGCTAGTTTTGTGACTTTCGTCCAAATGTTTGTTTTTCCGCATCTGGATCCAAAAAGTTTGAAATCTTTCCATTTTTCTCTGCTAAGTCAAGTGTATTTTCGTTTTTTTTTTTGTTAACTTAAAGGGCGATTCGGTCATTTTCACTATATGTAAAAAGACCAAATATCCCTGAAAAAGACTAAATTGCCCTTTAAGTTAACAAGAAAGACGAAAATACCCCTGAATTAACGGAGAAAAATGGATGGAGTTAACGAGCCGGATGAAAATGACAAGATTTTAAACATTTTGGATCCAGATGCGAAAAAACAAACCTTTTGACGAAAGTCACAAAACTGGCCAAGCCTCAGGGACGAAAATGACATTTTACTCTTTTAATTAAAACTCATGTTTTTTTTTCTTGCAGAACCTGGTCCTATAGCTCAATTGAGCTGTGGAACTGTTGCAGGGGCCCTTGGAGCCGCCTGCGTGTACCCGTTGCAAGTTGTTAGGACAAGGTAGTTGTTCGTTTGCTTCAGAGGTGGCAAAATGGGTGGGTCATGCGGATTGGATAACGGGTCAAAATGGGTATTTTTTATTTTTATTCGGTAAAAGGGCTTTATTTTTTTATAAATTTTGTTAGTGGGGAAAATATGATTACTAGAGTTAATATTACTTGGCATAAAGTGATAATCTAGTTTTTTTAAATTAAATGACTTAGGAGGGTTTATGCATTACTTCGGGTGACTTTTTACCCGTTTGATTTGTTTTCTTTTATTTTTAAGTTATCGCTTTTTATTTGTGTAATTGACCCGTTAGAGATGAAGCATAACCCAAAGGACCAAATCCACTCCTTTATAAGTAAAACGGGCCGAAAATGGAATCTCTAGTGTTACTCATTTCTCAATAGGTGGCAAAATGTATGGTTCAAACGGGTCGTGGCCTCGTGGGTAAGATAGCAAAACGGGTTTGGGTCAAAATGGTTGGGCAGGGTTGGTTTGACCCACCTTTACTTTTACCAAAATTTAATAAATGATAATATGTTTAGATATGAATATAAAATTATTACTAAGATCATGATTATGTTTTTTTCTAGTAAAGCAACTTTTGGTGTACTTTTAAAGTCTTCACAATCTTCTCTTTTTAGCTAAAATTTTAATTTTAACATTTGATTTGTTACCATTGTTTTTGTAGTGACAATCAACACATTAATTATTTACAAGTAACTTTTATGAAACTGGCAAAAGAACGCTTGCGGGTCAACTGTCAACCCAATCAAACCTGACCCGTTTTTACTTGTACTAAAAATGACCCTTTTAAACCTCAAATGTTTCAGAATGCAAGCACATCAGGCTAAAGAAGCTGCAAGATACAACGGGATGGCTGACGTTTTTATAAAAACTTATCAAAAAGAAGGGGCCCGAGGTTTCTACAAAGGGCTTTTCCCGAATCTTTTAAAAGTTATACCGGCTGCTAGCATCACATATATTTCTTATGAAGCAATGAAAAAGGCACTAGAGCTTTAATGATGACGACGACAATGATGTCCAACCGTTAAAGAAAAAAGAAAAAAAGGTGAGATGTTAGTATGTTACTGGTTGAGTTACACGACGTCACGCTAATTTACGACTTGGAAAGAAGGGTATTTTTGTAAATGAAGATACTTCTTCAAGGTTGCACTCTTGTTTCATATTTATGTTCTAGTCTACAAAGATTATGTCTGAAATGAGTACATTTAGACTCTGCCAATTCTTTGTTACATGCTGGATTTGTGGTAATGATTTCGAGCTTATTTTTCAAAAAATTGTTGTTAGTTTTGTCACCAGATTAATGTCAAGCGATCGATTGTGTGTTGGAAGTGTCATAAGCGACTAAACGAAACATGAGAGGCTTGGAAGTTGGAACATTGAACCACTTTGTCTCAACTCATGTGTACAACCAACTAAACGAGTCTATTATTTATATGAAGTTGGATTTGTGAACTTATTCACTAGCCGACCTTAGGCCAAACTCAGATTTAGTAAAGATGGTGATACGACCCATGACCCGACCCAACAGAACCGACCCGCTAATGATCCAGGAACCGACCCAGTCCGAAGCGCGAAGAATAATTTAGAAGTCGACTACTATTTTCCTACAACTTTGCATGCATATTTACTTGGTCATTATCCATGATGGTACCCACGTTCCCATGTAGCACATGGTCTGTTAGGGGTGCAAACGAGCTGAGCTACTCGGCTCGGCTCGGCTCAAAAAAAGCTCGAAACGAGCCCGAGCCTAAAAACTAACTCACTTAGTAAACGAGCCCGAGCTTCGCTTATCAAGCTCGAGCCTAAATGGGTCCACTATTTATATTATTTTTAATTAATTATTAAATATATATATTTAAATAATAATAATTACTATTTATAAATTATGAAAAAATTTATACATAGAATAGTAATCATAATTAATACAAATTAATTAATTAATAATAAACGAGCCGAGCCCGAACCGAGCTCGAGCTTGAAAAACCACCGCAAGCTAAGCTCGGGCATCAGAAACAAAGCTCGAATCGAGCCGAGCTCAAGCCTAATTGAGCTCAGGCTCGGCTCGTTTGCACCAACAAAAATTTTTCATATTACATGCTGATCGAATTAAAAAAATATGTGATGTATTAAAAATTTCAACTTTATCGTAAAGGTGAAACATTTTGTAGAGAAAAGGATTATAATATTATGTATTGGAAGAAAGATACAACAAAGAAGGTGGACGTGCCGGAGTGGTTATCGGGCATGACTAGAAATCATGTGGGCTCTGCCCGCGCAGGTTCGAATCCTGCCGTCCACGTTTTTAAAGTATTATTGTTTTTTTACATTTTTCTAATGATTTTCTTTGTTTTCAGACACAAAAAAGAAAAGAAAAAAAACAAAACAAAAATCATATCTGTCAAAATGCAGTAAAAAAGTATATAAATCACTATCTTTTATCATTACAATTTATATATATTTTTTCTTTTGAGTTTTGACATAAAACATAATTTGGGAGGTCGCTAATCAAGAGGGAGTGAATTTAGTAATGAAATAAAACAGGTCTGATCAACATATTTTTTTAACGTTAACAGTTTTTTTTTTCGAACGAAGGAAAAAAGAAAAAAAGAAAAAAAAAAGATGGTTGCATTTTAAGTTGGACCAAAGTTGTTTACCTTTTTATTGCTATTAGAATAGAATTGTTACACACAGATATATATTTAAAGAACATACAGAATAGGAATTGCAACGTGTGATTTTACAATATTCTAGCCATAACAATATTGAGAGAATCATTAATCAGGATGAATCTGTGCACAAAATGAATTTTAGGGATCTAAAGATCATTACCACATGAAAATATTTATGAAAGAACTTCTAAAAAGATTATACAAAAAAGTTCTATTATATACCACTTTTGTAGTAAATACTACAAGTTCAATACAACAATCCCTTTATAAGAAGAAGAAAAAAAGATATTTGGTGTTTGAATGTGTCTTTTAAGTGTTTATAACCCATTTCATAGCAAAGAGAACACCATATAATTTTTTGTTTTTTGTTTTATATATGTGGTAACTTTGAACAATACTAACCAAGTTTTTTTAAATGTTAAATTGTGGTGAGAGTAACATTCGGCCTTTAGTATTACCAACAAATGAAAGAGGTAACATGGTTTTAGTCTTTGTGGTTTGGCGAAATCTCAGTTTCACTTCAAGAATTTTGTTTACTCGACTTTTAGTGTATTTTGCTTTATTTCTTGTCATTTTAGATCATGAGACAAAAAGCGTATGATTGTATTGTTAAATGAAAGAGTTAACAAATAAGCGATTAGTTATGTAATTTACTAAGATAATTTAATAGTTGGAGGTAGAAGTGGGAAAAGAAATCGGTTCGAAAAACCGAATTGGGTTATAACCCAAACCAAAAATCAAACCAGTTTGGGTGGAACAAACTGAGCCCGTTTGAGAAAACGGTCATGGAAACCAGTTTAAACCAAACCGAGCCGACAAAAATGGGAACTTATTTGAAACCAAACCAACCATTTTTAACTTTGAAACCGGTTCAAGAGTTTTAGAGATTTTTTTTAAAACATTATTTGTGTACCTTTGGACTTTGGTGAGAGAGTTTTAGAGATTTTTTTTTTAAAAACATTATTTGTGTATCTTTGGACTTTGGTGAGGAGTACATGGCCCATAAACTTGTTCATAAAGCCATACGGCCCGTGCTACAGTGGATTGGAATTGTGCATTATTCAGATTTTAAATTGTCCAGGTTAAAACATTGCAATGATAAATTTTTTTTACATATACATATTAATAAACAAAAGTTTAACTCTTATATAAAACATTGAATTTGTGTTTTATATATGTCTATGTATGTTAAACTATATAATAAATGGTAAATTATCTCTCACTCTCAAAGTTGAAAAATAATATACTACTTATATGGTTTTGCACTTTTGCATATATAATATCTTTTGTTATAAAAAAACATATCATAAGATATAATAGAAAATCTGATCTTAGGCTCATTTAAAAAAAAGTGAATGGATCTTTTTAGTAAAACAGCTGTTTAAAACATATACACTATGGTTTGTTATTTAGTTATTTATCTAAAACAAGCATAGAATTATCAATTATGATTCAAATCTACTATTGATTTGTTATTATGTTATTAATTATTATGATTTGTTAGTTATCTAAAACCAACATAGAATTATGATTCAAGTCTATTGTTGATTTGGTTTTTGTTTTTTTAATTATTATGCTTTGTTTTAGTTGTAAATTGTTTTTTTTTTTTTTTTTTTATAATAGAGTTATCATTCAAGTCTTAATAATGCTTTTTAGTTATGATTTGGTTTTTTGTCCATAAAATCATTTTAGATTTTTGTTGAATATGGCACAACAAAAATCACTCAAAAGCAAGATAATAAACCCAACAAAAATAGGTTTGGTCCTGGCCTAATCGGAGGCCCAACCCATCCGAACCAGCAGAAAAAGATTGTTACCGAGCCACCCTATATTATTAGCCCAATCCTGGTTTAGATTTTGCAGAAAATTCAGGTCCGAGTTCAGTCAAGTTCCATTTGGTCATGTCCGGTTTTGACCCGATACACACCCCTAGTTTATATTAGGTTGATCCAGGGGCGGACCCAAGTTGATGGGTGGGTGGGCTCACCCCTTAAAAAAAAATTAGTGTATTTTTTAGGGAAAAAAAACCCGATGTCACCCTTGAAAATATGGTTGAACCCTTCATCCGTACCCCCAGAAAATAATTCATGGGTCTACCATTGGTTACATAGTCATTACGTTACTCACTTCATTCATCACACCGGAGTTGCATTACCAAACTCGAATCCTTAACTGTTGCTTTCAAAATTTATTACTTGATTCACACACACAACACCAGTGGCGGATCTTGCCCGTTGAACGTGCCAGGGCCGAAAGACACGGGCACTAAAAAAAGCCCGGACAAGCCCGGGCCAAACATAGTAAAAATTTCGATCGAAATGCGGAAAATTAGCACTACGGCCGCAAAACTTGCCCGGACTGTGGCCCTGCCACTGCCCTACTAAGAACCGCCCATGCACAACACCAATATTTTTCGTATCCTTATACATAGGGACTAACACAAGTCGAGTTGAAGCTCACCAAGAGACCTAAGACTCAAGTTCAACTCGCTTAATTTACAAGATCTCAAAATCAGGATTGTTTCCTTTCTAGGTGTATATCTACAACTCGAGTTCAGTACCTTAGCAATTTTCCAAGCTTGAGCTCATCTCCTCATGTAATATTTATTAGACTCAAATCCAGTACTGAATATAACTTATTATATTTATATAAATAATAAACTCATTTAGCCCAAAAGCCTAATAATATTCGGCCTACAAGCTCGAGATTGGCTTGCTTATTAAATAAGCGTTAATTTAGGTTCATGTTCAGATCAAGATTTGTTTAAGTTATAAATTATTATATTTATATAAATAATAGACTCGTGTAGCCTCGGAAGCCTATTCAAATTCGGCATATAAGCTTGGGATTGGCTTGTTTATTAAATAAGCATTAATTTAGGCTCGTGCTCAAACTCAAGATTGTTTTAGTTCAACTTCATTTAACATTGAGTAAACTGCCATTTTGGTCCCTGTGGTTTGGGCACTTTTGTCATTTTAGTCCAAATCTCAAACTTTTTAAATCTGGGTCCCTGTGATTTCACTTTTATTGCCATTTTAGTCCAAAATTAAGAGTAAACTGCCATTTTGGTCCTTGTGGTTTCACTTTTATTGCCATTTTAGTCCAAATCTCAAACTTTTTGGAACAGTCAAAAGAAGGGGGATTTTGAATTTTGGACTAAAATGGCAATAAATATGAAACCACAGGGACCCAGATTTAAAAAGTTTGAGATTTGGACTAAAACGGCAAAAATGACCAAACCACAGAGACCAAAATGGCAGTTTACTCTTTAACTTTTAACGAGCCAATACTGAGTAGCTTAATAGCCATTTTAATATATATTTTTTTGAATGACACTCCTACTCTATTAGATCTCTTAATATCTAATATTAATAAAGCAATAGTTAAAATTGTCACATCTAGACTAATAAGTACAGGGGCGCCCTGAGGTGGGCGGGGAGGACCATCGGTCAGGGCCCGATATTGCGAAGGGCACGTTATTTAAAAAAAAATTATGTATATGTAAAAAAAATTAGTAGGGTATACCCATACAAACACCAACATAGGCCCACTTACAAAACTATTCTTATAGTTTAGATTAGTTATTAGCCGATTGCATTAGGTTTGATCCTTTAGTGAGCCCAATACCTAATTTCGTTAAGGTCTAAGTGTACATTTTTTGAGCTCGAACAAGGTATACGAATTCTCGGCCCAAAATAAGTAATTACCTTACTTGCTTTCTCTCGACTGTCATGTGTTTAATAACGTTTGATCAATGAATTGTGGATTGGAAAACTTACAAATTTCACATCTATATGTAAACATACGCAGAATACAAATAACGTATTTAAACATGAAATATAGACAACAATTCAAACTTTTAAAAAGCATTTATCACATAAATCAAAGATAAATATTTATACAATCGCATTTGAATACAAACACATAGGGATGACTCACTTGGTAGAGTCACATGTCTCATATAGGGAAGGTCTTAGGTTCAAATAGTGGTAGAGAAGTTGAGCAATCGTCTTCATTTATAATTTTATAAATTTAATAAAAAATAGTAGTAATAATAATTATTATGTAAAAACATGACAACTAAAATTTCACATGTATAAAAAGAATCAAATACTACTCTTACTTTACAAGCTTGTATACTTTAAGCCCATTAATTAACTGTATCACATGTGAAAAAGCAATCGAATAACACTCTTATAATTTTATGTGCTTGCATATTTTTATCCATATGTAAACATGTTAGTATATGTTCCACACGTGTAAAAGCAACAAAATGTTACTATTAATATCTATATTTTATTTGTAGTAAATATTCGAAAATTAGGCTGGATTATATTTTATGGGAAAAAAGATGAAATTAAGTTTGGCTTTTTAGTACACTTTATATGGGTTGAGTTATAATACAAAGTATTTAAAAATAAGAAGGGTAAGAAGTCATCAGAGAATGACAAGTGTCCTAAAAGGAATTAAATGGAAATGGTAATTTTGTCTACAAGAGGAAAGAGAATATGCACATGCAAGTCACATGTTATTTCCCCCTCAATTTTTAAACGTCCGTAACTTTTTTATACATCATTTGTTTTTAAAAAAAATTATACCATAAAATCGAGCGTTTTTTTATCTTTAATATGAGTACCGTATTGTTATATTTTTCAAAAAAAATTCAAAAACCCAGTTGCATATTACACAATGGACATGATGTAAAACACAATGTAAAGTAGATAAAAAACACAATCAATGACAACAGATAAAGACACAATGGACAACATACTAAAACACAATGACCATAACGTATAACACAATGACGTTAACATATAACACAATAAGTATCAGACTAAATAAAAACACAATTGATGACAATAGATAAAAGACACAATTAATGACAACAGATAAAAGACACAATAGAGAGCAGATGAAGACACAATGGAAAACAAACTAAAAACACAATACACAACAAACGAAAACACAATGAACAAAGATAATAAAAAAAATTGAACAAATTATTAAAACACAATGGACAACATATTAAAACACAATGAATAACATATTAAACACAATGACCTGAAGTAATAACACAATTTATAGAAAACCAAAATATAACATCATCTTCATTGTGTCATATATTGTGTTATAGGTTCTTATAAAAACGCAATGGATAGAACCCAAATTAACATTGTGTTATAGGTTTTGATAATAACACAATGAGCATGATGTAAAACACAACGTAAAGTAGATCAAAAACACAATCAATGACAATAGATAAAGACACAATGGACAACATAATATATTAAAACAACTGTTCATTCAGTTGTATTATTATCATATAGTACCAATTGGGTACCGACTTTTGACGTTCCTAGTACCGGTTCGCTACCGATTTTTACTTTCATATGCCGGCACCGTAACCGGTATTTTCGGTATTGGTTACCACCGAGCTCATCCCTACCCCTGAAACTAAAAAAAGAAATCATTAAAAGTTGAAGAAAATCAACAATAAAAAGTTGTACGATACCGTTGTTGTTTGTATGGCAGCCGTGATCAGGGATGAACAAATAGTACCGTGTAGCAATACCGAATTTCCCAAAATAAAAGATATTCAAACTTAATCTGGTATCGACTTTTGCCGTTTTCTGTATCAGGCTGCTACCGATTTTTACCTTAATGCACCGATAATGAACCAGACCGTACTTGTATTTTCGATACCAGTATTGGTTAACACCAAACTTATCCAATTGAGAAAGCAAAGAAAGTAATAATAATAATAATAATAATAATAATTATTATTATTATTATTATTATTATTATTATATTACTATTGAGAAAGCAAAGAAAATAATAATAAAAATTATATTACTATATATATTAATATAATATATTAAAAAACTGTTTATTCAGTTGTATTATTATCATATAGTAATAATAATTTTATGGGCGTGGTTGAACCAGATATAACGGTTGGACTAGATTTCAAAGATTTTTATGTTCAAAATCTCACCGATAAATTAGACTATTTATTAGAATGTCATTTTTTAGTTAGTTATCAATACAAACACTTAAGTTTGTAAGAACCATAAGAACCAACACATAATTGACAAGTGTCCATCAATAAAAAATTAGTTTAGGGGTAATTTAGACCTTTTGACCATATTTATTTATAATTAATTAAAAATAATTACAAAAAATATAATCAGCACAACACTATATAATTAGCATAACATCCTTAATTGTTCTTCATTATCAGCACATCGTCCTCAGTCGTTCTCCGTTATCAACATAAACGACATTAGCACAACATCCTCAATCGTTCTCCACTATCAGCACACCAGATGTGCTGATTATATCTACTTTTGGTGTTTGTTTGTATTATTTTGTAATTAACACATAATCAACACGTTATCAGCACAATTATAAAACACCTTTTGTTAACTTTTTTAAAAATCACTTTTATAAATACAAAAAGATATAGCAATATGGTACTCATATTAAAGATAAAAAAATACTTGATTTTATGGTATATTTTAAAAAAAATAATAATGAAGTATATAAAAGTTATTTTAGTTTAAAAAACCTTGGTGGAATTTGTATTTAATGAAAAATGGTCAAATGACTAGCAATTTTACAAAATTACCGCTAATTTGTTAGTACTAATTTTTAATTATAAGGGTTTTATTTATAATCAATATCAACCCATGATTTAGATTATCAGTGGTTTAGATCTGCTCTTACGGTTCTTATAATTAGCACTGTTTGTACAGGATCTCAACTCTTATCTAGAATTTCATTTTTTGAGTTATTTACGACATCATACCATTTTTAAATATTTCCAATCAGTAAACCATTAAGATAATAGTTTCAACACTAACCCCGCTATAAATATATTGGTTTATCTTAAACTATATATATTATCATAAGAGTTAATTACATAGTTAGTCCGGGTGGTTTGCACAAAGTAACATATTTAGGTACTAATATTTTAACATAGTTAGTCCGGGTGGTTTGCACAAAGTAACATATTTAGGTACTAATATTTTAAAATCACATTCTATGGTATTAACTTTTCATTTTGTAACGTTTGGAGGTATTAACGTTATTTGTAGGCTTAAAATCACATTCTATTAGTACCTAAGTATGTTATTTTGTGCAAACCACAAGGACTAACTATGTTAATACCTTAGAAGTTAATACCTCCAAACGTTACAAAATGAAAAGTTAATACCCTAGAAGGTGATTTTAAACTATTAATACATAATTATGTTATTTTGTGCAAACCACAGGGACTAACTATGTAATTAACTCTTGTAACAACATGATATTTTGCTATAAAGACGGATGATCTAACTTCTAAGTCATGGTGAGGGTGGTTGGTATAAATCCCACCCTCCCCTGCCTCAAGTCCCGATAGAGGGGTGGTGCTCCCGCATCACCTCTACGCTCCCTTTCCTTCTTTGTTGCATCACCAAATTGATCGGGATAACCTTGTTGCTTAACCTTCATCTCCCTAATTGTTTTATGGACTAATGTAATTGTTTTTTACGACCTTGTTGACAAAAAAAGACAGAAATAATAGTTGTGAGCGTGTGTATATATATATTTATATATAATTTTAGCGTTTAAAAAATACATATAATTGTATACTAACTTAAAACACAAAGTCGGTGGCAACAGCCACCGACATCACACCTCAAATTACAATTTTGTCCATATAATTTCCATTTTGGCTCCCTCATTTTTTAACTAATTTGTTTTCCTCCTAAAACGTACACAATAACAAATCTATCATCTAAATTTCTAACTTTTCATTTTTACTTCCTTGGTTTTTAATTTTTTTTTCTTTTTTTCCCTTTGTGTTTAGTCTTAAAAGTGAATGTCGGTTGACATTTCACTATTTGCCTCCAACTTTGTCAAAATCACATTTTTACCCCACACGTTTTCTTTTCCTCCAACCTTTTCTTTTTTAATATTTATCAAAAATGTCACTTTGAGTTTAGAAATGTGATTTCAATGGTATATTTTTAACTACTTATGTATGATTTCAACGTTTTTCTTAATACCTACATAAGCCCTTTTGTACGTTTTCTATCTATGAGTCAGGTCACATATAATACGTTATGATTGTACAATATATATCCGTACAATACGTTTCCTAGGTATGATCCGGGTCGCATATAATATGCTTTGACTTAACGGTATGATTTCGAGTTAGTCGGGTCGTATATAATATGTTAAGATCGTACGGAATATATTTGATTTACTTTATGTTTTGATGCTTATATAGGTTACATTGAGTTCATTCGGTTACGTCGAAACACACGTTTTCATATATAACGCATCACGTAACGCTTGGACTAATCTATTCCACGATTGCGATTTACCCGCGCCGCAACACGCGCGGGTCTTTTAACTTGTATATGCTTAAAAGTAAGTTATGTTAATTTTAAATGATTTCTATAAATTAACAATCATTTATGCCATAACTTAACTATAAATCCATAATCCTTACATGCAACCAATTTTTTTTTAGTATTCAAAATAAACATATGAAATACAATTAACAGCATATACAATATTTATAAAAAAAAAAACTTAAACTTGGGTTATGAACCCCACTTGAACAGCATGAACTTGAAATTTAAGAGATGCTGAGATGGAAAACATGAAAACATACCTGTCACCGCAGACAGTGCAGTAAAGAATCCAGTGATGGAAAAAGCCATGGAGTTCTACATCTTTGTCAAGGTGATCTGGTTCCTCCTTAGGGTGCTGACTGATGATGGTGATTATGAAACCGACAAGGGAGATCGGCTATGGAGAGGGAGGTCGAATATGATGTTATGCTAATTAGGTTATCTGTCTAAGTGTGTAACCTTTTAACCTCTACATAAGTCCCCTTATATAAGCACCCAGGAGGAAACCTAATTAATTAATAAGGGTAATATGGTCCATCAGCAGTTACCAACTAATTATTTAATAGGTTGTTATATATTTTGATCTATATTATGTAAATGATTATAATGGCTACTAGATTAAATATTAATACATAATATATTTAATCTTACAGTATATGCTTAAAAGTAAGTTATGTTAATTTTAAATGATTTTTATAAATTAACAATCATTTATGCCATAACTTAACCATAAATCCATAATCCTTACATGCAACCAATTTTTTTTTTTGAGTATTCAAAATAAACATATGAAATACAATTAACAGCATATACAATATTTAAAAAAAAGAGTAAAATGCACGGATAGTCCCTGTGGTTTGGTGAAATTTCACCTTTAGTCCCAAACTTTTCAAAATTACACTCTTAGTCTCTGTGGTTTGACAAGTTGTTACTTTGATAGTCCCCAAATCGGATGAAGGTTACTCGGATAGTCCCTGTGGTTTGACAAGTTACTCGGATAGTCCCTGTGGTTTGACAAGTTGTTACTCGGATAGTCCTTGTCATTTCACACCCACTTAACGTGAAAAACTAACCTCCATCCACTTTGGGGACTATCCGAGTAACAACTTGTCAAACCACAGGGACTAAGAGTGTAATTTTAAAAAGTTTGGGACTAAAGGTGAAATTTCACCAAACCACAGGGACTATCCGTGCATTTTACTCAAAAAAAAAAAAACTTAAACTTGGGTTATGAACCCTACTTGAACAACATGAACTTGAAATTTAAGAGATGCTAAGATGGACATACTTAACAATCATTTATGCCATAACTTAACCATAAATCCATAAGTTACTAAGAAGTGAAATTACCTTTGTGAATGTTTATTTCTATTGAAAATGTGTTTATATATATTTTGAAGTTGATAGAAAAACGCAATAAAGGTTAAGGTTATTGCGCCAACAAATTAATGGGGAACCATATACTACAATCAGGTGTTGGCCAAATTTTATCTTAAAGGAATGCATTTATTTAGTAATGAAACCAAATGATAAAAAGACAAGACCCAAATATTCCTAATTTCTTCACCACTCAATACTGTACACAAGCCGCCCTAGAAAAGAAAAAAGTAACAGTCAGCATAGATTCTCTTCACATGCTTCTTGCAAGCAAGAAAATGTTGACCAAACACACATTTAGATTTGTTACTTTCAAAATGTCATAAATAGCCAATAGGATTTGAAATTATGATCTTTAAGTTGTAATAGTTAGATTTGCAGAAACATGTTGCAACTTGGAAGAAAAAATAGTTGCTAAAAAGAATTTAAATATTTAAATATTTAATTAGTCAAAGATGTTAGAATTGGATACCAAAGAACGTATTGAATCAAAACTCGTTTATTGATAATTGGTTCTCTCATAGGGTTACAAATAAATCCTTCTATTTATAAGCCTAACACCTTGTTCAACAAGTAAACCTATTTGACTCAAACTAGGATTATAAAAACTATCTCAAAAAAAACCCCAAGTTTATAACCCGGTCACTTTTTACCCGAGCTTTGTAAGTCGGTCACTTTTAACCCGAACTTACGCGTAATATGCAAGATTAGTCTAACAATCACCCCCCTAATCTTGCAATATCGAGAAGATATCTCATCTCGATAATCTTCAGTTGTGGCACGCCTTTTGTGAGGATGTCAGTCCGTTGCAAATCCCCGCTAATGCGTTCCACTTTAACTTGCTCTTGCAATAAGTTCTCAACTTTCAAACTTATCTCTTCATTTGATAAACCGAGCATCCATTTAACTATTGAAGCGCTGAAAAACTGATCTGTCACAGACTCGTCGTTAAAAGCTGTCACTGGCAGTTCAGATTCTGTCGCTGACTGGTCAGATTCTGTCGCTAACTGGTCAGATTCTGTCGCTAACTGGTCAGTCTGGTCGTTATATGTCTGCTGTGACGCTGACTGCCCAGATTGGTCGCTAATTCCTGTTGCTGACTGATCTGTTTGGTCGCTTACTTCTGTCACAATAGAGACTGGTTGGTCGCTATTTTCAGCCTTGTCATCTTTAGTCTGTATGCAAATTGGAGATACAACCTCAAGATTAATCTTGTAAATGCGATTAGGTGAACGAGGTACCTTCATTAGCAAAGTTCCGTCTTGCTCAAACATCCAAAGTATACCGTCTTGGATTGCGATCTTGTACCCTCTCTCGTCCAACTGACCAATGCTTATTATATTACTTTCAAGTGCTGGAATATAGTAAACATCACGCAACACCCTTTGTTCCCCATATTTTCCTTCCAAGACGACCATCCCTTGTCCTTTAATCTCTACGCATGACCCGTCTCCAAACTTCACTTTTCCCTTGATGTTGTGATCGAGGTTAGTGAACCACTCTTTTTTACCTGTCATGTGGTTACTCGCCCCATTGTCAAGAAACCATGTATTGAGTTCACTTGGGCTCGAAGCATACATCCCTGGAATAATCCTTTTCCTCGTCTAGAAACACATCATTAGCCTCTTCAACGTGTGTTTGCAAGTAAAGAACCGGTTCAACCCTTTGAATAAGATTGTTTTCCTCGTACTCGTCCTTTTTATGTGTAGGACAATCCGAAGAAAAATGCCCTAATTCATCACATCGAATACACCTTATCTTAGAACGGTCCTTCTTTGGTTTTTGATCCGGTTCCTTGTCTTTGTCTTGACCCCCGATTTTTCCTCGACCGCGACCCCGACCTCTTTGACTAGACTCGGCTGTTCCTTTGCCTCGATCATACCCTTCCTTTTTTCTAGCTTCCCACTCCTCATACGTCAGCAGTAACTGATCACTTCTAACCGGTTGCTCCTTATCTTCATGGTTGACGCGTTCTTCATAGGCTATAAGACGACCTACGACATCATCAAATCCAACCGTCTTAAGGTCAATGGATTGCTCAAGAGAGGCAACCATGTGAATAAACCTTTTTGGCAAACCATGTAGAAACCTTTTAACCAGTTTCTCTTCTTTAATCACTGTTCCAAGAGAAGCAGATCTAGAAGCAATCCCTGAAATCTTTCCTGCGAACTCAGCGATCGTACTTGGTTCCTTCATCTTCAAACCCTCAAATTCCGACATTAAGGTTTGAAGTCTTGCTTCTTTCACACGTTCAGCACCTTGATTGCGAGATTTCACCGCTTCCCACATCTCCTTTGCTGAATCATTGTTCCCAATCTGCAACACTAGCTCTTCGGGTAAACCTTGGAATAACAAAGCGATTGCTATAGAATCTTTGTGAGTATCGATGGTCGTTCCTGGGTCAATCACATCCCATACCTTGTAAACCTTGAAGATTACCTTCATCTTCATAGCCCAAACGGTGTAGTTTGTATCCGTAAGCATTGGACATGGAAGACTAGGCATCGGTTCCTTCGTTGGAGGTACCCGGTTCGCGTTATCACCCATCCTTCGGTTTCTTCTACTGTACGTTAACGGAGTGCTTGGACTTAAATCAATTTTCTAACCTCAAATCGATTCCCTTGAATAATAATTCTGCTCCTAATCTCAGGAAACAACAAATCCTTCTGTTTTTTTTCTTATATTTATTTTTAACCACAACACACAAAATCAACTCCTGTTGACTTTTGGTGATTTCAAAAGAAAATAACCAAAACAAAATTGCTTGTCAAAATAGAAAATCACGTTGACTTTTGGAACAAAATTTGCTTTTCCAAAAAAACTTACTGTTGTTGGCTTTGTAAATCAAAGAAAAAACAAACTCCTTTATGTTTTTCTTTAATCGAAGCTTAAAAACAATTACCTTTTTGCTTTTCCTTTGTTCGATTTAGCCTTGCGCACTACTTCACCTTATGTTTAAACTTTAAACGAGTAACCGACAACCCTTCTCCTTGACAGCCCTAGCGATCCCCGTTTCAGCCGTTTCTTCCTGTTCGGAGACTACTCGGAACCCGTTGCAGGACTTCTATTGATTGCAGTCCTTTGTCAATCAAATACGCTTTCCTGCCGTACTCAAAACTGCCGACTAAGATCTGTCGTTTTCTTGATCGCCGGTGTTCTTGAACGGAATAACAAAGTTTACGTGTTCACGGAATAAACTGTGCAGACTTGTGCGCCAATTCTTTTCGGTCACCGCCTTCTGTGATCACAAGAACCCGTTGCAAGATCTTCTCAACCGCAGCCCTTCGACGATTGCTTCTCTCTTGCCGGACTCCAAGATCGACAGTCTTGAACGTGGATCGAACTCCTTAGAGCTCTGATACCAATTTGTTAGAATTGGATACCAAAGAACGTATTGAATCAAAACTCGTTTATTGATAATTGGTTCTCTCATAGGGTTACAAATAAATCCTTCTATTTATAAGCCTAACACCTTGTTCAACAAGTAAACCTATTTGACTCAAACTAGGATTATAAAAACTATCTCAAAAAAAACCCCAAGTTTATAACCCGGTCACTTTTTACCCGAGCTTTGTAAGTCGGTCACTTTTAACCCGAACTTACGCGTAATATGCAAGATTAGTCTAACAATCACCCCCCTAATCTTGCAATATCGAGAAGATATCTCATCTCGATAATCTTCAGTTGTGGCACGCCTTTTGTGAGGATGTCAGTCCGTTGCAAATCCCCGCTAATGCGTTCCACTTTAACTTGCTCTTGCAATAAGTTCTCAACTTTCAAACTTATATCTTCATTTGATAAACCGAGCATCCATTTAACTATTGAAGCGCTGAAAAACTGATCTGTCACAGACTCGTCGTTAAAAGCTGTCACTGGCAGTTCAGATTCTGTCGCTGACTGGTCAGATTCTGTCGCTAACTGGTCAGATTCTGTCGCTAACTGGTCAGTCTGGTCGTTATATGTCTGCTGTGACGCTGACTGCCCAGATTGGTCGCTAATTCCTGTTGCTGACTGATCTGTTTGGTCGCTTACTTCTGTCACAATAGAGACTGGTTGGTCGCTATTTTCAGCCTTGTCATCTTTAGTCTGTATGCAAATTGGAGATACAACCTCAAGATTAATCTTGTAAATGCGATTAGGTGAACGAGGTACCTTCATTAGCAAAGTTCCGTCTTGCTCAAACATCCAAAGTATACCGTCTTGGATTGCGATCTTGTACCCTCTCTCGTCCAACTGACCAATGCTTATTATATTACTTTCAAGTGCTGGAATATAGTAAACATCACGCAACACCCTTTGTTCCCCATATTTTCCTTCCAAGACGACCATCCCTTGTCCTTTAATCTCTACGCATGACCCGTCTCCAAACTTCACTTTTCCCTTGATGTTGTGATCGAGGTTAGTGAACCACTCTTTTTTACCTGTCATGTGGTTACTCGCCCCATTGTCAAGAAACCATGTATTGAGTTCACTTGGGCTCGAAGCATACATCCCTGGAATAATCCTTTTCCTCGTCTAGAAACACATCATTAGCCTCTTCAACGTGTGTTTGCAAGTAAAGAACCGGTTCAACCCTTTGAATAAGATTGTTTTCCTCGTACTCGTCCTTTTTATGTGTAGGACAATCCGAAGAAAAATGCCCTAATTCATCACATCGAATACACCTTATCTTAGAACGGTCCTTCTTTGGTTTTTGATCCGGTTCCTTGTCTTTGTCTTGACCCCCGATTTTTCCTCGACCGCGACCCCGACCTCTTTGACTAGACTCGGCTGTTCCTTTGCCTCGATCATACCCTTCCTTTTTTCTAGCTTCCCACTCCTCATACGTCAGCAGTAACTGATCACTTCTAACCGGTTGCTCCTTATCTTCATGGTTGACGCGTTCTTCATAGGCTATAAGACGACCTACGACATCATCAAATCCAACCGTCTTAAGGTCAATGGATTGCTCAAGAGAGGCAACCATGTGAATAAACCTTTTTGGCAAACCATGTAGAAACCTTTTAACCAGTTTCTCTTCTTTAATCACTGTTCCAAGAGAAGCAGATCTAGAAGCAATCCCTGAAATCTTTCCTGCGAACTCAGCGATCGTACTTGGTTCCTTCATCTTCAAACCCTCAAATTCCGACATTAAGGTTTGAAGTCTTGCTTCTTTCACACGTTCAGCACCTTGATTGCGAGATTTCACCGCTTCCCACATCTCCTTTGCTGAATCATTGTTCCCAATCTGCAACACTAGCTCTTCGGGTAAACCTTGGAATAACAAAGCGATTGCTATAGAATCTTTGTGAGTATCGATGGTCGTTCCTGGGTCAATCACATCCCATACCTTGTAAACCTTGAAGATTACCTTCATCTTCATAGCCCAAACGGTGTAGTTTGTATCCGTAAGCATTGGACATGGAAGACTAGGCATCGGTTCCTTCGTTGGAGGTACCCGGTTCGCGTTATCACCCATCCTTCGGTTTCTTCTACTGTACGTTAACGGAGTGCTTGGACTTAAATCAATTTTCTAACCTCAAATCGATTCCCTTGAATAATAATTCTGCTCCTAATCTCAGGAAACAACAAATCCTTCTGTTTTTTTTCTTATATTTATTTTTAACCACAACACACAAAATCAACTCCTGTTGACTTTTGGTGATTTCAAAAGAAAATAACCAAAACAAAATTGCTTGTCAAAATAGAAAATCACGTTGACTTTTGGAACAAAATTTGCTTTTCCAAAAAAACTTACTGTTGTTGGCTTTGTAAATCAAAGAAAAAACAAACTCCTTTATGTTTTTCTTTAATCGAAGCTTAAAAACAATTACCTTTTTGCTTTTCCTTTGTTCGATTTAGCCTTGCGCACTACTTCACCTTATGTTTAAACTTTAAACGAGTAACCGACAACCCTTCTCCTTGACAGCCCTAGCGATCCCCGTTTCAGCCGTTTCTTCCTGTTCGGAGACTACTCGGAACCCGTTGCAGGACTTCTATTGATTGCAGTCCTTTGTCAATCAAATACGCTTTCCTGCCGTACTCAAAACTGCCGACTAAGATCTGTCGTTTTCTTGATCGCCGGTGTTCTTGAACGGAATAACAAAGTTTACGTGTTCACGGAATAAACTGTGCAGACTTGTGCGCCAATTCTTTTCGGTCACCGCCTTCTGTGATCACAAGAACCCGTTGCAAGATCTTCTCAACCGCAGCCCTTCGACGATTGCTTCTCTCTTGCCGGACTCCAAGATCGACAGTCTTGAACGTGGATCGAACTCCTTAGAGCTCTGATACCAATTTGTTAGAATTGGATACCAAAGAACGTATTGAATCAAAACTCGTTTATTGATAATTGGTTCTCTCATAGGGTTACAAATAAATCCTTCTATTTATAAGCCTAACACCTTGTTCAACAAGTAAACCTATTTGACTCAAACTAGGATTATAAAAACTATCTCAAAAAAAACCCCAAGTTTATAACCCGGTCACTTTTTACCCGAGCTTTGTAAGTCGGTCACTTTTAACCCGAACTTACGTGTAATATGCAAGATTAGTCTAACAAAAGAAACACGAGTCTAACTTGAAGGGTTATCCAAATGTTCAACTGGGGTCATCTGATCTTCACAAACTCTAATCCTTAGATGATTCTTGCAAAACTAGCAACACCCTAAGCTTGTTACAAGAAGGGGGGGGGGTACCATTCGGCGTGAGAATAAGTATCGTTCTTTCTAGAGTGAACGGGTCAATTTTAGAGCGAGAGTAACGAGAGCAAGGTAAATCGAATGCTTAAACCTTTGGAGAAGTGTGATATTTATAGCCGAGAGGTCAAAGAAGATTGGAGAATGATTGGACGAGACGTCGTTGTCAAATAATATCCATTTGGTCCCCTCTGTCGTGAGAGTTAGCATCTGGAGAGGTGTGAGTACGTCTGCGGGCCTTGATTGTTCACACGTCGCTTTCTGGATGTACTTGTTGTCTCGTCTGTTGTCAGCCGTTAGTGGAAGTTTAAGGATAGGCGGACTGGCGTCATGTGATTGGCCACACGTCGCTCTCGTCTGTATCTTTCGTCCCCTGCACGATGGTTCTTAGTGGAGATTACGTAGTACACTACTTGGCGGTCGGTGATTGGATGTAAGTTACTTTCACCTTGTACTATGTCTCCTCCGTGATGGCATAATACCACGTGACGGGAGTCACCTACGGGTGGTTTATTACGACCGATTGATTGTTTTTTGGTTTATCTGAGTCTAGCCTTGGGCCCGCAAGGGATTAGCCCGGGCCCGCAAGGTCTTCAGTAATTATATACTTATATTCATTTTCATTTTGAAAAATTACAACCAAATACCCAATATCCATGAAGAGAATAAGAATGTAACTGTATAAAATCGTTAAGATTCTTTTCAAAAAAATCCCGACCAATCGTTTTTAGATACCAATTATTATGATTCTACAAAACACACGAATTCACCTCTATAACCATGAAAACCCACTTTGTACCTTTTTTTTTCTTGTTGGACTACAATCTTGAAAATAAATTATAATGTTCAGATTATTTTCGAATTAATGTTTTGATAAATTACTAAATAATTAATCCTGTATACATATGCATGATAAATTTCTACAAATCATTGAATTTCCGATTTTTCTTAATTTGAATAAATTAATTCTTCAGTTACCAGTTGATCTTGATAGTAGTTTAAAAAAATCTTAATCAAACATTATTTAGTATTTAACTTTTCAAAAATAAAAAGAGTTGGAATCACTTTTGATTATATAATATTCAACTCTATTTAGATAAAATGATAAACAATTATACTACATTCTAATTAAATTAATCAAATAAAACTGATAAACAATTATACATATAGTATTAGTACATTACAAAACTAGAAATTTAAAAGACAAAGTTGATGGGGTTTCCTACAGGCTTTGCCTCCCCCATACTTTCACAGTATTGCAATTTTAGCCCATTAATTTTTGTACCTTTAAAGTTTCATAAAATGACAAATTTAGTTCCTAAACTATTATTCTATTTTACAAATAGTTTGATTTTTACACTCCAACTTTGTGGTAGTTTCCTTTTCAGCCTCAACTTTGTTATAGTTTCCTTCTTACCCTAAAACTTTATCAAATTTTATCTTTATCATTTCTTAGCCCTTAAGTTTAGGAAATGCAATTTTTAACCACTTAACTTTTTATGAACTTTGTAAATGTCACTTTGACCCCCTCGAGAGTTTTTGGCTTGACGATGTAAATTCGAGTCAGTCGGGTCACGTATAATACGTTATGATTGTACGATATAAATTCGATTTACGTTACGTTTTGATCCAATCGCAATGCAACTATAGGATACATTGAGTACAATCGGATACGTCAAAACGTGCGTTTTCATATGGTTAATACATCACATAACGCTTGGACTAATCCGTTCGACATTTGCGAAGTACTCGCGCTACAACGCGCGCGGGTCTTATTATTAGTTACATTACAAAACTATAAATAACCAACATGTTTATGCATAAGGTAGTTGTATTGTTGGCCTTGGGAGTTTTTCAAAAAAATGACATTTTCATTTTTAACCTTAAAGTTTCAATCCTTGACAATTTAAGTCTAAAGTTTCAATATTTAGTAATTTAATAATCTCTTTGATGAATTTCATTTTTCATTTTTACAAAACTATAAATAACCTACATGTTTATGCATTCAGTAGTTGTATTGTTGATCTCAGGAGTTTTTAAAAAAAAATGACATTTTCATTTTTAACTTTAAAATTTCAATCCTTAACAATTTAAGTCTAAATTTCAATCTTTGTTAATTTAACCTCTTTGATTAATTTTATTTTTCACTTCTAATTCAAAAGTTTTCACCTTTTGCAATTTAACCCCTTGATTATTTTTCTTTTAGCCCAAAGTTTATCATCTTTTACAAT
Source organism: Helianthus tuberosus (assembly GCA_030545235.1). Classification (NCBI taxonomy): domain Eukaryota; kingdom Viridiplantae; phylum Streptophyta; class Magnoliopsida; order Asterales; family Asteraceae; genus Helianthus; species Helianthus tuberosus. The sequence goes on from CM060359.1 coordinate 181,720,488, forward strand.
TTAACCCCAACACTTTTTTACTGTCAATTTTGATCCCTTGTACTTTTCATCTTTCGCAAATTTTTCGTTTAACGTTTCGTTCTAAATTTTCCGAGTTAACACGCCGTAATGTGCATGTGGGTTCAACGTTTTTTCATCTACTTTTCCCGTTTGACAGGCCCATCGCAGCGCGTTTATTGTTTCCCGTTTAATAGGTCTGTTGCAACGCGCGGGTCAGAGATCGATTTAGTTATTTTTTTTTCTTTGTTTTACACACAGACTCGCGATCATGTGTAAAACACTTGCATTTCATCTAATATGATATATAACTAATGAATCTCCTGCCGTATTGCGGCGGATGTTAATTCCAGTTCAAATTAAATTAATCAAATAAAGAGTTGCCCTTCTTTTCTTTAATATGCTATGGAACCGGCACATGGGAATATACTTGTATAGTATACCCATTACCCTGTGCCATATATCGGAAATTCTTACACTAACAAGACATATATAATATAAATAAATGTAAGAATTACTACTAACAAGACATATATAATATAAATAAATGTATGAATTACAAAAAATTATAAATATTATTTACCTGATCTATGTAAGAAAAAATTATACTATCGAACTAGACTATTATTGGCACTAATCTTAGTACAATCTTTACAACTCTATAGACTATAGAGTTGTTTATGCAATAGTAGAGAATGCATTATGAGAAAACTAGTTAAAATGAGAAAAAAAACCTTAAAAACGCACTTTTTTTTTTCAATTTTTCCTAAAAATCGCTATTTTTCATTTAAAAAAAATAAAATAAAATAAAAACTACACATGTCCATTAATACAAAAAGACCTAAACTCCCTTAGCCCACCCCCACACTACCCCCCTCCCAAAGAACCTAATCAACGTAAATGGGAGTGTCTTTAACAAAGAAGAAGACTTAAAAGTTTTTTGGTAAATTTTTATACATTAAAAATAGTGATCTTTTTGTAAAAAATATATTGTAAATTTTTTTAGTTTTCTGATGATGCTCACTGTCAAGGTATTATCTAATGTTGTACAACTGATGTATGTGATGACACCGAGGTGTTGTGCCCTCAAATATTTGTCGTCATAGCAACAATCAACAACCATTAGACTCCATAATATATTATTATATTCAATTATTCATTTAACCAAACCAACTTTTTCCATTAAAAAACACACATGATCCATTGAAAAGCACATCTTTTTAAATATGAGTGCAAATCCTTCTAATATTGAGTGTTAACACAAGTTGGTGGTATGGAACTAAGATAAAGTTTTGAACCATTTACTTTTGTTATACTTTCATCCCATGAGTAAAAAAAATTAAAATTTAGAATTTTCACACAAAATGAAACATCAAGATAGATGGCAAACGGACAACAAGCTGCGCCGCTATCCTTTTTTTAATAGCAAAATTAAGTCTTTTAAAAACTACGTCCATAGATCTCGGGGTCATAACATTACTATGCATGACCATTTGAATATAACTTATGTAATCATATAGAATTATTTATCAAACTCTCTCATAAAATAAAAGAACTGAAGACGATGGCGAATCAACATGACGAAATACGAATCAATTCGTTTTGAACTTGTAATGAAAAAACAACTTATTCTAATCGAAACTTGTTTTCACAAAAGATATGGGTTGGAGGGTTTTTTCACTTCATGTTCACTCTTTCAAAATTTTAGGTCCCCAAGTGCATGAAGTTGCAAATAGAAGGGTTTAGTTATTCTTTTATTCAACTTTATTTGATTCCCATTTTAAAGAGAACAAATCCTGATGTATTCACAACACACACACATATTTATATATTATATAAACACCTATTTTTAGTATTAACCATACCACCAACAAGCATTCATAAGCTACCTAAGAGAAATGAAGTTCCAAATGCTTGTTGTTTTCTTCCTTCTCCTATGTGCTCAATTCCTATCCACTTTGGCTTTTGAATCTAAAGGTAACTTTCCTAGAAAAAAACTTTTACTTGTTACTTAAACACAATGATAGATCCAAGAATTTTTTCAGGGGTTCCTTTTAGTATATTTTCACCATTTTTTATCGAAATCATTCAAGGTTTCTACTAACTTTTTCATTTTTTTCCAAATCGAGGGGGCTGAATCCGCCACTGCTTAAACATCTTTTAGCAAATAGAAGTATTTGATATAATTTGTTTTGTGTAAATCATGTAGAGGAGGACAACCCCATCAACGTAAATGCGAGTGTCTTTAACAAAGAAGAAGACTTGAAGCAAGATGCATTAGTCTTTTCAAAGTCGAGTCGGGGAAAAGGTTCAAGTGGTGGTACAAATGATCATACTAAGCAAAACAACGCAGTCTCGACCTTCATTAAGCCATACACATATGGTTCATATGTTGATATCGGTGTTATTGCCGTCGGTGCTTTGTTTGTTTTCAACTTCTAGATCGTTGGCGCTTACAAACTGCAAGATATGTATTATTTTCATCCGGATTGTTAGATAAGAATGAAACTTTCAAATGTTGTATACTTGTATGCCTTTTGTAGTTTGTTTGATTAAATACGTACTTCATGTATATCTTTATGATTATAATCTATATTATAGCTTGCTTTTTTTTCCATTCGTGTCTTTACAAATACAATATTCAAGGGTAAGATATTAATGATCAACTGTCAACGACCCGAATATTAGCTGGTTGACCCGAACACAACCGTTCAACCCGAATTTTCAAATCTTTATTTTTTTCGCAAATTAATATATTAAATTAAAAATTTACTACAAAAAACACAAATGTATGCACTACAATTGCATTTTAATTATAAACTTTATAAAATACACACCTAAATTAATTTATGACATAAAACATATTTAAAAAAATAAAATATAATATAAGTGGGTTTAACGGGTCAATCCGTCAACCCGACCGGGTTAACCCAAACCTGACCCATGTAGCTAAACGGGTTCTCGGGTTCAACTTGAAACTGACCCGAATCCATTTAGACTAAACTTAAACGCGCGAATTTCGTGTTAAGTTCATGTCGTGTTTTCGGGCCGTGTCAAAAATTCACACCCATTGGCATACCCCTCTTAGAAGACGTCTCAGGTTCAATCCTGGGCAAAGTGAATAATTTTGATTTATTGGTGTAATAGAGTAGAAGCAAAGATTGCAATTAAAAAAACTGTTAAAGCATACCTAACGTCCCAAGAGTTAAGTCGCCCAAGGTTTGTGGCATGTGAATGTGTGAGACTTAGGCCATGAAGTATACCTTAACCCTTCTTAACTCCATATAAGCGCCACATCATCCGTTTTCACCCTTTTTACTCTACCACACCCTAAGAAACTGGTTTAACCTTGTTAACTCTACCTCACCAATCATTTTTTTGAATTATTTTGATATTAAATATTATACATATTAAAACAAATTCTTCATGAACAGTGATTTTGATTTTTTAAATTATTGTTTCAATTTTTTAATAATATTTTATTTATTATATATTTTGTTTATTTTTCAAATAACTTGCATTCTATGTTTATATTTTCAACATTACGATGTAAATTTATTGGAAACAGATATTGTGCTGCTATTGTGCTAAACTGAACCAAAACCGATTGTTTTTTTTTCAACATTACAATATAAACTTTATTAAAAACGGATATTGTACTGCTATTATACCAAAAAAGAACCAAAACCGACCAGATATTATATGTATCGATACCAGTATTTATTTATATTTTTTTTACTTTCTATAAACCAATATTTATTTATATTGTTTTTACTTTCGATAAACTGATATCGTATCGCTACTATACCGTGCCGAACAACATCGATACATGTACCTGTACTCATTTGTACGGTTTATGTTTGGTAATGAATTTTGTGTCGTAACCGTAGTCAACCAAACCAAAACCGAATGAACAACATCGGTATTGGTACCGGTACTTATATTTATTGTTTTTACTTTCGATAAACTGACGTAGGGATGAGCATATGCCACCGAATACCGATCCCGATCCAGAAATACCGATACCGAATTTTTTCGGTATCCCATACGGTATCCACTTTTTGGCGTTTTCGGTATCGGTACGGTACGGTATCGGTATAATACCGATAGTGACCCTCAAAATACCGATACCGTACCGATACCGAACCGACATGTTTCGGTATCGGTACCTAGTTTGGGTGAACTTCGGGATCGGTATTAGGCGGTATCGGTATCGGTTCGGTATCGGATACCGCTTTGCTCATCCCTAAACTGACGTATCCTACCGAACAACGTTGTTACATGTACTTATATTCATTTTTGTGATTACCAGTTTCGATAATTTCCATTTATACAATTCTGTCTGCGATGATCAACGAATATCATTACAAGTACCTTAACGATCTGAGCTGATCAATTCCATTTGGACAACATCGTTGTCGATACTGGTGTTCATTTTTATTTCATTTTCAGTTGATGTAAAACATGTATTGATTCTATACCGATACCGGAACTATAACAACCTAACCGATACTGATTGAATACTTGCGTTAACGTGCTGCTGCAACGCGCGAGGAAACAACCTAGTTTAAATTAAATACAAAATAAATATAATAATACCATTTCATTAAGTTCTTAGCTAAAATAAACATTGATAATAAATAACATTAATTTCTTAAATTTTTTTTTTGCGAAGTTAACATGTTAACCAATGGAGGTTTTAACATTCCTTAACATGGGGAAGGAATGGTTTGAAAGACATGTTAACTTGCCATGTCATCTTTAACACAAATGAAGTTTAACTGGATTAAAAACGTTAATAGATTAAGATCTTAAATTGATCTCAAACTATGTGTGTAATACTAAACTTGTTAATTCATTTTTAAACTTATTTTTTTTGAACGGCCAACAAAACCAAAACTTTATTAAGAAACGCCGACTACCTAGGCGCTAGCACTTACAACCAGATCACGAAAAAAACAAAAGGGATACCCCTTGTTATAGGTAACATATATATATATATAGAGAGAGAGAGAGAGAGCGGTTAACATACTTCACGGCTTATCCTACTTCACGTACGCGAGTATAGTAACCGTCAGATCAGGTCCATGCGTGATTAAATCAGTCCCCTGCGTGATTATTTAAACATGCGTGATTTGAACATGTATGCGTAATAACGCACAAAACTACTCTCCATGCGTGATTAGGTTTCATTTATAACGTGCGTTATTTTTAAATGCACTTGCGTAATTTGGTCGCGTACGTTTTGTAGGTTAAGCCGTAATGTACATTATACTTTCTCTATCTCTCTCTCTCTCTCTCTCTCTCTCTATATATATATATATATATATATATATATATATATATATATATATATATATATATATATATATATAAGTTACCAAAATACCTTTTTGTTAACAAACAATTTTGAAAGAGTTAGAGGGAGGGAGCAAAATAGAAAAAAATAGTACACTATTGGAGGAAAATGAATGTTTTTAGATGATTGGGGCAAAACCGTTAAAACGACCAAACCACAGAGAGAAAAACAGAAGTTTACTCTCTCTCCCTCTCTCTCTATGTGTGTGTATATATATATATATACAGTGAAAGTGTAAAACACAATATCTCTTAACGTACAATACGTACGATATAGTGAAATCGCATTTTATAAGAAAAACATGTTGGAAATCACATGTTGGTTTTTTTAATGAAATCGCATGTTGGTTTTTTTAATGAAATCGCATGTTGTTTTTTTGTAGCAATTTCGCATGTTGGTAAATATGATGAAATCGCATGTTGGTATATAAAGCAATTTCGCATGTTGGTTTTTAGCATAAATAGCATGTTCAAAATTGAATTCGCACCAGATTGGACGGCTGTGATGAGCGCGTACATATTGTACGATAAGAGCTATTGTACGTTAACCTTATATATATATAGGGTAAGGTTCATGCGAAAACAACCTTTATTGCGAGAACCGCGAGAACCAATGTGAACACAACCTAAAATAGCTAAAAAAAACCTAACCCCCCCCCCCCCCCAAGCTAAAATGCTAAAAACTAAACCCCCAAAAAACCTAAAAAAAATTAAAAAAAATCTAAAAATTTAAAAAAAAAAACACACATATTTTTTTTAAATATTTTTAAGTTAAAATCGCTACTTTTAGTAGCAAAAAAAAATTAAATTTTTTTTTGCTACTAAAAGTAGCGATTTTTTTACAAAAAATATTAAAAAAAAATTGTGTGTTTTTTAGCTATTTTTAGGTATTTTTGGTTGTGTTCACATTGGTTCTCGCAATAAAGGGTGGTTCCTAACGAATCCTTGTCCTATATATATATAGGGTGGGGTTCTAGAGTGAACACTAGTGTATTTGCGAACTGAGTGAACAAATCTTGGCCATTGATTTACACACGCGGATGGCTAGGATTTCATCATCAAATCGTAAAATACATTAGTGTGTTTCATCATCAAATCCTGACCATTGATATACGCACATGTATGCTAGAATTAGTTCGCTCAGTTCGCAAGCTACAATAGTGTTCACTCTTGAACCTAATCATATATATATATATATATATATATAGGGGAAGGATGTGTAGAAAATCCACTTTAATTTAGAAAACCCGGGAAACTCAAAGCTCCCGATGTTTTTTTTTTAATTTATACATGTTATATACATGTTTTTAAGGGTTTTGGGCAAAAAAAAAAAAAAATCAAAAAAGCGCGTAGTAGATATTTAAAAATAAAAAATAAACAAGTTTTGGTGTAACACATGTTACATTCATCTGACATATTTATAACATGTTTTACACCAAAAATTGTTTATTTTTTTTTAATATCTACTCGGCGCTTTTTTGATTTTTTTGCCCAAAACCCTTAAAAACATGTATATAACATGTGTAATTTTTTTTTAAAAAAATTTCGGGAGGTTAGAGGTTCCCAAGTTTTCTAAATAAAAGTGGGTTTTCTATAGATACTTACATTATATATATATATATATAGGGTTATTAGATTTTATCACCCCCAACTATTGGCTATTGGCCGCTGCCACCCCCAACTATCACTTTGACGCCTGTCACCCCCAACTTAACACTTAGTGTGTTCTGTCACCACGTCGTTGACTGATCACTAACTTTTGATCATGTTACTACATTTTTTGGGGTGTCATAGAGATCTTGGGAAGGTTTTAGGGATCTTAGGACACCTCCAAAAGTATAGTAACAAGATCAAAAGTTTGTGATTTAGTGACAGGACACACTAAGTGTTAAGTTGGGGGTATCGGTTGTCAAAATGATAGTTGGGGGTGGCAACGACCAATGACCAATAGTTAATAGTGATAAAATCCAATAACCCATATATATATATATATATATATATATATATATGAGAAGGATCCGTTAGGAACCACCCTTTATTGCGAGAACCGAGAGAACCAGTGTGAACACAAACAGTAATTCCTAAAAAAATCTAAAAAACACCCAATTTTTTTTTTTGGAAAAATCGCTATATTTTGTTAATAAAAAAATAAAAATAATAAAAAAAAATTAAAATTTTTTTTCGAGTAACAGTTATCCATGCACATGTGCATATGTATCATTTCTTTGTCAAATTCCGTAATTCATTACAAATATTAGTCAATTGCACTTTCATTTACACTACCACGTGTAATACACTACTTTTTACGTTAACAATATTAGAAATGCACATGTGCATCTATATGTATCAGCATGAAATAAGGTATCTTGGTACACTACTTTGAATACACTTTCTCTTTAATCTATCATTCCATCCATAATACACAAACATGCACATGTGCATATGTATCATTTCTTTGATAAATTTCATAACTCATTACAAATATTAGACAATTGCACTTTCATTTACACTACCATATGTAATACACTACTTTCTACATTACCAATATTAGAAATGCACATGTGCATCTATATGTGTATGTATCAACATGAAATAAGGTGTTTTGGTACACTACTTTGAATACACTTTCCCTTTCATATATCATACCATCCATAATACACTACCATTAACTTCTACCATCCATAATACAATATCATTATCTCCTACCATCCATAATACAATACCATTACCAATATTTTGACTTTATTACATGTATATCAACACCATTTATACCATCCAATCATCATATTACATCATAAAGTAACAACTATAGCCAAACCATCAACCACTAGATATAACTAACCAAAAAACATGTATATGGGCCTACTTCTCCATTCAAAATCACAAACTTTTTGTACCAAAACATGTTATATGATGGTTATACCTAATGATGCACATGTGCATTTTGAATATTGGTGATGTAAAAAGTAGTGTATTACAGATGGTATTGTAAATTAAAGTGCAATTGTCTATTACTGATAACGTATTACAGAATTTGTTGAAGTAATGATACATACATATGCACATGTGCATCGATAACTGTTACTCGATTTTTTTTGGGTAACTAAATATAGCGATTTTTGTTAAAAAAAATATTAAAAAGAAAAAAAAATTGAGTGCATTTTTTTTTAGATTTTATTTTGTGTTCACATTGGTTCTCGCGAGTCTCGCAATAAGGGTGGTTCTCAAATGAATCTTACCCTATATATATATATATATAGGGAAAGGGTAAAATAAGAACCACATTGAGTTGTGAGAACCATGAGTACTAGGCCTTCCAAAAGGTTTTTTCAAAAAAAATCTCAAAAATCTTAAAAAAAAATCATTTGTTCCGGCAAATAATAATTAAAAAAAATGTCGCATGCAAAAATTTACATCATACGTAAACAAAAATTATATGAGGTGTAACTAGCGACTCGATAATTTTTTTTGTTTTTCTTTTTACAGATGTGATTATAACATTTTCATATACGTTCGTGCAAAAATGGTGGCCCAACTCACGCGGAAAGTACGACTTCTTATGGTTCTTTATATTAAGTTGTATTCATCATTAACCTACTATTGGCATTTTTACATTCTAACATGTTTTAGAACTTTGGAAAAGATAATCTTTGGGTATGACATTAAATGGATCGACTACATATATTTTGTTGTAACCATCACTACCTTCACCCATAAAAAATAAAAGATAAAAGTAACCTTTTTTCAATAATTATTTAATCTTTTAAGGGCATCAAATAGTGTTTCTATCTTTTTTCCCCTCTTCATGTTCACTCTTCCAAAATCGTGTGACACATTGGACAAGTGAACAGTCTTATTCTTTTCTTGACTATTCCTATTTAATATTTTTTTTTATTCTCATTATGAAGAGAACAAATCCTAATGTGTCTATATATTTAAACACCAACTCACAAATATCAATAATTCATAAGGGACATTAAAGAAATGAAGTCCGAAAGCCTAGCATTCATCTTCCTACTTTTAGGTGCACAATACATATCTAGCTTGGCTTTTGAATCCAAAGGTAAGTGTTAATTTAATTAAAACAATGTTATGTGTGTGTTAGCGTATACGCTTGCTTGCTGTCTATTTTATGTGGTCTAATTCATATAAGTTTTCAAGGTTACGTGGAGGAAAAAGGCCCCGTTCATATGATTGGAAATAGTTATGTCCGAGAAGATGGTGTGAAAAGGGATGAGTTAGTTTTGTCCAAGGCAGGTAAGGGGAAAGGTGCATACGGTGGTCAGAATGATCGGCCTCCCGACACCAGAAAAAGCAAAGCGGTATCGATGCTCTTAAAGGAACCCGCATACATGTCAAAAGTTGGTGTGATTATCATCAATATCATCCTTGTTTACTTCTAATTTCTAAATTATGGGACGTAGAAGATGAAAACAAAGTTTATACAAGAATAAGAGGATTGCTTTTTCCTTTTTCTTTTTTTATGTAATATTTGTTCCCTTTTAATGTATGGTTGCATATATTTTATATGTTATTAGAGACTAAGTTTTGTACTTGTTTCATTGTTTATAGGGGACACTTTCTAGATTTTCGTTTTTAAAAAAAAGAGGTTTTGATGAGAGTCCGGAATTAATGTAACCATTTTGGCCCAATTAAAATACTTAACCTCATCTATCAACCCATTTTGACCCAAACAGATTCTGAGTTGGGCCGTCGGGAGTGCAAGTTTTTTTTTTTTTTTTTATATCTCGAACAGGGAATAAGTTCCCATCCACCTTCATAGAATAACTAGGTATTGCTCCGCCCGCGTTGCGGGGCCCAAAGTCGAATATTTCTCTCTCATAACATGTACGTCTGTTTTTCGGTTACATGTACATACTACTCATACCACGTTTAAAAAAAAAAATTACATCGACTCAATCAATTAAAACAAAACACTACCATACTTTAGGAAAAAAAACACTAAAACGATAGAAAGACTATAATTTTAAACTCGGGGCAAAATTGTAATTTTTCAGGACAAATGAGCGTGTGTCAGCCAGCCACCTGATACGAATAAAAATTACACTGAGTCAACCAAATAAAACAAAATACTACCATAGATTTGTAAAAAAAAAGTAAAACGATGGCATGACTGTAATTTTACACTGGGAGCAAAATCGTAATTTGATAGAAAAAAAAAGCAAAAACAATGGCAAAACTATACATTTGAACTGAGTGTAAAATCGAAATTTGGCTGGGAAGGGAAAAACAAAACAAATGGAAAAACTATAAATTTAAAGGGGGGTAAAATCGTAATTTGGCTGGACCAATGGGGAAGTGCCAGACAGCTGCCTACACTATTCCCCTCCATGGAATATGTAGTGTACCAGTTTTTGCTTCGCTCGCGTTGCGGGGCAATAAGCCGAATATTTCTCTCTCATAACGTCTGTGTTTCAGTTACTTGTACATACTACTCATAACACGATATCAAAAAAATTACATCGAGTCAACCAATTAAAACAAAGCATTACCATATTTTAGCTATAAAAACTGAACCGTTCTACCTTCTCACATCACCACAACACCTTCTTAAACTCCATATCACTCACACATTCGTCGGAGAAACTCACCACGTGAACCCAATATTCAAATGGCATATTTCCCAGTAGCACGTGCTGAATCCTCAAATGCAGCCGGAATTCATCCATTCATTCGGTTTGCCGATCTACCCACTCGTGAGAAGTGTCAGAAACTCAAGGATCTTGAGGTTTTTTCCATTGGCAGTATTGATTGGCCTCGAATAGAAATGGTTGACCCCAGTGGTTCACTATCAATATTACTATCACACAATACACCTTGGTGCCGTTTCTTCGACATCTTAGAGCCATCATATGATGAACTAGTATATGAATTCTTGTCCACTTTCAATTACAAATCTAATAGAAGTCTTACCGAAGAATCCATTCATTTTCGGCTTTGCGGACAACATTTTAACATGTCATTAACAGAATTCGCAGTTCGTCTGGGTATTTATACCAATGAAGAAGTTAGCCAGCCCATTTTCACGAGGGCATCAACCACCTATACCTATGCGGAAATGAAAGAATATTGGAAACACCATGCATCAAAAGCATGGTGCGGCTACAATAATGCAGGAAACTACAAAGACTCTCGTTATCGGTATATGCACCGTGTTTTAGCTAACACGATCACGGGGCGCGAAATTAACCAACAAAGGGTTAGTACCTCCGAAGTCTTCTATCTATATAGTATCTTCGAGCAAGTTCCTTGTAATATTGCCCATAGACTTGCTGCATATTTTTCTAGTCAACACATAAATCCCCCGAGAAGTCTCATGGGGGGATCTTACATTACTAGACTAGCAAAATCTTTTGGTGTTTTGAGTGACCAGGTTATCCAGGGGTTATCTCCTCCAAAGGCACCTGAGATTGTAAATTGTAACCTCTTTAGGCTAAACCCGACTCCACCATCTCAGTCGGGGGGACCTCCTTTTGTCTTAGAAAGTGTCCCCCCACATAATTTGCAGCAATCATTGATGCAATTTCCTCCACCGTCTTTTTATCGTTATGATATGAACCCACCGCCGCCTTACGTACACGAACATATTCCAACTAACCCACCCCAAGCATTAACACCAAACGTCTCACAAGGCTTCTCACCGATAGTCTTCGAGGAGGATCCAACAACGCAAGATGAATTATTTGATGAAAGCATGATGATCCAAGATCAATTAGGATCGGAATCACTTTTACAGTCACCAGTACTGCCACAATCCTTCGTGTCACTATTGAATGAAGTAGAACAACTGCCATCAACTGATATAGCAGGCCCAAGTACGGTGCCTCAAATTTGTCACGACAAGTACAATGGCTGACAGAACGGAATCAATGGTTGGAAAACATGCTAACTGCTCGTATGCAACTGGATCCACTACCTCCACTACCTGATAACTTTGGACTTGAAATTGATCCATTGCATGACTTGTTCCAAATGTAACTTGTTCACTACATATTAGACCGTCAAACAAACAATGCTATGTTTTGATTCAATTGATGTTGTGTGATATTGATGCTTATTTGATTTAAACAATACCTTAATCTTATTGTTTCTCACTTAACTAGAAGTGCTGTGTGGACCATGCAACGAAACACGTAATTTTGGGTGCACACTTAATTACGGGGTTCGATGCATGAGAATCATAGTAAGCCTTGTTAAGTGAGGTGGCATATAAAAACTTTATGTGGTTATGTGATTATCCATTATTGCTTATTTGTACACACGATTGTTTGCATAATATCTACATTACAAATCCAGCATGACATAGTGCCATGCAAAACAATTTCTATACAATGATCCTCGTAAATTCCTCAAAATTATCAGCACCAAACAATGATTTGAATATCCTTCTAATCATTACAATTACATTCTAGGGTCTCTTTCGAATAAATTTCGGGACGAAATTTTCTAAAGTAGGGGAGACTGTAACCACCCTGGTTTTCACACTTGCATTTGTTTTGACTTGCATGGTAACAATTACCATAATTGAAATGAAACTTATTTGAACATACTTGCTTTGTGCTTATACATGCTTATACCAATACAAACACGTGAAACAATTGCAAATTCGTTAAGTTTTATGTTATTAAACAAGGTTACATAAACTATAAGGGCCTATTATGACATTTTGTGAAACTACAATTTGAGGGACCTAATTGACATTCTTTGAAACTTACCTGAAATTATCACCTTTTAATTTCGAGGACTAAAACCGTCATTATTTGAAAGTACAAAGTTTAGGGACTAAATTGTCATTTTTGAAACCTTAAAAGTTTCGGGTTAAAAATGTAATTTTTGAAAACGTAAAGTTTAGGGTACCCTTCGGACCGGTCACATGTAAGGATCGAACTCGCGCACGTATGTTATAAGGAAAAACCAGTAAACCACGCAGCTTAAACTAGCTTCCTCAGTAACCACATGCTAAATTTCGGGACGAAATTTTCTTAACAGGGGGAGAATGTGACAACCCTCATAATTACATGTATCCGTACGATTAATTAATATTAAATTTTGCTAGAAACATTGTTTAATTATTTCTTGGCTAGTTACGATCCCCGTACACCGTAACACCCACTAGAAATCTACTAACTAAAACATGTAACCTTATACTTGGATTTGAATACTATACCTTATACTTGGATTTGAATACTATACCTTATACTTGGATTAGAATACTATACCTTATACTTGTATTTGAATACTATAAGTCACCTACTTATGCTCCTTATGTTGACTAAGTATTTACTTCTCCTACTTATGTGGACTAAGTATTAGAATCCAAGATTATACCTCTATATTTTAGCTAATCTTGGTTTGTTCATGTTGACTAAACACTAGAAAGAATGACTATAAATATGGTGCATAACTTCACAATCTTCACACCATCTTTCTCATTCTCTATCTCTCTCTTGGCTCACTCTAAAACCACCACCACCATTCCATTGTTGAGCTTATTTCAAGTGTTAGAAAGTGATACAAGGAGCTTGAAGCTTGAAGGTCTTGAAGAATTCTTCTCATTTGCTTTCATCATCCATCTTTGTCATCTTTTTCTCTAGCGATATTCCCAAGCTTTAAGCTAGTTGTAAGACTTCTTTAAACTCTTGTTTACTTCACGTGTTAGTAGTTAAGGATTATATTATGATGAAATGATACTAGTATGATTTTGTTGTTGATCACTGAACATGTAACGGAACCAATATAACTCGCATTAGAATGTTAAAAGCTGAAAAACAAGAGGCTGTTTAGTGATTACAGCCAACTTCAGTTGGCTGTAACAGAACTTTAATAAAGCATAAAATGTATTTTCTGAACTCTAGATTTATGTATTATGAAATACGGTTCTAATGGCACTGGAATCATAATTTTTGGACTTCGTTTACTATTTTTAAAGGATCATTTTGTAACAGCAACTCAAGCTGCATTTTTACTGCTGAAAATAAACGTCATGTTTTCCATCATAACTGGGATTATGTGTAGAGTCAGATCATGAAATTTGTTCAGTAGATGAGCACTGATGTATAAGTAATTCTCCCACTGGAATTTCGTCAATCGGACTTACGATGAATTTTAAATGAATTTTTCCGTAGACGGCAGTCAGAAAGTGACGAATCTGATTTGCAGTCCAGTAAATGATTTTTTATAAAATATTGGTAAAGAATTGGATCCTGATATTTTTACACAATAATATTTCGGTTATTTAAAACATTCTGTAAAAATTTGGTAATTTTTGGAATAAGTTAACTATTTTATTAAATTACCTGAAAACAGTCCAGTTTTGAATGTTTAAGCTGAAACAATATAACTAGTGATTTGCATGTCTAAATGTCGGTTATGTTATCCGATAACGATCAAACGTGTTACATGTCAATAAAAGTGTTATGTGCAATATCATATGCTTGCTCTTGAGTAGCTATAGGTGGAAAGTTTATATGGGCGTAAACTGTTAAAGTGAGTGCATGTTATGTGATAAATGTGTGTAGGAACTTTGTGCTTATTTGAAGTCATTAATAAACTAAGTGGTAATCATACTAGGACGTGATTGACCGACTTTGACTGATAGCTATTTTTGAGAGACAAACCGAGCAAACCAAGGTGAGTTCACACTCTATCCAAGGCATGGGATTCCCAAGGGTTGGGCATGGGTTAAAGAACTGAACGGTAACTACAAACTTGCGTATTCCCCATACAGCAGGATACGTACGATCATAAGACCATCAACTCTATCAATTGAAGTCCCTCATTTATCGACTTAATCGCCGAGGCCTATGGCGAGCGGGTCATTAGTTAATAGCGCTATTAGGTTTAACAAGCCTCACACCGTGCCAGTCGGACGGGCGTGTACTAATGGACTATGGGCAAAGGGTCAATGCTGATAGACATTGACTTAGGGCACCTCTTACATTTTCGTAGCAGTCGATACGCGTGGTCTAGTAACACATGGGAAGCCCCCACTTATTTTCGCAAACATGTCTGGGTGACCGCGATACGAAATAATGCGATACATGGTTTACAAAACGAACAACTGATTTACGAAACAAATGCTATAACTAAACAATCAACTGTGAACTCGCTCAACTTTTTTGTTGACTCGTTGTTACATGCCTTGCAGGTCGTTAGGTACTCATGGAGCTTGCACAGGGAGACGTGGTCGTTGTGGGACATGGCAGTGTGTTCCATGCTAAAAACATTTCTATATTTCGTACTTAATACTTATATTGGGTTTTACAATTATGCTTCCGCTAAACACTTAACTATGTTTTGATTTGAAATACCTTTCATATTGTGTGGATGAATTTTACTTATTACTTGTTATGTTCAATATGATTGGTGGCTTGATCCTGGTCATGTCACGCCTCCAAGCGGTGATACTCTGCATAGTGGATTTTGGGGGTGTGACAGATTGGTATCAGAGCCATTGGTTATAGTGAACTTGGTTTTAATAAGGGAAAAAGTTTTTGTTAAAACAAGACTATAACCTGAACAGTGCTCAACGATCCACAACGACGCTTCGCTCCACGTGCAAGACTCAACACTATAGGTGATATGATTTATGTTTATATTGCCTGCTTGCTAGTTACATAGAATTTTGCTCATGGTATGCTTAGATAAACGTAACAACTATTGTTTGAAAACACTTATGTGCTTACTCTCTTCTGTCATCGCACTTTCGCGAACCTTTCTCATTCATGTTTCCTTTAATATGAAGATCATGAGTGGACGCGTTAACTTAATTCAAGCCCTTCGTATATATCCTAACTCGAAGGACCAGTTGTGCTTACCTGGGAATTCTTGGGATGAGTGTTCACTTATAGGCTAAAGCATGACTTCACTAAGTTATAAGAACCCAACTATTTTGACTTGTCATTGATGTCGTTTATTCGTGGAATAAATGATATCCATCTTGTTACATGTCTTCTTTGATCCTCATTGATTTTATGAAACTACTTTACCCGATTGTGAAATCACCTCCATGACGAGACACACGTTTGCTTACCTGGGAAATACCGATGAGAGTACAGTATACCTGTCGGCTCAAGGCATGTTACCCTAATTCAAAAGGAATTTTTTTTTATTTTCTCCGTTTCAGGACAATCCAAGTCCTAATCAACCCATGTTGTACTATTATCAATTTATTACGATACGATTCCTTCTTTTTCAAGTTCAAATTATTTTTGAGATCATACATGTTCAAATTCAAAATTTCAAACTAACTATGGTAAACCATTTTAAAATGTATAAACAATGAAAATTTCGAAAGTTTGAAACATTTTTGAAACACACTACTATCCGAATGACTGACCGATCGAATGAGTCCCATTTGGGCCGAATTACCATCCGACCGGGTGACCATCCGACCGGGTGACCATCTGTCATCACTATAAGTTTTCTTTATAAAATATATATATATATACATATATATATATATATATGTATTTTCACTTATAGTCGTTTATAAAAATAAAAATATATGAACTATATAGAAACAACCTATCCTTTCTATAGCTTTTATTTTGTTAAAACTTTTAAAAAGTTCCGCCAAAAACATGACAGCAACAACCGTCTTCTTTTTCAAACTTATCATCGCCGATTTTCTTTTCGGCTCCTGATTTCTCGGTAATTAATGAGAATCCGTTTTTTTCATTTTGTCGATCAATGTGAACTTAGACTTTTGGTAGCACATTTGCGGCTCATCATAAAGCATTTCCAGACTTTACGAGATTTGCAAGAGCTATAAAAACTGAACCGTTCTACCTTCTCACATCACCACAACACCTTCTTAAACTCCATATCACTCACACATTCGTCGGAGAAACTCACCACGTGAACCCAATATTCAAATGGCATATTTCCCAGTAGCACATGCTGAATCCTCAAATGCAGCCGGAATTCATCCATTCATTCGGTTTGCCGATCTACCCACTCGTGAGAAGTGTCAGAAACTCAAGGATCTTGAGGTTTTTTCCATTGGCAGTATTGATTGGCCTCGAATAGAAATGGTTGACCCCAGTGGTTCACTATCAATATTACTATCACACAATACACCTTGGTGCCGTTTCTTCGACATCTTAGAGCCATCATATGATGAACTAGTATATGAATTCTTGTCCACTTTCAATTACAAATCTAATAGAAGTCTTACCGAAGAATCCATTCATTTTCGGCTTTGCGGACAACATTTTAACATGTCATTAACAGAATTCGCAGTTCGTCTGGGTATTTATACCAATGAAGAAGTTAGCCAGCCCATTTTCACGAGGGCATCAACCACCTATACCTATGCGGAAATGAAAGAATATTGGAAACACCATGCATCAAAAGCATGGTGCGGCTACAATAATGCAGGAAACTACAAAGACTCTCGTTATCGGTATATGCACCGTGTTTTAGCTAACACGATCACGGGGCGCGAAATTAACCAACAAAGGGTTAGTACCTCCGAAGTCTTCTATCTATATAGTATCTTCGAGCAAGTTCCTTGTAATATTGCCCATAGACTTGCTGCATATTTTTCTAGTCAACACATAAATCCCCCGAGAAGTCTCATGGGGGGATCTTACATTACTAGACTAGCAAAATCTTTTGGTGTTTTGAGTGACCAGGTTATCCAGGGGTTATCTCCTCCAAAGGCACCTGAGATTGTAAATTGTAACCTCTTTAGGCTAAACCCGACTCCACCATCTCAGTCGGGGGGACCTCCTTTTGTCTTAGAAAGTGTCCCCCCACAGAATTTGCAGCAATCATTGATGCAATTTCCTCCACCGTCTTTTTATCGTTATGATATGAACCCACCGCCGCCTTACGTACACGAACATATTCCAACTAACCCACCCCAAGCATTAACACCAAACGTCTCACAAGGCTTCTCACCGATAGTCTTCGAGGAGGATCCAACAACGCAAGATGAATTATTTGATGAAAGCATGATGATCCAAGATCAATTAGGATCGGAATCACTTTTACAGTCACCAGTACTGCCACAATCCTTCGTGTCACTATTGAATGAAGTAGAACAACTGCCATCAACTGATATAGCAGGCCCAAGTACGGTGCCTCAAATTTGTCACGACAAGTACAATGGCTGACAGAACGGAATCAATGGTTGGAAAACATGCTAACTGCTCGTATGCAACTGGATCCACTACCTCCACTACCTGATAACTTTGGACTTGAAATTGATCCATTGCATGACTTGTTCCAAATGTAACTTGTTCACTACATATTAGACCGTCAAACAAACAATGCTATGTTTTGATTCAATTGATGTTGTGTGATATTGATGCTTATTTGATTTAAACAATACCTTAATCTTATTGTTTCTCACTTAACTAGAAGTGCTGTGTGGACCATGCAACGAAACACGTAATTTTGGGTGCACACTTAATTACGGGGTTCGATGCATGAGAATCATAGTAAGCCTTGTTAAGTGAGGTGGCATATAAAAACTTTATGTGGTTATGTGATTATCCATTATTGCTTATTTGTACACACGATTGTTTGCATAATATCTACATTACAAATCCAGCATGACATAGTGCCATGCAAAACAATTTCTATACAATGATCCTCGTAAATTCCTCAAAATTATCAGCACCAAACAATGATTTGAATATCCTTCTAATCATTACAATTACATTCTAGGGTCTCTTTCGAATAAATTTCGGGACGAAATTTTCTAAAGTAGGGGAGACTGTAACCACCCTGGTTTTCACACTTGCATTTGTTTTGACTTGCATGGTAACAATTACCATAATTGAAATGAAACTTATTTGAACATACTTGCTTTGTGCTTATACATGCTTATACCAATACAAACACGTGAAACAATTGCAAATTCGTTAAGTTTTATGTTATTAAACAAGGTTACATAAACTATAAGGGCCTATTATGACATTTTGTGAAACTACAATTTGAGGGACCTAATTGACATTCTTTGAAACTTACCTGAAATTATCACCTTTTAATTTCGAGGACTAAAACCGTCATTATTTGAAAGTACAAAGTTTAGGGACTAAATTGTCATTTTTGAAACCTTAAAAGTTTCGGGTTAAAAATGTAATTTTTGAAAACGTAAAGTTTAGGGTACCCTTCGGACCGGTCACATGTAAGGATCGAACTCGCGCACGTATGTTATAAGGAAAAACCAGTAAACCACGCAGCTTAAACTAGCTTCCTCAGTAACCACATGCTAAATTTCGGGACGAAATTTTCTTAACAGGGGGAGAATGTGACAACCCTCATAATTACATGTATCCGTACGATTAATTAATATTAAATTTTGCTAGAAACATTGTTTAATTATTTCTTGGCTAGTTACGATCCCCGTACACCGTAACACCCACTAGAAATCTACTAACTAAAACATGTAACCTTATACTTGGATTTGAATACTATACCTTATACTTGGATTTGAATACTATACCTTATACTTGGATTAGAATACTATACCTTATACTTGTATTTGAATACTATAAGTCACCTACTTATGCTCCTTATGTTGACTAAGTATTTACTTCTCCTACTTATGTGGACTAAGTATTAGAATCCAAGATTATACCTCTATATTTTAGCTAATCTTGGTTTGTTCATGTTGACTAAACACTAGAAAGAATGACTATAAATATGGTGCATAACTTCACAATCTTCACACCATCTTTTTCATTCTCTATCTCTCTCTTGGCTCACTCTAAAACCACCACCACCATTCCATTGTTGAGCTTATTTCAAGTGTTAGAAAGTGATACAAGGAGCTTGAAGCTTGAAGGTCTTGAAGAATTCTTCTCATTTGCTTTCATCATCCATCTTTGTCATCTTTTTCTCTAGCGATATTCCCAAGCTTTAAGCTAGTTGTAAGACTTCTTTAAACTCTTGTTTACTTCACGTGTTAGTAGTTAAGGATTATATTATGATGAAATGATACTAGTATGATTTTGTTGTTGATCACTGAACATGTAACGGAACCAATATAACTCGCATTAGAATGTTAAAAGCTGAAAAACAAGAGGCTGTTTAGTGATTACAGCCAACTTCAGTTGGCTGTAACAGAACTTTAATAAAGCATAAAATGTATTTTCTGAACTCTAGATTTATGTATTATGAAATACGGTTCTAATGGCACTGGAATCATAATTTTTGGACTTCGTTTACTATTTTTAAAGGATCATTTTGTAACAGCAACTCAAGCTGCATTTTTACTGCTGAAAATAAACGTCATGTTTTCCATCATAACTGGGATTATGTGTAGAGTCAGATCATGAAATTTGTTCAGTAGATGAGCACTGATGTATAAGTAATTCTCCCACTGGAATTTCGTCAATCGGACTTACGATGAATTTTAAATGAATTTTTCCGTAGACGGCAGTCAGAAAGTGACGAATCTGATTTGCAGTCCAGTAAATGATTTTTTATAAAATATTGGTAAAGAATTGGATCCTGATATTTTTACACAATAATATTTCGGTTATTTAAAACATTCTGTAAAAATTTGGTAATTTTTGGAATAAGTTAACTATTTTATTAAATTACCTGAAAACAGTCCAGTTTTGAATGTTTAAGCTGAAACAATATAACTAGTGATTTGCATGTCTAAATGTCGGTTATGTTATCCGATAACGATCAAACGTGTTACATGTCAATAAAAGTGTTATGTGCAATATCATATGCTTGCTCTTGAGTAGCTATAGGTGGAAAGTTTATATGGGCGTAAACTGTTAAAGTGAGTGCATGTTATGTGATAAATGCGTGTAGGAACTTTGTGCTTATTTGAAGTCATTAATAAACTAAGTGGTAATCATACTAGGACGTGATTGACCGACTTTGACTGATAGCTATTTTTGAGAGACAAACCGAGCAAACCAAGGTGAGTTCACACTCTATCCAAGGCATGGGATTCCCAAGGGTTGGGCATGGGTTAAAGAACTGAACGGTAACTACAAACTTGCGTATTCCCCATACAGCAGGATACGTACGATCATAAGACCATCAACTCTATCAATTGAAGTCCCTCATTTATCGACTTAATCGCCGAGGCCTATGGCGAGCGGGTCATTAGTTAATAGCGCTATTAGGTTTAACAAGCCTCACACCGTGCCAGTCGGACGGGCGTGTACTAATGGACTATGGGCAAAGGGTCAATGCTGATAGACATTGACTTAGGGCACCTCTTACATTTTCGTAGCAGTCGATACGCGTGGTCTAGTAACACATGGGAAGCCCCCACTTATTTTCGCAAACATGTCTGGGTGACCGCGATACGAAATAATGCGATACATGGTTTACAAAACGAACAACTGATTTACGAAACAAATGCTATAACTAAACAATCAACTGTGAACTCGCTCAACTTTTTTGTTGACTCGTTGTTACATGCCTTGCAGGTCGTTAGGTACTCATGGAGCTTGCACAGGGAGACGTGGTCGTTGTGGGACATGGCAGTGTGTTCCATGCTAAAAACATTTCTATATTTCGTACTTAATACTTATATTGGGTTTTACAATTATGCTTCCGCTAAACACTTAACTATGTTTTGATTTGAAATACCTTTCATATTGTGTGGATGAATTTTACTTATTACTTGTTATGTTCAATATGATTGGTGGCTTGATCCTGGTCATGTCACGCCTCCAAGCGGTGATACTCTGCATAGTGGATTTTGGGGGTGTGACAGGGTTGCAGATACATAAAACAACAACAACTCAATTGACTAATAATAGTTCATAAGTCTAATAACACTACTCATTTTCATTTTCGTTGATAAGGACAATCTCACTCTAACATAAAAGTTCCATATGCCCCTTATGAATAATTAGCTTATATTAATTTCTCAATCATAATGTTATAAATCATATTAAAACAGTATATATATTAAAGTTTGGAGTAGACGAAGTTATTTTTCTAGTAGGGTGGGATTGTCCCTAGCAATAAAGGTTAAAGTTATGATTGTCATTGTTAAAATTACCAATGTGTATTATTTTGGGTCAACAAGTTATAGTTTGAATTGTTAGTTTCTAGTTTTCCTAAAATGAATTACAAAGACTTAGTGGCATTATTCAATAGATCTAAACCTAATTGAGTTACTCCAAGCTCTAAATTCTGTTGGTTCAGTTCTGTTTGAGCATGAGGGAAAACAATAAAACATACCTGTCACAGCAGAAAGTCCAGTGGAGAATCCAGTAATAGAGTTCGACATGCTTGTCATCGTGATTTGGTTCCTCCTTAGGGTGCTGACTGATGATGGGGCTTAGAGAACCGAAAAGGGTATCGGTTAGGAGATGGAGGACGAATTTGATGTTATGCTTATGGGGTGTGTAACTGAGTAACCCTTTAACCTCCACTTAATTCTCCTTATATAAGCACCCAGGAGGAAACCTAATTAGTTACTAAGGGCAATATGGTCCATCAACAATTACCAACTAATTTAAATAATAGGTTATTATATATTTTGATCTATATTATGTAAAT
Source organism: Helianthus tuberosus (assembly GCA_030545235.1). Taxonomy (NCBI): domain Eukaryota; kingdom Viridiplantae; phylum Streptophyta; class Magnoliopsida; order Asterales; family Asteraceae; genus Helianthus; species Helianthus tuberosus. The sequence goes on from CM060359.1 coordinate 181,743,360, forward strand.
GATTATAATGGCTATAGATTAAATATTAATACATAATATATTTAATCTTACATTCTCCCACTTAGCCGAGTAATCATTTACTATGAGTATTAGATAAGCCTGATCAGGAGTTAACACTCATTTTAGCCTTAAACAAGTACTATAGCAGAGAAATACAGCCGTTGAATCATTATGCGACTCAGGACCCCCATTAATCATACTATAGCCTTAATTTAAAACCTAATCATCATGATCAAAATACGCGTAAGCCCTTTGTTTGATCTGTAACTTTATTTTGTCAATATGCCATTATACCGGTTGAACATATTCTAAGAGACATACAAAATCAAACTGAGGAAATTTCATTAACATAAAACATAAGCTAGTACAATATGCTCAAATAAGGTCTTTACAAAATCCCATATTACGAACATGTTCTTCATAAACCTTAGGAGGGAGACCTTTAGTCATCGGATCCGCAAGCATATCCTTAGTACTAATATACTCGATACAAAGATTATTTTCCTCAACTCGTTCACGTACGAACATATATTTTGTATCGAGATATAAACCAGCTCCAGTCGAACTGTTACTGTTCGAGAAACTAACGGCAGCTGAATTATCACAATAAAGCTTCAATGGTCTAGAAATGGAATTAACGATTTTGAGTCCAGTGATCAGATTTCTAAGCAACATTCCATGACAGGTTGCGTTATAAACAGCAATGTACTCTGCCATCATTGTGGAAGTTGTGGTCAACTGTTGTTTATGACTCTTCCATGAGATAGGGCCGCCTGCTAACATAAAGATATAGCCCGAAGTGGATTTCTTGTCATCTTTGCACTTTGCAAAATCAGAATCAGAATAGCCCACCACTTCTAAATGATCACTTATTCTATAAGTCAGTTTGTAGTCTTTCGTCCCTTGCAGATATCGAAGTACCTTCTTAGCTGCTTTCCAGTGATCTAGGCCAGGATTAGTCTGATAACGACCTAGCATTCCAGCAATATAAGCGATATCTGGACGAGTACAGACTTGAGCATACATCAAGCTCCCGACTACTGAGGCGTAAGGTATCTGGCTCATTTGCTCCTTCTCAACCTCTGTTGTCGGACACTGGAATGAACCGAAAACATCTCCCTTAACTACTGGAGCGACGGAGGGTTTGCACTGTTGCATGTTATATCGTGTAAGGACACGATCTATGTAAGCCTTCTGGGACAATCCTAAGATCCCCTTGTGTCTATCTCGGTGAATTTCGATGCCAATGACGTAAGAAGCCTCTCCGAGATCCTTCATGTCGAAGTTATGCGAAAGTAACCGCTTCGACTCATGCAACATGTCTAAACTATTACTTGCCAATAGAATATCATCTACGTAAAGGACAAGTATAGTAAAGTTGCTCCCACTCATCTTGAGGTAGGTGCATTGATCCACTTGATTCTTCATAAAACCTTGCTTCTTCATGACTTCATCAAACTTGAGGTACCATTGACGTGATGCTTGTTTTAACCCGTAAATGGATTTCTTCAACTTACAGACTAGATGCTCCTCACCTTCAGGTTTAAAGCCTTCAGGTTGTTTCATGTAAACATCTTCGTCCAAATCTCCGTTAAGGAAAGCGGTTTTAACGTCCATCTGATGCAGCTCCAAATCAAAATGAGCTACTAGGGCCATGACGATCCTTAATGAATCTTTACGAGAGACAGGTGAAAACGTCTCTTGATAATCAATTCCCTCTTTCTGAGTGTAGCCCTTTGCAACCAATCTCGCTTTGTAGCGTTCAACGTTCCCATTCGGATCCAGTTTTGTTTTGAATACCCATTTACATCCTACGGGTTTGGCTCCGTTGGGTAATTCTACCAAATCCCAAACGTCATTTTTCTTCATGGATTCAAGCTCATCAATCATCGCTTTATTCCATTCAGAAGACTGATCACTGCTAATGGCTTCATTGTAAGAGATAGGATCATTGAGCTTTCCAGCATCCATTTCAGTCAGGTAGGTAACATAATCATCCCAATTAGTAGGCCTTCTTTGCCTAGATGACCTCCTGAGTGGATTATCGGGTTCAGCGTTGTCGTGGTTATGAGTGTTTGATGTGCCTTCTTCATGAGGTATAATGGGTTCTGATTGTAGAGGTAAATTTGGAGTTGGTGCAGTAGCTTCAGGTACAGTAGTTGCATTGGGTACAAGAGGAGTAATCAGAGTAATGGTAAGCGACGAGTCTCTCCCCCCCGCGTCTTGTACTTCTTGCAATTCTTCGTAAGGGTTGGTACTGCTCCCACTGACCTTGAAATCCTCCAGGAACGCGGCACGCTTGGTTTCAACAATACGGGTGACATGGGAAGGACAATAGAAACGATAACCCTTAGAGTTCTCAGGATACCCGATAAAGAAACAGGTAACTGTTTTAGGGTCAAGTTTCCTTAGGAAAGGATTGTAAAGCTTCGCTTCAGCAATGCAGCCCCATACTTTCATATATTTAAGACTCGGTTTCCTTCCTGTCCAAAGTTCATAAGGAGTTTTAGGGACAGACTTAGAAGGAACTCTATTGAGTATATGAACAGCTGCTTTTAACGCTTCAGTCCAGAGGAATAATGGTAAATTAGTGTTGGCTAACATACTGCGCACCATGTTCATAAGGGTACGGTTTCTTCTTTCAGCGACACCGTTATGCTGAGGTGTACCAGGCATGGTGTATTGGTTCACAATCCCCTGGTCCTTACAAAACTCATAAAATGGACCAGGAGCTTGACCCACATCAGTATGTCTTCCATAATATTCACCGCCTCTATCTGATCTCACAACTTTAATCTGACGATCTAATTGCTTTTCAACTACAGCCTTATAATCTTTAAAAGTTGTTAGAGATTCAGATTTTTCCTTAATTAGATACAAGTACATGTAACGAGAATAATCATCAATAAAAGTGATAAATGAAGTATGTCCTGTTATGCCAGCGATTTGGTAGGGACCACTAATGTCAGTGTGAATGAGTTCTAATAAATTAGAGCTCCTAGTGGCACCTTTCTTATTCGCTAATGTCATTTTACCTTTAAGACATTTGACACATGTTCCAAAATCAGAGAAATCGAGAGGAGGTAAGACTTCATCCTTTACGAGACGATTTAATCGTTCTCTTGAAATGTGGCCTAAACGCTGATGCCACAACATGGATGAAGTTTCTAAGTCTCGTTTCTCTTCCATCTTTGTGAGTGATTCATTAATGTTATATGACAACAAAGATTTGGAAAAGTTATCTTCTAGTTCTAATCTATAGAGACCACCATCCAGGATACCAGTACCATAAAGAACATAATCATAAAGGATAGAGAGTTTGCGATGACCATGGGAAACAATAAAACCGTCCATGTCTAACTTTGGTCCTGATACAAGGTTCCGAGTTACCTCAGGAACATATAAGGTATCATAAAGTTTAATACATAAACCAGTTTTCATAACTAATTGTAATGTTCCAATGGCCTTCACTTCTAATTCTCGATCATCCCCAACCTTAAGCGTTCTTTGGTTTCTTTCCAGCTTCCGGATTGAAAGGAATCCCTGAGTAGAATTGGTAACATGAACCATAGAACCAAAATCAAACCACCAAGAATTAGCAGGAACACTTAAATTATAGGACTCAAGTATCATAAAATAATCGTTACCTTTCTTAGCCAGCCACTCCTTAAAATCAGGGCACTCCTTCTGCATGTGTCCTGTCTTTTTACAGAACTTGCAGCGGATACTGCCTAAGGAGTTCTTAGAGCTGGAGGGTGCACTTGTATTAGGATGAGGGTTAGGCCTTTGGACTTTTGAAGCATCCTTCCTCTGATAATTGTTCTTCCTCTTCTTAGAGTTGGAGGTAGTGAAGTTGGCAACATCAGTATGGCGATCCATCCTCATACGCTCTTCCTCCTGCACGCACATGGCGACCAGCTCACTCATCGTCCATTTGTCCTTCTGAGTGTTGTAATTGATCTTGAATGCTTCAAAGGACGAAGGAAGCGAAGTAATGATGAAATGAACAAGGAAACCATCACTGATTTCCATTTCCAGCCCCTTCAGCTTATTGGCCATGTCATTCATCATCATGATGTGCTCGCGAATGCCGCTCCTCCCATCATACTTAGTTGTCACCAGCTTGAGAATAAGAGTACTAGCGTGTGCTTTAGACGTCCCCTTGAACCGAGCCTCCACATGTTCCAAGTAGGTTTTAGCATCGTTAGAATCAGGAATGGCTCCCCTGATTGCATTGCTGATGGACTGCTTCATAAACATGAGAGACATGCGGTTACACCTAGTCCACTTATCATGAGTTAACTGCTCAGCAGCAGTACTTGTGGCAGTAAGGTCCGCTGGCTTATTCTCTCTTAGAGCATAATCAAAGTCCAGCAGCCCAAGAGTAAACATGAGAGCATCCTTCCATGCAGCAAAGTTATCACCAGTTAAAGGTGGAATCCCGTAATTGGGCGCTGATAGTGGAAATAAGATGAGCAAGTTATGATACTAATGAAGAAATCCTAATGTGATCTAAGGGCACGTTAAACTAAGGCAGGCATAAATAATGACCATTTTACATTATGAAGCTGTGATATTGTCTATTACTAACATCAAAATAATAGACTTAGCTAAAAAAATTCTACTTAAACGAAGACAAAACAGCTTTGGCCAGAAGTGTAATCATTTAACCATATGTGCAAAGTGTTTGTAACAAATCAGCTTTGGCCAGAAATTGAAACAACCACTTTAGTTATGCACTTGTTGAGTATGCCATCTATGAATGAATTAAATCAGCTTTGGCCAGAAATTAAGACATTCATGCTTATGATGCACACACAACATAGCTTTCGTAATACTTGAACGATAAGTAGATGTATCAAGTCAGCTTTGGCCAGAAATGATATATCAAAAGCTCATTCAAGTTAAGCTATTCTGGTTTTGCAAAACATTATCTGATTCTGATTAAATTAACTAAGTAAATTACAAAACCATTTATTTAATAGCAAACCACACAAGTTAAGCTATTCTGGCCAGAAATAGTTTGGGTAAAAAGACATAAATGCCCTCATGTGCAAGGAACATCCCATATTTAACTGAAAATTTTAACATGGTTACTGGCAAAGGACGAAAGGTGTAATGAGTTTGTCAAATAAAGGATTGTGACTGTAATTATTGAAGTTAAAGGGTATCCATTGCAATCTCATACAAACATAAAGGACGAAAAGTGTAATTTATCCATTAACTAATTAAGGTATTGCTACTTAGGGACACATAATGTCAGTTTATGTATACATTTAATCGAACACTAGACATGAAAAATAGTAGCAATAATCAATTCAAATCTTTTCATGGAAATATAATTGTAGAGATGGCTTGTAAGTGATGAGGGGAGTAGTCTAGTAGTACTAGAGAAGTAGAGGTAATAAGTGTATGCACTAAGTTTATATAAATGGAAAATTAAAATAAAATACTTTTTGGGTATTATTCGGCTAATGGACCGGGTATTGGGCGGGTATCAGTCAATCTCATACCCGTACATGTACCCAATTTTTTTTTAAATCCCATATCCATCGGGCTTCGGGTGTACCCAGCCTGTATGTTTCGGGTATACCCGTTGGGCTCAGGCTCTTTTTAGCCATCCTACTAACATTTATCGACACATAACATAAGCTCAAACTTGTATGCACTCTTAGTACTTTATCTCTCTCACAATTTCCTTATTTGTCATATTATATAAAATTGTGTTTTACAATGTTATGTATAAAGTTCATTAGGATATCTTACAAAGTAAATTTCGAACGTTTCGATAACTGAAAATTGTATGCGATAAATATATATATATATTTATCTTGATAACCTCAATATGTGTAGGTTATGTATATAAACATTATCAAGAAAGCAAAATTAAAGACTCATGAGGTCATGTTGAGTCTGAGTTGAGCTCAGTTGGCCCACTATACATGGGCTTTGACCAGATCGTATTTAGGCTTTCAAAGGGCCAATCCTTTCTCTACATCCAAACATTACTTTGAAAAGTTTTAGATTAGTCCAGTAATGGGCAGCTCTAGCCTCTAGTCTTGAATAAAAAATCTTCTAAACTTAAATTTAGGGTGCAAAGGAGTTAGTTATGCTCATCTAAACTCGATCTCAAACCGTTTATGATATAAGAGCATAACCGCGGCTTGCTAGGAGCTTTTTAAGCTTGAGCTCAAATGTTTATTAAATATATATTTATAACATTTTCATAATTGTTGTGCATTCCATGTGCGTTGAATAATGTTGTTGTCTAACTTGCACAGTTTGTATGCGCCCTTGCCTAGGACCTCATGTATGACATAGGGTCCTTCCCATTTAGGGAAAGTTTGCCATGCGCTCTACATTAGAGGCTTCATTGTCACGGAAGACATAATCTATCGGGTTAAAAGTACAAATGTGAACTCACGCGTTGTAGTACTTCTCAGGTTTGGACTTGTATTTAGCTTCATTGATGGGCATTCTCGCGCCTTTTATCGAGCAAGTCCAAATCTAGGCGTCGCTTGGCTTCATTGTCAATGGAGTTTATTACTAGCATGCGCAAGGAAGAGAGGTCTATCTCAGTAGGAATTACCGCTTTTAAGCCAAAGGTTATACTGAAGAGCGTTTCGCCATTGCCTGTTTATTGCATGTTTTAGGCATCTTCCGATGTTCCCACATGATGCTTAGGAGCTCAACGACCCAGTCTCTTCGCGCGATTCCTAACCTTGCCTTGATGCCCTTGACATTGCTGCGATTGACACTTTCAACTTGGCAATACCCTTGTGGGTGCGACACAGATGAGAAGATGTGTTCAATTTGCAATTCTTTCAACCATTCTTGAAGGTCTTCTTGAGCAAAATTTGTGTCGTTGTTAGTGATGATGCGCAACGGCAAGCCGAACTGATAGATGGTGTACTCCCAAATAAATTTCTTGACCACCATGGTTGTCATGGAAGCAAGTGCTTTTGCATTAATCCATTTGGTAAAATAACCCACAACAACAATGATAAACTTCACTGCGCCAGGTGCATCTGGGAATGGCCCCACCAAATCAGTAGCCCACTGTTGAAATGGCCAAGCGGTGGTTACTGAAACCAATGCATTATTAGGGTATAGGGTTTTGGGTACATGCCTTTGACATGAATCATAATTGCGCAGAACCTTGACTATCGAGGTGCATCCCTGGCCAATAGTATCCAATATTCATAAATTCGCCACTACCATGCGCAATATTGCGTGAATGTCGCATATACATTCATGGATTTCCCGAATGATGTAATTTGCGTCTTGTGGATCCAAGCATCGTATAAGAGGACCCCTGAAAGATCTACGGTATAAGATTCCATTCGACATTTGGTAGTGTAAAGCTTTGTGTTGTATCTTTCTTGCCTCCGCCTTGTTCTACGGGAGGATGCCTGACTGGAGATAAGCAATGATGGGTGTCATCCATGAAGGTGACCCATTTCAATGACGTGTACCTGGCGCAAAAGGACGGAAGGGTTTTTGAGCACTTCGATGCCCACATCCTTTGCCAGGTGTTGGTAGCTCGTTGACGCTAGCTTGCTTATAGTGTCTGCTGGTTTGTTCTCACTGAGGTTGATGTATATGACTTTGCAAGATTGAAATTTCTGGATGAGCTCTTTGTCGTGTTCCAAGTACAAAGCCATTTTTTCGCCTTTAGCGTCATACAACCCATTTATCTGACCAACAACTAACATTGAATCGATGTGCGCATCTAGGTTCTGAACCCCCATCTTGACTACCAAGCGCATACCAGCTAAAAAACCTTGATATTTTGCCTCGTTATTCGTGCTTTTGAAATAAAGGAGAATAGCATATGTGAACTCTAGTCTGAGGCCTGCACCTGCGCCGTCCTCGTTTGAGGCCACGTCGGTTTATAAGGACCAAACATCTGTAGATGGCGCATCGGGTGTAGGTTTTTGTTCTGCTTCACATTCATTTACCTTGTCCTCCGATACTTCTGTGATGAAATCTGCCAGTATTTGGCCTTTGGCCTTTGATAGCGGGACGTGGCTTGTCGGATGGACTTGTTGTCGAGTCTATCATCAGCTGTGAGTAGAGATCATGGAGCAGTTACTATGCAAGCTGGTTGGCTACACGTCACTGTCGTTATGTACTTTTCATTTCCTGCATGATTGATCATCGTGGGAAGAGCACTGGTAGGGTCTGCTACAACCTGATTGGTTACATGTTGCTGTCAGGGGCGGATTTAGAGGCTATTTACGGGTTCCCAGGAACCCAGTCGATTTGGAAAAAAACGTTTTTTTTTTTGTAGTGTAAACCTTGTATGATTTGGAAAAAAAAAACGTTTTTTTTGTAGTGTAAACCTTGTATGATTTGGAAAAAGGAACCCAGTGAAAAAACTGGCTGGATCCGCCAGTGGTTGCTGTCAACTGTATTCTCTGTCCTTTACGTGAGTTGTCCATGATCGCCTGCGCAGGTGCTCCCATGCTGGAAGGCTTTAAGGACTGCGAAGTTGTTTGTCTTATCGTGGGTATGGACGCGCATGCGCATGTATGTGTGCATCGTATGGACCATACTCCTTCGGTATGTGAAATGCGGGCTAAAGCTCTGGCCCAATTATTATTATTATTATTATTATTGTTAGAAAAAGAAAAAAATAATTTAGAAAAATAATGGATCCTCAACATCATTTCCATATTTAAGTCTTTCCTTTTAGTTGTTCTTGTAAGCCTATAAATAAAGTCTTGTTTTTATGTTTTGTATGGAAGAAATAACTCAATAAAACCAGTTCCTTTTTTGATTATCTTTCTTATCTCTGGTTATCATTTACAACATGGTATCAAAGAAGAGTTATGATCCTTGAAAACTCTGTTTGTCAATCTCAAACCAAAACCAAAATCGTTCAACAAACCTCAAACAAATCGATCTTTGTCAAACCCCCCAACGATCTTCGTCAAACCCCCCTAACGAAGATTCAGTCCTCAAAACCTTCAACGAACTAACCTTCTTCGTCAAACCATTCTTCAATTCCTTCCAATTTCTTATCCGAAAAAAAACCAACTGGACAAACGTCAGCCCCAACCGCACACTCTCCAGCCATTCCAATCTCAAATCCTCAGAAACCAGAGAACAAAATCAAACTCAAAAAGGAAAAAGAACCAGGAAAATCAGACTAACCGCACCGAGAAGAAAACCACTGTTCCGGCGAATCAATCATTGCCGCTGAAATCCCTAGTTACCGCCGCCGCTGAAAACCTTAGTTGTTGCCGCTGTATTCATCTCTGCCAAATCCGCTACTGCCACTCAAATCCACTGCTGTTGCTTGGAGATTTATGCAGGCGGTGACCGGATCTGTAAAGGGGCTATAGAAAGAGGAGTGCTCAAGAAACCCTAAAACTTCTTGCATGTGGATAAAATGTTTTTTGCCCATGTTTATGTGAGGCTTCGAAAGGGTCAGACAATTGATGACATATCCCAAGGGCTTCTTGAAGACTGTGCTCAACTTGTCAAAGTAAATTCTATCCAAGGAAATAAAGTGAATAACATTGGGGTTGTTTATACTCCTTGGCAAAACTTAAAGAAGACTCCATCTATGGATGGTGGGTGCTGGTCCTATTGGCAAAGTCATTGGATTCGAAATTTCTCTTGAGGTCAAGGGTTCAAGTCCAGTTAAAATGAAAGCGGATTTAGTGTAATTTAAGCCATTTCAAAAAAAAAAAAAAATCAAAGCTAAAAAAAACAAATAAATAAAAAACCCAAAACCAAAACCCAAAAACCCAAAACCAAAAACCCAAAACCAAAACCCAAATCCAAAACCAAAACGAATGCCAAGACCCAAATGGCCAAGTTGATTTTTTTTTTTCAACTTGAGGGGAGACCAAAACCCAAAATAGGCTGCCATGTCGAAAGGCGGTAGCCTCAATCAAACCAAAAGTTGCCATGTCAAAAGGCGGTAGCTCAAATCAAACCAAAAGTTACCGTGTCTAAAGGCGGTAACTCAATAGCTCAAAACTACCATGTCAAGGAGACGGTAGCCAAACCAAAAACCAAACATAATCAAAACCCAAAATCAAAACCAATTCAAGTTGAATTGTTATCCCACAATTCAACTTGAGGGGGAGTGTTAGAAAAAGAAAAAAATAATTTAGAAAAATAATGGATCCTCTACATCATTTCCATATTTAAGTCTTTCCTTTTAGTTGTTCTTGTAAAGCCTATAAATAAAGGCTTGTTTTTATGTTTTGTATGGAAGAAATAACTTAATAAAACCAGTTCCTTTTTTGATTATCTTTCTTATCTCTGATTAACATTTACAACAATTATTATTATTATTATTATTATTATTATTATTATTATAATATGGGCTCCAATTTTGGCTCGAGCTTGAACTCAAGCTCGTTTAAGTCCATACTCATATAAGGTTGACTTGTTTCAAATCTTTAAAGAGTCGGTCTCGAATAATTTACTTGCCTGTTTACACTTACATTATTTGTTGTTACTTGTTAGACGCTTGTATCTATCTAAACGCTTCAGTGAGAAGAAACGAGTTCTTTGTTGTTAAATTAGAAAAAAAAAACCCATTTAACACATAGCCTCGACATATGAAATCCGAATGCTTCCAAGCATCTACCGGGCACTGAGCTTGAGCGTCGGTCTCCCCTTCCTTAGGTTGAGTAGCGGTTTCAGTCAAGAACCTCGCAAGGTTCATGGTGGTCAAGTAGAAGAACATCTTCTGTTGCCACCTTTTGAAGTGCAAACCCGAGAACTTCTCGGGTCGTTTAGCGTGATTAGCCACTGCGGACGCTCCCATAGTGTTGGTGGTGAAAAGGGTTCCAGTCACGACATTATTATTATTGACGTTGTTATCGGATGTTGACATTTTGAAAATAAAAGTGTCCAAGTTAATCTTTTAGTTAATAAAATTGTTGTTTTATTAAATTGTTTACTCAAAACAGAAAATGAACTTGTTTTATAATGTCAAATTTAATACACCTTCAAGGTTTTGCACATTGATGAAAACAATTAGAGATAACCCGCGGGTTTGGTCTCGTGCAAACAACCAAGGCGTTTTAGTCAATTTTAAAGATCCAACTGTTAAGCTTCTAAGTCCAACTTTGAAGACCAAAACAGAAGGTTTTAGGACAGAGCTGAATTGTAAATAGATTTTGTTTTAACAAAGATGCTGCTTTGAATTAAAAAAAAAACTGTTTTTAAACACAACCTGTGTAATAACAAAACTGGTTTGAAATCACAAACATAATGGTTCTGAAGATTACACAATCGGTGTTTTAAATTTTGTTTTAATATTGTAGAAATTGTTCGCATAAAATTAAACAAATCAAATTTATTATATAAAGGAAGTAAATTTCGTGGTGTAATTTGTTTGGCCTTATATATAAAGGAAGTAAATTTACAAATTTATTACTGAATTACAATACAAAAGAAAATAAAGAAAGCAGGAAAGTTACAATACTATTACAAACGAAATAAACAAAATACAAGAAATGTAGAAGAACATAATCATTTGGTGGCTGACGGTTGTGTTTGACACATGGCCCTTAAAACAAATTTCGTGTCTTCCAAGAGAACTCGTTTTGTTTTCCAGGGTATAACAACCGAAGCAATGTGTACTATCGGGATTGGCACAAGGACCCGAATAGTACCTTGATGCAAGAAGAAAGACTTTTAGAACACTGCCGAGGATTTGTTTCATGTGTTGTTGGTTCTGGTGTCTACTGTAGCAAGTATGCTCTTGGTATTTATACTGCAGATGAGTTTGAAATAGTAAAATTGAATTAAAGTAGAGAACTAAATGACATTAAACATCTTTAATTCATTTTAATTTTCCATTTAATTCTCAGTCAAGGTCTTGACTCATCTGTTACAACTGAATATTTGAAATTGATTTGTTGCTGAGGTCTACGAGACCCGGGCGCGCAAGGACTGATACGCCGGTGTGCGCACTCCGTTTTTGCTCACGCTAACTCACAGGCTTGCGCCCCTCATGCGCGCACCCGCCACGTCATCAGTGAACCTCTACGAACACACCACGCAGTCGTGCCATATTGGCTCAGCTTCGTACGCCCCGTGCGCCACCTAGGCACTCCTGTGGAAGTCGTGCATGCTGACCAGGGCACTACCAGATCATGTGCCATGTACTCGCGCACACCATGCCATCATGCGCCATCTGATCCTTGCAACCCATGTACTGGACCACACACGTGGTAAAAAATACAAAGGCGGCTACCGGCGTTCGAAGTGCAAAGTGCGCCATCAAGGTACAACATTGCGCCCATCGCCACGCGTGTGTGCGAGTGCGAGTAAGGGTGCGGAGCACCTTTTTCGAGTACACTAGTATGTGCTTCAATGGAACAATAAGAAAGGAGTGTCCCCACTTATAGACCACCTAAAGTTTGTATCTAGACAAGATGCCACTTTTCCATTACACTTCAATATTTTAGCATTGTATGTTTCAAACACCAAAATTTGAGCATAACCACCACTAACAACATTTAGCGGTGATTTTGATGCGACGATAAGTATCATAAATTTCTAATATTATGTTATAAAAGCTTATATATAAAAAGAAAAGTATCAACCGATGATTTAAAACGTATAGATTATTAAACAAAAAGGGGTATATAGATAGTAATCGGTATGTATTTATATGTTGTTATTGGAACCATTGGTGTGTAGCCTCTCACTGGTGGGAACAAATTGTTTCGACACTTGATTTTTACTTAAAAAAAAACTATTTCATCTTTTCAAATACTTTATTTTAATCTGAAGTTTGAGAGCATATTGTATAAGCATACCATATGGACATGTATTCTCTTGGATAATATTCAGTTATACAATATGACACCTCCATCCTAACTCACAAAACCAAGTGTCCTCCCCCTCTTCTAATGCTATACCAAAAAGTCAAAAACCCATCTCTCAAACAAACAGACAACCTCTATTTTTAGGAGAGACTACAATCATCATCGTTTTCTTATGAAATCTCTCAGCCTACCACACAACACCAACTGTCCAACCGCCACCGCCTGCGACCAAGATAACTCTCAACAACACTACCATGCCACCACCACACAACCATCGGCGTTCGGTGGAGTTCGATCCTCGTAATGCCGACTGCTTTATAACAATAAATCTATGTCTTGCTATTATGAAGGAAGGAAAAATAAAAGAAGAAATGGGATGTGTTGTTGACTAATGGGAAGATATACACCAATATAAAATTATAAAGCATGAAAGAAGAGTAGCTCTCTAAGGTAGGGCTGTCCAAACTGCTCGACGATCGAAGATCGCTCGACGATCGCTCGAAAAATGCTGGAAAAATGCTCGTTCGATTCCCGCTCACTTTGTAAATGAGCCGATCGGATCGGTTCGATTCAAATTCAATCCGAGCATGAGCATAGCTCCGCTCGCTCGTCGATCGCTCGGTTTCGCTCGAATTACTTTTATTAATAATTAATATATATATATATATATATATATATATATATATATATATATATATTTATATTATAGATTTTATAGATAAAAACCCAAAAAAATATAATAGCCCAAAAAAAACTAAAAGTCCAAATAACATTCAACCCAAATAACATTCAACCCAACTTAATATTTAATATATAAATCTAAGTATCTAACCCTAAATCTATTCTTCCCTAATCAGTCGTATTCAAATTGCCGCTCTAATCTCGGTCTCACTCTCCGGTCTCCACAGTCACAGACTCACAGTCTCCGTCTCCGACCCTCTAATCTCCGACACACATATCGCCGCTGTCTCTAGTCTTCAATCTTCGGACGGTCTTCAACAGTTCTTCAATCTGCTGTTTTTTTTAATCTGTTGTTTGGTATGTTATGTTTCTGTTTGGTATGTTTGTTATAGTAGCATAGAGAAAGATGGTTGATGTAAACATGGTTGGTGATTAGGTGTTGTTTGTCCCAGGTCCTTTCTAGCTTCTTGCTAGTTGGGCCTGGTTGGTTGTATTCGCACTTTATTTTGTGTTGCTTTTGTATTCGCACTTTATTTTGTGTTTCTTATGTATTCGCACTTTATTTTATGTTGCTTTTGTATTCGCACTTTAAGTTAGAATTTGTTTTTGTTGAACGAAGCCTTATTATTCAATCGAGCGAAAACGATCCGCTCTTTTTTTTTAGGATTTGATAAAAACCGAGCCAAACCGAGCCGATCGGATCGGTTCGATTCAAATTCAATCCGAGCATGAGCATCACTTTTGCGATCAGTTTTACAAATTTGATCCGCTCGGATCGGATCGGTTGTAATTCAATCCGAGCATGAGCAGACCCTCGATCGGATCGGATCGGATCGTGAACACCCCTACTCTAAGGAGAGCCTTCCACACCTATTAAGGAAAAATCTCATTGTTTGACTATCAAATATGAGGGTGAAGGGAGTGGTTAAACAGGTGAAAGTGGCAAACTTTAAAATGGACCAATCAGAGAGTGCCACGTCAGAGAGGGTAAAAAGTTTAAACTTTGCTGAAAAGTGTTGGCAATGGTTAGACACTTGAAAGTGGCAAACTTTTTTTTTTGTTTTTTTTTTAAATTATATGTTAAATAAAAACAAATAAAACATTAAATTAATAAAAAAAAACAATTACATTAAAATGAAACTTAAAAAAAAAACTTAAAATTCATAAAAATTACACGACACTAAAACAACGCAACCACTAAAAAAATTAAAAATTACACTACTCTTCGTCAGAATCAACCAACAGGTGGGGCAAATCTTGACTTGCGAGATGAACCGTGAGATCGTGTTTAAGTCTCCAATGCGTATCTTCGAGTAGATTTTGGAAAAAAAGAATGCTATCATCGGACGAGTCGTCGCTACTATCGGGTGGAAACCACAACGGGAAATCATCCGCCATTTTGCGTGGCAATACTTGGGTTAGTGTTTTGTATTTTTTTGGTTTGATTTGGGGGTGGTTTGTAGAATATATAGGATTAAAATGAGTTTGTTTTGAATATATAGGGTAAAAGTTGAAAATTTAATTTTTTTATTTTATTTTGAACGGCATTATAGCCGTTAAAAGTGGCAACGGTCAACATGCGTGGCATGTTTGTCGATCGGTGAGGTCTCCCCGATTTCACAACAACGCCGCGCGGCAAAGAAGGACGGCGCCGGTGTTGCCGCTCGGCAAACCGGTTTACCGACCCCTTCACCGCTCCACTCCCTTCACCCTGAGCACACCATATATCATATGTATTATCAATCTTCGTGTCTAATTTTTATTGGTCACAAATCCAATTCAAAATCATCATCCTTATTGTACATTCACCAGAATTTCGTGTGGTCCTAATCATTGTTCTGGCAAGAAAGGAGTACGTACCTCACATAATATTTTGGGCTAGTAAACCAAGGAAAACAAGGGTTTAACTTTGTCTTACATGTGTCACACACACTCACATGTGTGTGTTATTGTATTTGATGACAAGCAATAAGATTGTATTACCCAAAGATATTTCCATGTAATTGATCAAAATAAAAAACCTAATACTTTATTGTATAATTACCCAAAGAAATTGCCATGTAATTGATCAAAATCAAAAACCAAATCCTTTATTGTATTACCCAAAGAAATTGCCATGTGGTTAATCAAAATAAAAAACCTAATACTTTAGTATATGTTTCTTGAAAGTATCGACGATGAGTAGAACATGCGTACACTAGGTGTTTATATAAATCGTTTTCATTCTTTGCCTATTTCCCTCCCTTTTCGCCTTTCAAGCTCTTGAGTTTTGATTGTATGATATTGAAATCCCATATTTTCTGAGCTCTCTCCCTCAAAATCCTGATACATAACTTCTAAGTATGTTGATCGTTTAGCTAGAAGGATATAGGGCCTTTGAGGGGTGGGGTTCAAAAATTGTTGGTTTTTAATATGATTAGTTTCAGAGTATGGTGTAAGGGTAAGTTCTCTTATTGCCAAGTTTTGAATTATCATTAAGATTTTGTGTTTATATACATTGCCACTATATCCTATATTTTAATTGATTTAACATATAGTTTGTGTGTATATATGTACAGTGGCGGAACTAGCCCAAAAAGTTAGGGGTATCCTAATTTTTTTTTTTAGGATCAGGGGTATCCTTTATATAACAGAAACGGAGTTGAGAGGTATTTTTACACTACGGAAATGGAGTTAAGGGGTATTTTTACACTATAGAGACGGAGTTGAGGGGTAGCCCGTGCTACCCCTATTTGTACTATAAGTCCGCCACTGTATATGTATATATACTGTTTGGATCAGATACAAATAAGTTTAACATGTCACATGTGAATTATATGCTGTGAAGGTATATTTACCCTAAATAGATTAATTATGCTATAACAAACTTGTACTAAAGTAATAACAATTATGATAATTACTCTACAACAAAGTTGTACTAGATTAATAAAATAACGCTACAATTTACATATGCGTGATTTTATTACTCTAGTATAATTCCTGTCCTTTGTAATTGTCTCAGTTTTTCCTCTGTATTGTACTCTTGAGCATCTTGCTTAATCTTTCTATGAAAATTTTCGCCTTTTGTCAAAAAAAAAAAGAAAGAAAACAATCTACCATATTCCACCTATATCTTGTGTATCAATTAACACATGAAATATATAATTTAGTACAGAAATAAATGATCTAGTTAATGGCATAAAAGTCATTATACTTGTGGTATTTTATTATCTATGACACTTTATTTTATATTTAATACTCGTTTTAGATTCAAACTTTCAATTTGTTCACTATGAGGAAACCTATTAATGAGCAAAATAGCTAGTAGTGCTATAACCCAACAAAACTATATCTTGATCAAGAGAAAGTGGAGCAAAGGTTTTACTTTGATAAACTAAAAAAGAAACAAATATACTAATATATAAAAGTTAAGAATGAGGGATTGTAAAGTTAAGCGGGTAGAAAATATATAAAAGTTAAGAATGAGGGATTGTTAAGTTAAGTGGGTTGAAACAGGAATGACAATGGTTCAGGTTTGAGTAAGGTATCGATAATTCAGTCTCATGTCAGGTTGTAAAAATGTGTTTCACATATGGCCTAATCCCTTTGGGTATCGGACATACCCACATGTATCAGGTATATCTGTTAGTTTGTTAAAAAAAATACCAAGATGGAATTTTCAGATACATTTCTTTTTTACTATTATAATTATATATAACTTTTATTTATCTAAATATTACAAAGTAAAATAAATTACATACATATAAGTTTTATCATAAATAAATAATATCATTACACATAACATACAAAATATAAGTAATATTATCAAATAAATATTACAAAGGAAAAAAATAGTTTTCCACATAATAAACCTACTAAAATAAGGCACTACTAGACAAGGGCTAAAGGAAATTAAAAAAAAAAATCCGGGTGTATGATTCAGGTATATGGTTCGAGTAAACTGGTATGTGGCTTCAAGTAATCAGGCCGATTATCACCAAGTTCCATACCCACGAAGTTTTTTTAAAACTAATCCCATATCTGATCTCATACCCTGCGGGATTTGCGTATATCTGTCCTGAATGTTTTGGGTTTCGAGTATACCAAGGGTGAAGACACTCGTCTTAGTTTGATTGTGCACCATCGGTAAGAGCTGCTTGGTGATCTTTGTTTTACTTTTTACGTCTAAGACGAGTTGACATGCACGTGTTAGAGTTATCAAGTATTAACATCTTGAGTAATTACAATAGCTTCACACAATGGTAGACCCATGAATAATAAAAATGGTAAATGGTAAAATCACCATTTGTGTTCTACATGATTTAAACTTCTAATCTTTTGATTATAAGCTATATAACAGTTAAAAAGATTTAAGAATGAAATAAATCAACTGCTTAACCGTTCGATTTATCTCATTCTTAAAACTTTTTTTTATATTTAACCTATTTAATGTTATCGCCCGAATACAACCCAAAACCCGTTTTCATAAAGACTAGTTACAATCTTTCCCTATACACAAATGACAAAGCCAAAACGAACGTCATTACAATCATTTGAAGACCGATCCACACCCAATTGTTTAATCTGTCCCATGTACAAATCATTAGACAACAAAATAGATCTTTAACAAATCTTGTCGGTCTTAAAAAAATTGACATCCTTTCAACGGTCAAGATTGTTTTGGTCCATATGATCTTAACCGTCCGATCTCATTACGAGAAGAAAGTGACTTTTTATAATCGCAATAATTTCTCTTTCTTCATAAGTCAAAAGGAGATTTCCACTTGAGCCCTGCTCATGATTTGCTGCCATGTGCTTGATTTACCACTACAAAATCAAAGTTACGTATTCAATTATAAGTTGATAGATCTCAATTTGATGATTTATTTCTTGTAAAAGTTGAAATTTTCAACTTATGAGTTACACTCAAAATCTTAAAGGGGTCACGGGTTAAATAACAAAGTCAAACATAAAAAAGAAAATGGTCCACAAATGGTATGAAATGTATTTTTGTTTGTTTAAATTTTAATGCATTATGCATACAATTGTATAAACATTGTAGATTATTATAGTAATAATATAAATAATGTGATCATATTTAATCCATTTAGTATTAATAAAAAGTGTGTACGGGTCAATCCTAACCTGATCTATTCCAACTTAGTTATTCGAACTGACCATTTTATCAGAGGCGTGAATTTCTGACATAATAAGTGAGTGTAGAAATAAATTATTAATACAAAATATGACAGCCATATAGGCTAGGAGTTAGCTACAAAATTCAAATTTTCTAAAAAGTGTAAAAAGTTATAAAACACCATAACGTCAACAATAAGACATATCAAAACCCACAAATAACACAATGAAGATTACTAAAACATCATATATGTGGGTTTTATGTTGTGTTTTGGATGATAAGACTCTCATTATGGATTGATAAACATTATGGTGTTTTATGTTGATTAACATGTTATGTTTTATATTCATAGTTCTATGATGGTGTGTTTGAAGTTTTTATGGATTATTAAGGTTTGAATATGATGTTTTAGTAATCTTCACTCTGTTATTTGTAGGTTTTAGATGTGTTTTCTGGCTGAAATTATAGTGTTCTATGACTTCTACACTTTTTACGAAATTTAAACTTTGTAGCCAAACCCAACCCTAACAATATAAAATCTGTACATACAAATACAAACAAACCTTCTCGGTCTTTGTTTATGGCCGCTTGCCTAGTTCGTGGTTGTGACGCGGTTTCTTCCTCTTCTTCCTCCGCAATGATCATCTGTGCCGCTTGCATTATGGCGTCTACAAAAAAACTGACCGACTTCACCCGAAGATAACGAACACCACGAAGATGAAGAAGACATTGTGTGATTTTTTTTGGAGAGAGTTTCCGAATTTTAGAGAGTGTGGGTGAGTTTTTTTATTTTTTATTTTTTGTTAAAAATGAATGGATTGAATGGTTTATATAATAAATAAAATTGATTTTTTTAAATAGCCATTAAACAACAACTAATTGAACATGGAGGAGTGTCGACTTCGTCCCTTGGGCGACATTTCTATCGCGACGAGCCCCAAGGGGGCGGTGTTGCCGTGCCAAGATGACCCATGACGGCTCGGAGTCGTCCCCCATACCCATTAGTCTTAGCCAAAAACATCTCTACCCTCTCTCTCCTCCAATTCATCTTCCAAGTGACAAATGCACCTCAAATGTATTGAATTGGGTTTAGTCTAATATAGTAATTGTTAATGATGATCCTCTAATCAATCTTAGCCATTGATTCAATTAATCAACAATCAAGACTTGTTCCCACTATTTTTAGATAACATAAGTTTGTATCGGATCTTAACTCGACTCCTCTCATGCAAAGAGCTCAAAATGCGCTGGTTATTGGTGGGAGTCATTACTTGTGAACTCAAACCAAAGGTGTTACAAACATGGATGTGGAATGAGAGCCAACCCATTATGTTTTGAGGCCCTAATGAGCAAAAAACTTAGGGGCTTTTAAAGATTTTTTTTAATCTAAATTATTCAATTAATCTACACTTGTACTAAAGAATTTAAGATAACACACATAAACGTAAAGATCAATAATCAAAGATGATCACATAATCAATCAACCAGATAACAATCAAGTTAATTTTACAATATCATAACACAGAAAAGATCAATAATCAAAGATGATCACATAATCAATCAACCATATAACAATCAAGTTAATTTTACAATATCATAACATAGAAAAGAAATAACTCTAATCCAAATCCAAACGACTAATCTGGCAACCCAACGCACGTGTGTGTATATAAATTAAAAATTGGGGGCCCCTAGTTTTTAGGAGCCCCAGGTCTTAGCCTTGGGTGATAACACTATTTATTCGAAATTGTGTGGAATTCACCCAACTTTGTTATATTTTTACTGTATTCTAAATCTTTAAAGAAATTGCATATCTTTTAAGTCAAGAAATAGGTGATATATGCACTAGATCCAAATTGGCAGACGCGTATTTGGAGTAACCAACATAAAAACAATTTGGCTAGAAAAGAGAAACCAAAAATGACAAATGGCCACATATGATGTGCTCGACTTTCATTCAAATTCTCTCATGTGGACAACGATTTTGAAGATTTTTCCATTTTTGTGATTTTATTTGTTTTGATTTGATTGTAACTACACTTTATAGTCACTAAATCACACATAAATATTGTCATTTTATACAGACTCTAGGTTGCTTATTTTGATTTTAAAATATCTATTGATGGTCCAGTGGCAAGTGTTATGGGCCGAAACCATTGCAAGGTATGAGACTTGTCCCACATCGGTTGTATGAGCAATCAATATGGGGTTTATATATCAAATGAGCTCTCTAACTTACCAGACTAGTCTTTTGGGTTGAGTTCTCTCGTTTGGTATGTAATAGCAAGACAAAACCTTTTAATACACCTAAGTGTGAGGTTTAGGTTCAAGTCTCAAAGGTGGTAAGATATTTGCCCTTAAAAAAATTTACTTAACGCCTACCAAAATCAAGTTTTTCCTATATAAAATTTTCTTCTTAAAAGTATTTCTCATTGAGAAATATATAAATTTTTCTTCTTAAAAAGGTAGTTTATTTCTCTTTGGTGCTTATTTCTTATTGTTTCCTGACTATTAAGATATGGAATAAAACTAGTTAATTAGTTAGTTACACTTAATTAGTCTAGTGATTACCTAATTAGCATGGCCGGACCTACATTAAAAGTAATCCAGACTTGGGCTTAGAGCCTCTAAAAAACTAGGACCTCCGTTTTAAAGAAAATTAATATGCTAACTATTAATATTAGCGTAAACTTGTTGTTTTAGATTTGTTTGATTCTTTATACAAGCAAACCACTCTCTAGCATAGTTGTGCTAGATTTTTGCTAGGTTCCAAACGCGGATAAAGTAGTATCGTTTATAACAAAGAAGGAAAAAGAGCACTAAAGTTTCATTTCGTCTTGAGCCCACAAAAATATTGAAACGGCCCTGCTAATTAGTTATAGTTCAGTTATATCAATTAGCATAAACACCTAGATAGGAATATTACACCAACTTGTAACTTATAAACATAAATCATGATCCACATTATGTGTTTGTTAGTTTCGTGTTTTCTCTATCTTCTCTCTAGATTATAGATTATATTAGAATAATACAATTTTTTTTAGGATTATACAGAAGTTACCCTAGCCCAAAACACCATGAACACTATTCAACAACATAAACTTAAATTAAAGAAACAAAATTATTAGCTTAATTTTACAACCCAACCAACATGATGAAAGGATGACATCATCCATTGCTATAGCATCTATCTTGATCTTGATGGTGGTTTCTTTTTCTTGAACATAATTAAATAATATTATATCCAACTACCTTGCTGGCAGCCACAACAATTATGGATGTCACTATTCTTTGCACTATCTCTACACAATTCTCATTACTATATTAAAAAATAAAAAATAAAAAATGTAACACAAAAATTAAACTTATATTAAACTTTAGTAGCCTTGATCTTCATATACACATGAGAGAGGGTGGGGTGGGTGTGTGATTCTAGAAAGTTTGACTTTTTATGATTTCTTGGGGGCTTTGAAAACCTCTTAGAAATTTTCTTTGTGGAAGTCAAACTTGGTTGATGTCTTGTGTGAGAAATCTAAAGCTAATTGTTTCAGTTCTTTTGTTGGTGCTGGTGCCCCACAATAGAAAACCCCTGCAAATTTGTACCATACAATAGTTAGGGAAATGTATAATCATAACGCCATCGATTTATCTGAATGGGTTAAAATAGGTTGGCAGGTTGTAATCAAGTTGTAACTATGTTAAACATGTTGGTGGGTCGTAAATGGAATGGCATGTCTACGTATTTAATTAAACAGGTTGTCAGGTCGACTTGTTTAATCAAACAGGTTAAACTTGTCAGTCCAATTGAGGCCCGTTTATTAAACGGGTTATATGACAACCCATAACCTGATATTTTTTTGACGTGTTCAAAGTTGCCACCTTTAGTTTAAACACCCTGACTTGATTCCACTATAACGATTGTACAACTGGACCCGTTTCAACCCATTACCCAACCCACCTGACCCGCCACTCAGGTCACTTTACCTTCACATAAAATATCTAAATTAAAGTTAGAAAGAAAGAAAATGAGAATTAGTTAGAACTTAGGACAAACCTATTCTCGAACCAGAGTGATTAAGAGCAATTCGCTTGTAAACATTCCGCCAATTCGGTTTAGCAAAATGAGACTTAACACGTGTACCCGAAACAACATCAACACCATTTTTAGCGTGATTAATCGACTGAAGCATAGTAATTAACGCAGATCTCGCGTCACCTTCCTCATAAACACTTGTGCAATAATTATGCATCTCTATAACACCGTTTTTGTCCATTTCAGCAACCTCATTCATAACACCTTTAAACCAATCAAACGAACCTTGTTCACGAGTGACCCAATAGAAATAAGCCCGGGTTGTTCTGAAGTTATTTGCACTCGTTGGGGCCGATTTATTCTTTGGTGTACCGCCATTTTCTAATGCGTTTTCTTCTTCTTCTTTGGCTTTCATGTTATTCACAATGTCTTTCACTATACTGATCATTGGGGTTGCTCCAATTCCTAAACCGATTAGCAACACCACGTCGTATTTTTTGTAGTCTTGAGCTGGTGCACCATATGGCCCGTCGATTAAAACTTTAGGGAAACTGTAAAAAAATATTCATTTATTTAGAAATACACATCTAAGTTTTCAAATAGAGGCGAAAAGATGAGCGGGTCGAGTGGATTGGGAAACGGGCCAAAATGTTTTTTTAGTACTGATTATATCAGGTTGACCTGCAAACACCTTTTTCCCATTTTTTTTGTAAACATTGATGGGTTAATTTATAAACAATATTATTACGATAATAATCTGAAGCTTTGAATAGAGCCGTATAAGACGTTATATACATTAAAAATAGACATTGGACAACTTTCAATAAGTTCGACCCGTTTGATATTAATCATGATCCAAAGCAATTAGGTGAGGTTCCATCAAATCATACATGAGAAACATTTCCTAATGTTCTTGATATTATTTAACAAAAAGAATATCTTTTACTTAAAAAAGAATGTGGTATCTTGTCACATATTTGGACCACAGTGAAAAAGTCCAAAAACTCATACATCTTATGTGTTGTCAACTTTTTTTTGATCAGTTAGATGTCACTTATTTGCATGATGTTCACAAAATACTTGATGCTTTGTGTGCAAAAAAGGCGTTTTCGACGCGTTATTTATGGACCAACCCATACAACCTCCTAAATCATTTTCTTTTAAGGATTTACATAATCACTGCAATACTAACGCTTTTTTAATCACTATTGAGTCAACCCATCCATTTTGCCACCTCTACTATTGACACGCTAGTTGACGTAAAAAAGACAAAACGTGATCCGACCCCTTTCAACCCATTCCCATTTTGACAAACCTGGACGCGTTTTGACATGTTACCAAACCCGCCCAACTTAATTCTTACCACCTTTAATATATATATATGCAAATCTAAAAACTTTCAAACTCACTTAGGATTTTCTTCTTGGTTTTCAGCTCTAAGGAGCCCACTTTTACCATTACGCGGTGGCTGACATACCTACCAAAGACAAAGTAGAAAAAAAGTTAGGTGATATAACTAAACAACTAACACACACATATGTCACTGAACACCCTAAATTACCAAATTTAAAAATAAACCTGAGTAAATAACACGTTATGTACCTCTGAAAAGACGGTTTTTAGTTGCCTAGTCCAATCACCAAGAGTCCTGATATGCACACTCAAGTAGTCATCACCGGGGGCAGAAGTGATGGAAAACGGGTGCCTGTGGACACATATCAATTTTTAAGTTAGTGCATTAGCATTACATGATATACCCTTTTTCGTTTAGATAGTTTTTTTTAAACCGTGTGAACCCATTACTGGACCACTCACGGGGCCTCACTAATGAGATAAGGTAAAACACAACTTGCAGATGTGATTTTCCAGGATTATAAAATTATTATTATCATTATTATTGTTAATATAATTTAATTAAGATACAACTCACCATTCAAATGGAGAGACAGCAGCACAATTTACAAACATGTATTGTCCACTCTTGTATTTGAAGCCTTGAGGCTTTGACATATGAAGTGCCAATACATTTCCAGGATAAACAGCCACCTTTAACATATCAAATATATTTAGATATATCATCTTGCAAATAAATGATTAAAAAAAAATCTTAAATAAAGATGGGAAGCTGTCACAAGTCAGACCCAAAAATACTCTTTGAGGACTTTTAAACACTATTTTTTATACATAAAAATATAGTGCATTAACTATGATCAAGAATAGTATTACTATTTACTCCAATAATATAGATCTCAAATGTAAAATTGAACTAAAAAGGTTATAAGGATTGAAGATTATTTGACCCGTTTGAAATAAAAGTACATTCAAAGCAACCCATTTTGCAAGTAAATGAGTAAAATGGTCCTAATTTCAGCCCATAAATGTAAGATTATACCTTAAGTATCTTGACGGGCTTGACACTCGAACGAAACGCCCTTATTAATCTCTCACATGCATAAAGCGTAATTGGGACCGCCAAGTACATCCATGTCTGCATTCGAAATCACGGTTTAGTTGAAGGATTTAAAATACGAATTTTCAATACATTAGTTGGACGAATTGTTAAAAATGTTTTGTAAAAGGAGAGAACACAAAGGTACTAACTAACTAACCGTTTTCTTGTACCATTCCTTGGTGAGGTAAAGTTTGATCCCATGAACTATAAGCATCACATAGACGATAACAAAAAGGTGGTGCGAATACCAAAAGGCGTTAAATCCTGTTAACTTCTTCAAAAATGGCGGTAGGTTGAGCTTGCCTCGCCTTAACCATGGAGTTGCTAGAGTAAAAGCTATAGTCATAAGTACTACCATTGTTATTCCTGTATACCCTTCGGCTTCCTTCACAAAATGCCAATAGTTATGAGCTTGATCCCCAAAAAACTGTTGCATCGGTTCATACTGGTCCTCTGTCGCGTGTATTAATCGAGGAAAGTCGCATGTTAAATGGGAAATCGCGTGTAACCCTACTCCAATCGTAATTGCCATTGCAATCACCTATAAAAAATATCACCTTAAATAATTAGAAATAGAATTATATTATCCAACCACTAAAAACCAGTATCTTTTTTTATTTTTATTTCGGGAACTGTGAGAACCCATCAGGGATATCTCAGTGGACCCCACCAATACTGTGTTAACTGGTGGGACCGGGTAAACTACAGCTTACCACTATGTCACCTCTTGAAAGAATGGTATCTTTTACAACCATTCTACGAAACTTATTAAATTTAGTATGAAAGACATTGTTCAAATACGTGACCACTAAAACTTGCCTTATGGAAATTAAGGTTGTCATCAAACGGAACCGCCACACCCAACCTAGTCTTGTTCCTTAACCAAGTAATCGTGTTTCGACAAACAGGTAATAAAATAAGTGCCATGTTTAACTTTAAAGTCTCGGCTGCTCCTTTAGCTATGCACACACACGGCCCCAATACTTTATACACGGCTCGGTTTTTGTATTGAATGTACTTCCATGTAAACAAACCGGCCATTATTCCTATCCAGAGTACAATCACCCAACATCTCTGCCAGTTATCCTGTAAAAAGTACTTCAAATCTTCATACCATCTTCGTAGCGGGTTCCCATGGTGTGTCGTCTTCAGCTTTTGGCTCAACATTTGGCTCAAGTTTCGGCTTTCTCCCCTCACACTTTGTGTTGGTGCTTGTAATAATAACATCTCCAAGTGTTCAATCTGTTTAAATTTAATCATTAATAAATAATAACTAAAAAATTTGTTGTAACCAAACAATATATATACATATAGCATTGTTGTGTCGTTTGTAATCGTACCATGATGTAGCCGCGGTTGTCAGGGTCTAATTCTTCCATGATCAATGCTGCGTATTCGTCCGCTTGTTTCTGAATATTTGATAACTTGTTGGCTGAAGCACTTAGGCTGATAATCTGTATCAATCATTAGCAAGTGTTAGGAAATCCCGAAACATCCGTAAAATAGAGCTTGGATACACGAGTACATTCGTGTTACATTACAGTGTGTAATACTTTGTTACACCGTATTTAAGCGAGGTACAACTGTAGGGCTGTTCAAACAAGGCAAACCAGCGGGTTTGAGTCTTATCGGTTCGGTTCTGCTGGTTCGTTGGTATTTACGATTCGGTCCGGTTTGAAACTTGAAACTGGCAAATTTATATTTATTTATTTTTCCATTTTTGGAATATCTAATTATGTATATATAATACTAGTCATAAAGTATCTTTATCATTTTAGCAATTTTGATATATAAACTAATGTTTAAAAAAAAAATTAAAAAAACCAATTCAAACCGCCATACCAAACTAGGGGTGTGCATGGGTCGGTTTTGACCAAAAACCATAACCATAACCGATCGGTTATGGTGGTTATGGTTATTCGTTTTGATGGTTATAGCGGGTCGGTTATGGGTGATTAACCGTGTATTTAGCTTAGCTAAAAATAGCTTAATTTTTTTAACATGGAATAAATTGTTATTGCATATTTGTATATATTAGTATATTACATAGTTTAGAAAATACATATAATCTATAATATTAATACCAATTATTATCGAATATTCAAATAAAGTGATATGATACATTACATAAATTCAAATAAACATTCAACCAAAACCACAAAATGATATACAAAACCAATAAGTACTAACAATCTTCAGTCAAAAACATCAAATATTAAAAATATGGTGAAAATTCCTATATCCTACAAAGATTTATTACATGTCGGTTTTTTTTAAACGAAAATCGACAATATCATTCCACACGAAAAATGACAATTACAAAGCAATGGCAGGTAGTCGGGCAACAATAACCGACCCGCTACATTCGGTTTTCAAAAAAACCATTAAACGACCCACCGGTTTTTTATTTGGTTCGGTTTTTTCGGTTCGATTTTGTCGGTTAATTCGGTTGTGGTTCGGTTAATTCGGTTTTTTGCACACCCCTATACCAAACCACTAAACCGTCAAACTGATAAAACCCGCCATCGGGTGACCCACCAACCCGTCCAGTTTGGTTTGCCATTTCCCAAAACCGTAGTTAACTACGTGATATAGAATTTTTTTCAAAACCGACCGAACCGAACCAAACCAAACCATAAACATCAGTATAACTCCTAGTATGTACCTCTCTGACTTCATCTTCTGTGATCCTGCCATCAGCATCTTTATCAACCCTACATATATTATATTTCAGAATTTATATTCACCACAACAGAATTAATATGAACAAAAAAATTCTAAATAAATAATTAAATAAACTAATAAATCCTTACATATCAAAGAAAGTTTGTAGCCTTGAATCAAAACTTTGATCAGAAATTTGGTCCCAAAACTCCTTCAACTGTGCTTTGTTGATTGCATCTCCGGTGATATTCCGTCGCCGGGAAAGTGCATCGAATAATTCTCCGGCGAACTCTTTTGAATCTTTGTTCATCCCTACCAAATTAAATAAAAAAAAATATTTATAATTAGTGTTAGGATCAAATACAAATAATACGCTACTTTTACAAATATTATTTATTACGTTATTTTAATATTAACTATTTTATTTGAACTACTCTAATTCATTTTTTGCAGTGTAATAACTATTACGCTATTTAAAAAGTGTAACGTGATAATAATTACTCTATTTATTTGCATCATTCGCACGTTAACACTTACCAATGCATTCACCGAAAAGTGACCGTGGAAGTAAGCCACCGGTGTCTCTGGTGAGTTCGTCAAACCTTTTCTCTAAGGCGGCCCACGCGGCTCCGCCGTCGTTCCTACTGATAAACTTTAACCCTCTCAGTGCATGAGCGGCGGCGGATTTCGTCCTGTCTAAACGACCAACTGGTCGTTTAGAGAAGGACGTCAACCGCTTCAACTCTTCGGACACTTGCCGAATCCTGGCGGACGCATTTCTCACCACGGACGACCCGAAAGACGACCGCTTTTCCAACCCTTTAGCCAACAACGTCAACTCCGGGTCCTCCACGTCAGCTCCACCCGCAGTTTTGACACTATGAACCGCCACGGAGTCGTCACGGACATCCAACGTGATTTCGACGTAATCGTCGTTACCATTGGATCGCATGCTGCTACTACTGCTCCCAGGAGCACCGTCTGGGATGTAGAACTGGGCGCTCTTACGCCCAGTTCTCTTGTTCAGCGGGCCGCTTACTGTAAGCGGTCCGCTAAACGCGTTCCTGTCCACTCCGACAACTTCAGTGTCGGAGTGGGAATGGTCATGGCGGTTGTAGTTTTCTGTACCCATTGGAATGGAATGCAAAGTGAGTTGAATTTGGAATGAAGAAATGTGGAGAAGAATGAGAAGGATTCCACTTATATGGTGAAACCGTGTCTGTGGCGGAATAAAAATAAGTCAATAAATGTGTTTCTTATCGTATGAACGCCTTTAGGTTGATGACCTATTTTTTATTTGTATTTTTATTTTTGTTTGGTTCAAATAAATCTAAATAGTTATGTAAAACGGCTGAAATAAAAGTATAAAACCATTGTTTTGTGTTTGGGAATGCTGGCTGAGGATCTAAGCCGTTTTCAGTTTAATACAAAATATATTTTAAAAGTTCTATCTATCTATCTATATTTCTTTGAAGAGTTTGAAGAAAAACAAATAACAATCAACTTTAATAACAAAATTATGAACTTTATTATACATGTGTAGTAATAAAAATTACATAACATAAAACATAAATACATACTACATTACATCATCATCATCATCATACTCAGTAAATCCCACCAATAGCAAAGCTAAGGTAGGGTCTGAGGAGGGTAAGATGTAGACAGCCTTACCTCTACCCCGTCGGAATAGAGAGGCTGCTTCCAATGAGACCCCCGGCTCACATACTACATTACATAATGTAATGTAATAAAGGAAATTATGTTACCGAAACATTATTACTTATGTGTAATATAAAAACACTAGTATCTATAATACATTTAAGAATAACTGGAATATGGATGAAATTAATAAGTAACTTCTTCTTCATCATCATACTCAGTAAAACTCACCAATAGCAAAGCAAAGGTAGGGTTTGAGGAGGGTAAGATGTAGACAGCCTTACCTCTACCCCGTAGGAATAAAAAGACTGCTTCCAGTGAGACCCCCGGCTCGATAGTAGTTTTGCATCTAGACTTGGACATAAGGCACATAACACTCAACAATCGGGACAAACACCGATTAGTGCATGTACCCTTTTGTCTTTCAGCTATAAACGCCACCACATGATGCATGATTAACCGTCCTTAGCATTTAATGTTATTTTCACGAAATTAGTAAAATAACGTTAAAATTAGTGCACTTTCACTTTTGCCCCCAGATGACCCACACATATATACATTATATACGCATACCGCAAGCGGGGCGTTTAATTAATAACTAACTTGAGTCAGTAAATAACATATACTTAAATGAAAGTTAGTTATTGTTGACATTGTTTTTTTTTTTAATTTTATAATTTTTATAAACTTAAACAACTTTTATATATTTTATAATTTTTAATAATAACTTGTACTATAAGAATGGAGCACTTTATAAAAACAGGTTAGAACCCCGTGTATATCATACGGGTTAAACAATGTAATTTTTATATTTTAAATAACAAAAAGTTATATCTTTAAAAATCTTGTGTATTGTACAGGTTGAATAAATGTAATCTTAAATACCATATAATAAAAAAATATATCTTTAAAAACCTCATGTATTACATGGGTTGAATAAATCTAATTTTATATAGAAAATAATAATAAAAAACTATATCTTTATAAACCCCGTGTATTATACGGGCTGAATAGATGTGATTTTGTATAGTAAAAGAATGTTTTATCTTTAAAAACCCCCGTGTTTTATCTTTACACATGCAGAATAAATATAACTTTTTATAATAAAAAAGTTACATCTTAAAAAAAATTAGCGGATATACTCGATACGCCGATAAATATGATGATTGCAGAGATGGTTCTCGAAAAGAAAATACGTTATTCATGAAGCAAATCAACAACCATTTGAGTGATCAATGTTTGTACCAATTCCAACAATTTGATTTATAAATTATGTAACAAAATCGATATAATACTTTGGTGAGTGCGGAGATGATTCTTGAAAAAAAGATACGCTATTCAAGAAGCAAATCAGCAACATATGAGTGATAAATCGTTGATGCCAATTTCCGACAATTTGATTTATAGATTATGCAATAAAACTAATATAATTTTTTTTTCAATAATGAAAATAAAAATAAATAATATATAAATACAAAGTTTGGTCTTTGTGATAAATAGGGATGTAAACGAGCCGGGCCGAGCCCGAGCTCGACCAGGTTCAAGCTCGGCTCGTTAGGTTTTTATGAAACTCTAGCTCGAGCTCGGATCGGTTCGAGCCTATTTCTTTGAGCTCGAGCTCGGCTCGGCTCGGCTTGAACTAATTTGAGAACAACCTTAAACGAGCTAAAAGCTCGGCTCGAGCTCACTTCAACATCGATTAAACGAGCCAAAGCTCGGCTCGAGCTTGGCTCATCAATGTTATCATCATTATTAATATATTATATATAAAAAAAATTAAAATTTTGTATGGGCTCGTTTAGGCTCGCGAGCCTAAACAAGCTTTGTATTTCAGGCTCGAGCTCGGGCTCGATAACAAAACGAGCTCTATTTCAGGCTCGGGCTCGGCTCGTTCGAGCTTTTAACCGAGCCGATCACGAGTAGCTCTCGAGCCTCTGGGCTTGTTTACACACCTAGTGAAAATATTTTGTTTTATTTAAGAATAACTAAAATTAACAATTTAAATTTGAGGATAAGATTTAATATTAATTAATTATTTATTTAATTAATATAAGATAAATAGGAAAGATGGCAGAAAAATAAAAAGTAGATGCCAATAACACTAGTCACACATTAGTTTCTTTTATTATAACAATTTAAATTGAATTTGATGATAAGATTTAATATTAGTTATTAATTATTTATTTAATTGGTATAAGATAACTAGGAAAGATGGGCGGGAAAATAAAAGAGTAGACTTACTCTAATGATATATGTCATACATTGGTTTTTTTTATTATTGAGTACAGATGGAGATAGATATAGATATAATATAGATGTTAATGAACTTGTATATATAATAGTGTGTCATGTAACAATTGTATGGTGCGTTTAACTCATACAAAGCAAGGGAACATTGTTATGGTATATAAAATCGAAGGTTTTTGAATATATTTATTTCCAAGGTTTAATTGATCTAAACTTTCTATATATTATGGGACTTTATAAATATTCTTATGTGAGCAATAGATATGGGATCTTAATTAACCATTTTTAGGGGCTGTTTGGTAGCCTCTTAATGACCATTCAGATGCTACCTCTTAATGGTTTAAAACCTCTGAATGAATAAGAGGTAACCTCAAGTCTGAATGGTTAAGAGGTAACCTCTGAATGGTAAATCATCACATGTCACATTCTTCTACCTTCTCATTGGTAAAATTCTTAATGGTTCCATTAAGAGGTAGCATCTTAATGACCATTCAGAGGCTACCAAACAGCCCTTTAATATATGTGTTTGTCCTTGCGTATCCAAATCAAACCATCACTTGATTCTCAATTATCTATATATTATCTATATATTAATTTCCATGGAGCATGAATAGTGCCCTCAATTCTACATATTATTATTTTGAACATAAATTATTTTTTTATTATAATTAAAAAAAATAGGATGTTTTATAAAATTTTGGGTATGCGACTATGATGTCCTAATTTTTATCTACGTCTTAATATAAGTTTTACTTAAAACCGAGTCGTGAATGCTTATTATATAAAGTAACGTCGTGTATCATTTTCGTTATTTTAATAACATAATATAATGTTTTATAAAATTTTGAATATATGTTTTTATCAAAATTTTATTTAAAATAGAACGAGTCGGATATAACTGTTTTTTTATTCTTTAGCATGACAATCCAAACCAATTCTTTTGAATAACACTGGTACCAGTATCTGTTTTATTGTTTTTTTATCGATATAAAACAAATGTCGATATCATCTTAGGCATATCTTTATTGGTTTCTATATCGAATGACGATATCCAACCAATACCGTAACGAAACGAACCGATACCGATCGAATTTCCAGCGCAACGCGCGGAAAATTCTACTAGTTATTAATTTATAAATTAAACCGTCAACACTGCAAGTTTTTATACAAATTGTTACTTTTTATTTTTTGTATAGCTTAAAAATATATATTCTATTTGAAATTGACTTAACGTCCCATATTTTCCTAGAATCTATTAATACATTGGAATGAAACCATCTATCACTGATTACTGGATTTAAGCTTTTATAAGTAACTTATGATCTCTAATGTTTAACTAACTAGAAACTATTAATACATTGGAATGAAACCATCTATCACTGATTAGGCTGCACGGTGTGGGGAGCAGCCTTGGAGCGTCCCCCATCGGCGCTGCACCTCCATCCATTTCGCTCCCCCCTTGCCGGCGTCCAAATCGTCAGGGGGAAGACGTTCAAGCCGTCCCACTAGAGGACAAAACCTCCTCACACACACACATATATACATACAACATATACATATATTTTAGGTCCATCCCCCATTTTTACACCTCCATCATCTTTGCCCCATCCTCACACCTGATCTACGTGACGCCTACGTGGCGGACCATCCTCCAAGGGAGGACCATCACCACACCGTGGAGCCTTACTGATTTTAAGCTTTTTTAAGTAACTTATGATCTCTAAAGTTTAACTAAAAGATTTAAAGTTGGTAAAAAAAAAAAAAGAAAAAAAAAACTAAAAGGTTTATCAAAATTGTTTAACTCAATAAAGTGACTTAATGTGTAAGTCTCATCCTATAATTGTAAACATGTATCTCAAACAAGGTCTCACCCTAATCGGGTAATCAATCGCTCATTATCTAGTAAGCTTTTCTATAGAGACCAATGATATTACTAATAGTATCAAAACACGTAAGAGCATGTGTAGTGGAGGGTTATGTAGATGTGGGGTTATACGTGTGTAAGAAAGAAGAGTTATATAACTTGAGTGTGTAGTGGTTAGTTATGTAATAACCCGTTCAATTTATATGTGTGTGTGTGTGGGGGGGGGGGGGGGGGGGGGTGAGGTTCTAGAGTGAACACTAGTGTATTTGTGAACTGAGTGAACAAATCCTAACCATTGGTTTACATCATCAAATCGTAAAATACACTAGTGTATCTTCATCAATAAATCATGACCATTGATTTACACTTGTGTATTGATAATCAAGGGCTAGGATTAGTTCACACAGTTTATTATAAATGGGGTTGTTTACAAATGAACCTAACCCTATGTGTGTGTGAGAACCAATGTATAACGGCTGGAATTATTAACCCCCGGCGCCATATGCCTTTTTCACCCTCTTACAGCGCTCGACTACGCATGTTCTAAAAGTAGAAATTAGTAAATTTCCAGGTCCTGTACCCGAAAAAAGAAAGAAAAAAAAACTTTTTGGTCTGGTAGCTATAAAATGTTTTATTTTTTTTTATTTTTGTAGTTCACGAGAACGAATTATCAAAAAAAAAAAAAAAAAAAAAATACAAGTGTATGAAATTTGTTCAAAAAGTAAACACCTGATTGTGGGCTTTATAAGACATGTAACGCGGCTTCATACGAAAGTGCGGTTAAAGCATATAGATATTGTAAGAGAATTTTGATTTATTTTTATTACTTATTATTCATTTATCAACTAAAAGCATATAGATATTGTAAGAGAATTATGATTTATTTTTATTACTTACTCATTTATCAACTATGTTTGCAAATTTTATTATATAGAAAAATAGCAAATTTGTTATCAATCCTTTAATATAATGTTTTGCATAACAATCTTATTATCTTCATATTATTTGCTGGGATTGTATCTTTCTATTGAATTATAGTTAATTACATATAGTAACCAACTTCTTGATTTTTGGAATTTTCATTCAAACTAAAGGACTATTTGTTTAGTTCTTAATGAGGCTCTTAATGGTTCAGACCTTCTACTAGTTCAGCACTTAATGGTTCAGATTGTTTGTTTCGTGAGCAGATGTCTGAATGATTCAGACATTTACCTCTGAATGGTTAAGCATTGTACTTAGGGGTTGTTTGTCAACACCTAAATGGTTAAGTGCTAAACCAGTAAGAAGTCTGAACCATTAAGTGCTGAACCAGTAAGAGGTCTGAACCATTAAGAGCCTGTATAATGCTTAACAGTTCAGAGGCAAATGTCTGACCAATTCAGATTAAAGGTCTTAACCATTCAGAGGAAAATGTCTGAACCATTCAGACATCTACTCGTAAAACAAACAGTCTGAACCATTAAGTGTTGAACCAGTAAGAGGTCTGAACTGTTAAGAGCCTTATCAAGAGGTAAACAAACAACCCCTTAGTCTGAATGGTTAAGACCTCTTATTTGAATTGGTCAGGCATTTACCTCTAAACGGTCAAGCATTATATTGTCTCTTAATGGTTCAGACCTCTTATTAGTTCAGCAATTAATAGTCCAGACCTCTTATTGGTTCAGAACTTACCCATTCAGAAGTTGCCAAACAGCCCCTAACTCTTAGAAATAATATGTATGAATGAATGTTATTATGTTATGATAGTTTGATTAGGAATTATATAATATAGACTTCTGTTTTTTGGTATTTGTAATTTTTATCATGTTAGTATGTTACAAAGTTGTGATATTGCAACACCTTATATAGATAGATCTTATGTCAGTTGTAGACAAGAAAGATATATTTTTTTTGAATATATACTTTATATATAAGGTCAAACAAATTACACCAAGATAGCCGGTAAGCGGGCAACAAGCTGCGCCGCTACCCCCTTTTGAATAGCGAAACCTAACCTAGTAAAAACGAAACCCCGATCTCTAGGAGACGAAATGTTGCTGTGAACAACCCGTTGGACCCGTTCAAGAAATCTGATGGCTTCTGGGGCTAGCGAGCCAAAGGTATAAAGGCAAAAGGGAAAGATATTGGATTTATTAGAAATATTAAGTATTAATAACGTATTTTGGATGCTCTTTGCCTATGAACGTGAGAAAAGGTTTCACTATTAAACCTTCTTAAGGTTGATTTTAAGAAAAATCTCCACCCCACTAATTAAAAAACAAAGTTAAAAACTTTCAAAAGATTATGATAGTTTGAAATATTAGATTTTAAGAAAATAGAAAAGCATGATTTGATATGTAATTTGATCAAAGATATATGACTAATATTTAAATATTTTCAAGTGTTGAGTAGTAAAAGCAAAATGAAAATGGCTTTCAAATATTGGAAAAGAGACAAAAAGGTAATTCTCTCCAAATTATCCATTGAAAATATGATTATTTGGTAAAATGCAACGAGGTTGTTCAAATGGTTCGATCGGTTTTAACAAAAATTTCAGACCAGATTGATAAGTATGTTTTTGAGAAACGATAAATAAATTGGTCGGGTTGGGTGGGTCGCCTGGACCAGTTTAGAGCTATAAGAGTTCATAACCTTTTATCAAATGTTTTAAAATGATAAAGATGGTTCATAATTATGTATTATATATATAAGGCCAAACAAATTACACCAAGATAGCCGGTAAGCGGGCAACAAGCTGCGCCGCTACCCCCCTTTTGAATAGCGAAACCTAACCTAGTAAAAACGAAACCCCGATCTCTAGGAGACGAAATGTTGCTGTGAACAACCCGTTGGACCCGTTCAAGAAACGATTTTGATAAGTTTAAATAGATTATAAACACTTGTAGATGCAACACATGCTTTTAATGATGATATAAAAATGGTGGACATAAGACGGAGAAGCTGTGTACGTGAAGAATCTGTAACGTCCAGATTAATTAACGTTCTTTGATAAACTGTTTGTATTCAAACAATTATATTTTATGTGATAAGAGTAAATGAGTAACAAATAAACTTACTTTGCTTGCAAGAATCAATATCAAGCACGTATGTCAGGTGTTTTAACTTTAGAGGGTATTCAAAATAGTTTTTTCGTTGGCCGGGAGCCCCCCCCCCCCCCCCCCCCCCCCCGGTTTATGTTTTTTTAGGTATAATTTTAGGTCCGGTGACTTCCGACCCTCCGGTCGGAAATCTCAAGATTCGCCACTCAATTTCAAAATTAATAAGCAAAAATTCAGTTTGTATTCATTTAACATCTAAATTAGACTCTCTATGTTACTGTTTATGTCAAGAGTATATAGTAAAGAGTAAATTCAATCTCTATATTTGATATGTTACTATTCGTCTCTAAATTAAATGTTGTGAGTGTATAAAACCAAGAAAAAATAAAATAAAATCAGTGTTTGTAAGTAAAATAGAGATAAATATGAAGATTGAGATGTTGGGTAAACAAAAGTTTGAGAAAAATGAGGTTTTTAATTAAATTACAGAGCGTAATATAAAGGTGTTGATATGAATGCTCTTAAAGCCTCTGAATATATGATTCCCTAAATATTTGTTGATAATCCTAGGGGTGTTGATAGTTTCCTTTAAACTCGTAAAACCGGTCTAAACCGAATACTGGTTTAATTTCACACCGGAATATATCTTTATAAATTTCGGTCAATTGGAACCGAACGCTTTTGTTTGTTGTATACACCCGAAGTTTGCCATGAGAAATGGTCACTTCTGAATTTTCTAGCCATAGGAGTTGGGCCTAATATAATTCCAAATCTGAACTTATAAGTTATAACAACATTGTTTAATGGGACTTTATCATTGTTTTATAAAGTAAAATATTTTCAAAATAATACAATGGAAGTATTGGATGTTACATATGTGTAGGTTATAAAAATACTATATCCTCTTCTCCCTAGGCTCTTACATAATATTGATAATTTTTTATATTATTACCATTGTTATTGTCATATTGTTTTGTATAATGGACCTTTAATCCCAAGCTATCTGTCAAATGGTATGAATATTCGATATGAATCACAAAGAATAACAGAAAACACAAGAGAAGCGACAAAACGGTGACAAAATCTTTATTATTTAACCCAAACCAAAAAAACTCCCCCCAAACCCTAGATGTAAGATCTAAATCAACAAATACAAAAATACAGGATCAACAGATAAAATATCTGTTGATCATAGAAAGAAATATCAAACAACAAGATCCAACACAGGATCAACTATAACCAGCCATACTAGACTGGTTAATCAAAGGATACTGAGAGACCAAACTTATGAAGATCCACAAGATCTTCAACAATACAAAATGAATAAATTAACAAGATCTTCAACGGTATTGAGACTATAATCAGATCATTTGCAGAACTGATCTCCATCGATACTGAACCGCCATTGAACTAACTGTTGACTACAAACCATAACGGACTTGCACCAAATTGTAATCTGAATAAAAAACCCAGCACCGTGTGTGTTGTAGTTGGGATATAAGTGAGAGAATGGGAAAAATCATTCTTCTGTGCAAGAGCTTTCTTCTTTTATATGCACAACTTTAACATTTTCACTTTAGTCCAAACCTATGCAATGAGATGATCGCAGTCCCTCAAAACGTTACACACAGCCCCTTCATCTTTAACAGCCTGTCACACTTAGGTAAACTGTTACAATCACAATAACAAACATTACAACTTGTTAACATATCAGCCTTTATAACAGGCCCATCCATTTTATAACAGACCAACTAAACAATGAGCCAAGCACTGAACAACCCAATAATGTTGAATAACAAGCCAACTTATCACTCATAACACCATGTTGCAACCTGGATGACAATTGAGATATTATTTTTAACATGCCCCCTTCATTCAGGTGGCACATATGTCTAAATAACCAACTTCCTCCCAAAAAGATTGATGTCGGTAAACATCCAATCCCTATGCAAAACTCCACAACCTGAACATCTGTACGAACCATACCAGGTTTAACAACACCAAATACAACTTTCCTTTCTTAAGATGTATACTAATACAACATGATAACACCTCTTATTGAAAACAGGATTCATACAAATGATATGGCACTTTAACAGGCAAATTGCAGTTAACACCAATATCATAGAGAAATAAATCAAAGAATAGGATTTCTATAACCAATGTCATAACTCAGACATACTAAGAATTCAGACAAACTACAAGACAAGAATACCAACAAATCAAAGAACTCTCTATAACAAACAGTCAACAAAACAGATAAACTGTTATGACTAAGAACACCAAACAACAATAATAGCCTTCACAGATCCTGGGAAAATACACAACCAGAAACACATCTCTTACACAAGAGAGAAATACCAGGCTAACACAACATTCATACAAGAGACAAGCTCTAACACAGATCACATTAGACCAATTCAAACCAGAAGATATGACAATTCATACAACATGACATATGGATCACACGTACCAACGTTTTAATAGAGTAAAAGACAAATAAATTGTCACATAATGCAGAATAAACCCGTCAATACAAGAATCACCTAAAGACTCAGATAAAAAAGAAGTAAATCTGACAAACAAAATAGTAAACAACCAGAACAATATTGAAGTATTGAACAAGCTGAACAACTCCCCACCAGGTTTAACATAACTAGAATAGCAAAGATTCTCATATCAGCATATAAATTCTAATTGAAAAATAGACTTTGAATCTATATTCAAAGGAATCAAATACTAAAAAACACCACATAAAGTCACACGTCTGAATAAAAAACCTGGTCATGAAATCATAAAGACCATAAAGGCACGTATGGTTTTACAACAAGAACAAAGTCTGAAAAGACAACGATTCAATTACAGTATGCAGATCATATACGATAAAAACCAAGATTCACAACTTTAAAGACTCAGAACCATATCTGAATATTTTGAATCACACAATACAAAAAACATATCTGTAAATACTAGGATTCATGTAAAAAAAACTTTGTAAACAGAATAATACAACATATCTAAATAACAAGGAATCATATGATTGCATAACAGAACTAGATACACATCTGATGACACATAAAGTCACATGACTTTAACGAATTCAGAACACATCTGAAAAACAACACTTGTGAAGATCTTAAGAAACTAATTTGACTTGATCAAAAACTTTTACAACTTTACAAGAAACATATCATGAGAAAACTTGTAAAGAACATAAAGACTAATTTGAATCAAGCAAATAAAATTTTACAACTTCACAACAAAACTGAATCACACGATTCAAAGAAAAAATCCGATAACAACGCAGACATCAGATTAAACAATACAACCAAACAAGTTCCGACAGAACACAAAATCACACGATTTGCAAACGGAACACACATCTCATACAAGAGAGCAAATAGAAGGCTGTACAAACATTCTAGAACAATCTTGACAATACTATTGATCCAGACAACAAGATACATAATAACACTGATAAAAGAGAAGTACACACTTCTATATCAGACAACAATTCCAACCTAAACAAAAGTGAAACACAAAATCACTTGATTTCATATCTCATATACAAGGCTAAGAATAACGAGACATACACAAGACAATAAGACACAGCCAAACAAAATCACAAAATAACATATTTTGCAACCAAAAACACCTCACAAGAGATAACATACAAGGCTGTCACAAAAACAGAATAATCTTGACAATACCAACGGTTAAACATGAACCACACAGCTCAAACTAACCATACAAACAAGATCATAGACAAGCAGACATCAAGACTGCGAATAAAAGACATTTTAACATACAAGACAAAGATCCTCAACATATAGATCTTATAGCTAGGCAAACACAGACATCAAGAACAAACTTGACAAAACAAGCGGTTAGAAACACTCAAATCACATAAGAACAAACTTGACAAAACAAGCGGTTAGAAACACTCAAAATACATAGTTCGACTAACCATACAACAAGAGACAACAAGACATACAGACTACGTGTGAAAGACAATGCCAGTTCAAGACAAAATCGAATCACATGATCCATGATAAAGATTCAGAACATACGAAACAATAACTAGAAACAACATTTCAAACTAAACTACCTTAAGATAGCAAATACAAGATCACATAACCACAAAGGTAGCACATTACATGGCAACCAAACATCTAATCATGAATGAAACAACAAGATCATGCAATGAAAAACTCAGCTAGTCACAATTAAAAAAAAACATGACTACCCAATTATCATACAAGATTCAAGAGACATAACAACTCAAAACTGTCATGACTTACAAAACCTAACCCTCTAAAACGAACAAAGATGATAACCAAACAAATTACAACATAACCAACAAGAATCTCATATATGAACTGAATCAACACAAAAATGGATCTAAGAGCATGAAGAAATACTTAAATGTGATGAGCTAGAGAGAGAGTGTATGAAGATAACAGAATGATTTCAACACACTCCCAAACAGACATGTTATCAACCAGTAGATATACAAGGGCCAAGCAACAACAAATTAACCAACGACAAATATTTTATTACGTGATGAAAACATCAATAACAAGCTCTAGACAAATACACATCAGATCAAGACTCAACATTTGAACAACTTTCAAAACAACAAATGAAGACCAAAACAGCTTATATTTGATTTTAAGAAAAATATTCAACAACTTTAACAATCACCAAGAGATAGATTTTAAACTATCTCTTTACCACACACTACATAGACAGACATAACCAAACAATGAATCGAAAAAAATATAATAGAACACAGAAGTATCAACAGATAACACAATATATGAGCCAGACAGAAAATAAAACCTAGGGCGAAGCTATATCAGTGTCCAGATTCCAGGTTCATCACTCATAGTGCCTGGACAGGTCTTTATACAGGAGCCACACACTAACAACAATAAAACTGTCGGTCCTCACTAACCCGAGTTCAACTAATCCAACAACAGAAAAATAAAGAGAAGAGCAGGAACGATCTTACAGTAGGCACTTATAACTCCCTTCAAAAGAATCTGAGTATGTAATCTTCTAGGATTACAATATTACAGATCAGCAAGAAATATACCAACCTCTGGTCAGTTTGCCCTATAATCAACAAGGGCTTATAAAGACCAACGCAGAGTCTTCATAGCACTTTTAACCGCAACAAACCTTCAGCCGCACACCAAACCCTTGATCTAGGGTTACAACTTCAGTATCACACGTACAATAACCCAACCGGATTCTGAGAACAGAAACCCTAACTCCAAACTATAGATCAGATTAGCTACAGTCAACAATCAAATAGATCTCACCAGATCCAACCTGCACACTTCAAGCAAAGGATCAAAACAGAACAGACACTAATAAAATAAAAAAAAAACAGATTCAGATCCAAAACACGAGAACACAAAATACAAAACCCTAATCCGTAGCACTTAAATCTCTTAAACTTAAAGACCAATAACGAGAACTATCCTCTATACTCAAAACCTTGACAATCAACACTTAAGATCAACAGATCTATGAACCAGATACAAAGAAAACTATCACAACTCTAGCTGCAGATTAACAACACAATAACTGTCGTAATCATTACAAGAAAAGAATCATATGAGAGATCACAATGAACACAAAAAAAACACTGTCAAGAAATAGAGAATAAGCAATCAAGGGATTCAGATCTACAAACCTAAAAAAAATCGTCAAAAAACTACAGCGGAAGAACACCAGAATCAATATCGACCATAGATCAGAGCCTATGCTCTGATACCAAGTCAAATGGTATGAATATTCGATATGAATCACAAAGAATAACAGAAAACACAAGAGAAGCGATAAAACGGTGACAAAATCTTTATTATTTAACCCAAACCAAAAAAAACTCCCCCCAAACCCTAGATCTTACTTATGTAAGATCTAAATCAACAAATACAAAAATACAGGATCAACAGATAAAATATCTGTTGATCATAGAAAGAAATATCAAACAACAAGATCCAACACAGGATCAACTATAACCAGCCATACTAGACTGGTTAATCAAAGGATACTGAGAGACCAAACTTATGAAGATCCACGAGATCTTCAACAATACAAAATGAATAAATTAACAAGATCTTCAACGGTATTGAGACTATAATCAGATCATTTGCAGAACTGATCTCCATCGATACTGAACCACCATTGAACTAACTGTTGACTACAAACCATAACGGACTTGCACCAGATTGTAATCTGAATAAAAAACCCAGCACCGTGTGTGTTGTAGTTGGGATATAAGTGAGAGAATGGGAAAAATCACTCTTTTGTGCAAGAGCTTTCTTCTTTTATATGCACAACTTTAACATTTTCACTTTAGTCCAAACCTATGCAATGAGATGATCGTAGTCCCTCAAAACGTTACACACAGCCCCTTCATCTTTAACAGCCTGTCACACTTAGGTAAACTGTTACAATCACAATAACAAACATTACAACTTGTTAACATATCAGCCTTTATAACAGGCCCATCCATTTTATAACAGACCCACTAAACAATGAGCCCAGCACTGAACAACCCAATAATGTTGAATAACAAGCCCACTTATCACTCATAACACCATGTTGCAACCTGGATGACAATTGAGATATTATTTTTAACACTATCAATCACCTATTGTAGTCACACCTTCGATGGCATCACACCTTGTACGGTTGTGATGGTGTGAGGAGTATACTACTTCTCCTTAGTGTGGTGTAATAAGCGACTGTTAGGACCCGTAAGTGGGTTAAACTCAGAATTTAGATATAGGAACAGAGACTTCTTTTGCAACAATTTTTCTCTACTTTCATTCAATAAACATGATGGCTTTTTATAGCCTTACAACTAGAAAGGGAAACATGTAATGCATACGTGAACAACTGAAAGAAACATGTGAGATAATGGGAAACATGGAACTACGTGGGAAATAAACGTGCAGATGCATGCAAGATTAATGCAACTAATAGGAAAACGTGGGTTTGCTGGAGTTAGGGTTCTTGGCCCGTATCAGCGACTCTATGAGACATTGGTTAAAAAATGAGAGAGTGGGAGAGAGAACGTCTCTGGGTAGCCGATACATAAAACGCAAAATACGCTCAACTACTTTTTTATATCTAAGTGACATGAATGATGACTTAAAGAATTTAAGAGAAGATTCAAGTGGCAAAGATTAGTTATTATTTGTTTA
This sequence comes from Helianthus tuberosus, assembly GCA_030545235.1. NCBI lineage: Eukaryota > Viridiplantae > Streptophyta > Magnoliopsida > Asterales > Asteraceae > Helianthus > Helianthus tuberosus. Next base: position 181,787,146 of record CM060359.1, read on the forward strand.
TATTGTTCAAATAAAGGTTGATAAAACCAATCAAAATTCACATTAACTTGAACTGCATGCAGGGGCGGATCTAGCGTACCCAGAAGAGTCAGCTTTCTTGGCGAATTACATTTTTATGTAATATTTTTTAATTCTTCTTCGTATTATGTATCGACCACCACCGAAAAAAAAAAGCCCTCACTGACCCTCAACTTTTATTATAGATCCATCACTTATTGTATGCATACAGAAGATATGACTACGAGTTAGACCAATCCAAAGTTAACTATGACAAACCCAAATATAATTTTTCTTATTTGTTTACCAAAAAAAAGTAATAAAATCTTGTGAAGGAGCTTGTTTGTAATTAGTAAAGATATTTAAGAAATAAACTTGGTTTGTGGTTCATTCAAAATTAGACCCCACTCGATACTTAGGCTAGTGGGTATGGGACCGTCCCCCCATCCGTCCTGGTCCAGCGACGCGGGCTACACCAAACCACCCCCCCCCCCGGTCCTCACCGTCTCTTCTTGGACGTTGGCGACGAACCAAATGTGGGCCCTCTCCCTTCAAAAAGTGACCGTTATTTAAAAAAAAAAATCCATTTTTCAAAAACAAACAAACGGTCAAAAAATTTAAAATATATATAATTCCATTCCATTTTCACCTCCATTCGCAAATTTAACCTCAAAATTTCATCTCTCTCACATAATTTTGCCGACGAACCCGTGTACCCAGCCGAGATTTTTTAAGTTTATGTAGCTTATTTTAATACATTAGGATATTTTTAAGTTTATGTTTTTTTTAAGTTTATTTTTTTTAAGTTTATATTTTTTTTAAATTTATTTTTTTAAGTTTATTTTGTTTTATGTTTATGTAATGTTTTTTAATATTAATGAAAATATTTTGTTACTTTATTTGTTAAATGTTAAAAAAAGTAGAAGATTAAAAAAAAAATAAAAAAACATAAAAGTGGTGGAGGACTATGACTAGGACCATCCTCCCATACCCTCTAGTTTTGGAGGATGGACCATCATTGGGAGGACTATGACGTGATGCCTCCTTGGCAGATCATCGTCCAAGGATGAACCATCACCATACCCACTAGCCTTATGGTTTAATACTACTCGATATGAAATAGAAAAATCAATGGAGCTTAAACAATGCATAATGCCACAATCTAATGACCTATGTTGTCCACTAATATGTTAGAGCCGTCGATAAAGAAATATTAACTAATTATTTATATAGATGGTGGAGGACTTATTATAATGGAATATTGGCCTCTAATAATTCGAACTAGACGTTATTGGCCATTGACAGTACCACTTTTTTTATTCCCCCTGTCAGTCTCACCTTTCAACTATTTTTCCTTCACTAGTACTCAGTTAAAAAAACTTAACGGGATTAAGCTTTTTTCCGAATTACAAACTGACGTTTTAGGCTTTCGATCAGAACGATGATACGAGTCGAATAATGTAAAACTTACCTTGAAATTGTTCTCCAAACGACGAGAACGGTACTTCAATTCGGGTGTTTAAACTTCCAATTAACAAAAATCAAGTCATTTGGAGCACCGTTTCAAGGTAAGTTTTACATCAATGGACTCGTATCTTCGTTCTGATTAAAAACCCTAAAATGTCAGTTTGTAAATCGGAAAAAAACTTAACTCCGTTAAGTTTTTTAGCTGAGGACCGGTGGGGGAAAAATAGTTAAAAGGTGAGACTGGCAGGAAGAATAAAAAAAAGTAAGAATGCCAATGGCCAATGATGTCTAGTAAAGATTATTTGAGACCAATATCCCTCTTATAATTACCTCTTCCATATTTCACGCTTTATTGCTCAAAAAAGTTAACCCCGTTTAAATACATCATCATATAAAAAAGATGAAACATTTTAGTTAATTAAAATAAGTTGTCGGATTGTAAATAGATGTGATAAAGTTGTAATCGTATCGTAAACAGGTTGACGTAACATAATAAAGTTATAAGTGGGTTAAATAGGGTTTGTAAGAAGTTTGACAAATTGAACTTTTAAGTTTATAAACATGTTGCATATGTAACATATACACATTTATACACATATGTAGTGTTACACTAAGATACAATCATTTTTTATTGGTGCGAAACATACAAAGCGAATAAAAAATATGTGATGACATTTTCGTATATAGTATAGTTACGTAACTAAACTAAAAATTGAGCTATCCTAATTATTATTAGATGTAAAACTCGTGTGCAAACACGGTGAAAACCATACATACCGCATTTTATTAAACAATGAATAATTATGGATTTTTTAAGATTTAATTAAAAATGGATTATAAAAAAAGGGAAGCGGCATGCTAAACCAATAACATGTTCTTGCTAAACCAATAACAAGTTTTACTGGTAGTTCTAGGTTATCACCCGAGGTTGCTTCCTGGGCTCGAGAAAGTTATTTTTATTAACTATTACTTATGCTTGATACATACTTAAAACCATACAAAAAGATTGACATATTAATGTCTTCGCTAAAAGAAGAGTTATAAATCTTAGTTGGTGGGATTATCTAAAAGAAGCTAATGGTAAAACCTGACATATATAGGTTGTCTTCTTTTCATGGTTTTATAACCGGTGAACTTTACGGCAAGAAAAATTAATTTACGTTAATAAAAAAATATGTATAAATAAAAGAAATACAAGCAAAGTAACATATATTACATAAATTACTAACCATGGTTATGTGAAGAAATATATGTATGTGTTAAAGAGGTATTTTATCACCATCTTATTAATATTACCTTTCATAATAATGTAACAATATAGTCGTTCAATTGTTCAAATGACATGTCATACTACCAGTTAATGATATAACGATATATTCATGTAACGATATGTTACTACATGTTGTAAGATTAAATATATTATGTATTAATATTTAATCTATAGCCATTATAATCATTTACATAGTATAGATCAAAATATATAATAATCTATTAAATAATTAGTTGGTAATTGTTGATGGACCATATTACCCTTATTAACTAATTAGGTTTCCTCCTGTGTGCTTATATAAGGAGACTCACGTGGAGGTTAAGGGGTTAGACAGTTACACCATTAGACATACCCCATAAGCATAACATCACATTCGACCTTCATCTCCATAGCCGATACCCTTTTCGGTTTAATCAGTCACCATCATCAGGCAGCACCCTAAGGAGGAACCACATCACCTTGACAAAGATGTCGAACTCCATGTCGTCTTCTCTCACTGGATTCTCCACTGCACTGTCTGCGGTGACAGGTATGTTTTCATGTTTTCCATTATGATTAAACAGAACTGATCCAACATGTGGTATCAGAGCATATGTTGATTAGTCAGTTCTGTTTTCGTATCCATAATTCTGGGATTGAAATCATGAAAACAGAAATTTTTAACTTAATAAACTAACAGCCGGTTTTGAGTCGAATATGTCCACTCGAGATCACTGTTTTCGGAAAAGGTTAATCACATGTTCATTCGAAATCAACTGGATTATGTTTATGACCGAAATCTGTTTTAAAAACCTTAAAAAAAATTCAGGTTTCGGGTTCCAGAATTTATGTTTTATTTTTAGGGTTCATCATGTTCTTAGGAAAATTCGAAAATTCTGTTATGTTTTGGAATGTATTTAGGATTGATGAGTGTTTTTCCATGTTTGATCCAATTTTATCTTTTAAGTTTATTCGAAAACTGTTAAAAGATATACAGTTATAATTTTTCAAAATATTTTGATAAAATTAGATCATCTTAAAACAGGAAATCATATCTCATAATCCCTTAGAATTCGAGTTTTCAGTTATTATCACAATAAACAGCTATCAACAGTGGGCTCGAGACCATCAGATTACGACTCGAGACCATCAGTCTCGACTCGAGACCATCAGTCTCGACTCGAGACCATCAGTCTCGACTCGAGACCATCAGTCTCGACTCGAGACCATCAGTCTCGACTCGAGACCATCAGGTCTCGACTCGAAATCATCAGGTCCTTAAACCTTCACAACTCGAGACCAACAGATCTCGACTCGAGACCATAAGGTCTCGACTCGAAATCATAAGGGCTCAAAAGTTTACAACTCGAGACAAAGGTCTCGACTCGAGACCATAAGGTCATAACTCGAGACCATAAGGTTGCGACTCGAGACCGTGGTTGTGACTCGAGACCTCATCATGAGTCGAGATCTCATAAGATATAGTAGTCGAGACCATGGTTCCGACTCGAGACAATAAGGTTGCGACTCGAGACCTCATAACTGACTCGAGATCTCATAACTCGGTCGAGACCTGACTCGAAACCTCATTATTTTAGGCTGTTTAATGTGAACTAAGATTTAGCTCGGGGCTTGCGACTCGAGACCTCATCATGAGTCGAGATCTCATAAGATATAGTAGTCGAGACCATGGTTCCGACTCGAGACAATAAGGTTGCGACTCGAGACCTCATAACTGACTCGAGATCTCATAACTCGGTCGAGACCTGACTCGAAACCTCATTATTTTAGGCTGTTTAATGTGAACTAAGATTTAGCTCGGGTGGTTTGCTATTAAATAATTGGTTTTGTAATTACTTAGTTAATTAATCAGAATCAGATAATGTTTTACAAAACCAAAATAGCTTAACTTGAATGAGCTTTTGATGTATCATTTCTGGCCAAAGCTGACTTGATACATCTACTTATCGTTCAAGTATTACGAAAGCTATGTTAAGTGTGCATCATAAACATGAATGTCTTAATATCTGGCCAAAGCTGATTTAATTCCTTCATAGATGGCATACTTAGCAAGTGCATAACTAAAGTGATTGTCTCAATTTCTGGCCAAAGCTGATTTGTTACAATCATTTTGCGCACATGCTTAAATGATTACACTTCTGGCCAAAGCTGATTTGTCTTCGTTTAAGTAGAATTTTAACTAAGTCTATTATTTTGATGTTAGTAATAGACAATATCACAGGTTCATAATGTAAAATGGTCATTATTTATTCCTGCCTTAGTTTAACGTGCCCTTAGATCATATTAGGACTTCTTCCTTAGTATCATAACTTGCTCATCTTATTTCCACTATCAGCGCCCAATTGCGGGATTCCACCTTTGACTGGTGATACCTTTGCTGCATGGAAGGATGCTCTCATGCTTACACTTGGATTGCTGGACTTTGACTATGCTCTAAGAGAGGATAAGCCAGCGGACCTTACTCCACAAAGTACTGCTGCTCAGCAGTTAACTCATGAAAAATGGACTAGGTGTAACCGCATGTCTCTCATGTTCATGAAGCAGTCCATAAGCAATGCAATCAGGGGAGCTATTCCTGATTCTGAAGATGCTAAAACCTATTTGGCTTCTGTGGAGGCGCAGTTCAAGGGGACGTCCAAAGCAAACGCTAGTACTCTTATTCTCAAGTTGGTGACAACTAAGTATGATGGGAGGAGCGGCATTCGCGAGCACATCATGATGATGAATGACATGGCCAATAAGCTGAAGGGGCTGGAAATGGAAATCAGTGATGGTTTCCTTGTTCATTTCATCATTACTTCGCTTCCTTCGTCCTTTGAAGCATTCAAGATCAATTACAACACTCAGAAGGACAAATGGACGATGTGTGAGCTGGTCGCCATGTGCGTACAGGAGGAAGAGCGTATGAGGATGGATCGCACTACCGATGTTGCTAACTTCACCACCTCTAACTCTAAGAAAAGGAAGAACAATCATCAGAGGAAGGATGCTTCAAAGGTTCAAAGGCCTAATCCTAATACAAGTGCACCCTCCAGCTCTAAGAACTCCTTAGGCAGTATCCGCTGCAAATTCTGTAAAAAGACAGGACACATGCAGAAGGAATGCCCTGACTTTAAGGAGTGGCTGGCTAAGAAAGGTAACGATTATTTTATGATACTTGAGTCCTATAATTTAAGTGTTCCTGCTAATTCTTGGTGGTTTGATTCTGGTTCTATGGTTCATGTTACCAATTTAACTCAGGGATTCCTTTCAATCCGGAAGCTGGAAAGAAACCAAAGAACGCTTAAGGTTGGGGATGATCGAGAATTAGAAGTGAAAGCCATTGGAACATTACAATTAGTTATGAAAACTGGTTTGTGTATTAAACTTTATGATACCTTATATGTTCCTGAGGTAACTCGGAACCTTGTATCAGGACCAAAGTTAGACATGGACGGTTTTATTGTTTCCCATGGTCATCCCAAACTCTCTATCCTCTATGATTCTGTTCTTTATGGTACTGGTATTCTGGATGGTGGTCTCTATAGATTAGAACTAGATGATGGCTTTTCCAAATCTTTGTTGTCATATAACATTAATGAATCACTCACAAAGATGGAAGAGAAACGAGACTTAGAGACTTCATCCATGTTGTGGCATCAGCGTTTAGGCCACATTTCAAAAGAACGATTAAATCGTCTTGTAAAGGATGAAGTCTTACCTCCTCTCGATTTCTCTGATTTTGGAACATGTGTCAAATGTCTTAAAGGTAAAATGACATTAGCGAATAAGAAAGGTGCCACTAGGAGTTCTAATTTATTAAATTAGAACTCATTCACACTGACATTAGTGGTCCCTACCAAATCGCTGGCATAACAGGACATACTTCATTTATCACTTTCATTGATGATTATTCTCGTTATATGTACTTGTATCTAATTAAGGAAAAATCTGAATCTCTAACAACTTTTAAAGATTATAAGGCTGAAGTTGAAAAGCAATTAGATCGTCAGATTAAAGTTGTGAGATCAGATAGAGGCGGTGAATATTATGGAAGACATACTGATGTGGGTCAAGCTCCTGGTCCATTTTATGAGTTTTGTGAGGGTCAGGGGATTGTGAACCAATACACCATGCCTGGTACACCTCAGCAGAACGGTGTCGCTGAAAGAAGAAATCGTACCCTTATGAACATGGTGCGCAGTATGTTAGCCAACACTAATTTACCATTATTCCTCTGGACTGAAGAGTTAAAAGCAGCTGTTCATATACTCAATAGAGTTCCTTCTAAGTCTGTCCCTAAAACTCCTTATGAACTTTGGGCAGGAAGGAAACCGAGTTTTAAATATATGAAAGTATGGGGGTGCATTGCTGAAGCAAAACTTTACAATCCTTTCCTAAGGAAACTTGACCCTAAAATAGTTACCTGTTTCTTTATTGGGTATCCTGATAATTCAAAGGGTTATCGTTTCTATTATCCTTCTCATGTCACCCGTATTATTGAAACCAAGCGTGTTGCATTCCTGGAGGATTTCAAGGTCAGTGGGAGTAGTACCAACCCTTACGAAGAATTGCAAGAAGTACAAGACGCGAGGGGGGGGGGGGAGACTCGTCGCTTACCATTACTCCGACTACTGACGTAAGGATCTCGGAGATGCTTCTTACGTCATTGGCATCGAAATTCACCGAGATAGACACAAAGGGATCTTAGGATTGTCTCAAAAGGCTTACATAGATCGTGTCCTTACACGTTACAACATGCAACAGCGCAAACCCTCCGTCGCTCCAGTAGTTAAGGGAGATGTTTTCAGTTCATTCCAGTGTCCGACAACAGAGGTTGAGAAGGAGCAAATGAGCCAGATACCTTACGCGTCAGTAGTCGGGAGCTTGATGTATGCTCAAGTCTGTACTCGCCCAGATATCGCTTATATTGCTGGAATGCTAGGCCGTTATCAGACTAATCCTGGCCTAGATCACTGGAAAGCAGCTAAGAAGGTACTTCGATATCTGCAATGGACGAAAGACTATAAACTGACTTATAGAAGAAGTGATCATTTAGAAGTGGTGGGCTATTCTGATTCTGACTTTGCCAAATGCAAAGATGACAAGAAATCCACTTCGGGCTATATCTTTATGTTAGCAGGCGGCCCTATCTCATGGAAGAGTCATAAACAACAGTTGACCACAACTTCCACAATGATGGCAGAGTACATTGCTGTTTATAACGCAACCTGTCATGGAATGTTGCTTAGAAATCTGATCACTGGACTCAAAATCGTTAATTCCATTTCTAGACCATTGAAGCTTTACTGTGATAATTCAGCTGCCGTTAGTTTCTCGAACAGTAACAGTTCGACTGGAGCTGGTTTATATCTCGATACAAAATATATGTTCGTACGTGAACGAGTTGAGGAAAATAATCTTTGTATCGAGTATATTAGTACTAAAGATATGCTTGCGGATCCAATGACTAAAGGTCTCCCTCCTGAGGTTTACGAAGAACATGTTCGGAATATGGGATTTAGTAAAGACCTTATTTAAGCATATTGTACTAGCTTATGTTTTATGTTAATGAAATTTCCTCAGTTTGATTTTGTGTGTCTCTTAGAATATGTTCAACCGGTATAATGGCATATAGACAAATAAAGTTACAAATCAAACAAAGGGCTTATGCGTATTTTGATCAGTTCTAAATTAAGGCTATAGTATGATTAATGGGGATCCTGAGTCGCATAATGATTCAACGGCTATATTTCTCTGCTATAGTACTTGTTTAAGGCTAAAATGAGTGTTAACTCCTGATCAGGCTTATCTAATACTCATAGTAAATGATTACTCGGCTAAGTGGGAGAATGTAAGATTAAATATATTATGTATTAATATTTAATCTATAGCCATTATAATCATTTACATAATATAGATCAAAATATATAATAACCTATTAAATAATTAGTTGGTAATTGTTGATGGACCATATTACCCTTATTAACTAATTAGGTTTCCTCCTGGGTGCTTATATAAGGAGACTCATGTGGAGGTTAAGGGGTTAGACAGTTACACCATTAGACATACCCCATAAGCATAACATCACATTCGACCTTCATCTCCATAGCCGATACCCTTTTCGGTTTAATCAGTCACCATCATCAGTCAGCACCCTAAGGAGGAACCAGATCACCTTGACAAAGATGTCGAACTCCATGTCGTCTTCTCTCACTGGATTCTCCACTGCACTGTCTGTGGTGACAGGTATGTTTTCATGTTTTCCATTATGATTAAACAGAACTGATCCAACACATGTGACATGCCAAATATGTTGGATATATGAGATCGCCACAAATGACGTTGATACACAAAACATATCACAAACCCTAATGTTAGTATCTATATCTATATCTATATCTATATCTCTAATAAAGCAAACAATTGGGGGACACATGTCACACTATGGTTGATGTTAAATAAGCAGTCACATAAGCATACATGTGGTATATCTCAAATAATAGGACATGTGGCATTGCTCTCAGTGTGGGATTGAACTTGGCTTCTATCATACGCTTTGTCTCAACTCTCTCTCTAATTCTCACACAATATTACAAAGGACTGCCTCCAAACCCTAATCGGCGATTCCCCATCTTAGCAACCTTAATCGGCGATTCCTTTCCTCACCGTTTCAATCGATTGTTTATGAAGATGTACAATCATTCTTGAATACACAATAATCATCATCGACGGTATTGTTTCCAACTATATGCACTGAATCATCTACTGTTTTGTTATCTGTTGATTGATATAATGTTTTTCTTTTACACACGTTTTCCTTTTGTTTGATTTGATGTTTTTGATTCCATCGTTTTGTTTGAATCTCTGTTGGTTGGATTATGGTAGCCGATTGATGTTGTTTTGGTTTACCGTTTGTTTGTTAGGGTTTCTAATCGCCGATTTTGAAGTTCGTGTATATATGTTTTGTGTATTAGGGTTTTTCAGTTTTATAGGTTGAGTTTTGGATTCTGATCCTCAGATTAGCTAGAGTTTATAATCTGTTAATCAGTAACCGTTTTGTATGTTTGAAACACTTTCGATGCAGTTTGATGTGTTATTGTAGTGATTTTGTTCTTGAAAAGTGTATAATCCTTGTATTGTTTTAATATAAGTTTTGTGTATTAGGGTTCTAATTACTGTTTTCATCTACTGTTATCGGTTGATTATCATCAGCCGTATTGAGTTTATTGATTATTTACATGATTTCAATAGCGAATAAGTTAAACCTTTTTTTTGTTTGTGTTTGAAATCCTATTTGATGTTGATTTTGACAGCACCTTCCTGAAAATATATCAGTAAGATCGATAGGTATAAAATTGCTTCCCTTATATGAAAATATATAAGATGTTGCCAGCACTTAATCACTGGTTTCTAAAAAAATTAAATGTGCATAAGGATGAGCAAGAAAAAGGTTCATAAGATGCGTTTTCAGGTCATAATCGGCAAATATATTCTAAAGCTTCACTTAAGATACTTCAAAGTGTATATTGATGCATCTAACTACATGAACTCTTAATGCTTCATTTAAGATAGTTGAAAATATATATTGATGAATGTATCTACATTATTTTTTTTACATCATTGTTAAATATGTGATTTGATTATTATACTAAACAGTCTATATCATGCCTCTTATTTGAAATGATATCTTTTAAATGTTTTATTACGTTGGTTTATTGATCCTAAGTTAATCTCAATTTTATGTTGTCATTTACTGTTCATACATTGAAAGGCGAGATGGTTTACGGATTCGCTGCCCGTGTATGGAAGAACGACAAAAAATCGTTGGTGAGTATTTATATTATAAGCATGCGAGGCCAGAAATATTAGTTTTGTACTAAATCCTTTCTGAATACTGATCTTATAATTGGCATTAACGATACCTACCTTTTCCTTTTACAGAAACTTTCGGCTGATTATGGTGACTGGATTAAGACGTTTGCTTATCCAGAGAAGAATGCAGTCATCCGGACCCTCGATGGGAGGATCTTCGAAGTCAAAGTTATGAAGCTTGCAGGCGACTACTTTCTTTACAACAGATGGTTGGATGTGGTCACGTCATTGAAGTTACCAGACAATTCGTGGGTTGTTTTCCAGTATGAAGAAGCTTTATCTTCATTCCGGCTGTTCTACTTCTATCAAGACATCTCTCTCGCGCCGTGTGACTATTTCTACTACAGACCCGGAAATGTAAAAGACCGAGACAACTGCATGGTACTTGAACATATACTATTTGAAATTATTTTATCGTTGCATTCATACATTGTTTTGTATAGCATCTATACCATCGATCCTGATATATGGTTTTCTACTACTTGTAGTATGTGAACAGGTTGTTTGTTCATCACAAGATGCATAATACGTGTCCTGCCTATCCTATTGTTGTGCGGTCGGCTGGAAATCGTAAATGGTTTGTTTGGATGGATGTTTTTGACAATGAGCTTTACATTACTACATGTTGGTTTTTGAAATGGTTGATTTGAGGACGTTTGAGATGAGTGTTTTTAGCTGTAAGCCTGCCCTTCTAACTTTCCCACCTGAGCTTTGTGTTACCAAAAAAGAACCAACTGATGAGTTAATTGAAGTGTCTGATGATGAAGTGCCTAATCCGATTGCTGCTGTTGGTATTGAACAGAGTCATAATGACAAAGTACCGTTTACTTTTGTTGTTGACAATCATTATGTAAGTTTCTATTATTTACTTCTTCATACTATTAGTGTCTGTTTTCAGATTATATTCCTACTAATTATTTGAATACCAGTGTTTAACAAGTTTAATTATAAAAATTTGTATTCTTATTTGTAGCGTCTGAAGAAGAAGTGGGCACAAACACATGGCTTGGATCAGAAGATGGATTTGACCATCAAGGACAACGCAGGTCGAACTTGGGACGTGGCTATTGGTGTGGAGTTCTCGCAAGGCTGTCCGCGCTTCAATGTCACCGGTATGAGAGAGTTTGTTAGAGACAAACAGTTGGTATATGGTTCCCAGTTTCAGATGATTTATGTTAAAAGTCAAGGTATGTTGCTTTACAACTAAGCTGGTGAAGGTACATGGTATGTGGTGGTAGTATATTTTGCACAAACAGTTTGTGGTTAGACAATGATTAGTAGTATTCTTTTGGTGCGGTCATTATGATGATCATTATGACTTGATAGACGTTCGTGATACTTTTTTGTGGCCATGTTAATGTGTTCCTGATTCCGGTAGACTAAGGTGCTGTTTGTTTTTTGATAAAACGTGTGCGAAGGCTCTTCTGTCTATCCGGAGCAGATCACGCTCAGACATTGCCACGCGCAGACTATCTGGTTTTCCGAAGACGTTTCATTAAAGAAGGTCTGCGCGAGGTCTTCTTGGTGCAGACTTAGTCCAACCACTTCTAAGAACTTCTAAGGTCTGCGGAGGGTTAAACACCACCAACCACCACCGGCCACCCACCACCACCACCGACCACCACCGGCCACCACCGACCACCATCGACCACCACCGTCTACCACCACCGTCCACCACCCACCACAACCCACCACCACCGTCTACCACCACCGTCCACCACTGTCCACCCACCGTCACCACCACCGTCCACCACCCCTGTAGGTCCCTCTCGAGGATGAGATAAAACCTTATCCTTGTTATATCAAACACACTAGCGAGTACGGAATCCAAGCTAGCATGCAACCGAGACTTTATACGAGAACAAGCACAAACACAACACACAACATTCAACGATTAACACCACTTGTATTAATGCGTATGAAAGGTTCGGTTACAAGTCCAATGTTCACAGATGTATTCTGCAAACTCTCAAAGTTCTCTCGTGTGTGTGCTCTTCTCTCTCTGGTGTCTCTCGTGTCTAACTTCTGAAGTGAAACACACCACATGGGTATTTATACCCGACACAGCAGGTCTGGTCGAAGGATCAGACAGATTGATCGAAAGATCATTTGTCGACCAGAAAGCCATCGAAAGATTCACAAATACCTCGAAGGATGATATCCTTCGAGATATCCTTCGAGTTCATCCATCGAAGGTTTATGTTTCGAACTCATCTATCGAATGTTCATCTTTCGAGCTCATCGAAGGATATAAAACAATCCTTCGATGACACATCCTTCGACACAACCAGCTTACAACAATTTTCTAACTGTTTGGTCAAGTCAAACCAGGAGGATGGTTGACTTGGTCAAACTTACATCAACCTTACATTAAAGACATCGTTTTGTATCATGACGAAATACAGACAAAGTACAGACATAAGTGCACCAACAAACTCCCCCTTGGCTGTAGCTTTGTCTCGATCTTCGTGTCTTCAAGTCTTCAAGGCCGAGTCGAATCGAGCCGAGTCGCGTCCACACAAAGTGTATCAACAAACTCCCCCTTGGACGCTACTCGTGATGGTTCGTCTCCTGTGACTTTCATGTCGGAGGATCTTCAAAGTCTTCACGCGTCGTAAGTAGAAAGTGTATCAACAAACTCCCCATTTAACTTAGGTAGTGTGTCAATAAACTCCCCCTTAGATTGAACTCTCCATTGAGTCATGCTCGTGAATCTTTTGACTTGTCAATTCTTTAGATCCTTGTGGTGTTGATGAAGGGACAGCGGCAACTCGATCATTTTATCCTTTGAGTGCCTCCACTTCGTGTCTTCATTCCAAAGCTTTTCATCGAGCATGTTCTCCTCGCCTTTAGCATCTGCACATGCAAGAAAGCTAAACGCATAATGAGAACAACCGCTTGGAATATAGTTAACATTTAAACTAACGACACATATGAGATCAAATCTCAATCAAACACCAACCGACAGCAGTTTGAAAGTTTAGAAAATATTCATTTTAAACCTTTAACTTTCAAAACTCGTTAACTTCGACTGTTTATGAAGATGCAATTGTTTTCCAGCTTACGATCAGGATTTTGGGTAGGATAGACTCGAGTTCCATCATCGGTCAATCAAAAATAAACTAGAAGAAAAATCTTTTTGGATTTTATAAAGTTTAAATTAAAACACACCTAAAATCTTTTTGAAATTTTCATTTTTCAAAAGTAAATACGGAAAGCAATAAATAAATATATACAAAGATGCATAAACAGGAAACATTAAATAAATATTTACAGACACTCTTTTTGCGAGTTTCGAGGGTAAGAGAATCATATCAGTGTACGGTCATGCCAAAACACTCTTGTTTTTCAATTAGTTAACATTAAGATAAGCATCCTATAACAATTATCGGTATTGTTGTCCACATAAGCTCAACTTATCAGATGTAATCATGGCGAGGGGATACGTTAAGGTATAATTTATACTTACCGACCGGTGTTCATCCACATCACGACACATTCCCGTATCAAGGTATGCACGAGGGTTCATCTTACCGGTGAGTATACCGATTATCATCTGTTTGACCGTATATGATGTGAGATTCTCACTTATTTGATTGAAAATAAGCCCTATGTGATAGAATCACTTATTGATGAGGAACTTGATTTTCATATGCATGAGGGCACAGGAGCAAGTCCGTGAACAGGTCAGTACTTTCGTACAGCAGAGAGACGAACTTGACACCCGCAAAGAATCTGTGATATATTATCACTTATTTGTTTGGACATGTGATTGTTGATCACTTATTGAGGTCGTATGCAATATGTACACGTATGTATAGTATCATGGAAGATCTAGACTTGCGTCCCCGTTATTTTTCGGTAAAAGATACAACCATGATACCCAGATGATAAGCAGCATAAAGACCGAATATTTCAGAACCTCGGCAATCTCTCAAACGAAATTTCGGTACCAAGACCATATGCCAATGAATGGTTCCCACCCAGTCTTCAGTCGATTTAAGTTTATATCACCCTGCACACTTTAAAATGATTGTGAGCCTACCGATACATCTTATATAGAGCTGCTTATCGATTTTCCCTCTCGAGGATGAGATAAAACCTTATCCTTGTTATATCAAACACACTAGCGAGTGCGGAATCCAAGCTAGCATGCAACCGAGACTTTATACGAGAACAAGCACAAACACAACACACAACATTCAACGATTAACACCACTTGTATTAATGCATATGAAAGGTTCGGTTACAAGTCCAATGTTCACAGATGTATTCTGCAAACTCTCAAAGTTCTCTCGTGTGTGTGCTCTTCTCTCTCTGGTGTCTCTCGTGTCTAACTTCTGAAGTGAAACACACCACATGGGTATTTATACCCGACACAGCAGGTCTGGTCGAAGGATCAGACAGATTGATCGAAAGATCATCTGTCGACCAGAAAGCCATCGAAAGATTCACAAATACCTCGAAGGATGATATCCTTCGAGATATCCTTCGAGTTCATCCATCGAAGGTTTATGTTTCGAACTCATCTATCGAATGTTCATCTTTCGAGCTCATCGAAGGATATAAAACAATCCTTCGATGACACATCCTTCGACACAACCAGCTTACAACAATTTTCTAACTGTTTGGTCAAGTCAAACCAGGAGGATGGTTGACTTGGTCAAACTTACATCAACCTTACATTAAAGACATCGTTTTGTATCATGACGAAATACAGACAAAGTACAGACATAAGTGCACCAACAACCCCCCACCGTCTGTACACCTCCACCAGTTTATTTTAGATGTCTACATATGTTAAAAAAACAAACGGTCTTCTTCTTGCAGACTGTAGACATTTGGTCCACCTCTTCTTCAACAGATGTCTGCAGATGTGGTCCGCAGACTGCAGACATTTTACCTCTTAAAAAACAAACAGCACCTAAGTATGCTTCTGACCATATTTGGATTATATTATGTTTTGTGCTACCTTTTGAAGTTCATTTGAAGTTATTTACAAGGTTATCACTTATATATTTAACAATATCATGATAATATTGTATGTGAAAATGAAATGAAATGACTAGGAATATAAACTGTCTGTTTGTTAGATTATGGTAGAATTAAAACATTGAATATATTGATCAAAACTTCTAGATTTTCTATGGTTTTAATCAACTTTTGAAATCAACGAATCAAATTTCTAATTAATGAAATTCATGAAAATCACTCTTTTGAATGATCTTAAGATAGTAATCTGATCTGCCTAAATTTTTTTTTTGAAAGTTGTCAAATATCTACTTGAATCAAATGTTGGTTTTTTTTAAAGTAATTCAATTTTCTGTAAATATGTATATTAAATTGGTTTCTTAAATTTAACGTTTCAGTTTTTAAAATGATAAATAGTCCGTTTTATATAAATTAAAAAAAATGTTAAGGTTTTATTTACTTTTGGAAACTAAAAAAAGAATTTCAAAATTTTATATGCAAGTTTTTTAAAAACCGTTGTTGACCTGTTATATTTTGACTTTAAACAATGATTTTTAAAACCATTAAAACCATGCCATATTTAATTAATCAATTAACTTTATTTAAAAAAAAATCGAAATTAACTCCAACATATTACATAAGAATCCAACCAACCGTATCCTATTTTTAACTAAATCTTAAATTTTCATTATTAAAAAATCCAATGTAATGTACACCTATTATTAAAATTTTAAAATTTTTTAAAGTAAAGTACAAATTTATTAAAATTTCAAGTTATTGGTTATATTTTTTTTATTCTTTTGTCCACAAACCTAACTTTTTGGTTAGAATACACTTTGAGGTTACTTTTTTAATTGTTAATTTGATGTATCTTTTGTGTTGATTGTATTGGGTGATGTTGCATTTATGTGTCGTTTGTCATGCATTGCTTTAGAGTTTAGTTTTAGGATTGTTTTGAATAAAATTTGCATATGTTTTTGTCTAGGTTTTGTATGTATACATTGTTTTAAATAAATGATTATTGTTTACTTTTTTTTAGGTAATGAAATCAAATATCTCCTCATATTTTTGAGATTTGTAGTTTTTTTAGAAATGTCAATCCATTTCTAAAAATACTTCTGTATAATTACGGTAACAATTTTTTATATCAATAAACTGATTTTTCAACTTTACACAAATAATTTACTGAAATTTGTATATATATATATATACTTACTACATTGATTTGATTCAGTTACAAAGCAGTTTCTAACATCAATCATCTATACTCGGCTCATATCTCATCATAATGGATGAAAACACTGTTACTTTGTTAAACAATCTTGATTGGAGATCCAAGTTGTTTACCATCAAGGTCAAGGTGTTAAGACTTTGGATGCGTGCGAATCCAAAGAGAGAAGGAGAAACCCTTGCTATTGAAATGGTGGTCATGGATGAGCAGGTTGGTTTGAATGTCATTTCCTGTTTAAAATGTAGCTTAATTTTTATATTGGTCTTTATATTAACCACTTTTAATTTGTGTTTTTTATTAGGGGACCAGGATGCATGCTACTATTTGGAACAAGTTTATGAAAAAACATGAAATTTTGCTTAATGAAAATGAGTCTTATTACATTTATAAATCTCAACTTTCTGTCATTAAGTCAAGTTTCAAACACTTTGACAAGGAACATGCTATTAGCTTAAACTTTGATACATCTGTTAAAAAGTGTGAGAACTTTGATGGAAGTGTATATGGTATTCGGTTAGCATCGTTTGAGTCCATTAAAGCCGGTGATGTCGATGTCAAGTATCGAGTTGGTTTGTACTTCATCATATATAACAACCACATCCGAAATTACCCAAATATATAAATATAGATTCTTTTTTTAATTTTAGTTTTTTGTGCTGATTACATTTGTTTTTATCAAAAAAAAATAGATTTTATTGGATATGTAGATGAGTGGTCTGAACCAGAAGTGACCAAAACGAAGATGGGAAAATATAGCAAATACATGAACTTGCAATTTCTGGATGAAGAGTCTGTTTATTAAATGCTAATTTAATTTCATTGCAACTTTAGTATTATACATTTATGTTTACATGATATCCTCTGATGTGTTTAATTTCTATTTATGTAAGGGTATCAAGTTAAACTGCACTTTATGGGATGAGTACTGCGATGAGATGTTTGGTTACATTCAGAGTCATAAAGAAGAAGTCCATGTTGTTCTGCTTGTGCAGTTTGGTAGTTTCAACAAGTATAAAGGTATTCACTGTTTATAAACTTTGTTAATTTTATATAAATTTTTATATGATTTACGAAATTGAATATCTTAATCTCTGATATTATTTTTTTTACACAGGGAAGACAACGCTATCTAATGCTTTCCATATAACAAGGTTGTTTATCAATGCTAACATAGAGGCAATTCGTTCATTCAAAACAAAGTAAACAGTTTATAAAATAATATGAACTACTTATTGATGTTGTTACCTTTTTTTGCTTATATTATTGTAAATAGGTTTGTTGAGAAGATATGTAAAACATCCTCTAATGGTCAGAAATCAATTGGTTCATCTGGAAGCATAAGTGTTGCGGATGACTTTTTAGTCAAGCATCCGTTTTCCAATTTCCGTGATATTACGCTCTTGGAAAAGGTGTGTGTCTACTTTTTAATAATTTAAATAAATACATTAAACAAAATTGTTTCACAAATTTATATTTATAATCTCTATTTTTTACATTTAATTTCAGCCTTGTGAGGTCATAGTTCTTGGTACGATCATGGGTGTGGATGATAAAGATGATTGGTACTACCTTGGTTGTGAAGAGTGCAATCGGAAGGTAGAGACAACTTTGGTCATTGACGAGGCTGAAGACGGTGCTGAGGAACCAAAGTTTAAACAGGTTTTAGTTTGCTCATATACTGAATGTCCTAAAGAGGTTGTGAGTTCGACACCAATGTAAGTTACTTATATTTTTTGTTATTTTGTAACCGTTATGCTTCAGAGTCCAAGATTCTGCAGCTATTGCCTTTTTGACTTTGTTTGACCGTGAAGCCAGAAAAATTTGGGAATGACTGCAATTCAATTGCTTGAGAAGTCAAAAGTGGACCAGGTAACGTATTTCACATCAGTCTTTTTTTAAAGAGTAAACTTCCGTTTTGCTCCCTGTGGTTTGGTCATTTTAACGGTTTTGTTCCAATAGTTTGAAAATAGCCATTTTCCTCCCTGATCTTTCGAGTTTATCGCCAGTTTGCTCCCTAATCTTTCGAGTTTGTCGCCAGTTTCCTCCCTGATTGAGTTAGTGGCTGGGAGCAAAATGAAGATAAGTTAGAAAAATCAGGGAGGAAAATGGCTATTTTTAAACTATTGGAGCAAAACCGTTAAAATGACCAAACCACAGGGAGCAAAACGGAAGCTTACTCATTGTTATATAAGGTACATATTAGTAATGTGTAAATCTGATTAATGTTCTTTTCAATAAATTTTAATTCACGTATATTAGGCATCTTTGGAAGAGAAAATCATTCCTTATCAGTTTAAATCTTTGAATGATAAAAAGTATGCTTTCAAGATTCAAGTTGGTCAATTCAATATTGACAACCATACTGAGGGTTATGTTGTTCATAAGTTGGTGAATGATCCAGCAATAATTGAATCCTTGGAGAGCCGAATTCAAGCTGATCAGGTTAAGGCATACAAACCTTTTAATTAAAGATATGTTAGGAAATTTATTATTTTTGTTGTGCCTAGCCTTATTATTTTATGAATTGCAGGGTGTGGACGAGGCGGCTGCTGATGTTTCACTTAGTGATTTATCAACTCAAAACCCTTTTGCTCTAAAGGTATGAATTTTAACTTAATGTTACAAAATACCAAATGCTCTAAACATTTTTTATAGTTTATAATTTTGAATATATCATACAGGACGCTGTGGATTCTATTGGTGATAGCTTCACACCCGATTGCACATCTAAAGATTGTTCAAAGACTTCGTCTGCGAAACTGAAGCGTAACCTTGCAGACGTGTATGAAGTTGAAGAAAGCACCTCTCTATCATCAACAAAGGTTAAAAAGGTTGGTGTCTCAGATGTCCAAATTGATGAGGAAACCATTTTGCTGGTTCCAAAGATTGAGAAGTAGTTCATGGTTGCAGTATTTTTACCAAAAACAATTTATTTTTTTTCCGAATTTTGCTGCTTTGGTTTGGTTTGCATGTTTGATTGGTTTGTATTGATTTGTTATGTTTGGTTGGTTGGTTTTTTTTTTTGAAACATATGGTTTGTTGGTTTTAATCGTTTGTTTTTTAATAAACAACTGTTTGTGTTTGGAAGATTTCCTATGAGCTATACTCCTTTAACCTTTACTTTTGGTTACTTTATCTTTGTTTTATTGTATTGCATGTATAAAATGTTTCCTAAAACATTTGTTTATGTTTTTGAAATTAGAAAATTTTAAACTTTTATTATAAAGGCAGAAAGGTTTTGCATTTATACAGTTAGTCTTTTTACAAACTATGATTTTTAAAACTATTATTAATTTTTTTAATATTTAAATTGCAAATAAAGATTTCAATAACCTAATTTAATTAATTTAATTTTTGTAATATTTATATAAATATTAGAAGTATATTTTTCGGAATCCCCAATAATTTAAAACATATAATTTAATTTTTTTTGAAAAACCGCCAATTTTTTTAAAATTTAGCAAACACTTAAATTTGTATGATTTTGTTTCTTTTTTTTAAGTTTTATAACCGACAATCTATATTTTTTTAACAAAAAAATCGGGGAGATTTTTATAGATTTACCTCCAAGTAATTTTAATTTAAATTGTTTCCTTTTTTAAACTTATAACCGAATTTTTTTTTTAAATTATAAACTTTCCTTTTTTTTACAATAAACTCAAATACTATAAGAACCTCTCTTCTTATTGCATAATAGACACTCAATGTTTTAGACTAAAGGTTCTACAAGTTTAAATCAAAACACCCTCTCACGACATTTGTAACACCCCGAAAACGGGTTTGGTAATCAAACTCCGTTAATACTAAAAGACGGGTAAAGTACCGCTAGTGGTAAAAATAACCCGGTAAATATTTGGATTTAAATAAGAAATCATAATATTAAATACAAGCGAATCAAAGTTTTAAGGAATTGAGTTTATAAGAGCCCCGAGTTAACGGGACTTAAAATAAGCCTAGTCATAAGTTCCCCGAACCCACTAAATTAACTAGGAATATTTAACTTAGTTAATTAGTGGGGATAATGTTAAGAACAATTAGGTGGGGATCTAGTTAAAAACAAACAAAATAATAGATGGGGGACCAAAGTTGTTAAGTTTAGAACTTAATATAATTAAAACAATAAAATTAAAAACCAAACACACACTAGTGTGTGTGTCTGGTTCGAAATAAACACAGGGGCGACATCAGGTTTCTCCTCAAACCCTAAATTCAGCAAGATGATCAAAATTGAAGGCCAAATCGGGCTCGAATCAAAGGCACGAATACATAGAAACAATCACCAAGTCAAGGAGATCATAAGGTATGTGAAATTTGATAAAAACTCTCTACTTGAAATTCTCATGAATTTAGGGAATTCAAAATCTGTGGATGCATGAATGATATGTAGATGAAATAGGAACATTGTAGTGTTTAGGGGTAAACCCTAGACAAGTATATGTTAAAATCATGCTTAGCTTAAGTAAATTTAGATTTTTGTTGATGCTAAATTCATGTCTGAGATGTTTTCAGGGTTTTGATTGCTAAAAATAGTGTTATAATGTCAAGAACATGCTTAAATTGAAAGCTGAATTCAAACAGCTCCTGATCAGAATTTACAGCCGACTTGTATTGGCTGTAACCTGAACAAAACATGACAAAAACATGTGTTTCTTGAGTTTAAAATGTAATTCCAGGAAATATCTTTAAAACCCCACTGGAATCGCATTTTTTTCGACGAAAATTGGTGAAGTATAAGTAGACATTTTAGTGTAGAAATATTATGTGTGGAAAGAGAAGAGCGAGATTTAAACTTAAATGTTTAAATCACCTAAACGGGTCAAAATGAATTATGCGCATAGCTTGGGTATTGGTCGCATAATTCATAAAAAGTTATGTTCATGAGTTAAAGACTTTTGAGTTAAGTAGTAGTCCAAGGTTTTAGAATGATTTAGAAACAAGCCGTTTAATAGATTATGAAACGGGTCAAATAATTGTATAAGAGATTTATAAGTCGTTAGCTTATAAATCCGCATCGTTACAAACCTTAGTGTTGTTTACATAGGAGACTGCATTACGGTCAATATGAAACAAGAACCGTGTAAAACAAATACGTAGAGATTGAAAGTTATGCACGTTTTCATAAAAAGAATCGGAACTGGGAAAATGCAGCAACGAGCTGCAAACCTTCTGCCCATTTAAGGGCGTCGCGCCACGCGACGCGACGACATGGCCCAAGGGCCGTCGCGCGACGTGACGGGGAGGTTTTGCGAAAATTGTTTGTTGGTTCCGTTTTGATTCACGAACTTGTTTAGACATGTTATAAACGCTATATGACTAACTCATTTTATGTTTTATGAAATGTAGGTGCTGACCGAGTTACCGGACGACAATCAAGCTAAGCGATGAACCGAACACACAAAGAACAAAGCTTCCGCGAATAGTTTCGTTGTCATATTTTAAATGGCGACACAAGTTTACACAATGTTGTAATGTTTTATTTAGTATAATGTTTTAATAAACTCATATTTTAAGTGTATGATAAATTTTAAATACACTAATATAATAGAAAAATATTTGATAATAGTGTAAAATGGACCAAGGGTCTTACAAGTTGGTAATCAGAGCTCATGGTTGAAGGGTAAAGTGTTCGGTTCGAGGCTTGATCGCAGATCCGGTAAGTACAAGTATGTTAATGGTCTAGTATGATTAAAGTGTTGTGAACAACACATAGGGTATCGTGTAATACACGTTACACCAACGAAAATGATTAGTATAGTTAACGAAATCACGTGCAGTAAAAAGCCTTGTATTACAATACGTGCATTTATTAATGTTGAAATTACTAACTTTTGTGAATGTCTTAATTGAAGGACACTTGCATTTAAAGATGACAAGGGTTGAACAAATTACAGATATGGTAGAGGAATGGTCTGAAGTGTGACAAGAGGAGCATGCTCACCAAGGACTAAATCGCGTAACGACCGCGAACAAGGTTAATGGCAAGGAACGCCCATCGGGGCAAGCATTACCAGGTGCACACTTTTAAATATAATCGCACAAATAGCAATATGCAATAAACATGTAGAGAATGATTGTTGCATATGTAAATTAGAAACTTGGAAAACCTGAATAGAATACCTATCCAGGATATTATTTCCAAGAAAACTAAATAGAGGCGTTACTTACATAGGGCGTGATGTGAAAACTATAAAAAGGTCATGTGTGTCATGTGTTAATAGCTTACTCTGGCCAAGTAAGTAGTGGCATATGATACCATGAGCTTCTTATAGCGGACACATTTACGTCCGATGTAGTAAGGGCGGGGTGAATGGGACTAACTAAAATGGTACCTAAAGGAATCAAATAAATAAAATGTTTGATAGTAAACGTAAACGCACAGCCGGGTGATGGAAGCGTATTACATTAGGATAATGAGCCCGAGTGAAGGGACAAAGATTAATGTAAAATGATTAAGATATGCATTGGGATGGGGTGTACTTACACTCGAACCCGGAGAATGTAAACATGTAAAAATGATTAAGATATGCATTGGGAGGGGGTGTACTTACACTCGAACTCGGAGAATGTAAACATGTAAAAATGATTAAGATATGCATTGGGAGGGGGTGTACTTACACCCGAACCCGGAGAATGCAAATGTCTCTCTTAACGGGCCGTTTTGTAAAACGTCAAACTTGAGGACAAAGTCGGAATATAAAAGTGAAGCGAAGTCTTAATGCATACCGGGAGGGTTGCAATAATAACGACTTCGGTAAAATACCCGGTTGATGGGTAAGGATATAAACACATGCGTAGACTGAGAAACAGGAACGCGGACGGAAACTCAAAAGACTCAGGTTTCGGGTCATGACTAAAAGACGATAAGATGCTGTAAATAGAAATTTTGATAAATCACGTTCAACTATTTTAAAGTTGAACGGGTTGAATAAAGAATGAAAATTGGCATTCATAAGCAATGAAATTTCATACGAACAAGTCAAAAGAATTAAATAAATGATGACGCTTGCTAATGTAAGTAAGCGTGAATCGAATAAATAAAAGTGTGAAATATTAATGAACCTATGTAATGGGTTTAAAAGAAATATAATTATAAATCGGGGAAACGGTGAGCGTAGAACAAACTGACGCGTAAGCAACGTCAGAAGTCATAAGTCGGAAGGTTAGTCCGAAAGTAAACGAATGAAGCCTTAGACTACGGTCAAGACCAACTAAAGTTCAAAAAGCGAAAACAAATGATTCCAAACATAACAAGGGATGCCTTGAAGCTATATAGGTATATATACACTTGAATATGAATACGAATAAAAGATTATCTACGGGATCATCATAACCTACGGGACCAAGAAGACCCTTGGGTCATAAGTAGAAAGAAACGAACTGCTAACATCTCACCTTAAAAAGGTGAAAAATCTAAAGAAATAGCCTACGAGGCTGAGTAAAAGAACCTACGGGTCAGTTGAGTTAAGTGTGGGAACTAATTTTAATTCCACGAATTAAATAATATCGGAAAGGAATAAATCCTCGGACTTAAAATTCCTAGAAGTAATAAAAGGATATAAGACAAGGTGAAGAGAAAACGTTAAACTAAAATTTAGTTTTAGTAAGAAATGACGTTTTAACAAATATATAAGTATTATGAGAGAAATTAGGAAAAGGTTAATATTAAAGGATTTAGTTCTAGACACCGACAGGTGTAAAAACAATACATTCGAAAAGAGGATTCTCGATGATGAAAGGTTAATATAAACCTAAACATGACGTGACGTGATCACGGCCAAGAAAGGTAATGTGAAGTATAATCACATTGTAGCCCGAGCAATGGGTATAAGGTAACTGGACTAATAAGTCCAGTTAGTGAGATTGATTAAGGTCAAAGTTCTAATGTAAGAATTGGAGTAATACGCTATTCATGGCGAGGTTAGCGTGGAGTAAGCATACCTAATAAATTCACATGACCAAACGGCCAAAGAGCGGCACGGTCAAGTATATAAAACAAAGGTAAACATGTACAAACGGAAATGATGGCCCATGAGGCTTTGTTAACGAAGAGTATTGATCGCCTATACTAAAAGATCATAAGACAACACAAACGAAGTGTCGGAAGGTCGAATCGAGCAAAAGCACGATTAAAGGAGAAAGCTATAAGGTTTGTGATTATATGCATACGAGGGTTATGTTAATAACATTTATTGAATTGTCTTAAATAATTAAGATGAAATTCCAGAAATTCGGTTTGCTCGTACGCGATGAATTCAGTATGACCAAACCGAAGGAATAAGTTCGAAAACGAAAGAATGATTGTTAGAAGTGAAAGATTTCACTAAAATATCCAAACAGATTAAATTAACGGGTTCATGAAGAATTTGATAGTCTAACAGTGATGGATTTCGCCAAGATAACCAAACTGGTTGAAAATAAAGAAATTTCGTTATTTTGAGTTCCATTATTTCGCGTGAAATACACAGATGTTATTAATCAACAAGATATTACCATACATTTCTGGTAATACCAACAAAGGCCTAAAGTATAAATAATGCTTAAAAGGGGTTACTCAGTTTGAGTGTATTGGGTATAGAAACTCAATAACTGTGTAAGAAAGGTTTCGGGGACGAAACCTCCTTAAGGGGGGTAGACTTGTAACACCCCGAAAACGGGTTTGGTAATCAAACTCCGTTAATACTAAAAGACGGGTGAAGTACCGCTAGTGGTAACAATAACCCGGTAAATATTTGGATTTAAATAAGAAATCCTAATATTAAATACAAGCGAATCAAAGTTTTAAGGAATTGAGTTTATAAGAGCCCCGAGTTAACGGGACTTAAAATAAGCCTAGTCATAAGTTCCCCGAACCCACTAAATTAACTAGGAATATTTAACTTAGTTAATTAGTGGGGATAATGTTAAGAACAATTAGGTGAGGATCTAGTTAAAAACAAACAAAATAATAGATGGGGGACCAAAGTTGTCAAATTTAGAACTTAATATAATTAAAACAAAAAAATTAAAAACCAAACACACACTAGTGTGTGTGTCTGGTTCGAAATAAACACAGGGGCGACATCAGGGGGGTATTGCACGGACCTCCCGGCCGCTGGAGTGATCCCACTCCACAAGCTAGCACCGTCCCAATGCTGCCCGGCGGTGAATACCCTGTCCCGAGTTGATTCCTTTTCCTCTAGGAAGAGGCGTGTGGCTTGTGACCATCACTGGAGTCGAACCCAGGTCTCTGGGGAGAGAAAGGGTGGGACTGGCCAACTGGGCTACCCCAGTTGGTTAGGGGCGACATCAGGTTTCTCCTCAAACCCTAAATTCAGCAAGATGATCAAAATTGAAGGCCAAATCGGGCTCGAATCAAAGGCACGAATACATAGAAACGATCACCAAGTCAAGGAGATCATAAGGTATGTGAAATTTGATAAAAACTCTCTACTTGAAATTCTTATGAATTTAGGGAATTCAAAATCTGTGGATGCATGAATGATATGTAGATGAAATAGGAACATTGTAGTGTTTAGGAGTAAACCCTAGACAAATATATGTTGAAATCATGCTTAGCTCAAGTAAATTTAGATTTTTGTTGATGCTAAATTCATGTATGAGATGTTTTTAGGGTTTTGATTGCTAAAAAATAGTGTTATGATGTAAAAAACATGCTTAAATTGAAAGCTGAATTCAAACAGCTCCTGATCAGAATTTACAGCCGACTTGTATTGGCTGGAACCTGAACAAAACATGACAAAAACATGTGTTTATTGAGTTTAAAATGTAATTCCAGGAAATATCTTTAAAACCCCACTGGAATCGCATTTTTTCGACGAAAATTGAGTGTTTTATGAATTTTTCCGTATCGAAGGTTCAAGTTGTGTTTTCTGCAGAATTTGCAGCCCATTACGAATGTCATAACTCAGTTTAGGAATTTAGTTATGATCTAAAATTTTTACTATAGATAGTTTTAAGCGATTAAAAGAATCGCCAATTGGACTTTCGTCAATCGGATAAACGAGGAATTTTTAATGTATTTTTCTATAAGCTGCGGTCAGAAGTGACGAATCTGATTGCAGCTTAGTAAATGAATTTTTACGATTTTTTGGTAAAGAGTTAGATCTTGAATTTTTAACACAAGGCCTAACCCTCCGAGTGGTATGCCACATAAAAAATCATAATTTTTGAAGACTTGTAAACAGGTTAAACAAGTCACAAAAAACTGCCCATTTTCAGTGATATGAAATGCCTAAATGAAATCGCGATCTACTTGGTTGTGTGTAAAACGTGGGTATATTAAATGTTCGGATGAGTGCATAGAAATGTGTAAGGTGGAAGATCATATTAAATTATGGTTAATCTAACCACCTTGTGAACATTGAATAATAGTTTGGCGCTTAACAAGCTAGGTGGAAGCTTGTGGATGAAGCGGGTCAAACGGAGCGAGTATGGAAAGAAAAGCGTGGCATGGATGCAAGGTAAGTGAAGCTTACACCCCCTTGTAATTACATTACATTTATTTGTATGTATTAGTCATGAAACATGTTAGGTATTGGAATTATGACGTTCCGGCATGATGGAACGCAAGTTGGAATAAATGAAAATGGTAAGAAACCATTAATTAGGGTTAAGGGGCGAGATGGTATTAAAATACCATCACACGTAGATAAAAGGTTATTTCGACTAAATGGGTCAAATGGTGTGTTAATACCATTTGACAACAATAACTAATGACCGTTTGTTGAGTTTTGCGATTACAGGAATTAATTTATGGCTTGCGTTGCTTTAAACTAGCAAGTTAAAGAGCAAAAGGTATTTAAACCGGTTAATGTTATAACCCGAGCCAGGTACGCGTAAATTGGTGAAGTATAAGTAGACATTTTAGTGTAGAAATGTGATGTGTGGAAAGAGAAGAGCGAGATTTAAACTTAAATGTTTAAATCTCCTAAACGGGTCAAAATGAATTATGCGCATAGCTTGGGTATTGGTCGCATAATTCATAAAAAGTTATGTTCATGAGTTAAAGACTTTTGAGTTAATTAGTAGTCCAAGGTTTTAGAATGATTTAGAAACAAGCCGTTTAATAGATTATGAAACGGGTCAAATAATTGTATAAGAGATTTATAAGCCGTTAGCTTATAAATCAGCATCGTTACAAACCTTAGTGTTGTTTACATAGGAGACTGCATTACGGTCAATATGGAACAAGAACCGTGTAAAACAAATATGTAGAGATTGAAAGTTATGCACGTTTTCATAAAAAGAATCGGAACTGGGAAAATGCAGCAACGAGCTGCAAACCTTCTGCCCATTTAAGGGCGTCGCGCCACGCGACGACATGGCCCAAGGGCCGTCGCGCGACGTGACGGGGTGCAGGTTTTGCGAAAATTGTTTGTTGGTTCCGTTTTGATTCGCGAACTTGTTTAGACATGTTATAAACGCTATATGACTAACTCATTTCATGGTTTATGAAATGTAGGTGCTGACCGAGTTACCGGACGACAATAAAGCTAAGCGATGAACCGAACACACAAAGAACAAAGCTTCCGCGAATAGTTTCGTTGTCATATTTTAAATGGAAACACAAGTTTACACAATGTTGTAATGTTTTATTTAGTATAATGTTTTAATAAACTCATATTTTAAGTGTATGATAAATTTTAAATACACTAATATAATAGAAAAATATTTGATAATAGTGTAAAATGGACCAAGGGTCTTACAACATTCATGCATTTTTTAAGTTTCACGTTTGGTCATTTGTCATAGACGTAAGTGTTATCTTTCTGTATTATACTTATACATTTAAGTTATTGTAATACATATTTTAATGCATTTGTATGTTATAAATGATACAATATTAGGATATGCCTAAACGTGCAAAGCCTCAAACTTTACCTTCATTTCCACTTCCTACTGGTGTTCACTTTTCTAATAGTGTGTATTTTAATCTTATTTCTGTTTACAAATATAGTAAAAAATGATATAATATGTAACGATGTTATGTAATGTTATTTTTACTTAAATTGTTGCAGGTGGTGTTGGTAGAAGTCCTTTGTCTAACATTACGAATGGTAATGTTTGCAATTTTTAGACATGAACTGAATTTTGTTTTAGTAAATAGTTATTTTTTTATATGCATTTTATTCTTCAGTGGATCCTAATCAAGTTGAGCATCAAGACTATGTTGAACGCAGAAAATTAAGGAAACTTTATTTGGATAATAAAAGACGAAATTCAAGTAATAAATCTTCCACTTCACAAAACGTCATTCGTTCATCCAACCTTTCAGTATCCGATACAAATGATTGCCGTGTCCTAACACCAATTCGTTCATCCTCTTATATCAATACCATGGATGGACGTATTTTGCCAACCACACCTTTAACTGTAACACTCGTCTTATTATTCCATTATTTAATCATAAAATACGGACTTTTTAAAAACAAAATACATAATTAACATAAACTTAGTTAATAAAACTAAAATGTACTTCATTATAGTGTTTAAACATAGTCAACTAACTAGATTAAAACATTCAACATTCAGTAGTGTTTACAAAACAACATGGTTTAAACTAGATTAGATTAGCGCGGAAGCATTCAAAACTTGTGTTCGGTTCTTGATTCCCTTGCTTGATCGACATCCACAACAAAACACGCATCACCTATGGTCAAAACCACGTTAATTGTTAGTTTTGACATCTTAATATCAAGTAATTACAAGTTCTATTGCAAAATAATGAAAAACAAACAAAATTTCTGCAATTGTGGGCCGTCGCGCCCCGCGACAGATGATAGCCAAGCTTTCGCGGCCAGCGACGTCCGTCGCGTGACGCGACGATGAATGCGTTTTGGCGTCGCGCAGCGCGAGGCCTCCATTTTGGCAGTAAGCTCGTTAAAAGGAGCTGTATATCTACCCAACATGGTTATTTTCCAATGTCAATCTTTAAACTATCATAACTTTCGATTTATGCGTCCGTTTTAGCCGATTCTTTTTCCTATTTATCGTATTAAAATTACGGATCTAACCATGTAGGCTTCACTTGACGAAACTTGGTTTATGAACGTATGGCTCGCAAAAACCTCGTTTCGATTATTCGACCCATTAACTATATGTGCATATTGTTTATCATTCTATCCTTCAGCATTCTAGGCATATTTACCCATTCCCGGGCTTGTAATTCTTTGCGTATCCGTACCATTACATGGCTTTACGCTCGTATTCTAATATCATGCTTGTTTTCTATAAATTCAAGCATTGCCACTTTATGCAATTCTTGCAACTAGTTTCTACCATTCGACCTGATAACACAGATTCATAAACTTAACTTAATATAACCATTCACTACTATTTTGCTATCTAGCACTAGCGCAACATGAGACTTTCAACTCTCTACGTGCAAGATCAATACAAGGACATAGTTTTGACCCGTTTGGTTGACGAGTGAAAATCCTCACTTTAATGTCAAGCCAAACTATTTTTAACCAAAGTTTGTCCCGTTTGAGTGTCGAATGGACTTCGCCACTTCAATGACATGTCAAACGCATATACTACATTGTGACACCATTAACAAGCTAAAACGAAACGTTTATAAGTAATGTGACGAGACCAAAGTCACGTACCTTTAGAGCACACCCTTCAAACGCGTATCTCCTGCGGCTTGTCCGCTCGACGATCCAGATTCCTTGCCTAAAGAGTTTAATTCACAACCAATTTAGAACTCTTTTCATAATCATTAACGCATAATTCGCTATAAAAATCAAATATGCGTTTTCATCCAATTTTTAACATATTAATCCTCACTTAGGCATTTTAACGAACACCTAGCGGGTCTAATTTTTATATAACTAGAATCAAGTTCATAACTTGTTATTTTCACCTATTTATTCACACAGTTCGGTTCCATCATGTCAAGCATGCATACAAACATTAAAATCATCATATAGATACCAAGTAATACTACTTGTAATAGTTATAATTCTAGTATTCAGCCTATTTGCGAAACCCACTTAACCTATGAATGGGTTATCATAAATTTCATAATTTTTGACATGATTCCTGCAATTATCAACTAGTATTTATTCTTAAACTTGTTTTCATTACAAGTTTCATCTATACATCACATAATCAAGCTCAATTTTGAATTTTCACAATTTGTCTAGAACTTGAGATGAATCAAAAACACTAAAATTTGCATACCTTATGATCCCTTCAACGAGGTGATCACGAATTCGTGCTTGGAAATCGATTTAGACTAGATTGGAGCCCTCAATTTGGTGAAAATTGCAAGACTAGGGTTTGTGGGTGAGTTGGTCGCCCCCTGTGTTTCTAGATCGATCCAGACACACAATTGTGTGTTTGGATTTTGATTTTTCTTGTTATTAAAACTAGTTTGATTTCTTCCAACTTTGGTCCCTTAACTATTAGTCCTTTATTATTTAGGGGCTTTTAACTAAGTTTCTTTGTCACTACAAGATTCATGACTAACTAAGTTATTTATTCCTAGTTAGTTTACCTTTTGTTTATTTTAAACATTATAATTTAATATAAGGTTTTTATATTTTCGGGGTGTTACAAGTCCACCCCCTTAAAAATGGTTTCGTCCCCGAAACCACAGTACGTACCGAATAATGTAGGGTAGAGCCGTTGCATCTCCTCTTCGGACTCCCACGTACCCTTTCTGTGTTCCCATTTGACATTTACTCGATTAATCGTTTTGTTCCTCAAGCTTTTCACTTTACGATCTAGAATCGCAATCGGCATCACCGCGTAGTTAAGACTATTATCCACTTCAATGTCGTCATGGTGGATGTAAGCTGTTTCGTCGGCTAGACATTTCCGGAGATGTGATACGTGGAATGTGCTATGTATTCCACTCAACTCCTCGGGTAGTTCGAGACAGTATGCTGCCTTACCAACCCGTTCAATAATCCTAAATGGCCCAATAAACCTTGGGCTTAACTTTCCCCTTTTTCTAAACCGAATAATCCCCTTCCACGGAGATACCTTTAACATAACTTTGTCACCGACTTGAAACTCAATTGGTCTTCTTCTTTTGTCTGCATGTGATTTTTGTCGATCCTGAGCCGCTTTCAAATGGGCTCGGACCAAATCAATCTTCTCATTCGTGATCCGGACTACATCCTTATGTACAAGCTCACGTGGACCAATATCATCCCAACACACCGGAGTTCGAAACTTCCTACCGTAAAGCATCTCGTACGGGGCCATACCGATGCTTGCATGGTAATTGTTATTATATGAAAACTCATCCAACGGTAGATAGACATCCCAACTACCCCCAAAGTCAATAATACATGCCTGTAACATATCTTCCAACGTCTGTATTGTTCTTTCACTCTGTCCATCCATTTGTGGATGGTACGATGTGCTAATGAACAATTTAGTCCCCATCCGCTCTTGGAATTCGCGTCAAAAGTTCGAAGTAAACCGAGTATCCTTGTCGGACACGATGGATATCGGTACTCCGTGGCGTGCCACTCTTTCATGGTATACATTTCTGACATCTTTTTCTGACATCTTTTCGGACGTATAAGTCTCACGGATCGGAATGAAGTGAGCACTTTTTGTCAATCTATCCACAACTACCCATATAGCATCGAATCCGCGGTTGGTTTTAGGCAGTTTGGTCAACAAGTCCATTGTGATTTGTTCCCATTTCCAAACTGGGATGTCCAACGGTTGTAACTTACCGTATGGTTTTTGGTGCTCTCCCTTGACTTGTAAACAGGTCAAGCACTTCTTTACATACTTTATGACATCTCTTTTTATTCCGGGCCACCAATAGTTTTGCTTTAAATCATTATACATCTTGGTTGCTCCTGGATGGATAGAATAACGGGATTTATGGGCTTCGTCAAGTAGGAGCGTCTTGACTCCGCACGAATTTGGAACCCATATTCTCCCAAAATGAGTCTTTAACCCTTGGTTACCATCCGCCAATTCTTTCAATTGGCCAACTATTCTTTCCTTCTTCACATTTTCCTCCTTCATTGCTTCAACTTGAGATTTTCGGATTTGTCCAAGTAAACCCGATGTTACAATTAGTTGCATTGATCGTACTCGAATGGGTGTATACTCTACCTTTTGGCTCAACGCATCCGCCGCCACATTAGCTTTCCCCGGGTGGTAATGTATATCACAATCAAAATCTTTGACAGTTTCTAACCACCGCCTCTGCCTCATGTTTAATTCCTTTTGGTCGAAGAAATATTTCAGACTTTTATGGTCGGTAAAGATAGTGCATTTTACCCCATACAAATAATGCCTCCATATCTTTAAGGCAAATACCACAGCCGCCTACTCGAGGTCGTGTGTAGGATAATTCTTTTCATTAGTCTTTAGTTGTCTCGAGGCATAGGCTATAACCTTGCCCCACTGCATCAGAACGCACCCAAGACCAGAATGCGACGCATCCGAGTAAACTACCATATCATTAACTCCATCTGGCAGTGTCAATACCGGAGCATGGGTCAATTTTTCCTTGAGCGTTTGAAACGCCTTCTCTTGATCTTCGCCCCAAGTAAAGTTTTCGTCTTTACGGGTTAGTTTGGTCAACGGTGTAGCAATCTTGGAGAAATCTTGTATGAATCTCCAATAAAATCCCGCGATCCCCAAAAAGCTTCTGATTTCCGAAGGATTCTTCGGTGGATTCCATCTCGCCACTGCTTCTATTTTTGACGGGTCTACCAACACCCCGTTCGCACTAATAATGTGCCCGAGATATTACACTTCTCGTAACCAAAAAGCACATTTACAGAATTTTGCTTATAATTTCTCTCTTCTAAGCGTTTCCAACACTTCACGTAAATGGCTTGCATGCTCTGCTTCATTCTTTGAATACACTAAGATATCGTCGATGAACACTATCACCGACTTGTCCAACATTGGTTTGCAAACCCGGTTCATGAGGTCCATGAAAGCCGCGGGTGCATTGGTTAACCTGAAGGACATCACGAGGAATTCGTAATGTCCGTACCGTGTACGAAAGGCCGTTTTCGGTACATCTTCCTCCTTGGCCTTTAACTGATGATAACCCGACCTAAGGTCAATCTTTGAGAACCAACTCGCGCCTTGTAGCTGGTCAAATAAATCATCGATTCTGGGGAGCGGGTATCGATTTTTCACCGTGAGTTTATTTAACTCCCGGTAATCGATACACATGCGCATGCTCCCGTCCTTCTTCTTCACGAATAGCACCGGTGCGCCCCACGGAGACACACTCGGTCTAATAAACCCCTTGTCGAGTAGGTCTTGGATCTGAGACATTAATTCTTGTAGCTCCGATGGCGCGAGCCTATACGGTGCTTTGGCTACGGGTTTCACACCCGGAATCAATTCGATTGCGAATTCTACTTCCCGTTCAGGCGGTACTCCCGGCAAGTCTTTCGGAAACACATCTGTATATTCTCGTACCACCGGTATGTCTTCAATCTTCGGCAAACTCTCCCCGGGTTCGTTTGCGTAAATCATGAATGCTCTACATCCGCGTCTCATAAGTTTATTGGCCGTTAACATTAAGCATATAACGGGATTACCCCTTTTTCGCCATAAATGGTAACGTGTTTTCCACTTGGAGATGTTAATTTTATCTCCTTGCGGAAACACACGACCTTCGCGTGATGTCGGGATAACCAATCCATCCCGACCACTGCTTGGAATTCTCCCATCGACATTGGGATCATATCTATTAAGTATTCTTCACCGTCGATACTCATCTTACAATCTTGACACACGTCGCACACGATAAAACTTTTGTCGTCACCTATTTCTACTTCTAAAGGCATAGGTAATTTTGTCAATTCAAATGAAGGATTTCGAATAAATCCCTGTGAAATAAAGGATTTATTCGCACCCGTATCAAATAACACATGTGCGGGAATTGAATTTATGGCGAATATACCTGAGACCACATCGGGTTCCACCTTCGCCTCGGCTGTAGTTAACTGGAAGGATCTGGATTTTGCTTTTGGAGTTTCTGTATGTGAATCCTTGCCATTCTTCTTCCCGACTAGCTCTGGGCATTCAGATTTCTTGTGACCCGGCTGGTAGCATTTATAACACACCGACACTTTCCCTGGGCATAATGCAGCCGTGTGCCCTGTCTTCCCACATATAGGACACGACTTATCTTTAAACCGGCACTCGCCCTTGTGCCCTTTCCCGCAAACCTTACAACTCGACGAACCGCTTTTCCCTTCCTGTTTCTTTGACGACTCCGTGGTTCGTGCTTTCTTTGTAGGGCTTGGATTAACAGTCTGTGCCCTTCTTTCACCTCTCTCGATTTGCTTTTTCAATTCTATTTCTCTTTCCCGAGCCGTATTTATGATCTCGGTAAGAGTTTCATATTTCGAGGGAGTCATGAACTCCCGATACTCCGCACTTAGCATATTATAGTAATAATATACTTTCTGTTCTTCGGACGTCACCAACTCGTCACAGAATTTCAGTTTGTCAAGAAAGATCCCCGTGATCTTATCGATAGTTTCACCTTTTTGCCTTAGCTGAATAAATTCCTCCTTGATTCGGTTAATAACTGCTTTGGGGCTGTGGTGTTTAAGGAATGGCACCTTAAACTCGTCTCATGTCATCGCTCTTACCGCTTCGCTTCCAATCTCCTTTTTCTTATTATCCCACCAGTCTTTTGCTTGACATCTCAGCTGACCCGTGCCATAAGCTACGAAGTCATTTGTGTCGCAGTGGGTTCTCTCAAACACCCCTTCAATATCACTTAACCATCGTTGGCATACTATCGGCTCCACCTCTCCGTTGTAAAGTGGCGGTTTACATGCCATAAATTCCTTGTATGAGCAGCCCTTGCGCTCTCCCGATTTTTCCTTTGTTGTGTTGGTACTATCTTCCAACTTCTTGATTCTTTCTTCGACTAACGAAAGTACCGTGTTTTGAATCTTATCTATGAAACCGGATAGGCTATTTTCAATTGCCTTTCCTACTTCCTCGGCAATCACTTCTTTCATTTGCTCGGTGACTATCGGCATCGCATCATCATTACCTTTTTCCATCATATTTGAAACTGAAATGTTTACACCAATCATTAAACATTTCATCTATAACATATACTTTATTTGCTTCGGTTTAGCCAAGTTCGCGACTTGCTTTAACCGTTCTCGTTTAGTGCACATTTCGGGTTTGAGTGTGTTAACACGCTCTTCCCGTGCACGTCACTTCATAATTTTCTTTACATTAATAAACCTACTATCATGATTAACTCTTACTGGATGTTGATCAAGCTTGAACCGAACACATTTTGTTAACAACCTTGAGCTCTGATTACCAACTTGTAACACTCGTCTTATAATTCCATTGTTTAATCATAAAATACGGAATTTTTAAAAACAAAATACATAATTAACAAAAACTTAGTTAATAAAACTAAGATGTACTTCATTATAGTGTTTAAACATAGTCAACTAACTAGATTAAAACATTCAACATTCAGTAGTGTTTACAAAACAACATGGTTTAAACTAGATTAGATTAGCGCGGAAGCATTCAAAACTTGTGTTCGGTTCTTGATTCCCTTGCTTGATCGACATCCACAACAAAACAGGCATCACCTATGGTCAAAACCACATTAATTGTTAGTTTTGACATCTTAGTATCAAGTAATTACAAGTTCTATTGCTAAATAATGAAAAACAAACAAAATTTCTGCAATTGGGGGCCGTCACGCCCCGCGACAGATGAGAGCCAAGCTTTCGCGGCCCGCGACGTCCGTCGCATGACGCGACGATGATTGCGTTTTGGCGTCGCGCAGTGCGAGACCTCCATTTTGGCAGTAACCTCATTAAAAGGAACTGTATATCTGCCCAGCATGGTTATTTTCCAATGTCAATCTTTAAACTATCATAACTTTCGATTTATGCGTCCATTTTAGCCGATTCTTTTTCCTATGTATCCGTATTAAAATTACGGATCTAACCATGTAGGCTTCACTTGACGAAACTTGGTTTATGAACGTATGTCTTGCAAAAACCTCGTTTCGATTATTCGACCCATTAACTATATGTGCATATTGTTTATCATTTTATCCTTCAGTATTCTAGGCATATTTACCCATTCCCGGGCTTGTAATTCTTTGCGTATTCGTACCATTACATGGCTTTATGCTCGTATTCGAATTTCATGCTTATTTTCTATAAATTCAAGCATTGCCTCTTTATGCAATTCTTGTAACTAGTTTCTACCATTCGACCCGATAACACGGATTCATAAACTTAACTTAATATAACCATTCACTACTAATTTGCTATCTAGCACTAGTGCAATATGAGACTTTTAACTCTCTACGCGCAAGATCAATACAAGGACAAAGTTTTGACCCGTTTGGTTGACGAGTGAAAATCCTCACTTTAATGTCAAGCCAAACTATTTTTAACCAAAGTTTGACCCGTTTGAGTGTCGAATGGACTTCGTGTAACACTTAGAAATTTCATGTCCTATAATGTATTGACACGTGTCATAAGCTTGAACGTGTAAAGGATTTAGTTTGAAGGACTAAAGTTGACAAACAAGGAAACTATGTGAATATAAGGGTTTAAAATGTCAACAAGGGATAAATATACTTCACGGTAACCCTACATGATGCTCATACCCTTAAACGAATAAATCATGGATCATACGAAGCTAATTGTGAAAGAAAGTGGGGAATTACAAACTACAGGGGTTAAATGTGTCAACATGTTCAAAGTATACCTCTGAGTGACCATTTAGCAAACCCGAAGCTTTGTAATGATTAATTATACTCACGAGAATAAGTGATAAAATTTTCATAAGGTTTCGTTATCGTATGAGAAAGTTATGAGAAAATTCGTGTGCGAGGGGTTAAAAGCGTCAACATTGAAATCTATGACTTTTCGGGTGATCAAAAATTAACCAAGGACTTAACAACGTTGGTATAAGTCTTGAAGCCCTTAGAATTCAATTTAGAGGGCCCAAAGTGCAAGAAATAAAGGTAAAAATCAAGTTTGGAAGTCCAGGGGTCAAAATTGTCAACATTCAAAGATTCTTTGTGCTGGCATGACCCTTGCGCACCTCAACACCAATAACGTTACGGTGCGCAAGCAGGTCCCAGATGCAGAAAACTTGACAGCTGCCTGTTATCTCCGGTTACACAGACTTAAAAGCTGGTTTTTCGATTCAAGGGGCTCCTATATCTGGTTTTTAGCATCTTAGGCCACCTGGGATGATCTTATAACATCACTAGACTATGATGGCATGATCTTATGGCTTGGTGTTCACTATATAAGAAGAACAAGTTGCAACCTTCATACTTTGCTCACTTGGAAATTTATTCAAGACTTCTCTGGAGCTCCCCTGATCAGCAACAAGCCTCTTAGTGATCCCTAAGCATAATTAGGACCTTTGTAAGTGTCCTTAACCTTTCTAAATTCGTTTTAGCTTAGTTAATTAGCTAAAAGTCAAACCGTCGTAATTAAGGTTTGACTTCGTAATTAATTAATATGTGCTCAGTCTAATCACGAATTAAAAGTACCTATAAGTAGGTAATTATGTGGGTAATAAACCCTTAAAAGGGTACTTTCAGATTCCCACTCTAACTATGTTAATTGTCGAGTCAAAGCTTACTTTAAAAAGTCAACAGAAGGGTTATTTTCAAATTAAAGCATAATTAGAAATGTAGGATACTTGCAACCTGTTTGATCATTAATATAACTTGGTAATTAATGTAAGAACATGTCCCAACATGTTCAACTCGACAATTTTCAGTTTAGGCTCGGTTTGGAACCGAAAGTCGCATAGTTTGACCTCTGCTTTGACTTTCAGTTCTGACCCGTTTAAGCGTTGTTTAGAAATACCTTAGAGCCTTAATTGGACCAGGTTTCATACTAGTGTAACCCCCTGAGGTCACACAACTTGGTTCATTAGTTATCCGATTCATATGCATGTTTCCGATAAACGCTTAATTGTTGACTATTATGCCCTTTTGACTATAAAACATGATTTTTGAAAAAGTAAAAGTGTAGAAACCTTAGTTACTGATTTATAAACTTGCACCTAAAATTTGACATTAGTTTGAGGTCTAGATTAAGAGATATGCTCATTAGCGTAAATTGAAAGCTTTATGTTAATTAATTGGCATAATTAGCGTATAGCCTATTTAAACCCACTTTTTTATATAAAACTTTTTACCCACTGATGTAATATAATATTTTGGGATTTTTGAAGATTTTTATTTAATTTTTGGCCGAGCATAACATAGGTCTCTAGGTTTGATTCGGTTTATGACGGTTTTGCCCTTTTAAGCCATAAAATGAGTTTTACAAATCCTTTTGACCCCAAACCTTTTTCTACTGATTTCATTTGTTAAATAAAATATTTTGAGCCTTCTAGAATTATAAAAATATCAGCTTTCTTTTAAAAACCCGGAAATGGCTCCAAATCGCCTTTTTAAGCGTTTTTAACGCATAGTATGTACTATAACCATATTAAACATATAAGGTTGATACCTACTGATGTTTTAGTATATTTTTATATAATAACAGTAAGTAAAAGTTTATAAACTCAGGTTTCCAGTTTTGACCTTTTTAGCCCTTGTGAAATTACCAAAATACCCCTAAGGTGCATAGTTTGGTTTTAAATGATAAGTTTCACATATAGGTCATACCCTACTATTATAACATGTTAAATTAAGTTTATTTACTGTATAAATCAGACCTGTAACTCAGATTAAAAATTAAACTCTTTTATAATCTTTTAAATGACCCAAATGCCCTTATGAGGCATAAGTTGAGTTTAAATTCATTTGGAGCATAATAGAAGACATCTTACTGATGTCACAACATATTTAAAGTATATTAACTCAGGGAATTTTCATATGACTCTCATGGTTACCCGTGACGCCCTTTTTGCGCTCGGTTCGGTTTATGTAACTAGTTTGCATAAATTGACCGAAGCGGGTCAAACCTTATCATCTTTGTCTCAAAATCCAGAATGTATTTAGTATACTCATATTATACAAGTATTCAAACTTGTCGGGTCTAAATCACATTCTATCCGGTCTTCGCTTAATCGTGCGTTTGAACCGTGTCGTCCTTAAAACTAGCCGGTCTAAGCTTAAGCTTAAATAAAGACCCGTTAGAAATCTAATAGGTTATTATAAACCTTCGTTCCAGATTTGGAGCACCAGTAAAAGCTACTTGCAATTTGCTTATTGTGATTGATACTTACAAAAGGTAAATACTTTTAACTTATTTTCCCTATACGGGCTTGGGGTACGGTATATAAAATACCGCTTGGTCCGGCATTGAATTCTTTAATCGAATAGAGGTTAAATTTATTGAGATGCTATGTTTTGAATGTGTTTTGTTTGCTTAAAGCCTTTGGGGGGTTAATGACCATGTCCCGGATATCCTTGGCATCATCTTACGAGATGGCCACGACCTGAGCACGGGGTGTAGGCGTACACCTTTCAGTGTATAACTCAATGATGTGGTGTGTCTATTGATCTTTAACCCGGTCCACGGATCGGGCTACTGAACGCATAAGTAACATATAAATCCCTTACAAGATTATATTACATAATTATCCCAAGTTATAAAATGTTTTGTGCCACGTGCATTCAAATCAATTTTTAAACCTTTTCAAAATGAGTCAGTTAAATTGTATTTACCAGTGTAAACTGACGTATTTTTCCAAAAGGTTAAGTGCAGGTACTATTCGTACTAGGCTGGCTGTCTTCTAAGCGTCCACAATAAGTCTCGCAAGCTTGGATGTCAATAAAGCTGTTGAACAATATCTTCTTTTATTTTTGATCCGCCTGTGGATCCGTTTCAACTATTCGTGATATTTAATATTACACTTTATTAAAGTTGAAATGAATCTATCTTTGCTTCCGCTGTGCATTTATATATTGTGTTGTTTGTCTATGATGATACCAACTACGTCACTATACTCCCCACCGGGCCCACCGGTGAAGCGTGGAAAATAGGGGTGTGACAGGTTGGTATCAAAGCCAACATTGAGTGAATTAAACACTAGCCTTTTTGGTGTTTAATCTCAATGACACATTAGCACATTCCTTGACCTTCTGAGTCTAGACTTAACATAGGAATAATCTCAATCCTAATCTGGAAATTTTGCTTCCAAATTTTTTTATATATTGGATTTGTCGCCAAGCGAAGAAGCCGTAATAGGAGTTCTCCACACCCGGAGCCTTGAAATGCTGAGCTTCGTACCGCGGCTAGAATGAAACGAGCATTCAAGGAGAAAGCATTCAGAAATAAAATAAAGAAGAAACTCCTTTTCGCTGAAGATCGTTTCCTTAATAGTCCTTCTAAGGACATATTTATTTTTCAGTCCCTGCAAGGACAACATTATTCCTTTCAAGTCCCGCTAAGGGCAACTCTGTACTTTTATTTTTTTTATATAGTGGATTGATTAAATTTAAGTTTTCATTCTAAACATGAAATATGAAATAAATGGAAAATAACATTCCTTATATATGATCTACCATTATAATAAAATGGCAAAATCTAAAAAGGACAAGACCTAGCCTCGTGTCATTATTAAGACCCGGCCAAGATGGTAGTTCCTCGATTTAGGTTCAGATCCTTATTAACATCTCGATTTAAAATTTGTTCTGCGTTAATTATTAAAAAGAATCTTAAAGGTAAACCTAGCCTATATTACAAGGCCGAGATGGTAGAACCTATTCAAGGGATTCAAATCCTTGTTAACACCTAAGAACGTGTTAGCACTCTCGACAAATGTGATTCGAGAAAATCACAACAGTCATTCTTACATTGGATTTTTCCAATTTTCTTATCTAGCCTGATGATTTAGAAATCATGGCTTATATCATCCTATAAGATGATCATACCATAAACATCCCTTAGGAGGGAAATGCCTACGAGCTATAATTAACGTCCTTTGAGACTAAAGACAGTAGTGGTCTACAACCCCCTGTTAAAAAGGGCAATGAACTTTGATTCAAGTCTTAATACCTCGATTTTGTAACATCCTGGTTTATAAATCAAATCTGTCCATGTGACTAGGCTGTTGAGCTATTATTAAATTATAACTAGGGATATACTGCCTACGGGCTATACTCATTGTCATATAAGACAAAAGACAGTCGTAGCCTACAACTCCCTGTCAAGAAAAGGCATGAACACGTTCAAGCCTAAATACCTTAATTCTACAAAATCAAGGTTTATAATATGAAGTTGTCCCTGTGACTTGGCTTTTGTGCCTTAGTTATATTTTAATTAACTTTAGGATAATTATAATGAAAATCCTGAATAAAATAGATATCATTCCTTTCCTGCCAGTTTAAATATTAAAAGAGAATCTTAAAAGGTTTGACCTAGCTTGAATGTCATTGAATACCTAGCTAAAATGGTAAAACCTGTTTAAAAGAGATTCAGATCCTTATTAACACTTGAAAATGTGTTAACACTCCCGACAACAGTGATGCGATAAAATCACGCTTGTCATCTTTATATTAGGAACTTCCAAACCCCTTATTTAGCCTAAATGATCAATAAGAATCATGGCTAATAAACGTCGAACATGATGTACACATCTAAACATCCATCTGGGATGTATACCTACGGGCAAAGATGTATACATGAAAAAGATAGTTTTATTTCATAACTTCTTGTCAAGGCAATGAATTATGAAATTTTCCGATCCAAAGGAATCATTGATTATGTTTTAAAATTTCCCTAGTGACAAGGCATCTGTGCCATCGAAAAGTCCTTTGGAACAAGCCGTTGTGCTATATAAGATGTCAGTATGACATTGACAGTCGTGACTTATGTCCCCTGTCTAGTAAATTTGAAGGATTATATCCCGTTTAAACGCCAAAGATGGTTTATTTAAAAACTTAGGCAAAACATAATCAAATAAATTTAATACTATCTATTCGCCTATATGGCTGATTACACCATGGCTATTTAATCATCAAATTCGACAAATCAGCAAATTATTACAACATAGGTTGAAGCCTTCAAAGCTTCACCATGGCTAATCCATCTGAAGCTCACAATCATCCAATTGGTCAGAATAATAATGCAAGACTGAACTTAACAGGCTATGCTGATTGTCCGATAAGACAACAACAGTGGTGGTCTTTGACTCCCTGTCTAAAAATGATGGACTATGTCCAAACATAATAGTCTATATGACCAACGCGATCGTGACTAATATCGTCTAAAATGATGATCATATTAATTAGCATCCCTTAGCGATGAAATACCTACGGGTTATACTCTATTCTATCAGAAATGAGACAAAGTTAGTGGTGGTCTTTAAGATCCCATGTTCAAAATGGTGTATACCCAACCCTAACAGTCTATATGATCAGAGCAATCGTAACAAAAATCGTCTGATACGATGATCATATTATCTTATAGGATATTTGCAGTACGATCTTAAGTCTTCCTATCTTCGTAGTAGGATCTCAAGAAGTACTTTCCGACTCAATGGTTATGATTATATGTATCTTGACGGTGATTTAGATAACGAAACTAAAGTAATACAATAAACGCATGGTGGATACGCCGCAGGTACTTCCTATATATAAGTGTGTTTATTGTATTACCCTTCGTAGCGTTATCCTGAATCACCGGTAGGGTTTATATCGCCTACAGAATTTATATTATATTGTCCGTTAGAGACATTATCAATTATAACCGTTATGGTACATCGTCGGAGGTAATGGATAATGCCTAAGCCTTATAGTCTATAAGATCGATAAGATCATGACTAATATACTCAATGATGATGATTATATATATATATATACATACATGTATATATGTAAGCATCCGCTACTGATATCCTATGATTTACCTATGTGCCGAAATGAATCGTTTTTCAAAACGATGACAGTTGTAGTCCATGACTCCCTGTTCAACGGTGAAAACTAGGTTTAAATCTTAAAACCCCAAATCTAATAAGATCGCAGCTTATAAACTAATGTCCTCCGCAACAGGAGTTGGTTGCCATACCTTATAACGTCCTCTGCGACAAGGCCTTCGTG
Source organism: Helianthus tuberosus (assembly GCA_030545235.1). Classification (NCBI taxonomy): domain Eukaryota; kingdom Viridiplantae; phylum Streptophyta; class Magnoliopsida; order Asterales; family Asteraceae; genus Helianthus; species Helianthus tuberosus. The sequence goes on from CM060359.1 coordinate 181,830,967, forward strand.
CCATATGATTAGTTTTGTCCTTCTTGACGGACAAAATGTTTTGTATTTTAGGAAGCCACTATGGCGAGCCTTCGAGCTGTCTGAAATCATCTACATACCGAAGACAGATGGGACATGTTGATCCCCTGTCAAAAGGGTAACGGACTCGGTCAAAACCCTAAAGGCCATTAATGATCCTTTTGTGACTTAGGCTGAATATGATTGATGTACAATCAAATAACGCTCCTTAGGAATGTTCATATGGTTTAATAATACCATGGTCGATGTATGATAAGTCGTCAGGATGATGACTAGCTGTGAAATGCACTCAATTAATTGTTAAATTGGTATTTAATACCAAAAGATTTGAGTATGGAAAACTCAGAAGAGACAGATAACAGACGCGATGCTGGAGATGCGACAAGTGATAATAGTGCATCCAATGTGAACCTCAATGTTAATGGAGTTAATCTCCAAAACTGTGATTAACGCAGCTGTTGGAAAGGCTACGAGAAAAGTCATGAAAAGGCTCAAGAAGCCGAATGCTGCTTGCTCTACAATACATGCAGCTACTCATAAGAAGAACTTTATTCCTGCTTCAAATGTGAAGAATAACCCAAACAAAATCCTATATGGCAAGGAGCCCCATTCCTTTTCAGGATTTACTTAAAAGTACTTCGTCTCTTGGAAGTCAAGAGACTTCAATTGTAAAAAGGGGCCCTCGATTGCAGGAAACCGTGGGATGAAGTAGAAACCATTAGGTGTATCAGCAATTATGCTGGAAAGGACACAGTGAGGTAAACATCACTGTCATTCGATGACGATACCCTTAATTAGTGGAGACATTAATGAAGTCCACAAGAAAGATCCTCTTATACATTATGGGATGGTCCAAGTTTTAAGGACCTTATTATAAAACCTATTATCCGCGTCACGAAATGGGAAAAGATGGAGAAATAATTTTCCGACTCCCCCATAAGATTTATAAACTATCGGCAGTGTGCTGCAAACCTTGGTTCATTGATGGAAATAGTGCCCTTATTCGGTTAACCTAGAATTTAAGCATAATAAACTATATATATATTATGATTTAGCATCGGCAATAAGAGGGCACATTAAGGTTTCAAAGCTTGCTTATTAAGAATCCATTATGGATCCACCTCAGCTACTCACATTTTATAGGTTAAGAAATAACCAGTCAAGGCTGAGACTGTCCTACAATTTGTCAAAGATCTTATAGCTAAGTTTAAAAGGTTTAAGAATGGAGGCGTTTAGCCCTCCTAATGAATGATTAGAGGCAGCTCACATTAGTAAGGACACCAGATAAATCCCTTATGGTGATTTTATGGCTAGGAGTTACGTTGGTTTCAGGTACTGCTAAGTCTCTCATAAAACCATAAGCTTAGCAAACTTTTAGAAATCTTTCTCGTAAGAACCCTTTTTTTCTGTTCCTATCAGAAACCTCCAACCGTAAGAATTCTAGAAGTAACCTCTCTCTAGAAGAAGTGCGTCAGCATATCGTTGATATCCCCTTGATATCTATCGATTAAGAATACCAGATGGTATGACAAAAAGCGCCATATGAGGGTTGATGTATCTTAACAAGTTCCATAGATTGCTTCCATGCCTGATCAGTATGGAGGTTTAATGCATGGAGCCACAAAGATATCCCAATAATCATATGATACTAAAAGTCAACTAATGGTATTCAAAGAAGATATACACAATGGATTATTCCAAGTAAATGTCTATAAATAAGGGAATCCATAGACTTGTAATGAGAATATGCCCCTCATCTGACACAAGCAATGATGGATGAACTGGAGCATAAGATTTGGGAAATCTCTGTAACCTCTGTGTATCTTGATTATCTTCTCTTAAGATTACCCTGTTTACCTCCTGAGAGGCAGGTAGAGTTAAGATTTATATCCCAGATGGGGCTGTATTATTATGAAATCTCCATGACGGCTAGTACCATCATTAGAAGAATTGAAATTCTGATTAAGCGAATAAAGGATTCTTATGGCCTAACTCAATATCCTGAGAATTCGTTTTAGTTAATTAAGAAAGGCGGTTCATTTTGCTTATGCATTGATTACCGCAACCCTAATTAGACAAAAATTAAGAATTGTTAGTGCATTCATCTGTCAACTTCGTCTTAGATCGTGTCTCAGTTCGTTGCGAAGAATGTTCAAGAATGATGTCATGATGACATCACCAAAGCAACATCATCATGACATCATCACACAAGATGACAAAAGCAATTAAGGAAATGATATTGTAATTACGTTCATTCATGCATTTCTGATTTCGCTTTTATGTCCTAGACTAGGTTCGCTTATATGTCAACATGGTGATTTCGCTCATATGTCATGTCATTGGAGCGAAATCAGCCATACTATAAATACCCGAACATGTGATCTCATATGTAACATTGGAGCGAGACCTGTTCATGTGCTAGGTAACCAAACTCTGTCAAATTCATTTCAGAAAGCATAAATAAAGCAGGAATTGAAAGGAACAGCTGTTGTTACGTTACGTATTCTGATTCCGCCTTTATACGTGATGATGAACTGCCTTGACTGATCGTTTAGGGTCACGACACGGTCCAACAAGTGGTATCAGAGCTTCGGGACGAGGAGTTCATACTACTTCAGCTGATTCGACATTATTCTCTCATTTCTACTCAATTTCACTTTTATTTTTTCGATTTAAACAAGTTCCTACGGACAAAATGAGTTGAAGTTCAAGTATATTGTGCGAAACTGTCTTTTAAACAATCCGTAAAAGTATCAGACCTTAAAACAAAGTAAAACTCAATCAATTTTATCAAAATTTAATCAGTTTTCGAACAGGAACTTCAAACTCAGATCTGGAACGAATTTGTGGTCAAAATTGAACATATTACATATCATTGTGATCGGAATTAAGTGTAGATCATTCCTTGAAAGTTGCAGATTGAAATTTGGCTTAAAAATGAGTAAAAACGTGATTCCGCTTTTGTGAACATCGAGTGTTAATAGCCTGATTTCGCTTTTACGGACATAAGTGATTTCGCTTATTTGAACAGTTTGATTCCGCTCATACGTACATTCTGATTCCGCTCATGTGTACATAGTGATTCCGCTCATATGTCATGGTGTTTCAGTTCCAAACGTGATTCAGTAGTTTATGTGATACATGTTACTATCTGATCAATTGTCATCATTTTCTGTGTATTTAAATCGGTTGCATGGGATAATTAACTGAGTTGTCAGCCATCTATAAATTGAGGTCAAATGAAATTTTAGTGAACAAAAGTCTTGCATGTGATATTGGTTTAAATGTCAAGTATCATCACGTGATTTCATATGGTTGTGTTAAACAATTAATCAATTGTCGGCTTATACATTGTTGTCGTTTACTGAACTTGGAAGAGGTGATTAGAACCATTTTAGTTTACATGTGAAAGCTTTAAAGTTGTCAGTAATTGGAAATGAAAATCACGAGATAGTGTGTCAGTCATTTTAGTTGCATGTGTTTGTTAGTTCAAGAAAAGTTGCATGTGTTTGTTTGTTGGTCATTAGTGGTTTGCATATATACTGTTTTACATAAAATCTCATTTAGTCAATATTAAATAGTATTGTTTGTTTGCTAAAGTTTGTTGGATATCATCTAAAGCCCACGTGAAACAGAGAATTGTTCTTACCCACTAGATTTACGGTCCAATCAAAATTTAGAAACTTTAATGATTGTTGTTCATTATGATGTTTGTGCATTGATTTGATAAAAACATCACATGATATGTCAGATTTGTGTTGAATCATAGTTGATAAGTGGTTTGTCGTGTAGTGTCATTAAATAATTGATAACTAATTCGGGTCTGCATCTTCCATTATTTGTCATTGTTTTTAAAGATTTTAAAAAATTTTCTAAGTGTGTAAACTGATTTAGTTTGTTTGTTTGATCTAGGTAATTGAAGATGTCAAGCAGTAAGGTTGATCCTGATAGATATTGGAAAGTAGACTATGCAAGATGGGAAATTGGAAAATTAAACGAACCATTCAAAGAAGCCCAGAGAGCAAAAAGATGGAATGAAGAGTTGGAATGTTACATGGATCCACGGGGTAATCCAGTTGTTGACCCATCAAAAGTGGATTTCGAAGCTGTAATAAATTTGGTTCCAAGGCAGGCTACTTTCAACACAAGAAGGCTTTCTGATAAAAGTTACTTGCCGGATTTAATAAACAAGATAAAAGAAGTTTTTGAAGCGAGTCTACCAAAGGTGGTAGAAATGAAAAAGAGGAAAGAACAAGAGCTGGAAAAGCTGATAGAGGAAGTAAAGAAAGCGGCAGAGGAAACTGATAAAGAAGAACAGATGAAAGATGAAGATCAGAAAAAGTCAAAAGAAGAAGGTGTGATAACAGAAAAAATTCAAACTGAATCTTTTGAATTGTTTGACACAGACAAAAGCATTGAACAGTCTGCTGATAAAAATGAAAACAAGTGCAGGAATTGCATAGAAATGTGCAAAGCCTGTACTAAAAAAGATGACATCATAAAAGTTAAAGAAATTGAAGCAACCAAATTTGAAAATGTTTTCAAAATAAAATGTAAAGAAATGATTGAAAAAGAAGAAATTTTGAAACTAAAAGTTGAAAATTTGACACAAAAATGTCAAGGTCTTGAAAAGGATAATGATGTTTATAGAAAATTGTGTTCTACAAAATGTGTTGATTGTGTTGAAAAAGAATCTAAATTTCAAGATTTACAAAAACAGTATGATTCTTTAAAGTGGTCGAATCAGAGAGTACAAGAAGCTTATGATACTTTGAAAAGCCAAGTCAAAAGTTTTGATCAAAGATTGTCAGAAACTTTAGTCACTAAAGAAATGTATGAAAGAAAGTTTAAAGAAAAGCAAATTGAATTGAACAAATGTGTTGATGAAATTGCTAGTCTTAAACAAGTCTTGGCTGAAAAAGAAAAGGTTGTTACAAAACTTCAAAGTTATCATAACTCTTCGTACATTCTTGAACGCATTTTCAACATCACACCAGATGACAAAGATACTGAAAATTGCAAAAAGGGTATTGGTTCAGAATTTCATCAGGTACCACCACCATTGAGAAACAATTATACTTTTTATGATGAGGAAAAGGTGGCAAAGGGTTTGAACATAGCTGACCAGTTACCTGAAAGTATCGATGTGACTTACTCCAAATCTGATGATGCTAATGATTCAGAGGTGGTAAGTAAGGCTGTTGAAAGCGTTTTGAAAGATGAGTCTACAAAAGGTAAGTCTGAATCACAGGATGAAGATGAAGGAAATCTTTATGATGGTTATCTGAAAAACACAAAATCCGAGAAAAATTTGAATGATGATTCAAAAGGATTGGTTTATACCATGATTGGATCGGACAAATTATTCTTAGATGTTGTATTCCCGATTCAGAATGTGATTTCAGAGAAGGTCGATAAAGTTTTCAAAATGGTTGAGATTGAGAAGTCTGAGATTCCAAAGTTTGCTGGTAAAGGTCATAAATCTTTTTATAACAAACCTGGTTTTAAGAAGAAAAACATGAAGGCTGGTTTGGGTTATAAAAAGAAACGGAATTGGAATCAAAGTGAAAAACAGGATTTGCAACAAAAGATTAATTTTGTTCAAGGGAAAAGCTTGAAAGAAGAGGAAAAACTCAAATTTGGACAACAGTCTAATGAGGAGTTTGATGCTATGAAAAAGAAACAACAACAGGCCAAGGACGTTTCAAAGAAAGTGTGTTTTAAATGTGATCAAATTGGACATGTTGCACGAAAGTGTCCAAATCCAAAGCCTGTTGATGTTGAAAAACAGAAATCTGAGGATGTGAAATCAAGGTCAACCAGATTTGATTCGAAACAAACTTGGAGGTACAATACAAACAAGTTTGCTTCAAATCAAAATTGGAAATCAAACCCGAACATGTTCGATTCAAGACAGACCTGGAATTCTCACACACCCAGATTAAGAACAACACAGAGTTGGAGAATATCTGTTGATATGACAAAACCTCAAGAGTTTTGGAAACCTAAAAATGTTATTCAAAAACAAAAGGTTCAAAAAGAGACAAATTTTTACAAAAGAGGTACTCCGGAAGGTCAAATGTGGAGTGTTAAGAAACAAGTGACGTTGGAAAAAGATGAGAAAGTTGAAGTCAAAGTTGAACAAGTTTTAAATGACAAAGAGTTTCCAAAATTGAATGAACATTATTGTGTTGAAATGCCTAAGGTCCAACAGACCTGGGCTAAATTGTTCAAATGATTGATAAAGTTTGAATGTGCAGGTGCTCAACGAAGCTGAATATTGTAAGAATGATAGTTGGAGCAACCTGGCACAGGAAGAGGTTGCAGGACCCTGGTTTGGTTGAACAGGGAGTTTAGTTTGAGTGTTTTCTGTACATAAATAAACAATATTTTCAAAATTCTAAAAATTGGAAAAATTAAAAATTAAAAATATGTTTTTAGTTTGTTAAAATTTGAAAAACCAAAAATATGTTTGCTTTTAATTTTGTTTTGATTGTATGTTGATTGAATACGCCGAAACCCTCACGGCTGAACAAACATGATTACTTTCATCAGATTGAAAAACGGTTTTCAAACTGTTAAGATCAATGGGTTGTAAATCATGGGGGTACGTTATATTTTCTGCAAATCAGAGCACTTGAAGCAGAAAATGGATGGCGAGACAAAGCTATCAGTGTTGGTTGTCAAATTTTCTTTAAATGATTTTGCATTTTAGGGGGAGAAAAATTTGTCATTAGAAAATACAAAAACATTTGAAAATTTGAAAAAGTCAAAAACATGATAAAAATTTAAAATCTGAGTTTTGCGTAAAAAGAGGAAATGATAGTACATCAGTTGACAGTTGCAGTACGCTAAAGAAATGGAAAGTTTAAATGTGTTAAACGATCTCACTGTGGATGTGTCGGTAGATTTTTATACATCTAGTAAACTTTTCGGGATATAAACCTAAATTCAAACTTACTTATTTCGTGGGGAACACTACTTGGATATATAGGTAACCCCTGAAATCTCGTTTGAAAGGTCTCATAATCTGATATACTAGGTCTTTATACTCAATGATGTCTGGGGTATTATTCCGGGACTTCTGCTGAATGGTGGTTCTGACCTAGTCCCTGGCTAATACTTGCTGCAATGCTTGAAACACAGCATTAAACCCTCAGCATGCTGAAACAATAAAATTGATAAATGCTGCTGTTGTAAGCAAAAAGATCCTCTAAAGGGGACACACTGAAAAGTCGAAGCTGATATCTCTCTGCGTATACGAAAGTATCGACCTGAGATCCCTCGGCCCTCGCATACCTAATTTATATACAGATATCATTGTAGTATACTCACCTGTAAGACTGAATATTGGGATCTGGATACGGGAGTATATTCAAGAGGTGGGACACATGAATGGGTTTAAGTTCTTAAAATACATAATTCGTATCCTGAATCAGTTGAAATTTGTATGAAAATTTAAGTGGACAAGTATATCGACAATCTAAGTGAATTGTTTAATTCTTAAAGTGAAATTAAGCTCAACGGTACTTGTGACTTGTCGAAAACTGATATGATCCTCTAACGCTTACTCAAACAAAAATATTGTTTGTAAATATGTTTGTACATATTTTTTTTCTGCTTTATATTTTCAGAAAATACAAAAAGATTTTGATTTCTGCTTTATTCTCGACAACTGATGTCTGAGTGCTGAGTTTCAAAATCTAAGTAAGCTGATCGTGTTTCTGAAAATAAAACAAGTTCATTAATTTGAAACTTGAAGTTTTAAAATTAAAAATTCAAAAACAGTTTGTGATATCTCCAAGGTCATTAAGTTGGACTAGGATGATTAACTGTGGGGGAGTTGGATGTTTATATTGTTATAGAGCTAGTTTCCGATACGATTCGATGAAACTGCCATATTCATGAGAAGTGATTTTGAGGAGATTGAATTGTCAGATTACGATATCTGGAAGATTAAAATGTTGTTACTTATAGATGTATGAGTTATTGCAGGAAAAGTCCAGACTACGATCCTGAGAGCAAAGTCTAAGGGGGAGTCTGAAGACAAGTTGAAAGTTAGGAGGAGCTTGTAGCTGGAAAGCTAGGTGTCGATCCCAAAGCACGGAAGCTTGATGAAAGGGGGAGCCTGAAGCTGATAAAGACTGAAGACTGAGAAGACTCGACACTTAAGACTCGTCAACATCTGAGGGGGAGTCTGTTAGTGCATTCATCTGTCAACTTCGTCTTAGATCGTGTCTCAGTTCGTTGCGAAGAATGTTCAAGAATGATGTCATGATGACATCACCAAAGCAACATCATCATGACATCATCACACAAGATGACAAAAGCAATTAAGGAAATGATATTGTAATTACGTTCATTCATGCATTTCTGATTTCGCTTTTATGTCCTAGACTAGGTTCGCTTATATGCCAACATGGTGATTTCGCTCATATGTCATGTCATTGGAGCGAAATCAGCCATACTATAAATACCCGAACATGTGATCTCATATGTAACATTGGAGCGAGACCTGTTCATGTGCTAGGTAACCAAACTCTGTCAAAATCATTTCAGAAAGCATAAATAAAGAAGATATTGAAAGGAACAGCTGTTGTTACGTTACGTATTCTGATTCCGCCTTTATACGTGATGATGAACTGCCTTGACTGATCGTTTAGGGTCACGACACGGTCCAACAAGAATTTTCATTAGCTGCCCAGGATCGTCGATTTGATCGACTAACGCAAGGATTAACTAATCCTTGGGATTAGTTCTAAGCAGTGATTGGAATAACCATTCCGCCTTAAGATAAGCTTTTTATAATAGTTGTTATATAAGTATCAAGGTTGCTCCTTTGGAGACCTTGTATAGATAAAATATCAAAACGTCCGTTTGATGGATGAGACTTTGGGAAGTCCAATTATCAGGATCAGAAGGTTGCCTTGGAAACAACAGATAAGATCAAACAAATCCATAATCATCTGTAAGTTGCCAGTATTCGGCAGAAAAATCAAAAATTAATGAAAATAACAACCCTCCTAAGTTCTTGTGAAGGAATAAGGTTCAACAAAGATATCACCCTGGAAGGGTGTGCCAATTTGTTAATTATCAAGCTAGTTGAGCTCTGAATATATTGAATCATTCGAAGGAATCGAATGTATCAGGATCAAATAGCTTATAAGCTAAAACCTATTTAAGGAGTTGGACGGAGCTCGCAACACATTTTCACTAATGATTTAAGGATGTGTTTCACCAATAAGTCGAGAAGCATTATCACATAATGATATACAGATTTATGATATAATGAACAACCCATATCGATTTAGGATCGATAGGTGAAGAGGCTCCAAAAGGATAAATGTACCCATTATAAAGGTCAACTTGGGAGCTTGGAAAAGCTCCAGATATGCTATTAAGGTTAAGTCCATTATGCGACAAAAAGTACTTCCAGCATTTTATCAAATCTCGAGGTCGAGATTTCTTTTAAGGGGTGAGGATGTAACACCTCGAAATTTCATGTCCTATAATGTATTGACACGTGTCATAAGCTTGAACGTGTAAAGGATTTAGTTTGAAGGACTAAAGTTGACAAACAAGGAAACTATGTGAATATAAGGGTTTAAAATGTCAACAAGGGATAAATATACTTCACGGTAACCCTACATGATGCTCATACCCTTACACGAATAAATCATGGATCATACGAAGCTAATTGTGAAAGGAAGTGGGGAATTACAAACTACAGGGGTTAAATGTGTCAACATGTTCAAAGTATACCTCTGGGTGACCATTTAGCAAACCCGAAGCTTTGTAATGATTAATTATACTCACGAGAATAAGTGATAAAATTTTCATAAGGTTTCGTTATCGTATGAGAAAGTTATGAGAAAATTCGTGTGCGAGGGGTTAAAAGCGTCAACATTGAAATCTATGACTTTTCGGGTGATCAAAAATTAACCAAGGACTTAACAAATTTGGTATAAGTCTTGAAGCCCTTAGAATTCAATTTAGAGGGCCCAAAGTGCAAGAAATAAAGGTAAAAATCAAGTTTGGAAGTCCAGGGGTCAAAATTGTCAACATTCAAAGATTCTTTGTGCTGGCATGACCCTTGCGCACCTCAACACCAATAACGTTACGGTGCGCAAGCAGGTCCCAGATGCAGAAAAATTGACAGCTGCCTGTTATCTCCGGTTACACCGACTTAAAAGCTGGTTTTTCGATTCAAGGGGCTCCTATATCTGGTTTTTAGCATCCTAGGCCACCTGGGATGATCTTATAACATCACTAGACTATGATGGCATGATCTTATGGCTTGGTGTTCACTATATAAGAAGAACAAGTTGCAACCTTCATACTTTGCTCACTTGGAAATTTATTCAAGACTTCTCTGGAGCTCCCCTGATCAGCAACAAGCCTCTTAGTGATCCCTAAGCATAATTAGGACATTTGTAAGTGTCCTTAACCTTTCTAAATTCGTTTTAGCTTAGTTAATTAGCTAAAAGTCAAACCGCGTAATTAAGGTTTGACTTCGTGATTAATTAATATGTGCTCAGTCTAATCACTAATTAAAAGTACCTATAAGTAGGTAATTATGTGGGTAATAAACCCTTAAAAGGGTACTTTCATATTCCCAATCTAACTATATTAATTGTCGAGTCAAAGCTTACTTTAAAAAGTCAACAAAAGGGTTATTTTCAAATTAAAGCATAATTAGAAATGTAGGATACTTGCAATCTGTTTGATCATTAATATAACTTGGTAATTAATGTAAGAACATGTCCCAACATGTTCAACTCGACAATTTTCAGTTTAGGCTCGGTTTGGATCCGAAAGTCGCATAGTTTGACCTCTGCTTTGACTTTCAGTTCTGACCCGTTTAAGCGTTGTTTAGAAATACCTTAGAGCCTTAATTGGACCAGGTTTCATACTAGTGTAACCCCCTGAGGTCACATAACTTGGTTCATTAGTTATCTGATTCATATGCATGTTTCCGATAAACGCTTAATTGTTGACTATTATGCCCTTTTGACTATAAAACGTGATTTTTGAAAAAGTAAAAGAGTAGAAACCTTAGTTACTGATTTATAAACTTGCACCTAAAATTTGACATCAGTTTGAGGTCTAGATTAAGAGATATGCTCATTAGCGTAAATTGAAAGCTTTATGTTAATTAATTGGCATAATTAGCGTATAGCCTATTTAAACCCACTTTTTGATATCAAACTTTTTACCCACTGATGTAATATAATATTTTGGGATTTTTGAAGATTTTTATTTAATTTTTGGCTGAGCATAACATAGGTCTCTAGGTTTGATTCGGTTTATGACGGTTTTGCCCCTTTAAGCCATAAAATGAGTTTTACAAATCCTTTTGACCCCAAACCTTTTTCTACTGATTTCATTTGTTAAATAAAATATTTTGAGCCTTCTGGAATTATAAAAATATCAGCTTTCTTTTAAAAACCCGGAAATGGCTCCAAATCGCCTTTTTAAGCGTTTTTAACGCATAGTATGTACTATAACCATATTAAACATATAAGGTTGATACCTAATGATGTTTTAGTATATTTTTATATAATAACAGTAAGTAAAAGTTTATAAACTCATGTTTCCAGTTTTGACCTTTTTAGCCCTTGTGAGATTACCAAAATACCCCTAAGGTGCATAGTTTGGTTTTAAATGATAAGTTTCACATATAGGTCATACCCTACTATTATAACATGTTAAATTAAGTTTATTTATTGTATAAATCAGACCTGTAACTCAGATTACAAATTAAACTCTTTTATAATCTTTTAAATGACCCAAATGCCCTTATGAGGCATAAGTTGAGTTTAAATTCATTTGGAGCATAATAGAAGACATCTTACTGATGTCACAACATATTTAAAGTATATTAACTCAGGGAATTTTCATATGACTCTCATGGTTACCCGTGACGCCCTTTTTGCGCTCGGTTCGGTTTATGTAACTAGTTTGCATAAATTGACCGAAACGGGTCAAACCTTATCATCTTTGTCTCAAAATCCAGAATGTATTTAGTATACCCATATTATACAAGTATTCAAACTTGTCGGGTCTAAATCACATTCTATCCGGTCTTCGCTTAATCGTGCGTTTGAACCGTGTCGTCCTTAAAACTAGCCGGTCTAAGCTTAAGCTTAAATAAAGACCCGTTAGAAATCTAATAGGTTATTATAAACCTTCGTTCCAGATTTGGAGCACCAGTAAAAGCTACTTGCAATTTGCTTATTGTGATTGATACTTACAAAAGGTAAATACTTTTAACTTATTTTCCCTATACGGGCTTGGGGTACGGTATATAAAATACCGCTTGGTCCGGCATTGAATTCTTTAATCGAATAGAGGTTAAATTTATTGAGATGCTATGTTTTGAATGTGTTTTGTTTGCTTAAAGCCTTTGGGGGGTTAATGAACATGTCCCGGATATCCTTGGCATCATCTTACGAGATGGCCACGACCTGAGCACGGGGTGTAGGCGTACACCTTTCAGTGTATAACTCAATGATGTGGTGTGTCTATTGATCTTTAACCCGGTCCACGGATCGGGCTACTGAACGCATAAGTAACATATAAATCCCTTACAAGATTATATTACATAATTATCCCAAGTTATAAAATGTTTTGTGCCATGTGCATTCAAATCAATTTTTAAACATTTTCAAAATGAGTCAGTTAAATTGTATTTACCAGTGTAAACTGACGTATTTTTCCAAAAGGTTAAGTGCAGGTACTATTCGTACTAGGCTGGCTGTCTTCTAAGCGCCCACAATAAGTCTCGCAAGCTTGGATGTCAATAAAGCTGTTGAACAATATCTTCTTTTATTTTTGATCCGCCTGTGGATCCGTTTCAACTATTCGTGATATTTAATATTACACTTTATTAAAGTTGAAATGAATCTATCTTTGCTTCCGCTGTGCATTTATATATTGTGTTGTTTGTCTATGATGATACCAACTACGTCACTATACTCCCCACCGGGCCCACCGGTGACGCGTGGAAAATAGGGGTGTGACACTTCGCCACTTCAATGACACGTCAAACGCATATACTACATCGTGACACCATTAACAAGCTAAAACCAAACGTTTATAAGTAATGTGACGAGACCAAAGTCACGTACCTTTAGAGCACACCCTTCAAACGCATATCTTCTGCGGCTTGTCCGCTCGACGATCCGGATTCATTGCCTAAAGAGTTTAATTCACAACCAATTTAGAACTCTTTTCATAATCATTAACGCATAATTCGCTATAAAAATCAAATATGCGTTTTCATCCGATTTTTAACATATTAATCCTCACTTAGGCATTTTAACGAACACCTTGCGGGTCTAATTTTTATCTAACTAGAATCAAGTTCATAACTTGTTATTTTCACCTATTTATTCACACATTTCGGTTCCATCATGTCAAGCATGCATACAAACATTAAAATCATCATATAGATACCAAGTAATACTACTTGTGATTGTTATAATTCTAGTATTCAGCCTATTTGCGAAACCCACTTAATCTATGAATGGGTTATCATAAATTTCATAATTTTTACACGATTCCTGCAATTATCAACTAGTATTTATTCTTAAACTTGTTTCATTACAAGTTTCATCTATACATCACATAATCAAGCTCAATTTTGAATTTTCACAATTTGTCTAGAACTTGAGATGAATCAAAAACACTAAAATTTGCATACCTTATGATCCCTTCAACGAGGTGATCACGAATTCGTGCTTGGAAATCGATTTAGACTAGATTGGAGCCCTCAATTTGGTGAAAATTGCAAGACTAGGGTTTGTGGGTGAGTTGGTCGCCCCCTGTGTTTCTAGATCGATCCAGACACACAATTGTGTGTTTGGATTTTGATTTTTCTTGTTTTATTAAAACTAGTTTGATTTCTATCAACTTTGGTCCCTTAACTATTAGTCCTTTATTATTTAGGGGCTTTTAACTAAGTTTCTTTTTCACTACAAGATTCATGACTAACTAGGTTATTTATTCCTAGTTAGTTTACGTTTTGTTTATTTTAAACATTATAATTTAATATAAGGTTTTTATATTTTCGGGGTGTTACATTAACAAATCCCTACGAGGCGTATACGTCAGGTTGGTGTTATTTACTTTCATATTTAAATTTTGTTTACTATGATTATGAGTTTGTTTTTTTTAATAAAAAAATATGTAATACGTAAACATATTTGATACGGTAAATTGTACTTTATTTGTTGCAGTTGAAACTGGAAGAAGTCAATTGGCTAATATTACAAATGGTAATTTTTTTAGTTTTTTACACATGAATACAAGTTTTTATTTACAATTTGTTTAACATTACAAATGGTAAATTCTTTGGTTTTTTAGACAGGAATACAACTTTTTATGTATAATTTGATAGTTTATGGTTTTTTCTATTTTTTTTTTTCAGTTGTTTCTAATGATGTTGAGCAACAAGAATCAGCTGAACGCAGAAAATTAAGGAAACTATATTTGGATAATAAAAGACGAAATGCAAATAATAAATTTTCCACTTCATGAAACGTCATTCGTTCATCCAACGTTTCACTATCCGATACAAATGATTGCCGTGTTGTAACACCAATTCGTTCATCCTCTTATATCAATACCTTGGATGGACGTATGTTGCCAACCACACCTTTAACAAATCCCTAGGAGGCGTATACATCAGGTTGGTGTTATTTACTTACATATATAAATTTTGATTAGTAAGATTATGTGTTTCTTTTTTTTTTAAACAAAAATTATGTAATACATAAACATATTTGATTCGGTAATTTGGACTTTATTTGTTGCAGTTGAAGTTGGAAGAAGTCCATTGGCTAATATTACAAATGGTGAATTGTTTATTTTTTTACACATGAATACAAATTTTCATTTATAATTTGTTTAACATTACAAATGGTAAATTATTTGGTTTTTAGACAGGAATTTAATTTTTAATGTATAATTTGGTAATTTATGGATATCTATATTTTTTCAGTTGCTTCTAATGATGTTGAGCATAAAAAATCAGGTGAACGAAGAAAATTAAAGAAAGTACATTTGGATAATAAGAGACATAATGTGAGTAACAAATCTTCCACTTCACAAAACGTAATTCGGTCATCCAACGTTTCAGTATCCGATACAAATGATTGTCGTGTCGTAACACCAATTCATTCATCCTGTTATATCAATACCATTGACCGACGTATCTTGGCAAACACACCTTTAACAAATCCGTACGAGGCGTATACATCCGGTTGGTGTTATTTACTTACATATTTAAATTTTGTTTATTATGATTATGAGTTTGTTTTTTTAAAATAAAAAATTATGTAATACATAAACATGTTTCATACGTTAACTTGGACTTTTTTGTTGCAGTTGAAACTGGAAAAAATCCATTGGCTAATATTACAAATGGTAAATTCTATAATTTTTTACACACGAAGACAATTTTTCATTTATAATTTGTGTGACATTACAAATGGTAAATTGTTTGGTTTTTTAGACAAGAATACAACTTTTAATGTATAATTTGATATTTTATGGATATCCATATTTTTTTTTTCAGTTGCTTCAAATGATCTTGAGCATCAACTATCAGCTGAACGAAGAAAATATAGGAAGTTACATTTGGAAAATAAGAGACATAATGTGAGTAACAAATCTTCCACTTCAAAAAAACGTTACTCGGTCATCCAATGTTTCAGCATCCAATACAAATGAATGCCGGATCGTAACACCAATGCGTTCATCGTCTTATATCCATACCATTGATCCACGTTGTTGCCCAACCACACCTTTAACAACTCCGTCTGAAGCATCTACTTCAGGTTGGTAGTATTTATTTACGTATTTCACATTTGTTTATTTTGAATCTGACATTTTTATTATTTTTTGTTGCTATCAACATATAGGTGTCAAGAGGATACAAAGAGTTAAACAAAGGTTGTCTACTAAAGGTCGCTGCGTATATCCTGTTCCAATGGTTGATTTATCTTCCGACGATCATATTATTCCTCAACAATTAGCTGAAGATCCATATAAAGGAGTTTCTAATAGTAAGTACCTTACACACTCACTACTTTAAATTCCAGTTGAAGAACGTCATTATATTAATTTCATAACAAATAGCACAAAATGATATATTTTTTATTTTGTATAATAGATTATTTGGATCATGGTGATCAAGTAGTTGTATGTGACGTATGTAACGCCAAGTTGTGGAAAGTTGAAGCCGGAAAAGGAAGGATTTACTTAGGAAGAACAACTTACATGCTTTGTTGTGGTTATGGAAAAGTACATCTTCCTAATTTTAAAGAGACGCGTCAGGAATATCAAAATCTTTTCAAGAGTTTAGACGACAAGAGCAAGCATTTCTTACTAAATATTCGTCGTTTTAATTTTATGTTTTCGTTCACTTCAATGGGTGGTAAAGTTGATTCGAAAATAATTAGAGGAAATGCTCCATACGTATACCGAATTAGTGGCGAGAATTATCATACACTGGGAAGTCTTCTTCCTAAAGAAGGTGGTGAACCAAAGTTTGCGCAGCTTTACATATACGACACAGATAATGAAGTCTGTAATCGCAAAACCGTATTTAGGTATCCCTGGAAACCATTTCGTTATTTATTTTTTTGATTTATTTTTGGTTTTATCTTATATACACACTTACTGATTACTGATACTTTCGCTTTTTCTTACAATTGCATTACAGTAACTCAAAGAAACCAGCTTCCGCAACTTCTGATTTGCTTGACACTGAACTAATAGAGTACCTTAAGCTAATTTTAGATTCAAATAATCAGCTGGTGAAAACCTATAGACGTGTACGAGATCGGTTTGTTGATAATCCTCATGTTGACTTAAAATTACGGCTTAAGGCAAATAGGTCTAAAGATGGTCGTACATACAACCTACCAACGTCGTCTGAAGTTGTTGCGCTTATTGTTGGAGACATTGAGGATGCTCTTGATAATCATGATGTAGTTGTTGAGTCAAAGAAAGATGGTCTAGAACGTATTAGCGAGCTTCATCCATCGTATCTCGCGCTTCAGTATCCATTGCTTTTCCCTTTTGGTGAAGATGGTTACCGGGTTGATATTCTTCATAGAGAAGGAAGGGCATCAGCAAAGAAGAAAGAGTCAAAATGTACAATGAGAGACTATTTTGCTTACCATGTTCAAGATAGAGTCAATCATTTCTCTTTGATTCTCAATGCTCGAAGACTTTTGAAACAGTTATTGGTTGACGTATATACGATGATTGAAAGTGAACGATTACTATTTATACGTCTGCAGCAAAATAATCTGAGATCTGATACATATGAGAACCTTAGAAAGCTTGGACAAAATGGTAATCCAGATATGTCAAACGTTGGAACACGCGTACTACTACCGTCTTCGTTTATCGGTGGATCGCATTATATGAGGGATAATTATTATGATGCGATGGTGATTTGTAAATGGTTTGGCTACCCTGATTTTTTCATTACTATCACGTGTAATCCTAAATGGCCGGAGATTAAAAGATTTCTGAAGGACACGAACATTAATCCCGAGGATAGACCGGACATTTTATGCCGATTGTTCAAAATTAAGCTTGACACAATCATGAAAGACTTGCGAGAGAAATCTTTATTCGGCAATGCATCGGCAGGTAAGCATCCATTTAATTCAGTTACTTTATTATAGTTTTTTTGGTCTGCTACGTTCATAACCATAACTTCAAAAATAAGTATTTTAATATTAACTATCCTATTGCAGTTGTCTATACAATAGAGTTTCAGAAACGAGGTCTACCGCATGCCCATATCTGTCTGTTCTTAAATGACGAAAGTAAGCTTCCTTCAGTTGAGCATGTTGACAAGTTTATTTCTGCCGAGATACCTGACAAAAACTTAGATCCATATCTATATACTCTTGTCAGCGACTATATGATTCACGGACCTTGTGGTGTTGCAAAACCAAATTGTCCGTGTATGGTCGACGGTAACTGTTCGGAGAAATTTCCTAAGAAGTTCTGTGATCAGACTACTCTAGATTCGAATGGTTATCCGGTCTATAGACGAGCCGATTCAGGTTTTTTGTTGAGAAATCTGGTATTCAGCTTGATAACAGAAGCGTGGTTCCGTATAGCAAAACCCTATTGAGACGTTATCAGGCACACATTAACGTCGAATGGTGTAACATGGCTGCGTCCATTAAGTATTTGTTTAAATACATTAACAAAGGACCAGATAGGGCAGAATTTGGTCTTGTACAAAATGCCGATGAAGGTCAGCGTGAAGATGGAAAAGATGAAATCAAAGAGTATTACGATTGTAGATATCTCTCGGCGTGCGAAGCTTCATGGCGCATATTTGCATTTGATGTTCATTACCGCTATCCATCCGTAATCAGGCCTCCGTTTCATCTACCAGGTAAACAAAACGTTGTATACGGCCCTGATGATGAACTTGATAGTGTTCTTAAAAAACCATCTGTTTCTTCTACGATGTTTTTTGGGTGGATGGAAAAGAACGAAAAAGATCCATTGGCGCGCACCCTTACTTACGTTGAGTTCCCAACTAAATTTTTTTTGGAAGAAGGACGAAAGGATATGGGATAAACGCATAATAGGCAAAACCATTGGTCGTATTCATTGTGTGAATTCTTCTATGGGCGAGGCATACTTTTTAAGAATCCTTCTTAATAAGGTAAAAGGGCCTAAGTCTTTTGAAGAGATTCGTACTGTGAATGGACAAGTCCTCCCAACATTTAGAGATGCGTGCTACGCTAGAGGCCTTTTAGACGACGACAAGGAGTATATAGAAGCTATCAAAGAGGCGTACTACACAGGTTCAGGTTACTATCTTCGTAATCTGTTTGCTACACTGTTGGCGTCTAATACAATATCAAGGCCTGAATATGTTTGGGAAAACACATGGGAGTACCTTGCGGATGGTATTTTATACAATCGCCAAAAGCTTTTGAGGATCGAAGGTACGCAAATTGTTATTTAATATTTTCACAGTTATGTCTTATATATTAGTGTTTATTAATTTCATTTTTTATTTATAAGAATTTTAATAATTTTTTATATAATTGGAATAGGTTTGTCTCTTCCAGAAGAACAAATAAGGAACTTAACGTTGCTGGAAATTGAGCGTTACTTATTACGTAACAACTCAAGTTTAAGTCGGTTTCCATCTATGCCTCAACCCGACAGTGAATCAATATATTCAGCAGACAAACGTTTAATTGCTGACGAGCTTGGGTACGATGTAAGCGATACTGCCATTGAGTTTGATAATAATTTAAGAAGCCTAACCGATGAGCAGCGTTTAGTGTTTGATGAGATAATTGCAGCAGTTAATAGTAATGCGGGTGGTCTGTTCTTCGTCTATGGCTACGGAGGTACTGGTAAGACGTTTCTGTGGAAGACATTATCTGCATCCATTAGATGTAAAGGAGATATTGTACTAAATGTTGCATCAAGTGGAATCGCATCTCTTTTGCTACCTGGTGGACGTACTGCACATTCAAGGTTTCATATACCTTTGAATTTAACAGAAAGCTCGATGTGTTTTATTAAACCGGATGATGACGTTGCTGATTTATTGAAGAAAACGAAAATGATAATTTGGGATGAAGCACCGATGAATCATAAACATGCGTTTGAAGCACTTGACCGAACAATGAAAGATATCTTCAAATGTGAGATGACATTTGGTGGAAAAGTTATGGTGTTCGGTGGTGACTTTAGACAGATACTTCCTGTTCTACCAAATGGCAGTAGGCGAGAAATCGTTAATGCTTCAATCACGTCGTCGTATATTTGGAGTACTTGCAAGGTCCTTACGTTAACAAAAAACATGAGGTTAACTATAGGAGCCAACACATCTGATATAGAAGAGATTAAAGCTTTTGCGAATTGGTTGCTTGAGTTGGGCGAGGGAAAGATTGGTGACAGTGATGATTGTGAGGTGGTTATAGATATTCCTGAAGATCTGTTAATCAAGTGCTCTCTGAACCCTATGTCAGCTTTGATCGACTTTGTATATCCTTCACTTCTTCAACTGTACAAAGATAAAGATTATTTTGCTGAAAGAGCTATACTGGCACCAACAAATGAGGTTGTTCAAGAAATTAATGAAAGATTACTTGCTTCGTTTCCTGGTGATGAAGTGGAGTATCTGAGTTCTGATAGTATTTGTAAAACTGATCAAGCAAAGAACGAAAAACATTCGAGACTATATTCTCCCGATGTTCTGAATGGTCTTAAAATATCTGGTCTACCTAATCATCGATTAGTCCTTAAAGTCGATGTACCTGCAATGTTGTTTCGTAATATCGATCAACAAAATGGTTTATGCAACGGTACGGGACTACGAATTACTAAACTTTATAAACGTGTTATAGAGGCTGAGATTATATCCGGAGGAAACATAGGGACAAGAACATTTATTCCACGAATCAGTTTGACACCGTCGGATAAAAGAATTCCTATCAAGTTTCAACGACGACAATTCCCCTTAAATGTATGTTTCGCAATGACTATAAACAAAAGTCAAGGACAATCTCTATCAAGGGTTGGATTGTATTTGAAATATCCACTATTTTCACATGGTCAGCTTTATGTTGCGTTATCTAAAGTCAAAAGCAGAGCCGGTGTGAAGTTGCTTATACTAGACAAAGATGGGAATGTAACGAGTAAAACAACAAATGTAGTCTACAAGGAAGTTTTTTTCCGGGATTTAATAATTTTTTGTTTGTTTCTTCCAATGTATGCGTTTGTACAGAATATTACATTTCAAAGTAAATAATATTGTGTTGGTTGAACCCGCGTATTACGCGGGCATTAACCTAGTATCCATATGTAACAGTTAATTAGTACATGTGGCATGCCAAATAGGTATGATCCGCCAAATCACCCTCTGATAATTTGATACACGACATATTATAACACCACTAATGTTGATATATCAATGTGTTAATACTTGTGGCATGACAAAACATGGATGATCGGTTGGATTAACTTTTGTAACTTTAATATGAGTAATAATCTTTTTTTTTCTATCATGTGTGTCATTCATTGAAGAGGTATGGTTCCAAACAACGTATGGACACGTGTCAACGTGACCACACCACTTCAAAATTGCGATCTTGCCATACGAAGACATATAGAAGGTTCTGGAAGGGAACACCTGGCGAAAAGAATATGCTCCTAGCAAACAAGAAAGGCCGACAGGTGGCACCAATGGCGAGACGCCAACGCAAGTCGCAAGATCTTCATGGGATAGACCAACAACCGGTACAAAAGGACGTTGAGCTGGAGCGAATAACCATGCGACACGTCACCTACAGTACGAGACCAGGCCTGGTTGCGTCAGAGGAGACAGAATGTATATTCCTCCTGGTCGGACAGTTGGCAAACAACAGCCAGCTGGCAGTCCTTCTCCTTTACAATTCTCCGGCTATAAATAGAAGGCTCAACCTCCAGGTTTAAGGATCCGTTCTCTTGCTCTCTCACACTATACACACACTTATCCTCAAAGCGATTACTTATTCTCACGCCGAAGAATGGTTACAAGGAAAACCCCCATCTTCTCTTCCTTGTAACGAGTCACTGGTGTTGTTCGTTTTACATGACCGTTAAAAAGAATCAGTCATTCATTGAGTGAAAGAAGGAGACTGAACCAACGTACACAAGACAATCTGGCTAAATATCTTAGAGCTATCTAGTGTTTCTTCACTCATCATTACGTAAATACCCATTTAACATCATTTAAAATCAATCCAACGAGAGGTGTAAAATTATGCTTTTATTATAAATTGCGGTTTTGAGAAATCATAAAGTTATTATTTTAAACATCGTCAAATACTCATTTTATTTATAGACAAAAGATCAAATACATATATCTTTATCATACAAAACATATGAATAGAGTGAAAAGGTAGAAAAACACGGTGACATTTTTCGTAATCATTTACATGCAGAGATTAAACGTTTAGTAATTATAGTGATAGTTATAACAATTAAAATTGACATCTTAAGGATGAGATAAGACCTAGGGACTATTAGGTTCTGGGCTTGATTTCCACAAGGAGGTTTTTTTAGATATATTGAGTTTCCTTTTGAATTGGTGTATATGCATTATCGCCTAGTGGAGATAGATATGATCAGATGGTTCTGCTGGTGGCACAATAATACTCAGGTGATCCGTCAATGATCCAAATTTATCGTTAAAAAAATTGAAGATATCTTACCTTAATGGATAATCTTTATAAAAATCAGGATTCTAGAACTTAAGTTCAAGAGAATCTAAAGTAAATACACAAAAATAATCAGTCAATTGACGTTGACTTGATAATTAAAATAGTAGTTGGTAGTACGCGATTTGCTTTTTGTTTTTGAGCGTTAAAGTCGTGTGCATGTTTACACTTATGCCCAACACTATATAGCTTCTCGAAAGATTATTTAGACACACATGCACCCCCTCATCATATGTTAAAAAGGCAAAATGAGCTTCAAATATATATATATAGTATATGCATATAGAAGTGTGTTTAATAGAGAACATTAAAAAGATAGGAAACCAGAAAACCATATATTTAACGTGTTTAAAATTAATTCTTTTAAAAAAATATGAGCCTTTCATATAAATATATCTTGAAACCTTTTCAAAAAAAATTCAAAAACTTAAAAATAAAAAAAAAATATTAAAAGAAAATAAAAAAGGTAAAAATATGTTTACAAAAATGAGTTTTTATTAGAATAGTTTCTACACATCTTTATATGCAAAAGCTCTAAAAAAAATTAATTGAATTTTAAAGATATATTTAATATGTTAAATATATTATTCCCCAATTTCTATTTTTTAATGTTCCCAATAAACCTACACCATGTAGATATATAGAAAGATATTGGTATCGAATGTCAAATACGAAACTAAAAATGTGTGAAGCCTACAAAATAGTCATGTACATACACCTAACATATCAATGGCTAAGCTAAATATGGGCACAATTTCGTGATACCTGACTGAAAAGGAGACGAAAAAAAAAATCACAATTGTTATCTTTTGATTTAATTTACCATTTTTAAAAGGCATATATCTTCTCTATACTATATCATTTAAAAAAAAGCTATACCAATAAACTGAGAACTTTTTTTCATTTGAGTAACGTATGGATATACTTTAGGTAAAAAAAAAACTTTTTAGTTTAACACTGTGTTTGTTTCAAGTAAAGTTCGCGTGATACATATTCGGTTGTGTAATTATGTATATAAGGTTGTGTAATTATGTACGTACTTTGTGTTTTTTCGTGCATAAGTTTGAGTGATTATATACCTAAGGGCATGTTTGGCTAAGCTTTTTGAAACCAACTTATTGGCTTTTTGAAAAAGTTATGGAGTGACTTTTTGGAAAAGTCATTTTTCCCCTCATATACAAGCTCATTGCCAAACATCATCTAGAGCTTATAACTTTTCAAAACGTCAATAAGTCAATAAGTTGTTTCAAAAAGCTTAGCCAAACATGCCCTAAGTTGCTTAATTATCCCCTATGTTCATACGTTTCATATGGAAATTCCATTTACGACCTTCCAATATATGCGTGGACAGGGCTCTTAGCTGTTAGATTTACCCATCGACAAATAATTTATAACTATGAAACGTAGTTAAATAAAAGCAACGGAAATTGTTACAATAAACTAATCCAATACAAAAGTAAATAATTATCTTTAATAGAAAGAAGTAACATAGATGGGATGTCAATCGGCCAATGTGAGCCATTGCCACGAGCCAACATTTGTTAAAAGCAACTGCAAAATGTAGCAAACATTAAACGAACAAACACGAACAAGAATTTTTGTTCGATGTGTTAAACAAACAAACGTGAACAGAGGCTGCGTTCGTTCGTTTATGTTCGTGAACGTTAGAAATATGTGTTCACTTGTATTCCCTCTTTGATATTCATTTAAAAGTTTTTTTGTTATATTTTTATTTTGTTGGTTTTAGTTTTGAAAAAATTGAAACCATAGTTATATTATACGCCTCCGTCAACATCGTTCATTTGACCATTTCAATTTCGGTTTGTGTTAAAGCTTGACAAATTTTTAATTTTTGTGTTAATTATGTTTATGATAATTATGTCAACTATGTTCGGATAATTATGTTAACTACTTAATTATGCTTATGATAATTATGTCAACTATGTTCGGATAATTATGTTAACTACTTATTTATTTTGGTGGATTCTTCGATGAAAAATGCATATTTTATTTTAAAGTGAATATATATAGTTTGTTTGTGTTCGGTAAGTGTTCATGAACATATTCATTTCCTTAATGAATGAATACGAACAATAAATGTTATTCGGTAAGCGCCCATGAACCATTCATGAACATGTTCATTCCTTAATAAACAAACACGAACAAAGTGTTTTTCATGTTCGTTTAGTTCATTGACAGCCTAAATGTTATCATGTTTATTCCGTTATCATATATGCATTTTTTTCACTGAAAACATGTAATGTAAACATGTACACTATATTACGGTTTTGTTTTTATTCATCATTATCCAAACTAAGCTTATTTTTCACACAAATTCTTATGACTTTACTACAAAACTAAATTATCTTATTTCAAAACATGCGTTTACCATGCATTTGAAGAAACAAGGTATTTTAAAAGTTTTTTAAATATAGATTTAAGTTTAGTTTAATTTTCGTTAAACTTAAAATTTTTGTTTTCCTTCACAAAACATATATATAATTTTACAAATGTACTTGCCTTGGACACTTTACCAAGTTATAGTGTTTTTACACTAAGTTTGTTTTCCACTACACAATGAATGTTCAAAATATGTTTCTCAAATAATCCGATTTGATAAAACTGAAAGACTACTGATTTTGGGATAAAAATGGCGCTCCCGCATAAGGCTTCTAGGCGTTTTATCACACCTAGGGGCTTTATCACGTCACGTAAGCGCCACATAGATTTTGGGATAAAAAGAACACCCCTCTTTAACAATGATGTTGTGGAATAAAGCCTCCACCAAGTTCATAACCCCCCCCCCCCCCCAAAATTAAATATTAAAAAAAAGATGAGCAAATCTGATTGGTCAAGAGACATGAGTCCCATCAGATGCAACCCTTCATATCTGCTATCTCTTTGGTGGAGGCCAAGAATAACGCTCCCCATAACGCCCAAGAAATAGAGGGGCGCAAACGCTAAGCCAACCCACTCAACCTTTATAACCATCATTCATTAGTTTTTTTAAATTAGACACCTAGCTTTCATGATGGAGTATTACATTAGTGATCTACTTTTATTTTTATTTTTATTATTATTATTATTATTATTATTATTATTATTATTATTTTCTTGGTATGAAGATATATATAATAAAAATATGTTATACCCCTTACTGAAATTCAGTAAAAAAAATGAAACCAAAAATCTACAAGATGTATAAAAATGACGTAGTTAAGAAACTGACTTGGTTATGCTTCTGGTTCAACGTTAATATTTTTATCCGACCTAGTTTGATGCGGCTTATTTTTAAACCCGATTGAGCAAAATTATTGGTTCGTCTATGTAACACCTAGTGTTCTCTGAAGTCAAAGTCAAAGTCAAGGTCAACGTCAAAGGAAGAGAAGATTGCTAATTGCGATCTGTCACTCCTTGCTCAACGACCGATCGCGCGACTTGACTTGTAATCAACTACCTTTATATATTTGACTTGGTTGTATTATGTGGAGTAAATGATATTAAGCGCACTTAATCGCATTAATCGATGTATGTTTATCCCCGATAATCGCTTTACGACTGTGAACAATAGGAAGTAACAATGCGATAAAATTAACTAAACATTAATCTACTTAACACTAATCGTGTCGCTATCAAATCGCAATACGAATCGCAATGAATCACAGGTTCTGGATATTGTTTTACGTGTGTGTGTTATTTAGGTGTTACTTGTGCATGTTTTAACCATGTTTGTGGGTGATCAATCGTAATCAATATCGCAACTCAATCGAATCGCAATCTAAATCGCAAATGCTAAACGCAAGTTAATTATAGTGATTGTATGTTAGATATAGTAGTTAGGATTAATGGGTAATACTATGGCATCGCTCCCTCGAATCGTATCGCAACGCTCAACACGCGAATCGAAACGACAAAACTCAACGCGCCGAACACCCGGATCGAGAGGCCACCCGATCGAGTGGCCATCCGATCTGTAACACCCCGTGTTCTCAGAAGTCAAAGTAAAAGTCAAGGTCAACGTCAAAGGAAGAGAAGATTGCTAATTGTGATCTGCCGCTCCTTGCTCAACGACCGATCGCGCGACTTGACTTGTAATCAACTACTTTTATATATTTGACTTAGTTGTATTATGTGGAGTAAATGATATTAAGCGCACTTAATCGCAGTTATCGATGTATGTTTATCGCCGATAATCGCTTTATGACTGTGAACAATAGGAAGCATCAATGCAATAAAGTTAACTAAGCATTAATCTACTTAACACTAATCACGTCGATATCAAATCGCAATACGAATCGCAGTGAATCACAGGTTCTAGATATTGTTTTATGTGTGTGTGTTATTTATGTGTTACTTGTGCATGTTTTAACCATGTTTGTGGGTGATCAATCGCAATCAATATCGCAACTCAATCGAATCGCAATCTAAATCGCAAACGCTAAACGCAAGTTAATTATAGTGATTGTATGTTAGATATAGTAGTTAGGATTAATGGGTAATACTATCGCATCGCTCCCTCGAATCGCATCGCAACGCTCAGCACGCGAATCGAAACGACAAAACTCAACGCGCCGAACACCCGGATCGAGTGGCCACCCGATCGAGTGGCCAACCGATCGAAGTGCCATCCGATCGGACAGCCATCCGATCGGTGACCCACTCGACACTTGTGCACTTTCCTCTTTTGGAAACCCTATAAATACCCACACTTCTCACATCATTTGGTGTCACAGCTCCTTCACCCGAACTAGACACTCAAACACACTTTTCTCTCGATTTCTCTCGATTCTTGTAAGTTTCTTCCTAAATCTTTGTACTTCTATGATCTACACTTGATTCTTCATCTTTTTCACCGAACAATCTTCACTTTTAACCATGAAATCACTAGATTCGGGGTGTTCTAGGGTGATGTCATCATGGAGTTCATGTGAACTTCAAGGTTTTGCTTCATCCCACCAAGGACATCTCAGATCTCAAGGGTTTCCACATGATTAAACTATGTTTTCACCTAAATCTGAACATTTTCAAAACTAAAGGGATTGAAAGATGGTTTCTGACCTTCTTTCAACTCTCTTACACTCAATGCACTCAAAACCGATAGAATCGGAGCTCATTCATGCCTTCTACTTTCTCTAGTGATGTGCCGGTTGAGATCTGAATTCTATCTACGAGACGACCGACTTCTGGTTGAACATGAAACCACCTGTCACGAACAGTTAACTGATCGGGTTGGGGTGATTCCCGTCCGATCGGATGACAGGAGTCTGACGGAGTTTCCGTTGTTTAACATGACGTCATACCGTCTCGAGCAAACTACAAAACTTAACAAATTTCTCAAGTTCAAAACGATCAAGTTGTGGGACGGGATGCCGTCCGATCGGATTGCCATCCGATCGGATCGCCATCCGGCCGGACCGCAATCCGATCGAACCGCATTTGAGGATTTTAAACTCAAACAATTTTCAGCATGTTCAGTGCATAGTCAATTCCAACGGACTGTCACCCGATCGGTAGACCATCCGATTGATGTTGATCCTGCTGTGAACTTCTTCTCTGAGAAATACCTCATCGGACGGATCGTCATCCGATCGAACTGCCGTTCGATCGAACGACCTGAAAGGTAGATGTTAGGCCCTAAAGTGTGAGACTGACGCATCAAATTAATACAACGGACTATGGTTACGAACTGGGCTTTACCGGGTTAGTTTATATTAGGTTTTGGACCTTTACAGGTCACTTGGGCCAAGCTTTAGGCCATGTGGGCCAAGCAGGCCCAAGGGGAGCCCATGTAGGAACTTGGGCTTAAGTTAGTATATAAACAAGTTTCTAACTTGTTTTAGGGTTGGACATTCATAGTTACAATTTCTCTAGAGAGAGAGAGGCAATTGGTGTCACACCCTGGCTTTGCGGAAGCGTGGTATATTTTGGTGTGACTTCTTAATACCATAGCTTAATCATAACAAGCTATATGAATTTAAAAACCATGCAAGTCATCAATTAAGTTTGAAAATATCATACAATACCATTGTTTGACGAGAACATACTCCAACAACAATAACCTTGTTCAAAAGACATAACAACTACATCATAACATAAACGTGGTTTAAGGATTGTGTCTTGTCCAGGAAAGAGACACATCCCCTAAACCCTGATGACTCCATGACAAGTGCAGCGGAAAAACGTTCCATACCGTGCCAGATCTCGTTTAATTTCCTGAAATACATGTGAGTTGAAAAATCAACAATAATGTTGAGCGAGTTCATGTGCAAGTGAGTAAGTAAAACACTTGTAAGTATAAAAGTTTCCTGGTATGTAGCAGTGTAAGAGGACTTGTGATCACCAATGGTTTGCAAGGCCATTAGCATGTTGTGAAATGCAAGTAAGTAAGATACACCCTAGCCGATTTTGCGTTGGGTACCAAGTCACTCCGGATCCGTTCTGTTAGTCCTTCGAGAGGCCTGTTCTGTTGGACCGGGAGCTGGGCTCGCTACACCCAAATAGATCTACCGCTCGAGTCCCTCGGGGTTCTAACTACCCATTCACATGATCTAAACCTCCTTACGTTATTCATACCGTGTATAAAGTACTTGTAAACAAAGTAACATGTATTTCACCCCCGCAGTTAAGAAAACTGAAAACAGTTAGAGAAAAGGGGGACATGAACTCACAGTGGATGCGTAAACTCTATCAAGCGTCTCTGAAGCAGTAAGCTGTGCAACGACCTACAAGTGCTAATTCTATTAGACGGACGGCCGTGCTTTAGCTTTACAGTTTATGTTTGCGGGAAATAGTTAGACAACTATTTCGTGTTACATTTTGTATATGCTTGATAGTTATTTTTCCTTCCCAAGGATGGGGGATACAATACATGTGCGTAAGTTACGTTTTATCATTCTTGTGGTAATGTAATTACCGGTGTAACTTATATGTTAATGGAAGCGTTCGCAAAGTTTTGGAATCATTAACGCTTGTAAATATTATTTTTACCCTAAATAATATTTATGTGTTTCACAAAATAATCATAAACAGTGTTGTGACAAAAATATTTATCACGTTAATCTTTGTGAAAATTCCACCTCCGAATGTTTAGTAAAATATAGTGCTGGCGAAATTTATGTTTCGAAAGTATGTCCAAAAATAGTTGTAACACTTGTTGTGTAAAAAGTCTAAGTGTTAGGTTTTTAGAAAATTTCGCCAGAGTTTCCTCTGTAACTGGAGGTGGCCACGCTTTTAAGCGTATCATTTTCTTTTAACAAATCAACTCAATCAACTTCTTTATTCCATCAAACAATTTCCGACACATCAAACTAGTCAATAAATATGTAAATTTGCATAAACGCATGAACTTGTAGTTTTTCCGAATCTATATTATAAATCCCATTTATATACGTAGATCTTTATATAAAGTACTTTCAATCTTGTACAAACCTCGTTTTTAGAGAAGTCCGACTTTACAACTTCTAGTTATTTTTCCCAAAAATAGTCATTTTGTCGAAATATGCGTCACACAAGTGTTTACACACTTGTGTGTTCTAAATATCATTCTTAACATTGTAAGATCCGTTTCTTTAAAAATACATGGTTCTTAAATGTGTGGTCCTTTGAAGATACCACTTGCGGATACGTAGATCCGCTAGTTTTAAACACCCTTTTACCGGTTAAAGCACTTTTACACAAATAAAATATTTCTCTACAAGTTCATGTCTCTAAAATGTGGTAGTGTTTCACTTTTAACCCTTGTATCTTTCAAAAACAAGCTTATGTGATGATACGTGATTTTACAAAGTCGGGTTAAACGAAGATTTGAGCTACCACATTATAGATCGGGTCACAATAAGCACAAATTTCAAGTCCTACGACTTTTACACAAGACATATGCTATTAACCTCCATTTTAGTGATTTTACTAGACTTTAAAGATTCAAAACGCGTGTTTACGATATTTAACCGACGAAAGTTCTTTTAACCACTTTAGATGAGTGTAAAAACAAGTTTTAAAGGTTATACCTCTAGCTCGGGGCTAGGGAAGAATCTCGATGAAAAACGGGTGGATAAAAGATGACGAGAGAGGTCCTTCGTGTTCCGCTTGCACTAAGGCTCCTAATATGCGACCTTGGACGTTTGTATGATGAAGGAATGAAGTGAACTTGAACCGAAAATGGGTGTGTAGGGCTGGGGTGTTTCGGCCGAGAGTGGGAGAGGGCAAGAGAGTGTGAGTTGTGGTGATTTGTTAAGTGATAACTCTCTAGTGTTTAGTGTGTATATATATAGGCAAGTTTAGTGCTAATACCCATTGGTTACAATGTCACAAAAGTACTAGACAATTGAGATATGGCAAGATCACAAGTACAAGTTCATGTTCCCTAGATGGGGACGGTTTTAAGGGGGGGGGGTCCCTAATCCGATTTCAACAAGTAGTTAGGAGGTTAGTTAGATTAAGTAGGGTTAACTAAGTATCTAACTTAGTTAGTGTTATGTTATGTGTCATGATGGGTGTTAGGGAAATCAGGGACCCTAACTGGCTCAGAAAAATAGTAACAATAAAAATAGTAAAGTTTTCATGTTCCGGGTAAAGTCCGGGTGTTCGGTTGGATAGTAATCCGTTAAAGTGTTACAAAAGACTTTAAAGTGTCGTTATTACATTTTTAGTGACACAATTTGTTTTCCCGACACTTTAGAAAGTGTCTAGTAATATTTTCTCATTTCTGGCACTTTACTAGTCAGCTAGAAGCTGGTTAAATTGTTAAAGTGCTGTGTTTGGTACTTAAAGTACGTTTTTGGCACATCCGAATCAGTGTATCTTATCCCTAGAGACGCGGTAACACAACCCTTATATCCTACACTCACTACCAGTGTAGTCAAAATATATGAGGCTCTTAACAGGCCTTGAGGCAGTATTTGCCTGATGCTGGTTATATCAGCATGTTCACTGTGTATCCGTTTAGTGCTACTGTGCTTTTTGTGCATCATGTTTGTCACTAGGGTTCAGTATGTAATCAATGTAGTGACAGCAAATAAAGTATGACGCAAGTAAGTGCATGTATCAGTATGCAGGTAGCAGTTTATCAGCTAGTTTCAATCAAGCACAGTAATTAAGCAGTAATTAATCATTAATTAAGTTGTACGGATACCTGGTTTAGTGCGGGTTGTCACATTCTCCCCCCGTTAAATAAATTTCGTCCCGAAATTTAAGTTCTGCTTGTAGAAGCAGGGTTCTTGGGAAATAAGTGGGGGTATTTCTCTTTCATCCGGTCCTCACGTTCCCATGTGAATTCAGGACCATGTCTGGCATTCCAACGTACCTTGACGAGTTTGACACTGCTCCGGCGGGTCTTGCTAACTTTCCAATCCGTGACCTCAACAGGTTCTTCAACGAAGTGGAGCGTGTCGTTGATATGAATCTCGTCGATAGGAATGGCAACGTCAATTTGAGTTGGACTTTTCTTTAAATTGGATACATGAAATGTATCGTGAACGCCATTTAGTTCAGCGGGTAGGTCCAACTTGTATGCTACCGTCCCGATTCTTTCTAGAATTCTAAAGGGACCAATGTAGCGTGGATTTAACTTTCCTCGCTTTCCAAAACGCGCTACCCCTTTCCAGGGTGAAACCTTCAATAATACCGTCTCTCCGACTTGGAAGTCCACATGCTTCCGGTTTGGATCCGCGTAGGCCTTTTGCCTGTGGCGAGCGGCTTCGATGCGTTTAAGAATTTGCGCGATCTTATCTGTCGTCTCTTGGACGATCTCGGGACCAGCAAGCTGCCTATCACCTGCGTCAGACCAACATAGTGGGGATCGGCACTTGCGTCCGTATAGGGCCTCAAAAGGCGCAACACCAATACTGGTGTGGTAGCTGTTGTTATATGAAAATTCGACCAAGGGTAAGTGTTTATCCCAGCTACCTCCTAAATCCATAACACATGCCCTCAGCATGTCTTCCAACGTTTGTATTGTTCGCTCGCTCTGGCCATCAGTTTGCGGATGGAATGCAGTGCTCAGATTTAATTGTGAGCCAAAAGATTCTTGGAAAGATTGCCATATTCTTGACACAAATCTTCCGTCTCTATCAGAGATGATCGAGAGTGGTACTCCATGTCGTGCTACGATCTCTCTCATGTAAATTTCCGCAAGTTTACTAGTACTGTCTTTCTCCCTGATTGGCAGAAAATGTGCGGACTTTGTTAGGCGGTCAACAATCACCCAAATCATATCATGGCCTCTTGGCGTTCTTGGCAGTTTTGTAACAAAATCCATTGAGATTTGTTCCCATTTCCATTTGGGAATCTCAGGTTGTTGCAGAAGTCCCGAAGGCTTCTGGTATTCTGCCTTGACCTTAGCGCACGTTAAACATTTGCTCACATAGACAGCAACGTCGCCTTTCATCCTAGGCCACCAATAGTAATCTTTAAGATCCTGGTACATCTTATCCGATCCAGGGTGGATAGAGTACCGTGACTTGTGCGCTTCGTCGAAAATAACTTCCCTTAATCCACCAAACAGAGGAACCCAAATCCTTTTCTCAAAGCATAACGTTCCTTCCTCGTTCGGTACCAAAAGCTTCTCCATTCCCCGGAGATATTCTTCCTCAAGATTTCCCTCCTTGAGAGCTTCCTTTTGTGCAGCACGAATGCGCAAGGGAAGGTCGGTTCGTACAATCATTTCCAAAGCTCTAACCCTTATGGGCTTGATTCTTTCTTTACGACTTAGGGCATCGGCGACTACATTCGCCTTCCCTGGGTGATACTTTATCTCGCAGTCATAATCGTTCAACAATTCAACCCATCGTCTTTGCCTCATATTCAGCTCTCTCTGGTTGAATATATGTTGTAGGCTTTTGTGATCTGTGAAGATTGTGCATTTCGTACCGTACAGGCAGTGTCTCCAGATCCTTAAAGCAAAAACCGCTGTGCCAAGCTCTAAATCGTGTGTGGTATAGTTCTTCTCGTGCACCTTCAGTTGGCGTGATGCGTAAGCAATGACCTTTTGGCGTTGCATCAACACACAACCCAATCCTTGACGCGATGCGTCGCAGTATACCATAAAGTCATCAGTGCCTTCTGGTAGAGCTAAGATTGGCGCGTTACAAAGCTTAGCCTTCAGTATCTGAAATGCCTCTTCCTGTTTGATTCCCCAATCAAACTTCTTATCTTTCTGGGTCAGGAGCGTCAATGGTTGAGCGATTTTCAAAAAAATCCTCGATGAACCTTCGGTAGTAACCAGCCAAACCCAAGAATTGCCGAATCTCGGTTGGCGTTGTAGGCGTTTCCCAATTCTTGATTGCCTCGATTTTTGTGGGATCAACATGAATTCCATCCCCATTAGCCACATGTCCAAGAAACTGGACTTCGCGTAGCCAAAACTCGCACTTGGAGAATTTGGCGTACAGCGGTTCCTTCCTTAGCAGCTCCAATATGGTTCTAAGATGTTGTTCGTGCTCAGCCTTTGTCCTTGAGTAAGATGTCGTCGATAAACACAATCACGAACTTGTCCAAGTATGGCTTGCAAACTCTATTCATTAGATCCATGAATACCGCAGGTGCGTTTGTCAAACCAAAGGGCATAACTAGGGACTCGTAGCGTCCATAGCGAGTTCGGAAGGCTGTTTTCGGGATACTTTCCTCCTGTATCCTTAATTGATGGTATCCAGATCGAAGATCGATCTTTGAATAATAGTTCGAGCCTTGCAGTTGATCAAACAGATCATCGATTCTTGGCAGAGGATACCTGTTCTTGATCGTCATCTTGTTCAATTCTCTGTGGTTGATGTTTATTTGAAAATCATCATCCTTCTTTTGTTGGGTAAAAATGGGATTACCCCAAAGGGAAATTTTTGGTCTGTTATCTTCTTTCTCCATCCATTGCCAACACTTCTCTGTCAATTCTTGCATCCCCGAAAATGTAAGTCGCTATGATGCATCGACTACGGGTGCAGTGCCTGGAATTGAATCGTCGTGAAACTCTACTTGCCTTAGAGGCGGTAATCCAGGCAAGTCTTCTGGGAAGACTTCTGGATACTCCCTTACGACAGGGATGTCTTCGATTCTTGGCTCAGCAGCCTTGTTATCCACGATGTGTGCTAGAAAAGCAACACATCTTTTCTGTAAACACTTCCTTGCTTTCTAGCAGCTGATAAATCTTAGCGGTGTGTCACGCTTCTCTCCGTGAACCACAATTGTCTCACCATCATCAGTTGGAATACGAACAGCCTCCTCGTGACACACTATCTCAGCCTTGTTTTCGGATAACCAATCCATTCCTACCACCACGTCGAAGCTTCCCAATTCGACCGTTAGTAGATCCAAAGTAAACTCACGTTCTCCCAGCTCTATCACACAGCCTCTGATTACTTCGTTGGCTTCAACTAATCTTCCATTAGCTAATTCGGTCGAGTAGCGGATATCTAACTTACCAGCGGTTAAACCAAGTATATTCTTAAATTCTAATGACGCGAAGCCATAACCGGCACCAGCATAAAACCAAATAGGTGCAAAAGTTTTGGTTGTTAGAGAACGTACCAGAAATCACACCTGGATCCTGGCATGCCTCACAAGCTCTGATGTTGGATTTTCTCTCACGGTCTTGTTTCAACTTCAGGCATTCCCTCTTAAAATGTCCAACTTCCTTACAATGGTAGCATCCTATCATTCGGCCATCTCCTTTCCCATTTCCACCTAGAGCGTTGTTACTGTTCTCTCCTTGTATGAAACTCTTCATCCCACAACCTTCCTTGTTGTGTCCTTTCCTCTCGTACCAAGGCTTCTGACATCCACCATCACGGTGACACTTGCACTCAGCACATCTTGGTTGGGTTTCTAAGTAAATCTTATCACTGGCCTGTTTGTTATTAGGGCAATCTTTCTTGAAATGCCCTTTGTCCCCGCAGTCAAAGCAACCTCGAATAGATCTTTGTTCATCGTTGCTCATTTGGGTATCTTCGGTAAGCTTCCTTTTGTTCCTTCCAGATGACTCTACCTGAGTTTTCTTGTCAGGGTTTGCAAGTTTTTCTAGTCTATTTGCTTCCGTAACGAGTGCCAAACCCATCTTACTTGCAACAATGGTTGTTGGTGGCGTAGATGCTGTCATCAAGCTCAAGACTTGAGGCGCCAGTTCCCGAATGAATTGTTCCAATTTCTTCAGTTCTGGTTTTACCAGGTATGGAACAATTTGTGACAGATCATGGAGTCGTTGCACGTACTCCAATACCTTCGGACCTTCCATCATTAGGCTCCGAAATTCATCTTCCCACTTCTGGGTTTCCGTGTGGGGGCAATACTTCTTATGCATCATTCCTTTCATCTCGTCCCAAGTTAATGCGTATGCTGTAGTTAGGCCCATTATTCGAACCTGAAGGTTCCACCATAATCGAGCTCCATCTTGAAACAACTCAGAAACGTATGGGACCTGTTGTTCTGGCGTACAGCCACTCATTCGAAAGATGGATTCCATACTTTCAATCCATTTTACAAAAGTTATGGCACCCCCAGTGCCGTCGAACGTCGGAGGCTTGTAGTTGAGGAAGTGCCAGTAGGAACAACCGTTATTTTCTGAGGTACCTTTGATTGGTTCGGAGCGTAGGGCCTCGTGCTGTGCTATGGCTGCAGCAATTATCTCTTTAAGTTCTGCCTCAGAGGTGGGCATACGCATTTCGCGTCTTGGCGGCATCTTCTAAAAGATGTTTCACATAGGTTAGGTCATAGCAAGCGAAGCGTATGCATTAAACAATACCAACACATAACATCTCATGTTATCAACAAGTCAATCACATAACCTCTTATGCTATAGGACATAAACAGTTGATTGAACATCGCATGTGATGAGAATACTGCGATTGTATTGCCACAATTCGAGACCACAATGTAAAACTCACAAGTACACCACTATATCATACTACATCAATGACTTAGTAGGGGACGACCCTAGATAAGTCGTGCGATCGCTGGTCATGTTCAGGAGTCTCTGGTTCGTCCTTTCTCAAATTTCAGGACTCCACGTCAAGTTTCTGAATTTCTGTCCTAAAACAACATTTCTTCTCATTCGTTTCCTTGAGCTCGTCCCAGCTCAGTGTATAAGCAGCGTCTGTGCCAAGGGTCTGAACCTGGAGGTTCCATTAAGAGAGTGTGCCATCTAGAAATATCCCTGAGATGTAGGTAACACTCTGTTGGGGCGAACAGTTACTCATTCTTAGAGTGGAGTTGGTCTTTTCGGACCAACGAACAAATGCAACGGTGCCTCCGATTCCGACAAAGTTCAAAGGCTTGCAGTTCAAGAACTGTTTATAGGTGCAGCCAGTTGGGGGGTTATCTCCAGTAATGCCGTCGTTGTACTTAGAGTGGAGGTCTTCATGTCGTGCATTTATCTGTGAGATGCGCTCTTGCAGCTCGTCTTCTGTCCTCAGTAACGTACCGGTGCTTGTGTCACGTCTGGGTGACATTCCCTTTTTGTCGAAATAGTGTGAAGCGGGTTGGACAATGTTTCAATTGTCCATGGGGTATATATAGCAACGTAGGCCATCATGCAATCACCCCATTTCACACGCACATATACTCACTGTAATCGTGGGGAAATGAATTCCTGAGCCTTCACATAGGCTCGTCAATTTGGCTTGTTGCTTGTAATAGTATGAACTCGAGGCTACATCGCCTAGGTCATTTGTGTTTAGGTTATCATTAGCTTGACCTGCAGAGTCCACCAGGATTCCTGTGCACTACAAATCGTTATTACGTGGGCCCCCGTAATAATAAATTGTCTTGCACAGTTACCCTAAATTTTCTCTCATCCAAGCAGATGATCAGTCAAGGAGCAACAGCCGGTGTATTGGCATGAACAGGGTCATACTCCAATGCGGGGTCTGAATCAAAAACTCCATCTCAAAATCAGCTGGATCAACAATCACAGGGGTTACAGGATCCCCCAAGGGCTTGTCTAAGTGCATGAACTCAATGTCATGGTCTGGATCAACACCAGGCGGAAAAACAGAATTGTCCTCATAATTACGATCCAACTCAAAACTGTGTGCGGGGTCCGGTGCAGCTAGTGATGCCGTATCAGGGTCGGCGTCGTGTAAGTAGTGCTGCATTCCCTGTATGTGCGAAGATGCGGGTGTCAGAAACTCAAATGAGTCTGGGATAGGGGAATGGTCATAAGTTTCCCCTATAGGAGCGTCCGCATGTAGTAGTCTAGTACTAGCAGTAATAAGGCCCTGCCCTCGAATGGGTCCTCCTCCAGTAGATCGTTATCGTCTTCAGAGGCCTCGTTGGGAGGGCGTATCATCAACAGGATAAGCGGCAAGGGCACAGGAGCAGGGATCACCGCCAGTGGTAAAATCCCAACAAAATGGCCATCAGTAGGCTCTGCTACGACTTCAGGCAGTGCACAAAGGGCTGAAAGTCGTCATTGTCTGTGCCGGTAGTATCAGAAATGTACACCTCGTGCTTCGTTGAACTATGTCGTCTGATACTATGGTCATGGGGTTCGTAGTGCCCATCTTTCTAGTACTTGATGAAAGTATAACGTTTGTAACACAAACACGTATAATAATCAATCATATAATCAGTTAATCACATAAGTCACCAAGTAGGGTGTCACATACTTCTCCTAGTTTTACTAGTCAATTTCGTTCAGTCTACAAGACTGCTCTATCCTTCACTTAAACCAAACCTCGATCCTCCAGATCGATCCTATAACAAATCAACGTGCTCAAATACCTTGACCATCTCGATCCTCCA
The DNA here is from genome assembly GCA_030545235.1 of Helianthus tuberosus. Classification (NCBI taxonomy): domain Eukaryota; kingdom Viridiplantae; phylum Streptophyta; class Magnoliopsida; order Asterales; family Asteraceae; genus Helianthus; species Helianthus tuberosus. Next base: position 181,868,979 of record CM060359.1, read on the forward strand.
GATCGATCCTATAACAAACCAACGTGCTCAACTACCTTGACCATCTCGATCCTCCAGATCGATCCTCAGCCCTCCAAGCTGAACTTATAATTAATAAAATGTGCTCAACATTTGTTTGTAAAAAGTGTGGATCTGGACTTAAGTGGTATGCAGAAAAATGTTTTCGTGAGAGCCCTAGTGATCATAGTCTAGACTCGAGACAGAATCCTAGTTCGCTATGATCAGAGCTCTGATACCAAGCTGTCACACCCTGGCTTTGCGGAAGCGTGGTATATTTTGGTGTGACTTCTTAATACCATAGCTTAATCATAACAAGCTATATGAATTTAAAAACCATGCAAGTCATCAATTAAGTTTGAAAATATCATACAATACCATTGTTTGACGAGAACATACTCCAACAACAATAACCTTGTTCAAAAGACATAACAACTACATCATAACATAAACGTGGTTTAAGGATTGTGTCTTGTCCAGGAAAGAGACACATCCCCTAAACCCTGATGACTCCATGACAAGTGCAGCGGAAAAACGTTCCATACCGTGCCAGATCTCGTTTAATTTCCTGAAATACATGTGAGTTGAAAAATCAACAATAATGTTGAGCGAGTTCATGTGCAAGTGAGTAAGTAAAACACTTGTAAGTATAAAAGTTTCCTGGTATGTAGCAGTGTAAGAGGACTTGTGATCACCAATGGTTTGCAAGGCCATTAGCATGTTGTGAAATGCAAGTAAGTAAGATACACCCTAGCCGATTTTGCGTTGGGTACCAAGTCACTCCGGATCCGTTCTGTTAGTCCTTCGAGAGGCCTGTTCTGTTGGACCGGGAGCTGGGCTCGCTACACCCAAATAGATCTACCGCTCGAGTCCCTCGGGGTTCTAACTACCCATTCACATGATCTAAACCTCCTTACGTTATTCATACCGTGTATAAAGTACTTGTAAACAAAGTAACATGTATTTCACCCCCGCAGTTAAGAAAACTGAAAACAGTTAGAGAAAAGGGGGACATGAACTCACAGTGGATGCGTAAACTCTATCAAGCGTCTCTGAAGCAGTAAGCTGTGCAACGACCTACAAGTGCTAATTCTATTAGACGGACGGCCGTGCTTTAGCTTTACAGTTTATGTTTGCGGGAAATAGTTAGACAACTATTTCGTGTTACATTTTGTATATGCTTGATAGTTATTTTTCCTTCCCAAGGATGGGGGATACAATACATGTGCGTAAGTTACGTTTTATCATTCTTGTGGTAATGTAATTACCGGTGTAACTTATATGTTAATGGAAGCGTTCGCAAAGTTTTGGAATCATTAACGCTTGTAAATATTATTTTTACCCTAAATAATATTTATGTGTTTCACAAAATAATCATAAACAGTGTTGTGACAAAAATATTTATCACGTTAATCTTTGTGAAAATTCCACCTCCGAATGTTTAGTAAAATATAGTGCTGGCGAAATTTATGTTTCGAAAGTATGTCCAAAAATAGTTGTAACACTTGTTGTGTAAAAAGTCTAAGTGTTAGGTTTTTAGAAAATTTCGCCAGAGTTTCCTCTGTAACTGGAGGTGGCCACGCTTTTAAGCGTATCATTTTCTTTTAACAAATCAACTCAATCAACTTCTTTATTCCATCAAACAATTTCCGACACATCAAACTAGTCAATAAATATGTAAATTTGCATAAACGCATGAACTTGTAGTTTTTCCGAATCTATATTATAAATCCCATTTATATACGTAGATCTTTATATAAAGTACTTTCAATCTTGTACAAACCTCGTTTTTAGAGAAGTCCGACTTTACAACTTCTAGTTATTTTTCCCAAAAATAGTCATTTTGTCGAAATATGCGTCACACAAGTGTTTACACACTTGTGTGTTCTAAATATCATTCTTAACATTGTAAGATCCGTTTCTTTAAAAATACATGGTTCTTAAATGTGTGGTCCTTTGAAGATACCACTTGCGGATACGTAGATCCGCTAGTTTTAAACACCCTTTTACCGGTTAAAGCACTTTTACACAAGTAAAATATTTCTCTACAAGTTCATGTCTCTAAAATGTGGTAGTGTTTCACTTTTAACCCTTGTATCTTTCAAAAACAAGCTTATGTGATGATACGTGATTTTACAAAGTCGGGTTAAACGAAGATTTGAGCTACCACATTATAGATCGGGTCACAATAAGCACAAATTTCAAGTCCTACGACTTTTACACAAGACATATGCTATTAACCTCCATTTTAGTGATTTTACTAGACTTTAAAGATTCAAAACGCGTGTTTACGATATTTAACCGACGAAAGTTCTTTTAACCACTTTAGATGAGTGTAAAAACAAGTTTTAAAGGTTATACCTCTAGCTCGGGGCTAGGGAAGAATCTCGATGAAAAACGGGTGGATAAAAGATGACGAGAGAGGTCCTTCGTGTTCCGCTTGCACTAAGGCTCCTAATATGCGACCTTGGACGTTTGTATGATGAAGGAATGAAGTGAACTTGAACCGAAAATGGGTGTGTAGGGCTGGGGTGTTTCGGCCGAGAGTGGGAGAGGGCAAGAGAGTGTGAGTTGTGGTGATTTGTTAAGTGATAACTCTCTAGTGTTTAGTGTGTATATATATAGGCAAGTTTAGTGCTAATACCCATTGGTTACAATGTCACAAAAGTACTAGACAATTGAGATATGGCAAGATCACAAGTACAAGTTCATGTTCCCTAGATGGGGACGGTTTTAAGGGGGGGGGGTCCCTAATCCGATTTCAACAAGTAGTTAGGAGGTTAGTTAGATTAAGTAGGGTTAACTAAGTATCTAACTTAGTTAGTGTTATGTTATGTGTCATGATGGGTGTTAGGGAAATCAGGGACCCTAACTGGCTCAGAAAAATAGTAACAATAAAAATAGTAAAGTTTTCATGTTCCGGGTAAAGTCCGGGTGTTCGGTTGGATAGTAATCCGTTAAAGTGTTACAAAAGACTTTAAAGTGTCGTTATTACATTTTTAGTGACACAATTTGTTTTCCCGACACTTTAGAAAGTGTCTAGTAATATTTTCTCATTTCTGGCACTTTACTAGTCAGCTAGAAGCTGGTTAAATTGTTAAAGTGCTGTGTTTGGTACTTAAAGTACGTTTTTGGCACATCCGAATCAGTGTATCTTATCCCTAGAGACGCGGTAACACAACCCTTATATCCTACACTCACTACCAGTGTAGTCAAAATATATGAGGCTCTTAACAGGCCTTGAGGCAGTATTTGCCTGATGCTGGTTATATCAGCATGTTCACTGTGTATCCGTTTAGTGCTACTGTGCTTTTTGTGCATCATGTTTGTCACTAGGGTTCAGTATGTAATCAATGTAGTGACAGCAAATAAAGTATGACGCAAGTAAGTGCATGTATCAGTATGCAGGTAGCAGTTTATCAGCTAGTTTCAATCAAGCACAGTAATTAAGCAGTAATTAATCATTAATTAAGTTGTACGGATACCTGGTTTAGTGCGGGTTGTCACAATTGGTGGTGAAATTGTACCAGACGATTTTGCTTGTCAAAGTAATAGAATCGTGTGCAAGTTTAAAGGTGATTCGGTTTGTTCATCGTTTCCATATTTTCGGTTCGTATTTTCATATTTTTCGATTTGTTCTTGAATCACATCAAGTTTGGATTCCGCACAAACTTGGTGTTGTTTGATATCATTGAAAGATCCGGTTTCACGGGACTTACAAGTGGTATCAGAGCCTTTAGAACCTATTTCTAGGCTCGGTTTGATATCAAATATTCAAGATTTGGAATTTTTATTCTTCGCGTTCTTCGTGTTCTTTGTAGTGTTCATCCGAAGTTTATTGAAAATTCCTTTATTTTGGTGATTTTGATCTTTTGAAAAGTGTTAACAGATTGTTCCAAAATTTTAAAATATACGAAATTATCCTTAAAAGATTTGATAAAATCAAAAATTGATTTGAAAATCCATATTTTTTTGGAATACCAACTGTTTCCTAATATCTCTCTAGTTTAAAATTTGGAAAGGTTGTTTCCCACGGTTTCGAGTCCCATCATATCAGAGGTTTCGAGTCGCAATCAAAACCACGGTTTCGAGTTACCATATTTCGAGTCATCATCTTCATCCTTGCAGGTCTCGAGTCGCAACCAGCAACCGAGGACATAGCCTTCAACTGGTCTCGGCTCCTCAACATATTCACAGTCTCGACTCGCAACCTCCATTCAGCTTCTTCAAGGTCTCGAGTAGCAACCACCGTTTCGGCTCATCCTGTTTGGTTTCGACTCGCAACCATCTACGGTTTCGGCTCATTCTGCTTTGGTTTCGATTCGTCCTGCTTTGGTTTCGACTCATTTGACTCGCAACCACGGTTCCGAGTCCGAAGTTCCCGTGTCGCAACCAAGTTCTCGAGTCGCAACCATTGTTTCGACAACGGTCTCGAGTCATTCAATTTTGAGTCGCAACAAAAGGTCTCGACTTGTATGTTTTTGAGTCGCAACCTCCATCATCATCATCATCTGATCTCGAGTCGCATTTTTGAGTTCCGCAGTGTTGATAACAGCTGGTCTCGAATCACTAAAATCACAGTCTCGAGTTATCACCATCATTCTCGCAAACGTCGTTCCGACTCGCCACTTCCATCATCTCCTTTTAACTTCCGACGACCCGCCTTCATCACCAACCAGTTGCATCCATAACCACCTTACACAACCTGCTTCTTTACTCACTGTCATTTGTTGTCATCGATCTTCGTATCTGGTCCATCATCTTCAGTCATATCTACCACCACAAACTGCTCGTTCACTACCTGCCATCACCGTAACTCTTCACCATCTACGACCACTCTACATCGATCTTGTTCGACATCATCATCTGTCTCAACGTAGTGTCTAAAACGTTAATCAGTTTGGTGGCGTTCATTTTTGGTTCAGCAGGTTTAACGAAGAAGACGGTGTGGACTTTATGTTAGGTTATTTTTAATATAATAATAATAATTATAATAATCATAACTTCATCATTACATTATCATTAGGTGTCTTTAATTAAATAATAATAATAGTCTGTTTTATATTCTAATTAAAATAAAAAAAAAAAAAAAAAAAGGTGTTTGGTTGTGATTAGGTTTGACAGGTTTTGAGGTGCGGTTCAGATAGCGGGTTCATTCAACTGCTGAGTGTTTGAGTTAGTGAGTACACAGGTTCTCGCTTTGGGCTGGTGTTGAGGAAATAGTTAAAAACGCACATTTTTGGGGATCACATCTTAAAATGTCTTCTAAGAGAGAGGTGCTTGAGCAGGAACTCCAAGGATTCAGTTACTCATATGGTGAATCTATAGAAGCACTTACAGGCCGGTTTGCTGAATTGCTATCTAAAATGGAGAAGGCAGAGATGGTGGTGTCTACTCACATGAGCAATAGAAAGCTTCTGGATGTTTTAAAAGAGATTCCAGATCAGGCAAACTGTAGTTGGTTTACCAATGTTAATCAGATAATAGTGACAACCGATTGTTACAGAATGAAGCCGGATGAGCTGATCTCAATCATCAAATCATATGACAATGCTGACAAACAGTCTACTCAAGTCAACACATCTGCTGCAGTTTGCTCATCCACACAAAATTCAGCATTTATGTTTAACAAACCCCTGGCTCAAGAAATTACTCGTGATCGTGAAGAGATACTTTCTGTCTTTTGCACTCCTGAGTGTAGAGAAAGAAATGAGGCTTATCGGTTACATAACGCTGAGTTGATTCAAGACTACAAAGATATTAAAAATAAAAACTTTACTTTGGCTAAAAATGAAAAACTTTATAAAGAAAAAATTGAAGCTCAAAGGAAAGATATCATTCAGTTGAAAGAAGATCTCAGCGCTAAGAATTGTAATTTTTTAGATGCTCTAGCAACAATTAGTGACTTGACCAAAGAACTAGAAGACTTAAAGGTGAAATATCAGGTTAATGAAATTAATATTAAAAGGTATGACACTTCTAGTAATTTGGTCAAGAACATTTGTGACATACAACTAGAGTACAAAGAAAAGAAAGGGGCTGGTTTGGGATACAATAAAACTCCTCCTCCATACAATCATAACTATACATATATGCCTTACACGGAAGAGGAGTTAATGAATGAGGGCAAGATGACTTACGGTCCAAAGACTGATAAGTCATCATTCAACAGCAAACCTGTTGAAAAACGTGCGACTCCTCCGATCACGTTTATTTCTCCATCTGTGAATGATACTAATACTTTGTACTCTCTTGCAGATGAAGTGAAAGTTGAAAATGTAATTGGGGATGAACAAGCATCAGAGTCTGGTTCTTCTGAAAATTTAATAAATGAACCTAATCCAGACTTTATTTCGGCGTGTAGTATTTTTAACTCGGTTTTTCGCTCTGTGTTTAATTTTAGTCCTAATGGTTTGGGCGAAAATGTTGATGATTGTGTAACAGCGACTGAATCGGCAGATGAAACAAATGAGCCATCTGAACCATCTGATTCCAAATGTGATTCATCTGAAGCAGCTGATTCTGAGAAATTGGAATCAGTTGATTCTAGTGGATTCAGCCCAAAGGTGTCATGTGCAGAACCGTCTTGTGCTGAAAATTCGTCAAATGTTTCAGCTGAAGTTTCTACTAAAGTTTCTGGTGTTTCATCTGACAAACCAGAACTCTCCGATTCTGTCAAAACTGATGACATGAAGGATGACGAGAAGACTGATGTGAACAAGGCTCCAAGTGCGCAAGCTAAACAATCTGAACCTTCTGTTAGTAATGAAAGGGTTCTGATCAAGCAACAAGAGCCAAAACGAGAAAATAGAAGGAGAAGGAATGAGAAGCCTAACCATCAAAGACAATCAGGCTCTCCACAATCCTCAACAGGCAGCAATCATCTGCAAAAGGCTCGTAATGTGAAAAATACTTTTGTTAAGCCAGTCTGTAATGGAAAATGTGAGAAATATGCATTTGACTGTGCTAACAAGGGTTTCAGAAAGACTGGTGAGATTTCTGAACAAGACTTGCAGTCTAAGGAAAACAAGAAGAATAAAAGGAATTCTCCACCACAAAAGGCCCCTGCAAACGACAAGTATAGACATCCGAATTCATCATCGTTTGCAAGAAATGTGCAACAAAAACAAGCACATAAAGGACCGGATTATTCTTCAGGGCCTGCAAGAGCTACACAAGCTGATCAAAATGCCTTCTACGTTAAGAGACAAACATGTTTCAATTGCGGCATTGCTGGTCACATTGCTCGGAACTGCACAAATCGTCCCTATGTACCCTATTATATGCAAAATCAGAGGGTTACACCAAAGGGTAACTACCATTCCAAGCCGATGAAGGTATCATCACCTAAGGCAATGAAGAATGTGAATCCCAAGGTTAAACCTTCTGATGGGGATTGGAACGCTGCTAAAAAAAAACGCAAAGCTGTTCAGGAACAAAAATCGGTTTTCAAAACTCACGAATCTGAACCAGTCAAAGTTGCTCAAACGAAGGCAACAAACACGTTTGTTAAACCGAAACAGATTTGGAAACCCAAATCTAAAGCAGCAACGTCTCCAATCCTTGAAACGAAAGGGGACTTATGTTTGAAGGAAGTGTCTTACTTTGATGCTTCAGGAAATCCCAGGACCACGATGGCCTGGGTACCCATGTCTTACTAATCTCCTTACTTTTCAGGAACAACTAAGGAGGAGCTGTTGACAATCTCTGGAATGTTGATAGCGGTTGTTCCAGAGATAAAAACGGGTAACATTTCACTGTTGCAAAAAGTTCAATTTTTTTTTTACAGATGATATGTTTCCTTTGGAGGAGATTAGAGAAGTAAGATAAGATCAGCAAAAGGTACCGTTTAAATTCAGTACTTTGATTAGAATTTGATTAGTCTTCAATCTAATGACGGAACGGTTAGACAAAAATATTTTTCTCCTTTTCTTAGTTTATACTTTGTATATAATTTGTCCTTTCTCTAGTACATGGTAAATTTGCGCAAAAATACAAGATTTATGCACAAATTTAGGGGGGGAGAGGAACATATAGATAGATGTAGAGTTTAGGGGGAGAAAACTCAGAAAATACAAAAAGAGTTTGCTGTAAATATGTATTGTTTTAGGGGGAGAAAATGAGAAAAATACAAAAACATTTGAAAAATGAAAAAGCCAAAAAGAAAAATTGCATGATATGGGAAGTGAAATAAATGTTTCTGTTAAAGGGTTTGACTAACACATGTAAGGTGCCATAGCTGAAAAGACTAGGATCTACTGCGATATGTTGATAGGCTTGACGCTCAAAATGATAAAAGATACTAAGTGTTATAAACATAATGAACTATGTACCATGTGGGTAACATACCAACGGCGTATGATTTTATGGTCTTAAATCTTGTGTTGATAGATAGCCAACATCTGAGGTTTCGGGTCTTTATATTGTTGAATCATCCGGGGATATCTTGGCTGTTCTTCTGTTCAGAACTAAAATTGTACATGACCCCAGGAAAGAAAGTCACTTGGAATTAGCTCATTTCTATTGGAATGTCTGTATGTTGTCCCGATACACACAATTTTGATCTGATTCTGAAATCTTCTCTGAAAAAGTCGTGTACCTCCTCTGCTGCATCCAGATATATGCTGACCTGGAGGTGCTAGGCAACGTCAGCTTCTGCTGCATCCAGATACATGCTGACCTAGCTGTACGTTGTCGCTCTGTAGATCAATTAACACCCGAAAGAGGCCCTCAAGTGCCCAAAAGAAACCCGAGAAACCTATATCAAATTGAGAAAAACTCATTTGATCTGTATATTATACCATCTCTACTTAAGATCTATTTTGTTCTCTTCTCAATCTATTCCCAGTTAAGATTTCAGAAATCTGGATTGGACTTGTGAAATATGTGGTAGGGAAGATACTTGCATGATAGAGTGTGCTGTTTATATTTCCAGGATTTGATTAGTATTTATTTGGGTGTTCATTGTTAAGAAATCAAAACATGATAAAACAGATTATATGCAGACCTAGATACAGTCAGGATATCTTAAAGGATGATATCAGTATACTCACCTGCTACGATGAATCGTTGTGCTTACCTTGATCGCGGGGGTATGCCTTGGAATGGGACACACGGGTATAATAGTATAATATTACCTTAAGCATATCACGAAGTTGAAAAATTGAAAGTTGAGTGTTAAAGTTTAAGTGGACAAACATATTGGCAATCGCATAGACCAGTTTGATTAGGCTCGTACTGAAAAGTGTTCCTTAGTCTGCCTGAGAACGAATTTTGATCCCTTTGCAATTGTAATTGTATATTATGGTAGTTGTTTATATTTTGAGTTTTTATTTGTTTTTAGTTCTCAATATTAAAAAAAAAAAAAAAAAAAAAAAATCGAAAAATTCAAAAATACAAAAATAGTGTCTTGCTTTTCTATAAAACCAAAAATCCAAAAATAGAGTGTTTAATTGTTTTTCTTAAAATAAAAAAAAAATGTAACCGTTCTTGAAGATTTGACTGATCATCAAAAGTTGAAAGAATTTAAATTGTGAAATCCGAGTACAAGTACTTGGATGTACCTGGTGTTCATATGGTACTCTCCCTGTTGCATAAGAGATGTTTGCTTATGAGTTTGTGAGCACGTGCAGAACTTGATTTCAATCAAGAACAGGGGTTGATGAAGACTGAGATGCTGTTAGTTGCTGAAGAAGCCCAAAGCATCACAACAACAAGATGTACCTGAGTCAGAAGAACCGGATACGAGACGCCGTCTGACAGTGAAAGTACATTTAAAGAAGTACCGTGAACCTGCTTGAAAGACAAAGACTGAAGAAGAAAAGAGCTGCTGAGAATCCTCCTCTCACATTCTTTTTGACAAAGATATTTTCAAGCAAACGCTGATCGTGATCCTGATATGAAGCTAACCACAAGAGCTGAAGAAAGAGACCCAGTGCTGAGAGTTCAGAAGTCAAGAACTTCCACAACATCTGCAGCATAGTGACAACCATAGATTTCATTGAAGACGTTGCTGAATTCAAGTTATGAAGACAATTTGACAAAGATACTCCTCTGTTTTCAAAATGCTACAACGAAAAATTCAAAAGGCAAACCATCATACACAAACACATCCACCCAAAACAAGTGTCAATCCGACCGAATGGCGAACGGATTGACATCCGATCGAATGGTCATCCGTTCGGATAGCCATCCGTCCGGATGACCACTCGTCACTTGTTCTCTTTGCATCATTTTACGCGCCGCTTATCGCTTATGCTATCATTCTGATCAGGCTAATCTCACTCTAGCGCTCCCTTCAATCCATTAGCCTTCATCGCTGTGAGTATACTCGAACCCTTTTTGCTTTATGCACTTTTGGGTGTTACATACGTTACTTATTCTAAATCACATCAAACACACTACACAATACTTTAACGCTAACCACTATTGCATGTTATACGTGACTCGATGAATGCTTGTTTGTTATGTTTACACATAGATTGTTGTCTACCTGCCTTAGCAACGATAGTACTATAGTTTGGACATAGTCGCTAAGTTAGGGGTAAAACCCGAATCTTGATGACTTGTTCCGCTCTTTATTGTGGTTTTACAAAATCCCACCAGAGTCTCGACGGACTCCAACGACTTGAAGTCAAACAACGACTGGAAGGATGCGAGTCGACTGCCCGGATTGAGGCAAGAGCACAGTCCAGAAGGTCAAAGTGTGTACCAGAAAGTCCTTGTGAATAGTCGAATCGCTTTGGGTAGTCAATGTCTAACGAGCCGCAGACAATCTATTCTCGATTTATCGATTTTATGTGTTTTACATGCTTATTTGTTAGCGTTTTGAGATAAACAGTACAGTGGTACTAATGATTTCGATTTCGATTTCACGTTTCTCACTCCGCCAAAACACACACACAATTCACACCACGCAAACGAATCGCTAGTATTAAATCGCAATCGCTCCTCGCTAATCGAAATCGCTATACGTAATCAATTAATCGCTATACGAAGAATAGGTGAATACGTGCAAAATGTATGTTAGGTTAGCCTAGGTGCTTACATACCTACGTGCTTATGTGCTTACGTACTTATGTGCTTACGTGCTTATGTGCTTATGTGTTTCTGTGCTTATGTGATTCTGTGGTTATGTGCCTACGTGAAATTGTGAATGATCGTGTTCCTGAGCTTTATAGTAAATCGCTAGACTATACTAGTTATAATCGAAATTAGGTCTGAGTCCTGTGACGATGTCTGTTGCAGACAATGTCGTCATCTGGATCACTTCATCCCCGAGCCGCTAGACGAACGCAGCCTGACAAGCGACTCGCTTCTCTTGTCGCAAGTCAGATTGTGAAAGTTATTCCACAGATCATCGGTGAGCTGAACGAAAACGCAAGCAAGTCTTCTGAAGAGTTGCGGACCGATTCTCCCAAAGCTGTTTTCAGCTTCAAGCAGTTCAAGGCATGCGGACCGAATGAATTTACTAGTGAAGATGGGCCTACGGCCATGTTCCAATGGTTTGATTCGATCGAAGTCACCCTGCGTCAGAGTGGCTGTCCCGATGATCACCGTACTCTCAACGCTACTGGCTTCTTCCAATCTCGAGCTCTAGATTGGTGGACGGCGGAGAGAAACAAACACGGAAATGATGCAGCTTACAGCTTAACGTGGGATGAGTTGAAGAACGTTATGATGGAAGAGTTATGCCCTCCCCACGAGCGCCAAAAGCTGGAGGACGAATTCTGGCATATCAAGCAGAAGGATGGTGACAATGCTGCTTTAACTGCTCGCTTCAAGCAGCTAAGTATAATCTGTCCAGACCAAGTCAAGACTCCAGAGATCGCGATCAAGAAGTATATCCGTGCTCTGCCGGATTGTGTCGCGGATTTTGTTCAGGCTGCAAAGACAACAACGATTGAGGAGACCTACTTATTCGCTACTGAGATCAATGATAAGCAAGTTAAGTCTAGTTACTGGGATAAAGTCTCCAAGAATCTGCATCAATTCACCGTTGTTTCAATCACTGCAACCGCCGCTGAGACTACCGCCACCGCACCGCAATCTTCAAAGCTATCACGTCGCAAGAGGAAGAACAACAGCAGCTCCAGCAACAAGAACTGTGCAGTTACTGCTGCACCACTTCAAGCTGTATCAACCCAACCACAGCCGCACCATCGCCAAGTAGCGGCGCCTGTGGCAAATGCACAGCCAGCAAAGCGTGCATACACTGGGCCACATCCACTCTACCCTACTTGTACCTATCACCATCCGGTTGGTATCGCTTGCAGATTCTGTGTACATTGCAACATGTACGGTCATTTTACCACCAACTGCCGCAATGGTTCTCGACAAGCTCCAGCTCCATTTCAAGGTCAAGCTACTGCTCAACAAGCTCTACTTCCTGCTCCTCAAGGCCAACAAGCGGCTCCTGCACCCGCGATCCACGCTAGAGCTTGCTTTGCGTGTGGTGATCCCAACCACTTCGCAAACATGTGCCCGAATCGAGTGGTGAAACAAGAGCCACAACAGCAGCAGCCAGCACAACAGCAGCAGCAGCAGCCAGCTCAGCAAGCAGCCCGCGGGAGCGTGTTCCACATCAACGCCCGTCAGGCCCAGGCAGACAACAATGTGGTTAACGGTACGTTTCTCGTAAATGGTATATATGCTTCGTGTTTGTTTGATACTGGAGCCGATAACTGTTTTTGTATCGTTCGAATTCGAAAGACTCCTGAATCGTAAGCGCGTCAACCTCCCATCAACCTTCGACGTAGAAGTTGCCACCAGTAGAACAATCACCGTCAGTTCTGTCCTACGTGACTGTACCCTCGATCTCAACAGTCACGTTTTCCCGATTGATCTCATTCCGATGCAACTCGGTAGCTTTGATGTCATAATAGGCAAGGATTTCCTTCGGGAGAATCATGCTGAAATTGTTTGTTTCGATAAGATGATTCGCTTTTCTCTCGCGAATGGTGATCAATTGTGCGTTTATGGTGAAGTCTCTTTGAAAAGATTACAACTCATGTCATGTGTCCAAGCTAGCAAGTATCTCCGCAAGGAATACCAAGCTTTCTTGGCACACATCGTAGTAGCGGAGAAAAAGGAAGTTAAGGAAGTAGACCAGGTCCCCGTTGTTCGTGAGTTTCCTAACGTTTTCCCTGACAACCTTCCAGGATTGCCACCCACTCGTGATATCGATTTCCAAATCGACCTTATTCCTGGAGCAAATCCAGTTGCTAGAGCGCCTTATCGCCTCGCACCCTCAGTAATACGCGAACTCTCGAGTCAGCTCTAGGAACTACTTGATAAAGGCTTCATTCGCCCTAGCACTTCTCCTTGGGGCGCACCAGTCCTTTTCGTTAAAAAGAAGGACGGGTCGTTCCGGATGTGCATCGACTACAGGGAACTGAATAAGCTTACCATCAAGAATCGATATCCCTTGCCTCGAATCGATGATTTGTTCGATCAATTACAAGGCGCTACCTGTTTCTAGAAGATTGATTTACGCTCAGGCTACCATCAACTGCGAATCCAAGAAGAAGATATACCTAAAACCGCTTTTCGAACCCGATACGGTCACTACGAGTTCATTGTCATGCCTTTTGGTTTGACCAACGCACCCACAGTTTTCATGGACCTAATAAATCGTGTGTGCAAACCCTTTCTTTACCGCTTTGTCATCGTGTTCATTGATGATATCCTGATCTTTTCCAAGTCAAAAGCCGAACACTCGCAGCATCTACGTTTGGTTCTTGAGTTACTCCATGGAAACCGTCTCTATGCCAAGTTCTCCAAGTGTGAATTTTGGCTGGAGGAGGTCCAGTTCTTGGGTCACATTGTCAATAGTCAAGGTATTCATGTTGATCCTGTGAAGATCGAAGCAGTTAAGAGCTGGGTTACACCCAAGAATCCGTCCGAAGTCCGTTCTTTTCTCGGTTTAGCAGGCTATTATCGCCGATTTATCGAAGGTTTCTCTAAAATCGTTGTACCTCTTACCTCGCTTACACATAAGGACAAACCTTTTGTTTGGGGAACTAAACAAGAGGAGGCCTTTCAAACTCTCAAGGCAATGCTCTGCAATGCTCCCGTGCTTTTACTTCCCGACGGAAACGACAACTTCGTAGTCTATTGCGATGCCTCGAACCTTGGTCTTGGTTATGTTCTCATGCAATGAGACAAGGTCATCGCGTACGCCTCTCGACAGCTCAAGATCCACGAGAAGAACTACACCACACACGACCTCGAGCTTGGCGCAGTTGTTTTTGCGGTAAAGATTTGGCGACACTACCTTTATGGTACTAAGTGTACGATCTTCACCGATCATAAGAGCCTACAACACATCTTTGACCAGAAGGAACTAAATATGCGTCAACGCCGGTGGGTAGAACTACTCAACGATTACGACTGTGAGATCCGCTACCAACCAGGCAAAGCAAACATCGTTGCCGATGCTCTCAGTCGACGAAGCTATTTGTATAGCGTTCGTAATCTCCAAGCCCGGCTTAGCCTCGAAACTCTCATACGCGACGCTCAACATGCTTGTTTTACCGAACGAACCTTGAAGAAGGAGAGAATTCTCAATGACGATGCTCAACTCGAGAACAAATCAAATGGTATATTTCATTATTTAGACCGAATTTGGATTCCCAAGCGTACAGATTTACGACAAATTCTGATGGACGAAGCTCACAAATCTCGATATTCTATTCATCCCGGAGCAGACAAGATGTACCAGGACATGCGCTACAAGTACTGGTGGCCTGGTATGAAAAAGGATATCGCTATCTACGTTTCGAAGTGCCTGACTTGTTCCAAAGTCAAGGCCGAACATCAAAGACCCTCTGGCTTACTCGTGCAACCCGAGATCCCTATGTGGAAATGGGAGAGTATAGCTATGGACTTCATAACGACACTCGCGCGCACGCCATCAAGTCACGACAGTATCTGGGTGATCGTGGACTGTTTAACTAAGTCTGCACACTTTCTACCGATACGAGAAGACTATAAGGTAGAACGAGTAGCCTGAATCTACACCAACGAGGTTATCTGTCGACACGGGACGCCTCGTGACATCATCTCTGACCACGATGGTCGGTTTACCTCGCGCCTCTGGGAAACGTTTCAATCTGCTCCCGGTACTACTTTGAATCGAAGTACCGCATTCCATCCCCAAACCGACGGTCAGACTGAAAGAACGATTCGTACCCTTGAAGACATGTTTCGCTCGTGTGTCATAGATTTCGGTGGTAATTGGGACACGTACTTACCTTTAGTCGAATTCTTGTACAATAATAGTTATCACTCTAGCATTCAAATGGCATCATTTGAGGCATTATACGGAAGGAAATGTCGATCGCCTATTGTATGGCACGAGATCGGAGACGCGCAACTTACAGGTCCTGAGCTGTTGCAAGAAACGACTGACAAGATCCTCCAAATTCGAGACAATTTACTGAAAGCTCATCTGTATGCGACTTTGCCAATCCTTTACAGGTCCGATAGACGCCGCAAGCCCCTTGAATTTGACGTTGGCGATCACGAATTCCTAAAGGTTACACCTTGGAAGGATGTGATCAGATTCGGCAAGAAAGTCAAGCCCGCTCCTCGATATGTTGGGCCCTTCAAAATCCTATAAAGGATTGGCAAAGTCGCATACAGACTCGAACTACCGGAGGAACTGAGTAACATCCACCCGACTTTCCACGTTTCGAACCTCAGAAAGTGCCTAGTCGAACAGGAGTTACATGTCCCTCTAGAGGATCTACAAGTGGACGAAACATTACACTTCGTGGAAAAGCCTATCGAGATCACAGGCCGAGAAACCAAGGTACTCCGACGCTCACGCATTCCCATTGTGAAGGTTCGCTGGGAAGGCAAACGAGGCGCCGAGTTCACATGGGAACTTGAAAGTGACATGAAGGCGAAGTACCCACAACTGTTTGTTACGCCTACTTAAATTTCGGGACGAAATTTCCTCAACTAGGGGAGGCTGTAACACCCCGTGTTCTCCGAAGTCAAAGTCAAAGTCAAGGTCAAAGGAAGAGAAGATTGCTAATTGCTAATTGCGATCTACCGCTCCTTGCTCAACGACCGATCACGCGACTTGACTTGTAATCAACTACCTTTATATATTTGACTTAGTTGTATTATATGGAGTAAATGATATTGAGCGCACTTAATCGCAGTAATCGATGTTTGTTTATCGCCGATAATCGCTTTACGACTGTGAACAATAGGAAGTAACAATGCAATAAATTTAACTAAACATTAATCTACTAAACACTAATTGCGTCGCTATCAAATCGCAATACGAATCGCAGTGAATCACAGGCTCTGGATATTGTTTTATGTGTGTGTATTATTCATGTGTTACTTGTGCCTGTTTTAACCATGTTTGTGGATGATCAATCGTAATCAATATCGCAACTCAATCGAATCGCAATCTAAATCGCAAACGCTAAACGCAAGTTAATTATAGTGATTGTATGTTAGATATAGTAGTTAGGATTAATGGGTAATACTATCGCATCGCTCCCTCGAATCCCATCACAACGCTCAACACACAAATCGAAACGACAAAACTCAACGCGCCGAACACCCGGATCGAGTGGCCACCTGTCTCACCCCCAAAATACCACCTAGGGAATGTCCATGCTAAGCGTGTGACGAACCAGCAACGAGCCACTACTTATATTGAACCCAAACGAGTTTATAAATAAAATCCTCAATTATTAATGAAAAATACCATCAACCAGTTTAAATGAAAACCAACATGTTCAGCGGAAGCAAAATAATAAACCAAAGTTAAACTGTTTAGAAATCTGTGTATAGTATCAAGAATTCAATCACATGGATCCCTCCAGTCGACCCATGACCACTCCTGCTACTCCAGACGGCAAGTTCCCAAATCCAAGATATCTAACGACCTGCGAGCATGCAACAATTGTATCAGACAAAGCTGGCGAGTTCATAGTTTGTGAAAACGTTAGTTACCAAGTGTTTAGTTCAGTTCACAGTTTGTAATGTAGATAATAACCAGAGTACCGTACAAGATGGCTACCAGATTATTTTGCCCGTCCCCATTGCCCCCTATCTAAGCAATGGTCATGTTTTAAGGTCATTAGTTCATGCCCGTCCTCGTAGGTACGGTGTGAGGTTGCCAAGCCTAATAGCGCTATCAACTAACACCCCGTTACCTCTCAGGTAACTATTCGGTATAAGATGGGACTTAAATGATAGAAAAGAGGTGTATTATCTAACATTCACGTATTAATCAAGAGTTGTATTCCTCTCAGGAATACCCAGTGATTTACCCAAAAACCCATCCCTCTCAAGGATACCCAAAGACTGTCCCAACCACCGGGACGCATGCTCAAGAGGAATGAACTCACCTTTGATTTGCTCGGTAGAATAATTTACCCGTTTAACAAAAGTGGTCAACCAAACCCTATGATATTTGCACGTAATAGTCAGTTTGCATACAAATCCAGCACTTATCATTCCACATGTATTCATCAGAGAGTGCACAAAATACAAGTAGCATACAAGTAAACATTCACCATTATGCAAAACATACAAGACACCGTGTAGTACAACAACCCATAATGGCACGTAGCATGTATTCGAGTCATAACCATGTTCTCATCACTATTCGTGTTTCACAACACGCTGAATAGCTAACTCAAGATTCATAAAGGTGTGTGATTAATCCTAAAGCGTGTGATCCGTAATTCGTCTCGGCCCAGATTTAATACACAGCCCAAACATGAGGTGCGGCCCAAACGAAGGTGTGCTTACATTATACATTTTACTCTTATCGTGCGGCCCAACCCATAACCCCGTTTACAAGTATGCAGCCCAGCCCACACTGTTAATGCAGCTGCCCCCGTATCATCCTAGAATAATCATGGCCCAATGTGAAGTTAAATGGATCCTTTGTTTTTACAGTCCGGTGATTAACATATGGCCCAACCAAGTTTACATGCTAACAGTTTGTAACACCAGTCTAATTTTACTTGAATTTAATAATAATTCATACCATTTTATACAAAAGATGCCTAAGAAACATAGATTTCATAAGTCAAGTTCAAAAGTAGGAAGAGCCTTAGTCAACTAATGACTAAGTTAAAACATTCAAAAGTTGTTTAACAATTGTTTACATTACATAAACATGGTCTATTAAGAGTTTAAAACATTGTGGAAGCTTGTAAATTGTGTTCGGTTCTTCAAAAGCTAACTTGATCACCTTCCGGTTAGTTTCCAACATCACCTAAGATCAAAACCACAACAAATGTTAGTTTTGATAAAGCTACAATGGATATAAACAAGTTCCAAGAGTCAAACAATCGAAAAATAAAATTTTCTCGGATCAAGAGGGCGTCGCGTGACGCCAAGGGCGTAGGCGTCACGCCTAGCCCTGATTTTCACAGCAGGTTCGTTTATTTGTTGCTGTACATACCCAGCTCAAAGTTTAATCAAGTCCCAACTTAAAATGATCATAACTTATGATCCGTAAGTCCGTTTTTAGTGATTCTTTTTCCTATATGTCTGTAATTTCATTACCAACGTGCCTAATACGATAGTCATGCCAAAACTTTAACTTACGAACAAAAAGTCTAAATGCCGTTATGCATTTATTCAACCCATTTCTACTTGACACAATTTACTACCTTTTAGCTAGTAAACTTATGATACTTTTATACCTAACATCCCGGGCTTATCATCACTCGCATTTCTTTACCAATCTCATGGCTTAATGCTCTTGTGATTTCCCTCTCCATTTTTTACTCTTTAAAACTCTAAAACACAATTTACACAATTAATCGACCCGTTTGGCTCATCTTATGGAATTCCCCAATATGATGACTATCAAACGATTCTTTGTGACTCTTAGACTAGTAATACAAGTAACGATCATGGTCGCTACAATCAACACCATATTTATCCTAAAATGAGACTTCACAAATTTAACAACAATTCGTTTAATGTAACGGGTCAAGTTACACACTTGCATAACTAAACAACATTATCAACCAACAATTCTAATTAACTATTTTGACCCGTTTGTTTGTCGAGTGAACTTCGTCACTTCTATGACATACCAACTCGCAATTGACACTACATTCTCATTAACTTTTCTAAGACTATTGTTTATACACAATGTAACAAAACCGAAGTTACGTACCTTTAAAGCACACCTTTCAAGCATGTATCACCTCCGGCTTGTCCGCTTGACGTTCCGGATTCTTTGCCTAAAGAGTTCAATTCACAATAAGTTTAGAACTCTTTCACAAGCTTTAACGCATAATTCTCTAAAATGATCAAATCTGCGTTTTTACTCAACTTTTAACATTTTAACCCTCATTTAGGCGTTTTATCAAACACCTAGCGGGTCAGATTTCTACATGATCTAAACCAAGCTCATGACTTGAGTTTATCACCCTAATTAACTTCAATTAGACTATATACACATATTTTAACATCATCATTTCAGAAATCACTTTCTATGACCCGTATTACACTAGAATAATCATTCTAAACCCTAGTGTTTACTAGTTTCCCACAAAACCCATGAATCACCTTCAATGTGTTCATGAGATTTTTAGGAATTAGCCATGATTTCGCATGTTATTGTCTAGGTTTTACTTCTAGACACTATATCAACCCTATTCTACCCAAATAGCAAACATGCAACATCAATTTTCAGCTTTCCCAATTTCATGAGAATTTCAAACAGAGAATTAACACCAAATTTTACATACCTTGTAATCCCCTTGTGATGAGGATCACTAATCTATGTTCAGATTTTGATTTGGGACAGAAATTAGCCTTCAATTGGTCAATTTTGTGGAGTTAGGGTTGGAGGAGAAGTCCTGGTCGCCCTTTTTCCTTCTCTGGTTCGACCTCAAACACACACCAGTGTGTTTGAGTTTCTAATTTACTTGTTTTACTAATATTAGTTTTAGTTTAAACACAATTGGTCCCTCTATTTTCACCCTTTATTTATTTTCACTTCAAAACTACTCACAACTCATTTTCTAACTAGGTTAACATTATTCCTAGTTAGTTTATAATTCTTATTTATTCACAATTTTATTGTAATATAAGAATTCGTATTTTTGGGATGTTACAAGTCCACCCCCCTTAAAGAGGGTTTCGTCCCCGAAACCAAAGTACATACCAATAATGTAGGGTAGAGATGCCGCATCTCCTCTTCGGACTCCCACGTAGTGTCCGGGCCTTTCTTATGCTCCCACTTGATCTTGACTTGATCAATTTGTTTGTTTTCGCAATTGCGTCACGTGAAACGTGCCATGTATTCCACTCAACTCTTCCGGTAGCTCGAGGCGACAAGCCACCTTGCCAACCCTGTTCGATGATTTTAAATGGCCCGATAAACCTCGGGCTTAGTTTCTCTCTTTTCCTGAATCGGATGACACCCTTCCTTGGGGAAAACTTTTAGCATAACTATATCACCTATTTCCTATCCTTTGTCCCCCTTTTTTTTGATCGGTTTGTCTTTTGACCATTCAGTTATTGAGACCATCAGCATACTTACTTGACGCTAGTTTATATATTAACAAGCGCTCTACATAGGTCACAGTGTTATTTAGGCTACAACTTGTTTTATTGCCTAAACTAATTGGTCACCATATTACCTCATACCTCGTCATTCGGGTATGCAATATTACTGTCATCGGCCCTTTGCGTGCTTATAATTTCATATCTAGTCATTCACACTATAACGTGATTACATTCTTTATTACTTTTGTGTCCGTGATCATATCACGCCATATTTAGTTTTACATCGACTTTTCATTGTTAAGAATCTTTCCTCCGAATGCATCATCTTATAGCTTTCGGCGTTAGATCTATATTCTTTAGCACTAACCTTTTTCTAATTTCTCTCTCGGTATTCACAGATGTTAGAACATCGTTACTTTACTAAAACTGAATTTTAGTTTGATGTTTCTCTCTTTAACCATGTCGATTAATCATATCAAGGAATTGACGACAAGGATTATTCTTCGGGATTATCATTTTACGCGAGAAATCATAATTGGTTCTCCACGCTTTATATTATTGACCCGTAGGTTCCTTTACTTAGCCTTGTAGACTATTCTATTAGGTCTTCACCTTTTTAGGGTGAGACCCCCCTCCTAGTATGTTCCTTTGTATTTGCGACCCAATGGTCATTTTGTTCCCGTAGACCTTTACATTGTTTATAATCTGGAGGTTATGGTGATCTCATGGATCACCTTATATTCGTTTGACCTTGACCGTAGTCTAAGGCTACACTCATTTTCTTTCGGATTATCTTTCCGACTCTATGACTTCTTATGTGTCCTTTGCGTCGGTTATTTTATTCATACCGTTATTTGGTTTATGCCCCTATTTCTTTTCAACCTGTTACCCGTGTTCTTGATCTTGATATTTTTAACACTCTGGTTTCATTGGTTTGCATTTTCCCTTACATACTCTTTTATGACCTATCCCATAGATTCAATAATATTTCACGCTTTCATTATCCAGGTTGCGCTTACTTGGGATATCAACTATTATACTTTATTCGACCCGCCCAACATTATAGTAGTTGAACATGACTATTGAAATTTCTGTTTTGCAAAAAATTTATCGTTTTCTCAGTCATAACTCTTAATCCGAGTCTCTTGACTTTTAATTCGCGATCTTAACTGTTGGTTACGCATTTGTCTGAAAACATACTTATTAATTGAGTATTTTATCGGTATTATTTTCATAGCAACCTTTCCGTCATTCCTTAAGACTTTATTTCTCGATTTATTTGGTCGTATTAGCAAAACCCACCGCTTTTACTCAACCAAGTCTTTTATTCTTCCATTCATCTGGTTTGACTTGTTCGTGTGAGTTCCATCTCCTATGACAGTCAACCTTATCCTTATGCCTTGACATTCTAAATTGCCGATTCATATTTTCTTTTACTTGATTCTTATTCTAACGCTTTCATAATGTTTGTCTTACTAATTCTTTTACATATTCACCCTCATCAAGGTGATTATCGTTCTTCCTCAGGAGGAATTTATTAATAACATGTTACTTGGGTATCTACCCATACCCGAGCTTTTAAATCCAAATTTATTGGTATTTCATTATTTACAGCAATAAACAATACATATTGTCCATTTAGTTTCTTTTTCGAGGATATTCCTATCCAAATCTTAATCTCTTGATTTCAGACTTTAACCCATTGTTACAATAACAAAATCAATTCATTTCATGTTATTGTTTCATATCGTTGTATGGAATTTATCCACATCGTTTGTTGACATAAACGATGTTTCTATATGTTTCATTTAGTTTGGCTTAGTCTATAACCATGTCCTTGTCATCTATTACTATTGTAAACTCCCAGGGTTCGAGTGTTATTACACTCCTCCCTTTTCTGACGCTTATCTTTCATCACGTTCTCGGGTTCGAGTGTGCGCGCACCCCTTCCCAAGGCAATATTTATCATGATTACTTTTACCTCGATGCTCAACGTACAGTTTCAGCACCTCTTATAAACAATAGAACTTTTATTATTACCTATTTCTATCTTTCAAAGCCTTGGTAATTTCGTTAACACTAATGTAGAATGTTAAATAAATCGGTATAAAACAAACGATTTATTTGCACTCGTAATAATTAAAATTCATGCTGAAATTTAATTTACAAGAGTATACCTGAAACGACATCAGGTTCAGCTTTAGCCTCCGTGGCTGTTATACAAAACAACCTCGTCCTTGATTTCTGGGCATCAGACCTTGTGTCGGTTGTGTCCTTGGTTCCAAGCCTCTCTGGACATTTAGGCTTTTTATGTCTTGGCTTACCACATGTGCCTTTGTGAATTTTTCCACAAAATCTACACTGATGTAACACACTTTTTGTAACTCCCTTCTTGGGAGCTTTATTAGACTTGGACTTGTTTACGGATCTTGGATTCATATCCAACACCCTCCTTTCTTCTATTTCTTGTAGTATGTTGTCTTTCAATTCAACCATCATCTCGTTCACCACCAGCACGATTGTGGTTTGTAATCTATCAATATACTGTGATAGACTATTTTCTAGAGCTTTTCCGACCTCCTCGGAAATCTTAGCTTTCATTTGTTCAGTCAATTGAGATGTCGAATCATCTTCGGTTACTCCAGACATTTCTTCAACTGAAACATCCATCACGATTTATCAATAATTATTTAATTCATTTCCGTCCTATTGTACGGAAATTTATATCATTCTCTCTCAGTCATAGATAATGTGTTATTCTTTTTCGGTTTGGTCAAGTATATATCTTGCCTTACCTTTCTTACTTAGTGTATTTTCCCGGGTTCGAGCGTATTCATACACTCCTCCCATCTTTCCGTCATCTTGAAGTTGAAATGTTTACACTAATTGTTAAACATTTCATTTATGACATATGCGTCATTCATTTTGATCTAGCCAAGTTCACCACTTGCTTAAACCATTTATGCTTAGTGCACTTTTCCGGGTTTGAGTATGTAAACACGCACTTCCCGTGCATATCAATTCAAATTTCCTTTTTCTAGTATTCTAGTAAGTCTACTAAAGCAATTAATTCTTACCGGACGATCGATCAAGCTTGAACCGAACACTTTGTTGACAACCTTAAGCTCTGATTACCAACTTGTAACACCCGTCTAATTTTACTTGAATTTAATAATAATTCATACCATTTTATACAAAAGATGCCTAAGAAACATAGATTTCATAAGTCAAGTTCAAAAGTAGGAAGAGCCTTAGTCAACTAATGACTAAGTTAAAACATTCAAAAGTTGTTTAACAATTGTTTACATTCCATAAACATGGTCCATTAAGAGTTAAAAACATTGCGGAAGCTTGTAAATTGTGTTCCGTTCTTCAAAAGCTAACTTGATCACCTTCCGGTTAGTTTCCAACATCACCTAAGATCAAAACCACAACAAATGTTAGTTTTGATAAAGCTACAATGGATATAAACAAGTTCCAAGAGTCAAACAATCGAAAAATAAAATTTTCTCAGATCAAGAGGGCGTCGCGTGACGCCAAGGGCCTAGGCGTCACGCCTAGCCCTGATTTTCACAGCAGGTTCGTTTATTTGTTGCTGTACATACCCAGCTCAAAGTTTAATCAAGTCCCAACTTAAAATGATCATAACTTATGATCCGTAAGTCCGTTTTTAGTGATTCTTTTTCCTATACGTCTGTAATTTCATTACCAACGTGCCTAATACGATAGTCATGCCAAAACTTTAACTTACGAACAAAAAGTCTATATGCCGTTATGCATTTATTCAACCCATTTCTACTTGACACAATTTACTACCTTTTAGCTAGTAAACTTATGATACTTTTATACCTAACATCCCGGGCTTATCATCACTCGCATTTCTTTACCAATCTCATGGCTTAATGCTCTTGTGATTTCCCTCTCCATTTTTGACTCTTTAAAACTCTAAAACACAATTTACACAATTAATCGACCCGTTTGGCTCATCTTATGGAATTCCCCAATATGATGACTACCAAACGATTCTTTGTGACTCTTAGACTAGTAATACAAGTAACGATCATGGTCGCTACAATCAACACCATATTTATCCTAAAATGAGACTTCACAAATTTAACAACAATTCGTTTAATGTAACGGGTCAAGTTACACACTTGCATAACTAAACAACATTATCAACCAACAATTCTAATTAACTATTTTGACCCGTTTGTTTGTCGAGTGAACTTCGTCACTTCTATGACATACCAACTCGCAATTGATACTACATTCTCATTAACTTTTCTAAGACTATTGTTTATACACAATGTAACGAAACCGAAGTTACGTACCTTTAAAGCACACCTTTCAAGCATGTATCACCTCCGGCTTGTCCGCTTGACGTTCCGGATTCTTTGCCTAAAGAGTTCAATTCACAATAAGTTTAGAACTCTTTCACAAGCTTTAACGCATAATTCTCTAAAATGATCAAATCTGCGTTTTTACTCAACTTTTAACATTTTAACCCTCATTTAGGCGTTTTATCAAACACCTAGCGGGTCAGATTTCTACATGATCTAAACCAAGCTCATGACTTGAGTTTATCACCCTAATTAACTTCAATTAGACTATATACACATATTTTAACATCATCATTTCAGAAATCACTTTCTATGACCCGTATTACACTAGAATAATCATTCTAAACCCTAGTGTTTACTAGTTTCCCACAAAACCCATGAATCACCTTCAATGTGTTCATGAGATTTTCAGGAATTAGCCATGATTTCGCATGTTATTGTCTAGGTTTTACTTCTAGACACTATATCAACCCTATTCTACCCAAATAGCAAACATGCAACATCAATTTTCAGATTTCCCAATTTCATGAGAATTTCAAACAGAGAATTAACACCAAATTTTACATACCTTGTAATCCCCTTGTGATGAGGATCACTAATCTATGTTCAGATTTTGATTTGGGACAGAAATTAGCCTTCAATTGGTCAATTTTGTGGAGTTAGGGCTGGAGGAGAAGTCCTGGTCGCCCTTTTTCCTTCTCTGGTTCGACCTCAAACACACACCAGTGTGTTTGAGTTTCTAATTTACTTGTTTTACTAATATTAGTTTTAGTTTAAACACAATTGGTCCCTCTATTTTCACCCTTTATTTATTTTCACTTCAAAACTACTCACAACTCATTTTCTAACTAGGTTAACATTATTCCTAGTTAGTTTATAATTCTTATTTATTCACAATTTTATTGTAATATAAGAATTCGTATTTTCGGGATATTACACAGTTCACTTCAATAGTCCAAAGCCAATTGCATATCAACAATTCAATTTCCCATATTTATCATAAACATTCTAATCAACATTCCATTTAACCTAAACATATAATTATCGTCAAGTGACCTCAAAATCATGAGTTAACTCTTGTTTCACATTATTGTTTTCTATCCTACCAGCACATAACAATTCCAAAGCACAAACATATAGCAGTATCATCACCAAATCATTATTAGAATCTATTAATCTAGTCCTAATGTTCATGCAATATGGCTATTAATTATTAACCTTGCCATCAAACCACCATGACCATGCGACAATAACAGTCAATTAGACCCCCCCCCCCCCTTAACATCAAGAATACATGTTCTACCGAACACTACTATAATCCCATATATACTCAATATCGTCAACGCGTTTCATGTCCACACACCTTCATATTCATACCCGTTCATATATAACATCACCTATAATCTACACTATATTATCATAATTCATATAATACTAATAAAGATCTTGTGCGTGTACATTTGGACAAATATATTACCTAGGAGTTAATAAGGAATTGGTTTCCACCTATTCTTGAATCCCGTGTGCGTGTACAGAAGAGAGACAGGAAGGGTCTTGTGCATAGGTTAGGGTTTACCTCCAAAAGAGTTATGGGACTTAATCAATGTGTGCCAATAATAAAGAGCATTAGGGCGGTTTGGTTTGGTCCCTTGGGCCGATGCATAGGAACACATATTGAGGGTTGGGCTACATGTGATATGTGGGCTTCACTTATAATATACATGTAACATACAAGTGATTATGCAAATCATATAAGTAACACAAAATCGTTTAGTTATAATAATAATACCAAATTAAGCCACTCGCTAATCGAAGAAACCATCAAGTTATGGTTCGGTCTAAAAATTCTAAGCTACGTGAGTGGGTTCCAATAGTTCGGGTCGGTTCGCGCGACGTGAATAAATTCCTCGAATAATAAAATAAAGGAAGCAAAATAAACGTTTCTACCTTGAAGTTACAAGTTGTCACATCATCCCCAACTTGAAAGAAATTTCATCCCGAAATTTGACAAGTAACCACAGAGGAGTGAAGTGAGAAATTAGGATTGCTGCAAGTTTTCCCCAGGTGCCACATCATCCCCAACTTGAAAAGGAATTTCGTCCCGAAATTCACCAGTAGTACCCGAATTAGATTGGTCAACAGGAAAAAGTTGAGGATACTTGAGTTTCATTTGATCCTCGCGCTCCCACGTGAACTCCGGTCCACGTCTTGAGTTCCAACGAACTCTCACAATCGGAATACGACTATGTTTACGCACCTTGACCTCCCGGTCCATGATCTCGATAGGTTCTTCGACAAACTGTAACTTGTCGTCAATCTTGAGCTCTTGAAATGGCACAATCAGTGTTTCATCAGACAAACACTTCTTCAGATATGAAAGACATCGTGAACATTACCCAACTCAGCAGGTAGCTCAAGCTTGTAAGCCACTTTACCGATCCGCTCCAGGATTTTAAATGGCCCAACGTAACGCGGATTGAGATTCCCGCGCTTCCCAAAGCGTATAACACCCTTCCACGGTGAAACTTTCAACATAACACGATCGCCTTCAGCGAATTCTAACGGTTTCCTACGCTTATCAGCGTAGCTCTTCTGACGATCACGCGCTGCTGCCATACGGTTTCTGATCTGAAAAATATTTTCTGAAGTTTCAACTACAAGCTCAGGGCCTGTGATCTGGCTGTCACCCACCTCAGCCCAACAGAGAGGAGAACGGCATTTTCGCCCGTATAGTGCCTCGAATGGAGCTGCCTGAATACTAGTGTGGTAGCTGTTGTTGTACGAGAACTCTATCAACGGCAAATGTCTCTCCCAGCCCTTGCCAAAATCAATCACACATGCACGCAGCATGTCTTCAAGTGTCTGAATGGTGCGCTCACTCTGACCATCCGTTTGTGGGTGATATACAATACTCATATCAAGATGATAACCAAACGACTTATGCATCGACTGCCATAATTCAGAAATGAAAGGCGGATCTCGATCTAAGATGATGGAAGTCGGCACCCCATTCCTAGAAACCACTTCCTTAAGATAAACCGATGCTAGCTGAGAGAACTTATCTGTTTCCTTGATCGCTAGAAAATGCGCTGACTTCGTGAGACGATCGACGATTACCTAAATAGTGTCGTTTCCAGCCTGAGTTCTCGGTAAACCTGTGACGAAATCCATAGCAATCTGCTCCCATTTCCATGTGGGTATCTCTGGCTGCTGAAGTAGACCTGAGGGTTTCTGATACTCCAGTTTGACTTTAGCACAAGTCAAACACTTACTCACGTACGTCGCTATGTGAGCCTTCATCTTTGGCCACCAATACATAACCCTAAGATCTTGATACATTTTGTCTGAGCCTGGATGAACTGAATACCGATACTTGTGTGCTTCGTCCATCACAAGCTCTCGAAGATTTCCATACAGAGGAACCCATACCCGCTCCACTAAGTAATGAATGCCGTCAGATCTCTCCACAAGTCGCTTTTCCATGCCCCGCAAGTATTTAGCCTTGATGTTCTCTTCCTTCAATGCCTCGATATGAGCGGAACGAATCTGAGCAGGTAAACCAGAATGAATAGTAAGCTGCAGAGCGCGAACACGCTTTGGCTTTGTCTCCTTTCGGCTAAGTGCATCAGCTACAACGTTAGCTTTACCCCGGGTGATACTTGATGGCACAATCGTAGTCATTCAAAAGCTCTATCCAGCGACGCTGTCGCATATTCAATTCCTTCTGATTAAAAATATGCTGGAGACTCCTGTGATCGGTGTAGATAGTGCATTTGGTACCGTACAGATAATGCCTCCAAATCTTCAACGCAAATACCACAGCCCCTAACTCCAAGTCGTGAGTCGTATAGTTCTTCTCATGTACCTTCAACTGACGAGAAGCATAAGCTATCACATTGTTGCGATGCATCAGCACGAAACCGAGACCCTGTAAGGAAGCATCACAATAAACCACAAAATCCTCAGTTCCTTCAGGTAGAGACAAGATCGGTGCGCTACAGAGTTTCTGCTTCAAGAGTTGGAAAGCATCCTCCTGCTTTGTTCCCCAAGAGTATACAATGCCCTTCTGTGTCAAGGAGGTGAGAGGTTGAGCGATCTTCGAGAAATCCTGAATAAACCGACGATAGTACCCCGCAAGACCAAGAAATTGGCGCACCTCCGAAGGATTCTTCGGTGCCGCCCAATTCCTAATAGCATCGATCTTGGCAGGATCTACATGTATCCCCATCTCGTTAACAATATGCCCAAGAAAAGTGTACTTCTCGAATCCAGAAATCACACTTTGAAAACTTCACGTAGATCTGATCCTTCCTCAGGAGCTCCAAGATAAGACGTAGATGTCGCTTGTGGTCTTCCTTGCTCTTAGAGTAGATCAAGATGTCGTCGATGAACACAATAACAAAATCGTCGAGATACGGTTTGCACACGCGGTTCATGAGATCCATGAAAACCGCTGGTGCGTTGGTCATCCCAAATGGCATAACCAAAAACTCATAGTGGCCATACCGCGTCCGAAAACCCGTCTTGGGAACATCCTCCTCTCGGACTCGTACCTGATGATAACCCGACCTTAAGTCGATCTTAGAATAAAAACTTGACCCTTGCAGCTGGTCAAATAGATCGTCGATACGTGGTAGAGGATAACGGTTCTTGACTGTCACCTTGTTGAGCTCGCGGTAATCTATACACATCCGAAAGGACCCATCCTTCATCTTCACAAACAACACAGGGGCTCCCCAAGGTGAAGGGCTAGGTCGGATAAAGCCTCTGTCCAACAGCTCTTGGAGTTGGTTTGACAACTCCTGTAACTCCCCTGGCGCAAGACGATAAGGAGCACGAGCAATCGGGGCTGCTCCTGGTGTGAGGTCAATCTGAAATTCCACCTGACGATGTGGAGGTAACCCAGGGAGTTCTTCAGGAAACTCAAGAACAACTGGAAGATCCTCGATCCTCCTCTCATCAGATTGCGGATCAGTAACAAGAGCTAGAATAGCAGGGTAGCCCTTACGCAGACACTTCTGAGCCTTCATCGCCGAGATAATACTAGCCATAGTACCACTACGATGACCCTGAACTGACAAGGATTCTCCGTTAGAGAGAGGAACACGCACGATTTTCTCCTTGCAGAGAATTTCCGCCTGGTGCTTGGACAACCAGTCCATGCCAATAACCACATCAAAACTTCCCAGAGTAATAGGGAGTAGGTCAATGTCGAACACTTGACCCATGAGATCGAGTTTGCACCCAACAAGAACATGTGAAGCTTCGATTGTTTTACCATCAGCTAGTTCTACTATATGTTTAGTTACAAGTAGTGTAGGACTTAATCCTAACTGACGACTGAACCCCAAAGATACATAACTCCAATCAGCACCAGAGTCGAATAAAACAGAAGCAAATATATCGTTTATCGAAAACGTATCAGTCACTACATTCCCATCGTTCCTAGCCTCCCCAGCTCCAATAGTAAACATTCGCCCACGCGCACCGTTTCCCCCATTGTTCCCATTGTTGTTCCCAGTGTTGTTATTATTACCCGCGTTCTGATTCAACTGAGGGCACTCCCGCTTGAAATGGCCCTCGTCACCACACTGAAAACAACCCTTACGGTTACCCTGATTCTGCTGTGGTTACTGTCTATCCTGCTGTTGTGGCTGCTGCTGCTGTGGGGACTGCTGTTGCTGCTGTCTCGGAAGTGGAGCCCTGCAATCCTTGGCCACGTGACCCACTTTGTTGCACCTATGAAAGACTCGGGTACACGGCCCACGATGATGATAGTTGCACTTGTTACACTTCGGATGCTTCCCTGCATAAGTACTCTGGCCCGAAGTGTTGCTCTGGTTCTGATTCACCGAAGACGACTGGCTGAAATTACGTTTGCTACCGGTATCTGGTCACTTCTGTGACTGTATTGAATTGGACACCTTGTCCACATCATTCCACTTACGCTTGCTGTCAGTGGCTGGAGTAGCAGCTGTAGTAGCAGTAGCAGTAGAAGAAACACGTGGTGGTAGCGCCCCGCGCTCCACCTCCTGGTCAGTGATCTTGTGAGCTAAGCGAATGATCTGAGGTAGATTGTTAAGGTTTGCAGCAGTGACATAACCCTTCACAGCTGGTGCTAGGCCCTTGAGGTACAACTCAATTCTTCAAGGTGGAGGTCGAGATAGGTTAGGACACAAGGTTGCTAGCTAATGAGACCTCTTGGTGAACGCCTCAATTTCAGATCCCTCCATTTTCAGATTGTAGTACTCGTTTTCCAGTTACTGAATCTCATCACGAGGGCAATACTCCTCCCGCATTAACTCCTTAAAGTCATCTCAAGTGGTTGCATTGGCCATCTCAATACCCAACATTTGTACTTGGGCATTCCACCAGGTTAGGGCACCATCCTCCAATGTACCCGTAGCATACTTCACCCGGTCCCCCACGGGACAGTTACACATAGCAAACATAGATTCGGCCTTCTCGAACCAACGCAAGAGTCTCACAGCTCCTTCAGTCCCACTGAAGGTCTGTGGCTTACAATCCATGAAGGTCATAAACGTGCAGGCGGGTGGATTGTTTTGATTCGCAGGTTGACCTAAAATGGAAAAACGTACAACACACAAGTAAGATTCGAGTATACGACACAAGGATAGAAAGTAATTGGCACATATCGTACCAGCCTAGTAAGCCGCTAGGGCTTCAGCCACACGAGTGTTGATCAAGTTGGTTAGTTCGGCCTGAGTCATAGCAATGTGGCCACGTCCACCACCGCGGCCTCCTCCACGTCCACTCATGATTATATACAAGAAAAGGGAGGATTTAAGATGCAAGTTCAAGTAGAAGTCAAGCGTTACTATGACCCCCATAAACTACCGAGTTCTATCATAACGTCATTTAACAGAGCGGAACCCCTTTTGCACTTGTCAAGTTTCACTTGGACTCACATGCACCCCACATTATTATTATGTGTGCACCCATAATAATAATCCAATTTGCATGTTTATCTCAGCTCCTCTCAATTCGTGTTAAAAGGTTCCCCGAATTCAAGCAATAAGACAGGTGACACCACAGCATAGATCACGAAAGTTCAAGAAGAGTCACACTCTTAAAACACGTAACATGGGTTGTCAACATATAAACTCATACTGTAGTGCCAAGTGTGTATTCACGTGTGATGTCATTCATAAGCAAACACTAGAGATACTATGCAATAGTAAACAAGAGACGAACCTTGCAATCTGGAGCCGAGTGTCATGGTCGATTTCGGATCTGTTCGGTTATAGTCTGGTTTTATAAAAACGTTTTAAAACCAAGTTCACTATAACCAGTGGCTCTGATACCAAACTGTCACACCCCCAAAATACCACCTAGGGAATGTCCCTGCTAGGCGTGTGACGTACCAGCAACGAGCCACTACTTATATTGAACCCAAATGAGTTTATAAATAAAATCCTCAATTATTAATGAAAAATACCATCAACAAGTTTAAATGAAAACCAACATGTTCAGCGGAAGCAAAATAATAAACCAAAGTTAAAGTGTTTAGAAATCAGTGTATAGTATCAAGAATTCAATCACATGGATTCCTCCAGTCGACCCATGACCACTCCTGCTACTCCAGACGGCTACTTCCCAAATCCAAGATATCTAACGACCTGCGAGCATGCAACAAGTGTATCAGACAAAGCTGGCGAGTTCATAGTTTGTGAAAACGTTAGTTACCAAGTGTT
Source organism: Helianthus tuberosus (assembly GCA_030545235.1). NCBI lineage: Eukaryota > Viridiplantae > Streptophyta > Magnoliopsida > Asterales > Asteraceae > Helianthus > Helianthus tuberosus. The sequence continues at coordinate 181,901,542 of CM060359.1, forward strand.
TAGTTCAGTTCACAGTTTGTAATGTAGATAATAACCAGAGTACCGTACAAGATGGCTACCAGATTGTTTTGCCCGTACCCATTGCCCCCTATCTAAGCAATGGTCATGTTTTAAGGTCATTAGTTCACGCCCGTCCTCGCAGGTACGGTGTGAGGTTGCCAAGCCTAATAGTGCTATCAACTAACACCCCGTTACCTCTCAGGTAACTATTCGGTATAAGATGGGACTTAAATGATAGGAAAGAGGTGTATTATCTAACATTCACGTATTAATCAAGAGTTGTATTCCTCTCAGGAATACCCAGTGATTTACCCAAAAACCCATCCTTCTCAGGGATACCCAAAGACTGTCCCAACCACCGGGACGCATGCTCAAGAGAAATAAACTCACCTTTGATTTGCTCGGTAGAATAATTTACCCGTTTAACAAAAGTGGTCAACCAAACCCTATGATATTTGCACATAATAGTTAGTTTGCATACAAATCCAGCACTTATCATTCCACATGTATTCATCAGAGAGTGCACAAAATACAAGTAGCATACAAGTAAACATTCACCATTATGCAAAACATACAAGACACCGTGTAGTACAACAACCCATAATGGCATGTAGCATGTTTTCGAGTCATAACCATGTTCTCATCACTATTCGTGTTTCACAACACGCTGAATAGTTAACTCAAGATTCATAAAGGTGTGTGATTAATCCTAATGCGTGTGATCCATAATTCGTCTCGGCCTAGATTTAATACACAACCCAAACATAAGGTGCGGCCCAAACGAAGGTGTGCTTACATTATACAATTTACTCTCATCGTGCGGCCCAACCCATAACCCTGTTTACCAGTATGCAGCCCAGCCCACATTGTTAATGCGGCTGCCCCCGTATCATCCTAGAATAATCATGGCCCAATGTGAAGTTAAATGGATCCTTTGTTTTTACAGTCCGGTCATTAACATATGGCCCAACCAAGTTTACATGCTAACAGTTCACTTCAATAGTCCAAAGCCTATTGCATATCAACAATTTAATTTCCCATATTTACCATAAACATTCTAATCAACATTCCATTTAACCTAAACATATAATTATCGTCAAGTGACCTCAAAATCATGAGTTAACTCTTGTTTCACATTATTGTTTTCTATCCTACCAGCACATAACAATTCCAAAGCACAAACATATAACAGTATCATCACCAAATCATTATTAGAATCTATTAATCTAGTCCTAATGTTCATGCAATATGGCTATTAATTATTAACCTTGCCATCAAACCACCATGACCATGCGACAATAACAGTCAATTAGACCCCCCCTTAACATCAGGATTACATGTTCTACCGAACACGACTATAATCCCATATATACTTAATATCGTCGACGCGTTTCATGTCCACACACCTTCATATTCATACCCGTTCATATATAACATCACCTATAATCTACACTATATTATCATAATTCATATAATACTAATAAAGATCTTGTGCGTGTACAGTTGGACAAATATTTTACCTAGGAGTTAATAAGGAATTGGTTTCCACCTATTCTTGAATCCCGTGTGCGTGTACAGAAGAGAGACAGGAAGGGTCTTGTGCATAGGTTAGGGTTTACCTCCAAAAGAGTTATGGGACTTAATCAATGTGTGCCAATAATAAAGAGCATTAGGGCGGTTTGGGTTGGTCCCTTGGGCCGATGCATAGGAACACAGATTGAGGGTTGGGCTACATGTGATATGTGGGTTTCACTTATAATATACATGTAACATACAAGTGATTATGCAAATCATATAAGTAACACAAAATTGTTTAGTTATAATAATACCACAATTAAGCCACTCACTAAACGAAGAAACCATCAAGTTATGGTTCGGTCTCAAAAATTCTAAGCTACGTGAGTGGGTTCCAATAGTTCGGGTCGGTTCGCGCGACGTGAATAAATTCCTCGAATAATAAAATAAAGGAAGCAAAATAAACGGTTTCTACCTTGAAGTTACAAGTTGTCACACCACCCGATCGAGTGGCCATCCGAGCGGACAGCCATCCGATCGGTGTCCCACTCGACACTTGTGCACTTTCCTCTTTTGGAAACCCTATAAATACCCCCACCTGTCACATCATTTGATTTCACAGCTCCTTCACCCGAACCAGACGCTCAAGCACACTTTTCTCTCGATTTCTCTCGATTCTTGTAAGTTTCTTCCGAAATCTTTGTACTTCTATGATCTACACTTGATTCTTCATTTTTTCAACGAACAATCTTCACTTTTAACCGTGAAATCACTAGATTCGGGGTGTTCTAGGGTGATATCATCATGGAGTTCATATGAACTTCAAGGTTTGGCTTCACCCCACCAAGGACAACTCAGATCTGAAGGGTTTCCACATGATTAAACTATGTTTTCGCCTAAATCTGAACATTTTCAAAACTAAAGGGATTGAAAGATGGTTTCTGACCTTCTTTCAACTCTGTTACACTCAATGCACTCAAAAGCGATAGAATCGGAGCTCATTCATGCCTTCTACTCTCTCTAGTGATGTGCCGGTTGAGATCTGAATTCTATCTACGAGACAACCGGCTTCTGGTTGAACATGAAACCACCCGTCACGAACAGTTAACTGATCGGGTTGGGGTGATTCCCGTCCGATCGGGTAACAGAAGTCTGACGGAGTTTTCGTTGTTTAACATGACGTCATACCGCCTCGAGCAAACTACAAAACTTAACAAATTTCTCAAGTTCAAAACGATCAGGTTGTGGGACGGGATGTCGTCCGATCAGATTGCCATCCGATCGGATCGCCATCCTGCTGGACCGTAATCCGATCGAACGACATTTGAGGATTTTATACTCAAACAATTTTCAACATGTTCAGTGCATAGTCAATTCCAACGGACTGTCACCCGATCGGTAGACCATCCGATTGATGTTGATCCTACTGTGAACTTGTTCTCTGAGAAATACCTCGCCGGACGGATCGTCAGCCGATCGAACTGCCGTTCGATCGAACGACCTGAAAGGTAGAGATACTTCTCTGTTTTCAAAATGCTACAACGAAAACTTCAAAAGGCAAACCATCATACACAAACACATCCACCCAAAACAAGTGTCAATCCGACCGAATGGCCATCCGAACGGATTGACATCCGATCGCATGGCCATCCGTTCGGATAGCCATCCGGCCGGATGACCGCTCGTAACTTGTTCTCTTTGCATCGTTTTACGCGTCGCTTATCGCTTATGCTATCGTTCTGATCAGGCTAATCTCACTCTAGCGCTCCCTTTAATCCATTAACCTTCATCGCTGTGAGTATACTCGAACCCTTTTTGCTTTATGCACTTTTGGCTGTTACATACGTTACTTATTCTAAATCACATCAAACACACTACGCAATACTTCAACGCTAACCGCTACTGCATGTTATTCGTGACTCGATGAATGCTTGTTTGTTATGTTTACACATAGATTGCTGCCTACCTGCCTTAGCAACGATAGTACTATAGTTTGGACTGCCTTACGCAGTCGACCCGCAATCATTGGTATTGATAGGATCTTTGTCGATAACTTACGTGCTTCACATCACACGTTGTACGTGCTGGTTATGCGTAAACGATTTCGAACTCTATTATACTATCAAACTTGTATGCTCACACTTACACTATGTGTATTGATTTGTAACACCTCAAAAATTCACGTCCTATAATGTATTGACACGTGTCATAGGTTTGAACGTGTGTAAGAATACTCTAGAGGGACTAAAGTTGACAAACAGGAAAAAGTATATGAATATACGGGTTCAAAATGTCAACAGTGAATAAATATACTTTACAGTAACCTTACATGATGCTCATACCTTCAAACGAATAAATCATGGATCATACGAAGCTAAATGTGAAAGAAAGTGAGAGATTACAAACTACAGGGGTTAAATGTGTCAACATGTTTAAGATATACCTCTGAGTGACCTTTTAGCAAACCCGAAGCTTTGTAATGATTAATTATGCTCACTAGAATGCACGATATAAATTTCATAAAGTTTCGTTATCGTATGAGAAAGTTGTGATCAAATTCGTATACAAGGGGTTAAAGCGTCAACGTTGAAAATTATGACTTTTCGGGTAAACATGAAGTGACCAAGGACTTAACAAAGTGGGAATAAGTCTTAAAGCCCTTATAGGTAAATTTGGAGGGCTCAAATTGCAATAAATAAGTTGGTTGACCCTTCGAAAGGCCAAGAGACAAATATGCAACAACTTGAAATTGTGAAAGCTGAACACAAGGCCCAAGCGGGCCGCGTAAGCCCCAACAACATCTTACGCTGGCCGCATCAGACGCCCAGATGTAGAAACTTTAGACAGCAGCCTGTTTTCGCGCATAACCGACCCAAAACAGATATTTTCACTACATGGGCGACCCATAAACAGTCCTAGGCACTTAGGGACATCTGTTGATGATCCATGGCCATTGCTAGCATGATTTGTCAATGATCTAGTGAATTTTGAACACTATATAAAGGCCCTTGTTGCAACCATTTTGATCACACCTCATTTCTGCATTTCTGGAGCTTCCTGGAGCTTAAGAGCATACTCAAGTGATCACAAATCGTGCATAGGACTTCAGTAAGTATGCTTAACCTTTCTTAGTTGAGTTTTTACTTAGTTTTAGCTTAAAAGTCAAACCGTCGTAATTAACGGTTGACTAAGCGATTAATCATTGTTGGTCCAGTGATTAGTCGAATTGAAAGTAGTTATAAGTTGGTAATTATGTGGGCATTAAACCCTTAAAAGGGCACCCTCTGATTCCCACTCTAACTAGACCATTTGTCGGGTCAAAGTTGATTAGAAAAAGTCAACAGAATGCTAATATTCTAATTAGCATGTAATTAGCAATGTAGAAGGCATGTAAACTATTTTATCACTCATATAACTTGGTAATAAGTATAATAACTGGTCTAAGCTTGTTTGATCCGACAATTTTCTGGTTAGACCCGGTTCGGAACCGAAAGTCGCAAAACTTTAACTTTTGCTTTGACTTCAGTTCTGACCCGTTTTAGTGTGATTTGGAAATGCCTTAGAGCTTCCTTAGGACCAGGTTACATGCTAGTATAACCCTCTGTGATTATACACCTTGGTTCATTAGTTAACCAATTAATATGCATGATTCCGTTAATTGCTCATATGTTGACCATTATGCCCTTTTCACCATAAAATGTGATTTTTAAAAATGTAAAAGAGTAGAAACCTTAGTTAATGAATTATAAACTTGTACCCAAAATTTGACATCAGTTTGAGGTGTAGATTGAGAGTTATGCTCATTAGCGTAATTAGAAAGCTTTTTAGCGATTTATCGGCATAATTAGCATATAGCCTATTTAAACCTACTTTTTGATATCAAACTTATTACCCACTGATGTAATATATTATTTTGGGATTTTTGAAGATTTTTAATTAATTTTAGGCTGAGCATAACTTAGAGTTATAAGCTTATTTCGGTAATTGTCGGTTTTGCCCTTTTGGGCTATAAAATGAGTTTTACATATCTTTTTGATCTCAAACCTTTTGCTACTGATTTCATATGATAAATAAATTATTTTAAAGCTTCTGGAATAATAAAAATATCAGATTTCTATATAGAACCCGGAAACGGCTTCTAATCGCCTTTTAAGCGTTTTTAACGCATAGTATGTACTAAAACCATTTTAAACATACAAGGGTTGATACCTACTGATATTCTAAGTAAATTATAATATTTTAACAGTAAACAAAAGTTGTTTAACTCAGACTTCAGTTTTGAGCTTTTCGGCTTATGTGAAATTAGCAAAATGCCCCTACGGTGCATAGTTTGGTTATAATTGATAAATTTCACATATATACGATACCCTACTGTTATAACTTATCAAATTAAGTATTTTTGCTGATTATATCAGACCTGTAACTCAGGTTAATACTTGAACTCTTTTATAACCTTATAAATGACAAAAAATACCCCTACGGGGCATAGTTTGAGTTTAAACTCGTTTCGGGCATAATAAAAGATATCTTACTGATGTCACAACATATTTGAGGCATATTAACTTGGGAAACCTGTATATGGCTCTTACGGTTACCCGTTACGCCTCTTATGCGTTCGGTTCGGTTTATGTAACTAGTTTGCATAAACTAGCCGAAACGGGTCAAACTTATCGTTTTTATCTCAAAATCCAGAACGTGTTTAGATTACCCATATAAGACAAGTCTTCAAAATTGTCAGGTCTAAATCACATTCTATTCTGGTCTTCGCTTAAACACGCGTTCGAACCGTATCATTCCTTAAAACTAATCGGTCTAAGCTTAAGCTTAACTAAAGACCGTTAGGATTCTAATAGGTTATTATAAACCTTCGTTCCAAAATAGGAGCCCAGTAAAAGCTATCTGTACTTGCCGATTTGATACGGCTGGGATTGAATATTATATTTAGCTCAGGTAAATACTTTTAACTTATTTTCCCTATACGGGCTTGGGGTACGGTATATAAAATACCGCTTGGTCGGGCATTAAATCTTCCATCGTATGGTGGTTAATTGATATTGATCGGCCCGTTTAAATTGTTTTGTTTGCTTAAAGCCATTGGGAGGTTAATGACCATGTCCCGGATATCCTTGGCATCATTTTACGAAATGGCCACGACCTAAGCGCGGGGTGTAGGCGTACACCCGTCAGTGCCAAAATAAATAATGTGGTGTGTCTATTGATCTTTAACCCGGCACGATCCGGGCTACTGAACGCATAAGGAACATGTAATTCTTTTACGAGATTATATATTTAAATAATTATCCCAAGTTATAAAAAGTTTGTGCCACGTGCATTCAAATCAATTTTAACCATTTTTAAAATGAGTCAGTTAAATTGTATTTACCAGTGTAAACTGACATATTTTCCCAAAAAGGTTGAGTGCAGGTACTAAGCGAACTAGGCTGGCTTTTCTCCTAGCGTCCACAATAAGTCTCGCAAGCTTGGACGTCAAACTGTTGAACAACGTTTCCTATTTATATTTTTGATCCATCTGTGGATTTATTTCAACTGTTGTGATACTTGATATTACAAATTATATTCGGTTGAAATATATCTTTCTTTTGCTTCCGCTGTGCATTTAAATATTGTGTTGTTTGACTGTAATGTTGCCAACCACGTCACGATACTACCCCACCGGGCCCACCGGTCAAACGTGGAAATATCGGGGTGTGACATGATTTTTACTTTAACGTATGTGGCAGGTGCTTAAGATGCTAGGATGCTTGGTATGCTGTGTGATGAAATCGAGGCTAGGAAAGAGTCTAGAAACAAACAAACAAATTGTCTATTTTAAAATCTGAGTTGTCGGATCAGTACTTGTTTGTGAGACAATTATCTGTAATAACTGTTTTATTTGGATATGTTATGGTATGGGACATGACGTTTTAAGTATCTGGTAATTAATAGTCGTTATGGATGCTCATGGACAATCTATTTCGCTCAGTGCCGCGCCCCAATGATTCCGCCATCGGTTGGGGTGTGACAGTCTAATATTTGATAATTTTTTAATGGCTAAAATCTCACCACATCTGTCTTTTGCATGATTTGAATCCACAACCACTTAGTTAAAAATTGTACCATTTTATCGCAAGAAAATAACACCCCTCTTTAACAATGATGTTGTGGAATAAAGTCTCCACAAATGTCACACCCCGACCACGTAGAACATACAAAACGTGGCGGAAATGTCGGGGAGTGTTGTAACAGAATTAATTGTTTCAAATCCATGGCAATTGAAGTTTCGTTTTATTGATTAAAAGTGTTACAATGTCATAACAAACAAAGAAATACAACATAATTAACTAGTCTTGCATCTTTTATTGTCACTAAAGCCCAAGTCTGCCCATGTGTATCTTGATCATCTTATGCAACAGCTCCTGAAAAACACATGTGAAAATAGGTACGTCAGCATAAAAATGCCTGTGAGATACATAGGTTTTGTGAAAACAGAATTCATGACTTATGTTTGAGAAAATGTTTAGTCATGAACCTTGTAATTTGCTTTGTCTTGTAAATCATTTGAAAAACGATAAGATCAGATGATATGTATAAATAAATGTCAGGTTAAATGAATAACCATGTAAAAATGTGTTTGTATAAGATAAGTTGTTTGTAAATCAATGTCTTGTGAAAAGTATGATATTTGTATAAAATGTTATATATCTCAAACTGAAATGATTCAAATAACGCTACGATATGTAATACCATACAAACACTTATATATAGGAAGTACCAGCGGCGTATCCACCATGCTTGTATCATATTATACATGCATCGTTACTTAATCACTTAATCAAACCAAACCACCAAAGTAATGTTTAACAATTGTAGAAATGTTTATGTATGATCAAATACGGTTCACACGGTTCACAGATACAAACGGTTCACAGATACAAACGGTTCACAGATACAAACGGTTCACAGATACAAACGGTTCACAGGTACAAACGGTTCACAGATACAAACGGTTCACAGATACAAACGGTTCACAGATACAAACGGTTCACATAGTCAAATGATTACAACGGTTCACATAGTCAAATAGTTATAAACGGTTCAAAAGGTAATATAATGTGTTCATATGCTGGATGAGCATATGCAACAAAATGCAATGTAAAACAATGTACTAAGTATGCACACAATGGACATACATAGCGTGAAATGTAATGAAATCATGTACTATAATGTACTAACAAACATAGCCGGTATATGATGTGAAAACAGGAAAGCATGAAAGTAACAAGTAGGCACATGTGTTTCACCCCAAAACGTTTGGAAAACTGTAAAAGAGGGGTCTATGTACTCACTTGAGATTGCTTAGTAGTCCTTGAGTAACAACCAAACAATGCTAGAGATCGCGGATATCAAACGGCACCTAATATAGGTAACTATGTTAATAACCGGACCTAAATCGGATGATTGGATAGAATGAGGGTTCGTAAACCAAACGAGTATAGAGACTCATGTCATATGCTTTAACAAAGCCTTCATGCTAAAACGAAACTTAACCTAAGTGTTTATGACCCATTACGACCCGTTTAGGTAGCTTATGCTACTTTAACGCGTCGTTCGCGTGAAACACGTTCGGAACGTCTAACTAGTCCTATGACAAGTGTTATATGCCTAAACATGTTACATAATCAGTTATGTGACAAAATTTTAGGTTCCATATGCTAAATTACCAATTATACATGAAAAGGGTATTCTGGTAATTTACCCAAGGCATATAAACTACCTATCATACAACTACTTAAACGATGTGACCATAAGGTATAACCTCGGAAGGTTATTCCCTATACACTATGGTCACCTAATGTATTTGGTCGGATCCTAATGATCGACCAACCTGGGTCGGGTTCGAAGGTATAAGCGATTTATTAGATCGCTTACCCTACGACCCTAGACAACGTGGTAATCAGTAGGCATAGTCCCAAAGGACTATAACCAACGTGATTACACTCACGTTGCGAAGTTCAAACGAACTTCGCATTGACCATAACTGGTCAACGCAGAAAGTCAAACAAAGTTTGACTTTCAGACTCGAAAAGAAATAAAAGAAAGAAAAGAACGAAAGAATACTTACGAAGGGTCCCCGAATGCTAATCTAGATCAAAATAACTCAGGTATGAAACAATGGTTCCAACTTAGAGTCACTTAGATCAGATTCTTGTGATTTTTGAAGTTAAATGGGTTGGGTATTTATAGGAATACCCGAACCTTTAAGATCGTTTGTCGAATATCGTGCCTTAATCGCATCCGTACAAGTGTTGCAAAGTTATGGTGCCTAAAAATAGTCCTTATCATCTGACTAAGCAATTGAGAATGTGTGGGTGAGGATCAAACAGCTGCAATCTGCTGTTAAATGCAGTTAATCTGGTCTGATAGTCGGACGCGGCCCGCTTCAGGATCAGACAAACATAATGCGGGCCGCCTGGGACTTCTGATCAGCAAACATGTTTCCATTTTGACAGTTTCAGTCCCTGCATGTGTTTAAGGCCATTTCCGACACTTCTAAGGCCCGTAAAGCCAACTTTAAGGCCCTAAAATGATGCCTAATCATTGTGGACATGAAACATGCTCAAAAATATGCCGGAGGTTGGTTCGTTTGGCCGTACGAACGCGATGTTCGCTTAATTACGACGAAATGCGCTTAAGCGCGAAAAACGATCCAAATGACGAAACGAATGGATTTTTCTTATGCCAAACACTAAAATAAAATATTTTAGTGCTTACATAAATTTTTGGATGTCCGGATGTATTCAGAACGTAAGTTATGCGCGAAAGTGCAAACTTGTGCACTTATTGACGTTTTTAGTCCCTGAATGACACAAAAGTTTATTTTTAGCACACCGAACCCCTAAAATCCTATTTCTAAGCTATGTAAAGGATATTTAGGGTGTGTTTATCTTATGGTCATGTTCCGGAATGTCTGTTACAGTTCAAATTGGCATACTTTCGCAGTTTGTCAACTTTAGTCCCTGTAAGCGATTAAAACTAGATTTTGCCATACCAAAGCCTTCAAAACTTATTTCTAAGTTATGTAAAGGTTACTTAAGGTATGTTAAGCCTATTTCACTATTCCGGAGTGTTCGTTGCATTAAACTGGTTATATTTACGCATCAGTGCGCGTATAACCCTCCAGAAAGCGATTTAAAGCTTGAAATCGAACAAGAGTTGATATGTGCAAACGATACACATATTTATACAGATCCCAAGTATGAAATAAAAATATTTCATTGGCTTGGTAGTTGTTTGATGGTCGCAGTGACACAGGTGTCACAGTCTCCCCTACTTTAGGAAATTTCGTCCCGAAATTTATTCGTAGGAGTCTATTTGTGACTTTGTGTCAAATAACCACCAGAGATATGTAAGGCATAATCCTGTCATTTCCTTAACAGACATTCTTCAGAACGAAAATGAACAGACGGAGTCATTTTCCTCAACGAGTATTCTTCAGAAGCGGAAATGAAGGAATAAACAACGGGGATTCATTTCCTCGACGGGTAATCTTCAGAAACATAAAATGAACTAACGGAGTCATTTTCAACGGGTGCTTCCTCAGAAATGGAAATGAAAATGATAGACAAACGGATATTCATTTCCTCAACGGACAATCTTCAGAAACGAAAATGAACAAACGGAGTCATTTTCAACGGGTGCTTCCTCAGAAATGGAAATGAATAGAGTTAACTTCTAGGCACATGACAAAACTCGCTGTGGTTTCTGTGCACTAAATTCCATAATTATGTATGCATCCATAATTACGTAATTCCTTGCACAGTCCGCACAGTTTGTCTTGTAATGTTCATAAGCACATAATCACATAGTTGTTTAACTTGGTTATTAATTTGTTATCGATTGAGAACGGATATGGAAAGTACACCAGGAAACCAGTCGCTGGACTTCAATGTCCTCTGGGATCTATCTGAAGAGATAGGAAGATCTCCCAAAAATTCAATTTTGTTTTCAAAGAAACGTAATAGTCGAATTAAGGAACACCACAATTTTAGGATTTACGGAAATACCCTTAGGTACCCTATTAAGGATTTATAGTGGTACTTTGGGTATTCGTCCAGTGTTGTAACTTGCGCCTTGTACTTCGTTTTCCTTAGAAGAAACGGGTACTTAGGAATTTCGTGGAAAACGCAAGAGATCATAAAGTGGAAGAAAGTTTGGGGGTAGTCTGTCCTTCAAGGAATACGGTTCCTTGATTGTCGGTATTGTAAGAGATATGTTGTTCATACATACAACCACATAAATACATTGTAATGTAAATAAAAGATTTATTTATAAACAATGATAACAACTGTTTCATGGACCTTGACAATAAAAGAAAATAATACATAAGACGTGATTATTTCTAAACGATGTTGTTGGTCAGATGCTCATCCTTGTGCTGGATTTGCATTAGCAAGCTTTGGGCAATTTCTTCGGAAATGACCCATCTCGCCACAGTTGAAGCAAGAACCTGGTAGAAAACGACCTTGAGCGGTATTGTTGCCAGCTTGGTTTGGTGCAGCTGCAGCTGCAGCTGGGCAGACTCTTGCTGTATGGCCTATAAGCCCACAAGTTTGGCATTTGCGGCACTTTACATTGGCATGATGATGGAGGCTACATTGGTTGCACAAGGGTGCAGTTCCATTGTATGGCTTCCTAGCAGGGGGTTGAGCTGGTTGGTTGGGGACGGCTTGATCATTGTGAGTAACCATGGCGAAGTTCTGAGAAGCCTTTCGCTTCTTTGACTTTTTAGGGGATCCAGTCTGTTCATCCATGGTCTTTGATTCCTCGATTGGTTTCGATTCCTCGACCGGCTTCTTGTCACCTTTTCGGAAAAGTTTACCTTTCCTGATCTTTGATTCAGTCAAGGTTGCAGATAGCTCAATGGCCTGTCTAACTGTAGTAGGGTTGCTGCCAGTCACAATGTCTTGTATTGAGTCAGGGAGGCCATCAATGTACTTTTCGATTTCCTTATCCAAAGGCGTGACCATGTTTGGGCATAACAGACTCAACTCCTCATAACGGTCCGTGTAGGCTCGATGCTCACCGCTGTCTTGCTCAAGATTGTCGAATTCCCTTTGCAAGGCCCTGATCTCATGACGAGGACAGAATTCCTTCATCATAAGGGTCCTAAGTTCAGCCCAGGTCTGTGCTAGAGCAACTTCTGCACCTCGATCTCTCATAACCCCGTTCCACCACGTAAGGGCTCTCTTCTGGAACACACTCGAAGCAAACTCGACCTTGCGATTGTCAGGACACTGCACGTGGCGGAAAGTATTCTCAATGCTCTCGAACCATTGAAGAAGCCCAGTCGCTCCCTCAGAACCACTAAACTTGAGTGGTTTCGCCGAGTTAAAACTCTTGAAAGTGCATGGACCATTGTTGTTGTTGTTGGCATGATTCCATTGAGCAAAGAGGTTTGGGAATTGAGCAGCCATTTGCTGCGCAATGATTTCTGCCAGTTCGGCAGTCGCTATCTGGTTTTCGCGTCGAGGAGGCATTCTAAAAGAGGAAACATGAAAGGAAACGAGTGAGAGAATTAGACGAAAAGAATGAGATGAAACAAATCTGATGAAAGCAAGGATAGTGGTCATTTGTTTGTTACTACAAAGCAACAAACGACCTCGGTGATTAATCAAAGTAAATAGGTCAAAAAAATAATGTATCACGAAGACATGCTCGCCTATAAGTGAACACTCATCCCAAGAATTCCCAGGTAAGCACAACTGGTCTCGCGTCTGATGAGATGTATACGAAGTGCTTGCCTAGACAGAAAACCCAGAATACAGGCATTCACCCTTCCAGTTTGCACGTGTTCACATTATTTAAGACTCAAAACTTTGGCAAGAGTTTGAAAATTCAAAAGGGGTTCAAAACCTTATAACTGAGGGTTCAAAACCTAGTAATCAATCATCCTAGAACAGATGATTAGTTTTCAAAGCGGTTTTGAAATTTATGTTCTTGTTGTGGTAGTCGCCTAAGGATAGGTGACGGTATTGTTTTATGACTAAACACAAGTAAACTCGCGTTAGGGTCCTAAGAAGGTTATAGACTAGGTCAAAGCATTACTAATAACCTAATTCCCTATAACCATTGGCTCTGATACCATCTTTTCTGTCACACCCCGACCACGTAGAACATACAAAACGTGGCGGAAATGTCAGGGAGTGTTGTAACAGAATTAATTGTTTCAAATCCATGGCAATTGAAGTTTCGTTTTATTGATTAAAAGTGTTACAATGTCTTAACAAACAAAGAAATACAACATAATTAACTAGTCTTGCATCTTTTATTGTCACTAAAGCCCAAGTCTGCCTATGTGTATCTTGATCATCTTATGCAACAGCTCCTGAAAAACACATGTGAAAATAGGTACGTCAGCATAAAAATGCCTGTGAGATACATAGGTTTTGTGAAAACAGAATTCATGACTTATGTTTGAGAAAATGTTTAGTCATGAACCTTGTAATTTGCTTTGTCTTGTAAATCATTTGAAAAACGATAAGATCAGATGATATGTATAAATAAATGTCAGGTTAAATGAATAACCATGTAAAAATGTGTTTGTATAAGATAAGTTGTTTGTAAATCAATGTCTTGTGAAAAGTATGATATTTGTATAAAATGTTATATATCTCAAACTGAAATGATTCAAATAACGCTACGATATGTAATACCATACAAACACTTATATATAGGAAGTACCAGCGGCGTATCCACCATGCTTGTATCATATTATACATGCATCGTTACTTAATCACTTAATCAAACCAAACCACCAAAGTAATGTTTAACAATTGTAGAAATGTTTATGTATGATCAAATACGGTTCACACGGTTCACAGATACAAACGGTTCACAGATACAAACGGTTCACAGATACAAACGGTTCACAGATACAAACGGTTCACAGATACAAACGGTTCACAGATACAAACGGTTCACAGATACAAACGGTTCACAGATACAAACGGTTCACAGATACAAACGGTTCACATAGTCAAATGATTACAACGGTTCACATAGTCAAATAGTTATAAACGGTTCAAAAGGTAATATAATGTGTTCATATGCTGGATGAGCATATGCAACAAAATGCAATGTAAAACAATGTACTAAGTATGCACACAATGGACATACATAGCGTGAAATGTAATGAAATCATGTACTATAATGTACTAACAAACATAGCCGGTATATGATGTGAAAACAGGAAAGCATGAAAGTAACAAGTAGGCACATGTGTTTCACCCCAAAACGTTTGGAAAACTGTAAAAGAGGGGTCTATGTACTCACTTGAGATTGCTTAGTAGTCCTTGAGTAACAACCAAACAATGCTAGAGATCGCGGATATCAAACGGCACCTAATATAGGTAACTATGTTAATAACCGGACCTAAATCGGATGATTGGATAGAATGAGGGTTCGTAAACCAAACGAGTATAGAGACTCGTGTCATATGCTTTAACAAAGCCTTCATGCTAAAACGAAACTTAACCTAAGTGTTTATGACCCATTACGACCCGTTTAGGTAGCTTATGCTACTTTAACGCGTCGTTCGCGTGAAACACGTTCGGAACGTCTAACTAGTCCTATGACAAGTGTTATATGCCTAAACATGTTACATAATCAGTTATGTGACAAAAGTTTAGGTTCCATATGCTAAATTACCAATTATACATGAAAAGGGTATTCTGGTAATTTACCCAAGGCATATAAACTACCTATCATACAACTACTTAAACGATGTGACCATAAGGTATAACCTCGGAAGGTTATTCCCTATACACTATGGTCACCTAATGTATTTGGTCGGATCCTAATGATCGACCAACCTGGGTCGGGTTCGAAGGTATAAGCGATTTATTAGATCGCTTACCCTACGACCCTAGACAACGTGGTAATCAGTAGGCATAGTCCCAAGGGACTATAACCAACGTGATTACACTCACGTTGCGAAGTTCAAACGAACTTCGCATTGACCATAACTGGTCAACGCAGAAAGTCAAACAAAGTTTGACTTTCAGACTCGAAAAGACTCGAAAAGCAATAAAAGAAAGAAAAGAACGAAAGAATACTTACGAAGGGTCCCCGAATGCTAATCTAGATCAAAATAACTCAGGTATGAAACAATGGTTCCAACTTAGAGTCACTTAGATCAGATTCTTGTGATTTTTGAAGTTAAATGGGTTGGGTATTTATAGGAATACCCGAACCTTTAAGATCGTTTGTCGAATATTGTGCCTTAATCGCATCCGTACAAGTGTTGCAAAGTTATGGTGCCTAAAAATAGTCCTTATCATCTGACTAAGCAATTGAGAATGTGTGGGTGAGGATCAAACAGCTGCAATCTGCTGTTAAATGCAGTTAATCTGGTCTGATAGTCGGACACGGCCCGCTTCAGGATCAGACAAACATAATGCGGGCCGCCTGGGACTTCTGATCAGCAAACATGTTTCCATTTTGACAGTTTCAGTCCCTGCATGTGTTTAAGGCCATTTCCGACACTTCTAAGGCCCGTAAAGCCAACTTTAAGGCCCTAAAATGATGCCTAATCATTGTGGACATGAAACATGCTCAAAAATATGCCGGAGGTTGGTTCGTTTGGCCGTACGAACGCGATGTTCGCTTAATTACGACGAAATGCGCTTAAGCGCGAAAAACGATCCAAATGACGAAACGAATGGATTTTTCTTATGCCAAACACTAAAATAAAATATTTTAGTGCTTACATAAATTTTTGGATGTCCGGATGTATTCAGAACGTAAGTTATGCGCGAAAGTGCAAACTTGTGCACTTATTGACGTTTTTAGTCCCTGAATGACACAAAAGTTTATTTTTAGCACACCGAACCCCTAAAAGCCTATTTCTAAGCTATGTAAAGGATATTTAGGGTGTGTTTATCTTATGGTCATGTTCCGGAATGTCTGTTACAGTTCAAATTGGCATACTTTCGCAGTTTGTCAACTTTAGTCCCTGTAAGCGATTAAAACTAGATTTTGCCATACCAAAGCCTTCAAAACTTATTTCTAAGTTATGTAAAGGTTACTTAAGGTATGTTAAGCCTATTTCACTATTCCGGAGTGTTCGTTGCATTAAACTGGTTATATTTACGCATCAGTGCGCGTATAACACTCCAGAAAGCGATTTAAAGCTTGAAATCGAACAAGAGTTGATATGTGCAAACGATACACATATTTATACAGATCCCAAGTATGAAATAAAAATATTTCATTGGCTTGGTAGTTGTTTGATGGTCGCAGTGACACAGGTGTCACAACAAAGTTCATACCCCCCCCCCCCAATTAAATATTAAAAAAAGATAAGCAAATTTGATTGTCAAGAGACATGAGTCCCATCATATGTAGTAGCCCTTCACATCCGCTCTCTCTTTGGTGGAGACCAAGAATAACGCTCCCCATAACGCCCAAGAAATAGAGGAGGGGCGCGAACGCTTAGCCAACCCACTCAACCTTATAACCATCATTCATTAGTTTTTTAAAGAGAAAAATGTCCGGATAGTCCCTGTGGTTTCGTCTTTTTTCACCTATAGTCCCCAACTTTCTAAAACTACCTGAATAGTCCCCAAGTTTTCATTTTTTGTTCCCGGATAGTCCCTGGGTCTAACTTCAGTTACTTTTCTCTGTTAAAATGATGTGAAATGACAAAAATACCCTTTCCTTTAAAAGGCCAAACCACAGGGACTATCCGGGCATCTTCTTCATTTTTAGAGAAAAACCCCACCACCACACTTCATCTTCAACCTCCACCCACCATCACCCTCCTCCACCCTCCACCCTCCACCATCACCCTCCTCCATCGACAATATCATCTGTCACCGGAGTTAGACTTGTGCCCACGAAACAAATAAAAATCAAACCTGCACGGAGCTTGTTTCCGCGAGGACCGGACCGGAGTTCTGCAATTGAGCCAAGACCTGAAAACCACCACTGTCTTCCTCATCATCGCGTCAATAGCAGACACATCTTCATCATCGTCAACATTAGCAGCAGTCGCCGGAAGTCGACACCATCATCATTATCATCAACATCGGTCACCATAATCATCAATAATCACCGGAAAAAGAATAAGAAGAATTTCAAGTGTGGAACTTGTTTATCGTTCAGAAATCAAAGAGAAAAGAAAGAACAGATGTTCTTACCGACGGAGTCACGGCTGTCGGAACTCTGAGGCACCACCGTCGCCGTCGAGAACCCCTGCACCGGCCCCATCATCGCCGCTCACGGCCACCGGAGCGCCGTCTTGTGCTGTCGTTGATCGTTGTCGGCTCCGACGCACCACCACCTTCACCGTCAATCATCATCATCCTCATCAACGGCGTGCCGGAGCCGTTGCCAGTGAGGAGGAGGAGGTCGGCCCTCCTTTCTCTCTCATCGGTCTCTCTCTCTCTCTCTCTCTTTCTCTCTAGATTAGAGGTGTGGGTGGGGGCTGTTATCCGTAAAGAATCCGCCGGCGGCAGCCGGCCGGAGTGGCTCCGACGACCGGTTTCGGGAGAGAACGAGAGGGAATTGGGTTGTGGTGAACGGAAGTGTGGTGGTGGGGTTTTTCTCTAAAAATGAAGAAGATGCCCGGATAGTCCCTGTGGTTTGGCCTTTTAAAGGAAAGGGTATTTTTGTCATTTCACATCATTTTAACAGAGAAAAGTAACTGAAGTTAGACCCAGGGACTATCCGAGAACAAAAAATGAAAACTTGGGGACTATTCAGGTAGTTTTAGAAAGTTGGGGACTATAGGTGAAAAAAGGCGAAACCACATGGACTATCCGGGCATTTTTCTCTATTTTAAATTATGTATAGACACCTAGCTTTCATGATGGAGTATTACATTAGTGATCTACTTTTATTTTCATTATTATTATTATTAGCTTCTTGGTATGAAGATATATATAATAAAAATATGTTATACCCCTTACTGAAATTCAGTAAAAAGAATGAAACCAAAAATCTACAAGATGTATAAAAATCACGTAGTTAAGAAACTGACTTGGTTATGCTTCTGGTTCAATGTTAATGTTTTTATCTGACCTAGTTTGACAAGGCTTATTTTTAAACCCGACTGACCAAAATTATTGGTTCGTCGCTTTTCTTTAATATTTGATAATTTTTAATGACTAAAATCACACCACATCTGTTCTTTGAATGATTTAAATCCATAACCACTTAGTTAAAAACCATTCCGCTTTATCACAAGTCTATCCTCTTGAGGACAATATTTGATATCTATAAAGCAAACAACTCTAGTCCTTGTGTAATGGGACTTTACATAGCGCCATCTCTCACTATAAAGCCCCATAGCGCCCCTGAACACCATTACCGGAAGGGGGGGGGGGCATTATGGGGGGTTGAAATCTTGCAAGCGCTATGTTCGTAGCGGCGTGAAGGATTTGCAAACATTTCCCCTCACACACACATATATATATACATATATACATACATATGTATGTATAATTGAAGGAGTTATTAATTAATTGGGTAATGATGAGGTAGGGGCTTTATTATGACTACGGGCTCTAGTGATATAACGCCCCATAAAGCCCCTGTGTGACGTGGCACGACACGTGTCACATAACGCCCACAAAGGGGCTTTATGACTACATATGGCCTTAGGCCGGAGGGCATGGAGGGCTTAATCGTGCCACATCACCGCCTATAGCGCCCCCCTCGGCGCCACCATCCACACCAAGCAAGTTAAACCGGGGCGCCATTGATGGGACCTTATCAGGTAGGGCCCACATCTTTGCAGCCAATAATTTTTTTTTTATTTTGTTTAATAGGGGGCGTTATCCCACACCCTGCAAGTTAAGAGAAGGCGTGATAAAGCCCCTTGACTAATGTGGATCCTAGGTGACGAGGATGTGTCCTGATAAAGCCCCACACCCCTTAGCCTTATCAATCAAAGTTAAGACCATTGTATAAAAGAGGCGTTATTGTTGGGTTGTCAAATAGTCAGGGTCTATTAAAATCGAGAACAAGGGTAAAGTTGGAATAGAGTTGACGGAGATCAGAGTCAATTCTTGCGGCGTTACCTTGAATCTATACGTTGACTTAATAAAATAACTAAAATCGGTGTTTTCTATTGGAAGTAGAATCCAAGCCCATAGTATTGATAAATTGGGTCTATGGAAACAAAGATGATGATGAGAACACCCATACTGGTTGCCCTTTGGGGCGTTTTTTTTCTCAATCACGCCCAATCTCGTCCACATGCCACTACGCATGGGCGTGCTTGGCGTATTTTTTGTTTAGGCGTGTTTATAATCACGCTCATGGGGCAATTGTTTGGCCAATCATTTTGGAGCATCCTTTTTTTAGCCAATAGGTTTTTTGGTTGGTTTTTTATTTATATTTAATTCTCTACACCCTTTTAACATAATGTCCACATCCCCACTATACACATTTTAGAAAAAACGCCCAATAATGCCCCTTGCTGACTGGGCTGCCACATGGCGCAAAACGCCCAAGGGTGGATCTTGCCCACTACGCATGGTCTGATAATAATACGAAACTTCATATTTGTCCAAGTTTTTCTTATCATGCATATATATAGAATCAAGATCAAGAGAAAACCACTCTGAGTTGTGAGAATTTAGAGAACTCAGCCTTCCCGTGTGAGTTTTGCCCTAATTTTTTTCACACGTCTAGATTAAAATGTTTAGAAAGACTGCCGTAAAAATAAATTTCGAAGTGTTGTTTTTCGGCCCTTAAAGCGGCTGTAAAAATAAAATGTAACACATCTGACCACCCAGTTACATCGCACCAACACCAAAGACATCACAAATCCTCTCAACCATGTGTCACATCTTGCTTACCACTGTAAAATTGCTTGGTTGATCTTAGCCGCATTGATAGCTATGAGACTATAGCGGTAACTATTCTTACAACATATTCTGTCATTAGTTCTCATACAATTTGCTTAATTGAACATACAATTTAGGGCTTTGTGATAAATTGAATATTGAATATCATATACAAAGTGTAACTTAGATCTTGGCTTGGGTACGATTTTAAGTGAAGATGTGTGGCCAGGGGCGGGAGGGGGTCGACAAGTGAGTACAACGCGGAGGGAGATGGGTTGGGTTGTTTTTTTTTTCTAGCGAATCCCATAATTTTATTTTGACTTATTTTATTGTAAGTGTGAATTTACAATTTCGTAAAAACTTAACAAAAGAATTAACTTGGTTAGTGTTATGACCAAATGTGTTATGTTTGCGTAACCCTCAGAACCAAATGCGTAACATTTACCAAAAAATAAGAGGACCAAATGTGTAATATTTCAACCCAATAACCAAAACCATAATACAAAAATACGGCAAAAAATATCCATATGATTCTTTGTTTTTGCTGGTAGTTGGTCACCAAATATGTTATAAAGTAGTTGATGTCACGCCCGCGTTGCGGGGCGGTAGCCCGAATATTTTTCAACCAATTAAAAAACATTACTATAGTTTTGCTAGAAAAAAACTAAAACGATGGTAAAACCGTAGTTTTTAGCTCGGGGCAAAACTTTAATTTGTTAGGACTAATGAGCGAGTGTTAGGTGACTCTTTGACATGAAAAAAAAATAATCGAGTAAACCAATTAAAACAAAACAATTCTATAGTTTTGCTAAAAAACATAAACGATGGCAATACTTTATTTTTAACGGAGGGCAAATTGTATGTGTTGACAGGGGTAAAATTGTAATTTGCCAAAAGCTAAAGCGATAGCGATATTGTAATTTTGAACCAAGAGCAAAGTCGTAATTTTGAACCGGGGAAAATTCGTAATTTTAAACCGGGAGTAAAATCGAAAAATACCAGGCCAATGGGTAATTTTAAATTTTTAATTAAGGGCAAAATTTTTAATTAAGGGAAAAATTGTAATTTTAAATTTTTAATTAAGGGTAAAATTGTAATTTTGGATTGGGGTAAAATCTGAAATTTCCAAAAGCTAAAGTGATGACAATACTGTAAATTTTTAACAGGGGCAAAAACATAAATTTAAACATGGGCAAATTCATAATTTTAAACTGATAAAAACGTAAATACCACGACCAATGAGGGAGTGCCAGACAGCAGTCTGACACTATTCTCCGACATTATGGTTGGCCGCCCACCTCAACCAGTAAAAAACCAGAACTATTCCCGCCCATAGGGAATGTAAATATAGGAAATGTAATAATACATATAAACATGGCCGGCCCTGGGGGTGGGCAGAGAGGACCACCGGCCAGGGCCTGATATTTCGAGGGACACATTTTTTTATGAAAAAAATCCCTGATATGTATATGTAAAATATACCAACATATGCCCCATTACAAAACTATTATTATGATTTAGATTAGTTATTAACCCTTTTGGCATTAGGTTTAGATCTTTAGTGAGCCCAATACCCAATTTCGTTAAGGCCTAAGGACATATTTTTTCAAGCTCGAACAAGGTACACGAATTCTCAGGGTTAGCCCTGCATACAAAAGTTAATATACGATCTTGATACCAAAAACATGTGAAAAGAAGAAAAAAATATAGTATATACTTAATTTCTTTTATAACGACACATACCAAGCTTCTCATTTCTAGCATAAATAAGTCTTCGAAATTAATTAATTCCGTTTCCTTCTTATTTTGCCATTTTTTATATTATGAGTTATTGCGTTTCTTGCTAAAATTCATTTTCACACGCTATGGAATTTTAGTCTACCCACTAAAGTCTTTGGGGTCAACTTCATAACAAAAGCAAGTTTACTGTAAAGAAAAAGAAAATTACATGCTACATTTCTTTGTGGGTCATTTTGAAGAAATTTTTTTCTACATTTCTTTATTATATTGTTAAAAATAGTTTTAATATTAAATTTACATTTTAGAACTTATACATATTTATTATTACAATCTAAATGTAAAGTTACATCTTAGGCTTTAGCTTCATGAGGTTTGATTAATATTTATAGAGAGATATTGAATCATTTTGTGAATCTTTAGAGCATCATAACACCACAACGTGTGGGAGGTCATGAAGAATGGACGTGAAACGTCATGTGACAACCACGTCAGCATTATGGCGTAGAAAAAAAAAGCACGGGTGGGAAATGTGGTGTGGAAGAGGAAAAAAATAAAAAAAATTAAGAGTTAGATGCCATTTTAGTCCCTGTGATTTGGGTCATTTTGCCAGTTTAGTCCAAAGGTTTAAAACGTTGTCATTTTAGTCCAAATAATTTCAAGCGTTGCCATTTAGTCCACTGGGTTAAATCCTTCCATTTTTTTCTGTTAGCTAGAAGGGTAATTCGATCATTTTATATAGTCGAATTGCCCTTCTAGTTAACAGAATTACATATAAAATTACCGAAATGCCCTTCTAGTTAACAGAATAAAGGGATGGAGTTAACCCAGTGGACTAAAATGACAACGTTTGAAACTTTTTGGACTAGAATGACAACGTTTCAAACCTTTGGACTAAACTGGCAAAATGACCCAAACCACAGGGACTAAAATGAGATTTAACTCAAAAAATAAAAATCAACCAATCAAAACAAACTTAAACTACATCCACCAATCAAGAGTCTCCACCTTACCAACACAATTGCCCCAACGCAGGTGGAATTCCTCCCGCCCCTTCCACCCCGCCAGCCACAACGGGTAGTGTTCTGACGTGGTTGTGGCTTCCACGCCACTTTTCCATGCCCACACCCTATGGTCTAAATGGTGGTGGGCAATGGACATGGAAGTCATGGATGTCGCATTAATAAGTAAATATAACCTATTAAAATTTTATAAAATAATTTTTTTAACCTACACTAAAAAGTTACAAGTCAAGTAAAAAAAATTTATAATAGTTTATAAATTTGTGTACATTTATATATACACTCGTATGCGTTTATATGTTTGTGAATATCAGGGGCGGACCAACCTTAGGGGAAGGGGTAGCCTCCGCTACCGCTTGGCGTTCCGGCGGTAGTGTAAATTTTGAAAAAAAATTGACGTTTTTTCGATTTCGTTACCGTTTTTTTATAAAACATTATCGCTACGAAGATTTTCTAAATCTGCCACTGGTGAATATAAAACACTAATGGGTATTAAGTTATCAACTACAAAACTTTTATTTTGAAAAATAAATATATAATAAGACGGTGATTATGTGCGAAAAGATAAAAATGAGTGGATGATTGTAGGGATGGCAATCAAACCCGAACCCGCTGGGTAAACCCGAAACCCGACACATTTGGGACGGGTTTGGGACGGGTTTGGGAATAGTTTTTATTTTTTTCGCGGGTTTGGGACGGGTATGGGATTTAGTGATATACCCGTTTACCCGACCCAACTACCCGATAAAGTGTACCCGTTTACCCGATTGTATACCCGATATAATTTCTTTTATATTATTAAATATGTACATATATGATACATCCATTTTTTTACACATATAAGTATTCTATTATGTATACATTGTAGTTATTTAATATATATTTTTATAATGACAATACAAAATGTAACCGGTTAGTAGTTACTCGATAGATACCCAATGGGTTTTGAGATGAGTATATCCAACGAGTAATCTTTTTTAATTAATGGGTTTATCCGAAACCCGTGGGTATACCCGATGGGTATTTACCCGCTAGAAACCCGATGGGTTTTGGGACGGGTTTGGGACAAGCTTATCTAAGCGGGTTTGGGTTTAGGATTACCTAAACCCGTCCCAAACCCGACCCATTTCCATCCCTAGATGATTGAGTGAAAAATATTCCAGGTGATATGATAAATATTTAAGTAAAGTATGACCACCGCGTTACAAATGAGTCAAAGTAACTATATATTCGACGATAAATTCTTGTTTACTCTTCTTCTATGTTTGAAGAAAACATATTTTCTAATATGGTATATGAGTGACTGACTGACTGTCCACCATTTTTTGTTTATTAAGAAAATGGCTTTCACTATTTAATGCCTATAGTTTCTCAAAAAAATATAAAAACATTTTTTAATATAGTCGGCAGGTATCCTACATTCCAGCGGCGAAGCTTGAGATTTCCGACATGGGGGGCCGAAGTCAACAGACCTAAAGTTTCTATGAAACGGGGGGGGGGGGGGGGGGTCGAAAACGTATATACCAAAAAATTTCTATACGAAAACTATATACTCTCCATTACTGAGCGAAAAGTTTGGGGGGTCGACCGCCCCCTCCCGCCCCTTAAAAGCTTCATCCATGATTCATGTTGCATCATATGAATATATACTTGACACAATGGGCTAGTTTTCAACAGTAGCATATCACATGTTAATCAGATTTTTGTCTAAAACGTTCATCTACATTAAGGTCTGCGCGAGCTCTTCTTTGTGCAGACTTGGCCCAACCGCTTCTAAGATCTTCTAAGGTCTGCAGAGGGTTAAACACCACCACTCACCACCACCACCATCACAGTTCACCACCACCGTCCACCACCCACTACCACCACAGTTCACCGTCCATCACCACCACCACCGTCTACCACCATCACCATCTAGCACCACCACCACCCACCACCGTCGTCTGTACACCACCTCCAGTTTATTTTAGAAGTCTGTGTACGTTTAAAACAAACAACCTTCTTCTTGCAAACTGCAGAGGTTTGGTCCACATCTTCTTCTACAGATGTCTGCAGATGTGGTCCGCAGACTGTAGACATTTTACCTCTTAAAAAACAAACAACGCCTAAGTCACATTATTATGCCTCTTCCTATCATTAAAACATTTTGAGGTGTTTTCTCTAAACCTTATGTGTTCATTTCCTAAAGTTTATATGAAACGGGGGGGGGTCGAAAACGTATATACCAAAAAATTTCTATACGAAAACTATATACTCTCCATTATTGAGCGAAAAGTTTGGGGGGTCGACCGCCCCCTCCCGCCCCTTAAAAGCTTCATCCATGATTCATGTTGCATCATATGAATATATACTTGACACAATGGGCTAGTTTTCAACAGTAGCATATCACATGTTAATCAGATTTTTGTCTAAAACGTTCATCTACATTAAGGTCTGCGCGAGCTCTTCTTTGTGCAGACTTGGCCCAACCGCTTCTAAGATCTTCTAAGGTCTGCAGAGGGTTAAACACCACCACTCACCACCACCACCATCACAGTTCACCACCACCGTCCACCACCTACTACCACCACAGTTCACCGTCCATCACCACCACCACCGTCTACCACCATCACCATCTAGCACCACCACCACCCACCACCGTCGTCTGTACACCACCTCCAGTTTATTTTAGAAGTCTGTGTACGTTAAAAACAAACAACCTTCTTCTTGCAAACTGCAGAGGTTTGGTCCACATCTTCTTCTACAGAGGGTTAAACACCACCACTCACCACCACCACCATCACAGTTCACCACCACCGTCCACCACCTACTACCACCACAGTTCACCGTCCATCACCACCACCACCGTCTACCACCATCACCATCTAGCACCACCACCACCCACCACCGTCGTCTGTACACCACCTCCAGTTTATTTTAGAAGTCTGTGTACGTTAAAAACAAACAACCTTCTTCTTGCAAACTGCAGAGGTTTGGTCCACATCTTCTTCTACAGATGTGGTCCGCAGACTGTAGACATTTTACCTCTTAAAAAACAAACAACGCCTAAGTCACATTATTATGCCTCTTCCTATCATTAAAACATTTTGAGGTGTTTTCTCTAAACCTTATGTGTTCATTGCTTAAAGGCTATGGGGTGTACCATTGTGGACCTTGGCATGGTCATCATACGTGGCCTTCAACCACGGCGTGGAACTCCATGCTGCCATGGCGTGAACGGTTTGGCGTGAAAACGTTCACTCGCATGAAAGGCTGAAAGCAATATTTTTTAGATCAACATATTGATGCAGGAGCATCAATGGGAATCTGACGTCTTTGTTTAGTGGGCTTATGATCCAGGAATTAATTCCTTAACTTGGTTGGGCTCAGGGAAAGGAGTTGGGCCTACTGGGATCCAGGTTGAAGAATGACTCGGAAAGAAGTTAACCTGACTTGATTTTGTTGAAACCTATAGAATCAATTGTGTTTGAAACAATATGCCTACATCCATATCAAAACAACAATAAACATATTCAACTTTCTCTCGAAGTTATAATCTTCTCTCGACTTTAAATTATTTGAGAGTGAGGATGGGAGAGTTGTTCACTTTATTTCAGAAAAGCATAACCCATTATTTGAGAGTGATTTTGATCATTGTTATCATATTAGCCTTCAAAAAAACTCAAACCGAAATTACCGGAGAAGACGAGTTTCGCTCTAGTTGTCGGAATATCGTCGGAGAAGATGACTTTAATAAAACATGGTGTAAACATGTCAACGGAGGTAAAGCACATGGTGTAAATGTGTCGTTTACCCTTTATATCCTTTTCTGTTATCAGGGGCAAAAACGTCTTTTCATGTTGAGGGGGGACATTGATGCAACTGGCCAGACGCGGGGGTAAGACAATAATATTTTGGAAATAGAGGGTAAAGGTGTCAGTCGCCCCTAACCATAGGGGGGGGGGGGGTAAAATGATAGTTTACTATTTTTATCTTTGCTTTGCTATTGGTGGGATTTACTGAGTATTATGATGATGCTGATAATGAGGAGGAGGAAATATTTTTGCAGATTCTATTAGGAGTTTGCTAAAACATATTTTGTTTGAAATTGTTGTGATTTGTTTTGTCAGCGGATTCTAATTTTTTATATTTTTAATGAACATAGTCGCTACATCATAGCCATTAAACTCTACATTCATATGTAGTGGCCTTTTTAGTGCTCAACTTGGTTTAAAAATTACTTAATACAAAAAAAAAAAAAAAAAAAAAAAAAAAAAAAAAAAAAAAAAACCACCCAAGTCCATGTAATTCTTTGGAGCCAAATTTTCCAACTTGTTGGACTCGTAACCAAATTAACAACTTTTTCTTGTGGAAAAAAAACCCCTAATTTAGAAAGAGAAAGTGGCTTCTAATAATCCCATGTCATTAGCTATTGGCACTTCCACTATTGTTTATTTCCAATGGTAAATCCCATCTTTCAAATATTTTGCCTCCACCGGTCCTCAATTCCAAATTACAAACTAATTTTAGGGCTTTTGATCAAAACGAGGATACAAATCGATTAATGTAAAACTTACTTAGAAACGATGCTTCAAACGACGAAAATGGTGTTTCAATTCGAGGTAAGTTTTATATCAATCGACTTGTATCCTCGTCTTAATTAAAAGCCCTAAAAATCAAAACTAACTCCGTTACATGATAATAATAATAATAATAATAATAATAATAATAATAATAATAATAATAATAATAATAAAAAAGTAGATCACTAATGTAATACTCCATCATGAAAGCTTGGTGTCTTTACGTCTAATCTAACTTATAATAAAAGACTTCAAATAATGTCACATGACATTCTCTCATTCACTTTTGAACCAAAATGGCAACAAAGCTGAAACCACAGGGACCCAGATGCAAAAGGTTTGAGATTTGGACTAAAATGGCAAAACTGCCCAAACCTCAAGGACCAAAATGGCAGTTTACTCTAAAAATTAAAAAGTAAAATCTTAACTTATTACCACCTAAAAGTAAGTTATATGACTATATCAAGTAACTCAACCCAAAAAATGTTCTTTTTGATTCATCAGGAAACTGAAGTTTCTGATATTGTGACGCGAACTAGCTGGTGATTAAAATTGGGGTGAGCATGAGTCGGGTTGCTTCGGTTAGAAGCCAAAACCAAATCTACAGCAACGGGTAGCAATCTTGATGGCTTGGCAGGTTGAAATTTAAAATCCTGAATACGATTCTTATATTTATCCGTGACAAATGTATCAACCCTAATAACGACACATTTAAAACCATGTAACGTAACCTAAGGTTGTAATGGGTTGTACTAAAATTGTAAACAAGTGGTAAATGGGTTGAAAGGATGATAAACGGGTTGTAAACTTAACACATATATTCTAAAATTTTTGTAATTGATATATGATAAAAAAGAACTTGAATGAACAGTAATCTAATATTAAATTAAAATTAAAATTAAAATTAAAATTAAAATTAAAATTAGAATTAGAATTAGATTAGAATTAGAATTATTTAAAGTTAGATTGGAATGAATAGTAACATGATTAAGAGATGAGCAAATGGTATTGGGTATAGTTACCGGTCTCAAATTTACCAAAGCGGTGTATTTTTTGTACCAGTTCTGCACAAGTATTCACCGGTTTGGCGGTTTTTACCCTCAAATACCGGTGTCGTACCAGTACCGACCGGTACCGAACCGTGCCATACTAGGTATATTCGGTACCGGTACCCACTTTTGGGGATTTCGGTAATAGTATTTTCGATACCGGTTGGTAACGAGCTCATCAAATCCTGTAGCAACGCAGCAATGCAAGTAATTGCACCGTTTAGATTACTTTTCATACACATAGTAAGTAAACTGTATTTCATTTGAATGAGGTTTTATATATACAACAACTTATTTTGCTTTCTTTTTTGTCTTTTTCTGTAATGAATGAATTGTAGCATGTAAAATTAACTTGGATATTTAGAATATTGATGAGCAAATCGTATCAAATCCTGTAAACGAACCGGTATCGTATCGGTACTAAATTTACTATACCACATCATTTTCGGTACCAATTTGGTACCCACCTTTTGGCGTTTTCAGAATCGTTACTTTCGGTTCGACACCGGTCTAGCACCATACCTGTATTTATTGATTTTTACCTTCAAATACCATACCGTATTGTACCGAGCATTTTCGTTGCTGGTACCTAATTTCGATGATTTTCCGGATCGGTACTTTCGTTGCCGCTGCCGTTACCGGTAGCGAGCTCATCCATATTTTAACGTCTTAGCACCGTAATAACTGAACTGAAAACAACCAAATTTCCAACATGTAGGACGTGTGGGTCCTATTATTATATATTAGGTTATGTAAAATCGTTTTCTTATGACGGAGTGACTATCCTTACCACGTCATTTTATTTATGTTTTGATATTCGGTATCTGTTTGCCGTTGCTGACACGCCTTTTGTAGTCATTAGGTCCCGCCGCAACGCGCGGGTGGAAAATAACTAGTTCTAATAAAAACAGGTTGACATGTTTAGGTTTAGTACAACCTAAGTACGGCCCGTCTTATAAACGAGTTAGACAAGTCAACCCAAAACAGGACTGACAATTTGTTTTCCCTTTTTCAGGATAAGATGGTTCGGTTAATCATCAATTAACCACTGGTTCTAGGTTTAATTAGTAACCTTATCAAAATTGGGATCCCATTGAGCAATGAGCAAGGACCGGTTATGTATGTTTTGATTCTTGGTCCACAATACGAATAAAAGATTTCAGTTACCAGTCCTCATCCGGTTCAGTTTCGGTTCAAACCAAATCTTTTTTCTGAGTAAATTACAAAAATCACTTTATGTTGACACCAGTTTGCAATCTGGTGTCAACATATAGGACGATTTTTTGTAATTTACTCCTTTTCTTTTATTTTAATGAAATGACATCATTGGGTTGAATCACTAAACAAAAAGTTTGAATCTGGTTCTTGGTCCAAAGCCAGATTCAAAGAAGGAAACTTTTATAAATCACCACAAGATAATGACTTGGAAAAATATGTCTAGGATTGCATATTTAAACAGCTTTAAGCTGATTATCTTGGTTTTAAAAAGTGCGAGATGTTTAGGCCTCAAAAGCTGATGCGTGAGGCGAGATCATTATGTACGCGAGACATTACTCTATGAACCAAATTAGCTTTATATACAACCTCCTTGAGACCCTAATCTTGACACACATGTTCATGAAACACCATGTCAGGCGAGCGTTTTAAAACCGCTGATTATCATAACCTCTTTAAATAAACAGCTACATACACCCTTAACTTTGAACTAACTTGCTAGGCAATAGGAATTGTTCGGGTGCACAAGCACGTAAACGTCATTAACATCATAACAAGTAAACTGTTTCTGATCATCTGTTTGATATTGCGTCATAAATCACTACGGATTTCGATCTACTATAGTATATGTTTATATCGATCATATAATTTAAATATTCAGTTGAAGAAATTCCTACAACACAATGCATTCCTCATCGCTAATATATCATTCTAACCACATCTATAAGGATCTTCGATCCACTGGAGTACAAATTAAATCAATCCTCTCTATTATGATCGTTATCCAATCTACTCTTTACTATAACTTAATCAAGCTTAATGCGTTTCTTTTGTTTACAGGATCACATGTTTGAGTCAGTGATCGAATATCCACATCCAAACTAACAATTCCTAGAATCATCATCATCATCATCATCATACTCAGTATATCCCACCAATAGCAAAAGCTAAGGTAGGGTCTGAGGAGGGTGGGATGTAGACAGCCTTACCTCTACCCCGTAGGAATAGAGAGGCTGCTTCCAATGAGACCCCCGGCTCGATTGTGGTTTTGCATCAAGCCTTGGACATAAGGCACATAACACTCAGCAATTGAGACAAACGCCAATTGGTGCATGTACCCCCTTGTCTTTCGGCTATCAACGCCACCACATGATGCATGATTAACCATCCCCTCTTTTAACGTTATTTTCACGAAATTAGTAAAATAACGTTAAAATTAGTGCACTTTTGCTTTTGCCCCCCGAGCGCCCACACATATATACATTATATGTGCATACCGCAAGCGGGGCAATTCCTAGAATGAGATACCTAATTCAGCTCATACGATTTTGAATTTTCCCTAATTTTCTGTATTTCAAAAACTAACTGCCATTGTTGCTATTTCTAGGCCTCTCTTGTGTTTACTCTGAGATTATCAAACTGCCCTTAACTAAAAGGATTCAATCAAGTGATACAAGTCAACAAAAAGCTGTATGGTATTTTTTTATTATGACCAAAATGCACCAAAAATACAGTCAATAAATGAGACAGATAATGTTTAACTTACGAAGATGGCGATTGTCTAATAGCTGCAAGCTGATCCATCCAGCGATAATCCTGAGCCGCCCAATCCGGAGGCAATCCTCGGAAGGATATCCCCCGCATGGCCTCCATGACTCTGGTCGTATTCTCCTGCGTCAACGGAGCACTCCGACGCCTCTCATCCTCTCTAAACGCCCTCTGCATCGCCTCTCTCCTCATCCTTTCCTCCTCTTCTTCTTTTTCTTCTTCCTCGTCCTCTTCCTTGCTCAGATCCAGATAACTGATTCCATTCTCTACGTGCCTCTCCTCATTATCATTATCATTATCTGAAGAATCTTCTTCTTCATCTTCGATGGTGCCATTAGATAGTGGCTCATAGTATTCTGGTGATTCCTCAGGGATGCTGTCCGTGTCGCTTCCACCAGCGTTCTCTGCATCAAATATAATTACCGCCACCGGATACGATTAAAGAGATGGATTTTTAAATCAATGATTTTCTGTTACCTTCGCTGAAACTGATATCGGAATTGGACACCGCGTTCATCTTCGATCATTCACTGTGAAAATCAAAGGGAGTGCTCAAATCCAAGCCTCTATGATTTACTGTGAGTGTATAAGAAAGAGAGAAAAAATAATAAAATAAGTGTTTGTGAGTTTTACAATTAAATTATGTCTGGCATTTGCATATTTAAACAACTTTAAGCTAATTATCCTGTCTTAAAAAGTGTGAGACGTTTAGGTCTCAAAAGCCGAGGCGCGAGCTTCATGTACACGAGACGTTGCTCTATGTACGTACAACCAAAGATTAATTTGACATAGCTTCTTAATTTGCTACGGATTTCGATACTAGAGTATATGTTCAAATCAATCACAGAATTAAAATATTCAGTTGAAAGATTCCTACAACAAAACGCAGTCCACATCGCCAATAAATCATTTTAACCACATCTATACGGATATTCAATCTACTGGATTACATATTAAATCAATCCTCCCTATTATGATCGTTATTGGATCCGCTCTTTACAATAACTTAATCAAGTTTACAGTGTGTTCTACTTACCGGATCACATGTTTGAGTTAATCATCGTATATTTAATCCAAACTAACAATTCCTGGAATGAGACGCCTAATTCAACTTGAATTTAGAACTGTGATCTTCAATCTACTGGAACTATAGTCTAATCAATGACATATTTCATGAACTAATCTTAAAATTTAGAACTAGGATCTTCAATTTACTGAAGTTTAAGTCAAATCAACGAAATATTTCAGAGACGATACTTAAATTCAGAACTATGATCTTCAATTTACTAGAGTTTTAACTCAAATCAATCACAGAATTCAGATATAAAGCTTGAATTTAGAACTGTGATCTTCAATTTACTAGAATTTAAGTCAAATTAATGACAGATTTCACAAATAAATAAAGCTTAAATTAAGAACTATGATCTTCAATTTACTGGAATTTAGTCAGATCAATGACATATTTAAAAAATACAGCTAAAATTTAGAATTAGGATCTTCAAATTACAGATTTCACAAATATAGATTGAATTCAGAACTATGATCTTCAATTTACTATAATTAGGTCAAATCGATGACAGATTTCAGTAATATATCTTAAATTTAAACCGGTGAGTTCAGTTTACTGAAATTTAGGCCAGATCAGTTACAGACTATTAGTAATACACATGCGAATTGAAGAAGAAGAAGAAGTAACAAGTACCTTGACGCAATCGGTTGATGAATTCAATAGCAAATCGTCAAATTCTCTGTACGATTTCGAAATTTCCCCAATTTTCTCTGTTTCAAACCCTAACCACCATTGTTGCTCTTTTTGGGCCTATCTTGCGTTTGGGCTCTGTGACTGTGACTGGATCAAGCAACGAGTCATTTATGGGCCTATTATGATTTTAGTATGTCTTTTTGTTTTTAACGGCCAACAGAATCAATCCCGAGCATGTTCGAGACACTCACTGGATCAAATGGAGTACTCCAAGAGTAACCCGAGTCCACCACTAATTCCGAGGAAAACCCGGTAATCCACGCTTCCGTAGACACGACGGTGAAATTACCCGGTAAAACATGTTTGTCTCAAGGATCGAACGCAGGTTTTCATGGGTCTCCTATCATTGCCCACCAGTGCCTCACTCTGCACCAAGTGGGACTGAAGGTTGATATTCGGTCCTCAGTCAAAAGAAATTAAATTGAAAATGGACCGAATCCGATTATAGCGAAACCGAATTACATGTTCAGTTTTTAGTTCGGTTTAAACTTGAACCGAATTAGGTAATTGGTTTTCAGTTTTAGAAAACTCGATTTGGTTAAAAGTTAAAACCAAGGAACCCTAATTACATGTATAGGGTTTGGGTTTTCGTTTTTATAACCCATTAAACTTGTAGCATGTTACAAGATTGAGGAACCTGGAATCCAAACTGATGAGCAAACATCTTGTTCAAATTCCGTTTTTCGGTTTGGTCTACCAACTTCGATTCGATTTGGATTTGGTTTCGACTGTAAAAATAATGCACTCATAAACACCCTAATATTTGTATTAAAAAGTAGGGAAATGATCAAATAGGAAGTTTATTTTGGCTAGGAAGTGTAGGAAGCAATAGGATTAGGACATGTGGCAACATTTAAAATAAAGAAAAAATGTATTTTAGTCAATCCAACCCTTTCTTCTTCCTTTTCAAAACTCAGTAACTTCAAAACCCACCATCTTCAACCATTCCTTCACTTTCTATCTCAATAATCACTACATTATAGTGCGATTTTCATCAGCATTCAATGATTCAAACACCCGATCAACGTGTTCTTCAGCTTTTTTGAAGAAAACTCAGTTTAATTTCATACAAAATCTCGTTTTTTCCGGTGATTTTGAAGATAATCACTCGATTCGTTCGATTCGAGCGTTGATAAGTGTTTCAATCATTAAAAATTCGTCAATTGTTGAAGAAATCACTTCGATCCATGTAAGAAATTCTTTAATTTCATTTTTTACGATCTGGGTTTTTTATTTAGTCATTGCGTTTTACGATCTTGGCGGGGGTCCGGGGGCAGCGCCCCTGGTAGCGGGTCCCAGGGGCGGCAGCCCCTGGCGGGGTCCAAGGGGCAGAGCCCCTGGCTATTGCGTAATAAAAATGCATCAGAAAAATTAATTTTCTGTAAATTGCCTCTGGAAACTGCATTCGTAAACTGCATTGGTTCAGACAATTCACAGCACAGACAAAACTATTGTCATGGTTCAATGCGTTTTAGAGAGAAGACTTTCTTTGGTGTTTTCTGGCTATTGCGTTTTAGAACTAAAACATTTTTATGTGTTTTTTGGCCATTGCGTTTTAGAAAAACACATTCTTGAAGTGTTTTTGGTGCATTGCGTTTTAGGTAGAACACTTTTTAGGTGTTTTTAGTCCATTGCGTTTTACAGAGAACACTTTCTTTTGTTTTTTAGTCAATTGCGTTTTAGAATGAGTCATTTTTAAGTGTTTTCTGGCCATTGCGTTTTACAAATAAGACATTTCTTTGTATTTTTGGAGCATTGCGTTTTAGGTAAAACACTTTTTTATGTCTTTTCAGTCCATTGCATTTTAGAAGACAAACATTTTAAGTGTTTTCTGGCAATTGCGTTTTAGAAATAAGACATTTGTTTGTGTTTTTTGTGCATTGCGTTTTAGGTAAAACACATTTTTATGTGTTTTTAGTCCATTGCGTTTTAGAAAGTACATTTTCTTTTGAGTTTTTAGACTATTGCGTTTTAGAAATAAGACATTTCTTTGTGTTTTCTGGCCATTGCGTTTTACAAATAAGACATTTCTTTGTGTTTTTTGTGCATTGCGTTTTAGAAAAATGTCATTTTTTAGGTTTTTTTTTTTCATTGCGTTTTACGTAACTGGGGGTTTTTCTATTGCATTTTACGCAACTGGGTTTTTAATTTTTTTTTAAATATAGCAATAGTATACTCGTTTTAAAGATAAAAAAACGCTCGTTTTTTGTGCAATTTTTATAAAAAAATAATGTCGTATGAAATAGTTGTTAACGTTTAAAAAATGGGGGGAATTGGAGGAGAGAGAAACTATTGCCTTCGATTGACTAGAATGCCCCTAAACAAACTCACGCGCCTCTTTTCTTCCCTTCAATTTCCATCATTTAATCTTAGCCCTTGATTAACTAAATGGATGGTCAAGATCACTTCCTAGCCTTCTTAGCCAAATAAACTTCCTATTGTATCTCCACCCTTAAAAAGTATACAAACAAAACTGTAATTCCGAGATTACAAATATGTAATTTTAATTTTATTTATCAGTTTTATATTTTACATTACCTCAACACTTTTCATTTGAGTCTTTAGAATTTTGATGGGAAACATAAGTCGTTAATATGGTATTTCTATTGGATATACATAATACAATAATTGGGCTTATTGTAACTAAAAAATAATTACTTCTTAGCCAGATAAACTTCCTATTGTATCTCCACCCTTAAAAAGTATACAAACAAAACTGTAATTCCGAGATTACAAATATGTAATTTTAATTTTATTTATCAGTTTTATATTTTACATTACCTCAACACTTTTCATTTGAGTCTTTAGAATTTTGATGGGAAACATAAGTCGTTAATATGGTATTTCTATTGGATATACATAATTAGAGGTGCACAAAATAACCGGTTAATTAACTGTAACCGGTTATTAACCGAAACCGTAACCGGTTAATAACCGATTTAGGAATAACCGGTTAGTGGTTATTTTTAACCGTAGGTTAGTAACCGGTTATAAGTGTTTAGTATAATAACCGGTTATTAACCGGTTTTTTTAAACCGGTTTTTAACCGATAGACTGGTTAACCGAAAAATTCAAAAAAAAGGAAAAAAAAAAACGGTTAATAACCGAAAATAACCGGTTAATTAACCGGACCAGTTAAAAAAATAACCGGTTAAAGTAATAACCGGTTAAAGCATTAACCGGTTAAAGTCAAAAAGTCAAATTAACCGGTATAACTGGTTAACCGAACCGGTTATTAAAATTAACCGGTTTGTGCACCTCTATACATAATACAATAATTGGGCTTATTGTAACTAAAAAATAATTACAAAATGGCCCATAATTGCACTTTTGAGTTGCTTTTCATACATGTGGTAAGTAAATTGTATTTCAAATTAATGCGGTTTTATATACACAACTTCTTTTACTTTTTTTTTGCCGTTTTCTGTAATGAATGAATTGTAGCATGTAATTTTAACTTGGATACTTAAAGTATGGATGAGCAAATGGTATCAAATCCAGTAATCAAACATTTATCATATCGGTCTCAAATTTACTATATTGAATCATTTTCGTTACCAATTTGGTACTCACCTTTTGGCGTTTTCAGAATCGTTACTTTTGGTTCGGCACCGGTCTAGCACCATACATGTATTTACTTATTTTTTACCTTCAAATGTCATACCGTATTGTACCAAGCATTTTCGGTACTGGTACCTAATTTTGATGATTTTCAAGATTGGTACTGGTATTTTCGGTGTCGTTAGCGGTACCGAGTACATCCATATTTTAATGTATTAGTACTGTAATAACTAAACTGAAAGCAACCGAATTTCCAACGTGTAGGACGTGTGGGTCCTACTGTTATATATTAGATTATTTAAAATAGTTTTTTTTAGGACGGAGTGACTGCCGTTACTACGTCATTTTTATGTATGTTTTAACATTCGGTATCTGCTTGCCGTTGTCGGCACACGTTTTGCAGACGTTGAATCCTCGGCGCAACGCGCGGGCGAAAAATCAACTAGTTAGTTTTAAGTGCATATTCACATTAATAGATTAAATATTTGTATATATTGCTTTAGGGTTAGGGTTAATGGGGAGCCAAGAAACCATGTATTTAACATATTAATATATCATAAAAATTCAATCTAACATGTTAAAAATAATTTTTTTTTTTTTGAATTTTTACATATAAATACATGTAGAAACCTTTTTAATAAAAACAATCAAAACTAAGGAAATTTAAAAAAATGCTTGATATAACACTTAAAAAGGGTTAAAAAATTAGAAAAATGTTTTTTTTTTTTTTTTGTTTGAATGACCTCTACATCTTTATATGCAAAAGCTTCAAAAATGATTTTGAAAAAATATAACTTTAAACCATTTTAATTGAATTTTTTATGATATATATTTAACATGTTAAATACAATGTTTCCGGTTCCTCACTTTTTTGGTATTCTTCATTGAACCTTACACTATTGCTTTATATGTGACATAGATAATTAGTTTTAAGTACAAATTTACATATATAGTTTAAATATTTGTATATATTGCGTTATATGTGAGATATATGACATTTATATAAGTGTACAACTGTGTAAATTTCTCTTTTCCATTATATTTTATCAGCACTATGTAGAGGTGTAAAAAAACGGTTTACTATAATCATAACCGGTTTGTAATTGGTAGCATAGAAACCAATTTAGCTTATTACTTAACCTTAGGTTAGAAACCGATTTAGAGATTAAGAACAAGAACCGGTTAGTAACTAGTTTTTTAACCTAAAATAACGGTTAACCAGTTATTCCATTTTTTTTAAACCTTTTTAAGCAATTTTTGAGTATTTTGTATACCATATTGCGCTCATAAAACCTTTTTAAACCATTTTTTAAGTTTTTTTTACAATAAAATAGTTTAATTATATATAAAAAACAATTATTAATAATCGATTATAGGTTAACCGGTTATAAAATAACCTAACCGGTTACATAGGTCATGATTTTCGATCCCCCGAACCAAGTATTGGCGTAACCAATTTTGACCAAGTCAAGCAATAACCAGTATGAAAAAAAGCCGGTAAACCTCTAGTACTATGTACAAATATTTATTGTGGTTCCTTCTAACTTTGTGTTGTAATAATGACAAAATTGTTTATTATCTTCCATCAGTTTATTCCTAAGTAAATGTTAAGTTAAAAGAAAAGATGGTTATAATATTAAATTTTCCAATTAGCATTTGGTAATCATTTTTGTTGATGCAACAAATACAAGACCAACGGTGGTAGCTGGACTGGCTAGGCAGAAAGGTTGAAGGGTTCAACCTTGCCTAACGCAGGTCGTGGGGTCCCCCCACGTTTGCGAGACGTGGAAGGAGGTTTACTAGTTTATTGTTGTTCTTTGCTATAGATCCTCCTCTGAATTGTGTCCAGATTTGGAAGCGGTAGCAAAGGGAATGTGTGTGTTGGATGTGAAAGGGAATGACTTGTGCGAGACAAGCATTCGATGTGAATGACCAGAGATTGAAGAATCAGAGCTGGTCCAGATGTCCCCCTGAAGTAAATGAAGTGTCATTTTATAAGGGAAGACATCTCCAGAAGTGGAATGGATTAGACTAGCAACCTCGCTTGCAGTGGAGGGTTTCCCCTTTTGGGGGTTGAAGGCTTTTGTCCCTCGGATAATAGCGTGCATTGTGCAGACCTGCATTGCCTTTGCGGCTGTGGGTTGGTGAGGTGATCTCCAGATGTGACTGGCTACTGTTTCTGTATTGCTTTTTCCAACGCCCAGCTTTTCAACCGTTGAACCGTTTAACCTTTTGAGCGCTTACATATTTAATCATTTTATTTAGTCTTGAGCTACCCCCGTCATCAGCCCCCCAAGTCAGAGGCTTTTGGGTGATAAGCTTAAAGACTTCTGACTTTTATGTACGTATTTTATTGCTTGAAGGTTTCGAGGGTTCGTTTCTTGAAGGCTTTAAAGGTTGAAGGCAGTTAATGTTTCTGGATTTGAATTTCAAATAACTGACAATTGATTTGATTGATGTATGGCAGTTGATAGGGTGGCGGTTTTCGCAGGAGTTACTGTTTTGCCATTATTACCCCTATTGTAGACTTATATTTATTTTATTTTTCCAAACTTATCCATTTGTTTCACAATTTATTCCAAGTTTCTTCCATTTTCTCTCCTTCTCTAAGGTAAGTCCCTGTTTCCTTTTCATCTTTCATTCTGCATTTTCCGTTTTCAAAAAATGGGTGCTCGTAAGGACTTAGCAAAATCTTTTTCCCGGTTAACACAAGAGGAGGTAGATTTATTTTGTATGGAGTATGGTATTGATAGGAAGTTTGATCCCACTGCCCCTGCTTGTGATGTTCCCGTTGATAAACCACCTTCTGGTTCGATTGCCCTTTATTGTAGTCATTTTGAGTTCTCAAATCTTCGATATCCCTTTTCGTTTTTTGTTTTGAACTTGTTGGAGTATTATCGGGTTTCTTTTGGGCAAGTTCATCCAAAGGGGATGGCTAGGGTTTTGCATTTTGAGGTTTTGTGTCGTGCTCTTGGGTATGATCCTTCCCTTTTACTCTTTCGTCGGTTTTTTCGTTTGGCTAAGAATGGCGATTGGTTTACTTTTGAAACAACCAAAGTTGATACCTGCCTTATTTCGTCGATGGTTACTACGCTTGGGGCTTGGAAAGACCGCTTTTTCTGGGTTTCCGATACTATTCTCCCATTTAAAATGGTGTGGAGGAATCTGGATGCTGTTCTCAATGATCCGGAACCTTCCGAGTCTGAATTGAATGCTGTTTTTCTCAATGCCATCCGGGGGTGCCCTTCGAGGGTTCGTCCCTTTCCTGAACACTTACTTGTTCTATTAGGGGTTAGTAAAATTTGGGGGAATGTTGATCGGGATCCGGTTCTTATGAGGAGTGGCATGGGTATGCATTTTCCTTTTTTGGTCCTTTTTATGTTTTTCTTAATCTATGACTTATGTGTTGTTGTTTTTTGCAGTCATGTCTGCTTTGGACTTTATTAAGAGTGACGATACTTCTGATGTTGTTTTAGAGGATGCTCCATCCGTTCCTGGTGAGAATGTTGTTGTTAGGACTGCTGACCAAAGGTTTGAGGGCTCAGGCTATGTTAGTGCTGCTACTGCCAAGGGTTTTTCTAAGTCTAATGTTCCTAAATCTTCAACCCGCCGATCTTCTCGTCGGTTGTTGAAAGCTGGCCCTCAATCCACTTCTACTGAACCAGTGGACTTGGGTGACGATATTGAAGTTTCGGAAGATCGAGATGTTGAAGCAGGTGCTGAGAAAGCTAAGGAATTGGTTGTTCATGGCAAAAAGGTTTCAAGCAAGAAGGTTGTTGCCACTCCTGTTCAGGAGTCTTCGAGCAGGGACGTTGAAGGGTTGGACCCGGAAGGGATTTATGTGCCTACTTGGTCGGTGAAGAATGATGATAGTTTCAAAGATGCTGCTGTTTGTGAGGATGCTCTGAGTCACATTGCTCCTCCCTCTGTGCACGAGACTATTGCTGGGATGGATGATGACATGATGCTGTCCCGTATGATTTTGAGTACTTGCAACCTTGCTGCTATGCTTCCTCAAGGCATTGCCCGTTTTTGTCAGAGAATGCGGGAATATGAAGAATTCTCCAAGAAGAAGGATAAAATGAAATCCTCCATGGCTGGGATGAAAAAGGAGATAGTTGGTTTTGCCGAGAAGGAAGCAGCATGGGAGAAGAAGGTTAGTGATCTGAAAAGGACGCATGAGATTGAGATGGGTGATTTGAAAAAGAGCTTCGAGGCTGATAGGTTGAAACTTAGGGCTGACCGGGAAGCTTTATTTGTTCAGCAACAGGCTTTTGGTAAGGAGAAAGAAGGGTTGAAGGCTTTAGTTGCTCAGGCTACTGGTGATAACCAATGGCTCATTGAGCAGGGTTTCCATCAAGTGGTTACCTATCTGCTGCACTCCAAAGAGTTTAATTCTGCCCTTGGCGATGTTTATACTAAGCTGCTCAATTTGGGAAAACACCAAGGTCTTATTGCAGGTTATAAGCTCCATGAGTCCGGTCATCATTTGGAGAAGTCACCTCTGTTTCGGCCCGAGGCATCTGATGTTTTTAAAGGCTCCGTTGAGCAAATGGAGAAGCTGACTTATCCTTACATCCACCAAGTTTCTGGTTGCTTTGGTAAGCCTATTGCTGTGTTGCAAGGTTTGAAGCCGGATGGCTTGAATGAGAAGGTCTGTGCTGAAGTCCTGGGATCTCTCTCAAGGAAGAGGTCTTATTCAGGTGATAGTGACGATACCCTTTCAGGTCAGCCGGATGTTCCTAAGGATGCAAGCTTGGAGGCTTCGGCGGTTGGTGGTGATGGAGGTGTGAAGACTAAAAAGTTGAAGAAAACAAAGAAGGCCAAGGGCGAAGGTTCTGGAGTTTCCAAATCCGTTGATGCTTGATTCGTAGCTTTCTTAGCACTGAAACAATTTATGTTTTGTAATGTTGACTTGAACAATATTAGGTTATTAGGAACCCTTAAGGTTCCTGTTGGTTGTGTTTTAAGGCCTTTGTGGCCGCTGGAACAGTAGTTTAAGCTTGCAAGTTACTAGGACTTGCTTCTAACTTATGTTTGAAAGTCTTTTTGGGCTTTCTTTTATATGATGTTATGTTTTAACTATTCTTCTTTTATTATGGCTTTATGCTTGTGCCTCTTTGGTCAAGGCTGTCCATTTGGTTTTTAACCGTCCAAGCCTTTTGGCTGTCTGTCAATAGGTTGAAGCCTTTAAGGTTTCGGGGTATTGTCCGGGTGGCTTGAAGCCTTGAAGACTTCTTGGTTCTGCGTCCTGGTTTGGTTTGTACCTTTGTGATTTTTGTCCAACTGACTTTGTTCTTTTTGTAACTTTGTCTTTGTCGGGTTTGTGCTGCCCTTATGCTTTTTATACCTAAAAGGGTTCAGTGCTGCAGACACTTAGCCTTGGCATTTTTAACAAGAAGAGATGGCACCTATCCTTGTAATCATTTCTTTTGGTTTTTTAGCCTTTTTGTAGACTGTATTTCTAAAACTTAGGGAACATTTGGTGTAGGCTGCTTATACCCGTCTATGAGACAATTTTATTTTTTCTCGACAAGTCTCATGGAGTTGTATTGGTTTAGGAACTCACCCCTTATATAGGCTCATTCAACCCTTGAACCTATTGAGCGATGTGGCCTGGGAGCTCATCCCCTTACATGGCACTTGCCATGGAGTTTTTTGCTAGGTTCTCAACCTGATTTTAGGATAGAAAGACAAGTTTGATAAAAACAACTTCATTCATTAAAGCAATACTTGCTTTTTTACAAAAGGTATTCATAATCCTGCTTGAAATACATTTTGATACAAACCAAACTTTCCGTTTAAACATGGAACCTTTTCAATGTTTTGCCGTTCCAATGCCTTGGAAGCCTTTTGCCTTCTGAATCAGCCAGCTTGTAGGATCCACCTTTGTGTGCTTCAAGGATGGTGTATGGACCCTCCCACTTTGGGCCAAGCTTTCCTTGATTTTCTTTCTTGCTGGCTTCGTTGTTTCTGAGGACTAGGTCCCCTGGCTTGAAACGTTCGTTTTTGACTTTTTTGTTGTAGTAAGCTTCCATCTGTTGCTTGTATTTG
This sequence comes from Helianthus tuberosus, assembly GCA_030545235.1. NCBI lineage: Eukaryota > Viridiplantae > Streptophyta > Magnoliopsida > Asterales > Asteraceae > Helianthus > Helianthus tuberosus. The sequence continues at coordinate 181,944,421 of CM060359.1, forward strand.
GCTTCTTGAATTGCGGCTTGATCTCTTGCTTCCTCTAGGAGTTGTAAATTCAACATGGTCTCTTTTTGGTTTGCTTCGGGATCCATGTTGACAATTCTTTGGGTTACAACTCCTATTTCGGCAGGGATCACAGCTTCGGATCCAAATACCAAGCTGTACGGTGTTTTCTTATGGCTTGTTTTTTCCGTTGTTCTAATTGCCCATAGAACACTAGGCAATTCTTCAAGCCAGTTGCTTTCATATCTTCCCAATCTTGTCTTGATTCCTTCCACTATGCTTCTATTTGTTCTCTCAACCTGCCCGTTTGATTGTGGATAAGCCACTGAGCTGAAAACCTGATCGATTTTGTATTCTTTGCACCAAACGCTAAAAGGCTTCTCAGCAAATTGCCTTCCGTTGTCGGTGACAAGTACTCCTGGCAATCCATAACCGCAAATGATGTTTTCCCAGACAAAGTCAATGACTTGCTTTCCTGTGATCTTGGCAAGTGGTTTGACCTCGGGCCACTTAGTGAAATAGTCTACCGCCACCAGTAGGAATTTCACTCCCCCTTTGCTTGGGGGAAATGGACCAACGATGTCCATTCCCCACTTATGGAATGGCCAAGCCGAGGTTATTGGGACTAAATCATGCTTGGGACTTTTTGGGATTGGTGCATGGATCTGGCAGGCATCACATTTCTTCAATTCTTCGGCTGTGTCGCGATGCATTGAAGGCCAGAAATATCCGAGGTTCATGAGTTTTGCAACTACCGACCTAGCTCCAAAGTGAGCTCCACACACTCCTTCATGAATTTCCTTGATCAAATACTTGCTTTGCTCGGGGCCGACACACCTTAGCAAGAGAGCAAGGTAACCCTTTTTGTAAAGGGTTTCTCCTTGCAGCATGTATTGTCTTGCCTTGATTTCAACCCTTTTAGCTTCCACTTGATCATTGGGTAATTCACAATTTTTGAGGAACTTTCTTATGGGAGTCATCCAGTTTGGTTCTTCTTCGGTAACCACATCTTGAACCTCCAATTCATTAATGGATGGGGCCTTCAACACTTCTACCAGTACCTTCTTGGTGAGGTGGGCAAAAGTGAGAGATGCAAGCTTACTTAGGGCATCGGCCTTTTTGTTTTGAGATCTAGGGATTTGTTTGATGTTGCATGCTTGGAAGGTACTCATTAGTTCCTTTGATTTTTCTCTGTATTTTTTCATGTTGGGCTCTTTAGCTATGTAGCTATCATTCACTTGGCTTGAGACCAGCAACGAATCCGTGAACACTTCAAGCTTTTCAACCTTCATCTCTTTGGCCAGCCTTAGGCCGGCTATTAGTGCTTCGTATTCAGCCTCGTTATTGGTGGTCTGAAAATCAAATCGAAGAGCATATGTGAACTCCAAACCTTTTGGGTTAATCAAAATTAATCCAGCCCCTGACCCTTCAACGCTTGAAGCCCCATCGGTAAAAAGCTTCCAGGCTTCAGGGTTGGAAGGTTCAGTGGTGGCAGTGTTTACTTCAGTAAGTGTTTGGTTTGGAACTTCCACAATGAAATCGGCCAAGACTTGAGCCTTGATAGCTTTCCTTGGGACATAGGTGATGTTATGTTCACCTAGTTCTATGGCCCATTTGGCTAATCGGCCCGAGTTTTCAGGTTTTTCAAGCACACTCTTAATAGGTTGGTCGGTGACCACTTGTATGGGGTGTGCTTGGAAATACCTTCGAAGCCTTCTAGCTGTTTGAACTAAAGCTAGGGCAAGTTTTTCAAGGGGAGGGTATTTTGTTTAAGCTAATTTTAAAGTTTTGCTGAAAAAATAAACGGGTACCTTGTCTCGCTCAATGGTGAGGACTGCACTGATGGCCTCGTCCGTGATTGAGAGGTACACCGATATTAACTCCCCGGTTTTTGGTGCTGCTATGTCTGGTAGGGAAGCTAAATGTTGCTTCATCTGGTTGAAAGCTTCCTCAGCTTCTTCAGTCCATTTGAAATCCTTCTTATCTGAGCAGTTCTTGAGCGTTTTGTAGAAGGGCAGGGATCTTTCGGCTAACTTGGAGGTAAAACGCTTCAAGGCTGCAAGCTTCCCATTCAAGCTTTCAACCTCCTTCTTGGTCTTTGGTGGCTTGGTTTCAAGGACGGCTTTTACTTTGTTAGGGTTGGCTTTGATGCTTTGTTTTCCAACAATGTGGCCCAAAAATTTTCCTTCCTCGAATCCAAATGAACACTTTTCTGGATTAAGCTTCATGTTAACCTTTCTGAGGTTCTTGAAAGTTTCTTGAATATCATCGAGCATTTGGTATTCCGTTTTGCTTTTAATAACCAAGTCATCGACATATGCCTCCATGTTTTTGCCAATTTGGCTTTCGAAGGCTTTGTCAACGAGCCGTTGATAGGTTGCTCCTGCATTTTTGAGGCCGAAAGGCATCTTTTGATAGCAAAAGATTCCTTTGTCCGTGTGAAAGGCTGTTTTTTCCTCATCTTCTTCCTTCATGAGGATTTGGTGATAACCTTTGTATGCATCAAGGAAGCATTTGAACGAGTATCCGGTGAGGGAGTCAACTTTGAGGTCAATTTCTGGTAGTGGATAGCAATCCTTAGGACAAGCTTTGTTAAGATCCTTGAAGTCTATGCACATCCTCCAAGAGTTGTCTGGTTTCTTGACCATAACTGGGTTTGCAACCCATGACTGGTATTTGACTTCTCGGAGGATGCCGGCTGACACAAGCTTTTCAACCTCTTGGCAGGCTGCCAGACTTCTTTCAGGTGCCAAGCTTCTTTTCTTCTGGACCACAGGCTTGACCTCTGGTGGTATTCTCAATTCGTGCTCGACAATATCCCAGGGGATCCCAGTCATATCTTCAGGACACCAAGCGAATACATCACTGTAGTGTGTTAGCAATTTTTCAAGGTATGAAAGGGTCTCTTGAGAAAGGTCAGGGTTGACCCTTATCCTTTGTTCAGGGTATTTATGGTTTATGACCAACCTTTGCCTGTCTTCTTCACTGTTTGAACTTTCACCTTCAACCATGTAGGCTTCCTGAGAGGGTTGAAGGGTTGCTATGCCCCTTTCGGTGGGAAATTTGACTGTGCCATGGCCAACAGACACGGCCATGTAAAATGCACACTGTCCTGGTCTTCCGATGATCACATCATAGCTTGAGGGGATGTTGATAACCACAAAGGTGAGTGGTTGGGTTCTTTCTTTTGATCCTTCACTAAAACGAACATTAAGTGTTAGTTGCCCTAAAGGCTTGAGGGGTATGTCAGCGATACCTTTTATGGAGGTCCCAGAGGGTTGAAGCCTTGAACGTTCTTCATTGCTCAATTGATTGAAGAATTTTTCGAACATAATTTCGGTGGCTGCCCCCGTGTCTATGTATGCCTTGCATGTTTGCAACGTTCCCACGGTTGCTTCTACCACGAGAGGGCTAGGGAGAGGGTCATTCTCCGTAGGGGGGAAACAGACACACTGAAGCTCCCAAGCTTCCAACCTCTGCCTCTTGTGAGGAACCTTTCCATCGAGATCTACCATGTTGACTTCCTTACTCTTTCCTTCAGCCATTTTGTCCCGGACTCCCTTTACCAAATGAGCGAGTTCTCCGGACTTAACAGTTTCTTCTATTCTTTTCTTGAGCTGGAAGCAATCATTGGTGTGGTGACCTTTTTCTTCATGAAACTCGCAGTATTGGGTGGAGTTTTCGTTTTTCCTGCTTTTGGGGAGAGGTCTAGGAGGCCAAAAGTTTTGTTTAACTTCTTCTGTTGCAAGGATTTCTTGAGGGGTTTTTGTGAGGGGTGTGAAACTTATGCCTTTTTCCCTGCTTGAAAGGTTCCGACCTTCAGACCTTCGAGGGTCTGAACCCTTTGACCGCCTGTCATAGGAGTTGAAGTTCCCTCTTTTTCTGGCTGGACTGTTGCTTCTCCAGCCGGACCCTCTTTTCCTTTGCTCCTTAATGTCTACTGCCTCCTCTCCCCGGATGTGGGCTTCAGCCCTTTCAAGAGCTTCTTCTAAGGTTTTGGGTAGAGATTTGTTGAAATCCCTGGTAAGGTACTTAGAGGTGATGGCATTCATGAAGCCAGCCACCCTCATTTTCTCATCGGCCCCTACATAAGTTAGACCTTCCTTCTTGTATCGTTCGATGAAAGCACGGAGGCTTTCATCATCACGTTGTTTTATCTGAAAGATCACTGTTGCGTCTTTGACATATCGTCTTTGTTGGGAGAAATTGGCCAGGAAACCCTTACTGAGATCGTCAAAGCTTCGAACGCTTTGAGCAGGTAAATCGTTGAACCAGATCCTGGCAGATCCAACAAGAGTTTGCATGAACATTAGGCAACACTCAGCGTTGGACCATTTCTCTATCCGAGCTGCACCGGTGAAGATCTGAAGATGGTCCTCAGGATCTTCAGTTCCATCATATGTCCTGATGTGGGCCGGCATTTTGATCTTCGACTGGAAATCATAGTCGGCTATCTGTCTTGAGAAGCATGAAAGGTTACTTGGCTTGTATGGTTTAGCCAAGTCTTCTTCAGTCCTTGCATCCACATTACTGCCATTGCCATTGTTTCCCTGAGTGGCAAGCACTTGATTGATGAAGTGTTGCCATGGGAAGTTGGCCATCATCTGGGTCATCATGTTGGGCATAGGGTTGAAGCCTTGAAGGCTTCCTGGGCCAGTGGAGCAGTTTATCCCGAGGGGAGCACTCATAACAGCACTACGTGCTAAGGGAAGCACGGACAGGGCTTGCTCCCTTGTAGTTGTGGTAGATGCTGGATAGCTTGTCACTGGGGATTGAAGGAGCTGGTCAAGAGTCAGCTCATGCCCCAAAGGAGCACCACTAGTAATTGGTTGGGAAGAGAAGATAGGATGCACCGTAGGATTTGTCATAGAGGACAGATAAGGGTGAGGGTTTGAAAGGTTACTGGGACCAGCCTCACTTCTTGTTGCAAAAAGAGGAGGGGGTGGTCCAGGAGACAATGTTAGCTCAGGTTCGTCATAGTCTAAACGAATCCTCACCCCCTTTTCTCTTTCTTTGTTCACATGCTGGTTGAGAAGAGTCCTTAGTACAAGGAAATTCTTGGCAACCCCTTCAGGGGTGAGTTCAACACACGACGGGGCATCAGAGACACCGATATTGGGAGATGGAACTCCGGATCTGGACGGAGTTGGTGTGTTGAAATTGAGGAACTCGGGTGTGCTCCCCGGAGTTGAAAAAGAAGTCGGTATAGCCACGTGAGCTTGGCTACTACCTGGAGTAGAAGCGTTTGGGATCTGGTTTACTTCTTCCGGGGATCCACTTTCAGACATGGTGATTTTAAGTGAATAGAGCTACACTACTAGGTCTTTTGGAGAAGAAATAGCGGCGTAGCCCCACGGTGGGCGCCAACTTGTTGATGCAACAAATACAAGACCAACGGTGGTAGCTGGACTGGCTAGGCAGAACGGTTGAAGGGTTCAACCTTGCCTAACGCAGGTCGTGGGGTCCCCCCACGTTTGCGAGACGTGGAAGGAGGTTTACTAGTTTATTGTTGTTCTTTGCTATAGATCCTCCTCTGAATTGTATCCAGATTTGGAAGCGGTAGCAAAGGGAATGTGTGTGTTGGATGTGAAAGGGAATGACTTGTGCGAGACAAGCATTCGATGTGAATGACCAGAGATTGAAGAATCAGAGCTGGTCCAGATGTCCCCCTGAAGTAAATGAAGTGTCATTTTATAAGGGAAGGCATCTCCAGAAGTGGAATGGATTAGACTAGCAACCTCGCTTGCAGTGGAGGGTTTCCCCTTTTGGGGGTTGAAGGCTTTTGTCCCTCGGATAATAGCGTGCATTGTGCAGACCTGCATTGCCTTTGCGGCTGTGGGTTGGTGAGGTGATCTCCAGATGTGACTGGCTACTGTTTCTGTATTGCTTTTTCCAACGCCCAGCTTTTCAACCGTTGAACCGTTTAACCTTTTGAGCGCTTACATATTTAATCATTTTATTTAGTCTTGAGCTACCCCCGTCATCAATTGTTATTTAGTTTTCTAAGGAATTGTTATTTATAATACAGTTTAGGTAAAACTGATATTCATTTCCTAGCAATAGGCATTCTACTAATTAAAAACTACAACAATTATACATATTTTAAAGTGCGTACTTTTATTTTGAACATTAATCTTGAGACAAGTGCTACGAAATAACCAATCCAAACTAATAACTAACTATTTTTAACCAAAAATTACAGTTAGGTTTGGGTAATACTTCGTCTCTAAATCGAACCACACTAAACTTGTTTAATGTTTGTTATAGAATTTAGAGTTAAATGTCATTTTAGTCCATGTGGTTTGGGTCAATTTGTCAGTTTAGTCCAAAGGCTTGAAACGTTGTCATTTTAATCCAAATAGTTTCAAGCATTGCCATTTTAGTCCATGTGGTTTGGGTCATTTTGTCAGTTTAGTCCAAAGGCTTGAAACGTTGTCATTTTTGTCCAAATAGTTTCAAGCATTGCCATTTTAGTCCACTGGGTTAACTGCGTCCATTTTTTATGTTAGCTAGAAGGGTAATTCGATCATTTTATATGGTCGCATTGCCCTTCTAGTTAAAATAATTACATATAAAATGACCGAAATGCCCTTCTAGTTAGAGAATAAAGGGGTGGAGTTAACCCAGTTGACGGAAATGGCAACGTTTAAAACTATTTGAGCTAAAATAGCAACGTTTTAAACATTTGGACTAAACTAACAAAATGGTACAAACACTGGACTAAAATGGCATTTAACTATAGAATTTATGACCCTAATCCATTATTTTGGGTTAAAAGCATGTACATCGACTTTATTGGGTTTAGCAAAAAAAATTTGGTAAAAAAATCAGACCCAAATTATTGTTTTGGGCCAAATTTATTTACGCCTAAACATTTCAAGTTCAAATGAAAAACTGAAACCAAAGGATAACCAAACCAGACACATACATAAAACCGATACCCGTCGGTTTTCTAAAAGCAGAAAAATCAACGATTCGGTTTAGGATTCTTTTAGCCCAAAACCGACACATACACGCCTCTTAAGTTTCAAATTAGAGTTAAATGTCATTTTAGTCTATGTGGTTTGGGTCATTTTGACAGTTTAGTTCAAAGTTTTGAAACGTTGCCATTTTAGTCCAAATAGTTTCAAACGTTGTCATTTTAGTCCACTTGGTTAACTTCAACCCTTTATTCTGTTAACTAGAAGGGCATTTCGGTCATTTTATATGTAATTCTGTTAACTAGAAGGGCTATTCGACCAATAAAATGATCGAATTACCCTTCTAGCTAACAGAAAAAATGGACGGAGTTAACCAAGTGGACTAAAATAGCAACACTTGAAACTATTTGGACTAAAATGACAACGTTTCAAACATTTGGACTACTGACAATATAAGCCAAACCACAGAGACTAAAATGACATTTAACTCTTCAAATTATTTAACCTTCAGAAAATGAAATGAACTAGCAACCTTGAATCATACCTTACCTAAAATGCAAAAACATACATTATTATTTAATCTAAAAAGCAACATAAAAGACGACGATATCAATATAGAAGTTCCGTGCCTTTTGTAAGTGGACTTATCTTTCTAGAATTAGTGTTGTAGGTCCTTTTCTAAAATGTATGATGTCTTTCATGAAGAGGGTGTGATGTGAGATGATGAAAGATGGTGACATTTTAACGGTTTTTTTGTTTCGGAATTAAAATGGGTCGGGTTGAAGAAATCACTCAAGTAAAAAAAATCAAATAATCTCGTGTAATTAGGTTTGTGTCTTGTACATATATTTTATTCAATTGATACGCTTGATCACACAACTTAAAAATACGCTTAATATACTCAATACGATATATATCTCAAGCTTTGAGTAAACCATAAACGCTTCTTCAAACTAACCTATCAATTGACACCTTTGTTTCCCCCCTACAACGATAATTAACTTTAAAATCAATCTAGTTGTTTCAACTGACATAAAATTATCCATTATGAATCACACTCGTTTCAATCGACACAAAAAGTATACACCAAGTAACCTCACGAAACCAATTAGGTTAAGGTGTTTATTACGAATCATTCTAAATTTGATACCCTGTAATTAAAAAAGAAAAGTTCCCAAAGCATTTTCGTTACCGATTCAGCTAATGAGATACTTTGTGATGTTTGAAGAGACGTCTTCACATATTTAAGTTAAAAACTAAATGCTTTATTATAAACAATTACGATTTAACACTATCTTTATGGGAGGGTCTTGTCACCCTTAAGTTACATAAATACACCCATGATGAAAGGTTTGTTTGTTATTCAAGGCCATTATGAATGTGGCACTTTACGTTTCTTTGTAGACCCATAACAAATGCTTGAGTACATTATAGACCGAATATTGGAGCAACATGTTCCATTTTCATTAAATTAACATAAAGTTTTAAGTTTTTGTAAACAATATACTATAAAAAAATGATATGAAAAAGCTTTGTAAGATGACTATGTGTTGACCCTTTATGAAATCAAAGAGTCATAACAATTTAAGTGGTCTATGAATTGTTAAAATTGCTTTTAGTGATGATTTTGTGTTAGAAACTTTTGCTTTTCAATGGCTAGAATGTTGTGGTTCTTGTGTCCAACCAATGTGCTTATGCACGCAATAACATGGTGGGTGGGTGGGCTAGTAGGTAAGCTCCATTACAAAGCACTTTTTATGCCTCTTATGATTCTTATCCATTTTAATATGTGTGGATTTGTGTGATTTGTAATCACAAATCAACGATTATGAAGATTATTACTTAAACAAATATTATACGGCAGTGTGTGGTGTAACATCGCTAATATGTTATCTAAATTCATGTCAACGGAATCCATTTACGACGTTTTTTCAAAAGTTTGGTGGGTAATGGTTTGGATATCGCTTTTTGGCTTGACCCATGGATATTTAAAGAACCGCTTAAAAGTTCCCTAATCTTTACACGCTTGAATTGGATAAAAGATGCAGAGTTAATGACCGAGCGAAGACTCTAGACAACGGTAGAGTGCATGAATGGCAGTGGAAAAGACCTCTCTCGACAGAAGTGAAAGTCAATTAGCTACTAAATCTTTTCAGTGCCTTATACGATTTTGAGCTAAAATACATCAAAGATAAATGGGAATGGATCGGGGTTGCTAATGTGGGCTTTAGTGTGGGTGCTGTGAAGAGTCTTTTGGATAAAAACAAAGTCGGTTCGGATGTGTATGTTCCAGATTGGTGTAAGTGGGTCCCTATAAAATGCAATGTTTTTATATGGAGGGCGGAGATGAACAAAGTTGCGACCTTGGAGGCATTAAAAAACGGAACATAGGTGTGACGGATACGAGTTGTCTAATGTGCGGCGATGGGGAGGAGTCCGTGGAGCATCTGTTCTGCTCGTGTTTGGTTGCTTCAGTTATATGGTCGCACATAAGCTATTGGTGCAAGATCCCGTGTAAGATTAAATATATTATGTTTTAATATTTAATCTAGTAGCCATTATAATCATTTACATAATATATATCAAAATATATAATAACCTATTAATTAATTAGTTGGTAATTGTTGATGGACCATATTACCCTAATTAACTAATTAGGTTTCCTTCTGGGTGCTTATATAAGGAGAATTATGTAGAGGTCATAAGGTTACACACTTAATCAGATAACCTAATCATAACATCATCATCATCGACCTCCCTCTCCCATAATCGATTCCCTTGTCGGTTTTCTTAGTCACCATCATTAGTCAGCACCCTAAGGAGGAACCAGATCACACTGACAATTATGTCGAACGGGATATCATCTTCTCTGACTGGATTCTCCACTGCACTGTCTGCTGTAACAGGTATGTTTTCATGTTTTCCATTATGATTAAACATAACTGATCCAACATGTGGTATCAGAGCATATGTTTATTAGTCTGTTCTGTTTTCTATCCGTAAATCTGCATTAAAACTGGAAAACAGGTTTTAAAACGATAATTAAATTCGTTTTCTGTCATCCGAAATCATTAACTGTTCGATTTCTGTCATCCGGAATGGCATCTCGGATGACATGTTCATTCTTATGTTACTATCCGAAATCATAATGTTCAAGTATTGTTTAAATGATTGTTAAATTCCTAGATTTCGGATATAGTATTAAGGTTAATTTTATTTGGGGTTCATCATATTCTTAGTTAAAATTCGAAATTTCCTTTATGTTTTGGAATATGATTTGAATTGTGGAATGTTTTCCTAATTTTGATCTAATTTTATCTAATAAGGTTTTCGAAATCTGTTAATAGGATAAACAGGTTATGATTTTCGAAATTTTCTGATAAAATAGGAAACTCTATCACAATTCCTAAGATTTTGAATTTTCTGTTATGTTTTCACATTAACAGCTGTAACAGCTTGAAGAACACATTACGGATGATCATTACGGATGATCATTCCGGATGAACATTGTTCGCCCATTACGGATCAACAACCGTCTGATCATTCCGGATGAACATTGTTCGCTCATTACGGATCAGCAACTGACCATTTCGGACTAAGCATCACGGATGATCAAAGAACTGACCATTTCGGATGAATCTCGAACTAAGCATTACCATCCGAAATCCATCATGGATCATCAAGAACTGACCATTTCGAATGAATCTCGGACTAAGTATCATCATCCGAAATCATCCGAAATGACTCCACTTACGCGTCTTGGACACATCCGAAATCATTCGAAATCATCCATTTCGGATAGTCCGAAATGTTTCGAAATTGATCATTTCGGATGAATCCAAGACATGATTCATCCGAAATCATGAGTGTTCATAAAATTTGGCAGTTAATGTGAACTAAAATTTGGCTAACAGGTGGTTTGCTATTAAATAATTGGTTTTGTAATTACTTAATTAGTTAATCAGAATCAGATAATGTTTTACAAAACCAAAATGGCTTAACTTGAATGAGTTTTGATGTATCATTTCTGGCCAAAGCTGATTTGATACATCTACTTATCAATCAGGTATTACGAAAGCTATGTTAAGTGTGCATCATAAACATGAATGTCTTAATATCTGGCCAAAGCTGATTTAATTATTTCATAGATGGCATACTTAACAAGTGCATAACTAAAGTGATTGTCTCAATTTCTGGCCAAAGCTGATTTATTACAACCACTTTGCACATATGCTTAAATAATTACACTTCTGGCCAAAGCTGTTTTGTCTTCGTTTAAGTAGAATTTTAACTAAGTCTATTATTTTGATGTTAGTAATAGACGATATCACAACTTCATAATGTAAAATGGCCATTATTTATGCCTGCCTTAGTTTAACATGCCCTTAGATCACATTAGAACTTTTTCCTAAGTATCATAACTTGCTCATCTTATTTCCACTATCAGCACCAAATCAGGGGATTCCACCTTTGACTGGTGATAACTTTGCTGCATGGAATGATGCCCTCATGCTTACACTTGGATTGCTGGACTTTGATTATGCTCTAAGAGAGAATAAGCCAGCGGACCTTACCACTCAAAGTACTGCTGCTGAGCAGATAGTTCATGAAAAATGGACTAGGTGTAACCGCATGTCTCTCATGTTCATGAAGCAGTCCATCAGTAATGCAATTAGAGGAGCCATTCCTGATTCTGAAGATGCTAAAACCTACTTGGAACATGTGGAAGCGCAGTTCAAAGGGACGTCTAAAGCACACGCTAGTACCCTTATCCTCAAGCTGGTGACAACTAAGTATGATGGGAGGAGCGGCATTCGCGAGCACATCATGATGATGAATGACATGGCCAATAAGCTGAAGGGGCTGGAAATGGAGATCAGTGATGGTTTCCTTGTTCATTTTATCATCACTTCGCTTCCTTCATCCTTTGAAGCATTCAAGATCAATTACAACACTCAGAAAGACAAATGGACGATGAGTGAGCTGGTCGCTATGTGCGTACAGGAGGAAGAGCGTATGAGGATGGATCGCCCTATTGATGTTGCAAACTTCACCACCTCCAACTCTAAGAAAAGGAAGAACAATCATCAGAGAAAGGATGCTTCAAAAGTCCAAAGGCCTAATCCTAATCCTAATACAAGTGCACCCTCCAGCTCTAAGAACTCCTTAGGCAGAATCCGCTGCAAGTTCTGTAAAAAAGCAGGACATATGCAGAAGGAATGCCCTGACTTTAAGGAGTGGCTGGCTAAGAAAGGTAACAATTATTTTATGATACTTGAGTCCTATAATTTAAGTGTTCCTGTTAATTCTTGGTGGTTTGATTCTGGTTCTATGGTTCATGTTACCAATTCAACTCAGGGATTCCTTTCAATCCGGAAGCTGGAAAGAAACCAAAGAACGCTTAAGGTTGGGGATGATCGAGAATTAGAAGTGAAGGCCATTAGAACATTACAATTAGTTATGAAAACTGGTTTATGTATTAAACTTTATGATACCTTATATGTTCCTGAGGTAACTCGGAACCTTGTATTAGGACCAAAGTTAGACATGGACGGTTTTATTGTTTCCCATGGTCATCGCAAACTCTATATCCTCTATGATTCCGTTCTTTGTGGTACTGGTATTCTGGATGGTGGTCTCTATAGATTAGAACTAGATGATGGCTTTTCCAAATCTTTGTTGTCATATAACATTAATGAATCACTCACAAAGATGAAAGAGAAACGAGACTTAGAGACTTCATCCATGTTGTGGCATCAGCGTTTAGGCCACATTTCAAAAGAACGATTAAATCGTCTTGTAAAGGATGAAGTCTTACCTCCTCTCGATTTCTCTGATTTTGGAACATGTGTCAAATGTATTAAAGGTAAAATGACATTAGCGAATAAGAAAGGTGCCACTAGGAGTTCTAATTTATTAGAACTCATTCACACTGACATTAGTGGTCCCTACCAAATCGCTGGCATAACAGGACATACTTCATTTATCACTTTCATTGATGATTATTCTCGTTACATGTACTTGTATCTAATTAAGGAGAAATCTGAATCTCTTACAACTTTTAAAGATTATAAGGCTGAAGTTGAAAAACAATTGGATCGTCAGATTAAAGTTGTGAGATCAGATAGAGGTGGTGAATATTATGGAAGACATACTGATGCGGGACAAGCTCCTGGTCCATTTTATGAGTTTTGTAAGGGCCAGGGGATTGTGAAGCAATACACCATACCTGGTACACCTCAGGAGAATGGTGTCGCTGAAAGAAGAAACCGTACCCTTATGAACATGGTGCGCAGTATGTTAGCCAACACTAATTTACCATTATTTCTCTGGACTGAAGCATTAAAAGCAGCTATTCATATACTCAATAGAGTTCCTTCTAAGTCTGTCCCTAAAACTCCTTATGAACTTTGGACAGGAAGGAAACCGAGTCTTAAATATATGAAAGTATGGGGCTGCATTGCTGAAGCAAAACTTTACAATCCTTTCCTAAGGAAACTTGACCCTAAAACAGTTACCTGTTTCTTTATCGGGTATCCTGATAATTCAAAGGGTTATCGTTGTAGGATCGTTGTTGGACCCGAAATGAGTCGTTCAGAGGTGTTCTACTCAAAATGAAAGGCGGAAACAGACATAATGAATTGAATTCAGCTAGATCTTCACTTAAACTGTCTTGTATATTAATTCTGATACATTTACAATCCTGTAGACACTTCGACAGAGCTTCGCCGTCGGAAACAAGAAGATTACAAATGATTTCGCTCAAGTGCTATTTATAGAGTTTAGATTTCGCTTGAAACAGCTTCAAGCGAAACCATCCAAGCGAAATAACAAACATTACATTCAAGCGAAATAGCATGTAATTCCAAGCGAAATCTCATGTTGATATCTTCAAGCGAAATAAGCAATTCCAAGCGAAATCAGCTTCTTGACTTGTTTTCTTGAACTTTGTGCCCTGAACAGTATAAGACTTGACACAAGACGAAGTCAGCAGACGTATGCACTCACACACTCCCCCTCGGATGTTGACGAGTCATAAGTGTCGAGTCTTCAACGTCTTCAGTCTTTATCAGTCTGAACATGTAAGCATCCCCTATCTTCTCTTCAGCATCAACATATTATCCTTGAACAATCTTTACTCTGATGTCTTCAGGCTTCCCTTTTCGATATGCTGGGATCGCAGTCTGGCTTGTTGAAATCACATAGTCCTCAGGTATTGAAACCTGGCTTTCTATCAATCAGAATCAACTAACCTGCACATTCTCTACCTCAAAATAAATTTCACAAATTTAACAATTTATAACTTTATCTATCCAGACTCCCCCTCAAATTAAAACATAATGATTTATCAATGAAAATTTCTGATGACCACTTGTAAACAATTCTCCAAAATCTTTTTCACCACATGCTCATCATGCTTAGCACTTGGAATTTTGAAAATCAGCTCTCCAACATCAGTTGTCGAAAATCTTTTTGAATTTTTCAAAAATTATGCTAAAACACACTAAAATCCTTTTGGAATTTTTTAATGAAATATGAACTGCAGTAAAGAAATATTTACAGACAATATTTTTGTGAGTTTGTGCAAGAAGATCATATCAGTTTATGACAAATCACAAGTACCGTTGAACTTAGTTACACAATAAGAATTAAACAATTCACTTAGATTGCTGATATACTGATCCACTTAAATTCTCACGCAAATTTCAACTGATTCAGGATATGAGTTAGGTGTTTTAAGGACTTAAACTCATTCATGTGTCCCACCTCTTGAATATACTCCCGTATCCAGATCCCAATATTCAGTCTTACAGGTGAGTATACCACAGATGATATCTGTAAGGGGTTAAAATTGCGAAACCGTGAGAGCTCAGGTCAGAACTTCCGTTCAGTAGAGAGATGGCGGCTCGACTTTTGGTGTGTCCCCTTTAGAGGATCTTTTTACAACAGCATTGATTAGCAATTTTATTGTCTTATCATTTTATGCTGAGGGCGGCGCTATATTTCAAGCAAGCGGTAAAGTATTCTCCGAAGAGTAGGCCATTGCTTCCGCATTATCAGAAGTCCCGGGATAATACCCCAGATATCACTAAGCATAAAGACCTAGTATCTCAGAAAGAGGGACCATTCAAACAAGATTTCGGGGGTTACCCATATATCCAAGTAGCGTTCCCCACAAAATAAGCAAGTTTGAATTTAAGTTTATATCCCGAAAAAGCTTACTAAATGTGTAAAAACCTATCAGCATGTCATCAGTGAGACCGTTTAACACTATTTAATCATTACATTTCTTTAGCATACTGTAACTGTCAACTGATGTACTATCATTTCCTCTTTTCTGACACTAAAACTCATTTTGTTTTATCATGTTTTTGTCTTTTTCAAATTTTCAAATGTTTTTGGATTTTCTGAAAATTTTTACTCCCCCTAAAATGCAAACACATTTAAAGAAATTTGAAAACAAACTATACAAGTAAATTGACAACTGATATCAAATCGCTTCAAATCGCCATCCACTTGGCATAAACAATCAGAACTCCCCCTTACAACAAACTATTTTCTCATTATGATTTCAAAACACTTAAGTTTGTTTTATTCAAAATGATTTTTCCGGAAAATAAGTTGTGTTGATTAATTTTACCATTTGTAGATTAGGGGTTTGATTCATCACATTGTTTTTCAACCACTTGTAGGAAAATGCAAGTACAACTTAATGTCCTTGATTTACCACTTGTCAGTGAAAACCTTATCAATCACTAGCAGGTTCACTCACCAACCAAAATCACTTGTTAATCAAAATATAACAATATAAAGATATCACCTGAAAATTTACCAACCAAAACTTTCAAGAATGATGCCGATTCCTGCTCCACTCTTACCAACCTGGGAGCTCCGGCAAGTCCAGATTTTTACTTATGTAAAACAGACATCCAAGCTTCACCAAACTTGGATGTTTCTTCCTCACCTACACTTGGATAATAAGTTTTCTTCTTTGTTTCATAAAACTCCTTTACCCCTTGCACTTTACCCTCCACCATTTTCCCAAAAATCTTTTTAACTTTTCCATTAAAAACTTTCTCAACATCAAATTCTTTCTTTTCAGAATAGAATTGATTCGAGATATCAACTTTACCAACCTTTGATTTAAAATTTTCAGCCCTCAATGGTGGAAAATGAACATCATCCATTGGAGGTACTGATGTTTCCAAATTTATCTCAACCTGTGGCTCCTCTGATTTTGTGGAATCAGATTCATCGCCAAGAATTTTCTTAACCACCCACTTTTGTTTATCAGAATTCACACTTCTTCTGTAAAATCTCTTTGAACATTCACCAACTTCATATGTTGAATTTTCAAAAACTTTGAATTTTTCAGTTGGTGGTTCATTTTTCTCAACAACTTTTCCTTTAAGTTTTTCAGAAACTCCCTGTTTTGTCTTTGCATCCGACGAACAATTCCATGCAATGTGACCAACTTCATTGCATTTAAAACAGGTTCGAGTATCCTTTCTATGAAAAATTCCAGTTCCTATTCTCTTCTTCTCAGCAAGAAACTCCTGGTTTGATTGTCTCCAGAAAGGTTCTTCTGTTCTTCCTCAGCACTTCCTCCTGAAACAAATGTCATTTTTGATTTAAAATCTAGGACATATTTTTCATTTTTATAATTTTCTGGTGGAATAAATCCTAAACCTTTCCTTTTGAAATTACCGTTATGATTTGGTTTCTTTTGAAAACCAGAACCAGAACTGTAACCCTTTTTCTTGTTTAAACGTTGTTGAACTCTTGAAGTGTATTTTTTAGTAAGATTTACATCTTTTATTTCAGAAATATTTATTTCTATAAGTTTGAAAACCTTTTTGATCTTTTCAAAATTAACACTTCTTATTGGAAATTCCTCATCAGAATATAATTTGTCTGAATCAATCAATGTATATGCCACTTTGATTGTTTCGTCATTCAAATTAGATTTTGATAACATGAATTCTTTATTGTACACCCGTTTAACCGACAACTTTGAACTGTTGACCGACGAACTCGGACTTTTAACGAACGAACTTGAACATCCAGACTCGGACTTTGACTTTGACTTAGACTTTAACTCCGACTCCTCATCTGTATCCAACACCTGATCGACCACCTTTTTTATTAACTCGGACTCATGATCAGTGTCAGACGATGTAAAAACGACGTCAATGTTTTCTGGTAATTCATCGGTTATATCGGATTTTATCTTTATATTGACTGATTTTTCGACTTGCTCCTCATTCGGTTTTCTAGGAGAATATCCTTCCCAAATCGGAGGCGGACACTTGTTATAACTAACACTCTGTTTCTTACCAATATCCTTCTTGTCAGTCTTCTCATCTTTAAATGCTTCAAAACCTGCAACAGTTGGATAAATTCGATCAATGAGATAATCAGAACTAGAATAACTCTGTAATAAACGTCTAATTCTCTCATTTTCAATCTTTTCTATCTCCAACTCCTTCTGCAACTTGGCACATTCTTCGATGTAATGATTAATTGCCTTCTGCTTTGTCATCATCACAGAATTCATCATAGTCAATGCATCTTCTCTTTCAGAATTTGTCTTTTGAAGACCAGTCATTGTTCTGTTTAGCACATCGTAAGATTCTTTCACGTAATTGAGATTGAACAGTAATTGTTCTTTCATCTTTTCTTGCTCTTTCAGCTTCTCATCTTTTTCTGCACATTGCTTGCAAGATTCCAAACATTTTGAGCAAGATTTAATGACTTCCACAATCTTTTCAACTTCGATGACTTTCTCAACCTCAATCACCGTTTCAGTTTCAATCACCTTCTTAGCTTCAACTTCTTCTTTTTGCATAGTTTCTTTTTCTTGAGCAATACTTTCACTCTTCATTTTCTTTTGTTCTTTTGCTGCACGTCTCTCCTTCAGTTTCTCCAAGCGATCTGCAAAATAGAATTTAAAACTTTCAGGAGATAAGTGAGTTTTAGCGATATTAATATGTCTTTCTTCCTCATCATCACCACTGTCATCAGTTGGTGATTGATCAAAATCTATCACTTTTTCAGAACTATCATCTGAAGAACCAGAATCAGATGGTGTTTGATCAAAATCTAATGTTCTTTCGGAACTTTCATCTGAAGAACCAGAATCAGTTGATGTTTGACCAACAACAGTTGCTTCTTCTGAACTTTCATCGGATGAAACAGATTCTTCTTCTTGTTCCTTTTCATGAACACCAATTACTTTCATCCACTCTGTAAACAAATCCGGTTCTTGAACTATCTTTGCAATGAAAGCTTTAAAATTCCCATTCTCATCTGCAAACATATCCCAGCTGAACCCTTCAGGTAGTTTTTCATCATCTTGGTTTATTAAACATGCTATACTGTCAGCTGATATATATTTGTTCCAATTGAAACCTGGAGCCATTTTCTCATCATCTTGATCAATGATACCAGAATAAGCTTTCTTATTTGTATCTTCGATCATTTTCCCATGAGCAGTTTGTGTTTCTTTTTGTTGATATGGTTGATGAGAAACTTGTTGATATATGGCTTTCCGATAGTCGTCATCTTTTCCAAATGGATTCTTTGCTCCACTAGCCTCTTGATTTTTGCATTCTCTCTTGAAATGACCTTTCTCCCCGAAAACAAGTAACTTTAGATTTATCAAAACCCAAAGTAGACACATGTGCATCCAGAAAATCATTTCTCCCTGTTATCATTTTAAACATTTCTGCTCTCCTCAAGACACTAGCTAGACACCATTTGATGTCCATGAGCTCCATTTATTCAGCATCTATCTGATCGTAATCCTCTTTAGTCAACATAGGATTTCCGATCCTCCCTGCAACCAAACCTTCATAGGATTGTAGCACAGTTGCAAGTAACGCCATGTGATATTTTGCAATTTCTTCAGAAAATTTTGACCATCTGGAAGATTCAATGCAATGTTGCACTGTATCACACAACCATTTCCACTTTTTGAACTTTGAGAATGAAAACTTGATGTTGAACTCTTTGGATTAACACTTGGATATGAAGAGAATCCACCGCTGTTGTTTGGACTTTGTTCAACACTTTCAGATGAATTTCCAGCACTAAAAGCAGTTTGGATTTTAGGACTCCTTTCAATCTCTTGAACACTGCCTTTGTAATATATCTTCACATCTTGTTGATTACTTGGATTATTCATCCTCGCAATCTTTTGCTGTTCAAGATCTTGACCCTCAATCTTCTCAATGAACTTAGATATTGTTAAACCATCATAAACTCCGGTGTTCTTTAAGATCATCAAGAATGTACCCCACTCTTTCTGAGGTAAAGCATCAGCCAATTTGTCTACCCATTCTTCACGATCTTTGGTTATGCTTAACAACGACATGGAACGAACTAAATGGCAGTATCTTTCAATCAACTTCTTTGTATCTTCCCCTGGCAGACTTGTGAATAGATCAAATTCTTTCTTAAGCAACGCCTTTTTTACTTTTGATCATCTTCTCACTTCCCTCAAATTTAATCTTAAGAGCATCCCAAATTGATTTGAAGTTTTGTCATGTTGAAGCAATACAAAGATGTATTCTTTAATAGCTTGCTGAAGTAGACTAATCATCATCTTTTCAGCTCTGTACATGTCTCGTTCTTTGTCATTGAATTCAGATATTTCTTTCTCAACTTGCAGATCAGTACGTGGTAGAACATACTTCTTCAAAATACACTCCCAAGATCTCAAATGGTTTGCTTGGACCCAGTTTTCAAATCGATCTTTCCAACCATAATACTCCTCAATGCTCATTAGCTTCGGGGGTTTTTGTGTAGTTCCAGTTTCATTTTCCAAATTCATGTTTTGAGCAATGGTAGCCGGAGTAGTCGGGGATATTGCAAATGCGTTGTAAAATTCTTCACTCATGATTCAGTAAACTTTTTCTCAAACACAGTCACTTTCAAGATAAATACGATCTCAAGCGAAAACACCCTTCAAGCGGAATAACCTGAACACAACTTCAAGCGAAATCAATAATCAAACAGTTTCAAGCGAAATATCTCTTTCGAGCGAAATATCTGATTTCGCTTCAAATTTTCAAGCGAAATAAAGGAACTTGTTCAAGCGAAATTAGAACTTTGGTTCATTTTTATCAGAAATAGTTCGAATTTTGATATGATTTTCTCAAGGGTTTGTTAAAACATGATTATGCTTGTGTTGTGAAAAATTCAGACCATTTTAACCGTGAAAAGTTGTTCAATTGATAAAAGAAGGTGTAGAAGTAAGAAAATGAAATGAAATCAAGCTGAAAACTGCAGAACTCCTCCTCCTGAGCTCTGATACCACTTGTAGGATCGTTGTCGGACCCAAAATGAGTCGTTCAGAGGTGTTCTACTCAAAATGAAAGGCGGAAACAGACATAATGAGTTGAATTCAGCTAGATCTTCAATTAAACTGTCTTGTATATTAATTCTGATACATTTACAATCCTGTAGACACTTCGACAGAGCTTCGCCGTCGGAAACAAGAAGATTACAAATGATTTCGCTCAAGTGCTATTTATAGAGTTTAGATTTCGCTTGAAACAGCTTCAAGCGAAACCATCCAAGCAAAATAACAAACATTACATTCAAGTGAAATAGCATGTAATTCCAAGCGAAATCTCATGTTGATATCTTCAAGCGAAATAAGCAATTCCAAGCGAAATTAGCTTCTTGACTTGTTTTCTTGAACTTTGTGCCCTGAACAGTGTAAGACTTGACATAAGACGAAGTCAGCAGACGTATGCACTAATAATCGTTTCTATTGTCCTTCCCATGTCACCCGTATTGTTGAAATCAAGCGTTCTGCGTTCCTGGAGGATTTCAAGGTCAGTGGGAGCAGTACCAACCCTTACGAAGAATTGCAAGAAGTACAAGACGGGGGGGGGGAGACTCGTCGCTTACCATTACTCCGATTACTCCTCTTGTACCCAATGCAACTACTGTACTTGAAGCTACTGCACCAACTCCACATTCACCTCTACAATCAGAACCTATTATACCTCATGACGAAGGCACATCAAACGCTCAAAACTAAGACAACGCTGAACCCGATAATCCACTCAGGAGGTCATCTAGGTAAAGAAGGCCTACTAATTGGGATGATTATGTTACCTACCTGACTGAAATGGATCCCGAAAAGCTCAATGATCCTATCTCTTATAATGAAGCCATTAGCAGTGATCAGTCTTCTGAATGGAATAAAGCAATGATTGATGAGCTTGAATCCATGAAGAAAAATGACGTTTGGGATTTGGTAGAATTACCCAACGGTGTCAAACCAGTAGGATGTAAATGGGTGTTCAAAACAAAACTGGATCCGAATGGGAACGTTGAACGCTACAAAGCGAGATTGGTTGCAAAAGGCTACACTCAGAAAGAGGGAATTGATTATCAAGAGACGTTTTCACCTGTCTCTCGTAAAGATTCATTAAGGATCGTCATGGCCCTAGTAGCTCATTTTGATTTAGAGTTACATCAGATGGACGTTAAAACCGCTTTCCTTAACGGAGATTTGGACGAAGATGTTTACATGAAACAACCTGAAGGCTTTAAACCTGAAGGTCAGGAGCATCTAGTCTTTAAGTTGAAGAAATCCATTTACGGGTTAAAACAAGCATCACGTCAATGGTACCTCAAGTTTGATGAAGTCATGAAGAAACAAGGTTTTATGAAGAATCAAGTGGATTAATGCACCTACCTCAAGATGAGTGGGAGCAACTTTACTATACTTGTCCTTTACATAGATGATATTCTATTTGCAAGTAATAGTTTAGACATGTTGCATGAGTTGAAGCGGTTACTCTCGCATAACTTCGACATGAAGGATCTTGGAGATGCTTCTTACGTCATTGGCATCGAAATTCACCGAGATAGACACAAAAGGATCTTAGGATTGTCCCAAAAGGCTTACATAGATCGTGTACTTACACGTTACAACATGCAACAGTGCAAACCCTCAGTCGCTCCAGTAGTTAAGGGAGATGTTTTCGGTTCATTCCAGTGTCCGACGACAGAGGTTGAGAAGGGGCAAATGAGCTAGATACCTTATGCGTCAGTAGTCGGGAGCCTGATGTATGCTCAAGTCTGTACTCGCCAGATATCGCTTATATTGCTGGAATGCTAGGCCGTTATCAGACTAATCCTGGCCTAGATCACTGGAAAGCAGCTAAGAAGGTACTTCGATATCTGCAAGGGACGAAAGACTATAAACTGACTTATAGAAGAAGTGATCATTTAGAAGTGGTGGGCTATTCTGATTCTAACTTTGCCAAGTGCAAAGATGACAAGAAATCCACTTCGGGCTATATCTTTATGTTAGCAGGCGGCCCTATCTTATGGAAGAGTCATAAACAACAGTTGACCACAACTTCCACAATGATGGCAGAGTACATTGTTGTTTATAACGCAACCTGTCATGGAATGTTGCTTAGAAATCTGATCACTGGACTCAAAATCGTTAATTCCATTTCTAGACCATTGAAGCTTTATTGTGATAATTCAGCTGCCGTTAGTTTCTCGAACAGTAACAGTTCGACTGGAGCTGGTTTATATCTCGATACAAAATATCTGTTCGTACGTGAACGAGTTGAGGAAAATAATTTTGTATCGAGTATATTAGTACTAAATATATGCTTGCGGATCCGATGACTAAAGGTCTCCCTCCTAAGGTTTACGAAGAACATGTTCGGAATATGGGATTTAGTAAAGACCTTATTTAAGCATATTTTACTAGCTTATGTTTTATGATTAATGAAATTTCCTCAGTTTGATTTTGTATGTCTCTTAGAATATGTTCAACCGGTATAATGGCATATAGACAAATGAAGTTACAAATCAAACAAAGGGCTTATGCGTATTTTGATCATAACGATTAGGTTTTAAATTAAGGCTATAGTATGACTAATGGGGGTCCTGAATCGCATAATGATTCAATGGTTGTATTTCTCTGCTATAGTACTTGTTTAAGGCTAAAATGAGTGTTAACTCCTGATCAGGCTTATCTAATACTCATAGTAAATGATTACTCGGCTAAGTGGGAGAATGTAAGATTAAATATATTATGTTTTAATATTTAATCTAGTAGCCATTATAATCATTTACATAATATAGATCAAAATATATAATAACCTATTAATTAATTAGTTGGTAATTGTTGATGGACCATATTACCCTTATTAACTAATTAGGTTTCTTCCTGGGTGCTTATATAAGGAGAATTATGTAGAGGTCATAAGGTTACACACTTAATCAGATAACCTAATCATAACATCATCATCATCGACCTCCCTCTCCCATAATCGATTCCCTTGTCAGTTTTCTTAGTCACCATCATTAGTCAGCACCCTAAGGAGGAACCAGATCACACTGACAATTATGTCGAACGAGATATCATCTTCTCTGACTGGATTCTCCACTGCACTGTCTGCTGTAACAGGTATGTTTTCATGTTTTCCATTATGATTAAACAGAACTGATCCAAGATCCCGAACCTGGTTATTTTCTCATTTTGAGACCTGTTGGAGTGCATCATTACGTCGGTCTTAAAGGACAGCAAAAGGAAGCGTTAAAAGGGATAGTTAAGATTGGCTGATGGAGCATTTGGAGGGCGAGGAATGGGCCAAGTTTAACAACAAACCGATTAAGATCGAAGGCATTATTAGTGAGGTAAAATCGACGGGTTTTTTGTGCTACAAAAGTTGATCTAATGGTTCGGTTGTTGTCGTCTCGATTTGAGACGGCTTGTTGTTTCTAATGAAGTATACTTTTCAAAAAATAATAAAAAAAAATTAAAAGGTTATTTTATTGAGAATAAAATAAAGTTAAAAGTATTTTGACTAGTAGTTTAATTTAGTGATGAATAATAGTTATTCGAAGAAAACGATGATTAATTATTATTGGATCATAATTATAGAGAAAAGTTTTATTATTAGATAATAAAACAAGGTCAAAGAGTTGATCGGTAATTAATAATTAGTCTAGGACTAATTACTTGGATAGAAAGCAAATAATTAATGGGCTAAAGTGTTATTAAGGAATCTATATACAAAACCTTAATTACAAGCCCTAAGGCCGTGTGGTATGGTGGGGCTTGGGTTGGGTTGGGTTGGGGCATCGGTTGACACGTGTAATTTCAAAACTCAAGTCTCAAACCCACTTTGAAGGGGGTATGGTGGGCGTGGCTTGGCTGGCGTGGCCAAGCCACATCAGCTTTATATATATATATATATATATATATATATATATATATATATATATATATATATATATATAGGATAAAGATAGACAGAAAACCCTTTTTACATAGAAAACTCTGAAAACCCAAATGGGAACCCATTTTTACCCAACCTCCCGACATTTTTTTTTTTTGAAAAAAATTACACATGTAATATACATGTTTTAGAGTGTTTTGGTCCAAAAAAAACAAAAAAGCGCCGAAGGGATTTTTTAAAAAAAAATAAACAAAATTCAGTGCCTAACACGTGTTAGTCAACAATGCTGAAAGTTGCTGAAATTTTTTTTTTTTTTAAAAGATCCCTTCGGCGCTTTTTTGATTTTTTTGGCCCAAAACTCTTAAAAACATGTATGTTACATGTGTTAATTTTTTCAAAAAAAAAAAAATGTCGGGAGGTTGGGTTTTCTAGGGTTTCTCATATAGATAGGGTTTCCTATGTAGCCTTGCCCTATATATATATATATATATATATATATATATATATAGGGAGAAGATCATGCGAGAACCGCGAGAACCAATGTGAACACACCAAAAATGCCTAAAAATAGCTAAAAATCACACAAATTTTTTTTTTGATTTTTTTAATATTTTTTAGGTTAAAATCGCTACTTTTCGAACCCAAAAAAAAAAAAAAAAAATTTTAAAATTTTTTAAAAATTTTTTTTTTTGGCTTCGAAAAGTAGCGTTTTTTTTTTTGGGTTCGAAAAGTAGCGATTTTAACCTAAAAATATTAAAAAAATCAAAAAAAAAATTTTGGATTTTTTTTTGATTTTTTTAGATTTTTTTAGGTTTTTTGGGGTTTAGTTTTTAGCATTTTAGCTTGGGGGGGGGGGGGGGGTGGGGGGGGGGGTTTAGGTTTTTGAGGGGTGGGGGAGGGGGGTTTAGGTTTTTTTTTTGGGGGGGGGGGGGGGTGGGGGTTAGGTTTTTTTAGCTATTTTAGGTTGTGTTCACATTGGTTCTCAAGGTTCTCACAATAAGGGTGGTTCTCGCATGAGCCCCTCCCTATATATATATATATATATATTTATATATTTATAACCAAAAATGTCGCAACCCCCGATCCCTTATCTGTCCCGGGAACGGGCGGACGCGAACTCAGAATTTCGGTGGTATCAGTTGGTTAATTTGACAGCGGAAATTACATCAGGACCGTAGTTAGGAAGTGTTTATCAGAGTAAAACCACCATATTTAATATTAATAATCACATGGGTAAAACCCAAGTTTCTTATTACAATATGTTTATAGGGATAAACCCTATTTTATTGAATTTAAAACATCGTCTTTTAGGTAACTTTTATAGCCACATTTTTCCCAAGCCTTCAGTGCTCTCCAGCTGGCTTTTTACTAATTGGCTGTCACATTGTGTTACCTGGAACGCGTTTTAAAAACATTTGTCAGTGGGAAATACTGGTGAGTGAATCCCAGTTTAATCAAGAAATATTTTATCAATTAACACAGTATTGAGAGCGATCACATTGTTTATTTCTACACAATTACTCATTCAATACCGTCAATCCTGACTGGTGGGTCATATTACACATTGGCTAACTCGTCGTCCAATGGTAATGTGTTGTCGTCCCGACTTACTACTCACAGTGTAGTAAATTTTATATACAAAACCCCAGCATGCCGACAATAATTGAAGAACTACAAAGACTCAATCACCGCTTAATCGCATTGTAAAACATTTAAGGTTTTGTAAAATATTACAAAAAGTTTAACAAAAATTGGATAAACTCACATTGCTATCTTAGACTTCGCGTAAGGGTTTCCTGGGATTAATCTATAATTTACACAAATGTACATAGGTTAGTATAATAACCCTTTGATAATATTAATGATACCCTCCCCGAGACGGTATTCCAACAACCACGTCGGGCAGAACCACGACAGTTATTACGGAACCCTAAATCAATCGGGCAGCTTATCTAATATGAAACTGGGGTTATAATACTTACAATGGAGCAGAACCTCGCTAATTAGGGGGTATAATACTCGAATATAAAGCCTACTATTTCAGAATTTGAGATTGAGAAACGAAAATGAACGATTTGAAATGAAATCCGATGGCCTGCTTATATAGTTGCTGAACCTGGGTCTCTCGCGGCCCGCGTAACATAAGCCCAGTGCTTACGCGGCCCGCGTCAAAGCTAGTCAACGGACTAGCTAGTCCGGGTCATCAGGTAGGTCCGCCACGATGCTGACACGTGTCGGCCTGGGGTGTTGCTGCGTTCTTGATCTCTCGCGGCCCGCGTAAACTTAACGGGGATCTTACGCAGCCCGCCTAAACTTAAAATTCAAAGAAGTCAGGTTTCAACCTTTAAACGTCCCGCGTAAGGGTTGGGGTGGGTCTACGCGGCCCGCCTCAACTTACATTTTCATATTTTTAATTATTTTTAATACTATTTAATATATTTGAGGCCCTTTTTCGCGTATGGGGTATATTTAAAGATATATTGGGATATTTTAAAATATATTAGGGTGTCGGAAAAATTATGAGGGTGTCGGTTTTATTGAGGGTTGTTACAAAAAAAACTACATAAACATACAAAATAATTATTAAAATAAACATACAAAATAATTATCACAATAAAAAACTATCATTCTTCGTCGTCTTCGTCGGTTTCGAACCCAGGAATCGTTGAAACATGTTCCACCAA
Organism: Helianthus tuberosus; assembly: GCA_030545235.1. Taxonomy (NCBI): domain Eukaryota; kingdom Viridiplantae; phylum Streptophyta; class Magnoliopsida; order Asterales; family Asteraceae; genus Helianthus; species Helianthus tuberosus. Next base: position 181,971,250 of record CM060359.1, read on the forward strand.
ATCAGATCGAAGGTTGTGATGTATATCCCTTGACTTTATCATAAATTCATTTGCCGCTTTATCTTCGTCTGTTACGTTACCTGGTTGGGGGTCATCGTCATCATAGTAGGTAACGACCGCTGTACCTTCATCCTCCAAAATCATGTTGTGAAGAATGATACATGGGTACATCACGTTTCCAATCTGATCCTTGTCCCATAGTCGACAAGGCATTGACAATATTCGCCACCTTTTCTTCAAAACACCGAATGCTCGCTCGACGTCTTTACGTGCAGCCATCTAGACCCTGTTAAACTTTAATCTTTTTGGATCTGTGGTACTATGTCTTGTGAACGATTTTACGAAAACCCCCCACTCTGGGTAAATCCCATCAACTAGGTAGTACCCGTACACGTACTCAACCCCGTTTACAAAGAAAGTTCCTTTGGGTCCTATACCATTTACCCGATCATTGAAAAGGGGCGAGTGGTTTATGATGGTAATATCATTATGTGAACCTGGCATACTGAAGAACGCATGCCATATCCAAAGATCTTGGGACGTAACCGCTTCAAGCATGATGGCTGGCATCCCGTGAAATCCACTAGTGTGAGCGCCTTGCCATTGGGTAGGACAAAGTTCCCAAGGCCATTTCATACAATCTAAACTACCTAGCATCCCGGGTAGCCCATGATAATCTGCGTGATGTTCCAATATTTGTTGCATGTCACTGAAGGAGGGCTTTCTCAAATATCTTTTCCTATAAAGTTCTAGAATACACGAACAAAAGTTGTGAAGAGTTTCTCTAGCTACACGTGCAGACATTTTTAAATAGTCATCCATAATGTCCGAACTATTGCCGTACGCTAACTTCCTAAGTGCGGCCGTGACCTTTTGCCACGTACTAAATCCTAATTGCCCGGTTACATCGGGTTTTTGTTGGAAATAAACATACTTCTCCTCAAGATCTCTAGATATCCTTAAAAATAAGTTTCTACACATACGAAAACGACGCCTAAACATTTTTTCATCATACTTAGGTTCCGCTGAGAAGTAATCGCTTACCAATAAATCGTTAGCGGTGTGTCGTTCACGAGCGATGTACCTTCTCCTCCGTTTAGGTTGTTGAGTCTCTTCCTCATCGTCTTTGTCTTCCACGATAGCTTTCACCACCGCCGCGATCGTTTGTAGAAATATTTCCGCACCATCGTCAGATGATGATGACGATTCACTATAACTTGAAGAACTCATGGCAAGATTGTGTTTTATGTGTTTGATATTGTGTGAGAAAAATGTTAATTATGGTAAGGTATTTATAAAGGAATTTTTTTTTAAAAGTAGCCCCCAACGGCTAGTTTGAATGAGCTATTCACAGCCCGCCATGTCAGCTTGCTCCCCCGCCCCACGCCCGGCTTGAAACCCAAGCCCCAAGGGCCACGCCACGCCCCAACCCAAGCCCACCCGGGGTGGTGGCTTGGGCGTTTTCCCCCAACCCACGCCCCAACCCAAGCCCCATACCCCATAGCCTAATTGCATCACAACACAAGAGGTAAGAGATTAAGTTGTAAACCCTAGCCACTCTCCTCCCTTCACTCCCTCACCTTCTGCGACCAGGCGTCACCACCACCGCTGCGTCCGCCGCCGGCCACCATCGTCGCCGGTTCGCCGCTCCACCGCCGGCTACCTGCCGTCGCGCCACACACAACCTTTGTTTTGGAGATTTGGATTGGATCCGTATCGCATGTGGGACCTCATGGTGTTTTTGGAGATTTGTGATCAGGATTACTAGCGGAGCCGTTCGTTGCATCTATCGTGTGAGTTGTTTGTTTTCGCCAAGGTATAATCCTAAATCCACTATGACTGTGTTTTATATCATTATCTGAAGAGGCTGTAACTGGATCGCTAACGAGAATAATACCCTTCATTTAACCTGTCTGATTTAATTGGGTTTTAATTTTTGGACTGAAGTGTCACGCTTCTAGTATGTCATGGAGGAAACTGATGCATTTTTGAAAATTGACCTTAAATGACAAAAGTGAACAAATCACAGGGACGAAAATAACAGTTAACTCTTGAATCAAAGTAAATTTATTCAAATTTAGATAAATGAAAAATTCGATTCGATTAACTCAAAAATTCATTATTCAATTTGATAATCACCCCTAGTTGAAGTGAGTAAAACCAAACAAAAAAGTTAGCCAATGGGTTGGAAATTGATGAATACCCTTTTGAGATACTTATTAACGTAATAGATTAACTGTTTTAGTTTTACCATGTTTAAAAGATTATATATAAAGTCAAAATCATATTCAATACAATCTATATATATAATAAACAAAACCATTGGGGGACACATGTCACCCTATGGTTTAAGCCAAATAAGCTGCATATGTGGCAGTACATGTGGCATGGCTCTAAGGGCAGGATTGGGATAGCTTCCTATGTACGCTTTCAATTATACGTTATCTCTCATTCTCTCATTCATCATCGTTCCTCTTCTAACCGAAAACCCTAATCGCCAAAAACCCTAGATCAAAATTCCTCTGCATCTTCATCTCTTGAAGAAACACTAACTAAATGGTCGGAACCGAGATAGTTAGGGGGTTTGAATCCGCATAAAAGGTTAGCTCTCTCTCGGTTGATTCAGTTGTAATGGAATTCCTTCTCCGGTGATTCTGCAAAAAAGAACACCGTTAGCCTCGTCAAGGGGAGAAGAGGGTTCTCTCCTTGACCCGACTCCGGCGTGAGAATAAGTATTGGTATCGGAGAAGATAAGTAATTGAGGAGTGAGAGTGATCTGCCTTTATACCTGAACAGTTCTCTTATTTATAACCGGGAGTTTGGGAGGGAAAACCTGTTATTGAAAAGATGACGGAAGATGCTAACGCCGTAGCGGTTATCTTTTCTTCCGTTAAGTTCTTTGATCCTTTGTTAAGTTGTCTCGATCCGATGTGAATGCACACGGATCGTGGTTTAATCTATGGCTGGGGGATTGCCACGTGGAAAGTGATTAAGTGGAGATTACTCTCCAATTACATGCCTTTGTTGTGATTTCAGGGTTGCTTGTGGTGATGACACGTGTCCAGACGGTTATAACCGTCTGGGTGGTGCACGATTGTATTTCTTTCTAGAAGATCACTGCTGTGATCTGGTGTGACACTTTGCTGTGTGGACAAATAAATCCCAGAGTAAAATGCACGGATAGTCCCCGTGGTTTGGTAAAATTTCACCTTTAGTCCCCACATTTTCAAAATTACATGTATACTCCCTGTGGTTTGCTAAATTGTTACTCGGATAGTCCCTAAAGTGGATGGACGTTAGTTTTCTCAGTTAAATGGATGTGAAATGACAAAATTACCCTTACCATTATAAAAACAATATATTTAACAATAAAAGACCTCACCCCCTCCCACCTTCTCCCTCTTCTCCTCCCCCAAGCACCATCGCCACTTCTGCCCACCTCCCACCCACTCGAACCTCTCCATCTCTTCCACTCCACGGATCAGAGAACCACCATTTCTGCAACTAATTCCCCAACGTAAATGGAACCATCAGAAAACCTGAAACCTAGTAGTAGTTGTAGAAGACATTGAGGTCACACGAAGCGCCATGGTGTGGGTGCTTCAAAACGGCCTCCAGTACGGCGATTTAGTCAGTCTTCTTTATGTTTTTCCGGCGAGTACGGGCTGCCAGAGGAATATCTCGGAACCGGAAGAAGATCCGGTTGCTCCACTTGAAAGGTTATCAGTTGGCACTTTCGTTTAAGGATGTATGTGCTTGTAGTTTTTCTAATGTAAGCGAAATTTTTATCGATTTGTTTAGGTTTTAATCGAGAAATTTGAATTTGAAACCCTAGCAGATGAAGATGTTGATTGATTGTTTGATATTGAACGTTTAATCGATTATCGTGTTAATTGATTGTTTACTTTTGATGATTATTTTTTGGATCGTAATTCTGTTTTATTGCGGATGATTCTGTTTGGTCAATGCTTCATAATCTTCATCACCGAATCTGGAGTTTTCTTTTCCAACATTATTTTGTGTTAATCTTATAAGGTAAAATTTATATTTAATGATGGATGGTAAACAAGGACAAATTAGGGTCTCTTTTAGGAAGATGTGAGCAAAGTTTGTGAATTAGTTATGAATCAGACATGTGGAAATGGTGGCGTGGATGGGAGGTGAACAGAAGTGGTGGTGGTGGGTGCACTTGTGCTAGTGGGGTGGAGAAGAGGGATAAGTTGGTGAGTTTGTGTGAGGTCTTTTGTTGTTTAATATATTTTTTTAACTATAAGGGTAGTTTTGTCATTTCACAATTACTTAACTGAGAAAACTAACGTCCATCCCCTTCAGGGACTATCCGAGTAACAAATGAGCAAACCATAGGGAGCATACATGTAATTTTGAAAATGTGGGGACTAAAGGTGAAATTTTACCAAACCACAGGGACTATCCATGTATTTTACTCTAAATCCCAAGTCTGGGTAAAATAATATCCAAGTCTGGATATTTAGGCGGAAGTATTTAACAAAGGATTTTAATCCTTTGTTAAATGGGAGAAGGCGCAAGGACTTATGTTTTCCTTTGGGCGCGCGATTATGAATTGCTGATTTCCCCTTCTTTGTAAGACCGATGCGCGGCCGCGCAAGGTCAAAAGGCTAAAAGGGTTAGTTTGTGGTATGGTCTCAAATCCTTTTTATGAGGCTTTTGGGACCTTACCCCTTCATCTCTCAATCCTGTCCGACAACCTTTAATCGATATTCAAGACGCAATACTCTTCTCTCTCTGAAGATCATCTACGAATCATCAATCATCGGCTTTGAAGCCTTTATACTCGAGGGTAATCACAAGATAGTAACTGAATGTTCTTTATCTTTCCGGTGTTGAATCATTTTTGTTTCATTTTGAGTTGTGATTGTTTGATGTTTGATTTTTGGTTGCAGATTAACGATGGATTTATGGAGGGGAAAGATCTGGTTGCGAGTGTGATGTCCGCCATGGGAGAGGAGCAGATCTGCGCTCTCAAGGACATCGGTCCAAAATAGTTATCTGATATTTATTATGTTAAAGAAAATGGTTTGTGATATCAGCAGAAATTTTTCTGTTAAAAAATCATGAATATGTTTGCAGCACTTAGCATAGTACTTGATAATGGATTATTTAAATGATTGCAGACTCTCCTATTTCTTCAGAACCCTTGAGGTAAAGTTTTCATCGACATGATATTGAAGGATATATATATATCTTTCTTTCTTCCATTTATCATAGTGGTGTTTGGATTTGCGATATGAAAATAATAATTTGAATAGTATTGATCAATTTGGAATGTTGGATAAAAGTGACTCTGATAATTGGATTATTTAGGTGTCAGATAACAATTGCAACAAACTAAATTGAATATCTCAGGGATAGCTAAGAGTACCCATATATCATCCATTTACGCTATATTTGCTATTTTAAAAAAAAGGATAATTGTTGAATATTTTTTTTTAAAACGCACATCCAAACGACCCTTTATTTAACTAGCATCCAAAGTTAACATTTCTATACAACAATTTCTGTGGCACAGGGGCGGATCATTGCTTAAAACAGATTTTTCACCCCAGAAGTGGATTAGATCTTTTTCTACATGCAGTGGTATGCTTGCTATGATCTATGCGATTTTTTGAATATTTTCATTCATGTTGAATGTGATTTTGTGAGTTGTTGGCCCTTTATTTGGTGATTTGGTGTTTTTATTTAAAAAATCTATTTTTTGTCAATTGTAAAATTGATTTTTTATTTAACAGAACCTGCTAAAATAGAGAAGATAGTCAACACCTCGGTCAGAAGGGGACACACTAGCCCTGCTTATTTTACTGCATCTGGTGCTATGGTTGGAGGGGTTTTAAGTACTCCCGCTGTAAATGCTCCACAGGTAGGGTTCTTCAATTTTTATTTTTAAATTACCAAACTTAATTCTCAGCCACTTTTTGGTTGTCGTATTATTGCTCATGAAATCCAATTTGCTACTGAAATTCCATCCATGAAATAGCTATGGTATGCTTATAATCATTTTACCCTTTAGGTATATTTATATTAACATTTCTACATATTATTAAAAATTAAGGATGATTAAACGTTCATTATTAGAATACATGCTTCTTTGTTCGTATAATTTCTATAATGTTATGATTTTAAAGTTCTATGCCCTAATTGGGTAACTTAAATTTGCTTCAGGACAAAGAAGAGCTCCAGTTGAAGGCGCCTTCCTGATGCAACTAAGGGTTAGTGAATATGTTAACTCTGGACGTTCATCTTGTGTATTGGAACATGATGATTATCTATTTATTTGATGTTTCTGGCTATTAATCATTTGTCCCGTATTAAGATGTATCATCTGTATGTATTTCAGGAAACGACCATTTGAGGGATGTTTTTGTTAAGACCATGGGTCTTGACGACATTGATATTGTGACACTATCTTGTGGCCACACTCTGGTTGGTGTCGATAGTCACTACATTCATTTGAATTTGCTTGAGCAAAATTTTAACATGTATTTTTTTTATATAGGGAGTTGCCCACAAGGAGCGATCTGGATTTGAGGGACCATGGACTTCCAATCCACTTATGTTCGACAAAAGTTACTTCATGTAAGATCTATATCTATCTATCTATATTATCTATAATAAATGAAACCATTGGGGGATACTTGTCACCCAATGGTTGATGCCAAATAAGCAGCCATGTCATCATACACTTGGCATATCTCATGGTTGAGGATTGAATCTGGCTTCTCATTTACGCTATACTTTCTCTCTCATCTCTCATAACCCTAATTCGAACTCTCTCTCTTCTCTTCTCTGGCGAACACGGCGACGAAACAAGACCGAATACTTTTGATCAAGAATCAACGGATTTGAAGACAAATCATCTACAATACTCTCTAATTTCAGTATTTCATGTTTGATTATAGATTTTAATTAGGGATTTTTTTTTGCAAGAAATCAAATCCTCGAGATCAAATCGGCGATTTAGTGAAGAGGTATAATCAATCTTCATTAGATAATAGTCTTCATCGACGGTATTGATTCGTGATTCCGATATCCCCATCTTTTACATACGATTTCGTTTTCTTTTATCGGATGTTTCAGATTCAGTGGTTTTGAAAGATTATTTGTTTGTTAGATTATCGTACACGATTGATGTTATTGTGGTGTACAGTTTCTTTTTTAGGGTCTGTAATAGCCGATTTTGATGTTTTCATATTCTACCATGTGTTTAGGGTTCGATTTCATAAAATGCAGGTTCAATTTCATACGATTTCATCTTAAACTTTCGTTTAGGGCTCAATTTTATATGGAAGCAACAGTGAGAAGAGTGCAATTTGGCTCGTCAAGTTCAAGACATGATTGGGTAAGATTAACCTTAACATTTTTTATTTCAAAGTTTCTATTAATTTGGTTAATTTGAATTGAGAGGCTCCCTTGATGGATATTATAAAAGAAACTATTCTACCTTCTTAAATCTAATTAGGCTAACGAATTCGATATTATAATTGTATGAAGTCTTCGTAGTCGGCAAAAGAAGAAAAGTCTTCTATTCAGGTTTTGGTGTTGATGGACTTGTCATGAGTAATGATATAAGTTTGTAAATATTATATGAGTGATAAGTTATAAGTTTGTAAATATAATATTAGTGATGAGTAAATGGAGTCTTGTGTGTACGTTGAAAGAGAAGTCTATTATTGACTAGTAGCATCTTTTTTCGAAGAAACTAATTAAGGAGGCTTTTATGCTACAAGATAGGTATCTAACCAGGTTAGGTGACGAGTTAGGACCGTAAAATTTTGGAGCGGGTCAAAACGGGTTAGATTAACTGAAGGTTCTTTTTTTCTAATATGATTGCAGAACCATTATCAAGTTAATAATCCATTTTTTGAGTAAAGAAATTTAGGTGGTTTGAATAACTAGGCATGCTAATTCTGTTACTTTTAACATGTATGTTCTATTAGTGGTAGTAGATGACGAAGTTGGCCCATTTCAAATCAATAATTTTATTGGTCCATGTGGGTTTAACTTAATGTTTACCATTTCAATTCCGGCGAGGTTATGTTTTCTCGCTTTAAGGTATCATGCGGGTTCTACTTCAATTTTAACTTTTCATAGTGTATGTCAAATCGGTTTCACTTATCTAGCAAAAACTAATTTTGAAGATGTACAAAGTTGTGCACTTGAACAAAACCGATGCTCGGCTTGCCAATAACGGTCAATCCCTTGAACTTCAAAAGCTAAGGTGCTGAGTAAATTTCGATGCTTTGAGATTCACTCCTCAAATAGAAGAATTGGGTAGACGTGTTATTTTAGGGGATTTTGTCATCATATAATATTTTCTAAAATCCTTACATTACTTTGTCTATATGTATACATTATCTCTTTTTATAATTTGTAGATTGTGATTCTAAAATTGAAATCGATGACAGGTGATGTATGATGCGAGTGGTGTAAGATTGGAAGCAGGACGCCAAGCGGAGGTTGGTCTCTCCTATTTAAAAAGTTTGTGCAAAACGACTGAAACAATAGACTTTACATAAAGTTATTAGACAGTTACATATATTCTGGCTCATATATGTCATTATTAAGATTGTAAAATTGTCAGGTTCTGAATCAAATCGTATATGAACTTCCTGCCGAACATCCTTTAGCTGAAAGAATGCTATTACATGAACTTCTTGGTCACACCCCTCCTCAGGTCTGTTTTCATAATTTGGTCGATTTGATCTGTGTTTTATGTTAAACGGGTCAAATGGTTTAGATTTTTAAAAAATAGTTAAAAAGGAAACGGGTCAAACGGGTTGCAAGTTATCAAAAGTCACTTTTATTGCGTACAACCTCTTAAATTGTTTCTCACCGATTCAGATTATTATTACCTTGAGCTAAAAAGGGACGAGTGAAATGGGTTAAATGTTGTTTAAAAGAATTAAATTGAAGTAGTCTTGATTTTTGTAATCAAAGTTAACATATTTATTATTTATAAAAAAATAAAAAAATGGATGAAAAAGTGTTGGTAGGTTAAAACATTTATTGAACAATAATAATGTACGGATGATTATATGATATATAGGTAATTGCTGTGATAGATGGAGTTACGGTACAGAAGATGCGAATCACGTTTTTGTTAATTGTATTTGGGCCCAAAGTATATGGTGGCAAATTGTGGTTTGGATGTGCATACCCTTCTGACTAATATGTGCAGTTTAAAGGAAGTGGTGAAAGCTTTGACTGGCAACATAGGGTCGGCTAGATGAAAGAGAGTCGTCTACACGGTTATTCTGGCTACGATGTGGCAAACCTGGAATGCAAGGAATCTTAAAGTTTTTGAGGGGCAGTTTGTTCCAACCCGGAGAACTGTCGATCTCATAAAAGAAGATGTTTTCCTTTGGATTTCTCACCGAACGAAGTTATCAAAGCTGGACTGGGATAAGTGGGCTGAGTTTAGTGTTTTGGAAATTTTGTAATGGCTGTGCTTTTGTTTTCTGTTTCCTTTCCGTTTCTTTGTAGTTTTTTTTGTGTTTTCAGCACCTTGCTTGTTCTATTTATATATATAAATAGTGAGTTGCCGTTAAAAAAAACATGAAATATTTCGGCATTCGAATACTTTTCTGTATTTTTCTTCCAATGTATGTATTTGTACAGAATATTTCATTTCAAAGTAAATAATATGGTTTTGGTTGAAGCCCGCGTATTACGCGGGCATTAACCTAGTAATAATTATAAAAAATAAACCTTCAAAAGAAATGTTGCTCGTTAACCACACGTGATCCATATATTACTCGCATAAAACGTTATGAAGTACGATGTAACCGATGTTATCCATTTAGCATCTTTAAAAAATTGTGAACCAATAATTATTTGTGGACGATGTCAATTTATCTATGCAATTCAATTGTAGCATTTGTTAATAAGTATTTATATCACTAGATTTATCTTTTAATCTAATAAACTTTAACCTTTTAATCATTTGGTATACTGTGTTACCGTGGTTACATATTGTTTGTAATCCTCTAACGGGACATCTTTGTGGTAAGTAGTATAATCTAGAACTTAAAAAAATGAGAGTTCAAGTTCTAAAGTATTAATTATAAAATATCTAAGAATTGTTGTTAAATAAACGTATTAGTATATTTATATTTGATTGTAGGCATTGTCATTACTATCTATTCATTCATGTTAATAATGTAAACGATTTTTTAAAGAACCACTCTATTTACACAAATTTTCTACCGATGGACTAGAACTCTCAACTACGTGAGGAGAAACACCTTTAGTACACTTATTAATACTGCTAAACTACAAAAGCTATGACAATGATGTTAATAGTTATGTATTATCATCGTCCATTCGCCACCATTGGTTATCAATTATATATCTACATCTCGGACATCATCATCTCTAGCTACCATTAACATCCCCATCTTGGGCCACCATCTCCTCCAACACCTTCGTCAAAATCAATTTAGGTTTTGTATGTTTTTGAATTCGATTCACACACATGAACATATTCTCTTGTGGTACTCACATTATCACACTAATTGGCATACGTGTTTAAATAAGTTTATGGTGTTGATCTCAAATACACAAATATAAATAGAGATCATATGATAATACTCCAGTGCTCCGTCAGTGATTCAAATTTGTCGTTCAAAAAAAAAAAATATAGAGATCATGCTAAGATGTACAAATATACTATTAGTTAACCATAAGAGTAAATTAGTGTTTTGGCGTTTATTGTTTAGCCAGTTTAACCATTTCAGTTCAAAAAACAATCTTTTGACATATCAAACATTGAGGTTGCATTTTATAATAATTTTGGCCCCTAACAGTAACTTTGTTACTTTTTGCAGTTAAGTGTAAGAGTAATTAGGTCATTATATACATTAAGGGATGTTTTTGATAATTACAAAGTTCTTTTAATATTTAATAGATTATTAACGCAATTACTCAAGTTTATTTTATTATTTTCACGATTATTATTTAACAAAATACGTTTTAAATATACAAATAAATATGTATTTTCTTTAACCGTTTGTTTTTTACAAACATCATTTTTAAAATCATTTGTTTTTAACCATTTTTTAAACCATCTATCGTTTTTAAAATTGTTGTTTTTTTATATCGTTCTTTTTAAATTAGTTTGTCTTTTAAAATTTTATTAAACAGTTCATTTTATATCGTTTTTTTAAATCGTTTGTTTTTTAAACTTTTAAAACAATTTGCTTTTTTTAGTCGTTCATTTTTTAAATTAAAAAAATGATCTATATAAAAAAAAGAGATGGAAGATTTGAAAAAAGATAAACCATTATAAAAAAAAGCTTGCAAAAGATCGTTCATTTTTGAAACTTTTTTTTTAGAATGGTTTATCTTTTTAAAATCTTCCATTTCTTTGAATGTTTGTTTGTTCAAAATTCGTTATTTTTTAATCTTTCGTTTATTAAATTCGTGCTTTTTTTAAAACCTTACACTTGTTAACTTATTTTTTGTAAGGTTTTATTTTTTTAAAATGTCGTTTTCAAAATCTTTGTTCTTTAAACCACTTATTTGTTTAAAATTGATCGTTTTGAAATTCTTTTGATTTTTGAAATAGTTCATTTTTTGAAGTTCTTTTTACCTAATGACTATAAGTAAATTGAATACAAAGTTTCAAATGATTTTAAAAACAGTTCTAAAAAGGAAAAGTTTAAAAAGAAACACTTTTTAAATGAACGACTTAAAAAACAAGCTGTTTAAAAAAGTTAAAAAAGGGTATAGAATGAAATGTTTAAAAAACCTTTAAAGGACAAACGACTTTAAAAAGAACGATATTAAAAAACAAAAGGTTTAAAAACGAACAGTATTAAAAATGATAGACGGTTTTAAAAAATTTTAAAAAGACAAATTATTTTAAAACGATATTTATAAAAAACCTGGTTGGTCCCTATGTTTTGCAAATATAACAGATTTGGTCCTGTTGGTTCAATAATTACAAAGTTGGTCCTGGTGAAATGTTTAGAAAACCTTTAAAGGACAAACGACTTTAAAAAGAACGATATTAAAAAACAAAATGTTTAAAAACGAACAGTATTAAAAAGAGTTAATTACATGGTTAGTCCCTGTGGTTTACATGAAATAACAATGTTAGGTACTAATAGTTTAAAGTTACACTCTAAGGTATCAACTTTCAATTTTATAACAATCTAGGGTATCAAGACTAACATATGTTAGTTTTTCTGTTAAGTTTTTATAAAATGACAAAAATACCTTTTGCAAAAACCACATGGACTAATTTATAACTTATCAAGGAATATATATTAAAAGTATTAATTTAAATAAATACTAATTAAGAAGACAGGTGTGATTTGTGGTAATGTGATATCCTTTTCATTCCTTATAACCTACAGCACCGCCCAAATCAACTCCGGTTACTACCAACGCTCACCACCACTCTGCCCCAAATCGAAGTCGGCTACATAACACGACAACCCCACAGACCAAGCGATGGTTTTAGTCTGATTTGAGTGTTCATTAGGAAGAAACGTAGGAATCGATGTTGATTCTATGGTCTAAATGGTTGTTCAGATAGTGGATATTATGGAGGCGGCGCAAGCTACGGTTGTAACGGGTTTCCGTTTAACTCCGGCAAGAATTTCGGAGTTCTTTTACAGTTAGATCGGTTTTCGTTTTTTCCGTTTAGCCTTTTTTTGTTACAGAACTCCGGTAAAGCTCTGACAAGTTTTCCGGTTACTGATATGGAATAATTTGTTAAGAATTTTGAAATTGAAACTGTTGATATCGATTCAAGTTTAAATGATAATGATTTGTGTTAATCATGAAATTAAGCTTTGATTATGCATGTAAGTGTGTTTAGTTTTGAATATTAACCGTGTGTGTGTTTATGGAATAATTTGATGAGAATTTTGAAAGTGTAACTGTTGGTATCAGTTCAAGTTTAAATGATAATTATTTATGTAAATCATGAAATTAAGCTTTAGTTAGAACAATGTTTGTTTTTAGGCTGTGATGATTACAGTTGCATACATAAGTAGTCTAAAACTGTGTATCTTTTATAGTGGAATATTCCGGTTGAGCATGCTGATGGTGCACTCATATTAAACCTTTTATAGTTCTGTGATATATACAAATTTAATGTTTCTAGAAGACAAATGGCAGCAGTTCTGCATTTACAAGTAAAAGGGTATTTTTGTCATTTTATAAAAATTTAACAAAAAAACTAACATATGTTAGTCTTGATACCCTAGATTGTTATAAAATTGAAAGTTAATACCTTAGAGTGTGACTTTAAACTATTAGTACCTGACATTGTTATTTTATACAAACCACAGAGACTAATCATGTAATTAACTCGTATTAAAAATGATAGACGGTTTTAAAAAAGGTTAAAAAAACAAATTATTTTAAAACGATATTTATAAAAAACCTGGTTGGTCCCTATGTTTTGCAAATATTACAGATTTGGTCCTGGTTGTTCAATAATTACAAAGTTGGTCCTGAATTTTGATGTTTTCTGCAGAATTATACAGTCTTAGTGTATTTCGGGCACTTTCTGGCACTTAAATCGTCACTCGGAAGGCAGTTTTATAGTCTCTACTTCCCTACATAATATTCTAGTGTAACTCATGGTTCCGGGGCACATTCTGTGTTCTAACAACATGTCTGTCTGAGTACTAAACTCCCGTCAGTACTTCTAGTTTATCTGTTTATTGTACTAGTTTCGTCTTGTGTACTAATTAAACTATTCCGAGTTGCATCTAATAATGATACGCAATCATGCAACATGTAATGCACTTGTATATCTTTGAAAGTAAACAGGAAATCATCCACATCATTAGTTCAATCATGCATAGTCATAATTTACAAATTACTATTCATATTGTACGGAATACAAGGAAAAGTGCCAGTTGTCACATTCCCCCCCCCCCCCCCCCGTTAAAAGAATTTCGTCCCGAAATTCAAAGTGTGTTATCGGTTGCAGGGAGTTGTGAAACAAATGTGGATAATTTGACTTGATTTGGTCTTCACGCTTCCACGTAAACTCTGGGCCATGTCGTGAATTCCAACGAACTTTGACAAGTTTGATATGACTTCTCCGTGTTTCGTGGACCTTCCAGTCCGTAACCTAAGTAGGTTTTTCAGTAAATTGGAGCTGGTCGTTGACGTGAATCTCGTATGCGGGAATGACAACCGTTTACTGAGTCGGACTCTTCTTGAGATTAGACACGTGAAACGTGTCATGGACATTGCTAAGTTCTTCTGGAAGTTTCAGCTTGTATGCAACAGTTCCGATCCTTTCCAGGATCTCGAAGGGTCCAATGTACCGTGGGTCTAACTTCCCACGCTTTTCAAACCGTACCACGCCTTTCCAAGGCGAGACTTTCAATAAAACCATATCACCAACCTCAAATTCCAACGGTTTTCGTCGCTTATCGGTGTAACGTTTCTATCTATCGCGAGCTGACTTGATGCGATCACGTATCTGAGCAATCTTGTCGGTAGTTTCCTGAACCAATTATGGACCAATAATCTGTTTATCCCTGGTCTCTGCCCAACACAGCGGAGACCGACACTTACGCCCATATAACGCTTCAAACGGGGCGGCCTGAATGCAAGTGTGATAACTATTGTTGTAGGAAAACTCCACTAAAGGAAAGTGAGTATCCCAACTTCCACCAAAGTCCATCACACAAGCGCGTAACATGTCTTCCAAAGTCTGTATTGTTCGTTCACTTTGGCCATCCGTCTGAGGGTGAAAGGCAGTACTGAGAGTCGGCTGAGATCCAGAAGCTTGCTGAAATGTTTGCCAAATCCTTGACACAAAACGACCATCTCGGTCGGATATGATAGAAACAAGACCGAATACTTTTGATCAAGAATCAACGGATTTGAAGACAAATCATCTACAGTACTCTCTAATTTCAGTATTTCATGTTCGATTATAGATTTTAATTAGGGCTTTTTTTTGCAAGAAATCAAATCCTCGAGATCAAATCGGCGATTTAGTGAAGAGGTATAATCAATCTTCATTAGATAATAGTCTTCATCGACGGTATTGATTCGTGATTCCGATATCCCCATCTTTTACATACGATTTTGTTTTCTTTTATCGGATGTTTCAGATTCAGTGGTTTTGAAAGATTATTTGTTTGTTAGATTATCATACACGATTGATGTTATTGTGGTGTACAGTTTCTTTTTTAGGGTCTGTAATAGCCGATTTTGATGTTTTCATATTCTACCATGTGTTTAGGGTTCGATTTCATAAAATGCAGGTTCAATTTCATACGATTTCATCTTAAACTTTCGTTTAGGGCTCAATTTTATATGCAAGCAACAGTGAGAAGAGTGCAATTTGGCTCGTCACGTTCAAGACATGATTGGGTAAGATTAACCCTAACATTTTTTATTTCAAAGTTTCTATTAATTTGGTTAATTTGAATTGAGAGGCTCACTTGATGGATATTATAAAAGAAACTATTCTACCTTCTTAAATCTAATTAGGCTAACGAATTCGATATTATAATTGTATGAAGTCTTCGTAGTCGGCAAAAGAAGAAAAGTCTTCTATTCAGGTTTTGGTGTTGATGGACTTGTCATGAGTAATGTTATAAGTTTGTAAATATTATATGAGTGATAAGTTATAAGTTTGTAAATATAATATTAGTGATGAGTAAATGGAGTCTTGTGTGTACGTTGAAAGAGAAGTCTATTATTGACTAATAGCATCTTTTTTCGAAGAAACTAATTAAGGAGGCTTTTATGCTACAAGATAGGTATCTAACCAGGTTAGGTGACGAGTTAGGACCGTAAAATTTTGGAGCGGGTCAAAACGGGTTAGATTAACTGAAGGTTCTTTTTTTCTAATATGATTGCAGAACCATTATCAAGTTAATAATCCATTTTTTGAGTAAAGAAATTTAGGTGGTTTGAATAACTAGGCATGCTAATTCTGTTACCTTTAATGTCACACCCCCAAAATCCACCTGCGGAGTACTACCGCTTGGAGGCGTGACTGACCAGGATCCAGCCACCAATCATATTGAACAAGCATATAAGTAGTTATAAAAATCCACCCAATACAATTGGTGTTCAAACAAAACATAGTTAAGTTGCAAGCGGAAGCATAAGTCTTAAATCAAAACATAAGTTTCATTGTTTCAAAGTTTCACATGGCACACAGTCGTCCATGTCCCACAACGATCCTCCTCCATGCAAGCTCCAGCTTAAGAACCTAAGGACCTGCAAAGCATGTAGTAACGAGTCAACAACAAGTTGAGTGAGTTCACGGTTGGGTGTTCGTTTTAAGTTGTTTCGAAAACAGTTTCCTTTAGCTGGCATCTTGCCGTGGGGGTTACCCCATAGTTAAAAACGTGACTTGTTCATTCCCGGTTACTCTGGCTATCCAGCCGTGGGGGCTACCCCGTGTTAGTTATCTGGCATTTCGGCCGTGGGGGCTACCCCATGTATACACTAGACTCGTTACCATATCGACTGCTGACTGTAGTCATGTTTATGTGCCCTGAAACTGTCAATGTCTATCATCATTGACGTGCCCCAGATCCATTAGTTCACGCCCGTCCTCTGCGGCACGGTGTGAGGTTTGTTAGACCTAAATAGCGCTATCTAACTAATGACCCGCTCGCCATTGGCCCGGCGATTAAGTCGATATAAAAAGGAGGGACTTCGTGATAGAGTTTTGGTCTAGTACGAGTTATCTGTCCGTGAGGACGAGGAATTACATTCCTGAACCTTTGCTGTCCTACCCAAGGAGGACGAGGAACCCAGTTCCTTAACCCCAATTCCCGACCCCTGGGAATCCCATGCTTTGTAGAGGGTGTGAACTCACCTTGGTTTGCTCGGTAGAAACACAGAAAAGTCAAACAAGCAACGTTGTGGCTACTCACGTCCTATCATAGTTGTATCATACAAGTCAGGTTCGTAACCAAGTAGCACACGGATGTTTCTAGCACATTGCATTCAAGTATCATCTAAGGCAGTTCAACATACACGTTCAACAGTAACATATAAGGTCTGTGCATTAGGCCCAAGAGTCCGGCCCAAACAATTAAGTCCGAAATGAGGTGTAAGCCCAAACAGCGTGTTTCTGTGTATAGTCTCGAGTCGCAACTAGGCGTTTGCGACTCGCAACCTGAGTCGCAATCATGGTTTCGGTTCGTGTTGTTTTGGTCTCGAGTCGCAATCGGACTCGCAACTGTGGTTTCGAGTCAAACGGTTTATGTGCTGATCACTTGTGGTTTCGAGTCGCAACCAGGTGTTTGCGACTCGCAACCGATGTCGCAACCGGGGGTTTCGACTCATCATGTGATGGTTTCGAGTCGCAACTGGAGGTCTCGGTTGGACAGGAGCTGATTCGGAACAGTGTACTATCCAATGGGAATTCTATTTCATGAAACAGTTTGTACTACTCTCATAAACATGTTTATTTGTCTAACAATTTACCATTTTGGATCAAACATATCAGAATTCAAATATTCAAGCATGTTCATATGATATTCAACAAGTTCTTCATGTGTTCATCATGTTCATCCAATATTCCTATGAACTTTAACCAAACAAAATCATAATCAACAACTTATCAACACCAACATGTATCCTATGATATCAACACAACGAATCATCCTAATCGTGCACATTCCACAGCCGATTACAAGTATTCGGTTTCCATTCATCAATCATTTCAACTTATATCAACATCCAAACCATATAGAGCCGATAACACTCATACCTAGTCAAGCATACATTATTCACCTTATTGAAATCAACACCTTAACATATAATCATCATCAATCCGAATGTAAACTCATAACATAGAACATTTATGAACCGATTACTCAAGAAGGGTGTATTCCTCATGTATACACTTAACAAGTAGACATATCATCACATAATTTTCATCACACATCATTATCAAACCGAATATCACACATTAACACCTTCAATCATGTATAGACATGTATTTACCAAGAGATCACTAACCGATTCAAGTGTGGGTTCAAAAGTGTGAGTGAAGCTTCCAAACGGTGTGTGTGCAAGTTGATCCGAGAGCTCCTTAGTGGTCACCGGTTGATCCGAGAATGAAGGAGAAGGATAGGGTTTTAGTGAGAGGAAGTAGGAGAGTGTGTGTGTTAGAGGAGTGTGAGTGTTGTTGCCCAAAAATGCTAAGTGTGACTATCATGAGGATTATATACTTGTTCCACTTGTGCACCCTAATGGGTCTTTGAATGGGCTAAGGGGTGTGTGGCCCAACCGGCCCACATGTTGCATCGTTCACTCGAGACCACATGGTCTCGAGTCGGGTTCTTGTCATCTCGGTTCGTATATAAATATACGCATACATACACACAAGCATATACATAGTATAACACATAATCATATAAGTTCACATGTATCATTCATTAAATCATCAAATCAGTTAGTCACTAAACGTTCAAGCACACAACGAAAGGTTCTAAATTTCGAGTTGTCACATCATCCCCAAGTTGAAAGAAATTTCATCCCGAAATTTGGTAGGCACTCACTGAGGAAGCTAGTTAAGTTGTATGGTTTTCCCGGTTTTCCTGGGGTGTCACATTTAACATGTATGTTCTATTAGTGGTAGTAGATGACGAAGTTGGCCCATTTCAAATCAATAATTTTATTGGTCCATGTGGGTTTAACTTAATGTTTACCATTTCAATTCCGGCGAGGTTATGTTTTCTCGCTTTAAGGTATCATGCGGGTTCTACTTCAATTTTAACTTTTCATAGTGTATGTCAAATCGGTTTCACTTATCTAGCAAAAACTAAGTTTGAAGATGTACAAAGTTGTGCACTTGAACAAAACCGATGCTCGGCTTGCCAATAACGGTCAATCCCTTGAACTTCAAAAGCTAAGGTGCCGAGTAAATTTCGATGCTTTGAGATTCACTCCTCAAATAGAAGAATTGGGTAGACGTGTTATTTTAGGGGATTTTGTCATCATATAATATTTTCTAAAATCCTTACATTACTTTGTCTATATGTATACATTATCTCTTTTTATAATTTGTATATTGTGATTCTAAAATTGAAATCGATGACAGGTGATGTATGATGCGAGTGGTGTAAGATTGGAAGCAGGACGCCAAGCGGAGGTTGGTCTCTCCTATTTAAAAAGTTTGTGCAAAACGACTGAAACAATAGACTTTACATAAAGTTATTAGACAGTTACATATATTCTGGTTCATATATGTCATTATTAAGATTGTAAAATTGTCAGGTTCTGAATCAAATCGTATATGAACTTCCTGCCGAACATCCTTTAGCTGAAAGAATGCTATTACATGAACTTCTTGGTCACACCCCTCCTCAGGTCTGTTTTCATAATTTGGTCGATTTGATCTGTGTTTTATGTTAAACGGGTCAAATGGTTTAGATTTTTAAAAAATAGTTAAAAAGGAAACGGGTCAAATGGGTTGCAAGTTATCAAAAGTCACTTTTATTGCATACAACCTCTTAAATTGTTTCTCACCGATTCAGATTATTATTACCTTGAGCTAAAAAGGGACGAGTGAAATGGGTTAAATGTTGTTTAAAAGAATTAAATTGAAGTAGTCTTGATTTTTGTAATCAAAGTTAACATATTTATTATTTATAAAAAAATAAAAAAATGGATGAAAAAGTGTTGGTAGGTTAAAACATTTATTGAACAATAATAATGTACGGATGATTATATGATATGTAGGTAATTGCTGTGATAGATGGAGTTACGGTACAGAAGATGCGAATCACGTTTTTGTTAATTGTATTTGGGCCCAAAGTATATGGTGGCAAATTGTGGTTTGGATGTGCATACCCCTCTGACTAATATGTGCAGTTTAAAGGAAGTGGTGAAAGCTTTGACTGGCAACATAGGGTCGGCTAGATGGAAGAGAGTCGTCTACACGGTTATTCTGGCTACGATGTGGCAAACCTGGAATGCAAGGAATCTTAAAGTTTTTGAGGGGCAGTTTGTTCCAACCCGGAGAACTGTCGATCTCATAAAAGAAGTTGTTTTCCTTTGGATTTCTCACCGAACGAAGTTATCAAAGCTGGACTGGGATAAGTGGGCTGAGTTTAGTGTTTTGGAAATTTTGTAATGGCTGTGCTTTTGTTTTCTGTTTCCTTTCCGTTTCTTTGTAGTTTTTTTTTGTGTTTTCAGCACCTTGCTTGTTCTATTTATATATATAAATAGTGAGTTGCCGTTAAAAAAAACATGAAATATTTCGGCATTCGAATACTTTTCTATATTTTTCTTCCGATGTATGTATTTGTACAGAATATTTCATTTCAAAGTAAATATTATGGTTTTGGTTGAAGCCCGCGTATTACGCGGGCATTAACCTAGTAATAATTATAAAAAATAAACCTTCAAAAGAAATGTTGCTCGTTAACCACACGTGATCCATATATTACTCGCATAAAACGTTATGAAGTACGATGTAACCGATGTTATCCATTTAGCATCTTTAAAAAATTGTGAACCAATAATTATTTGTGGACCATGTCTATTTATCTATGCAATTCAATTGTATCATTTGTTAATAAGTATTTATATCACTAGATTTATCTTTTAATCTAATAAACTTTAACCTTTTAATCATTTGGTATACTGTGTTACCGTGGTTACATATTGTTTGTAATCCTCTAACGGGACATCTTTGTGGTAAGTAGTATAATCTAGAACTTAAAAAAATGAGAGTTCAAGTTCTAAAGTATTTATTATAAAATATCTAAGAATTGTTGTTAAATAAACGTATAAGTATATTTATATTTGATTGTAGGCATTGTCATTACTATCTATTCATTCATGTTAATAATGTAAACCATTTTTTAAAGGAAACTCACATGACCACTATATTTACACAAATTTTCTACTGATGGACTAGAACTCTCAACTACGTGAGGAGAAACACCTTTAGTACACTTATTAATACTGCTAAACTACAAAAGCTATGACAATGATGTTAATAGTTATGTATTATCATCGTCCATTCGCCACCATTGGTTATCAATTATATATCTACATCTCGGACATCATCATCTCTAGCTACCATTAACATCCCCATCTTGGGCCACCATCTCCTCCAACACCTTCGTCAAAATCAATTTAGGTTTTGTATGTTTTTGAATTCGATTCACACACATGAACATATTCTCTTGTGGTACTCACATTATCACACTAATTGGCATACGTGTTTAAATAAGTTTATGGTGTTGATCTCAAATACACAAATATAAATAGAGATCATACGATAATACTCCAGTGCTCCGTCAGTGATTCAAATTTGTCGTTCAAAAAAAATATAGAGATCATGCTAAGATGTACAAATATATTATTAGTTAACCATAAGAGTAAATTAGTGTTTTGACGTCTATTGTTTAGCCAGTTTAACCATTTCAATTCAAAAAACAATCTTTTGACATATCAAACATTGAGGTTGCATTTTATAATAATTTTGGCCCCTAACAGTAACTTTGTTACTTTTTGCAGTTAAGTGTAAGAGTAATTAGCTCATTATATACATTAGGGGATGTTTTTGATAATTACAAAGTTCTTTTAATATTTAATAGATTATTAACGCAATTACTCAAGTTTATTTTATTATTTTGTTATTTTGTTATTTTCACGATTATTATTTAACAAAATACGTTTTAATATACAAATAAATATGTATTTTCTTTAACCGTTTGTTTTTTACAAACATCATTTTTAAAATCATTTGTTTTTAACCCTTTTTAAACCATCTATCGTTTTTAAAATTGTTGTTTTTTTTATATCGTTCTTTTTAAATTAGTTTGTCTTTTAAAATTTTATTAAACAGTTCATTTTATATCGTTTTTTTTAAATCGTTTGTTTTTTAAACTTTTTAAACAATTTGCTTTTTTTAGTCGTTCATTTTTTAAATTAAAAAAATTATCTATATAAAAAACAAAAGAGATGGAAGATTTGAAAAAAGATAGACCATTCTAAAAAAAAAGTTTGCAAAAGATCGTTCATTTTTGAAACTTTTTTTAGAATGGTTTATCTTTTTAAAATCTTCCATTTCTTTGAACTGTTTGTTTGTTCAAAATTCGTTATTTTTTAATCTTTCGTTTATTAAATTCGTGCTTTTTTTAAAACCTTACACTTGTTAACTTATTTTTTGTAAGGTTTTATTTTTTTTAAATGTCGTTTTTTAAATCTTTGTTTTTTAAACCACTTGTTTGTTTAAAATTGATAGTTTTGAAATTCTTTTGATTTTTGAAATAGTTCATTTTTTGAAGTTCTTTTTACCTAATACTATAAGTAAATTGAATACAAAGTTTCAAATGATTTTAAAAACAGTTCTAAAAAGGAAAAGTTTAAAAAGAAACGCTCTTTAAATGAACGACTTAAAAAACAAGCTGTTTAAAAAAGTTAAAAAGGGTATAGAATGAAATGTTTAAAAAACCTTTAAAGGACAAACGACTTTAAAAAGAACGATATTAAAAAACAAAAGGTTTAAAAACGAACAGTATTAAAAATGATAGACGGTTTTAAAAAATGTAAAAAAAAACAAATTATTTTAAAACGATATTTATAAAAAACCTGGTTGGTCCCTATGTTTTGCAAATATTACAGATTTGGTCCTGATGGTTCAATAATTACAAAGTTGGTCCTGGTTAAATGTTTAAAAAACCTTTAAAGGACAAACGACTTTAAAAAGAACGATATTAAAAAACAAAAGGTTTAAAAACGAACAGTATTAAAAATGATAGACGGTTTTAAAAAAGGTTAAAAAAAATTATTTTAAAACGATATTTATAAAAAACCTGGTTGGTCCCTATGTTTTGCAAATATTACAGATTTGGTCCTGGTGATTCAATAATTACAAAGTTGGTCCTGAATTTTGCTGTTTTCTGCAGAATTCTGCAGTTTTAGTGTATTTCGGGCACTTTCTGGCACTTAAATCGTCACTCGGAAGGCAGTTTTATAGTCTCTACTTCCCTACATAATATTCTAGTGTAACTCATGGTTCCGGGGCTCATTCTGTGTTCTAACAACATGTCTGTCTGAGTACTAAACTCCCGTCAGTACTTCTAGTTTATATGTTTATTGTACTAGTTTCGTCTTGTGTACTAATTAAACTATTCCGGGTTGCATCTAATAATGATACGCAATCATGCAACATGTAATGCACTTGTATGTCTTTGAAAGTAAACAGGAAACCATCCACATCATTAGTTCAATCATGCATAGTCATAATTTACAAATTACTGTTCATATTGTACGGAATACAAGGAAAAGTGCCAGTTGTCACATTCTCCCCCCGTTAAAAGAATTTCGTCCCGAAATTCAAGGTGCGTTATTGGTTGAAGGGAGTTGTGAAACAAATGTGGATACTTTGACTTGATTTGGTCTTCACGCTCCCACGTAAACTCTGGGCCATGTCGTGAATTCCAACGAACTTTGACAAGTTTGATACGACTTCTCCGTGTTTCGTGGACCTTCCAGTCCGTAACCTCAGCAGGTTTTTCAGTAAATTGGAGCTGATCGTTGACGTGAATCTCGTCTGCGGGAATGACAACCGTTTACTGAGTCTGACTCTTCTTGAGATTAGACACGTGAAACGTGTCATGGACACTGCTAAGTTCTTCTGGAAGTTTCAGCTTGTATGCAACAGTTCCGATCCTTTCCAGGATCTTGAAGGGTCCAATGTACCGTGGGTTTAACTTCCCACGCTTTTCAAACCGAACCACGCCTTTCCAAGGCGAGACTTTCAATAAAACCATATCACCAATGTCACACCCCGACCACGTGGAACAACCAAACGTGGCGGAAACGTCGGGGAGCGTTGTAACAGAATTAATCGTTTCAAATCCATGGCAGTTAAAGTTTCGTTTTATTAATCAAACATGAGAGTTCACATTGTTTTAAACAAGAAACAAAAAGTACATAACATAAATTAACTAGTCATTGTCTCGTTTTAAGTCACTAAGGCACATGTCCGCCTAAGTATGTCTTGATAAGTCCTATGCATCATCTCCTGAAAACACATGTGAAAATAGGTACGTCAGCATAAAAATGCCTGTGAGATACATAGGTTTTGTGAAAATAGGACTCATGACTTGTAAGTTTAGAAAAGAGTTGTTTAGCAAAAGTCAGTCATGAACCTTGTAATTTTTTTTGTTTTGTAAATCGTTTGAAAAACAATAAGTTCAGATGATATGTATAAATAAGAGAATAATGTATGGCTAAATGAATAACAATGTAGAATGAGTTTGTATAAGATAAGTTGTTTGTAAAACAATGTCTTGTGAAAAGTATGTTATTTGTATAAAATGTTATATGTCTCAAATTGAAATGATTCAAATAACGCTACGATATGTAATACCATACAAACACTTATATATAGGAAGTACCAGCGGCGTATCCACCATGCTTGTATCATATTACACACGTCTCGTTACTTAAATCACTTACTCAAACCAAACCATCAAGATGTAATGTTTAACAATTGTAGAAATGTTTAGGTATAGTCAAATGTCTATTGTCAAATGATTCACATGGTTCAATAAATACAAATGGTTCACATAATGCAATACAATGTGTTCGTATGCTGGATGAGCATATGCAACAAAATGTAATGTAAAACAATGTACTAAGTATGCACACAATGGACATACATAGCATGAAATGTAATGTAAAACAATGTACTAAGTATGCACACAATGGGCGTACATAGCATGAAATGTAATGTAAAACAATGTACTAAGTATGCACACAATGGGCATACATATCATGAAATGTAATGTATAACGATGTACTAAGTATGCACACAATGGGCATACATAGCATGAAGTGTAATGTAAAACAATGTACTAAGTATGCACACAATGGGCATACATAGCATGAAATGTAATGTATAACGATGTACTAAGTATGCACACAATGGGCATACATAGCATGAAGTGTAATGTAAAACAATGTACTAAATATGCACACAATGGGCATACATAGCATGAAATGTAATGTATAACGATGTACTAAGTATGCACACAATGGGCATACATAGCATGAAGTGTAATGTAAAACAATGTACTAATAATGTACTAATGAACATAACAAGTATATGATGTGAAAACAGGAAAGCATGAAAGTAACAAGTAGGCACATGTGTTTCACCCCAAAACAGTTTGAAAACAGTAAAAGAGGGGTCTATGTACACACTTGAGATTGCTCAGAAGTCCTAAGATAACCACCAAGCAATGCAAGAGATCACGGATATCAAACGGCTCCTAATATAGGTAACTATGTTAATAACCCGGACCTAAATCGGAGGATTAGATAGAATGAGGGTTCGTAAACCAAACGAGTATGGAGACCCTTGTCATATGGTTTATCAAAGCCTACATACTAAATGAAACCTAACCTAAGTGCTTACGACCCATTACGACCCGTTTAGGTAGCTTATGCTATTTTAACGCGTCGTTCGCGTGAAACGCGTTCGGAACGCCTAACTAGTCCTATGATAAGTAAGATAAGCCTTAACATGTATAATATTGTTGATAAATCAGTTTAGAGGTCATCGGTTATGTTACATATGTTTAAAATGAATTTTGGCATCAAAGGGGTATTTTGGTAATTTACCTAAGGCATATAAACTACCTATCATACAGCTACTTAAACGAAGCGACCACAAGGTATAACCTCGGAAGGTTATTCCCTATATACTATGGTCACCTAATGTGTTTGGTCGTGTAACAACTGTGCTTGTAATCACTATGAACAGTTCTGTTATCAATAAAACAATGTTATTTGATCCAAATGTTTGTTTGATTGTGTTTTACATTTTTCATGTTTTGACTTTTATGTAATTTCAAACTCTACATCGCTTTCTGGAGAGTTATACGCAAACTAGTGCGTAAACGTACTCAGTTTAATGCGAGAAATACTCTGGAACATCAACATATACTCAACATACCTTAAATAACCTTTACATAACTTAGAAATAAGTTTTGAAGGCTTTGGTATGGCAAAAATAAGTTAATTCGCTTACAGGGACTAAATATGACAAACTGCGAAAGTATGTCAATTTGAACTGTAACGAACATTCCGGAACATAACCATAAGTTAAACACACCTTAAATATCCTTGACATAGCTTAGAAATAGGCTTTGAGGGGTTTGGTGTGCTAAAATAAACTTTTGGGACATTCAGGGACTAAAAGTGTCAAAAAGTGCACAAGTTTGCATTTTCGCGCATAACTTACGTTCTGAATACATCTGGACATCCAAAAATTTATGAAAGCATGACTATATTATGTTTTAGTGTTCGCCATAAGAAAAATCCATTCGTCGCGTCATTTGGATCGTTTTTCGCACTTATGCGTATTCCGTCGTAATTAACCGAACAACGCAACCGTACGGCTAAACGAACCGACATCTGAGATATTTTTGAGCATGTTTTAAGTTCCCTATACTTTAACTTCATTTTAGAACTTTGAAATGGGGTTAACGGGCCTTAAACGTGTCAAAAATGGGCTGAATGCATGACAGGGACCAAAACTGTAAATCTGCCAAAGTTGTTACCTTACGGACCTCAACATTGGCAGCTTTACGGTCCGTAAGGCAACCTGCAGACCAGATGCAGTGTATTAACAGCCTGTTTTCAGCAGATTTAACCACAACCACATGTTTGCAACTTGCTTAATCACTAAGATTAGGGGCATATGTGGCTCCATAACCTTTGTGACAAGTGTACGGCTCGGATCGTGGCACGATATTCAAGAAACGATCCTAGCGGCTCTACTTTATCTATAAATACCCACCCCCCTTTGGCTTAAAAACCCACAAATCTGATTGAAAAGACTCTAAGTTGGAACCTTCGTTTCATACCTGAGCTATTTTGATCTGGGTTAGCATTCGGGGACCCTGGGTAAGTATTCTTTCGTTCTTTTCCTTATTTTACTGCTTTTCGAGTCAGAAAGTCAAACTTTGTTTGACTTTCAGCGTTGACCAGTAATGGTCAATGCGAAGTTCGTTAGAACTTCGCAACGTGATTGTAATCACGATGGTCATAGTCCCTTGGGACTATGCCTACTGATTACCACGTTGTCTAGGGTCGTAGGGTAGGCGATCTAATAAATCGCCTATACTTTCGAACCCGACCCAGTTTGGTCGATCATTAGGATCTGACCAAACACATTAGGTGACCATAGTGTAGGGAATAACCTTCCGAGGTTATACCTTATGGTCACGACGTTTAAGTAGTTGTATGATAGGTAGTTTATATGCCTTAGGTAAATTACCAGAATACCCTTTTCATACATAATTGGTAATTTAGCATATGTAACCTAAAATTTTGTCACGTAACTGATTATGTAACATGTTTAGGCATATAATACTTGTCATAGGACTAGTTAGGCGGTCCGAACGCGTTTCACGCACACGACACGTTAAAGTAGCATAAGCTTCCTAAACGGGTCGTAATGGGTCGTAAACAATTATGTTAAGTTTCATTTAGCATGTAGGCTTTGTTAAACCATATCACGTGAGTTCCGACACTCATTTGGTTTACAAACCCTAATGCTACCCAGTCTTCCGATTTAGGTCCGGTTTATTAACATAGTTACCTATACTAGGTGCCGTTTGATTCCGAGATCTCTTGCATTGCTTGGTGGTTATCTTTATACAACTGAGCAATCTCAAGTGAGTACATAGACCCCTCTTTTACTGTTTTCCAAACTGTTTTGGGGTGGAACACATGTGCCTACTTGTTACTTTCGTGCTTTCCTGTTTTCACATCGTATACCGACTATGTTTGTTAGTACATTATAGTACATGATTTCATTACATTTCATGCTATGTATGTCCATTGTGTGCATACTTAGTACATTGATTTACATTACTTTTCCGCTATGTATGTTGACTGATAACATGCTAAGCACATTGATTTACATTACTTTTCCGCTATGTATGTTGACTGATAACATGCTAAGCACATTGATTTACATTACTTTTCTGCTATGTATGTTGACTGATAACATGCTAAGCACATTGATTTACATTACTTTTCTGCTATGTATGTTGACTGATAGCATGCTAGCACATTGATTTACAAGACTTTTCTGCCTTGTATGTTAACTTAGCATACTTAGTACATTGTTTTCTTATGACATGTATACAACTGCTATGACATTTGGTTTGCACAAACGGGTCTTTATAACATTCATTAACATTTGCTACGCCGCTCGGGAGTAAGTAGTGGTACAATAGGACTTGACAAATCCCATTCCTGACATCCCGGGTTTGTTTGGATGTAAGGAATGACTGAATCCGAATACAATTCTTTTGATAACCTTGACTGAAAGGGTTATCCGACTGTCTCAAGGCTTGAATGTATGCGTTAACTTACCACATAAATGTTTGTATCTATGTATCATGCATCACTTTGCAAAACATAACTTTTTGATATATTCAAAATACTTTGTTTTGTACATTTTTACTTATGGTTTAAGTAGTCTTATTTTACTTACCATACATAACATTTGCTACACAATTACTTGACTACTATTGGACATGGATATTTGACATAGACATTTGACATGGATATTTGACATAAACATTTGACATGGATATTTGACATAGACATTTGACATGGATATTTGACATAGACATTTGACATGATTTACATCTTGACATCTTATTCAATACATTTGACAATTGGTTTAAACATAGACTTCTTACATTGTTTGGTTTGGTTTGATTAAGTGATTAAGTAACGATGCGTGTGTAATACGATACAAGCATGGTGGATACGCCGCTGGTACTTCCTATATATAAGTGTTTGTATGGTATTACATGGCGTAACGTTATTTGAATCATTTCAGTTTGATACATATAACATTTTATACAAATAACATACTTTTCACAAGACATTGATTTACAAACAACTTTCCTTATACAAACACATTTTTATATGGATATTTATTTAACCTGACATTTACTTATACATATCATCTGATCTTATTGTTTTCAAATGATTTACATGACAAAGCAAATTACAAGGTTCATGACTAAACATTTTCTCAAACATAAGTTATGAATCTTATTTTTCACAAACCTATGTATCTCACAGGCATTTTTATGCTGACGTACCTATTTTCACATGTGTTTTCAGGTGCTTTTCCATAGGATGTTGATCACGATACTAGGGCGGACCTGTGCCTTAGAAACTTTAAAAGAAGATAGACTATGTTTAATTATGTTCTGAACTCTTTAATTACCTGTTTGAAACAATGTAACACCTTTGTTTATAAATAAAATACAACTTTGTTTGCCTTGGATTTGAAACAATTAATTCTGTCGCAACACGCCCCGATGTTTCCGCCGCGATTTGTTGTTTTACGCGGTCGGGGTGTGACAGAAGAGTTGGTATCAGAGCCAATGGTTATAGGGAATTAGGTTATTAGTAATGCTTTGACCTAGACTATAACTTTTCTAGGAACCTAACACAAGTTATCTTGTGTTTAGATCTTAAAACATGTACATCACCTATCCTTAGGTGATTAACAAAACAAGGAACCAAAAATTTTCCGAAACGATTTTTGAAAAACAATCATCTGTTTTTGAATAAATTTTTACAAGGTTTTGAACCCTCAATTGTAAGGTTTTGAACCCTCTGTTATATGGTTTTGAACCCTTTTTCAGTGTTTGTTTTTGGCCTTGTGCCTTCAAATTTTCAAAATCCCGTCAAACGTTTTGGGTTTTTAATAATGTGAACATGTGCAAACTGGAAGGGTGAATGCCTGTATTCTGGGTTTTCTGTCTAGGCAAGCACTTCGTATACATCTCAACCAGACGCAGAGACCAGTTGTGCTTACCTGGGAATTCCTGGGATGAGTGTTCACTTATAGGCGAGCATGTCTTCATTATACATTATTTCTGATCCATTTACTTTGATTAGTCACTGTGTGTCGTTTGTTTGCTTTGTGATACGGACGAATGACCACCATCTTTGCTTTTGTTGACTTTGTTTCATCTCATTCTTTTCATCCAATCATCTCACTCGTTTCTTTTCATGTTTTCCTCTTTTAGAATGCCTCCTCGACGCGAGAACCAGATAGCTACTGCCGAGCTGGCAGAAATTATTGCGCAGCAGATGGCTGCCCAATTCCCAAATCTCTTTGCTCTATGGCAACAAGCCAACAACAACAACAATGTTCCATGCAAATACAAGGATTTTAACCAGGCTAAACCACTCAAGTTTAGTGGTTCTGAGGGAGCGACTGGGCTTCTTCAGTGGTTCGAGAGCATAGAGAATACTTTTCGCCATGTGCAGTGTCCGGATAATCGCAAGGTCGAGTTCTCCTCGAGCGTATTTCAGAAGAGGGCTTTGACATGGTGGAACGGGGTTATGAGGGACCAAGGTGCAGAAGTTGCTCTCGCACAGACATGGGCTGAACTTAGAGCCCTTATGATGAGGGAATTCTGTCCTCGTCATGAGCAGCGAGCCTTGGAGAAAGAGTTTGATAATTTGAAGCAAGATAGTGGAGAGCACAGGGCATATACTGACAGGTTTGAGGAGTTGAGTCTGCTTTGCCCGACTATGGTTACCCCACTCGACAAGGCTATCGAGAGATACATCGACGGCCTACCTGACTCGGTACAAGACATTCTTACTGGTAGTAACCCTGCCACACTCCGTCAGGCGATCGAGTTATCAGCGACACTGACAGAGTCGCAGGTGCGTAAGGGAAAGCTGCATAAGAAGGGTGACAAGGGTAAGAAGCAGGCATCTGACAAAGGGGATGGTAAGAAAGGTGAAAACAAGAATGGGAAGAATTCTGGTTCTTCAAAGAATGCTAGGAAGCGAAAGGCTTCCCAAAACTTTGCCGTTACTGCACAGGCTCAAGCTGCACCAAATCAGCCTGCGCAGCCAATAGCCAAGAAACCTTATTTTGGCAATGCACCTTTGTGCAACAGGTGTAATGGCCATCATCAACCGCACCTCCAGTGTCGTCAGTGCACCAACTGTGGAAGATCTGGTCATCTTGCTGTGAACTGCCGCATTCCTGTCAATCAGAACCAGGCAGTTCAAAATCAGGCCCAACAGGTTGCTCAGCCTCTTGCTCAGCAACAAGGACAAGCTGCACGACCTCATTTTCCTCCTGGTTCGTGCTATAATTGTGGGGATCTGACCCACTACAGGAACCGGTGCCCAAGGCTAGCCAACCAGAACCAGAACCAGAATCCGGCTCCGGCTCGAGGCCGAGTCTTTAACATGAATGCCCAAGAGGCGCAGGCGGATGATAATGTGGTGAACGGTACGTTCTTTATTAATAATCAGCCTGCATCTGTTCTTTTCGATTCCGGTGCCGATAAGAGTTTCGTGTCTTTATCATTTGAGCAAATGCTTCGAGTGTCTAGAACGAAACTAGGCAAATCTTTGACAGTAGAGGTTGCTAATGGTGAACCCATTATTCTTGATTCTGTTCTTCACAACTGCCAGTTGAATCTTAACGACCATCTTTTTCCTATTGACCTCGCGCCTATGCAACTTGGAAGCTTTGACGTTATTGTGGGAATGGATTGGTTATCCAAGCATCACGCAGAGATAGTTTGTTCTAAGAAGATTGTACGTGTGCCGCTTTCAACAGGCGAGGTCCTGCAGGTTCAAGGTGAGAAGCCTATCGGTGGTCTCAGACTCATGTCTTGTTTTAAAGCTCGGAAGTATCTGCAGAAGAACTATGTGGCTTTCTTAGCACATGTTACAGAAAATAAAGGCAAGGGTAAGTCTATTTCAGATATTCCTGTCGTACGGGATTATTCTGAAGTGTTCCCTGAAGATTTACCTGGTCTACCTCCAGCACGCCAAGTCGAGTTCCGCATTGATCTCGTACCTGGTGCAAACCCCATTGCCAGAGCTCCATATCGTCTTGCACCATCTGAGATGCAAGAGTTGTCTAAACAGCTTCAGGAGCTCTCTGACAAAGGCTTTATACGTCCTAGTTTTTCACCGTGGGGTGCTCCCGTTCTTTTTGTCAAGAAGAAGGATGGATCCTTTAGGATGTGTATCGATTATCGTGAGCTTAACAAGCTTACCATCAAAAATCGATATCCTCTACCTCGCATAGACGACCTCTTTGATCAGTTACAAGGCGCTTCTTATTTTTCGAAGATCGATCTGCGTTCCGGGTTTCATCAACTTCGGGTGCAAGAAGAAGACATTCCGAAGACAGCATTCCGTACTCGTTATGGACATTACGAGTTCACAGTCATGCCATTCGGTTTGACTAATGCTCCTGCTGTTTTCATGGACTTAATGAATAGGGTCTGCAAACCTTATTTGGATCAGTTCGTCATTGTTTTTATTGACGACATCTTGATTTACTCTAAGACGCGAGCTGATCACGAGAAGCATCTTCGTCTTACTCTGGAACTCCTGAAGAAAGAGCAACTTTTCGCCAAATTCTCCAAGTGCGAATTTTGGCTTAAAGAAGTTCAATTTTTGGGACACATTATCAACGAACGAGGTGTTCATGTAGATCCCTCCAAGATCAGTGCGATTAAGGATTGGGATACACCTTCTACTCCTACTGAAGTTCGTTCATTTCTTGGTCTAGCGGGTTATTATCGCCGCTTCATTGAAAACTTCTCTAAGATTGCAGTTCCTCTAACTGCTCTAACTCAGAAGAAAATGCCCTTTTATTGGGGATTCAAACAAGAGGAAGCTTTTCAACACCTGAAGCAAAAGCTTTGCGATGCGCCTGTTCTATCATTGCCCGAGGGTGATGATGATTTTGTCGTGTATTGTGATGCATCTAAATTGGGTCTTGGCTGTGTTCTGATGCAAAGGAACAAAGTCATAGCCTATGCATCAAGACAATTGAAGATACATGAGAAGAACTACACCACTCATGATCTTGAGTTGGGTGCAGTTGTCTTTGCTCTCAAGATCTGGAGACACTATTTGTACGGTACAAAATGTGTGGTTTTCACTGACCACAAAAGTCTTCAGCATATCTTCAACCAGAAAGAACTCAACATGAGACAGCGACGTTGGGTTGAGCTTTTAAACGACTATGACTGCGAAATTCGCTACCATCCTGGTAAGGCGAATGTCGTAGCTGATGCATTGAGTCGTAAGGAACGTACTAAGCTTCATTGTGTACGTGTTCAATCTGTTATTCAAGCTCGATCCGATATTCAAGCACGCATTTCTCAGTCACAACAATCCTGTGTTTCACAAGGTTTAATGGATAAGGAATTTCCCTATCACATAACACCTGCTCTGGAACTGAAGGACAATGGATCATATTACTTCATGGACCGTTTGTGGGTCCCAAGCCAGGATGATCTTCGTGCCTTGCTTATGGATGAAGCCCATAAGTCTCGTTATTCTATTCATCCGGGCTCAGATAAAATGTATAAGGATCTTCGTACACACTATTGGTGGCCTGGTATGAAGAAAGACATTGCTTTATACGTATCCAAATGCCTTACTTGTCTAAAGGTTAAGGCTGAACATCAGCGTCCTTCTGGTTTATTGGAGCAACCAGAGATCCCAGTTTGGAAATGGGAAAACATTACTATGGATCTTGTTACCAAACTTCCACGCACAAAGAAGGGTCATGATGCCATCTGGGTAGTCGTTGATCGTCTTACAAAGTCAGCGCATTTCTTGCCAATCCGCGAGGATTTTCCTACTGACAGACTTGCTCAAATCTATGTAGATGAAATTGTAGCTCGACATGGTGTTCCTTTGAACATCATTTCTGACAGAGATGCTCGTTTCACTTCTCATTTTTGGAGAACCATGCAATCTGCCATGGGGACCCAACTTAATCTGAGCACAGCTTATCATCCGCAAACGGATGGTCAATCTGAGAGAACAATCCAGACTCTGGAGGATATGCTAAGAGCTTGTGTGATCGATTTTGGTGGTAGCTGGGATTCACATCTTAAATTGATTGAATTCTCCTACAACAACAGTTACCACACTAGCATCGGAATGGCTCCTTTCGAAGCTCTCTATGGTCGAAAATGTCGTTCACCAGTCTGCTGGAATGAGATTGGCGAGGCTCAACTTACTGGACCTGCCCTCATTTTAGAGACAACTGACAAGGTCAAGAAAGTTCGTGATAACCTTCAGGCAGCTAGAAACCGTCAGAAGATTTACGCGGACCCAAAACGCAAAGCCTTTGAATTTCAAGTCGGTGATCGAGTATTACTTAAGGTCTCACCTTGGAAAGGTGTGATCAGATTTGGAAAGAAAGGAAAACTTGCACCTAGATACGTTGGACCATTCAAGATCGTCGAAAGAATCGGAAAGGTAGCCTACAGACTTGAGTTACCTCCTGAACTTGGAAATGTTCATCCAACTTTTCACATATCAAATCTCAAGAAGTGTACAGCTGATGAGAACTACTCCATACCGCTTGACGAAATTCGTGTTGGCAAAACACTGAAATTTGTTGAGAAACCAGTGGAAATCATGGAACGTGAAGTCAAGTGGCTTAAACGCAAGCGCATTCCTTTGGTCAAAGTTCGCTGGGAAGCTAAACGTGGACCTGAGTTTACTTGGGAACGCGAAGATCAAATGAAGGCGAAATATCCACATCTTTTTCCACGAGTTTCCTCTAAATAAATTTCGGGACGAAATTTCCACAAGTAGGGGAGACTGTAACAACTGTGCTTGTAATCACTATGAACAGTTCTGTTATCAATAAAACAATGTTATTTGATCCAAATGTTTGTTTGATTGTGTTTTACATTTTTCATGTTTTGACTTTTATGTAATTTCAAACTCTACATCGCTTTCTGGAGAGTTATACGCAAACTAGTGCGTAAACGTACTCAGTTTAATGCGAGAAATACTCTGGAACATCAACATATACTCAACATACCTTAAATAACCTTTACATAACTTAGAAATAAGTTTTGAAGGCTTTGGTATGGCAAAAATAAGTTAATTCGCTTACAGGGACTAAATATGACAAACTGCGAAAGTATGTCAATTTGAACTGTAACGAACATTCCGGAACATAACCATAAGTTAAACACACCTTAAATATCCTTGACATAGCTTAGAAATAGGCTTTGAGGGGTTTGGTGTGCTAAAATAAACTTTTGGGACATTCAGGGACTAAAAGTGTCAAAAAGTGCACAAGTTTGCATTTTCGCGCATAACTTACGTTCTGAATACATCTGGACATCCAAAAATTTATGAAAGCATGACTATATTATGTTTTAGTGTTCGCCATAAGAAAAATCCATTCGTCGCGTCATTTGGATCGTTTTTCGCACTTATGCGTATTCCGTCGTAATTAACCGAACAACGCAACCGTACGGCTAAACGAACCGACATCTGAGATATTTTTGAGCATGTTTTAAGTTCCCTATACTTTAACTTCATTTTAGAACTTTGAAATGGGGTTAACGGGCCTTAAACGTGTCAAAAATGGGCTGAATGCATGACAGGGACCAAAACTGTAAATCTGCCAAAGTTGTTACCTTACGGACCTCAACATTGGCAGCTTTACGGTCCGTAAGGCAACCTGCAGACCAGATGCAGTGTATTAACAGCCTGTTTTCAGCAGATTTAACCACAACCACATGTTTGCAACTTGCTTAATCACTAAGATTAGGGGCATATGTGGCTCCATAACCTTTGTGACAAGTGTACGGCTCGGATCGTGGCACGATATTCAAGAAACGATCCTAGCGGCTCTACTTTATCTATAAATACCCACCCCCCTTTGGCTTAAAAACCCACAAATCTGATTGAAAAGACTCTAAGTTGGAACCTTCGTTTCATACCTGAGCTATTTTGATCTGGGTTAGCATTCGGGGACCCTGGGTAAGTATTCTTTCGTTCTTTTCCTTATTTTACTGCTTTTCGAGTCAGAAAGTCAAACTTTGTTTGACTTTCAGCGTTGACCAGTAATGGTCAATGCGAAGTTCGTTAGAACTTCGCAACGTGATTGTAATCACGATGGTCATAGTCCCTTGGGACTATGCCTACTGATTACCACGTTGTCTAGGGTCGTAGGGTAGGCGATCTAATAAATCGCCTATACTTTCGAACCCGACCCAGTTTGGTCGATCATTAGGATCTGACCAAACACATTAGGTGACCATAGTGTAGGGAATAACCTTCCGAGGTTATACCTTATGGTCACGACGTTTAAGTAGTTGTATGATAGGTAGTTTATATGCCTTAGGTAAATTACCAGAATACCCTTTTCATACATAATTGGTAATTTAGCATATGTAACCTAAAATTTTGTCACGTAACTGATTATGTAACATGTTTAGGCATATAATACTTGTCATAGGACTAGTTAGGCGGTCCGAACGCGTTTCACGCACACGACACGTTAAAGTAGCATAAGCTTCCTAAACGGGTCGTAATGGGTCGTAAACAATTATGTTAAGTTTCATTTAGCATGTAGGCTTTGTTAAACCATATCACGTGAGTTCCGACACTCATTTGGTTTACAAACCCTAATGCTACCCAGTCTTCCGATTTAGGTCCGGTTTATTAACATAGTTACCTATACTAGGTGCCGTTTGATTCCGAGATCTCTTGCATTGCTTGGTGGTTATCTTTATACAACCGAGCAATCTCAAGTGAGTACATAGACCCCTCTTTTACTGTTTTCCAAACTGTTTTGGGGTGGAACACATGTGCCTACTTGTTACTTTCGTGCTTTCCTGTTTTCACATCGTATACCGACTATGTTTGTTAGTACATTATAGTACATGATTTCATTACATTTCATGCTATGTATGTCCATTGTGTGCATACTTAGTACATTGATTTACATTACTTTTCCGCTATGTATGTTGACTGATAACATGCTAAGCACATTGATTTACATTACTTTTCCGCTATGTATGTTGACTGATAACATGCTAAGCACATTGATTTACATTACTTTTCTGCTATGTATGTTGACTGATAACATGCTAAGCACATTGATTTACATTACTTTTCTGCTATGTATGTTGACTGATAGCATGCTAGCACATTGATTTACAAGACTTTTCTGCCTTGTATGTTAACTTAGCATACTTAGTACATTGTTTTCTTATGACATGTATACAACTGCTATGACATTTGGTTTGCACAAACGGGTCTTTATAACATTCATTAACATTTGCTACGCCGCTCGGGAGTAAGTAGTGGTACCATAGGACTTGACAAATCCCATTCCTGACATCCCGGGTTTGTTTGGATGTAAGGAATGACTGAATCCGAATACAATTCTTTTGATAACCTTGACTGAAAGGGTTATCCGACTGTCTCAAGGCTTGAATGTATGCGTTAACTTACCACATAAATGTTTGTATCTATGTATCATGCATCACTTTGCAAAACATAACTTTTTGATATATTCAAAATACTTTGTTTTGTACATTTTTACTTATGGTTTAAGTAGTCTTATTTTACTTACCATACATAACATTTGCTACACAATTACTTGACTACTATTGGACATGGATATTTGACATAGACATTTGACATGGATATTTGACATAGACATTTGACATGGATATTTGACATAGACATTTGACATGGATATTTGACATAGACATTTGACATGATTTACATCTTGACATCTTATTCAATACATTTGACAATTGGTTTAAACATAGACTTCTTACATTGTTTGGTTTGGTTTGATTAAGTGATTAAGTAACGATGCGTGTGTAATACGATACAAGCATGGTGGATACGCCGCTGGTACTTCCTATATATAAGTGTTTGTATGGTATTACATGGCGTAACGTTATTTGAATCATTTCAGTTTGATACATATAACATTTTATACAAATAACATACTTTTCACAAGACATTGATTTACAAACAACTTTCCTTATACAAACACATTTTTATATGGATATTTATTTAACCTGACATTTACTTATACATATCATCTGATCTTATTGTTTTCAAATGATTTACATGACAAAGCAAATTACAAGGTTCATGACTAAACATTTTCTCAAACATAAGTCATGAATCTTATTTTTCACAAACCTATGTATCTCACAGGCATTTTTATGCTGACGTACCTATTTTCACATGTGTTTTCAGGTGCTTTTCCATAGGATGTTGATCACGATACTAGGGCGGACCTGTGCCTTAGAAACTTTAAAAGAAGATAGACTATGTTTAATTATGTTCTGAACTCTTTAATTACCTGTTTGAAACAATGTAACACCTTTGTTTATAAATAAAATACAACTTTGTTTGCCTTGGATTTGAAACAATTAATTCTGTCGCAACACGCCCCGATGTTTCCGCCGCGATTTGTTGTTTTACGCGGTCGGGGTGTGACAGGTCGGATCCTAATGATTGACCAAATGGGTCGGGTTCGAAAGTATAAGCGATTGTTTAGATCGCTTACCTTACGACCCTATACAACGTGGTAATCAGTAGGCATAGCCACAAGGGACTATAACCATCGTGATTACGCTCACGTTGCGAAGTTCAAACGAACTTCGCATTGACCATAAACTGGTCAATGCAGAAAGTCAAACAAAGTTTGACTTTCGGACTCGAAAAGCAATAAAAGAACGAAGGAATACTTACAAAGGGTCCCCCCAAGATTGATAATCCAAGTATTCTCAGGTATAAGGTGATGAAACACCCCAACTTAGAGAAATCTCAGATTTCAAGTGAGTTTTGCAATGAAGTGGGTTGGGTATTTATAGTTTTCGGTTCACCGTTAGGATCGTTTCTTGGAGAAGAGGGAATGATCACATCCCTACACTTGTTGGCAAGCTCGTGAACATCAATTAGCCCCCCATGATCAGTTAGCAACATGTGGAAATGGATTGGGAGTGCTAAATAGCTGTTAACAGCCTGTTAAAACATTGAATCTGGTCTGGAAGTCTGACGCGGCCCGTGTAAGGGTATGGCCAAACCTTACGCGCCCCGCCTGGCTTGTCTGATCAGAAAACAAGTTTCAAAAATGGCAGTTTAGGTCCCTGTTGTGGTTTAAGGCCATTTCCGACATGTTTAAGGCCCGTTAAGCCATTGTCAAGGCCCTAAAATGATTCCCAAACATTTTGGACATGATATATGCTCAAAAACATGTCGGACGTTGGTTCGTTTGGTCGTACGATCGCGATGTTTGCTTAATTACGATGGAATGCGCATAAGCGCGAAAAACGATCCAAATGGCGTGACGAATGGATTTTTCTTATGCCAAACACTAAAATAAAATATTATAGTGCTTACATAAATTTTTGGGTGTCCGGATGTATTCAGAACGTAAGATATGTGCGAAAGTGCAAACTTGTGCACTTTTTGACGTTTTTAGTCCCTGAATGACCCAAAAGTTTATTTTAGCACACCGAACCCCTCAAAGATTATTTCTAAGCTATGTAAAGGATATTTATGGTATGTTTAAATTATGGACATGTTCCGGAATGTCTGTTACAGTTCAAATTGGCATACTTTCGCAGTTTGTCAACTTTAGTCCCTGTAAGCGATTTAACTTGATTTTGCCATACCAAAGCCTTCAAAACTTATTTCTAAGTTATGTAAAGGTTATTTCAGGTATGTTAAGCCTATTTCACTATTCCAGAGTGTTCGTTGCATTAAACTGGTTATATTTACGCATCAGTGCGCGTATAACCTTCCAGAAAGCGATTTAGAGCTTGAAATCGAACAAGAATTGATATGTGCAAAAGATACACATATTTTTACAAATCCCAAGTATGAAACACAATATCTCATTGATTTGGTATTTGTTTGATGGTCACGGAGGCACAGTTGTCACAACCAACCTCAAATTCGAATGATTTTCGTCGCTTATCGGTGTAACTTTTCTATCTATCGCGAGCTGACTTGATGCGATCGCGTATCTGAGCAAACTTGTCGGTAGTTTCCTGAACCAATTCTGGACCAATAATCTGTTTATCCCTGGTCTCTGCCCAACACAATGGAGACCGACACTTACGCCCATATAACGCTTCAAACGGGGCGGCCTGAATGCAAGTGTGATAACTATTGTTGTAGGAAAACTCCACTAAAGGCAAGTGAGTATCCC
Source organism: Helianthus tuberosus (assembly GCA_030545235.1). NCBI lineage: Eukaryota > Viridiplantae > Streptophyta > Magnoliopsida > Asterales > Asteraceae > Helianthus > Helianthus tuberosus. The sequence continues at coordinate 182,011,307 of CM060359.1, forward strand.
AACTTCCACCAAAGTCCATCACACAAGCACGTAACGTGTCTTCCAAAGTCTGTATCGTTCGTTCACTTTGGCCGTCCGTCTGAGGGTGAAAGGCAGTACTGAGGTTCGGCTGAGATCCAGAAGCTTGCTGAAATGTTTGCCAAATCCTTGACACAAAACGACCATATCAGTCGGATATGATAGAAACATGCACTCCATGACATGCCACAATATCTCTAAGATATATTTCTGCTAACTTCTTCGTGCTATCTTTCTCACTGATCGGTAGGAAATGTGCAGACTTCGTGAGTCGATCAACAATCACCCAAATCATATCATGGCCTCTTCGGGTTCTCGGTAGCTTGGTAATGAAATCCATTGAGATCTGTTCCCACTTCCATACGGGAATCTCAGGTTGTTGCAACAACCCTGATGGTTTCTGATACTCCGCCTTAACTTTGGCACAAGTAAGACAGTTACCCACATATGTAGCGATGTCGGCTTTCATCTTAGGCTACCAATAAAAATCCTTCAAGTCTTGGTACATCTTGTTAGATCCAGGATGAATAGAGTACCTTGACTTGTGAGCTTCATCCAAAATAAGTGCTCGTAGATCGCCGAAGAGTGGTACCCATAGTCGTTCCTTGAAGTACAATGTTCCATCTACCTTAGGCAACAATTGCGCTTCCATCCCAGGTAATGCTTCAGCTCGTAGATTATCCGGTTTAAGTGCTTCTTGCTGAGCTTCGCGAATCCGAGTAGTGAGATGAGTTCGTATAGTCACCTCTAAGGCTCGCACCCTTAGAGGCTTTACGCGCTCCTTGCAGCTCAAGGCGTCCGCTACAACGTTCGCCTTGCCCGGGTGATACTTAATCTCACAATCGTAATCATTTAACAGCTCAACCCATCTTCACTGTCTCATGTTTAGGTCATTCTGATAAAAAAATGTGCTGCAAACTCTTATGGCCTGTGAGGATCGTGCAACGAGTACCATACAAGTAATGACGCAAAATCTTCAACGCGAATATCACAGCTCCTAGCTCAAGGTCGTGTGTTGTAAAGTTCTTCTGTAACACCTCGAAAATTTACGTCCTATAATGTCTTGACACGTGTCATAACCTTTGAACGTGTGAAAGAATGTTCTTGAAGGACTAAAGTTGACAAACAATGAAACTGTGTAAATATAAGGGTTTAAAGTGTCAACAATGAATAAATATACTTTACAATAACCCTACATGATGTTTATAACCTTAAACGAATAGATCATGGATCATACGAAGCGAATTGTGAAAGAAAGTGAGAGATTACAAACTACAGGGGTTAAATGTGTCAACATGTTAAGATATACCTCTGAGTGACCTTATAGCAAACCCGAAGCCTTGTAACGATTAATTATGCTCACTAAAATGCACCATAAAAATTTCACCAAGTTTCGTTGCCGTATGAGAAAGTTGTGATAAAATTCGTGTGTGAGGGTTAGAATCGTCAACAGTGAAAATTAGGGCTTTTCGGGTGATCACAAAGTTACCCGAGGACTTCACAAAGATGGTATAAGTCTTGAAGCCCTTATAAATCAATTTAGAGGGTTTATAATGCAAGAAACAAGGTGAAAGCGACGTTTAGGAGGACCGGGGACTGAAAATGCAATAACTGAAAACTTGAAACCTGAAGACATGTCCCAGGCGGCCCGCGTTGAGATCTGTCAAACGGGAGGCGGGCCGCGTCCGACCTGCAGATGCAGAAAAAACCCACAGGTGGCTGTATCAGCCTTGTAACCGACTTAAACTTCAAGATTTCGATTCTATGGGCTGCCTAAAGTGGTTTATAGCCTATAGAGGACATATGTACTGATCCTTGAACACTGGTAGACTCATTTGGCATCCATCTAATATGATCAAAGTTCATATAAAAGTCACAAAGTGGCAACATACAACCACACTTCATTTCTGAACATTTTGAGGAGCACAAGAGCTGATACAAGACTTCCAAATCATCCATTAGACTCATGTAAGTATCCTTGACCCTTCTAAATCAAGTTATGCTTAGTTTATAGCCTAGAAATCAAACCGTCGTAATTACGGTTTGACTTAGCGATAAAACACAATCGGTCCAGAGTTTTGTCGAAATAAAAGTTGTTATAAGTTGGTAATCATGTGGGCTTTAAACCCTTAAAAGGGCACCCACTGATTCCAATCCTAACTAGGTCGTTTGTCGAGTCAAACGTTATCCGAAAAAGTCAACAGAAATGGTATTTTCGATTTAACGCGTGATTAACGATGTAAAAGGCGTATCACCTATTTTATCATTCTTATAAACTGATAATAAGTATAAAAACTTGTCTACGCTTGTTTGATTCGACAACTTTCTGTTTTGAACCGATTCGGAACCGAAAGACGCAAAAGTTTGACTTTTGCTTTGACCTCAGTTCTGACCCGGATTTGATAGGTTTAGACATGCCTTAAAGTTCCATTAAGACCTAGTTACATGTGTGTATAACCCTCTGCGTTTATAACACATAAATCCCTAATTGTCCGACGTTTCCGTTAATCGCCTAAATATTGACCGTAATGCCCTTATGACCATAAAACAAGAATTTTGGAAATATGAAAGTACAATAATCTTAGTTACTGATTATTAAGCATGTCCGTAAATTTTTACATCAGTTGGACAAATAGATTAGGAGTTATGCTCAATGACGTAATTAGAACACTTTTTAGTGATTTAACGGCGTCATTAGCGTAAAGCCTATCTAAACCACATTTTTGACACCAAACCTTTTACCCACTGATGTAATATAATATTTTTGGATTTTTGAAGATTTTTAATTATTTATAAACTGATCATAAGCTAGGATTATCGCCTTAATTTGGTAAATACCGAATATGCCCTTTTCGGCCATAAAATGAGTTTTACAAATCCTTTTGACACCAATCCAATTGCTACTGCTTTCAAATAATAAATGGAGTATTTTGAACCCGTTGAACTGATCAGAAAACTCAGAATCCTATATTAACCCGTAAATCGCTTAAAACGACATTATACGCGTATTAAACGCATAGTTAGGGTTTAAAACTATTTTGGCATATAAGACTTATAACCAAATGTTATAACCTGTTAAAATAAGTTATTTTACTGGTTTATTCAGACCCGGATCACAGAAGCTTAATTGATCCCTTTTATAATCTTTAAAATGACCAAAATACCGCTAAGGGGCTTAATATGAGATTAAACTCGTTTTGGGCATAATGGAAGGTATCCTATTGATATCACAACATATTTAAGGCATGTTAATTTAGGAAACCTGTTTAGGACTCTTATGGTTACCCGTTACGCTTCATACGCGTTCGGTTTGGTTTATGTAACTAGTTTACATAAATTAGCCGAAACGGGTCAAATCTTATCGGTTTTATCTCAAAATCCAGAATGTGTATAATATACCTATATTATACAAGTCTCCGAACTTGTCGGGTCTAAATCACATTCTATTCCGGTCTTCGCCTTATCATGCGTTTGAACCGTATCTTCCTTTTGAAAACTAACTGGTCTAAGTCATGACTTAATTAAAGACCCGTTAGGATTCTAATAGGTTATTAAAAACCTTCGTTCCAGATTTAGGAGTCCAGTAAAAGCTATCTGTACTTGCTGATTTGATACGGCTGGGATTGAATTTATATTTAGCTCAGGTAAATACTTTTAACTTATTTTCCCTATACGGGCTTGGGGTACGGTATATAAAATACCGCTTGGTCGGGCATTGAATCTTTAATTGTATGATGGTTAAAGTATTGAGATGTTCCGTTTAATTTTTTTTGTTTGCTTAAAGCCTTTGGGGGTTAATGACCATTGTCCCGGATATCCCTGGCATCATTTTACGAAATGGCCACGACCTTAGCACACAGGTGTAGGCGTACACCTGTCAGTGTCTCATAATTAAAGTGGTGTGTCCATTAATCTTTAACCCGGCTCGATCCGGGCTACTGAACGCATAAGAAACATGTAAATCCTGTACAAGTTTATATATTTAAATAAGTAACCCAACTTATAAAATATTATTTGTGCCATGTGCATTCAAATCAATCATTTTAAAAACCTTTTCAAATGAGTCGGTTGATTGTATTTACCAGTGTAAACTGACGTATTTTCCCAAAAGGCTAAGTGCAGGTACTAATCGGAATTGGCTGGCTACTCCTAGCATCAATAAAGAGTTTCGCAAGCTTAGATGCCTAAAGTCTGTTGAACAGTGTTATTTTATCTTCGATCCGCCTGTGGATCCCTTACTTCCGTTGTAATATTGTGATGATACATTATTTCGGATTATAATATATTTATCCTTTTGCTTCCGCTGTGCATTTATATATTGTGTTGTTTGACTATGATGTTGCCAACCACGTCACGTTACTCCCCTACCGGGCCCACCGGTAACACGTGGAAATAACCTGTCACACCCCGAATTTCCACGTGTTACCGGTGGGCCCGGTAGGGGAGTAACGTGACGTGGTTGTTCGGGGTGTGACAGGTTGGTATCAGAGCCAACATTGAGTGAATTAAACACTATCTTTTTGTGTTTAATCTCAATGACACATTAGCACATACCTTGACCTTCTGAGTCTAGACTTAACATATGAATATTCTCAATCCTTATCTGGAATTTCTGCTTCCAAAATTTTTATATTTTGGATACGTCGCCAAGCGAAGAAGCCGTAATAGGAATTCTCCACACCCGGAGCCCTGAATTGCTGAGCTTCGTACCGCGGCTAGAATGAAACGAACATCCAAGGAGAAAGCATTCAGAAATAAATAAAGAAGAAACTCCTTTTACTGAAGATCGTTTCCTTATTAGTCCTCATAAGGATATATTTATCTTTCAGTCCCTCCGAGGACACATTATTCCTTTCAAGTCCCGCTTAGGGCAACTCTTTACTTTTATTTTTATATAGAGGATTGATTAAATTAAAGTTTTCATTCTAAATATGAAATGAATGAAAAATAACCTTCCTTTTATAAGAACTACCATTATAATAAAATGGCAAAATCTAGAAAGGACAAGACCTAGCCACGTGTCATTTTAAGACCGGGCCAAGATGGTAGTTCCATAATTAGATTCAGATCCATATTCAACACCTCAATTTAGGATTGTTCTGCGTTAAATATTAATAAGAATCTTAAGAGTGAAACCTAGCCTTCAGGTCATTTTAAGGCCGGGCCATGATGGTAAGACCTGTTTAAAAGATTCGAATCCCTGTTAACATCTGTAAATATGTTAATACTCCTGACAGACGTGATTCATTAAAATCACACACGTCATTCTTATTAATGGATTCTTCAAAAGATTCCTAACCCAATGTAATGATCTCTGAATCATGGGTTTAGATCATCACTTGAGATGATCATATTTTGACCATACGTGGTAATATAGCGCCTACAGGCCCTGCTCATTTCCAAATGAGCCAAAAGACAGTGGTAGCGATGATTCCCTGTCAGATAAAGGTAATGAACTAGGTTCAAACCTTCATGCTTTGATTCTCTGAAATCATAGCTTATAATTTATAAATGTCCTTGTGACTAGGCCTGTTGTGCCAGTATACCTTCATGCTTTGATTCTCTGAAATCATAGCTTATAATTTATAAATGTCCTTGTGACTAGGCCTGTTGTGCCAGTATACCTTCATGCTTTGATTCTCTGAAATCATAGCTTATAATTTATAAATGTCCTTGTGACTAGGCCTGTTGTGCCAGTATACCTTCATGCCTTGATTCTCTGAAATCATGGCTTATAAATTAAACTTGTCTACGCGACTAGGCCATTTGTGCTATTACTAACTTATAAATTAGGATTCATGATAAAAATCCTGAATAAAATAAATATCATTCCTTTCCTGCCAATATAGATATTAAAAGAGAATCTTAAAAGGTTTGACCTAGCTTAAATGTCATTGAAGACCTAGCTAAGATGGTAAAACCTGTTTAAAAAGAGATTCAAATCCTTGTTAACATCTGAAAATGTGTTAACACTCCCGACAACCGTGATGCTATAAAAAAAATCACACTTGTCATCCTTATATTAGGAATTTTTCCAAATCCCTTAGTTAGCGTAAATGATTAATAGGAATCTTGGCTAGTAGACGTCGAAAATGATGTACGCATCAAAACATCCATTTGGGATGTATACATACGGGTAAAGATGAATACATGAAAAAGATAGTTTTATTTCATAACTTCTTGTCAAGACAATGAACTATGAAATTTTCCGACCCAAAGGAATTATCGATTATGTTTTAAAATTTCCCTAGTGACAAGGCCTCTGAGCCATCATAAGTCCTTTGGAACAAGCCCTTGTGCTATATATAAAAGATGTCAGTATGACATTGGCAGTCGTGACTTATGTCCCCTGTCTAATAAATATGAAGGATGTTAGGATCGGAGGCTCTCATGATTGTGTTTGTTTGTATGTTTGGAACGATTTGTGAATATGAAACATGTAAAGTGCAGCGGAAATGAAAACAAACTTTGTCAACACAATCAAATGGAGAAAATAGTTTGATAAACAATTGCTTCACATAGAGTCAAAGGATTTACAAATCAAAGCAAAAGATTACAGATGCTTACAAACTAAACTCCCCCTCAGCCTGATGCCCCAAGGTTGGTTGCACACAAGATGAAAGGATTAGACATGAGGAGAAGAACCCGCTCAGTCAATCAAATGTAACAGTACAGGGTACTGTTACATTTATAGGCAAACCAAACCACTGAGGTATCTCAGCTGACGTCACCATGAAAGCGACGTCTAACAGCCTAACAACCTGTATCTACTGTCCTTACACAAACACTGCTAACCTAACCACTGACTATACATGAAACAGATAATTCACTATACAGATGCTCTCCTTTAATGTCAGTGCTTTCCTCAAGGTTGATCAGTCCTTGACTGGGCAGTGCTTTACCATCAGTAGATATGACCAGCAGTGTTGGATACTTCAGGGTTTTCATCAGCAGTTGAAAGGACAGCAGCAGTTGAATATGAGCAGCAGATAGAGACCATCAGTTGTTATAAATCACTTTCAAGGGGAGAGCAAAGTGTAAACTGCTGCTTATTGTGAATCCTCTGTTGTGACCTGGTTTTGGCTTTACATTATCTGTTCCTCTGGTAGGGTTCAATCCCAACAATCTCCCCCTGGAACAGATAATGCCAAAACCTTTCATTATTCAGGACCTTTATTACTCATCAAGAGTGCCTTAGCTTGATCTTTGAATTCAGCTTCAAATTCCTGTGCACTCTGGTCATCCTCATCCCTACACATTGTAAGTTCAAGGAGATCCTGCAAATCTTGAACACTAAGGCCTAGTGCTTCTATCCTTGATATGTACTTCACTTCGCCATTGGCTCTGACCAGGGTCAATACGTGAGTGTTTTGAACAGACATCCACTTTAGTATTTTTAAGCCAAGTGGGTTTCTTGGGAGAGACTTATTTGAAGATGAGTTGAGGGATGATGGCCTTGAAAACACCTGCAGACTTTCAGACATTCTTCTGAAAGCTTCTTCAATGACTTTGTCTGCTGCAGCTATATCTTCTGCAGTTTCTTGTTCAATAAGTTCTTGTCTTTCAGCTTCTGTCTTGTCTTTAGCAGTGTTTGGAGACGCAGTTTTGTTTAATGCCTTAAAAAGGATTTGAAGCTTTCTTGAAGTTTCTTCTTTTAGACCCATTTTCGTGATGGTATCTTTGAAGTACTCTGCTTCCTTTTCTATTACCTCTTCTTCAGTCAACTGTTCTCCCTCTTCTTGATTTGTTACAAAAGTAGACCGGAACAGTGTGTCGAGGTTTCCCATCTTCTGTTCAAGCTTCATCATTTGTTCTTGCTTCTTAGAAGTGCCTGAAACAGTTATCTTTCTTTTCTTCAGCCTTTTGTAAGCTTCATTAGTCTGCTGTCTTGACCATTTTGATATGGCTTCAGCAGTATCCATTCTTGCATCCACCAGCTCCTTTTTCTTTCTTTTATACTCAGCAGTGAAGTCAGCAATGAGCTTTTTTAATTTGTTCCAGTTTGGAGCATTTTTCTTCTTTGTAGGATCATTCTTGATTCTGTCAATCCTCTCAGCCTCATGCTTTAGAGCGATTATTGGCCATTCTTCAAACTGTTTTTCTTCAGCAGGATAGAATTTTTCTTTCATAATGTAGGCAAGATATTGTTTTCTTATCTCTTTGCGTTGTTCAGCCTTTTCTTTGATTAGTTCCTGTGCAAATTCTTCCATCTGCTTTACCTTTTCAAGGAAGAAATCCAGTCTTTTAGCAATGCCTTCTTCGCTTAGACTTTCACGTTCACTTTCAAATTTAGCTCTTGCTTTAGCCTGCCTTGCCTTGAGTTTGAGGTAATCATCCATATCCTCTGGTGGCATGTAGCCTATGAGTGAGGAGAATCTTCTTTTTGAAGGGTCCTCTTCTGTATAGAATTGCCTCATCTCATTTTTGATAGCTTCAAGTTCCAGTGGATATTTTGCAGCATTAGGATCATGTATACCCTCATCGGCAGTGATTGGCTTTCTTTTTCTGTTGAAGAGCTTTGGCTGTGAAGTAGGAGAGGTGAGAGCAGTGGTGGATGACTGACTAACAGCTGTTGAGACAACTAGTGTCTCAACATCTGCTGTCATTACAACTGCTGATATGTCAGCAGTTGTCTTCTGCTTTTGAGCAGGGGATGGAAGTGGTGATGTAGTTTTTGATGGTGGTGATGGTGGTGGTGAATCATCATCTGATATTAGATTCCTTCTCCTTTTTAATGAAGAAGGAGCAGATGATGTTTTGTGTGAATCAGTGGTTTGAATGATGGGGAGTGTCTGACAAACAACTGTTGAAACAACTTGTGCTTCAACCGCTGCTGTCATTACAACAGATGTTGTAACATCTGTTGTCTTCTGTTTTATGACAGGAGGCAGTGGTGATGGTGTGATTGTAGATGATGGTGGTAGAGCAGTAGTTGTGGTGGTGTGTGGTAGAGGTGTGTGTGTTGATGAGATGGCAGCTGTTTGGCTACTGACAGCAGTTTTTGTAACTACTGCTGTATCAGCTGTTTGGCTAACAGGTTTTGAGACCTGCTTTTCTTTTTCTTTTTCTTTTTCAGGTTCAATATAGAGGCCATGTTCTATTCCCTTCTTCTTCATTTGCTTCATTATCTCCCCCTTTTTGGCATTATCTGTAAGGGGGTCATCAAAGAATAGTAAAGTTGAAGGAGCCTTGCCAGTGGCAGTTTGGATACTGGCCTTAATAGCCTTGATATCTGCTTGAGTGTCCTTGAACCTTGATTCCATCATGTTTGACAGCATTTTTACTTGAATAGCATGCTTTTGATCAGCCATTTGTTGCTGTTTTTCAAGCATGGGTTGGAAAATATTCCAGAGCTCATTTGCAGCAGGTGCTTGTTGTGGAGCAGGTGCTTGAGCAGGAACAGCATTGGATTGTGCTTTCTGAGCTTTCAAAATCTCTTGCACCATTTCTTTTATTTCAGAAACTGATTCTTCAAGTTTTTCCACTCTGCCCGTCAATTCCTGATATTTTGAATCATCAGCCATTTTACTGGGATCATCTGAATCCCCACCAGCAGTGGTTATATCAATGTGTGACTTAGGAACAGAGTCCCAAAAATCACCCATTGATGCCCCTTGTTCTTGGTACTGGGGACTTCTTTCTTCAGCACTTGATAAACCTTTGATGTTACTAGTGGTCCAAATAGGCTCACTAGTGGTTAACATTGGTGCTATTGAAGAAATTGCCTTCAAGGGAGTCTGATTTATGAAACAACTGGCCAACTGGAGACCTGTTGATCCACCAGTTGTAGTTGCTGCTCCACTTGAACTACCACTGAGAGCTACTTGTAACTCAGGGGGTGTAACCTCCTCAATTGTTGCTGGGATAGCAGGAGTAGTAGCATCAGACCCAGTCACCTGTGGGGGTATACTCTCAGTGACAGGTGATAGAGAGGAACTGGTTTGTGTCTGAGCTATAGCAGCTGCATGCAACAAAGGTAGCATGGATTGTGGCATTATTATTGGTGAGGGGATGGGAGTTGAAAGAGACATGTCCTTGGGATCAGGACTGAGGAAGATGGATCCAAGTGGATTCAGAGCTTCATATTGTGGTGTCCCTGTGCTTACAACCTGATCCTTTTGTGAGGATGCAGGAGGAGTTTTAGGCATGGGTTGAGATCTTTCTTCCAACTGCTGTGAGGAAGTAGCAGCAGTGGTTTGTCGTGACTTTTGTGTTGTCACAGGCATTTCCTCTGGGATCTCATCTTCCAGAGTTGCCTTTGTTTTGGGTTTGGTGGGTTTTCTGGATGATTTTCTTTTGGTCTTTTTGGTTATGTCAGGTGTGGGTTTCAAAGCAGTGGTTGTGCTGCTATGATCACCTGGAGCAGTGGGCTCAGCAGCTGATACCTGAGGAGCAGTTGTAACCGCTAAAATCTGCTCAGGTACCCCTGCTTTTGTTTTTATTGGTGCCATCATCCTTGAAAATGTTTCTTTTGTTAAGCTTTTTATTTGACAATGAACACCTTGTTTTGGCAAATTTTCATTTTCCTTTACAAATTTTTGTTTAAAGTAATAACTCAAAAATCTTGGAAAAAGTAAAAATGCTTTGTTGTCAACATTTTTCACTAAGTCATTGAAGATTTCCTGGGAATAGTTGTAATCTTTGTTATTCAAAATGGCATACCCCAGGCATTGAATCTTCAATGGTATTTCATTAAATGATGTTGTTTTATTTGAAACACACATCAAAAGTGTGTGAAATAAAAATCTTGGAGCAGAAGGAAAATAACCTTTTTGTAAGGTATCAACCTTTGATTGTTCTGCATACCCCCTTTTTACGAAATCAGTTTTCATCTCGGCTTTCTCAAAAGAGAGTTTACCTTCCTGATCGTTGAGATTAAAGACTTCGGAGATCGATTGTGGGGTTATTTGAACTGCTTTACCTTGTATTGAGGAGTTAATGGCTATGACTTTTCCTTCTTGTTTTTCAAGCGACGCCTTTTTCCAAAACTCTCTCTGGGTTTGCAGATAGATGGGAGCATTTGCTGTCAACAAAGTTTTGTACTTTGATGCAGATAATGTATCAATGATGGTGTCAAAGGTGTGATTATCAGTAGGTTTTGTGAGTAACCCCAGATAGTTGTGAGATTGTTTGAATGGTATTTCGATGGGTTCTTCGGCCGTTTGAGCGACCTCTTTGGAAGGTGATGGTGATTTAGGTTTTGATTTTGATTGTCATTTTTGCGGAGAAGAACGAAGGAGGATTTTGGAGATTTTGAGAAGAAGGGTTGGAAACTGCTATGAGAAGAGAATTTTTGGAATTCAATTCGACAGTGTAAAACCCTGTTTGGGGTTTAGGGCAGGGTTTTATTTAAAAAATGATCGCTGATGTGGCAGCGGTTATTAGGATCTGAGGGCTAAAAACTGACCACGTGTCAAACACTGATGAAGTGGATGAAGTATGGAGAACAGTTGTTTTAAGGGCCACTGACGTATCAAGCATCAGTGGTTACAACGGTAAAAATTATGGGCAGTGGATGATTTTTACTATCAGTGGATAAGACACTGATTTTGAGCATCAGTGCTTTTCAAGAAAATGAGGGATCAGTGGTTAACTTTCAGCAGTGGACAGTGTTTAGAGATCAGACGTTGAAACAAAACAGTGGTTAGGGTAAATAGTACAACTCTGAAGGACAGGTGTTTCAGCAACAGTTTTGAAGATTTTCATTCAAGGTTTTTGCCACATGTCAATTTTGAAAGACAGTGGTTTAGTACCCCAGATGATGAAAACTTTTTACTAAGGCAACTCATTTTCGTTTAATATTCAATTAACACATGAGTACCTTAGTAATTTAAGCACACTTTGCAATTAACCTTTGATAAAAATTTAGGAGCAAACCTGAGTATGACATGATCATGACATATGTACCATTTCCTTTTGACCCATTTATGAGGACACTAATACCATAAAAATAAGGTATTACATCCTGACAGGAGCTGAAACTATTGCCAACAAAAACAAGCATAAGTTCCAAATATATTATTCCAAAAAAATGAATAATATATCCTGGTTATTTGAGAAAATCCTTTGAACAACAAAAAATAGTTAAAGGATTTTCTGAGAATAGTATCAAAAAGGATCTGGTATAACACACTTCTTTGTCAGTTGATTGCAAAACCTGAGGACACATGGAGAAAATTTTTGAACATTTGTCTAGTCCTCTTTGGAGTTCATTTACTGGAATCAAAACCTTTTTCTGAACAGATAAATGCACATAGTTACTTAATTACCATTATTACCCTAAACTTTGACTCATAAGTGTTTTATGTTTATATTCTTTTCTTTTGACTTCAAAAGTTTTGAGATAAACACACTTCTGAGTTTTTGTGAATTTCCTCAATGTATTTTAACAAAGTTGATTTTGTCCTTTTGAGGGACTCAACCTGTTTTTAACACATAAGATCTGAATGACTAAAGTTTTAATTCCCTCTTTTTGAGTTTAACAAGACATCAATGTTTTTATGAACATATGTTTTGTTAATTTGAGGTTCAGACTTTAGTATTTATGGAAAACATCACAAATTACCCATCAACAATTGAAATTAATTTAGAAAATAAGAAGTAATCTCATAGTTTAACAGATATTTATTTCAGATCTAGAAACCATGAGTGTTTTGTACATAAATTCACTTGTTGTGTGAAATTTTTGTGTGTCATATGACATCTTGGTTGATTTACAGAGTTTTTGAATAACCATTTTGAATATGATTTACTCAATACTCTGTTTTTCAACTAAATACAACCAACCTTAGTATCAATGAATTTTGAGCCGAACTGTTATGTCAAATTGATTGTTAGATCGAATTTGACTGTCCAGGCTCTGATACCAATTGTTAGGATCGGAGGCTCTCATGATTGTGTTTGTTTGTATGTTTGGAACGATTTGTGAATATGAAACATGTAAAGTGCAGCGGAAATGAAAACAAACTTTGTCAACACAATCAAATGGAGAAAATAGTTTGATAAACAATTGCTTCACATAGAGTCAAAGGATTTACAAATCAAAGCAAAAGATTACAGATGCTTACAAACTAAACTCCCCCTCAGCCTGATGCCCCAAGGTTGGTTGCACACAAGATGAAAGGATTAGACATGAGGAGAAGAACCCGCTCAGTCAATCAAATGTAACAGTACAGGGTATTGTTACATTTATAGGCAAACCAAACCACTGAGGTATCTCAGCTGACGTCACCATGAAAGCGACGTCTAACAGCCTAACAACCTGTATCTACTGTCCTTACACAAACACTGCTAACCTAACCACTGACTATACATGAAACAGATAATTCACTAAACAGCTGCTCTCCTTTAATGTCAGTGCTTTCCTCAAGGTTGATCAGTCCTTGACTGGGCAGTGCTTTACCATCAGTAGATATGACCAGCAGTGTTGGATACTTCAGGGTTTTCATCAACAGTTGAAAGGACAGCAGCAGTTGAATATGAGCAGCAGATAGAGACCATCAGTTGTTATAAATCACTTTCAAGGGGAGAGCAAAGTGTAAACTGCTGCTTATTGTGAATCCTCTGTTGTGACCTGGTTTTGGCTTTACATTATCTGTTCCTCTGGTAGGGTTCAATCCCAACAAAGGATTATATTCCGCTTAAATGCCAAAGATGGTTTATTTAAACTTAGGCAAAACATAATCACATAAATTAAATTCTATCTATTGGCCTATATGGTTTAATTACGCCATGGCTATTTATTCAACAAATTCGACAATTCACAATATAATTAAATCAAATATTACTACTGGTTTGTAGCCTTCAAAGCTTCACCATGGTTGACTCCTCAGAAGCTCACAATCATCCAGTTAATCAGAATGATGATACAAGACTGAATTTATCGGGCGCCGAGTTACAGGCTATGTTAGATACAGCTGTAAACAAAGCCGTGAACCGAGCATTAAGGGATCACAAGCGAAAGTGCAATAATACCCCTAAGCAAGGTTGTAAAAAGGGTAAGACCGGTTCAAACTATAACCAGTCTAAGCCAAAGGAGGCTAAACCCGAATGTAAGAATTGCGGGAAGAAGAGGCACTTCAGTAAATGTATATACGAACAGATTAGGGGATGTGGTATCTGTAAAGAGATGGATCACAAGACCCAAGAATGCAAAGAATTGAAAAACAACTAACAGTCGGGTGAAAAACCCAGATGCAAAATCTGCAAGAAACAGCACTTCGGAAAGTGCAGGTATGGATCGAACTTGCATACACGGTTGAAAACTTTTGCATGTGGGATATGCAAGTCCAAGGGGCATAAGACCTTGGACTGCAAGAAGATGGAGGACGCAACCTGCTATGGTTGCAATGAAATAGGGCACATCAAAACTAACTGCCCTAATAAAACCAAGAAGTCTGGCAAGGCTAAGAAGACCAAAACCGAAAAGTCACAAATGGATACTCAAGAGGCTATCTAAGATGACAAGGTCACAACAGGTACTTTCTATATCAATAACGCTCATGTTAGAGTATTATTTAATTCAGGTTCAGATAAGTCTCTCATAGACAATAGATATTGTAAATCATTAAATCTGCCTGTTAAAAAAAAAAAAAAAAAACTCTAAGCGTTAAGTATGAAGTAAAATTGACCGATAATACCTCAGAGACTGCTCCAGCGATATTAAATGGATGTTTTATATCCATTAGGAATTACCCTTCTCCGCTGTCCTTGTTTCGTTAATAAGAGGACTCGATATAGTAATAAAAATCGATGGTTTGTCTTGAAAATCAAGCCCATATTGTGGGTGATAAGAAGCAATTAATTATCAAGACTCCTTATGAGACAACCCTCATAATTACATGCATCCGTGCGATTAATTAATATTAAACATAAAAAATGGTGGAATTGGCCGTCCCCGGAATCGAACCTGGGTCTAGGCCGCACCCTTTCGCGCGCCTAGCCAACCGAGCTAGGTGCCTAGTTTGTGAAATTTCCATTTTGATTAAATATAAGCACATGTACAATAACTTCCTTACTTCTTACTATAAGTCACCTACTTATCCTCCTTATGTTGACTAAGTATTAGAATCCAAGATTTTACCTCTACGTTTTAATTACTCTTGGCTTGCTTATGTTGACTAAACACTAGAAAGGATGAAGTAGAAACCATTAAGTATATCAGTGGTTATGCTAGAAAGGACATGGTAAGGTATACATCACAGTCATTCGATGGCAATACTCTTAATGAGTAAGGACATTAATGAAATCCTCAAGAAGGATCCTCTTATACATTGTGGGATGGTCCAAGTTTTTTTTAAGGACCTTATTAGAAAACCTAGTATTTATTTCGCGAAAAGGGAAAAGACGAAATAAGAATTTCTGACTCTCGCCATAAAAGTTCTAGACTGTCGACAGTAGGTCACAAATTTTAATTCGTTGGCTGAGATAGTACCCTATTCGGTATACCCAAAAATCTAAGCTTAAAGCACATAATTATTAGTGGTTAGCATTAACAATAAGAGGGCACACTAAGGTTTAAAAACCTGCTCATTAAAAATCCATTATGGATCTACCTCAGCTACCCACGTTATAATGATTAAGAAGTAATCAGTCAAAGTTGAGACTGCCCTAAAGTTATCTAAGATTTTACAGCTAAGTTAGAAGGATTAAAAATGGAGGCGTTTAACCCTCCTGTTGAATAATTAGAGACAACTCACATTAGGAATTTCACCAGATAAACCAGTATTTGTGAATCTATTGCTATAAATTACATGTGGTTTCGGGTGCTGTTAAGTCTCTCACAAGACCGTAAACTTAGCAAACTTTTAGGAATTTTTCCCTGTAAGAACCCCAGATATTAAGCGTAAGATAAAACATACCTGCGAAATCATAAGAACCATTTCTTCTGATCCTGTCAGAAACCTCCAGTCATAGAAATTTTCCTCTCTCAAGAGGAAGTGCGTTAGCCCATAAAAATTGATATCTCCTTAATCTTTATCGATTCCGAATACCAAATGGTATGATAAAAGCATCATATGAGGATTGGTGCATCTTAATAAATTCCATAGATTGCTTCCATGCCTGATCAGTATGGAGGTTTAATGCATGGGACCACAAAGATATTCCGATGGTCATAAAGTGCTAAAGTCTGCAAATGGTATTCAAAGGAGATGTCCAAGTTGGAATTGTCCAAGTAAATCTTCCCGATTAAGGAGTTCTTGGACTCATAACATAAATGTGTCACTTAATTGACACAAACAATGGTGGATGAATTGGAGCCGGAGATTTGTAAAAATCTCTGTAACCTCCTTGTACCTTGATTATCTTCTCCTAATATTACCCTGTTTACCCCTGAGAGGCAGGTAGAGTTAAGGTTTAAATTCCGTTTAAGGCTGTGTTATTATGAAATCTCCAAGACGGTTAGTTCCATCATTGGAAGAATCGAAACCCTGATTAACTAAGTTTAAAATAGAGGGTTCATATAGCCTAACTCAATATCCTGGAAATTCGGTATAGTAATTATGAAAGACGATTCATTCTGTTCATTCATTACTTACCGCAACCCTACTTAGGCAACAATTAAGAATCGCCATCAGCTGCCCAGGATCGTCGAATTGTTCGACTAGCGGCAAGGATTAGCTATTCCTTAATATTAGTTTTGAGCAGTGGTTGGAATAACCATCTCACCTTAAAATAAGTTTTTCTATAATAATTGATATGTAAGTATTAAGGCTACTCCTTTGGAGACTTTGTATAGATGGAATGTTAAATATCTATTGTTAGATAGAGAATTGGTAAGTCCAATTATCAAGATCTGAAAGTTGCCTGGGAGACAACAAATAAGATCATACAAATCCATAATCGATTGTAGGTTGCCAGTATACGGCAGGAAATCAAGGAGTTATGAAAATAGCAAACTTTCTAAGTTCTTGTTAAGGAAAATGGTTTAACAAAAGATATCACCCAGGAAGGGTGTACCAAAATAGTTAAATTATCAGGCTAGTTAAGCTCTGAATATATGGAAATCATTTGAAGGAAATCGAATGTATCAAGATCAAGTAGCTTGTAAGCTAAAACCTACTTAAGGAGTTTAACGGAGCTCGCAATACATTACACACTAGTGACTGGAGGATGTGTTCCGCCAATAAGTCAAGAAGCACTATCACATAATGATATGCAGAATTATGATGTGATGAGCATCCTGTATCGATTGAGGATCGACAGGTCAAGAAACTCCAAAAAAAGGATACATACGCCTAATATAAGAGTCATTTTGGGAGCCTGGAAAGACTCCAGATATGCTGAAAAAGTTAAGTCCATTATGCGACAAAGAGTACTTTCAGCATTTTAACAAATCTCGAGGTCGAGATTTCTTTTAAGGGGGTGAGGATGTAACACCTCAAAAATTTACGTCCTATAATGTCTTGACACGTGTCATAACCTTTGAACGTGTGAAAGAATGTTCTTGAAGGACTAAAGTTGACAAACAATGAAACTGTGTAAATATAAGGGTTCAAAGTGTCAACAATGAATAAATATACTTTACAATAACCCTACATGATGTTTATAACCTTAAACGAATAGATCATGGATCATACGAAGCGAATTGTGAAAGAAAGTGAGAGATTACAAACTACAGGGGTTAAATGTGTCAACATGTTAAGATATACCTCTGAGTGACCTTATAGCAAACCCGAAGCCTTGTAACGATTAATTATGCTCACTAGAATGCACCATAAAAATTTCACCAAGTTTCGTTGCTGTATGAGAAAGTTGTGATAAAATTCGTGTGTGAGGGTTAGAATCGTCAACAGTGAAAATTAGGGCTTTTCGGGTGATCACAAAGTTACCCGAGGACTTCACAAAGATGGTATAAGTCTTGAAGCCCTTATAAATCAATTTAGAGGGTTTATAATGCAAGAAACAAGGTGAAAGCGACGTTTAGGAGGACCGGGGACTGAAAATGCAATAACTGAAAACTTGAAACCTGAAGACATGTCCCAGGCGGCCCGCGTTGAGATCTGTCAAACGGGAGGCGGGCCGCGTCCGACCTGCAGATGCAGAAAAAACCCACAGGTGGCTGTATCAGCCTTGTAACCGACTTAAACTTCAAGATTTTGATTCTATGGGCTGCCTAAAGTGGTTTATAGCCTATAGAGGACATATGTACTGATCCTTGAACATTGGTAGACTCATTTGGCATCCATCTAATATGATCAAAGTTCATATAAAAGTCACAAAGTGGCAACATACAACCACACTTCATTTCTGAATATTTTGAGGAGCACAAGAGCTGATACAAGACTTCCAAATCATCCATTAGACTCATGTAAGTATCCTTGACCCTTCTAAATCAAGTTATGCTTAGTTTATAGCCTAGAAATCAAACCGTCATAATTACGGTTTGACTTAGCGATAAAACACAATCGGTCCAGAGTTTTGTCGAAATAAAAGTTGTTATAAGTTGGTAATCATGTGGGCTTTAAACCCTTAAAAGGGCACCCACTGATTCCAATCCTAACTAGGTCGTTTGTCGAGTCAAACGTTATCCGAAAAAGTCAACAGAAATGGTATTTTCGATTTAACGCGTGATTAACGATGTAAAAGTCGTATCACCTATTTTATCATTCTTATAAACTGATAATAAGTATAAAAACTTGTCTACGCTTGTTTGATTCGACAACTTTCTGTTTTGAACCGATTCGGAACCGAAAGACGCAAAAGTTTGACTTTTGCTTTGACCTCAGTTCTGACCCGGCTTTGATAGGTTTAGACATGCCTTAAAGTTCCATTAGGACCTAGTTACATGTGTGTATAACCCTCTGCGTTTATAACACATAAATCCCTAATTGTCCGACGTTTCCGTTAATCGCCTAAATATTGACCGTAATGCCCTTATGACCATAAAACAAGAATTTTGGAAATATGAAAGTACAATAATCTTAGTTACTGATTATTAAGCATGTTCGTAAATTTTTACATCAGTTGGACATATAGATTAGGAGTTATGCTCAATGACGTAATTAGAACACTTTTTAGTGATTTAACGGCGTCATTAGCATAAAGCCTATCTAAACCCCATTTTTGACACCAAACCTTTTACCCACTGATGTAATATAATATTTTGGGATTTTTGAAGATTTTTAATTATTTTTAAATTGATCATAAGCTAGGATTATCGCCTTAATTTGGTAAATACCGAATATGCCCTTTTCGGCCATAAAATGAGTTTTACAAATCCTTTTGACACCAATCCAATTGCTACTGATTTCAAATAATAAATGGAGTATTTTGAACCTGTTGAACTGATTAGAAAACTCAAAATCCTATATTAACCCGTAAATCGCTTAAAACGACATTATACGCGTATTAAACGCATAGTTAGGGTTTAAAACTATTTTGGCATATAAAACTTATAACCAAATGTTATAACCTGTTAAAATAAGTTATTTTACTGATTTATTCAGACCCGGATCACAGAAGCTTAATTGATCCCTTTTATAATCTTTAAAATGACCAAAATACCCCTAAGGGGCTTAATATGAGATTAAACTCGTTTTGGGCATAATGGAAGGTATCCTATTGATATCACAACATATTTAAGGCATGTTAATTTAGGAAACCTGTTTAGGACTCTTATGGTTACCCGTTACGCTTCATACGCGTTCGGTTTGGTTTATGTAACTAGTTTACATAAATTAGCCGAAACGGGTCAAATCTTATCGGTTTTATCTCAAAATCCAGAATGTGTATAATATACCTATATTATACAAGTCTCCGAACTTGTCGGGTCTAAATCACATTCTATTCCGGTCTTCGCCTTATCATGCGTTTGAACCGTATCTTCCTTTTAAAAACTAACTGGTCTAAGTCATGACTTAATTAAAGACCCGTTAGGATTCTAATAGGTTATTAAAAACCTTCGTTCCAGATTTAGGAGTCCAGTAAAAGCTATCTGTACTTGCTGATTTGATACGGCTGGGATTGAATTTATATTTAGCTCAGGTAAATACTTTTAACTTATTTTCCCTATACGGGCTTGGGGTACGGTATATAAAATACCGCTTGGTCGGGCATTGAATCTTTAATTGTATGATGGTTAAAGTATTGAGATGTTCCGTTTAATTTGTTTTGTTTGCTTAAAGCCTTTGGGGGTTAATGATCATTGTCCCGGATATCCCTGGCATCATTTTACGAAATGGCCACGACCTTAGCACACAGGTGTAGGCGTACACCTGTCAGTGTCTCATAATTAAAGTGGTGTGTCCATTAATCTTTAACCCGGCTCGATCCGGGCTACTGAACGCATAAGAAACATGTAAATCCTGTACAAGTTTATATATTTAAATAAGTAACCCAAGTTATAAAATATTATTTGTGCCATGTGCATTCAAATCAATCATTTTAAAAACCTTTTCAAATGAGTCGGTTGATTGTATTTACCAGTGTAAACTGACGTATTTTCCCAAAAGGCTAAGTGCAGGTACTAATCGGAATTGGCTGGCTACTCCTAGCATCAATAAAGAGTTTCGCAAGCTTAGATGCCTAAAGTCTGTTGAACAGTGTTATTTTATCTTCGATCCGCCTGTGGATCCCTTACTTCCGTTGTAATATTGTGATGATACATTATTTCGGATTATAATATATTTATCCTTTTGCTTCCGCTGTGCATTTATATATTGTGTTGTTTGACTATGATGTTGCCAACCACGTCACGTTACTCCCCTACCGGGCCCACCGGTAACACGTGGAAATTCGGGGTGTGACATCTTCTCATGTACCTTTAACTGGCGTGATGCGTACGCGATGACTTTGTCTTGTTGCATCAACACGCAACCAAGACCTTGTCGAGAAGCATCACAAGAAACCACAAAACCATCGGTACCGTCGGGTAAAGAAAAGATAGGCGCATTGCAGAGTTTATCCTTCAGTGTCTGAAAAGCTGTTTCTTGTTTCTCTCCCCAATCAAATTTCTTATCCTTCTAGGTTAGGGACGTTAGCGGCTGAGCAATACTTGAAAAATTCTCTATGAATCGCCTGTAGTAACCTGCTAACCCCAGAAATTGTCGTATCTCAGTGGGCGTCTTTGGGGCTTCCCAATTCTTGATTGCTTCGATCTTGACAGGGTCGACATGAATTCCATTCTCATTCACCACGTGGCCTAAGAAATGCACCTTGCAAATCCAAAATGCGCACTTTGACAGCTTGGCATACAACTGTTCTTTCTTCAAAAGTTCCAAGATAGCTCGCAGATGTTGCTCATGTTCTTCCTTGGTCTTCGAGTATATAAGGATGTCATCATTAAACACAATCACGAACTTGTCCAGATATGGCTTGCACACCCGATTCATGAGGTCGATGAATAGCCAAACGGCATGACAAGGAACTCGTAATGTCCATAGCGAGTTCTATAGGCCATTTTAAGGATACTTTCTTCTTGTATTCGAAGTTGATGATATCTCGATCTCAAGCCGATATTCGAATAGTAGCTAGAGCTTTGTAATTGGTCGAACAAGTCATCAATCCTCGGCAAGGGATACCGATTCTTGATGGTCAACTTATTCAACTCTCTGTAGTCGATACACATACGAAAACTGCCATCCTTCTTCTTGACAAACAACACTGGAGCTCCCCAAGGCGAGAACCTCGGCCTTATGAATACCTTATCCAACAACTCATGGAGTTGCGTAGATACCTCTTGCATTTCGGAAGGCGCAAGTCGATACGGTGCCTTGGCTACAGGAGCGGCGCCTGGAACCAAGTCAATATGGAATTCGACTTGTCTCTACGTAGGTAATCCTGGCAAGTCTTCGGGGAAAGACTTCTGGAAATTCCTTCATAATAGGGATGTCTTCTAGCTTTGGTTCCTTGGTCTCCTTGTCGACAACATGAGCGAGGAGGGCTATGCAGCCTCTTCGGAGGCACTTCTACGCCTTCATAACCAATGCGGGATGTCACCATCCACCGCCTTATGGGGCCCAGCGTCCCTGCATCAACTGCATGAATGTCGTGTACCATGAGTTTTTCCTCATTCGCAAGAGGGATGCGAATGATTTTCTTATGACAAACAACTTCAACCCTATCCTTGGATAGCTAATCCGTGCAGGCTACAACATCAAAACTACCTAAACCAACTGGTAGGAGGTCGATAGAAAATTTTCATTCCCCAAGTCCAAGTATACAACCCTTAATTACTTTATCCATTTCGACTGATTTCCCATTTGCCAACTCTATAGAATATAGGGTGTCTAGTTTACTTGTTCCTAAGCCAAGTATATCCTTAGGTTCTGCAGATCCAAAACTAAAGTCGGTGCCAGTATCAAATAGCATGGATGCAAGGTGTCGGTTTATATGCAACATATTCGTAACTACGTTCGGGTCCCAACGTGCCTTGCGTGCTCACATCGTGAAAACGCTCCAACGAGCTTTATTTTTCTTCGGGCAGTCCTTCCGTTAATGTCCTTTTTCGCACACATCCGTAGCAACCCTTGCCCTTGCCATTTCTATTACTGTCCTGAATTCCATTCCCTTGCCCTGTACCAGACCAGCATGCCTCCTTGCTATGCCTGGTCTTGCCACAATTTCCACACCTACGAGTCTTGCACGGACCTGTGTGATGACAACCACATATACCACACTTTGGTAGTTTCCCCTTGGTAGTTCTTATCACCTTTTTTAGTCGTGACAACGAATTCCTTGACTCTCTTAGTCGTCGCGGTTTCCGTATGTTTGTTGCTAGATTTAGAGTCTTGCTTGAAATACATATATTTTCTTTTATTTCTATCCGAAGAAGACTCCACACGCGTCTTCTTTTTCACTGGACTTTTATTCGATTTTCTCCATCGTTACTCTGCCCTTGGCAGGACCTAGGGCAACAGTTATCGCTTGAGCGATTCCCAATATGGTTCCTCTTATTCCGCAGTTGTTTGAAGTACTGCTTGCTTTATATTGGACGATTGCTTTAGCTACTTGCTGATTCACTAGAGCTTCAAGCTTAGCTCTTGTTGCAGGTAAGGGTCTTGATTGGACTTGACCAGCGTTTCCTTCGCTGTGGTTCCATGAGCTTCGCATGTATAAAATTTATCAACGAAATTAGACATTTATTTTGGAATAAATGTTGTCATCTATGAGTGAAAGCAAAGCTTATTCATCGTGCACTATACGCATAAGGGTAAGGTAATTCCTAATGATGCCTATGCAAATTCTCCCACCATAACCATCTCATCATTGTAGCAAGGTATAATGAGTTACAATAAAATCTTGCTGAGGATATATCGACTTTTATATACACCATATCAACTTGTTACAATCAATTTTATGAAGAAAACCTCCTTAGAGTCACCTTACTCATGTTGATTCAAGTTATCCAGTGCTATACAAAACACGGTGAGGTTTTCCCTTCACCTTGTTCCTTGTTTAATCCTCAAGTCTCTGACTCTTCCATAGTCTTTTGGTTTACAAAACAGGTATACTTCCCAAAAGGTGGGGGTTGTGCACTACTACCACGTGTAGGGGAGGTGATAGTGAAAACGCAGAAATAAGGTCGTGAGAGTACATGACTTCTTCCTCGGGACCGAATCGTGCCTTGTAGCAACCGTAGAGCGGTTTCCAGGGCAGGAATTCACTACCCACACTATGGGGTGCACTAGAGGATAGGGAGAGTGGAGGTACAGATAGGGGTGTTGGTGGTGGTGATATAGTGCATGTGGGGTGAAGGACGAGAAGAATCTTCTTGCACGTGTCATCCATGGGCCTAAGTGGAATGGGAATCCGTTGAGAAGGGGAGAATCGAGTGGTCGCTTCCACCCTTATAACATGTGTTCTATACTTCATGGTCCTCGATTGTCCGATGTAGGGAGGACCCCTGTGCCGCACTAGACTGTGCGACGCATACATTGATTTTGATTTGGGCTCAATGAGTCCCAATATGGTTGGCATGGTCTCCATGAATCCTGAATAGAGTACGGTAAATGGGTTATACTACAGGTAGAAGTGTTACGTGCGAAGTAGGCAAAGACAAACTTCCTACCTTGTAGTATGTTATAGTAACTATCTCGTTTAGTGTTCTACTAGATGGAGATTTGGAACAACTTAGGAATTCCAAATAGATAGTGATCATTTGCTTGACCCGCAAAGTCCACCAGGATTTCATTGCACTACAAGTTGTTATTACGTGGGCCCCGTAATAATAAATCGTCTTGCATGGTCACCCTAATTTTCTCTCCTTCAAAGCAGATGATCAGTCAGAGAGGGGAAAACTATTGTCTTCATACCTTCGACATAGAAGGGACCTTTATGATGGTCCACGTACTAACGTTCGTTGTTGTTACGCGCGAAATGGCACAATGCTTAGACAAAGTAGGAATAAATATAATTCCTAGTAATAGTAGTTGGAGGGGCACCTTCAAGATAAGTACCTCATCTTCCTTGTCTGGACAAGAGTGTCGTCAATCATATTTCGTAAAAGCCACAGGGACCTCGTCCCACTGATAAGGTTGTTGTCCAAGGTTACCTCCTCCGCCTCGCTGTCACTGCCGTAGTCAGGCACCTTCGTATTCGATGGGGAAGAACAACCATCTTCTACGGAATCAGGATCAGGGTCTCGTTTGGTAATTACATCAGCCATAAGCTCCGCAATAAACGCGAGGTCGATAATCTCATTCTGCGAGTCAAGAACAATAACAGAATTCGAAGTCGAATGTACCTCGTTCCTGTCAATAATTATTCCGTACACGTATATGCATATATTTTAATGAATAATATTGTTACTTAGTATATACAGGCAAATAAATGCAACATGTCACATATAACTCTCGTTTGTTCTTTCGTGGGTCTTTTCATCTTTGGCAAGTCTATCCCATATAGACTATACCTCCATTGGCACATTAGTTGGGGTATTCTCCCTCCCTACTAATGTCCTTGCCTTGTCTTTCCTTTGAAAAATGTTTGATTCTTGGATCTTGGCGCTTTCGTAAATGCAATGAAAAATACTTTATTGGTTGTAAAAATGTTTTCGTGAGAGAATCTTAGTGATTGTAGTCTAGACTCGAGAAGGAATCCTAGTTCACTACAATCGAAGCTCTGATACCAACCTGTCACACCCTGACTTTTGCGGAAGCGTGTGCGTGTGACTTGATTAGTTTCATTGCATTCAATTATAATAAACAACTATATGATTAAAACATGATGTTCATCCTTTCATAAGTTTTAAAATAATACAAACATACGTTGTTCAGTTCAACCAACAAACTTCATGTTGAGTTTACAAACCATTCAAAGTAGTAATAAGTTCCATACTTGGACTTTTAACAAAAGACAATAAAACCAAGGCTTTGCTCCATATATCTTATCTAGGATAAGATATACAAATCAAACCCTTCAAAACAGGATGACATCTATTCTTGATATGCACTTCTTGAAATCATTCCCAACGCCACAAGATCCAATTAGTTTCCTGAAATACATGTAATTTGAAAACATCAACAAAAGTTGAGCGAGTTCATGTGTTTTGTATGTGAGCTCGAATAATCTTGTAAACATTTGTAAGTATTCCTTTGATAATCGGTATGTAAACAGATCAATTAATGTTTTGCAAGGACATTAATATGTGTGCAATGGTGTAGGAAGGCTCAAACCTAGCGGATTTTGAACCGGGCCACCCGGCTGGAACGATATAGTCACCACATGCGGCCAACTCGCAGACCCATGGGTGGGGCTCGCAACACCCAAATAGATATATCACTCATGCCCCTCGGTCTTTATACAAAGATTAATGGTCTTAAGTATGCGCCTACCCATTCACATGATCTAACAGTTCATTCCTTAGCTAACCATACCATTTGAAAACGTTTGAAACATGTAGTTCACCCCCGAAAGTTATAAATCCGAAAACAGTTAAAAGAAAAGAGGGACATGAACTCACTGATTTGCGTAGCTGTCTTGTAACTCAATGTTTCCTTTCCACGAGTCGTACTATTACCTACACACGTGCTATGTTTTATTAGACGTTTAGGTCGTGTAACGACTCTTAGCCTTATTTATTTATTAAGACATATTTTGGAATCTAATATACTTTGAGTTATACGATTGATGTACATTATATAATTCCCAATTATATAATTATTAGTTAAAATAAGGATATTTTAACTTAAATTATTTTCCATCCAATTATTTGGAATATTGTTAAAAATAATATATTTTTAACTTGATTTGTCATATATTTCTCACACATATATTTTTCCAAGTATAGGTATACTTGTATTTGCGTATTTTGCCAAGTATTGGTAGTGTATTCCGATATGTATTTATACGTATAGGAATACGTATTCTCTTGTATTTATTAAGTATTCTTTACTTAATTTATGTAGAATTTCTGGAATATTATTTTTATACAATTAAAAATCACCAACTTTGTAAATATACATATTTTAAGAGAATTTTTATAGAAAAATATCCATAAATTTTACTTGGCAAAAATATGTATATTTCCATATATATCTCAAAAATAATATCTTTTTAAGATTAAATTTAGAAAAATATATATTTTTAGTTTTCACCAAAATAATATATTTTTGAATTGTTTAAGAAAATATATATTTTTCTCCACTTCAAAATAATATATTTTCTACTTTGACAAAATATGATATATTTTATAATAGTTGTAAAAATTCCATATTTTGTCGTTTCTTCGGTTTCAAAAATACCGTCTGTCATATTTGTCGAGTTACGAATTTATTTCCGGAATATATATATATAGTCCAAATGTTCATTGTCCGATTTGTCTAATATTCGGGTATAAATTATATATTTATTTTCTTGTGAATTTGGTAGTATTTCATATTACAATTTTTGGTATCTTGGTGTGTTATATTATTTTCAAGGTTCATAATTTTAGTATAACTAATACAAGCAATATACAAGTAGCACATAATTTTATGTCTTCTAAATATATATTTTCCTAAATATATACCTAGTCATTTTTATTATAAAAAATCAACCTCCAATATTTGTAATTTTTATAAATAAAATTATGGCAAATTTTATACTTAAAACCAAGATAAAAAATTACTTGTAAACACTTGTTTAAAAATATTTTTCTAAGTGTTTAATTTTTACAAAATTTTTGCCATAGTTTCCCTTGAAAATGGAGGTTTTCCATGCTTAATAGCATATCATTTTCTTTTAAAAATTCATCATCAATCAACAACAATCTTCATACAACTTACCATAAGCCATTTCTTACACTTTTACAAGGTGATATGAACTTGAAGTTTTATAAAACTTTGTAGTATTTTAACATGTTATTTAACATGTTTATCTAACACTAAAAACATGGTTTTTGTTTCATAAAACTCTTTCTTGCAAAATTTCATCCTTTACAACTTGTAAGATGATTTTACAATAATTAATCTTCTTGATTTCTTCATGACTTCCATAGATCAAGTGTTCCATTTAACCCTTAAAACAAATTTTCTTTCTTTCAAAAATCAAACCATGTTAAATCTTGAAGTAAACTTTAGTTTCTTGAAGTTTTTATTTTTGAAATCTCATATTTTCAAGATATATAACTCATAGGATTCATCATCCTACACTAAATCATGTTCATCTTCAAGTTCATAGTTCACATAAAGGATGATCATCTTAGATTTTTCAAGAATCATCCTCATACTTGCTAGATCATGTTTTAAATCATCATCTAGCAAGCTTCATGTGGTGATTTACACCATACATACAAGTAATCAACAAACAAGATCACTACATATACTTAAAACAACTTTGATTTTCATGTTTTAGAGCTTTATGTTCATGTTCATCTTCTTGTTTTGTTGAGATTCTTTAGATTACCAAGTTACTTCATACTTTAACCACTAAAATTAAGAGTAAAAACAAGATCAAAGAAGCTTACTACTAGCACTATGGCTAGGGAAGAACAAGATGGAAGATGATGAAGAAATGAGGCGGATAAAAGCTCTCCAAAGTGGTCCTTCAAGTTCCTTTGCTTCTAACCTTCTTAAGTGTGCTTGAATCACCATAGATAACCCTTAGAATGTATGAAGATGAATTTAAAATGATGGAGTGAGAGGGGGTGCTTGGGCTGTGAGTTTAGAAGAAGAAGAAGGAGAGTTTTGTGAACTTGGTAAGTGTTAGAATGTTAAGTGTGATGATCTCTTGGTTTTTAAAATGATCTTCCAACAAATGGTTACACAATGTATATTATGCTCAATATCCTACCAACATTATCTAATAAAATATTGAAAGAAAATCAAAGTGTGGGGCCCTTGTTGGACCGTCCACTTAGGGGGGGGGGGGGGTCTAGTTCCATTTCAAAAGTTAGTTACAAGTTTAGTTAGGATGTAAGTGTTAGTTTAGGGATTTAAGTGTGTTTATGTGTTTTAGGATATAATATGATGTTTAGTGATCATAACTAGCTTTGTAACATTAAAACAATGCTTCTAGTTAAATTTTGGTGTCTCGGGTAGTGTCCGGTTGTCCGTTTGATTACCAGTTCGTTAAGGTGCTAAATTGCGCAGTTTAGTGTGCTATGAGGTATCTTTTATGACAGTTTTCATTCTCGACACTTATCCAGTTATTCTGGACCATTAAACCACATTTCTGCATTATATTTTGAGGTTAAAATGCTAAATTTTGCTGTTTTCTGTAGAATTATGCAGTTTTAGTGTATTTCGGGCACTTTCTGGCACTTAAATCGTCACTTGGAAGGCAGTTTTATAGTCTCTACTTCCCTACATAATATTCTAGTGTAACTCTTGGTTTCGGGGCTCATTCTGTGTTCTAACAACATGTCTGTCTGAGTAGTAAACTCCCGTCAGTACTTCTAGTTTATCTGTTTATTGTACTAGTTTCATTTTGTGTACTAATTGAACTATTCTGGGTTGCATCTAATAATGATACGCAATCATGCAACATATAATGCACTTGTATGTTTTTGAAAGTAAACAGGAAATCATCCACATCATTAGTTCAATCATGCACAGTCATAATTTACAAATTACTGTTCATATTGTACGGAATACATGGAAAAGTGTCAGTTGTCACATCCCAAACCTTACCAATAGCTTTGCTATTTGTGGGATTTTACTGGGTATGATTGATTGATTGATTAATAATTGTTCAGGGGCATTTATGTCATTTTACACATACTTAACTGAAAAATCTAACATGAGTTAGTGATAAGGACCACCCAAGTGCAAAAATTACAACTACCGGGACCAACTTTGTAATTATTGAACCACTAGAACCAAGTCTGCAATATTTGCAAACCAAAAGGACCAACCAGACATTTAACTCTCATTTTTGTGATGTGAAATATCATATGACAATAAAAATACGTCAATGATAAGATTTTTTTTTACAAATTATATAATTATATGGTTTATATTTTACAACTCCGTGTAATACAAAAGCTTATACTAGTATAACCTAGTATGTTATAAATAAAAACATATATTTTTAGAGTAAAGCACACAAATGGTCCATGTGGTTTGTACTTTATAACGCATTTAGTCCCCAGTTTTTTCCAAAAGTACATAGATGAACCCTGTGATTTGCACTTTGTAACGCATTTAGTTCCTAACTTGGACATGCTAAAACCTTTACATTTGTTAGCTAGTGACTAAATGCATTATAAAATGCAAACCACATAAACCATCCGTGTATTTTTGAAAAGTTAGGAACTAAATCCAAAATTTTGGTAAACCACACGAAACATCTGTGTATTTTATTCTATTTTTTTATTATATACATATTATTTGTTTTTAAGTTTTTCTCATAATTTCGATTCAGCTGGAAATTGAACCTTTATTGAATCGGGTTGAATTTTCAAATTCGAAAACACTTCCATAAAATCATCAAACTTCAAATCAACCATCAACAATATTCAAATAAACAAAAATAGACCCAACAATAGTTTATAATTTGAATAACTACACTTGATTTTAAAAATAAGTTTGGTGACGTGGCCCAAAAGACGTGGAGTCATGAAAAAAGACAAAATTGGAATAAATCTTTCAAAAAATAGACGTTAGAAAAAAAAAAATAAAAGAAAAAAAGTGTCGGGTGAGACATCGTTTTCATTTCCATACTACACCGACGACATCGTTACCGACACCTTGGCCTCCCTCCACATTCATTCAAATAAAAAATAATAATAAGAGATCGTTAAAGTTTCTTTTTCAAAGTAGATAAGTTTAAAAAAAAATAAAAAATCTAGAGTTTGAAAAGAGTCGTGCACAACAATTTCTCGACGCTGAAAAACCAGAGCTTTGTTTTTTGTAGGATTGATTTTGCAATTTAAAAGAGGGTTACGGCGCAGCTTGTTGTCCGTTTACGTACTGCTATTATATAATTCCTACTTATTCAAAGAAACTTTATAATTATCATATCAAATATCGAATTATATAAAAAAAAGGTTGAATTAACCGAAATAACCAAACTATTAGCATTTAATGTTTACTTATTATTATCTTTGTCCTAAGTTTATTGTTGTATTGTTATTTTTAGATCATTAGTAGAATGTTTTGTTTGTTTTTTTTAATTGTATATCTCCAATGAGTTGAGTAATAATTGTATCGTTAATTGAAACCAAACCAACCGATGAAACCGAACAAAAATTAATTGAAAATTGAATTAACTGAAAATCGGTAATCAGTTTTTTATTGTACCGTCGGTTAATCGAAATTAACCGAACAATTCATGTTTTCATATATTTATAGCTTTTGCACATCCATTTCATATATTTCATGTTTTATAACTTTATTTCATGTATTTTAAGCAAAAATTTAGCCTAAATTTGATTTTGGTTAATAACTAAAATCAACCGAACCGAGAACCGAAAAACAACAAACTAACCAAATAAACTGAACCGATTAATAAATCGAAAACCGGTCGGTTAATATCGTGAAAGCTTTTTTCTTAAAACTAACTTTTGCAGTTTGGTTTGGATTATACTGGCACTCATCATCGAAAAAGGTGATTAAGAGATCCATGACCGAACTAAATACTTGAAATTAATTGAAGACGATTAAACCTAACCGTTTGGTTGACGTTACCCCATAACCGACGACTTCATTTATGGTTTGAACCTAAAACGAGATCTTAATTTTGGGTATGATCTAAAGTATCGGTCGTAACTAACTTTAATTAAGTTGTTTTCGTATTAACATTTTGTTTGATTATACCAATTAAAGAGTTAGGTTTATGCTTTATTTATATGTTTAATTCAGTCACAGAATTCGACTTTTAAAAGTAAAAAAATTGAAGTCTCATATGTTTAATAGGGTTGTAAACGAATCGAACGTTGTAAACGAATCGAACGAACACGAACAAGGCGTTGTTCATGTTCGTTCATTAAGGAATGAGTATGTTCATGAATTGTTCAAAAACGTTTATCGAACAAGAGTTCTTGTTTGTGTTCGTTCATTAACGAAATGAATATGTTCACAAACTGTTCACGAACACTTATCTAACGCAAATGAACTCAAAACAACTGTTCATGAATATAAATGAACATAAACAACGTTTATGAACACAAATGAATACACATGAACATATATTAATTTAAGAAAAAAATTTGCATTTTTCATCACAAAGCTTACGAAGAATCCATCAAAATATAAATAAACACTTAATATAATTATTCGAACACAATTGACATAGTTATCAGAAACATAATTAACACAAAATTTAGAAGTAACATAAATGAACGAATACAACCTCTGTTTATGTTCGTTCGTTTAACTTAACGAACAGAATTTCTTGTTCGTGTCCATTCATTTATTAAATAAACGAAAATAAATGAACTTCCAACCGAACAATTCACGAACTCCCCGTCAAACGTTTAGTTCGTTTACAACCCTAATGTTTCCTACTCTAGTTAATAGTTGGAGTTTAATTATAAAATAGAAAACTAAATATTATATTCAAGTGAAAGTAAAATAAGTCGTAGCTTTTGACTTTAATACACAGTTTCTAAATAATATTCTGACCGATGTGACATTGTGAGTTGTGAACTTGTGATCCTTCGTTTTCAATTTGCCCCTTTCAACTTACTTTTAACAATCCTGCTCCAGCATCAAAGAGTTGTACTTTGTGCTGTAAAGGTTGTACGTTTCTCTTCAAAGACCAAACACAACTTACACAAGGAGACATGAACCACCAATGCTAGCCACATTGGGCGGACTAGGGTTAGGTGCATCATGTGTCATGTTCCATGATATTTTGCAAAGTTGAAGTTGCTTTTTTTTAAACGTTAACCGAATCCTCTAAATGGACTACTGGCAAAATGCATTATATCGGGATACACTCGCCTCCGAACCGGGGAAAACCCTCACCTAGGGCCGAAGCCTGTGAACACTCGCCCAAAGGCACGACAGTGCGGTGATGTAAAACCTGCTCAGTTCAAAGATCGAACTGGCGATCTCCACCTATTCGCCTAGTCTCCCATAATCACCAGGTGCCGCATAAAATAATGAGGAGGGCAGAAATCGAACTTGGCTACCTTAGGGTGAAGGGAGTGGTTAAACACTTTGAGTGGCAAACTAAAAAATCAACCAATGAGAGTGTGCCATGTCAAAGTGGTAAACTATGCTCAAAATGTTGGCAATGGTTTAGACACTTGGTGAAGTGGTAAACTATTTTTTAAAAAAAAAAGAAAAAATGTGTGATTGGTTGAGATGGCATGGACCCTACCACAAAACCCCACTCTCTCCCCTCTCCTCCCTCTTCCCGAATTGGTATACCTACACCGATTTTGGCCTCATTTTCGGCAAATGGTGTTCGGCAAAATTGATGGCATTGGTTTGCCAAGTGGTAAAGTGAGTTTACCACTTCCACTCCCTTCACCCTTAGAACAAGAACATCAAGTCTCTCAATTACCACTTCACCACCACCTCATTGGCTGAAGTTGCTTTTGATTACTCTAATTTTTAGTGACCAAACTAAAACAAACTTGGTTTTGTAAGGTTGATACAATAGATTATCATAGGTTAGGTGTTCTCATTATGTAATCTTGTCTAGTATTATAAATATATTTATATTAGACAAGATTACATAAAGATAGTGTAAACTAGTTTGATCTAGTACAACACAAACCTTGACCGTTGGAAATAGATGTAAAAAGTGATGATAACGTAAAATCTGAGATTTTGTAAAGCTGCTTTCAGTGTCAGAGATAAAATAAATGTTTTTGAAGTATAAGTGAAAATTTGATGTGTCAACGCGTTTATAGATGTTTTTGAAAAGTTTGCAACATAGATGGTCAAAGTACAACAATAATATGGTTCTCGTAACGTTTCTAATAAAAATTGGTTTTGTATCGAACACGTGACCGGCATCACGTCACTAACTAATATAATTTTTTTCATTTGAATCTCCATATAACTTAATTCATTATTTTTTTGTTATTAACTTTAATAATTCATTAATTTAACCACCTGTCTTCGATAAATAAATAAGAGTACTTATTAAATAGGAAAACCGGCCACATACCCGTCACGCAATAACACATGTACAATGTGCTTCAATACTTGTACCACTTGTACGTTTGCAGTTTGTACCCTTTGAAACCATAGTTAAAAGACTTAAAGCCACTCTTCTCTATATATATTCGGTTCCCTTCACACACACTCTTCTCTCTCGGTGATATAAAACACCAAAAATCAGTTTCAAATAATCTCTCTCTCTCTTATACACACACACTCTCTCTCTCTCTTCCGGGAGAGAGACGATTAAAAGGGACTAGTACTGGCCTGGTTAAGGAGTATTGTACCGAGTCAACTCAGACGGAGGCGAAAGAAGCGGAAGCGGAAGCTGATGAATTGGCTGCAAAAGATGGTGTTTCCGGTTAGACGTGTTTGGCTTGCGGTGACTGCCCGTGTTAAGTCGCGAAACAACGGTTAGTATCGCTTCAACTCACAAGACTTTTTTTTAAAGGCGTTCCTAGCTCGAACCCTTGACCTTCAAAGGTCGTTTATTATTCATTTTTTATTTATATGTATTTGTAATTATATATATATAATATAATTTTTAATTATAATATTTGTATATAAAAATGATATATTACTTGGTTATTTCCATCATAAATTTCACATATGATAATAGTTATAATGCAAACTATACGAAAAATAGGCTCGTTTAGTCTAACAAGCTAGCTCAAGCTCGATTAGTAAAGCTTGGACCTAGGCCCATTTACTGAACAATTTTATTTTTAGCCTGAGCTCGTTTAAGCTCGGATCGATTCAAGTTTTTAACGAGTAGTTATTGGGTAGCTTACAAGCTGCTTGGCTGGTTTACACCCTAGTATTGTATGATATTAATGTTTCTCAACTTCATGAATCATGATCATAAATGATATTTATTTTGAATTCCTTATGGTTGAACTTAGTCAAGTTAGATTTGAAGCAGATTTAGGTTTGAATATTGGATCTATGTTTGGTATTTTGTGTGTTTTGAGTCACCAATGGATTGAAATTTATTGCATGAGTGGTGTTGACTGATTCATGGTAGAGATAGGTGTAGGAAAAAGGGTGACATAGGAGGTGAGGGGAAAGAGTATTTTATTATGTATCCATTGTTTTGTTATTGTTGAAATAATGATTATATCCAAGTGGGGGTTTGGTTGGAATGGGAATCTACATCGAATCTAGAAAATCATTACGGAGGTAACGTTTCAAACAAAAATTTTTTTTAAATGGGTAACGAAATCAGAAAAACGTCGTTTTTTTCTAAAATTTTCACTAATGCTGGAGCGTCAAAGGACAACGGGGGTTACCGCTTGTTACACTCTATATCCGCCCCTGATCCACTATAAAACCAGTCTATTTAAACCGTCTCTATTTAAACCGTTTGAACTCGCTTCATTTACTACTTCAACCTACATATTTGTTTATTTTTCATCTTATTTTATTTATATTTCAAGTGTAGATAAGAAAAAAAAAGTGGTTTTAGTTTTAAATTATTTATTATGTGATTTGGTTTTTGAGACAGCTTTAACCAATATAGTGTCAAGACAACCATTCAATTTTCGATCATTGGCATTTTGGGATGAGATAAGGCTTGTGACCATGAAATTTTAGGTTTGATTCTCACAAAGGGGTTTTTTATATTTATTGAGTTTCATTCTGAATTGGTGTATAAGTATTATTCCTAGTGAATATGGATATGATCAGATGGTTCCGCTGTACGTCATTGATCCAAATTTATTGTTAAAAAAATATATTGTTAAGTGCTAAGTCCTATAATGGATAAAAGGTGTAAGATGAATGGGTCATAATTGATTGAGAAAGACCACGTTTTTCCAAAGGGGAATTAAACGTTATTTCAATAGACAATCAAGACTAGTAAAGAGACATTCTTGTTTTTTAGTTAGGAGGCTTCCTTTTTTAATAGTTTTCTTATCCATTAAATATTCAAAAAAGATTCCCACTAAGGATTCACTATTGATTTGGCTACTTGTAAGTAAAGTGTTAATCATTGTATTGTATTTGGAAAAGCTGAATTTTCGAATAAAACTGGTTCTAAAACTTTTGAATCAGATTATCAAAAATAAAAAAAAATTACATAAGAATAACAGGTAAACAAACAACAAGCTGTGTTGCAACCCGCTTTTGAATAGCAAATCCAATTCTACCGAAAATAAAACTTTGGTTCCTTAGCGTCGAGAAATTGCTCTGATTAAGATGTAAACCAAACTCTCATCTCAGTGTTCAATTCGAATTCGAATTTATGATTTTCAAACCAATCTAGCATATTTGAATTGTAAATATGTAAAAATACTTTTATAAAACAATATATTAATCTATTAATTTATTAATATTATTTATTTTTTGTTTTTTGTTTTTAATTTTGATTGCTTATTAAAAGAGTGTCGAGCCATATAGGGAATGTTTTAAGATTGCTTATTAAAATTGTCTATTGTTTGTCCGAATGATATAGATTATAACTTTATCCCAACATTTTTTTAGCTTTTAGTAAAATATAACCCAAATCGAGTTATTTCAAAATACAAATTGAAAACACCACTTACTTTGAACGATTATAATCCCGTACTGCCGGCCCAAAGATTTTAGAGGCTCTAAGCGAACTACAAAGTCGGGGTCCTATTGAATTGGTATAAAGAAAGCAATTGAGATTTGAGACACTTCAATGCTTTTTCCTAATGCCGGCCCTAAATTCTCCCAATCTGCAATCAGCTTCACATTGGTTACTCAAAAGACGCCGCTTGTGACGAGGGTTGGTGAGTTGCAGCGCTGCTTTTGAATTCTGGAATGGAATGAAGCATGCACTGACAGTGTGACTCTTGGAGTAAAATTCTAAATCTTAGGCCTAGAAACATTGTTTAAATGGGCCAAAAGAAAGTCTAATGTATAAAAAAATTTGGAGACCCTTGTTTTTTTGTTGGCCCTAGGCTAAAAAGCCTAGGTTGAGAAGACTAATGGGTCGACCCTTATATTACTGTTTCGAGGTATAATATCCTAATCATCTACTTTAAGATCTCTCAAAATCAGCTAAAAAAACAATACTCACCCATAGTTATCAAAGGCACATGGGCCTCGCCTGGGGCCTAATCGCAAGACGCAAAAAAAGTGAAGGCCCTAGTTAAAAAAAGACATTTAGAAGAAAAAAGTTAAAATAAAAATATATTATGTATTATAATAATACCATACTTCAAAAAAAAAAAAAAAAAAAAAAAAAAGAAGTAAAAATAAAAATATATTATGTATTAGAACAATACCATACTTCAAAAAAAAAAAAAAAAAACAAAAAAAAAAACAAAAGATATTATATAACATTTAATATCATCTAATGAGTACCAAAAGTTCTAAAATAGTGAAGATTCAAATGTAATTCCAAAACTTGAAGGTTAATCTGGATGAAAGTTGCTTCAATTCAATTGGTATTATGGAAGCTTATATTATGGAGAACATCAATAATTTTTCATTAAATAATAAAGAAAAAAAAATAAGTCCGTATTTAGTGCACCTGGAGAGCTGAAGCGAGCGATTACGAACTAGAAGCGCAATTAATGGGCCTCGCTTGGAAAATGTCCCTAGGTGCATGAAGCGAGGGCTTTTATAACTATGTGCTTTTTCTTGAACGGCCAACAAAAAATTTTATTCATACTGATGTTTTTTAATAACTATGTACTCACCTGATGTTTTTCTTTTCTTGTTTACGGAAGGTGGCGGGCTTTTGAAGCTACACGATGACATTGAAACATGCGGGTATGAGGATGTACAAGTAATGTGGCAGATGCTTCATAAAACAGAACTAGAGTTATCATCAAACAACCGTCGAAAGCTTAAACCAAGACCATTTTGGAAGATCTTTGTTTGGCACAACAATACTTGTTCATCACCTTTCTCCATTGACCATGCTTAACAAAGTCAACACCGGTGTCACCTTACTATCCTGCAACAAAACATGAAAGTTTGTTGGTATAATTACTATGATTTTGATATGTGTCTAGGCGACCGGCTATTGTGACTCGCAGGGACTAGCATCGTGCATCACAATAGCAAAGTCGTTTTTTTGTAAATATAATTATGTTTTTTTCCCAAGATGCACATCAACTCATACAGCAGAAAGAAGAAAAAAATAGTGATTGAATAAACATGTTTCAAGATGCACATAAAGGTTAAGCTACATGGGAGCGGATCGAGTAGGTTGAAAGTACTTGAAGTTTTAACGCCTATATTCTCTTATCGTTTCCGTTTGAAGATCTAGGGCGTGTTACTGTTTGACATTACATTTTGAAAATGATTATGCGAATATGCGATATTGTGCTTTTACTATTTGAGGGGGTTTTAAAGAGTGTTTGGCAAATTCTAATAAATTTACATGTAAAATATTAATCAATTAATCATGATTACTTGTGTTGCAAAACTAACTATTAGACCCCAAACAGACTAATAACAAGAATCAATGATCATTTTCAAAATGCAATGCCAAACACCCTTCATATTATTTTAATAAAAGTAACGTTTACAAACTACCAATAACAAAAGACAACATCTGCAGGTCAATGCAGCCCGTACTAAAAATGACCCGTTTGACAAATTAAACAACCCACCTGACCCTATCTAGTTAAGAGTTAAGACCAAGTACAACGCAACCATCGATATACAAAGCAGATTGGTTTCTTTTATAATGTGAATCAAACATAAAAAAAAAAAAAAGATAAGCAGAAAAACTGTTATGCGGAATTTGTGCATATCCAACAATGACACTCACCAAAGACCAAACACATCTTGACACATATTATGTTTAGAGTGTTAACAATTAACCGAATCACAGACTATGGTTTTATGTCAAACGACCATTGGTTAGCAGGGCATCGTGGGGCCCATGAGTTTTCCGGTGAGGGCTTCTCACGGTGGTGAAGAAAAAAAAAGTGCGTTTACATGTGAAAGCCCTAACCATAGTTGTCAATAGCGGCTATAGCACGCTACATAGCGTATAGGTCATATACTCATATGTTGCTAATTTGCTATATAGTATATAGCGTTAAATAGCGACATTTTTATTTATTTATTTATTCTCATTCCCGCTGCGCGATACCTCAGGCTTGGTGTTATAACATGTATTTTTCTGTATTTTCCTCATCTCCATTGCTCGATAACATGTATTTTTTTTATTTCTCTACTTTATCACTAAACATGAAATAGCAGGCATTATTTTATCGCTATCGCTACGTAGCATATTGGTAGCTTGTTGCTATTGACCGCTATTCGCTATTGACCGCTATGGCCTAGCATATTGGTAGCTTGTTTAATTCCTAACAGAAAGTGATTCAGAGATAAATCTATATTTCAACTTTTTATAACAAAAATGCAATCAGTACATGACACACGTGATCGCCTCGAAATGGCTCAAAGTTAACGCACGTGTGAATAATTTAAACACGCAATTATAAAGGTAGTATACTAACATTAACTGTTAATAACTTCTGAGTATAGAGTACGTACTGGTTAACATGCATACACTCCATATCCTCCATATTTAGACACAAATCCTGTGCCTGAAATAGAGTAACGTCACCAAAACGTATATTTATATTTAAAAATTAAAATAATAACAAAACTAGAGAGGGAAAGTACCTTCAACGGCAGAGGCAATAATTCCTTCTGTGTATCGATTGGGGCAAAATCGCAAATATGTTAAAGATCATGCTAACTATGGAAATATGCATAATAAATATGAAGGAAGAACATGTTTGAATGATGATATTTCAATCAATGCTAACTGTTGAAAATACATACACAAGAAACTCGAATAATGCAGTTTCAACTTTACTGAAATACTGAGAGCGATAAATTATTATTCCTGCAAAACTGTTCTAAATTACCTGATTTCACTAAATTACAGTAAAAAGCAGAAAACAACATGCTAATCGTACAACAAAGCAACCAAATACGCGTAACGCGCCTTCATTTCTGTCTTTTGAATAACACTGTTGGCTGGTTGCTGATAAATGCGGTGTTACTTTCCATAGTTTTGAAATGTGTGCTCTTCCGCCCATTAAACACCACATGCGCGTTTATAATACAGCATTGCTAGATCTAAAAACATATATTATTCCTCAAAAGCAGGTGTACGTATCTTCTCGAGAAGTACAGGCCAATCTTCTCCAAGTTGCTGAGGGTTTAATTCCATCGCAACCCTAAAATCTAGCAACGATATCCGGTGTTTGCGTTCGTGTTCTTGCGTTTGATACTGATGACCCGGTATGACACCGTTTACGGGCCTGTTGTGAGCCAGATTGCTCTTACGTGGCCTGTTAAGTTCCGAACAAGATCTTATTAAACCTTTCAAATACACGTCTAATCCATTGTTGAGTACGTTCGCACCGTCGGGTGACACGCCTTGAAGGCCTTGTGCTACGGATATTGGCTCCATGCGTGCCCGCAATGTTACTGTATCTAACAAACCATTGATATCCGATACACTAACGGATTTAACAGGCGGGGCTTTGCGGGCCCCGCCTATGCTCACTGGGTAATAAGGAATCCCGAGTGGAGCATGTAATGATTTGGCCCGATTGTCGGCATTTTGGGCTTGTTGCGTGAGTTCTTGATGATGCTGCATGGGTCTTCGAGTATCAGGGGACAATGAATTCCCATTATCCAAATTAGTATTAAAATCATCCGAATGTGGGATCGATGATGAAGGAGAAGAATAAACCGTCTTCCCGTTTGGCCCGAGAACACTTTTACGATCCCCAACTCTTCGTTCACGGGCCCCGGTTCTCGCCTTTCGTGGGGATGTTAACAAAATGTCTCCGTTTGGCAAAACGGGTTGACTTGAAGCATTGGTTACAATCGAATCCGGCCCGTTTTGATGGTACCCTCCATCTAGAACTTTCTTGTTTTCAACCGGGGCTTTCACTGTACCACACGCATTACTCAAAATCGAACGAATTAACTGATTATGCAGCAGAATACCATCTTTACCAATGGTTCGTAAACACAGCTTATCGAACTCAACCTTGCTTAACTTCAAACTCAAAAACTTATTCAAGTAATCAAAGTACTGTTTCGACCTATCGGGTCCGATCTTTCGAATTATCTGACTCTTCAACTCCGCCAGATTGATCCACGAACGCTGAGGTGGCGGTTGCATTTCTCAACACAAAAGTCCCATAAACCAATCAAAAACTTTATCAGTT
This sequence comes from Helianthus tuberosus, assembly GCA_030545235.1. NCBI lineage: Eukaryota > Viridiplantae > Streptophyta > Magnoliopsida > Asterales > Asteraceae > Helianthus > Helianthus tuberosus. The sequence continues at coordinate 182,051,988 of CM060359.1, forward strand.
AAAAACCGAAAAATCCCCAAATCTAACAGCCTAAACTAGGGTTTCAAACTTCCACTCCATCTACAAAACCTCATCTTCCAGAACAAATTCAACCCATCCAACAACATCCCACACCATAAACACCCAAAACACATAATTAGGGTTTCAAAACCAGCAAAACAACCAAATCTCACCAATCACAATTCATAACCAACTCTCCCTCCAAAACACACTCCCCAAATTATTCAAATTTGAAACTTCACTCAACCAACACACAAACCCTAACCCTAACCACACATCCACATCACCAAACCCCTAAATTTCCAAAATTTCAACAAACACACTCACAAATACACACATTCACCTTCAATAAACCACAATTACAACTTCAATTGCAACAAATTAACCTAAAAATCCAAACTTTTCACACTTCCGAACAGAAAAATCATTACTTTCATACACAATTCGAGCAAACAAGAGCGAATAAGCTCGAATTCAAGTGTAGAATCGAACAGAGATTGAAAACCCTAACCTTATTGCATCTGTAGTGAAATTGAGATCCGGTGCATTTGTGTTTCGCCGGACGGTTGTGTTACCGGTGGATTTGAATCGGAGTTTTTGTTTCTCTGATCGCTCTCTTTCTCTCTCTAGTTTCTCTCTCTACTTTGTTGTTGTGCGTCTGGATTAACAATAACTTTTTTGGTTGTTATAAACTAGTCCTTTTGATTTGTGTGTATACACAAAAAGAGCCCTACAATTGGTTGTTGTGAAAGATTTGCGGTGGTGAGTTAGAGGCTGAGGTGGCTGATCTAGAAATATGTATTAGTTGACGGGAGGGGGAGGGTCGAGGTAAGGTCAAAGCATTTCGGTTTAAAGTAACTGATGGCATGAATATTCGGTGTACAAAAGTAGAACTGTTTCTAGTGTACAAAAGTTTTACTTGTTAAGATTATTTTTCGTATATAAAATACATGAGAAAGAGATTCTAGGCGGTTTTTTTACGTGGGTGGAATTATAGATTGGCGACGTTTTATAGGGACCAGGGCGGGTTTTTGTTGATCTAGAAATTTTTGTTAGTTGAGGGGAAGGGGATGATTGGGTAAGGTCAAAACATGTCGGTTTAAAACAACTGATGACATGAATATTCAAGCAGAATTGTTTCTAGTGTACAAAAGTTTTACTTGGTTGGATTCTTTTTTGTATATAAAATACACGAGAAAGAGATTCTAGGCGGTTTTTTACCAGGACGGGTTTTTGTTGATCTAGAAATTTTTGTTAGTTGAGGTGAAGGGGAGGGTCGGGTAAGGTTAAAAACATGTCGGTTTAAAGTTAGTTGAAGGGAAGGGGAGGGTCAGGTAAGGTCAAAACATGTCGGTTTAAAGTAATTGATAACATGAATATTTAAGTAGAAGTGTTTCTAGTGTACAAAAATTTTATTTGTTGGGATTGTTTTTCGTGTAAAAAATTACATGGAAAGAGATTCTAGACTTTTTTTTAACCAGTGTGGAAGATTGGCGATGTTTAGGGCAGGTTTTTGTTAATTTTTCTATTTCGTTTAAAAAACTGTAAGTATGAGTGCTGCCACTTAGAGCGCGTGTGGAGAACTAGAGACTTGAAGTGACTAATCCGTGAATTTTTATTAGGTAGAGGTGGGGGAATCAGCCATTGCGTATTAGGTCAAAACATGTCGATTAAAAACAACAAATGACCTAAACGTTAAATAATTAAATAATAGTAAGTTTTAACGACTATTCATCTTATTTTGTTAAAAGTATTACTTTAAGTTGCAATCTTGGTTTCTTAGTTCTATGTTTATTTGTTTTCAGGACAAATTTGTGATATAAAGTTTAGCTAAAGTTGAGGGACTGAAGTTGTGCATTCCGGAAGCTAAAGCATTAATGATGTGTGTCTTGGAAGCTTAGGGGCTGCTATTGTCAAGTAAGAAAATGGTACAAGTATATAAGTTTGGTTGTATGACAAGCGAAACTACACACATTTTTTACCCTTTCATCTTGTATAGTTCATATGAGAGTTGTCACACAATTTGTTAGTTTGCTTAGTCATCCTTTTCCTTTGTTTGTGTCTTAGTTCTTGAAATAGTTGTTTTCGTGAGTTTTTCTGGTTCAAACATCTTTGTATTGGTTTTGGGTTTTCTTTGAATATAAAGTGAATTTCAAGGATTGTCCTTTATCTTTATACCCATTTTCAGGCACTGTCCTTTATGTTCAAAATTGACAAGTTTTGTCCTTTATATTTTCATATCATACACGTTTTGTTCTTTAGGCTTAACCCAGTTAGTTTTGGTTGTATACTTTGCACATGAGGGCATTTTTGTCAATTCAAAGGTATGTTCAACGGCAGATTTACAGCTCAAAGCATCTGCAACCTTTGAATTGACAAAAATGCCCTCATGTGCAATGCACATGACCAAATTTAACTAAAAAAACTAACTGGGTTAGGCCTAAAGGACAAAACGTGTATGATATGAAAACATAAAGGACAAAACTCGTCAATTTTGAACGTAAAGGACATCGTCTGAAAATAGGTATAAAGATAAAGGACAATCCTTGAAATTCACTCTTGAATATAAGTTCTTGTTAATTCGAGTTTTACATAAAAGATATGTCACACCCCAATATTTCCACACTTTACCGGTGGGCCCGGTAGGGGAGCAACATCATCGTCAAACAACACAATATATAAATGCACAGCGGAAGCAAAAGGATAAATATAATACAATCCGAATTAATGTAACGTCAAGTATTACAACGGAAGTAAAGGATCCACAGGCGGATCGAAAATAAAAATAACTCTGTTCAACAGACTTTAGGCATCTAAGCTTGCGAGACTCTTTATTGATGCTAGGAGTAGCCAGCCAATTCCGATTAGTACCTGCACTTAGCCTTTTTGGGAAAATACGTCAGTTTACACTGGTAAATACAATCAACCGACTCATTTTGAAAAGAGTTTAAGAAAATGAATTTAAGGCACAAGGCACAAATAATATTTTATAACTTGGGATAATTATTAGAATATAATACTTGTAAAGGATTTACATGTTTCTTATGCGTTCAGTAGCCCGGATCGAGCCGGGTTAAAGATCAATAGACACACCACATTATGTATATGAGACGCTGACAGGTGTACGCCTACACCTGTGTGCTAAGGTCGTGGCCATTTCGTAAAATGATGCCAGTGATATCCGGGACATGGTCATTAACCCCCCAAAGGCTTTAAGCAAACAAAACAATTTAAACGAGACATATCAATACTTTAACCATCATACAATTAAAGATTCAATGCCCGACCAAGCGGTATTTTATATACCGTACCCTAAGCCCGTATAGGAAAAATAAGTTAAAAGTATTTACCTGAGCTAAATATAAATTCAATCCCAACCGTATCAAATCAGCAAGTACAGATAGCTTTTACTGGGCTCCTAAATCTGGAATGAAGGTTTTTAATAACCTATTAGAATCCTAACGGTCTTTAAATTAAGCCTTGACTTAGACCGATTAGTTTTCAAGAGAAAGATACGGTTCAAACGCATGATAAAGCGAAGACCGGAATAGAATGTGATTTAGACCCGACAAGTTTGAAGACTTGTATAATATGGGTAATCTAAACACATTCTGGATTTTGAGATAACAACGATAAGGTTTGACCCGTTTCGGCTAATTTATGCAAACTATTTACATAAACCTAACCGAACGCGCAAGAAGCGTAACGGGTAACCATAAGAGTCCTAAACAGGTTTCCTAAGTTAACATGCCTTAAATATGTTGTGATATCAGTAGGATACCTTCCATTATGCCCAAAACGAGTTTAATCTCATATTAAGCCCCGTAGGGGTATTTTGGTCATTTTAAAGATTATAAATGTGACAACCCTCACCAAACCAGGTATCCGTACGACTTAATTAATAATTAATTACTGCTTAATTACTGTGCTTGCTTGAACTTGTGAATAAACTGCTACTTGAATACTGATACATGTGCTTACTTGCATCATACTTTACTTGCTGTCACTACATTATTTACATGCTGAACCTTAGTGACAAACATGATGCACAAAAGCACAGTAGCACAATAAACGGATAACCTATAGAACATGTTGACATAGCCGGCATCAGGCAGACACTGCCTCTAAGGCCTGTATGAGCCAGAAATATTTTGCTACACTAGTGGTGAGTGTAGGGATACAAGGGTTGTAGAACTACGTCTCTAGGAATAAGTTACAATGACTGGATGTGCCTAAAACGTACTCTATGTACAAAATTCAGCACTTTACATAATAATTCAGCTTTTAGCTAACTAATAAAGTGCCAAAACATGAGAAAAATATTACTAGACACTTTCCAAAGTGTCAGAAATAAGTTGTGTCACTAAAAAGGGTATTAACGACACTTTAAAGCTTTGTTAAGCACTTTAACGGATTACTATCCAACCGAACAACCGGACTATACCCGAAACATGAAAATATTGTTATTTTCATTATTTATCTTTTTCTGAGTCAGTTAGGGTCCCCGAATACCCTAACACCCGCTATAAAACACTACACGCAACTAACCAGGTTAAGTACCTAACTAACTAACTAACTTAACCTAACTAGTAACTAACTAATACTTGGAAATGGACCAAGACCCCCCCCCCCTTGCTAACCGGCCCCAAACTAGAGGGGACACCATTTGATTTCTTTTGATTATTTTAATCACAATGTCTAATATCTAAATGACATGTGATCCATTGGTTATTAATCCCACAATTGTCTATAAGTAACTTGAGAATGCACATAAGTTCATTTGTCACAACAACACAAGAACACTACTCTCTCTCTTGCCCTCTAAGCTTTCGGCCGAACACCCCCTTGAGCATACATCCACTTTCGATTTTTTTTCATCTTATTCCAAGCTCATACAAGTGTTGAGGATCGCATATAAGGAGTCTTGGTGCAAACGGAAGGCGAAGGACCTCACTCTCTTGCTTTTATCCACGCATTTTTCGCATAGATTCTTCCCTAGCCTCGAGCTAGTGGTATGTTGCTTAAATCACCTACTCGAACTATTTTGAAGTGGTTAATACGATGTGTAACGGTTAAAACTCGAAATCTTACAAGATGATACTTTAAAGTCTACTTAAAACACTAAAAAGGTGGTTAAAAGCACATAAGTTGTGTAAAACTTGTAGTATTTGATTTGTGTGATTATTTGGACCCGATCTATGTTGTGGTAGCTCGGATCGTCATTTAACCCGAGTTGGTCATGATCATGGATCATGACATAAGGTTGTTTTGGAAGTAACAAGGGTTAAAGGATGAAACTCTACCACACACTAATCATGAATTTGTGTAAAAGCGATTTTTGTTGTGAAATAGTGTTTAAAACTAGTAGATCTACGTATCTACAAGTGGTATTTTCAAAGGACCAAGTGTCAAGAGAAAACATACTTTTAAAGACGGATCTTACACTAACACGAATGGTTTTTTAGAACACACAAGTGTGTAAACACTGGTGTAACACAAAGTTTTGACAAATAACTATTTTTGAAAAAGATGACGAGAAGTTGTAAAGACGGAACTTCCATAAAAACGAGGTTTTTACAAAATCGGATTGTTTTATATAAAGATCCACTAAAAATAATGAGATCTACTTCATAGTTTGGATAAATCACAAGTTCATGAAATATATGCGATTTATATACATATTTTGACTAGTTTGTAATTTGAACATTGTTTTGATTGAATAAGAAGATTGTTGGTTTGATTTATAAAAGAAAATGATACGCTTGAAAGCGTGGCCACCTCCAGTTACAGAGGAAACTCTGGCGAAATTTTCCCAAAAACCTAACACTTAGAAATATTTTCACTATAAGTGTTAGAAATACATTTTGACTTGTTTTCAAATTATAGATTTCGCCACGACTTATTTACAAAATACCGGAGGTGGGATTTCACAAAATAAAACGTGATACATAAATATATTTAGTATATTTTTTTTCACAACATCACTTGTATAAGTGTTTATGATTATTTTGTGAACTATGTAAATATTATTTTTAGAGTAAAAATAATATTACTAAGTATTATTTTGGGAAAATCACATATATTAAAGTATAATATTTTTTTAGAAGAATATTTATATTTTGGAAGTTGGAAATAAGATATATATTAAGTGAGACTTAATAGTGTAATCCGAATTATACGAACACATGTATTAAATCCCCCATCCTTGGGAAGGAAAATGACTACCAAGTATATACAGAATGTAAACACGAAATAGTTGCCTAACTATTTCCCAAAAACTTAAACCATAAAGCTAAGGCACGGCCGTCCGTCTAATAGAGTTAGTACGTGTAGGTCGTCACACAGCTGTTTGATTTGGAGGCATACTTGGTAGAGACGCACCACGGTGAGTTCATGTCCCCCTTTTCTCTAACTGTTTTTCAGTTTTCTTAACTGCGGGGGTGAAATACATGTTACTTTGATTACAAGTACTTTATACATGGTATGGTTAGCGTAAGGAGGTTTACTACTTAGATCATGTGAGTGGGTAGGAGCAATATGAGGCCATTAGTCCTCATAACGGGACCGAGGGACAGGAGCGGTAGATCTATCTGGGTGTAGCGAGCCCAGCCCCAGGCCAAACTAGAAACGGACCTTGGGGTGACTTTGTCCACATACTAATGCCGTGGCGAAATCTGCTAGGTTTGAGTCTCCCTATTTGCACTTCACATATATCAGTGGCCTTGCAAACCATTGGTGATCTCAATTCCCTTATTTGCTACATACCAAGACTATTTTTATACTCACAAAGGCTTATTTACTCACTTACACATGAACTCGCTCAACATTATTGTTGATTTTTCAACTTACATGTATTTCAGGAAATTAAAGATCTGGCGCGGTATGTTATGTTTTCCCGCTGCATATGGGTTCCGAGGTCATCCGGGTTTAGGAAATGTGACTTTTTCCTGGACGAGTCACAAATCTTAAACTGCGTTTATTTCATGTTGACGTTTATGTTTTTCAAAACAATGTTTTATGTTATGATGTTGTAAGTCTCTAAGACAATGGTATGTTACTCTGGTTTTAAAACTTAATCGAATGGATGATCTTGCATGATTTTATTTCATATAGCTTTTTTATGGTTAAGCTATGGTATTAAGAAGTCACACCAAAATAACCACGCTTTCGCAAAGCCAGGGTGTGACAGCTTGGTATCAGAGCCCTGATCATAGCGAACTAGGATTCCTTCTCGAGTCTAGACTATGATCACTAGGGCTCTCACGAAAACATTTTTCTGCATACCACTTAAGTCCAGATCCAAAACTTTTTATAAACAAATGTTGAGCACATTTTATTCATTATTTTTAGGCTCAGTCCGGAAAGGCTGAGGCTCGGTCTTGGAGGCCGAGGCTCGGTCTGAGAGATCGAGGTAGTTGGCTAGTTGGACTAGGAAGAGTAGGCTCAGTCTTGGAGGCTGAGGCTCGGTCTTAGAGGCCGAGGCTCGATCTAAGAGGTCGAGGTAGATGATAGAGCAGTCTTAGAGACTGGGAAGAATTTGGCTAGTGGGACTAGGAGAATTATTTGATTGACTAACATGTTTATATGATTATATGATTGATTATTATACGTATATGAGTTGTGTTACAAACGTCAGGCTTTCATCATGTACTAGAAAGATGGACACTACGAATCCCATGGCCATAGTATCAGGCGACATAGTTTCATCGAAGCACGAGGTGTACATTTCCGATACTACCGGCACAGACAATGACAACTTTCAGCCCTTTTTGCGCTACCTGAAGTCGTAGCAGAGCCTACTGATGGCCATCTTGTTGGGAGTTTGCCACTCGCGGTGATCCCTGCTCCTGTGCCCCCTTGCCGCTTATCTTGTTGATGATATGCCCCCGACGTGGCCTCTGATGACGATAACGATCTACTAGAGGAGGACCCATTTGAGGGCAGGGCCCTATTGCTGCTGGTATTAGCCTACTGCATGCGGACGCTCCTGCAGGAGAAACTCATGCCCATTCCCCTGTCCCAGACTCATTTGAGTTTCTGACATCCGCATTTTCGCATATACAGGGAATGCAGCACCATTCACACGACGCCGACCCTGATACGGCATCATCAGCTGCACCGGTTCCCGCACCCAGCTTGAGTTTGATCACAGTATTGAGGGTGATCTTGTTCTTCCACCTGGTTTTGATCCAGACCATGACCTTGAGTTCATACACTTAGACCAGCCCTTGGAGGATCCTGTAACCCCCTGTGTTTGTTGATCCAGCTGATCTTGAGATGGAGTTTTTGATCCGGAGCCAGCCGTGGCCCCTGAGCCAGGCATTGCTCCTGACCCCGCATTGGAGCATGACCCTGTTCATGCCGATGCACCTGCTGTTGCTCCTTGATTGATCATCTGCTTGGACGAGAGAAAATTTGGGGTAACTGTGCAAGACAATTTATTATTACGGGGGCCCACGTAATAACGACTTGTAGTGCACAGAAATCCTGGTGGACTCTGCGGGTCAAGCTAATGAAAACCAATGTAGCAGGAAATATCTAAAATACAAATGACCAAGGCAAGGCGATGTGGCCTCGAGTTCATTCTATAACAAGCAACAAGCCAAATTGGCAAGCCTATGTGAAGGCTCAGAAATTTACTTCCCCACTTATACATTGAGTATATTTGCGTGTGAAATTGGGTGATTACATGATGGCTTATGTTGCTATATATACCTCATAGACAATTGAAACGTTGTCTAACCCGCTTCACACCACTTCGACAAAAGGGAATGTCACCCAGACGTGACACAAACACCAGTACGTTGCCAAGGACAGAAGCCGAGCTGCAAGAACGCATCTCACAGATAAATGCACGACATGAAGCCCTCCGCTCTAAGCACAACGATGGCATTACTGGAAATAACCCTCCAACTGGCTGCACCTATAAACAGTTCCTGAACTGCAAGCCTTTGAACTTTGACGGAACCGGAGGCGCCGTTGCATTTGTTCGTTGGTCCGAGAAGATTGACTCCATCCTAAGAATGAGTAGTTGTTCGCCCCAACAAAGTGTTACCTATATCTCAGGGTTATTTCTGGATGACACACTCTCATGGTGGAACCTCCAGGTTCAGACCCTTGGTACAGATGTTGCTTATGCACTGAGCCGGGATGAGCTCAAGGAAACGATTGAGAAGAAATGTTGTTTTAGGACTGGAATTTAGAAGCTTGAGGTGGAGTTCAGGAATTTGAAAATGGACGAACCAGAAATTCCTGAACTTGTCCAGCAATCGCACGACTTGTTTAGGGTCGTCCCCTACCAAGTCATTGACGTTGTATGATACAGTTGTGTACTCGTAAGCTTTACATTTTGGTCTCGATTTGTGGCAGTGCAATCGCAGTGATCTATTGTTTATGCTCTATGACATGAGACGTTATGTGGCTGATCTATTTATAGCATGAGATGTTATGTGCTGATATTGATGAATACATACGTGCACTTGACTTGCTATTACCTGACCTATGTAAAACATCTTTTAGAAGATGCCGCCAAGACGCGAAATGCGCATGCCCACCTCTGAGGCAGAACTTCAAGAGATAATTGCTGCAGCTATAGCACAGCACGAGGCCCTACGCTCCGAACCTAGCAGAGGCACCTCAGAAAATAACGGTTGTTCCTACTGGCACTTCCTCAACCACAAGCCTCCGAAGTTCGACGGCACTGGAGGTGCCATAGCTTTTGTAAAATGGATCGAATGTATGGATTCCATCTTTCAAGTGAGCGGTTGTGCGCCGGAACAACAAGTCCTATACGTTTCTGAGTTGCTTCTAGATGAAGCCCGATTATGGTGGAATCTTCAGACCCATATGAAGGGTGCTACTGCAGCATATGCGTTAACCTGGGGCGAACTGAAAGGAATGATGCATAAGAAGTATTGCCCCCAAACGGAAACCCAGAAGTGGGAAGATGAATTTCGGAGCCTGATGATGGAAGGTCCGAAGGTGTTGGAGTACGTGCAAAGACTTCATGATTTGTCACGAGTTGTTCCGTACCTGGTGAAACCAGAATTAAAGAAATTGGAACAATTCATCTGGGAACTGGCGCCTCAAGTCTTGAGCTTGATGACAACATCAACGCCACCAACAACTGATGTTGCAAGTAAGATGGGTCTGGCACTCGTTACGGAAGCAATTAGACTAGAAGAACTTGCAAACCCTGACAAGGAGACTCAGGTAGAGTCGTCTGGAAAGAACAAAAGGAAGCTTACCGAAGATACCCAAACGAATAAGGATGAACAAAGATCTATTCGAGGTTGTTTTGACTGCGGGGACAAAGGGCATTTCAAGAAAGATTACCCTAACAATAAACAGGCCAATGATAAGATTTACTTAGAAACTGAACCAAGACGTGCTGAGTGCAAGTGTCACCACAATTATGGATGTCGGAAGCCTAGGTACGGAAGGAAAGGACACAACAAGGATGGTTGTGGGATGAAGGGTCCCAGACAAGGAGAAAATAGTAACAACGCTCAAGGTGGAAGTGGGAGGTATCCAGGATGCTTCCATTGTGGGGATGTTGGACATCTTAAGAGGGAATGCCCAGAGTTGAACCAAGCCCGTGGAAGAGTGTCCCAAATCGAAGCAAGGGAAGCGCGCCAGGACCCCAATGTCGTTACTGGTACGTTCCCTATAAATCAACGTTATGCATCCGTTTTATTTGATACTGGTGCCGATTATAGCTTCGTGTCGTTAGAATTTAAGAATATGCTTGGTTTAGCCGCTAATAAATTAGATATTCCGTACTCAATCGAATTGACAAATGGGAAGTTAGTAGAAGCCAATGAAGTGATCAGAGGTTGTGTAATCGATTTGGGAGAACGTGAGTTTGCTTTGGATCTACTACCAGTCCAGTTGGGAAGTTTCGACGTGGTGGTAGGAATGGATTGGTTATCAGGCAACAAGGCGGAGATAGTTTGTCACGAAAAGGTCGTTCGTATCCCAACCGAAGATGGCGAAACAATTGTGGTTCACGGGGAGAAGCGTGATACGCCGTTAAGAATTATCAGCTGCCTGAAAGCACGAAAGTGTTGCAAAAGGGATGTGTTGCCTTCCTGGCACACATTGTGGATAAGAAGGCTGCTGAGCCGAGAACAGAAGACATCCCTGTCGTGAGGGAGTATCCGGAAGTCTTCCCAGAGGACTTACCTGGACTGCCACCTCAGAGACAAGTAGAGCTCCGCATCGACTTAGTTCCAGGCGCCGCGCCTGTGGCTAAGGCACCTTATAGACTTGCCCCGTCTGAAATGCAGGAACTGTCGACACAACTTCAAGAGTTGTTAGACAAGGGTTTTATCCGACCAAGCTTCTCGCCTTGGGGAGCTCCGGTCCTGTTTGTCAAGAAGAAGGACGGTAGTTTTCGTATGTGCATCGACTACAGAGAGTTGAACAAGCTGACGATCAAGAATAGATATCCTCTGCCAAGAATCGATGATCTATTCGACCAACTGCAAGGTTCAAGCTTTTATTCAAAGATCGACCTTCGATCTGGATACCATCAGTTAAGGATACAAGAGGAGAGTATCCCGAAGACAACCTTCAGAACTCGTTATGGACACTACGAGTTCCTTGTTATGCCGTTTGGTTTGACAAACGCACCTGCAGTCTTCATGGACTTAATGAATAGAGTTTGCAAGTCGTACTTGGACAAGTTCGTGATTGTGTTTATCGACGACATCTTGATCTATTCAAGAACAAAGACTGAGCACGAGCAGCATCTAAGAGCTATTTTGGAGCTGCTGAAGAAAGAACAGCTGTACGCCAAATTCTCTAAGTGCGAGTTTTGGCTACGCGAAGTCCAGTTTCTTGGACACGTGGTTAATGGAGATGGAATCCACGTGGATCCAACCAAGATCGAAGCGATTAAGAATTGGGAAACGCCAAAGACGCCAACCGAGATTCGACAATTCTTGGGTTTGGCTGGCTACTATCAAAGGTTCATTGAGGATTTTTCAAAAATTGCTCAACCTTTGACACTCCTCACGCAGAAAGATAAGAAGTTTGATTGGGAAATCAAACAGGAGGAAGCATTTCAGATACTGAAGGATAAGCTCTGCAATGCGCCAATCTTAGCACTACCGGAAGGTACCGATGATTTTGTGGTATACTGTGACGCCTCACGTCAAGGATTGGGATGTGTGTTGATGCAACGCCAAAAGGTTATTGCTTACGCATCGCGTCAATTGAAAGTGCACGAAAAGAACTATACCACACATGATTTGGAACTTGGCGCAGTGGTTTTTGCATTAAAGATCTGGAGACACTGCCTTTATGGTACAAAGTGTACAATTTTTACAGATCACAAGAGCCTACAACACATAGTCAACCAGAAGGAGTTGAATATGAGACAGAGACGATGGGTTGAGTTGCAGAACGATTACGACTGCGAGATAAAGTACCATCCAGGGAAGGCGAATGTGGTCGCCGATGCCCTAAGTCGAAAGGAGAGGATCAAGCCCATAAGGGTTAGGGCTTTAGAAAGGATTATCCGAACCGATCTTTCCTTGCGCATTCGTGCCGCGCAGAAAGAAGCTCTCAAGGAAGGAAACCTTGAAGAAGAATATCTCCGTGGGATGGAGAAGCTACTGGTACCAAACGAGGAAGGAACGTTATGTTTTGAGAAAAGGATTTGGGTTCCTTGGTTTGGAGGTTTAAGGAAGGTTATTTTCGATGAAGCTCACAAGTCGCGGTACTCTATCCACCCAGGAGCGGATAAGATGTACCAAGATCTCAAAGATTACTATTGGTGGCCTAGGATGAAAGGCGATGTTGCTGTTTATGTGAGCAAATGTTTAACATGCGCTAAGGTTAAAGCGGAATACCAGAAGCCTTCAGGACTTCTGCAACAACCTGAGATTCCCAAGTGGAAATGGGAACAAATCTCAATGGATTTTATTACAAAGTTACCAAGAACGCCAAGAGGCCATGACACTATTTGGGTAATAGTGGATCGATTAACAAAGTCAGCACACTTCTTACCTATCAGAGAGAAGGATAATACGAGCAAGTTGGCCGAAATTTACATGAGAGAGATCGTTACGCGCCATGGAGTACCTCTCTCAATCATCTCTGATAGAGACGGAAGGTTTGTGTCAAGGATATGGCAATCCTTCCAAGAAGCTTTTGGCTCACAATTAAATCTGAGCACTGCGTTTCATCCGCAAACTGACGGTCAAAGCGAGCGAACGATACAGACTTTGGAAGACATGCTGAGAGCGTGTGTTATGGATTTGGGCGGTAGCTGGGATAAGCATTTGCCTTTGGTCGAATTTTCATACAACAACAGCTACCACACCAGTATTGGTGTCACGCCATTTGAAGCCCTTTACGGACGCAAGTGCCGATCACCACTATGCTGGGCTGACGCAGGTGATAGGCAGCTTGCTGGTCCCGAAATCGTCCAAGAGACAACAGACAAGATTGCGCAGATTCTAAAACGCATCGAAGCAGCTCGCCACAGACAGAAGGCCTATGCGGATCCAAACCGGAAACACTTGGAATTTCAAGTGGGAGAAATGGTTTTATTGAAAGTCTCACCCTGGAAGGGTGTGGCACGCTTCGGAAAGCGTGGGAAGCTAAATCCGCGCTACATTGGTCCTTTCAGAGTTTTGGAATGAATAGGACTAGTAGCATACAAGTTGGACTTACCTGCTGAACTCCATTCAGTTCACGATACATTTCATGTATCCAACCTGGAGAAAAGTCCAATTCAAGATAACATTGCCATTCCCATCGACGAGATTCATGTTGACGACACGCTCCATCACGTTGAAGAACCGGTCGAGGTTACGGATTGGAAAGTAAACAAGACCCGCCGGAGCAGTGTCAAGCTCGTCAAGGTTCGTTGGAATGCCAGACATGGTCCTGATTACACCTGGGAGCGCGAGGACCGGATGAAAGAGAAATACCCCCACTTATTTCCTAAGAACCCTGCATCTAGTAGCAGAACCTAAAATTTCGGGACGAAATTTATTTAACGGGGGGAGAATGTGACAACCCTCACCAAACCAGGTATCCGTACGACTTAATTAATAATTAATTACTGCTTAATTACTGTGCTTGCTTGAACTTGTGAATAAACTGCTACTTGAATACTGATACATGTACTTACTTGCATCATACTTTACTTGCTGTCACTACATTATTTACATGCTGAACCTTAGTGACAAACATGATGCACAAAAGCACAGTAGCACAATAAACGGATAACCTATAGAACATGCTGACATAGCCGGCATCAGGCAGACACTGCCTCTAAGGCCTGTATGAGCCAGAAATATTTTGCTACACTAGTGGTGAGTGTAGGGATACAAGGGTTGTAGAACTGCGTCTCTAGGAATAAGTTACAATGACTGGATGTGCCTAAAACGTACTCTATGTACAAAATTCAGCACTTTACATAATAATTCAGCTTTTAGCTAACTAATAAAGTGCCAAAACATGAGAAAAATATTACTAGACACTTTCCAAAGTGTCAGAAATAAGTTGTGTCACTAAAAAGGGTATTAACGACACTTTAAAGCTTTGTTAAGCACTTTAACGGATTACTATCCAACCGAACAACCGGACTATACCCAAAACATGAAAATATTGTTATTTTCATTATTTATCTTTTTCTGAGCCAGTTAGGGTCCCCGAATACCCTAACAACCGCTATAAAACACTACACGCAACTAACCAGGTTAAGTACCTAACTAACTAACTTAACCTAACTAGTAACTAACTAATACTTGGAAATGGACCAAGACCCCCCCCCCCCCTTGCTAACCGGCCCCAAACTAGAGGGGACACCCTTTGATTTCTTTTGATTATTTTAATCATAATGTCTAATATCTAAATGACATGTGATCCATTGGTTATTAATCCCACAATTGTCTATAAGTAACTTGAGAATGCACATAAGTTCATTTGTCACAACAACACAAGAACACTACTCTCTCTCTTGCCCTCTAAGCTTTCGGCCGAACACCCCCTTGAGCATACATCCACTTTCGATTTTTTTTCATCTTATTCCAAGCTCATACAAGTGTTGAGGATCGCATATAAGGAGTCTTGGTGCAAACGGAAGGCGAAGGACCTCACTCTCTTGCTTTTATCCACGCATTTTTCGCATAGATTCTTCCCTAGCCTCGAGCTAGTGGTATGTTGCTTAAATCACCTACTCGAACTATTTTGAAGTGGTTAATACGATGTGTAACGGTTAAAACTCGAAATCTTACAAGATGATACTTTAAAGTCTACTTAAAACACTAAAAAGGTGGTTAAAAGCACATAAGTTGTGTAAAACTTGTAGTATTTGATTTGTGTGATTATTTGGACCCGATCTATGTTGTGGTAGCTCGGATCGTCATTTAACCCGAGTTGGTCATGATCATGGATCATGACATAAGGTTGTTTTGGAAGTAACAAGGGTTAAAGGATGAAACTCTACCACACACTAATCATGAATTTGTGTAAAAGCGATTTTTGTTGTGAAATAGTGTTTAAAACTAGTAGATCTACGTATCTACAAGTGGTATTTTCAAAGGACCAAGTGTCAAGAGAAAACATACTTTTAAAGACGGATCTTACACTAACACGAATGGTTTTTTAGAACACACAAGTGTGTAAACACTGGTGTAACACAAAGTTTTGACAAATAACTATTTTTGAAAAAGATGACGAGAAGTTGTAAAGACGGAACTTCCATAAAAACGAGGTTTTTACAAAATCGGATTGTTTTATATAAAGATCCACTAAAAGTAATGAGATCTACTTCATAGTTTGGATAAATCACAAGTTCATGAAATATATGCGATTTATATACATATTTTGACTAGTTTGTAATTTGAACATTGTTTTGATTGAATAAGAAGATTGTTGGTTTGATTTATAAAAGAAAATGATACGCTTGAAAGCGTGGCCACCTCCAGTTACAGAGGAAACTCTGGCGAAATTTTCCCAAAAACCTAACACTTAGAAATATTTTCACTATAAGTGTTAGAAATACATTTTGACTTGTTTTCAAATTATAGATTTCGCCACGACTTATTTACAAAATACCGGAGGTGGGATTTCACAAAATAAAACGTGATACATAAATATATTTAGTATATTTTTTTCACAACATCACTTGTATAAGTGTTTATGATTATTTTGTGAACTATGTAAATATTATTTTTAGAGTAAAAATAATATTACTAAGTATTATTTTGGGAAAATCACATATATTAAAGTATAATATTTTTTTAGAAGAATATTTATATTTTGGAAGTTGGAAATAAGATATATATTAAGTGAGACTTAATAGTGTAATCCGAATTATACGAACACATGTATTAAATCCCCCATCCTTGGGAAGGAAAATGACTACCAAGTATATACAGAATGTAAACACGAAATAGTTGCCTAACTATTTCCCAAAAACTTAAACCATAAAGCTAAGGCACGGCCGTCCGTCTAATAGAGTTAGTACGTGTAGGTCGTCACACAGTTGTTTGATTTGGAGGCATACTTGGTAGAGACGCACCACGGTGAGTTCATGTCCCCCTTTTCTCTAACTGTTTTTCAGTTTTCTTAACTGCGGGGGTGAAATACATGTTACTTTGATTACAAGTACTTTATACATGGTATGGTTAGCGTAAGGAGGTTTACTACTTAGATCATGTGAGTGGGTAGGAGCAATATGAGGCCATTAGTCCTCATAACGGGACCGAGGGACAGGAGCGGTAGATCTATCTGGGTGTAGCGAGCCCAACCCCAGGCCAAACTAGAAACGGACCTTGGGGTGACTTTGTCCACATACTAATGCCGTGGCGAAATCTGCTAGGTTTGAGTCTCCCGATTTGCACTTCACATATATCAGTGGCCTTGCAAACCATTGGTGATCTCAATTCCCTTATTTGCTACATACCAAGACTATTTTTATACTCACAAAGGCTTATTTACTCACTTACACATGAACTCGCTCAACATTATTGTTGATTTTTCAACTTACATGTATTTCAGGAAATTAAAGATCTGGCGCGGTATGTTATGTTTTCCCGCTGCATATGGGTTCCGAGGTCATCCGGGTTTAGGAAATGTGACTTTTTCCTGGACGAGTCACAAATCTTAAACTGCGTTTATTTCATGTTGACGTTTATGTTTTTCAAAACAATGTTTTATGTTATGATGTTGTAAGTCTCTAAGACAATGGTATGTTACTCTGGTTTTAAAACTTAATCGAATGGATGATCTTGCATGATTTTATTTCATATAGCTTTGTTATGGTTAAGCTATGGTATTAAGAAGTCACACCAAAATAACCACGCTTTCGCAAAGCCAGGGTGTGACAATAAAAGGGATTAATTAAGCTTCTGTGATCCGGGTCTGAATAAGTCAGAAAAATAATTTATTTTAACAGGTTACCTCAGTTGGTAATAAGTCTTAAGAGACAAAAATGGTTTTAAACTCAAACTATGCGTATAATACGCGTATAAAGCCGTTTTAAGCGACGTACGGTTTAATATAGGATTCTGAGTTTTCTGATCAGTTAAACAGGTTCAAAACACTTCATTTATTATTTAAAATCAGTAGCAATTGGATTGGTATCAAAAGGACTTGTAAAACTCATTTTATACCCGAAAAGGGCATAATCGGTATTTACCGAATCAAGGCACTAATCCTAGCTTATGATCAGTTTAAAAATAATTAAAAATATTCAAAAATCCCAAAATATTATATTACATCAGTGGGTAAAAGGTTTGGTGTCAAAAATTGGGTTTAGATAGGTTTTATGCTAATGACGCCATTTAATTAATAAAAACGTTCTTAATTACTCCATTGAGCATAACTCCTAATCTAGACCTCCGATTGACGTGAAATTTTAGGGACATGTTTAATAATCAGTAACAAAGGTTATTGTCCTTTCACATCTTCAAAAATCTCGTTTTATGATCATAAGGGCATTACGGTCAATATTTAAGCACTTAACGGAAACGTCGGAAAATTAAGGATTTAAGTGGTATAAACGCAGAGGGTTATACACACATGTAACTTGGTCCTAATGGAACTTTAAGGCATGTCTAAACCTATCAAAACCGGGTCAGAATCGAAGTCAAAGCAGAAAGTCAAACTATGCGCCTTTCGGCTCCGAATCGGTTCAAAACAGAAAGTTGTCGAATCAAACAAGCTAAGACAAGTTATTATACTTATTATCAAGTTATATGAATGATAAAATAGGTTATACGCATTCTATATCGCTAATTACGCGTTTAATGGTTCTGTTGACTTTTTCGTAAGAAGTTTGACTCGCCATTTGACCTAGTTAGATCGGGAATCAGAGGGTGCCCTTTCAAGGGTTAATTGCCCACATAATTACCAACTTATAACAACTTTCATTTCGGCAAAACACTGGACCGTTTGTGTTTTATCGTTAAGTCAAACCGTAGTTACGACGGTTTGACTTTTAAGCTATAAACTAATCAAAACTTAATTAAGAAGGGTCAAGGGTACTTACACGTGTCTAATGGATGATTAAGAAGGTCTTTATGCTCCAGAACTTGATCAGTTGTTGATGTTGGAAGGAATGATCAAAGTTGCAAAATAAGGAGGCTTTATATAGTTTTTACGGTTGCTCAAGATGGTGCCATGCATGCCTAGGGTGATTCCCTGATGAAAACAAGTGTCCCCTAATGCTAAATACCATCTTAGGCAGCCCATGGTATCAAGGAAATGAGATTGGAGTCGGTTAAAACATCAACAGGTAGCTGCCTGTTTGTTTTGTCGCTGGTACCTGTCACGCGGCCCGCGTAAAGATCTTCATGATCTTACGCGGCCCGCCTGGACCTCCGGTTCAGGTTACATACTTTTCTTTTATTGCATATTTGGTCCTTGGTCCCCCGAAAGGTCATTTTCACTTGGTTTCTTGCATTTTAAACCTTTAGTATTGACATATGGGGGCTTTAAGGCTTATACCATCTTTTTCAAGTCCTCGGGTAACTTTGTGATCACCCGAAAAAAACCTAAATTTCAATGTTGACGATTCTAACCCTCACACACGAATTTTATCATAACTTTCTCATACGGTAACGAAACTTGGTGAAATTTTTATGGTGCATTCTAGTGAGCATAATTAATCGTTACAAGGCTTCGGGTTTGCTAAAAGGTCACTCAAAGGTATATCTTAACATGTTGACACATTTAACCCCTGTAGTTTGTAATCTCTCACTTTCTTTCACAATTAGCTTCGTATGATCCATGATCCATTCGTTTAAGGTTATAAACATCATGTAGGGTTATTGTAAAGTATATTTATTCATTGTTGACACTTTGAACCCTTACATTTACATAGTTTCATTGTTTGTCAACCTTAGTCTCTCGAAAGTATTCTTTCACACGTTTAAAGGTTATGACACGTGTCAAGACATTATTGGACGTAAATTTTCGAGGTGTTACAAGATATGTGGTCCTTGATATATTTGTGACACCTTGTTCCCATAAAATCAAATTATGCACTATACATGGTTGTCCATAAAAATTATTGATGTTTAAAAGGTGACAGTGTAAAAGACAACGTTTTATCTTTTTAGATGCTATTAGAGAAGCCGTCACGAATGCATATGGAGTTGACAATTTTGAGCATTCCAAACATCCGGGAAATTTAAAAACATATCCAAACCGTTTATATAACGAAGAATTTAAATCAATCAATGAATAACATTATCATATTGAATATATATTATAGCTTAAAGACTTTATTAGTGTACATTTTTTTAACAACTTTACAAGTTTACACTTCTTTCTTTGGTGCATATGTAAAGTCCTTCTATAAGATACAAATGGATGGTTTCCTAATGAAATGCCTTTAAACCGGCTTGAACCCATGTCTTTGAGCCGCTTCCCAAACCAAATCAATCTGGTCCACATCGATTGAACCAACTTCATGATGTGTCCACCCTTCAAGAAGATGAACTAACCCACCCGCGTGACAAGCGTGAACCACACCTCTCTCCATAGTGTACTGCTCAAACAATGTGCATAAAAAACACAAGTCATATATATAAAAGTACACAATTGTAATTTTATAAGTCCTCTACAGGGTAGTTTGGTCTTTTCACGTTACCTCGCATGTGCCTAGGCCTTGGACATCATCAGGAAGCTTCATGGCTGCGAGCTTACTATATGTGCAGTCTGTTCTGAACTCGAACACCGGTGGAACCACAAACTGATGGAAATGTGTTCCGGCTGGTGCCCATCTTTGCTCTCTTGGTGTGGTCCATTTGCCAATTATCCATGTCTAGTAAGATTAAACAAAATTAACGATAATAATAAACATGAAAACGGCGTTGTAAAATTACCTTTTTGCCCCTTACTCGACTACAAACAAAGATCGGTAAACAGCAAACAGAATCTAACCTTGCAATGTTTGGCTGCTTGAAACTTTGTCACTTGAACCAAAAGGTTTTGATTCTCTGGTGAAGCTTCTTTCTGAATGCTCTTAAATCTTTCGGTTGATTGAGTAAGCATCTGCATGAAAATTTATACACGTTATAAATACAATTTCGGCAACTTTCGACCCATTTGACCTGTTTTCTTTTTATAATATTTTTCTTGGTTGTCCCATTTGACCCTCTTTCCGTTTTATAAATCATTTTAGGAGGTTTTGCGCAGCGAAATCAAATCACGTATAAGTAACTAAGTTGAAACTGTCACATGTAGCTGACAAATAAAACAACAAACTATTTATTTACATGTAAGTGATAAATAAAACAACAAAACATATTCATTTTTTTTGTAAATTAAAAGAAAATAAACCATACCAAGACTCTAATTTGACGACGAGCTAAGTAAAGGGCGATGGCTCTTCCAAGTTTAGAAGTAGCTCCGGTTAAGAACACCTCTTTTACATCTTGAGAAATCTCATTAAGAATCACGGCTGCAGTCAACGTGTTTCCGTGGACTACTCGAACTTTAAGATCCGGATGTTTTGTTACAAAAAGTTTCCCGCCTCCATTCAAAGCTTCATTCTGTAAAACCACCGTTTAAATCCAATTTAGTAACCAATGGGATAAGGTAAAACACTGTTTGCGCTGAATAAGTGGCCTTTAAAGGGGGGGGGGGGACTCAACGCCCCCACCGTTTTTGGGAAAACATGCAAAAGACATTCTTATATAAATGACTCATTTTATGCAACATTATAAAATACACTATTTTATTTAACGTTTGCTAGAAAGTATCTGAATTTTTTCTGACTATACGCAAGTGTACGAACCTTGTTCAAGGCAGCGAGACTAAGGACCTTGACCCCGATTCTATCGGCCATTAGTATAGCTTCTTCAATTTGGTTATTTATGCCGTCTTTCGCAAATGGTAAAAAATACTGCAATTAATTAAACCAATTATCAATAATATACACTTTAGTTCTTGAGTAGGATGATAAAATTATTGGGCTTTATTAGGTACCATGAAACCAAATCTTGGCACAATCCAACTTTGAAGTAGTTTTCCTCTAAGATGGCAGAAAGTGAGCAAGAAAGGCTTGGATTTAGCCCACATGACCAACACCACCAAGAAAGCACCAGGCCACATTGGGAACCAGATAAGTTTTGTAGAAAATGGTAATGAGCTTAATGATCTAAAAACAAATGGAACATGCATACATGATATGATGTCTACTCCATGTGCAAGAAACACAAACTCTGGTGCCTTAGCTTTCTTGCCTACAAATACAATAGAAACATGTATTAGGCATTCGAAAAATTCACAGGTTACGTCTGCTAACCAATGGGACCAGGTAAAACGTAACTTGCAGACTTTCAATGGATTAAAGACATAAACCAGTGGACGCTAGATTCAAATATTACATCGGCATTTACTATTTTGCAAAACAAAAGATATACCTTCATTTGAATGCATTTCTCTATGAAGGTCCCAAGAAATCTTGTTCAAGGTCTTTCCCAAAACATCAAAAAGAGGCATAAATAGGCAGAAATTTGTCTTCATGTCTTTATGGTGTATAAAATGGTACCTAAAAAGAAAAACAAACAAGTTAATACATCTTTATTTCGTCTTTTATTTTATACGATAAATAAACGAGTTAAATGGATCAAACAACATTTTTTAAAATGTATTTAACTTTGTTACACATAAAACAAACTAGATCAAAGTTATTAATCTTTTTATGCAATTCGTCTTAATCAAATAGTAAGACATACTTACGTTGGCGTATAAATAACATATTTAAGTATAGGCAGCGTATCAAAAATGCGACAAGGAACAACTTCGACGTTACTATGCCCCATACATCTAAGGAAATCGAAGACCAAAAAATAACCGTAGAACATGATCACCGAGCCATGCCCGATCAAAGTAGTCGCGATGACCGGAACTCCTACGATCACACAAAGTAACAAATGCTCCAAAAATGTAGCATGCCCAGCTGCACCAAATATGGTAAAATAGGTTTGTTAAAAATGATGATAAATGTACTATGATTGAAGCTTTGTTGGATTGAGATAATGGCATAGGTCATAGGATAACAATGTTTTTTTAGGTTGTATGTCGATATTTAGTACTTTGATTTGATCACTTGATGACCAAACTAGCACGTGGCTGCCACGTGTTTTTGTCTTATAATGGTTATGTGCTCATTGATTTATCAAGGTAACCAATTTTTAAATAGTGTAGATAACGGCTGGCTCTAAGCTTTATTCAAAAAAAGCAAGGAATTTAAGTCTATTAAATATGACTAGGATGAGACAGGAATTGTATTGAAAAGTATCGGTACTGAAAATGAGTAAAAATATAAACTGAATACCCGTATTGCAGTACAGTATTGGTAATGTAAAAATATTTAAAAAAACACGAAAACCTTAAAAATAAATACTGATACCGATTTTGCTATATTGGTACTGGTTCGTATGGGAGGTATTTGGTAAAAGAATGTCCATCCCTAAATTTACAACAAATGATTTTTTTTTTTCTAAATTGGGAAGCATATTTTTTTATCTTTCTCATAAATGTACAATTTACAAAATAATCAGTAAAAACTGATTACGAAAATTTATTAAAAAATTTCTATCACATAAAGCCAAATAACAGATTGAGATAAAAAAAGAATGGTTATTCTAATTTTTCTTTGGAATGACTAGAAATTTAAATTTTAATTGAGGTCCCAAAATAGATTGAGTTGGTTTATATTTACCAAAATGGGCGACTAACATAAATAGATAGCAATTCTAAATTTATTATTTTATTGATCACTTTACCTGTGAATGGATGGTTCACTTTAGAGCTATGATGAAGCCAGTGATATTGTTGGAAGAAATATGATGAATGTAACAATCTATGAAGACAATAATATAGAGGTTCTGAAAGCCCAATATGAAAGAGTATACAAGATATAGTCCCACTTGTGTTCCAAATAGGATAATTGGTCATTGAAGGATTGATCCACAAGAATATCATTGAAGCTACACAAGCTTGAAGTATGATGAAGTTGTCCCTGTGATTAAAGTAAAGAAGGCACATAAGCTTCATCAAAACCACATAAACAAAATTAAGCGTATAATCACGGTGTTTAACTTATGTTTTATAAGTAATTATATGATATATATATATATATAGGGAGCCGCTAGAATTAGAACCACCCCGAGTTATGAGAACCGCGAGAACCACACCCCACGGGGGGGCGTTGACCACGATTTTTTTTTACAACTAGATGTGTATATTTTAAAAACATTCGTAAAAAAAAAATTTTAAACGGCGCGGCCGAGGGGGTAGTTTTTTACACCACAAGTTTGGTGTTTTTTTTTTTGTTTTTTTTTACACCAAACTTGTGGTGTAAAAAACTACCCCTCGGCCGCGCCGTTTAAATTTTTTTTTTACGAATGTGTTTAAAATATACACATCTAGTTGTAAAAAAAAAATCGTGGTCAACGCCCCCCCGTGGGGTGTGGTTCTCGCGGTTCTCATAACTCGTGGTGGTTCTCATTCTAGCGGTCCCCTATATATATATATATATATATATAGGGGAAGGTTCATTTGAAAAAAGAAAATTTAATTGAGAAAGAAAAGAACAAAGGGTACAATTGTAAAATATTAAATACTTTTTCACTTATCTCATTTATTATCTTCTTTACTAATTAATTAGTCATAAAAACTATCATCCTTCACACTAATGTTTTTTGACTACACACATCAAAAGTTAACCTACACCTTTCAAAATTTACCCTACACATGTTGAAATTTATCCTACACAACCCGTAATTTATCATATACACATTGTAATTTATCCTACACTCTAATTTTTTTTTTGAAAAATATATATTTTGAAGATAGGTTACAAATTTTAATGTAGTTAGCTATTAAAGAGGAATACTAATAATTAATGATCCTTGTAGGTTTACCATATTACTCTTATAGTAACATTAAATACGTATATTAAATGAAGTAAAATGAAACATTCTTATTGGTTGAAATTTCTTCTTTTCTACTTACAAAAAGTTTCTTCTCATTTGAACTCTCCACTATATATATATATATATATATATATAGGATTAGGATCATGAGTGAACAACTTCTTGAGAGTGAACTGAGTGAACTAATCTTGGCCCTTGATCATTTTTTAGATTAAAATGGTAATATTGACATTAGCCAAGTACTTTTAATTAAAATCCCTTAATTTTCTCCTCTCTTAACTCTCTCTCATTTTTAATTATTTCTCTATTATTTTAATTATAAGAGATTGAAGGGCTAATGTTTTTTTTAAATAAACTTTTATGTTTCTTTTAAAATTAAATATTAAACCTAATTAAATTATGATTTTTAACATATGTGTATACAGGACAATATATACAAGACTCATACACTTGTGTATTATTACATATTGTTTTCACGGGTCAGTATAAACCAGATTTATACACTTGTGTATTATTCAAGTACATATGTGTATACGAGTCGGTATATACCAGACGTATACACCTGTGTATTATTCAAGTACATAGTGTATACATGTCGATATATACAAGACTTATACACTTGTGTATTACTACATATTGTTTTCACTATACATCTTTTCATCAAAACATTGATCTAATACATATATGTATAGAGAATGTAATTAAATATTTTTAATTGTGTTCTAGATGGAACAATATTTGATAATGTTTGTATTTTTTTAAAATTATGAAATATTAAGTAGGTAATATGTGAGAGAAAAAAAATATAGAGAATGTAATTAAATATTCTTTTAATTGGAAAGAGAAATCAGGAGAGAGAAAAAATTAATTAATTAAATGAAGATAAAAATATACAATTATACCCTTGTTTCTATTAAAATACATGTAAGTTACAAAAGATAATTATAATCTTGCCATTAAAGAAAAAATCTAGATCTACAAAATCAATGGTCAGGATAAGTTCATTTTGTTCACAAATAAATCATTCTTCACTAATAAACCCTATATATATATATATAGTGAGGTTCCTGTAAAAATGACCTTTTTGGTGAGAAGTGTGAGAAGGCATTGACATGTATGCATCATGTTTTGAACTTAGGCATGATGTTTTACGGTTGTTTTGGCAAGAAAAGCACCAAACATAACAATTTAAAACACAATGCAACGTATTATGGACGTGAAATTTAAAATACACTATTTAACACTTAAAACACACTACTTAACATTCTTGGCATGATGTTTTAAGTTTTAAGCCTAGAATTCATTGCATTATGTCTTAAATTGTTATGTTTAGTGTTTTTCTTGCCAAAACAACTCAAAACATTATGCCCAAGTCCAAAACATGATGTCTACGTATGAATTTTTATGCATTCTCACACTTCTCACGAAAAATGTTCTTTTCACAGGATCCTAAGACTATACACACACACACACACATTTAATTAAAATCAGATAGCTACTTTAGCAAACTCTTGAAATAACGGAAGCTTCTTTGAGATCTGCTGAAGGAAAAATACAAACAATTGAGTTAATTCCAACTCCCGGACGGGCTAAGATGGCAATATTTGATTTAATTGGAGTTAGGGAGCTTTGATAAATTTTTACTATTCATACACACGTATTTTATTATAAGAGCTAACTGTATGAAAATGATTATTCAAAACTGATTAAATGATAGTAGATTATCATATTATCCAATCATTCTTTTCAAAACGCACACTCAAACACCTCCAATGCATTACGTACTCCTATTAATGGAAAATTTGTCTGGACAAATGAGCAAGAGACAAGAAGTACCGCAGACAATGAAGTGATTATTCAAAAATGATTATATGACCTTAAATAATCATATAATTCCATCATTCTTTTCAAAACGCACATTCAAACACCTCAAATGCATTAAACATGAAGGGTAAAGAGAAATTACCAATGCCATTCTTTGTCGATTTGATGGAAATCAATGCCTTCTTGAGATAACCGACGATTTCGATTAATAAAAAGCATATTGTCAAAAGTATTCCATAGCTGGTGCACAAGCCCTCTTAGTGAAGACAGGATTATGACATGCATACACCAAGCATACTCACTTTGCTTCTTTTTATAGACATTTGAATACATGAAATCAACAAGAAGTGGCCCAAACAAGAGGTACTGCATATTCAACCAACAACTTAAAGATATTAGAACACAAATACAATATATATATATATATATATATATATATATATAGGGGAATGCTAAAATGAGAACCACCTCGAGTTGTAAGAACCGTGAGAACTACACCGTAGGGGGCGCGGTGGACCAAATTTTTTTTCATAAACGTAGATGCATGTATAAAAACAACATTTGTAAAAAAAAATTAAAAAAAAAATGTCGTGTGTGTAGTTTTGAGCGCCACAAGTTTGTGTTTACGGGTACCGTAAATCTGGCCGGAAAATTTACGGTACCCGTAAACACAAACTCGTGGTGCTCAAAACTACGCACACGACATTTTTTTTTTGAATTTTTTTTTACAAATGTTGTTTTTATACATGCATCTACGTTTATGAAAAAAAATTTGGTCCACCTCGCCCCGGATCAAAAAGTTCTCGCGGTTCTTACAACTCGAGGTGGTTCTCATTTTAGCGGATACTTATATATATATATATATGTATATATATATATATATGTATGTATGTAAAAAAAACTAATTTACATGTGTGTAATTATAAAAGTACATAAAAATGATAAAATTACTCTTAACATGTATGTAATCATAAAAATACACATAATAAATGATAAAATTATCCTAATCATAAAAATATATAAATTAAAAGATTGTTTATTAGGAGTTCTGCTAGTTCTGATCCTTACCCTATATATATATATATGTAATCTTTTCAAAAATCAACAAAACACACCTTGAGACTGCCTAGATTCTGCCATGGCCAACTAAACAATGGAGCTCCCATTTTCCCTGAAGAAGAAGAAGAACCTTTGTCACCTACTAAATCTTTTTCAGTTTCTTGAAGCATATTTTGTTTCTGGATCTCCATTTTCTTGAAGAAAATTTTAAAGTTTAAACCAATTCTGCAAAACCTGTTTTTTTTTCTTGATTTTTGTTTCAGTATGGCTTCATAAGCTAGCTGTGATGATGGATATTATTATTGGAGTAAAGTGAGGACTATATATACACACACATATTTACATACATGATAGTGATGATACATATAATAATATGGATATATATAAATATATATTTAATACATCACCTATTATATTATATTTATATGTATATTAATAGAAACTGCTGATGAACAGTAGTTTTCTTTTAAAATATGAAAATAAGTTTTTTTTAAATTAGTTGATTCACATTTCTTTACAATTCAATTCACTCATGACTAAAAAAAAAGCATCGCAACTTTCCTTTGATTAACATATTACTTTCTTTTGCAAAATAAATCTCTATCTTTTATGTATAAGTTGTATAAAGTTAAAACTTATTTGCATATTTGTAAAATTTAAAATTGTGGGTATATAATATGTGATGCATACATTTTATAAAACTGATACCTTAACATACAAATATGTGATAGAGTAAAATGCACAGATAGTCCCTGTGGTTTGGTGAAATTTCACCTTTAGTCCTCAACTTTTCAGAATTACACTCTTAGTCCCTGTGGTTTGACAAGTTGTTACTCGGATAGTCCCTAAAGCGGATGAAGGTTACTCGGATAGTCCCTGTGGTTTGACAAGTTGTTACTCGGATAGTCCTTATCATTTCACACCCACTTAACCAGAAAAACTAACCTCCATCCGCTTTGGGGACTATCCGAGTAACAACTTGTCAAACCACAGGGACTAAGAGTGTAATTTTGAAAAGTTGGGGACTAAAGGTGAAATTTCACCAAACCACAGGGACTATCCGTGCATTTTACTCTATGTGATATTTAAAAAAACACTGGTGTATTTTTAACAAAAATAAAATGAAAAAAATAATCATTTTACTCTTTTTGTTATTTATGAGATTATTAAAAAACGGCAATGACATGATTCAAAACGTGTGTATATCTATATTTTAGGATGTTTAGCCTACGATACCGTCACAAACTGGTCTTACTTTGACTAAACAACATCGATAGTGGAATTGGTACCATCGGAATAGTTACCAATTTTTGTTTTTATGGCCTTCGATCGATGTACAACGGTTGATACAAAGAGTGTCGATGTCCAAGTACCGCAATAAACCGAACCGATACCGATTGAAATCCCGCCGCATCGCGCGGGGGAATTCTACTAGTTTTAATTAGAGAATTATGAAAATTGAATGAACACTTGTATATTTTATTTTAACTATGTGGTTACATATATGTATATGTGTATATGTGTACATGTACACAGGTGTAAGGTCGACACATGTTGAGGATAACAGTTAACGGTATCAATCATGTAATTAATTTAATAAGCTAACTATAATGATGTTCGGACGCAACATCGGGAATTAATGGATGGTCGCAAATGGCCATTACAAGGGCGGTGGGGTGGTTTTTAGTTGAGAATGTTAGCTTTTTCAATTTTAGTAGCTTCCTCATTAATTTTTGCAATCTCAGTATTAGGCTATGCGGTACGGTGATGGTCATCCCTTGGAGGAATGATGATGATTCGTTACGTAGGCGCCATGTAGATCGGGTGTGAGGATGGGGCAAAGAGGATGGAGGTGAGGAAATGAGGTGATGAACCTAATATGTATATATATATATATAAGTTGTATGTATAGGTGTGTGAGAGAGGGGGAGGACCGGCTCCATCGTCTGGACGCCGACCAGGGGGGACGGCGGTGCCGGAGCAAGACGTGAGGGGGACGAACCCGATACCGTGCGGCCTTATAAAACTAACATTTCTCTACTTAATAACATTGTTGCCACCTATAATAACTCTGTTGCCACCTATAAGGGTAGGCAAGGCGGGTTGTTTGAATAGGAGATTAACCGTGCGCTGGTGATGTTGTCGAGATCAAGGGTAAGGCATGGTGTGCTTTTTATTGGTTGGAGGCTTTGACTTTATTAAAATTAACAAAAAGAATATTTATGGGAAGGGTAAGCGTCGACAGTGTTTTATTTTATGGCAAAAATGTAGTTTTTAAGAAATTTGGCATGGTGTCCTTTGATTGGTTGAGGTAAGGGTACTACCTTTGGGTGCCCCGCCCCACTTATTATTATTATTATTATTATTATTATTATTATTATTATTATTATTATTATTATTATTATTATTATTAGTACTACTAGATCATAGTAGTGGTTTACATCGTGAAACGCTACAAGAAAACAGGGCAATATCTTGTCGTCGCTAAAGGTTCTCATCGTCGCTATAACTTTTAAGCAATGACATCAATTTCAAATCTAAACATAAACATAGAAATTATCAAACTTAAACATAATTTTTTTCTAACCAAACACCATGTGTAGTGGTGGATGAATTTCAAGTCCATCCCTTGGGCATAAATAGACATGTGGCAGCCTAGTCAGCAAAGGGACACTATGAGACTTGAAGCTAAAATGAGTGTAGTAATATAATGCCACATAATGCCTCTTGCAATTATTACCCAATTATTTATTTATATATATTTTGTTTGAAAATTATAACAACTAATATTTCATTATATAAATAAAAATTACATAAATACTAAAACAAAGTAATACTATTCGACTTAATTTTCATCTTCGCTTTCGGCGTACTCGTCTTCATCTTGTCCTTCGTCCTCGTCTTCGCCTTCCTCGTCATCTTCATCTTCTTCTTTACCCTCGTTTGGAATATACCGAACCGACCATGCATGTTGGACCAAGTCCATCGCTAACCTGAAAAGTGCTGATTCGGAACTAGGGGTGGCAATCGTGTTGGGTTGATGGGTTGGCGGGTTGAGGGGTTACGGGTTGGTGGGTTGAAATGTTCAACCCGAACCCGACCCATATTATTATTCGGGTCAAAGTTTCAACCCTAACCCGATCCATATTAAATCTAGCCAACCCGAACCCGACCCGTTTAACCCATATTTTTAAATGAGTGATATAAGTTGACGATTTATAAACGAGTTGTTCGGTTTTAAGTAGGTTATCGATAACATGTTTAATAATGAGTATGAGTGTGATAAATAAATAATATAATGTGTCAAAATTAACATTATTATAACTGACCATGTAAAATAGAAACCGAAAAAACAAAAACAAAAATATAAAAGATTTTTTTATCTAAATAGTTAAACAGGTTAATGGGTCAACCCGTTTTTATACGGGTCAACCTGAACCCGACTCGTTTTTAATACGGGTCAATCGAACCCGACCTGTTTTTTTAGACGGGTCGTGTTAGTCGACCCAAACCTGTTTTTTCGTGTCGGTTGGGTCAGGTTAACGGGTCGTGTCAAGAATTGCCGCCCCTATTCGGAACGCATTTCATTCGCATTGTTCACTCCTTCATTCATTGTTGCTTGAGCATTTTCGAGAACAACGTCCGATATATAGTTTTGGCATATCGTTTTTCTTTCATCTTCTAATATCATATCTTTCATTTTTTTTCTTTGTTCCATGCACGACAAAGATTTCACAGATAATACCAATGCTGTTGAAGAACCCCAAAGCATCTCTCAATGTCCTTTCGAGCAGACTCTTAAACTTTCTTAAAATGTGCTTTTTTTTTCATCGTACAGGTTCCTAAACGTCTTCACGATAATCGAATACTTCGGATATATTCCATCACTGAGATAGTATCGTGTGGGTAGTAGCTTCTGTTAGCATAAAAAGATGCCTTTGGTGCTCTAACTGAAATGAAATCCTCTATCAATGGCGATTGTTCGAAAAGGGGAAATTTATCATCGATGAAGACGCCTTTATGGTCACCCGAGAGTGATTGTAATTTATGGGTATAGTAGCTATGATGGTGCTCGTCATTTGGCATGACAATGTTTATTGTACCTACGTCGTGCCTTTTAGCATTAACAATTGTTGAGGTGCTTTGTCTTGGAAGATCATGCCTAGCTAATTTGTTTGTAAATTGATAATATAAATATGTTTATTTACAGTTAGTAATTACGCGATTGCTGCATAATGTGAAAAAAAGGTGATAGCATCTGGGTTTATTAAACTGTGATGGCTTATCAAAAGCAACCGGTTAAATCCAGATTCCTAAGCCTACAATATCGATATTTCAAGTACGTTACAAGCGTTAATGTTTTGACCCACTTTTTTATATATGCTTTTTACTTCTTTTTTTTCTAGATAAATTGGCAACTTTGTTGGGTGATGATAATTAACATTGAATAAGCATATGGCTAAACTGATGTGCAAGAGCCTCTTTGTTTTGGATACAAAATCAGTTTGTGTTGATTTCATATTGGTTATCAAATTGAAAATTGATTCTAATTTAAACATAAATTTGTAGGTTTACAGTGTCAACTTCGAACGAAGAAACGAAAGTTTTCAAGCAACTAAGGCGTATACTTAAAGATGTCGTTGAGTCGGACCGTTGAATTACCACCAAACTAAATGAACTAACCGAACGAGTTTCCCAGGTATGTGAAAAACAAGCTAAGTACAAGGTTGTAAAAAATGCGCTTCACGCGCGTTACGCTCAACCTAACAATGTGGATAAAAACTAGGAAGATTAGATATATTAGTTATTTTAATCATTGATTGTAAATTTTGTTATATATTTATAAACAATCAATGTTATAATCTGTTTTCTTCGATTGTAGTGTATTTACTTTGTTTAGAAATTGATTTTTTTTTAACGGCAAATTTAGATCACTGACGGACCACTGGAGTATCATCGTGCCACCAGCGGAACCACCCGATCATATCCATCTCCAGTAGGCATAGTGCCTATACACAAATTCAGGAGAAAACCCAATAAATATGGGAAAAACCCCTTGTGGGAATCGAACCCAGAACCTATTGGTTTCAAAGCCTTATCCCACCCCCAAAATGCCACTAGGCTATAAAGCCATGGGCGCTTTAACCAAAAATTGATGTATTTGCTAACGAACCCCCTCGCAACGCGGCGGGACGCAAATCTAGTTACAAATTAAAATCAAAATGTGACACTTGCAATCTAAAATTAGTATATTGAGTTTTAGGTTAAAATATGTATCCTCAAATGCATCATTTTTGTTGAATTTTGATGAATTCGAGTTTGACACGATCAATTCTAAGTATGAGCGTAGGTGGTGACATATATTATGCAGTTGGGTTTCAATGGGCGAACGTAGTTTTTAGAATAACAATAATAGTTATCGTTGAATTAAAAAAGAAAGTAAAACCTATCTATCCATTTGTTCATCCATCATATGTGTACACAATAAATGCTATTTTAACCAAAAAGAAAGAAAGAAAGAAAAGCGATTCTTTCAACAAATGTTAAATTAAATGGAATTAAATATGACAAGAAGGCTGTGTTTGTAGATTTAAAAATAGTAAGAATGCTCTTTAAAAGTTATTTTTTGTCATATTAGCATCATAACGTCCATTCAAAACCAGAGTGATGGTTAACAGTTCTTAATGTTCTTTTAATCATTACTTTTCATTTTGTTTTCTCTTTACTATGCATTATATTAGAAACTCCTATTCCTCTTTCATGCCTCTATAACGCCCAGAGGTACTGTGTTGAGGGCGTTATCAAGCTCATTCATGCGCCTATAATGCCCGATTACACATGGTCGCCCCTATAACGCCTTGCAGTGGTGGCTTTGATGGGGTGCAGGAAGGACATCCGCACTAGGCCCGTGATTTCGAGGGGCACGCGATTGTTTAAAAATTCTGATATATCTACATATGTTATTTTTTTTTAAATAGTAAAGACATAACAATTTCAATATTTGCCTATTTACAAATCATTTTTTATGGTTTAGAATTTAGCTCACATGGCATTAGGTTTATTGAGTCCAATACTAATTTGTTTAAAAAAAAATATTAATAATAAAACATTACGGATGGGCACATTTTTCAAGCTCGAACAAGGTATGCGAATTCTTAGAGACGCCTCTGATGCCTTGTTACGCATGGCTTAAAGAAAACATTAATTACGTAACTAATTTTAGTAGTGGGGCCACAAGAAATGTATACTTCCTTTTTATTTTGTGTTTAAGAGATATAATGAGGTTTAGAAAGATAGTGAAGTAGTATTCATTCATATTCATTCATATATGATAATATTCAAACTGAATGAACACGGATAATATTATTAAATTAAAATTAGAATTAGAATTATTTAAAATTAGAATTAAGAGATGAGCAATGGTATCGGGTATAGGTACCGGTCTTAAATTTACCAAACCGGTGTATTTTCGGTACCGGTTCTGCACAGGTATTCACCGGTTTTTACCCTCAAATACCGGTGCCGTACCAGTACCGACCGGTACCGAACCGTACCATACTAGGTATATTAAATTAAAATTAGAATTAGAATTATTTAAAATTAGAATTAAGAGATGAGCAAATGGTATCGGGTATAGGTACCGGTCTTAAATTTACCAAATCGGAGTATTTTCGGTACCGGTTCTGCACAGGTATTCACCTGTTTTTACCCTCAAATACCGGTGCCGTACCAGTACCGACCGGTACCGAACCGTACCATACTAGGTATATTCGGTACCGGTACCCACTTTTGGGGATTTCGGTAACGGTATTTTCGGTAACGGTATTTTCGGTACCGGTTGGTACCGAGCTCACAAATCCTGTAGCAACGCAGCAATGCAAGTAATTGCACCGTTTAGATTACTTTTCATACACACAGTAAGTAAACTGTTTTTCGTTTGAATGAGGTTTTATATACACAACAACTTATTTTGCTTTCTTTTTTTGTTTTTTTTTCTGTAATGAATGAACTGTAGCATGTAAAATTAACTTGGATATTTAGAATATTGATGAGCAAATCGTATCAAATCCTGTAAACGAACCGGTATCGTATCGGTACCAAATCATTTTCGGTACCAATTTGGTATCCACCTTTTGCCGTTTTCAGAATCGTTACTTTAGGTTTGACACCGGTCTAGCACCATACCTGTATTTATTGATTTTTACCTTCAAATACCATACCGTATTGTACCGAGCATTTTCGTTGCCGGTACCTAATTTCGATGATTTTCCTGATCGGTACTTTCGCTGCCGTTACCAGTACCGAGCTCATCCATATTTTAACGTGTTAGCACCGTAATAACTGAACTGAAAACAGCCGAATTTCCAACGTGTAGGACGTGTGGGTCCTATTATTATATATTAGGTTATTTAAAATCGTTTTTTTATGACGGAGTGACTATCCTTACCACGTCATTTTATTTATGTTTTGATATTCGGTATCTGTTTGCCGTTGCTTACACGCCTTTTGTAGTCATTGGGTCCCGCCGCAATGCGCGGACGGAAAATAACTAGTTTGAAATAAAAGTTAAGTGTTTATACGGTTTTTACAATTATCTAATTGAAACTAATCATCTAATAAACATGTAAACATATACCGAGTTTAAGAAAACCTTTGAAACACAACTAGGTTTTCTCGAACATATTGTTTCTTTTTTAATACACGAACTCGATTTCAATTTGGGTTACAAACTATATTTTTTTAACTGATTTACAAACTAAATACCACTTAAAAAAGTTTATAACGGGCTTAATTGATAAATTATAAAAAGTTAACTTTTTTAAAGTTATACATTTTACGTTTAATTATGTGAACGTCAAAGTGCATGTGTATTAATCACAGTTTTTGACTTTGGATATTTCTGGAGCCAATGGATTTCTTAGACCGGACGGCATGGGCCTCGTTCCTAGGTCCATCTTTTTACCGCCGCCCCAGCCTTGCCACCCCCTGCTTCGTCCTCTCACAGCCGCCCAAGCCGGGCCTCACTCCCTCACACACCTATACATACATACATACATATATATAAAGGGGTTCATCCCCCACCCCCTAGGTCCATCCCCTTTAGGCCCATCCTCACACCCGCTTACGTGACGTCCTACGTTGGGGCCCATCTCCATGGAGATGACCCTCCCCATACCTTCTAGTCTTATGTATGCGTCATTTTGTAACTTTGATGGTTTTAGAAAATCTTATGTATGCATCATTTTGTAACTTTGATGGTTTTAAAAAAGTTGGTTTTTTAGAAAAAAAGTTGGATATATATGGTTGTAAATGAAGATGAGTTTAAATTCTACACCATCATATTAGATAAGTGTTTGAATATCTTGATAATATTTTGTAAAAACTATCCAAATCAAACAAACTCAATGTAATGTATAAAAAAAAAAAACTTCAAAAGTTAAAATGTGTATAGGGATAAAATAACAGTAATTATAAAGAAAAGTAATCAAATTATTGTTGGAAATTTTGTGAAAATAGCATTTTTCACAAATATAGGAAAATGATTTTTTCCTATTTTGGACTAGAAATAAATATAATAAAATGAGCGGGTCTTATATATTTATTTGTGGGTTTGTGTTCTATGTCGGAAGGGCTTCGCAACGAACTAAACCACGTCCAAAACGGAGCTAAGATGAATGAGATATCGATGCTCAAAGTTTGGTGTTTGAAACTTAAATGCCGAAAAAAGTGGGAAAGTGGCACATTGTCCCACATCGGATGAGAGATGAAACTTAAAGGGGTATTTAAGTGGGAGCACTCCATCCTTATTGTTTCATGGAAGCACTCACTAGTGTACTCACGAAGGGTGCGGAGCACCCTAACTCGCACTCGCCCTCGCGCGCGCGCGTGGCGTGGGCGATGAGGCGCAATGTGGCGCATGGACCTAAGTGAGTATGGCGCACGCGCGCATGGCAGTGAGCCAAGTGGACGCACCGCGCGCGAGGGCTGCAGACCTGCGCGCGCACCAGTGTGTCTTGCGCGCGCGCGCGCAGAAGCTTCCAGCAGCAGTTACTGCAGTGCAGTTACGTTTTCAGCATTCGAAACTGACGTAGTTAATGCGTTTGACTGAGAATTTAATGACGAATTAAGGTGCATTGAAGACGTTTAATGCAGTTTAATTCGCCCACTTAATTCTTTTTCAGTTTCGACTTCAGTTTGCAGTATAAATAGGAGGAGCCTACTGCAGCTAAGACTACCGACATTCACCAGCTCTATACTACCTTCTCTCCCTACAGAATTCTAATCTTCTTCTCTCAAGCAAGCAAGGTACACCTTCGGGTTGGAGTAAAGACCGGCAGTGCAACTGCTTGAGGCTGTTGTATCCTGGAAACAAACGTGTTCTCCTGGGAGACACGAAATTTGTTTTAAGGGACCCGTGTCTAACACGATCCTCAGCCAAGAACAGTTTCGTCTGTTCGAGTTTTCTGATCTTGTTTTTCATTTTTCAGTTGTAACCTGTATTTTATTTTCATTATGTAATTGTTTCAGTATTTCAAGTTAATAAAGGGATTTTTATTTATTTTACACGAACGGGTTCCTACAATCTTAAAACAAATTTTTTAAAAACACCGTTCGTGTAGGATCACAAACATTTTCTGTTGTGAATTCAAACCAGTTTTGAATTCATACAGTTGTGTTTAAAAAAACAGATTTTCTTCCTGTTTTGATTCAAAGTAGCGACTTTGTCAAAACAGAATCTGCTTCTACTCCTTTCTGTCGCTCAAGTTCTAAAAATCCTCCTGTTGTAGTCTTCAAAGTTGGACTTAGAAGCTACACGGCTGAATTTTTTGAACTCCTAATAATAATAAAGTAGCGTCTTTATTATTTTGAAAACAGAATTTAACTTGTTTTCTTGGAACTTTTTCAGAATGTCGACTGAAAATGTGAACACGAGCAATACCAATGTTGTCGTTGGAACCCCTGCCAACACTGTGGGAGCGTCCACAGTGGCAAATCATGCTGAACGACCCGAGAAGTTCTCGGGTCTCCACTTCAAGAGGTGGCAACAGAAGATGTTCTTCTACTTGACCACCATGAACCTTGCGAGGTTCTTGACGGAGACCGTTCCCCAACCTGCGGAAGGGGAGACCGATGCTCAGGCTCTGAGCGCGGTAGAGGCGTGGAAGCACTCCGACTTTATATGTGGAGGCTACGTACTAAACGGTCTCTCGGATGCTTTGTATAATGTGTACTATAATATCAAGACTTCCAAAGAATTATGGGAGTCTTTGGAGAAAAAGTACAAAACGGAGGATGCGGGAACAAAGAAATTTGTTGTCGCCCGTTTCTTGGATTTTAAAATGGTTGATAACAAGTCTGTTATGAACCAAGTCGAAGAGTTGCAAATTATACTAAATGACATCCATGCTGAGGGTATGGTACTTAGCGAAACTTTTCAAGTGGCAGCCATGATCGAAAAATTACCTCCTGCTTGGTTGGATTTTAAGAATTATCTTAAACACAAGCGAAAGGAAATGTCGGTCGAGGACCTTGTTCTTCGTCTTCGTATAGAAGAAGAAAACAGGGTGGCCCAAAAAGGCACCATTTTGCAAGCTTCGGCTAAAGCAAATATGGTGGAAATTGGGGAATCCTCAAAGGCCAAGAAGGGCAAGGGTAAAACCAACAACAAAGGGAAAGCAAAGGTTAACAACCTTGGACCTAAAAAGGGGGCTGTGAAAAAGAAGCCTGCGCCTTTCCAAGGTACTTGTTACAATTGTAACGAGACGGGGCACCGTGCTAACCAATCCAAGAAACCTAAGCGTGAGCGTGCGCATATGGTTGATGAGGATGGTATGCCTCTGATCGCAATGATAACCGAGGAAGCGGCTATGATTGAAGAAGTCAACGCAATGGGTGAAAACCCAAAAGCATGGTTCGTTGACACGGGTGCAACCCGCCATGTTTGTGGAGACAAGGCTCTTTTCTCTACATTCAAGGAAGCTTCGGGTGAAGAAAATCTTTATATGGGGAATAAAGCTACCGCAAGCATCAAAGGGGAAGGCACGGTCGTCTTGAAGATGACTTCTGGCAAGGAGTTGACCTTGACCAATGTGCTTTATGTTCCAGAGATACGGAAGAATCTCGTGTCGGGATGGATGCTCAACAAGTTTGGATTTCGTCTAGTCTTTGAATCGGACAATTTTGTCTTGTCTAGACGTGGTACTTTTATTGGAAAGGGCTATGCCCTAAATGGAATGTTTTAAATGAATGTAATGGTTGTTAACCAAAACAAAAGTTTGAATGAAACTTCTACTTCTACTTACATGGTTGAGTCTTCTAATGTTTGGCATGGTAGACTAGGACATGTAAATTTTAATTCATTACGACGTTTAATTAAATTAAACTTGATACCAACATTCCATATCGAGTCCAATCACAAATGCGAGACATGTGTTGAATCCAAACTTACGAGATCATCGTTTAAATCGGTTGAACGAATAACCGAACCCCTTGATTTAATTCATACCGATGTGTGTGATTTAAAAGCGGTTCCCACGCGTGGAGGAAATAAGTATTTCATCACGTTTATTGATGATTGTACAAAATATTGCTACGTGTATTTACTAAAGAGTAAAGACGAAGCAATAGAGAAGTTTATCTTGTACAAAAACGAAGTTGAGAATCAACTTAAAAAGAAGATAAAAGCTTTGAGAAGCGATCGAGGAGGTGAATATGTTGCACCTTTTGCGGATTTATGCGCAAAAAGTGGCATTGTACACGAGTGTACACCTCCTTATTCTCCACAATCAAATGGCGTTGCGGAACAAAAAAACCGCACATTGAAAGAAATGATGAACGCCATGTTGATAAGCTCGGGAGTGAACCGAGAAATATGGGGGGACGCCATTCTCTCAGCAAACTATCTATTGAACAAGATACCCTTGAAAAATAAGGACGAAACTCCATATGAGTTATGGAGAAAAAGGAAGCCTTCGTACAAATACTTGAAAGTGTGGGGGTGCCTAGCTAAGGTGATTGTACCACCTCCTAAGGCTCTTAGGATAGGACCCAAAACTGTTGATTGCATTTTCATTGGATATGCACATCAAAGTAGTGCGCATCGTTTTCTTGTACATGAGTCCAAGAATCCCGATGTACACAAACACACTATCATAGAGGCAAATCCTAATGTCGTCTCATATTTTGAGAATGTGTTTCCTATGTTAGGACAAACACACGCGCCTTCATCAAGAGCGGTTGATGAAGCAGGTCCAAGTTCGTCTACATGGTTAGATGAAGCAGGACCAAGTTCATCTACACGATTAGATGAAAGTCATGAACGCCCCGAGGTCGAGGAGGGTGAGCTTAGACGAAGTAAACGACAAAGGGTTGAAAAATCTTTTGGTCCAGACTTCATGAGCTACATGGTTGAGGGTGAGCCCAATACCTACCGCGAAGCGGTTACCTCAGCAGAAGGACCTCAATGGCAAGAAGCAATTAAGAATGAAATTGATTCTATATTGCAAAATCATACTTGGGAGTTAGTAGATCTTCCACCTGGTTGTAAACCACTTGGATATCGTTGGATATTCAAAAGGAAGATGAAAGCTGACGGAAGTATTGATAAATACAAGGCAAGGTTAGTAATCAAAGGATTTAGACAAAAGGAGGGTCTAGACTACTTTGATACTTACTCGCCTGTAACGCGAATAACCTTTATACGATTGGTTCTTGCAATTGCGGCTCTAAGAAATTTGGAAGTTCACCAAATGGATGTAAAGACCGCATTTCTAAATGGCGATTTAGAAGAAGAAATTTACATGGAACAACCTGAGGGTTTTTCCGCCCCTGGAAACAAGGGTAAAGTATGTAAATTGGTCAAGTCTTTTTATGGCTTGAAGCAAGCTCCAAAACAATGGCACCAAAAGTTTGATCATGTCATGATTGACAATGGTTTCAAAATAAATGAGTGCGACAAGTGTGTTTATTTTAAAGACACACCAAGAGGTTATGTGATTCTATGTCTTTATGTAGATGATATGCTTATCATTGGGAGTGATGATAAGATGATCAACTCAACGAAAGACATGTTGAAAGCGAGGTTTGACATGAAAGACATGGGTCTCGCGGATGTGATTCTTGGAGTAAAAATCACTAGAACCCAAAATGGTCTTGTGTTGAGTCAATCTCACTACGTCGACAAGATCCTTGGGA
This sequence comes from Helianthus tuberosus, assembly GCA_030545235.1. NCBI lineage: Eukaryota > Viridiplantae > Streptophyta > Magnoliopsida > Asterales > Asteraceae > Helianthus > Helianthus tuberosus. Next base: position 182,092,481 of record CM060359.1, read on the forward strand.
AATTCAATTCGGACGATACGAGTATAGCTCGATCTCCAATTGATAATACCCAACGCCTAAGGAAGAATAGAGGCGAGAGTGTTTCTCAGTTAGAATACTCAAGGATCATTGGTAGTCTCATGAATCTAATGTCATGTACTAGACCCGACTTAGCGTACGCTGTGAGCAGGCTAAGTAGATACACCAGTAATCCGAGCGAGGATCATTGGAAAGCTATCACGAGGGTGCTTAGATACATAAGATACACAAGAGACTATGGATTGCATTATACCCGTGATCCAGCAGTGATCGAAGGATACACTGACGCTAACTGGATATCGGATATAAAGGATCACAGATCAACAAGTGGTTACGTGTTTACACTTGCTGGCGCAGCTATAGCTTGGAAGTCTTCCAAGCAAACAGTTATAGCGAGATCCACGATGGAATCCGAATTCGTCGCTTTAGATAAAAGAGGGGAAGAAGCGGAGTGGCTACGTTAATTTGTGGAAGATATTCCAAGATGGCCAAAGCCGTTGACGGCGATCTGCATACATTGTGACAATCAGTCTGCTCTTGCTAGAGCACAAAACATGATGTACAATGGTAGATCAAGGCACATTCGACGTAGACACAACACGGTACGACAACTTATCTCAACGGGTGTTATCTCAGTTGACTATGTGATGTCAAATGAGAACATCGCGGACCCGTTAACGAAAGGCTTAAGCACAGATAAGGTGTATAGGTTGTCAAGAGGAATGGGACTAAAGCCCATAGATGAAGGGAATATGAGGGAAACCTAACCTAGTTGACTGGAGATCCCAAGATCTAGGTTCAATAGGCAAACTTAATCATAAACCCAAAGGGAGTCACTGTGGGGATTGCCCCAAAATTCATAAAGGGAGTTGTATACTTCCTAGTCCATTCCAATTAGTGACATGAAGGAAAGGTTAAGCATGTTGAGGTTGTGGATTTTGAGGAAATCCAAATCAACCATGATGCTTTTAATGATTCAGAGGAATCACCTATGTTAGAGAGAAGTGGGGTCGCTTCAAATGGATTTGTGGGGAGGCGCAAATCCAAGAGCTCTCGCAGAACCAGGAACGTGTTCCATGACCATGAACGGACACAACCATGAGGTCTTAACTCGACTAGGGAGAGTAATTGTGTGAATGTATATTGTCGCCTACATAAATGGGGGATTGTTCAAGGACACCGCGTCTACAAGACCCTAGGAGGCTAAGTATGCTTCACAAAAGAAGGTTCAAAGGTTACACCTACCTATCTTGCAATACTCAACTGTTGAACGTGTATCGTTGAAACTTGATAGATCGATTTCTATTCATGTGGGGGATTGTTGGAAATTTTGTGAAAATAGCATTTTTCACAAATATAGGAAAATGATTTTTTCCTATTTTGGACTAGAAATAAATATAATAAAATGAGCGGGTCTTTTATATTTATTTGTGGGTTTGTGTTCTATGTCGGAAGGGCTTCGCAACGAACTAAACCACGTCCAAAACGGAGCTAAGATGAATGAGATATCGATGCTCAAAGTTTGGTGTTTGAAACTTAAATGCTGAAAAAAGTGGGAAAGTGGAACCTTGTCCCACATCGGATGAGAGATGAAACTTAAAGGGGTATTTAAGTGGGAGCACTCCATCCTTATTGTTTCATGGAAGCACTCACTAGTGTACTCGCGAAGGGTGCGGAGCACCCTAACTCGCGCGCGCGCGTTGCGTGGGCGATGAGGCGCAATGTGGCGCTTTGATGGCGCACTTTGCACTTCGCATCGCCGCGAGCCGCTTGAGAGCCGCCTTTGTATTTTTGACCACGTGCGCGTGGTGGAAGCACAAGGGTTGCAAGGACCAAGTGGTTGGTGATGTGGCATGCATGCGCATGACCCCTGGTGGGTCCACGCGCGATGGCGCATGACGTGGCAATCATGCCCGCGGGGTACACATGGCGCGCACTAGCGCATGGTGCATGGGCCTGATGTGACGTGCGCGGCGCACCAAAGTGAGCCAAAACGGCGCGACTGTGTGGCGTGCTCGTAGAGGCTCACAGGTGACGTGGCACACACGCGCATGGACCTAAGTGAGTATGGCGCACGCGCGCATGGCAGTGAGCCAAGTGGACGCACCGCGCGCGAGGGCTGCAGACCTGCGCGCGCACCAGTGTGTCTTGCGCGCGCGCGCGCAGAAGCTTCCAGCAGCAGTTACTGCAGTGCAGTTACGTTTTCAGCATTCGAAACTGACGTAGTTAATGCGTTTGACTGAGAATTTAATGACGAATTAAGGTGCATTGAAGACGTTTAATGCAGTTTAATTCGCCCACTTAATTCTTTTTCAGTTTCGACTTCAGTTTGCAGTATAAATAGGAGGAGCCTACTGCAGCTAAGACTACCGACATTCACCAGCTCTATACTACCTTCTCTCCCTACAGAATTCTAATCTTCTTCTCTCAAGCAAGCAAGGTACACCTTCGGGTTGGAGTAAAGACCGGCAGTGCAACTGCTTGAGGCTGTTGTATCCTGGAAACAAACGTGTTCTCCTGGGAGACACGAAATTTGTTTTAAGGGACCCGTGTCTAACACGATCCTCAGCCAAGAACAGTTTCGTCTGTTCGAGTTTTCTGATCTTGTTTTTCATTTTTCAGTTGTAATCTGTATTTTATTTTCATTCTGTAATTGTTTCAGTATTTCAAGTTAATAAAGGGATTTTTATTTATTTTACACGAACGGGTTCCTACAATTATATATTCTAATTATGGTAAAGATAACTCCAATAAACTTTAAATAACTCACATACTTTGTCTATTGAGACTCAGACCGAAGCAATAAACAATGAATTTGTTGGTGTAAGAGTACGTATGATCCTGAAAATAAATTATGAGAAAAAACTCAAAACGCACACATTAAGAAAGATGACAAGCACGTGCAAGAGATCTAAGGCCATAATGGTCGCGACAAGAGGCATAATAGGAGGGTTAAGTTGTAGCGACAAGAGCTAAGAACCGAAAAATAAACGAAACATAACTTATATACATGTACAATATAGCCCCCAAGAAGAAGAGATGACGATGAAAGGAAATGAAGTTATCCAACAAGAGGAACGATAAGAGAGAGAGGGGGTAGTTAGCCAAACATGATCCAACAACGTTAGCAACAAAGAGATATATGAAACCATCAGGGAGAGAAAAGAAGAAGGTGAAAACTCTAAAAAATAATTAAAATACTTAAAGGTTTAATTTATTAAGAGTACATTAATATATTTAAAAAAGTAGAATGCTAAAATCGTTCCTAAGTTTTGGTCATTTTTGCCTGTTCAATCCAAAATAAGATTTTTATTTTAACTGGACTTCTGAGGTTTCATTTTTGTCGTCATTTTCATCCAAATCACTAACTGAATTAAAATGTATCGTACACTCATGGACGATTTGACAATTCCCAAACATCAGGGATGATTTTGGCAATTTACCCATTTAGTCTTTTGTTAATTTTCCTCTTTTCCTTTAAATAAATAAATAATAAATTAATTTTAATATATATCCATATACGCACACATCCACATTTATATATACACACATTTTTCATTTTTAATTCTCTATTCTATCATTCTCTCTTCTCCACCTCCACCTCCACCTCCAATACCATCATCACCACCACCGCCACAACCACCCCCTTCTATCTCGACACTCGTACTTCATCTCCCCTCGTCGACCCCTCGTACCAAATATCAGTACCACCTGTCTCTCCTCTCGTACCAAAAATCATTAATTTATTATTATTTTTTATTTAAATGTAAAAAAGTGTGTGTATATATATATATATATATTATTTATAATTATTTTTATTGTTTTTATTTAAAGAAATAATAATGTTTTAAAAATTAAAAAACAAAAAAATAAGCAAATTGCTAAAATCGTCCCTGGGGTTTGGGAATTGCCAAAATCATCAATGAGTTAATGATAAATTTTAACTGAGTTGGTGATTTAGATGTAAATGACAACAAAAATAAAACCTCAGGTGTATGTATGCATGCATGTATATATGTATGTAACATTATTATGTTAAGATAAGTAACAATAAAAAAAAAGAGTGTTTTATTTGTACCGCAAACTATAATGAATGGCAGTACCATATTGGTGCCATGAGTCATGACAAAGTGAACTGATCCCGACCGAATAATATCGGTACAAGTATTCGCTTTTATGGATTTCGATCGATGTAAATCACGTATTGATATTCTTGCATATCAGTACTTTATTTTTTTGTATTTATCTTCTGGTTGCTAGTAAATCACGTATTGATATTCTTTTGGCATATCAATACTTTATCTTTTGGGTTTTATCTTCTGGTTGCTATGCTATATGTTGATACCGTAACAGACTAAACCGGTACCGACTAAATTCGCGCCACAACTCGCGGGGAGTTTGCTAGTTTATATAATTGTGGGCGCCGCTGCTTGCAGAATCTATATATTTATGATTCATAATGGTGAAAATGAAAATGAATGTGTATTGGAGTGATGTTCACGGGACTTAACTTAGAGCCGACTTTGGTTTCCAATCACCGTGAACTCAATTAATTGATCATGTTAGCTACTTACTTGATTTATCTCAACCCCATTTCCATCTCCATTTTCACGTGAGCTTGAATCAACTTTTGCCGACCCGATGAAATGCCGAAAAGTACTCTTGTTTCGTTGAGTCTTAAGCATTCGCATTGGAGTCTCTATCTCTAAAGTTTAGATATTTTTCTTATTTATCTTCTTCATTCGAATCTTCATCTTTAAAATATAAAGATTTTGATATGGTGAATCTTTATATATATATAGAGAGAGAGAGATATTCACTATTCACATCTCCAAGATTTAAAGATTGTATTTCAAGAATTTTGGTTTATATTTAAAGCATTTCGGTTTGTACCCTAATCATGGAAAAATAGGAAAACAAATAATAAGAAAAGGATACAGAGATACATGAGATTTAGGATGTTAAACAAAATTTAGAGGAAAGGGAAAGGTTATTTTTAGAGATGGAGAATTAGATTAGGCACACATAAGGGTTGTAGCTTGTAAATGAGTAAAATCATTAGTGAGATACTAATTGAGATCGGCTTGATTAAAAACTCGAATCAAGCTGAACTTAAGCGAGTTCAAACCTGAAAATAAGTGCGTTTGGTAAACGAGTCTAAGTTTCACTTGTGGAGCTCGAGCTGGTTTTATAGCCTGAACAAGTCTACTATTTATATATTTTTTTATCTAATATATATTAACACAGTTATCATTATATATAAAATTATGATAAAAATAACCAAATATTATATGCTGTGTTATATATAAAAATTTAATTATAATTATAAATATATACAAAACATAATTTGCTTATGTGAATAAACTAATTAATAAATAATAAATGAGTTAGGCCCAAGCCGTTATCAAGCTTGTAAAACTACTTACAAGCCGAGTTCGAGACAAAAAACAATAATCTCAGACTCGGCTTAGCTTGTTTACATCCGTGCAGACAACCTTAATGTATACTTGATAAAAGAAAATGAGACAAAAAACAATAATCTCAGACTTGACGTAGCTTGTTTACATCCCCGCACACAACCTTTATATATATACTTAATAAAAGAAAGTGAGACCAATAAATAGTCTATCTATCATCACTTTTTAACAACTTACATTTGTCAACAAAAAGAAATTAATTTTCAAGTTATGTGATTCTGTTAGTGACATATGTAACTATTGAATCTTGGTACAGATCAGAGATGAATACAAACGAGATTTACAAATTACTTTTATTAACTTTTTATGAATTAATTAAAACTACAAGACTTAAGGAATATAAATACTAGAAACAATTAAATTCTACTAGAACTCCTATTCTTACTTATACTTATCTCTAAACAATTACACACTAATCAAATCTAATACTAAGATAATTCAAATAATAATTAAATAACTTAATTCTCTTTTCAAAAAAAAATTAAATAACTTAATTATTATTTTACTCGTTTCGTCCTTCGACTTTAGATTTTCTCCAGACCGTCCCTTGAGATTGTCCGTACTTCTCTAGTTGATGTTGTAATTTCATCACTCCCTCTTAACATCAACTTCCATAAGTCTCCTTTCAATCTTGACTCATTCGGTCTCGATCTAACGAACTATCTTCGGTAAACACATGACCTCCGGTGACATCTTCGGTAGACACACTAACATTATCATCATTGGTTACAGCATCATTACCGGTACTAACATTACTTCTTCCGCTAGTCACAACGTCACTCTATCTTGGAAAACTTGAGCGACACACTTCGCCTTGGTCGAAAAATGTTTTTTTTTCATCTAGATTCGATCGGTAGTCACAAACTATGTGACCCTTTTGATAGGACTTCAAGAGGTCCTCAAACGCCTTTCAAGTAGCACTCCAACTATCCTTCAAACCCACTTCAATCGAAACTTTAGAACTTGACCAATTACAGAACTCGATCAACTGGAAGAAGGGATAACTTACCAACTGCCTTCAACCAAATTGAATCAAAGGGTACACCAAGATCTAACCGAGATCTTTTACCACTGCCTTTGAACGAGTCTTCTTCTTTTGGCCAGCCTACTACTTGTAACTCTGCCATCGTTTCGGTTTCCTGCCTGGTTCCTGACTGCAATCGGTTTCTGAACTCTTGCGATCGGAAACTTACTGCGATCGGTACCTATATACCTTCGATCGGAGGACTGTATGAGTTGGAGGACCGGATGCAGGCGCGCATGCAGGTGCGGATGGACGCCGCTCACGGCCGTATGGAGCGTCTTCTCATGGAGGCGATCCAAGCATTCCGGCGTGGTGAGCAGTCCGGTTCGGATCAGGGGGCGAGGACCTCAGGCACTGCGGGGGCGGGGCCCTCAGGCACCACTCAGGATCCATAGGTTTAGGATCGTTGTACTTTTTCTTGTATTTTGACGATTTATGTATTTTGAACAATGGCCTGTGTATATATAAACTTATTATGTAATTAAATTTGCAGTTTCAGCTTATTTGTATATGTGATTGTTTATTTTAACTGTTTAGATTGGTATGCTTGGTTACGTATAATCTATAATATGATATTATGTTAAAAATGTGATACGGTACGACACGATACGCTATAATACGATAATTAACGATATAAAAATAATAGAGTTGTGATACGATACAACACGATACGCTATAATACGATACTTAACGATATAAAAATAATAAAGATTTTAAAACTTATTAAAATAAAAATAACCAATAATAAACATCAATAACAAACCTAAAACACCAAAATCCCAACACAACACACAAAAAAAAAACTTCAAAAATTCAGGGCATTAATACGCATCGTATAGGGGTATACGATGCGTATAATGCCAGCCGCTAGACAACACCTGCACCTGTCAGTCTGCAATGTTTTTTTTTACTTTTTCAATACGCATTGTATAGACCTATATGATGCGTATTGAAATTCCAGGGTGTGCAAATAGATAATGAGGTGTGGGAATAGAATTAATTCTCCAACAGGGGATCCTCTCCAGGGTCAGCGCCACGCCCGCGCCCACGTCCAGCGCCACTGTTAGTGCATTTATCTGTCTATCGCCTCCGTCAATCTAGTCCGTAGTGGAAAACTGAAGAAAATGAGAGTTATATTGTTATATTTTAGAATTAGTTAGTTAAAAAGGCAAGGTGGCATAATTGTAATTAATGGGAAACCTCATTAAATGCCTTGACCTATAAATAGATCTCTAGGGCTTTTAGTTTAGGACTTTTGTCATTTCACATCTTGGAGAGCTAGAGGTTAGAGAGAGAAAGCTAGAGAGAGAAAGTTTGTTGTTTGTGATTCAGGTGCTGTACGTTATCAGAATTTATCAGAGAATCACGTTTATATTACGTTATGCGTGTTTAGGTCGCGTTCGTGTACGGATTCCGCACGTTTCACGTTCGTTTCGCAATCGTATCGGAGTCAAACCGGTCCTAACAAGTGGTATCAGAGCAGGAGCTCGATTGCGTTGATCAAACAACAAGTTTCGTATCAGATTACAACGTTTTCAGATCTGAATCGCAAATTTTCTTCTTCATCTATTTTTCTTTCACGTTTTTGAAGGATTTTTGACAAATTGAACGGGTTTTACTGGTCCGAATCGTATGATTTTTTAGTATGTTGTGCGAAAATAGTTGATAAACAATCCTACCAAGTTTCAGATCAAAACTCCAAGCCGTTTAGGAGAAATCTGAGTTTTTGTGTCCAAGTTCGTAACTTTCAGCTGGATTTCGCTTGAACCAGATGTTTTGGTCTTGATTTCGCTTGAAAACATTGATTGTTTGAAGCGAAATAGTTAATTTCGCTTGAAAATTCTCATTCAGAAAGATTTCGCTTGAACAGAAGAACATGTGATTTCGCTTCAAAACAACTGTGGGATTTCGCTTGAACTGACTTAACATCTGATTTCGCTTCAACAGAATATTGTTGATTTCGCTTCAAGACATAGAGTTTGATTTCGCTTCAACAGAATAGTGTTGATTTCGCTTCAAGACATAGAGCCTGATTTCGCTTCAACTGATTAACAGCTGATTTCGCTTGAAAGCTGTTGACTAGCTGATTTCGCTTGAAAGCTGTTGACTAGCTGATTTCGCTTGAAAGCTGTTGACTAGCTGATTTCGCTTGAAAAGTGAAATTTCGTGTCGAGAACATTTCACGGATACCGAGTGTCAGTCTATTTTCAGTTTATTTGATATTGATTGTACTGATTGTGTTTATTTGTGTGATTCAAGGTGATTCAGGTTTACATCATGGCTGAGGAATTCTTCAACACGTTTTACAACGCGTTCGCAACCGAATCGTCTGAGGCTTCAAATATTACGCCAAAAACCATTTCTAAAGTGCTAAATGAAAATATCAAGAATGATAACTTTTACGGAACTCATTCAAAGCCACCAACTCTTGATAGTATTGATGATTATACATGGTGGAAGGAACGCTTTATCAACTGGGCAAAGGCGTATGCTCATGAAAGTTGGTTTTGTCTGGAGTATGGGTATGAAAAACCAAAAGACGAGAAAGGCGAAGATCTTGTTTTCAAGAAGTTTACTAGAGAAGATAAAGCTGAATTTGGAGCTGAACAGAGAATGATAGCATTGATCCAGTCCGCAATCAGAAACGATATTTTTGCTTTACTAACTCATGACGGGTCATCTAAGTCTGTCTGGGAAGCTTTACGTGTTAAAGCTGAAGGGGGTAAACAGATTAAAAAGAACAAAATCGCGTTATTAAAGAAAGAATTTGATCTGTTTGATAACATAAAAGGAGAGTCGGTGAGGCAAATGATTGAGAGATTCTGTCATCTAAAAATTGAATTGGAAAGATTAGAGATAAACAAAACAAGAGAGGAACTTATTGACAAAGTGATTGAAGCGTTACCACGAGCTGATCAGTGGCAAACGTTTGTTTTTATTTTAAAAAATGATGCTGTGTATGATAATATTACTCTTGATGCTTTGTTTGAAAAGATTGAAAGTCATGATTTGGAGTTGCAGAAGCAAAACAAGATGACTGATTCTTCACATCAACAGAACGTTGGCTTGTACTACAAAAGCAGTGTGCTTTCTGATAAAGGCGTTGGTTCACCAAAAACAGCATTTAGTGGTGAAAAGATGAAAGAACCACAAACAACGTCAACAAGTCATCATTCTGGATACCATTCATCTTCAAAGACAAATTCTGATGATTCTGATGAAATTCTGTGCAACATTGCTCTTAAACTGAAGAATTCTCCTGCAATGAGCATCAATGCAGCGAAGCAGCAAATGAGTTTTCTTGCATCTGTTTTGGAGTCATATGAAGGTCTAGTAGCTGGCAAAATTGGAAACTCCGAATTGATCAAAGAAGACTACGACCAGATTGATCCGGAAGAGATGGAGCTCATTGACATCCGTTGGTGTTTAGCTAGTTGTATTCGAAGAGCTCAGAGGTACATGGAGATTACCGGGAAACAATCGCTTGGAGGTGCTTCAACAAAGCTTGGATTCGACAAATCCAAAGTGACCTGTTTCAAATGCAAACAAAAGGGTCATTTTAAAAGAGAATGCAGAAATTCTGAAGTTAGTGAAGGAAGTGAACGTCCTTTCAACGATGATTATTATCGAAAGGCGATTTACCATCGAAGCAGAGAAGAACCAAAGTTGATTGAAGATAAGCCGAGAGAAAAATCAAGAGCTTATGCTGTAATTTACGAGGATGAAGGATATGATTGGAGTGAGGTTCTTCCAATAGATGATATTGTTGATGAAAAGTTCAAAGCTAAAGCCAAACAGGAAGAATTAAGTAAACATTATGCTCTTGTTGCTGAGATTCAAAAGGAAAACAAAGACAAAGACATTGCTGAAGTCCATGAAGAAAAAGTTGAGATCAAAGAGAAAACTCGGGAAGAGATCTTAAGTGAAAAGACTTACAGAGAAAGAAATGTAGTTTTAAATAGAATGGATGATATGCAAGAGGAGTATGAGATGGCTGTTGGTAGCAAACGATGGGATAAAAAGAGAGAATGTTACTATAACAGAGAAGGAGAACCGGTTGTTCCCAGGAAAGACATAATCTTCGATGATGTTCTTCTTGCTGTCCCGTTAAGAGCTGAATACTATAGAAGAGTATTGAAAGATGACAAATATGCTAAGCAATATGAAAAGGATATCAGATATGCCATGCTATCGTGTCTGAGAAAAAGGGATGAAGAGAGAATGAAGAAGAAGGTTGAAGAAATGGTGAACAATCTGAAGAAAGTTGCTGAAGAGGTTAAAACAGAAACTGTTGAAGTTGAAGCTGTGAAGGAAATCAAAAGTGAAGAAGTTATTGTGAATGAAGAGGTGAAGATAGAAGAAATAGAAGAAAAGAATGAGAATTTGGAAGTTGGTGATGCTGGTGATGAAATTAGTGTTGAAAAGAAGCAAGATGATGCTGATCTGAAGCAGACAGAAGTTGCTGAAAACACTGAAGTGCCAATCACTGAGGTAAATTCTGATTCTGAAAACTTGAAACTGATTGATCAGTGCAAGAAATGCATGGAACCGTGCAGAGCTTGTACTGAAAAAGATGAGCAATTTAGAACAAGAGATCTTGAGTTCACAAAATTTGAAAAGATTTTCAAAGAAAAATGCAAAGAAATGCTTGAAAAAGAAAAAGTTTTTAAAGAAAATGATGAAAAACTTTCAGAAAAATGTAACAAATTAGAAAAGGAAAATGAAGTTTTGAAAGAAAATGTTTTGAAAATGACAAATGAATGTGAACAAAAGGAAATTGCTTGTCAAGAAATGAAAAAGGAATATGACTCAATGAAATTAGCATATGATATTATGAAAGAGTCATACGACAAAGTGAAAGATGAAATGAAATATGCTCAATCTAGAATGAATTATATGTCTGAAACAACCAAAGAGCTTAAACGAATGTATTCTATAAAACAAGATGTTGTTAATTCCTATATTGAGGATGTTGCTAAGCTAAAGCGACAGATTGCTGATTTAGAACAGGATAACAACAAGTTAAAGAGTTACCACGTGTCGTCATATGTGCTTGAACGAATTTTCAATATAAAACCGGGTGATGGTGAGTCTGAGCAAAACAAGAAAGGTATTGGTTCAGAGTTTCATCAAGTTCCACCACCGGGAAAATTTGCATTTTATGATGAGGAAAAGGTCGAAAAAGCTTTCAACATGGTAGATCAATTGCCAGACAACATTGACATAACCTATTCCAAATCTGATGATTCTCATGATTCAGAGGTGGTAGGTAAAGTCGTTGAAAGTGTGTTGAAAGAAGAGTCGGTTGATACAGGTAAATCTGAATCACAGGATGAAGATGAAGGAAATATTCATGATAGATATTTGAAAAACACAAAATCCGAGAAAAATTTGAATGATGATTCAAAAGGATTGGTTTATACCATGATTGGATCGGACAAATTATTCTTAGATGTTGTATTTCCGATTCAGAATGTGATTTCAGAAAAGATTGACAAAGTTTTCAAAATGGTTGAGATTGAGAAGTCTGAGATTTCAAAATTTGTCGGTAAGAGTCATAGAGGTTCGTATAACAAACCTGGTTTCAAAAAGAAGAACATGAAGGCTGGGTTGGGTTATAAGAAGAAACAACATTGGAACAAAAATGAGACGCCGAATTTTCAAACAAAAATGAGTTTTGTTCAAGGAGGCAGTTTAGAAAAAGAAAAAGAATTCAAAATGAAACAGTCTAATGATGAATTTTTTGCTTTAAAGAAAAAGCAACAACCACAAGTCAAAGATGTGTCCATGAGAACATGTTTCAAATGTGATCAAAAAGGACATCTTGTACGCAAGTGTCCTAATCTAAAACTTGTGGATGTTGATCAAAAGAAGTTTGATGCTGAGAAACAAAAATCTGAGAATGTGAGACAAAGGTCAACCAGATTTGACTCTAAACAAACTTGGAGGTACAACACAAACAAGTTTGCTTCGAATCAAAACTGGAAATCAGACCCGAACAGGTTTGATTCTAGACAGACCTGGAATTCTCACACACCCAGATTCAGAACAACACAGAGTTGGAAAACCACATTTGATATGACAAAACCTCAAGAGTTTTGGAAACCAAGAGTTGTTGTTCAAAATCAAAATGTTCAAAAAGTTTCACATTTTTACAAACGAGGAACACCAAAAGGTCAAACATGGAGTGTTAAGAAACATGTTGATTTGGTAAAAGATGAGAAAGTTGAAGTTAACATTGAGAAAGTTTTTGTGAAAAATGACAAAGAATTTCCAGCATTGAATGAAAATTTTTGTGTTGAAATGCCTAAGGTTCAACAGACCTGGGCTAAATTGTTCAAGTAATTCAGTTAGCTGAATGTGCAGGTGCTCAACAAATCTGAAGATTGTGAAATTGGAGGTTGGAGCAGCCTGTCACAACGAGGAGAGGAAGCTGCTGGATCCTGTGTTGGTTGAAACAGGAAGTTTATATGTTTTTTTCTGTAAATAAATAAACAATATTTTCAAAAACCCTAAAAATTGAAAAAAAAAAATTGAAAAACCAAAAATATGTTTGTTTTTAATTTTTGTCAAATATTCAAAAATACAAAAATATGTGTTGATTGAATATGCCGAAACCCTCACGGCTGAACAAACATGATTACTTTCATCAGATTGAAAAACGGTTTTCAAACTGTTAAGATCAATGGGTTGTATATCCTGGGGGTATGTTATATTTTCTGCTTAAAGTGTTATATTTTCTGCAAAACAGAGCATGAGATGCAGAAAATGGATGGCGAGACAAAGCTATCAGTATTGGTTGTCAAATTTTCTTTATATGGTTTTGCATTTTAGGGGGAGTAATATTGTTAGAAAATACAAAAACATTTGAAAATTTGAAAAAGTCAAAAACATGATAAAATTCAAAAATTGAGTTTTTGCGTAAAAAGAGGAAATGATAGTACATCAGTAGACAGTTACAATATGCTAAAGAATTGGAAAGTTTAAATGTGTTAAACGATCTCACCGTGGATGTGTCGGTAGGTTTTTATACATTTAGTAAACTTTTTCGGGATATAAACCTAAATTCAAACACTTACTTATTTCGTGGGGAACACTACTTGGATATATAGGTAACCCCTGAAATCTCGTTTGAAAGGTCTCTTAATCTGATATACTAGGTATTTATACTCTATGATGTCTGGGGTATTATTCCGGGACTTCTGCTGAACGGTAGTTCTGACCTAGTCCTTGGCTAATACTTGCTGCAATGCTTGAAACACAGCATTAAACCCTCAGCATGCTGAAACAATAAAATTGATATATGCTGCTGTTGTAAGCAAAAAGATCCTCTAAAGGGGACACACCGAAAAGTCGAAGCTGATATCTCTCTGCGTATACGGAAGTATCGATCTGAGATCCCTTGGCCCTCGCATACCTAATTTATATACAGATATCATTGTAGTATTCTCACCTGTAAGACTGATTATTGGGATTCTGGATACGGGAGTATATTCAAGAGGTGGGACACATGAATGGGTTTAAGTTCCTAAAATACCTAATTCGTATCCTGAATCAGTTGAACTTTGTATGAAAATTTAAGTGGACAAGTATATCGACAATCTAAGTGAATTGTTTAATGCATTAAGTGAAATTAAGCTCAACGGTACTTGTGACTTGTCAAAAACTGATATGATCCTCTGACGCATACTCAAACAAAAATATTGTCTGTAAATATGTTTGTACATATTTCTTTATTGTTTTATATTTTCAGAAAAATACAAAAAGATTTTGATTTCTGCTTTATTTTCGACAACTGATATTTGAGTGCTGAGTTTCAAAATCTAAGTAAGCTGATTGTGTTTCTGAAAGTAAAACAAGTTCATTAAATTGTAACTTGATTTAAAATCAAAATTCAAAAACAGTTTGTGATATCTCCAAGGTCATTAGCTTGAACTTGGATGATTAACTGTGAGGGAGTTGGATTCTTTAATATTGCTAAATCTATACAGTTTGTTGATAGGGGGAGTGGATTAGAGGATTTGATTGGAATTGCCAGGTTACGATTCCTGGATAGTCTAAAATGTTATTACTTATGAATGTATGAGTGATTGCAGGAAAAAGTCCAGATTACGATCCCGGAAGCTGAGTCTAAGGGGGAGTCTGAAGACGAGCTCAAAGCAAGGGGGAGCTTGTATACGGAAAGCAAGGTGTCGATCCCAAAGCACGGAAGCTTGACGAAAGGGGGAGCCTGATGAAGAAAAGAGGAAAAGCTGAAACTGAAGACAGATCCATCGGGATTCTGTTCGAGAAGATTCAAAGAGAGAAAGAGAAAGAAAAGTCGCTACGAGCTTGACTACAGATTGACTACAGCAATATCCAAGGGGGAGTCTGTTAGTGCATTTATCTGTCTATCGCCTCCGTCAATCTAGTCCGTAGTGGAAAACTGAAGAAAATGAGAGTTATATTGTTATATTTTAGAATTAGTTAGTTAAAAAGGCAAGGTGGCATAATTGTAATTAATGGGAAACCTCATTAAATGCCTTGACCTATAAATAGATCTCTAGGGCTTTTAGTTTAGGACTTTTGTCATTTCACATCTTGGAGAGCTAGAGGTTAGAGAGAGAAAGCTAGAGAGAGAAAGTTTGTTGTTTGTGATTCAGGTGCTGTACGTTATCAGAATTTATCAGAGAATCACGTTTATATTACGTTATGCGTGTTTAGGTCGCGTTCGTGTACGGATTCCGCACGTTTCACGTTCGTTTCGCAATCGTATCGGAGTCAAACCGGTCCTAACAGCCACGCCCGCGCCCACGGCCACGTCCACGCCCACCAGGCACCGCCACCGCGATCAACGCCCCCGCCGCTCCATGTGCGCGGCCACGTCCACGCCCACCGCCACTTCCCCGACCTCTCTCTCTACCAATAGCGACTTCCATATCTGCATGATTAAACAATTTTAATCAATTTTTTTTTCAAAATATAACAATTTTTAATTAATTTTAAGAAAATATAACACCGCCACCTCCCCGGACGACCCCGACTATATATTATAATTATTATCTATCTACGACGTATTAGGTTTCAACGCTTGTTATGGACCTACGCGCGATACGGACGTTTCGACTAAAATATTAAAAAAACTATATATTTACGACGTCTTAGGTTTTGACGCTCGAAATGGACCTAATCGCGTTACGGACGACCCCGACTGTATATTATAATTATTATCTATCTACGATGTATTAGGTTTCGACACTCGTTACGGACCTACGCGCGATACGGACGTTTCGACTAAAAAAATATAAAAAAACTATATATTTACGGCGTCTTAGGTTTTGACGCTCGAAATGGACCTAATCGCATTACGGACGACCCCGACTGTATATTATAATTATTATCTATCTACGACGTATTAGGTTTCGACGCTCGTTACGGACCTACGCACGATACGGATGGTTCGACTAAAAAAATAAAAAAAAAAACTATATATTTACGACGTCTTAGGTTTTGACGCTCGAAATGGACCTAATCGCGTTACGGATGACCCCGACTGTATATTATAATTATTATCTATCTACGACGTATTTGGTTTCGACGCTCGTTACGGACCTACGCGCGATACGGACGTTTCGATTAAAAAAAAAACTATATATTTACGACGTCTTAAGTTTTGACGCTCGAAATAGACCTAATCGCGTTACGGACGACCCCGACTGTATATTATAATTATTATCTATCCACGACATATTAGGTTTCGATGCTCGTTACGGACCTACGCGCGATACGGACGTTTCGACTAAAAAAATAAAAAAAACTATATATTTACGACGTCTTAGGTTTCGACGCTCGTAATGGACCTAATCGCGATACGGACGACCCCGACTAAATAATATAAACATTATCTATCTACGTCTCATTACGTTTCGACGCTCGTTACCGACCTATGTGCGATACGGACGACTTCGACTAAAAATAAAAACATTCTACTTACTAGTAAAACATTAAAAAAACTAAGATATAAAACATTTGTTTATACTTTATAAAACAGAAAAGGAAAAAAAACCAAGAATTTAGAATCAATACGATGCGTATAGGCCCATACGCATCGTTTCAGTTCAAGTGTTCTTGAAAAAACTCTGAAATTATGAGTCGATACGATGCGTATAGGCCCATACGCATCGTATCAACTCATGTGTTCTGGAAAAAAACTTGAACTTTTGGAACAATACGATGCGTATAGGCTGATACACATCGTATCGATTCATAAGTTCTTGAAAACCCCCCCAAAAAAACCCAGCTTTTCAACCACAAAATCACACAAAACCTACGGCTAAAATGCAAAATTGAAAACGTTTAAATGATGAGGGTTTGGAGATGAATACCGTACTAGTCTTTGATCTTGAAATCTCGACCGTATATTCACCGTATGTATAACACCGTATGTGTGGGTATTTGGGTGTATTTTGAGTTTTTTTTTTGTTTTTGGATCGTATCAACCCCCTGTTTTTAGGGGGTTATATCGTTTTCTCACTTAATACGAATCGTATAGATCTATACGATGGGTATGAAATTACCATTATACCCCTGTATTTTAAATAAATTCAGGGAATAATACGCATCGTATAGATCTATACGATGCGTATTTTGGGCCTAATACGATACAACATTGGCCAATACGATCGTATATGCCATAGTTTGAAAATTTGGTTTTTCGTGTTTTCCTCGGTTCGACGCGTATACGAGTCGTTTTTTGACGAACTTTCGCATATTTTGTCGTTTTATGATGTATGACTTCAACATACGTCGTTTCGGTGACGTTCGGTTGCGTGCGAATATTGTATTTTATGATTACGTATAGTTTTGTTTGAAATCCACTTGTACTCCATAGTGATGTGTTATATGTACACGCTCGTGGAAATATCATTAGTCGCGTATTTTTGCGTATTTTGAGGTATTTTATCGTATTGTTGCGTATTTTATAGTGTTTTGACATATTTTGGTGTATTCCGATGAAATTTTACCTTATTTTAACCTGTTTTTTTAGGTTATTTTAACGTATTTAGGCGTATTTTAACGTATTTTAGCGTATTTTTGAATATTTTAGCGTACTTTAGAGCATTATAGCGTATTTAAGGTATTTTAGCACATTTTAGCGTATTTTAACATATTTCATGTATCTTAGGGTATTTTAAGGTATTTTAGCGCATTTTAGCGTATTTTGACGTATTTTAGCGTATTTTCGAATATTTTAGCGTACTTTAGAGCATTATAGCATATTTTAAGGTATTTTAACATATTTTCATGTATCTTAGGGTATTTTAAGGTATTGTACCGCATTTTAGCGTATTTTAACGTATTTTAGCGTATTTAATTGTATTTTGACGTATTTTAGCGTATTTTCGAATATTTTAGCGTACTTTAGAGCATTATAGCGTATTTTAAGGTATTTTAACATATTTTCATGTATCTTAGGGTATTAAGGTATTGTAGCGCATTTTAGCGTATTTTAACGTATTTTAGCGTATTTAATTGTATTTTGACGTATTTTAGCGTATTTTCGAATATTTTAGCGTACTTTAGAGCATTATAGCGTATTTTAAGGTATTTTAACATATTTTCATGTATCTTAGGGTATTTTAAGGTATTTAGCGCATTTTAGCGTATTTTATTGTATTTTGACGTATTTTAGCGTATTTTCGAATGTTTTAGCGTACTTTAGAGCATTATAGCGTATTTTAAGGTATTTTAACATATTTTCATGTATCTTAGGGTATTTTAAGGTATTTTAGCGCATTTTAGCGTATTTAATTGTATTTTGACGTATTTTAGCGTCCAAAGTAAATTACAAATTATACAAATAAATTATTCTTTAAAATTACAAATTAATCAATAACAAACAATGTAGGGTCAATGTTATGCTTCGTTAGCATATCATACCACGCTATCCCTTCCGTGTAGTTTTGCGTCCAAAGTAAAGCTTTTGAGCACGCGCGTCTACTCCACGTAAGGTTCGATGGCGGCATTGGATAGTCCCCTTCAAGTCTGACGTGGATGAAATGACTACGATTAACAAATAACAGTGAAACGAACTGATGGGTGGCACGTGCGTGCTCTGGATCATATAAGGGAAATACAATAGAACAACCTTGGATGTCTAATATGTGAACAATCACACCAAACCTATTGGCAAGAAGGAGTGCTGCTTGAGGCATCTCCATCCAATGTTCCCTGGGTGCCATTCCAACCCCGGTAAAATCTATTCTATGTACTTGTTGGTTGTAGTCCCCTGGTAATTCACTATCGAAGACGTACTTCCACATTTCTTTGTTCGGACCCGTCAGCTCTTCAAGAAGTTGGTTTCGAATATACCCAAAGTAGTCTTGTTCAAACCCTAAACCCACAACCGCCGCTCGAAACCCACAATGTCCATCCGGCCTGACATCTTTTATTCTTGAAATGTAGGGGTGGAACACTTTTGGAATTTGTTTTTTGTATCTGTGCACATATTCAAGCATTCCCTCATCAGTGTTTAACGGAAAGCCATTGTCCTTGCCAGGCTCTTCTTCATGTGAAGATGTTGAACGACCGCGTCGATTTAACGATCTTTGAGACTTTAGAGACATTGCAGACGTAGACGGTATTAGGGAATCTTGCGACGATACACAAGAGCTATGTTGAGAAGGGTCACGCCTACTTTGTTGTCTGGGAGGCCCAACTGAGCTATCTCTAGCATGTTGTTCTTTTCTTTGTTGTTGGACCTTGGAAGTTGGCCGCCCGCGAGTGTTTTCTTGTACGAAAAGCGGTTTTTTGTCGCTCATATATGGGTTTACCACCGCCATGATCTTCGATAAGACGCTTTTCCTCACTCGCGGGGGTTGGGTAGACAATTTTTGTTTCACATATTCTAATTGTTTGTCTACATCAACATCTTCCTCATCAAAATTTGATGGGTTCAGGTCAAGTTTTCTCTAGAAAATGTCTATATCTTCAAGCTGAATGGCGCAGTCTGCAAAACAAAAAAAAGAGCATTAGACAATCATATTAAATTAAGACAACAAAACATTTTTTTATAAGTCTATAAGTACCTGTATTCTGCAATCTCTCCAGGCGACAGGCATATAACAACCCGGCACCCGAGTACAGCTGGCAGCCACATGTTGATCCGAATGACCGCAACGTGGTTATTCTCCGTGTTAGCTTTTTTCCAATAGGTTAAGAGCATGGATGGAAACTTTAACAAGTAGGTTGCAAAACAAAGGAATCTCAAGGTGGCTGTTCATTCGCTTGGTGCGGCTTTCTTCCAAGGATTTCTTTATTTGCGCATATTGCTTTAGTACCAAGGTGTCCACCTTTTCCACCAGCGTTTCCAGACTGCATTTCGGTGTAGTCAGCTGTTTCTTTAATGCAGCATGTGCGCCTTCAGCTCTGTTTGTTGTAGTTTGGAAGAATGTCAGGGTTTGATTGGTCCATGCAGATACGAACAAATGGCGGGAGATGCTTAACCAGTTATTCCATATGTAATAAAAAACATCTGAAAAAAAATAAATATATTCAAATTTCAAATTATATATCTATTTAAATGAATGTATTTACTTAGAGAGAACATACGTTTACGTTGTTGATTGATAAGGTGTCTCTGAAGGTTGAGGAGGTTATATTTGAATAACTCTTCGGTAGCGGAATTACACACTGTTTTCCACTGAGAAACAAAGCCATCCCAATCTTGCTGAGTAAATGAATTCTTGCAGTGCTTCACAATATTTTGTAAGACGTGGAGCCTGCAGAGATATCTGTGTGCGCCAGGGAATATTTGTCTACACGCGTTTATCAGTGCCTGGTCCCTGTCTGTTAGAATTACACGCGGCTCCATGCACTCGTGCAGCATAGACTTGACCCTCTCCATAACCCAGACGTACGTTTCCTCTTGCTCGTTTGAAAGAAATGCATGCGCAACACAGAAGGTATGGTTTGTCGACGTCATACCCACAACTTGCAAAAATGAAAGATTGTACATGTTAGTCTTGTAGGTAGCGTCGACCATAAGCACATGAGGGAATGCCCTCCACTTTTCAAAGGACTTCTCATGACATAAAAATACATGCTGAACGACGTTGGTGGAATGTTCCGTCTGTATGTAATAGGTCATCTTTTTTTCCTGGAGGATTTGTTCCAGCCGTTGCATGGGAGACGGTTTTTTCTCGAACTTTGCGGCCCTAATCTTTTGGCGAGCGTTGTGTATGTCTTTCGGAACACATTTGTTCTCAGGGTTCTGTTCGTTACGGCCTTCCAGATTGTATGGGGCTGTATGTCTTGATCTGTCAGCTCTTGCACCAACCTAAACTCATTAGGAGTAAGCCTCCTGGCATACGCGTAACCCTCCAGATGTTCAGCAGGGTCGTGGTTGTGCATCTCGTTAAAATTTTTGTTCAGATAATCTATCCGCCAAGCCCGACGACTTTGGTCGAGACGACCTATCACCATAAAAGGGCACGCGCATTTTTTGCTGCCGGTTTTCCTAACCGTGGCCTTACTCTCATGCTCGCCGCTACGACAACATTGGAGCCACACTCGGTGGCCCTTGGACCGTCTGGTAACAATAACGTATCCGTTGGCTAAACCCCTTCGTTTTACCCAACCTTCCAAATCATCGCGGGATAAAAAATCCTAAAAATATAACAAGTAATTTAAAAAAAATATAACAATTTTAATTAATTTTATTAAAACATAACATTTTAATTAATTTTATAAAAATATAACATTTTTAATTATTTTTTTATCCTATTTACAAAATATAACAATTTTGAATGTATTTTTTCTTTACAATGTTTTAATATTGTGCAAATTATTATTGTTTTTTATTGCGAGTAACGTGCGAATTGTGCATCGATTTTGAAATGAACGAGGTAACAAGTATTAAAACACATAGAAATTGAGATAACGTAAAAGAGAGGCTTGATAAAACATCGGATTTTTTCGGGTTTAGAAACTTCGACTATTCCAAAGTGAATCGAAAGTCCTTTCAAATTAGGGAAACGTGCTTTGGGCTATAGGTAAAATACTCTCGTCGAGAAGCGATTAACGGTACTTTACCCTTCCAGTTACTACACGTCCCTGATCGATTGAAAAATCGAAACTTTGGCGGGATTGAAAATCGAGGAACGGGACTAGTCGACAAGATGCGGGTTCCACCCCTAACTTGACGATTTCGTACCATATGTGTGGTTGGTATTCATCGGGTCAAGAAAGTTAATTCCGACACTTTGATGAGGGTCCACTAGAGTTTGAATTGGAAACTTACCGTCAAGATGTGGATCTCACTCCTAACTTGATGGCGTAATTTCGTGCAAAATTGAATAAGCGGATTGAGAGTCATTCACCAAATTATGGGTTTCACGCCTATTTTGGTGAAATCATCTCGTTTGTATAATACGAGTGTCTTCAACTCTTCAACGAATATTTTAAAAAAATATAACAAATTTTAATGTATTTTTTATAATATTTTAAAAAATATAACAGGTTTAATTTATTTTATAAAAAAATTTCATATAACATTTATTAATTAATTTTTATCCTATTTGAAAAATATAACAATTTTAATGTATTTTGTATTAACAATTTTGTAATAATTTTTTAACAGAAAAAAATATAACATTTAACAAAAATATATATCGTTCGTACCTGATAAGTTTTGTACGAAACTTCAGGGTAAACGGGTGTCTCGTCACCCAATGACTCTTGCACGGGTGGCTCGTCACCCAATGACTCTTGCACAGGTGGATCGTCACCCAATGACTCTTGCAGGCAAGAAGGCTGACCAACGTCTTCTTGTACTCCCGAGGGACCACTAACGAAAACGTTATTGCCATATTCTTCCTGTCCGTACGAGGGAACATAACCGGGTTCATAATACGGAGACCCATAACCTTGATCATGGCTACACGCGTTCAAATCTGGTAACAACGGTTGGCGGGGCATAGCAGACTAAAAAAAACCAACGGGTAAAAGGTAATGGTAAGTTTAACACCGAATAGAAAAAATAAATATATATACTTACCTCGTTGAGGTCTTGCAACAACGATTCATTATGATGGGGACGATAGCCGGACACGACCTCGTGCGCGTGATCATCATTTCCACTCCAATTGTAAGAATCAGGGACATTAGACCCCGCCTAATACAAACGGTATGCTAAGTATTTCATAAAAAAAACAGAATAAGTTAAAAAAATGATATACCACACTGCTATTCGAAATAAACGTGCTCGTGTCCGCCTTAGACGGCTCACCGAAAACATAGTTGTACCAAGACATGTTTGTTAGTGAATGTGAATATAATTAACGAATATCGTCTTCTTCGTCGTTTAAATAGGGGAGGAAGAATTCAAATTCAGAATTCAATACGAGTCGTATAGCCCTATACGATGCGTATAGGGCTGACGTCAATCACTTTACGTCACTCAACAGTGACGGAAAGCTGATCGTAGTTTCTTAAAAAAGTAATACGCATCGTATAGGCCTATACGATGCGTATTACTTTTCCCCCGTGAGGCAGTGTCAGCTTTTACTGACACAGAATTAATTAACCAACTCAATACACATCGTATAGGCCTATACGATGCATATTGAGGGTGTCGATTTAATAAGCCAGAGTGTGCCAATAATATGACACAACAATGCATACGGGCTTTCACTATCTTGACTTTAATTAGATCTCAATTTCAAGTAACCTTAATGTTAGGTCACGCGATTAGCCATGCTAACGAATTCGTAGGGTCCGTGTAATCAAGGGCGTAGCTTAAGAGGGGCCGGGAGAGGCGCCCGAACCCCCGAACTTTTCGCTCAGTAGTGTTATATATGTAGTTTTCGTATAGAAATTTTTGTTTATATACGTTTTCGACCCCCTGGTTCTATAGAAATTTTTGTATATATACGTTTTCGACCCCCTGGTTCTTAAAAAAGTAATACGCATCGTATAGGCCTATACGATTCGTATTACTTTTCCCCCGTGAGGCAGTGTTAGCTTTTACTGACACATAATTAATTAACCAACTCAATAGACATCGTATAGGCCTATACGATGCATATTGAGGGTGTCGATTTAATAAGCCAGAGTGTGCCAATAATACGACACAACAATGCATACGGGCTTTCACTATCTTGACTTTAATTAGATCTCAATTTCAAGTAACCTAAAAGTTAGGTCACGCGATTAGCCATGCTAACGAATTCGTAGGGTCCGTGTAATCAAGGGCGTAGCTTAAGAGGGGCCGGGAGGGGCGCCCGAACCCCCGAACTTTTTCGCTCAGTAGTGTTATATATGTAGTTTTCGTATAAAATTTTTTGTATGTATACGTTTTCGACCCCCTGGTTCTATAGAATTTTTTGGCTATATACATTTTCGACCCCCCCCCTCCCCTCGTTTTCATGGTCAAGCTTCACCACTGCGTGTAATACCATGGATCTCATCTACCAACAACCTTTAATGATTAATCCTTGTAAACAAGATATAGATTATGATTTATTTGCTGTAATTTAAGAGTATATAAGCGTTGTGATTTAAAAAAAATACTAGTTTAATCCTTAATTTTATTTTTAAACTTCTTTTTCTAATATTTTTAGCCAGCTTTAAATTTTTATATGACTTTTATGGTTTCTTTTTGGGTCAATCTATTTGGACACCTTATCTGCCTATTTAGACACCCTTTGCCTCGTATAGGCCTCGTATAGGCCTATACGAGGCGTATAGGGTTACATCAAAATCAGTGCCTGACTCATGTCACTTCTGGTTTGACCCCTTCAAGACGCCTCGTATAGGCCTATACTGGGCGTATAGGACCCTTCGTATAGGCCTCATATGTGACCCTTTGCCCCTTATATGCCTCGTATAGGCCTATACTGGGCGTCTTGAAGGGTTTTTTTTTTTTTTTTTTTTTTTTTTTTAACAAACATTTTATACAATATTTATCGTTTTAGCAAACTTTTATACAAAAACAAGTTTTTTTATTTTAAATAATTAATATTAGGACCCCTCGTTGGTTTTTTTTAGTTGAAAAATAGATGTTTTGGTAGGGTAATTTGATTGTTTTTTGAGGGTGATGTTTTTTGAGTAAAAAAATGGTGTATAGTATAAGTCTAGTATAGGTCCCATATAGGTCTTGTATAAGCCTATAGGCCTAAACGGGACCTAAACCACACCTATAGTCCTATACGAGTGTTGTATCTTATCCAATAGTCTAATATCGTATTGTATTGTATCGTATCATATCGTATCGTATAGTATAGTATAGTATAGTGTAGTATAAGTCTCGTATAGGTCTTGTATAAGCCTATCGTGTTGTATCGTATCGTATAGTATAGTATAAGTCTCGTATAGCTCTCATATAGACCTATATGGGACCTATACGAGACTTATACTATACACTATACGATACAATACGATACCATACTATACTATACGATACAATACAATACGATACTATCGTATCATATAGTGTAGTATAGGTCCCTTATAGGTCTTGTATAGGCCTATCGACGTATACGGGCGTTGTATCGTATCGTATAGTGTATAGTATAAGTCTAGTATATGGCCCCTATAGGTCTTGTATAAGCCTATAGGCCTAAACGGGACCTAAACCACACCTATAGTCCTATACGAGTGTTGTATCTTATCCAATAGTCTAGTATCGTATTGTATTGTATCGTATCATATCGTATCGTATAGTGTAGTATAAATCTCGTATAGGCATTGTATGGGCCTATGGATGTGGTATCGTATCCTATAGTATCGTGTTGTATCGCATCGTATCGTATAGTATAGTGTAGTATAAGTCTCGTATAGGTCTTGTATAAGCCTATCGTGTTGTATCGTATCGTATAGTATAGTATAGTATAAGTCTCGTATAGGCATCGTATAATTAATATTAGTGTTATTATAATTAATATGAGTTTTTTATAATTAATATTAGTGTTATTGATATTAATATGAGTGTTTTTATAATTAATATTAGTGTTATTATAATTAATATGAGTTTTTTATAATTAATATGAGTGTTATTATAATTAATATGAGTTTTTTATAATTAATATGAGTTTTTTTATAATTAATATTAGTGTTATTATAATTAATATGAGTTTTTTATAGTTAATATTAGTGTTATTGATATTTAAAAAGAGAAAACAAAAAAAAAACCCTTCAAGACGCCCAGTATAGGGCTATACTGGGCGTCTATGTGGACCAAAAGACCATTATACCCCTGAATTAGGCCTATACTGGGGGCAATTCAGGGGTTTAATGGTCTTTTGGACCCTTCGTATAGCCCCAGTATAGCCCTATACTGGGCGTCTATTTTTATTTTTTTTGTTTTTTCTTTTTAAATATTAAAAAAAGAAAACAAAAAAAAATAATAATAGACGCCCAGTATAGGGCTATACTGGGCGTATACGAGGGGTCCAAAAGACCATTATAGCCCTGAATTAGGCCTATACTGGGGGCAATTCAGGGGTTTAATGGTCTTTTGGACCCTTCGTATAGCCCCAGTATAGCCCTATACTAGGCGTCTTGAAGGGTTTTTTTTTTTTTTTTTTTTAACAAACATTTTATACAATATTAATCGTTTTAGCAAACTTTTATACAAAAACAATAAAACTTTTAAAAAAAAAACAACTCAAATTACCCCACCAAAACACCCATTTTTTTACTCAAAAAACACCACCCTCCAAAAACAATCAAATTACCCTACCAAAACATCCATTTTTCAACTAAAAAAAAAAACCAACGAGGGGTCCTAATATTAATTATTTAAAATAAAAAAAACTTGTTTTTGTATAAAAGTTTTGCTAAAACGATTAATATTGTTAAAATGTTTGTTAAAAAAAAAAACCCCTTATATACGCCTAGTATAGGCCTATACTAGGCATATAAGAGAGGCAAAAAAGACCAATTTACCCCAGTATAGGCCTAAATCAGGGGCTAAATGGTCTTTTTTCCCCTAGACGCCCAGTATAGGCCTATACGAGGCGTATACGAGGCAAATAAGACAAAATATGACATAATCAGAGATTCTCTTGGAAATTGAAAAAGGCTATACGCCTCGTATAGGTCTATACGAGGCGTCTTGAAGGGTGTCCAAATAGGCAATAAGGTGTGTAAATATGTAGACCCTTTTTATAATTAACATTAGTGTTATTATAATTAATATGAGTGTTATTATAATTAATATGAGTTTTTTATAATTAATATGAGTTTTTTTTTTATAATTAATATTAGTGTTATTATAATTAATATGAGTTTTTTATAGTTAATATTAGTGTTATTGATATTTAAAAAGAGAAAACAAAAAAAAAACCCTTCAAGACGCCCAGTATAGGGCTATACTGGGCGTCTATGTGGACCAAAAGACCATTATACCCCTGAATTAGGCCTATACTGGGGGCAATTCAGGGGTTTAATGGTCTTTTGGACCTTTCGTATAGCCCAAGTATAGCCCTATACTGAGCGTCTATTTTTATTTTTTTTTGTTTTTTCTTTTTAAATATTAAAAAAAGAAAACATAAAAAAAATAATAATAGACGCCAAGTATAGGGCTATACTGGGCGTATACGAGGGGTCCAAAAGACCATTATAACCCTGAATTAGGCCTATACTGGGGGCAATTCAGGGGTTTAATGGTCTTTTGGACCCTTCGTATAGCCCCAGTATAGCCTTATACTGGGCGTCTTGAAGGGTTTTTTTTTTTTTTTTTTTTTTTTTTTTTTTTAACAAACATTTTATACAATATTAATCGTTTTAGCAAACTTTTATACAAAAACAATAAAACTTTTTTTAAAAAAACAACTCAAATTACCCCACCAAAACACCCATTTTTTTACTCAAAAAACATCACCCTTCAAAAACAATCAAATTACCCTACCAAAACATCCATTTTTCAACTAAAAAAAAAAACCAACGAGGGGTCCTAATATTAATTATTTAAAATAAAAAAACTTGTTTTTGTATAAAAGTTTTGCTAAAACGATTAATATTGTTAAAATGTTTGTTAAAAAAAAAAACCCCTTATATACGCCTAGTATAGGCCTATACTAGGCATATAAGAGAGGCAAAAAAGACCAATTTTACCTCCAGTATAGGCCTAAATCAGGGGCTAAATGGTATTTTTTCCCCTAGACGCCCAGTATAGGCCTATACGAGGCAAATAAGACAAAATATGACATAATCAGAGATTCTCTTGAAAATTGAAAAAGGCTATACGCTTCGTATATGTCTATACGAGGCGTCTTGAAGGGTGTCCAAATAGGCAATAAGGTGTGTAAATATGTAGACCCTTCTTTTTTCTGCGTGGTTGGTAGTCCTTGATATATTAATTAATTAATTCAATTTTCATTACAACCGACACAATCATAGTGACATGAACGCTGAATTAGTTATTGTTTATTAGCTAGCTAGTCATAAATAAATATGGGCCAAACTATATACACACTTCACCAAAAAGGTTATTTTTGTCCTTATATGCACATCCTGCAGTGTCGAACTGTGGCCAAAACGCGACGTTTTGGTCCGGTTAACCAGACAAAAACTGACGGGTCTGTTGACCGGACCAAAACGCCGAGCTTTGGCAGCGTTTTGGTCCTGTCAACCAGGCCGGGTGTCAGTCTTTTGTCTGGTTGACAGGACCAAAACGCGGCCAAAGCTCAACGTTTTGGTTCGGTCAACAGACCCGTCAAACACCCATCAGTCTTTTTCTGATTAACCGGACCAAAACGCCGCGTTTTGGTCACAGTTCGACACTGTAGGGTTTGCATATAAAGACAAAAAACACCTTTTTAGGTGTGTATATAATGAAAAGGGTGTGCCAATAGGTACACCTAAATATTAATTGCCAATATATATACACCTTTTTTAGAGAAGGATGATGTATTGGTTTATTTTTTATGTATTTTTTCATTTTGATAATATTTTATTCATTATTATTTTGATTTTTTTAATAACCTACTTTCCAAGATTTTTTTAATATTGCAATCTAAAATTTACTGAAAACAGATATTTTGTCGCTATCGTAGCAAATTAAAAAAAATTAAAAAAAAAAACGACCGAATAACACTTGCATCGATACCAACATTTATTTTTATTGTTTTTGCTTAAGATAAACTGACACTAAATCACTACCATACTGTACCGAACCGAACAACATTGATATTGATACTTGTATTTATTTTTATGGTTTTTTGTTTGATGATGGATACCGTGCCGCTATTGTAGTGAACCAAACCGAAACTGACCGAACAACATCAGTATTGGTACCGACATTTGATTTTATTGTTTTTGCTTTCGATAAATTGACATTGTATCGCTACCGTATTGTACCGTACCGAACAACAATAGTACCGGTACCTATATTTATTTTTATGGTTTTCAGTATCGAAAATTTTCTACTTATAAAACTCTTTTTGCGACGATAAATTGATATATGTACCAGTCTCGTGACGATCTGAACAGATCTATACCGTTCAAACAACATCGGTGTTGGCATCTGTGTTTGTTTTTGTTGTTTTCAGTCGATGTAAAACACGTGTTAATTTTTATATCGAGTGCATGTATCATCCCGATATTGAACGACTGAACTGATACCGATCGTATAACATTATATATAATATTTATTATGTAATTATATATTTTTCATATTAAAGAAAAATTATTATATTCATATAATATTTATTAAAACGCTCCCATTTATAATGATTAAAGACCGGTAGTTGTAAAGTAGTTTGCATAACCTTGATAAGGCCGGAGGGTGTGGGGGGCGCCACCACCGCCTCATCACCACCTATGGCGCCGCCGACGCTATACCCCCACACCCAGCCAATCAAGAGGGGCGCTATAGGTGAGCTCGCCACCATGTTAACGAGAAGAAGGGGCTGTTCAGGTGGGGCCCACTCGAGTGTCATCCAATCAAAATTTTTTATTTTTTTTTGTTTAATAGAGGGCTCCATCCCACACCGTGCAAGTTAAAGGGGGGCGTTATAAAGCCCCCTAGCTGACGTGGCGCCTACGTGGCACTGAGGTGTCCTTATAAAGCCCAAGGAGGGTTATTCCACACCCTCTAGCCTAAGAAAGGAGGCTAAAAGTCTTCATGTTGTGTTAATTGTTACATGAACTTGCAAGTTGCGATACTACTCGAAGTAGGTACGGTATTAATTTTTTTTATTCTATTTTTTTATAAAAAGTTGTTAACTTTTACTACAAATTATGTTTTACGTGGTAAATTAAATAATTATGTATGTGAAAGGCAGCTAAAAGTCTTTGCCAACATGGTATAGCCCAGTTGGTCAGGGGGTTTTCCACTAAGTGGTTTCCTCCTGAGGAGGTCTCAGGTTCGATTCCTACTAAGTGCAAAATTATGTATATATGGGAGAACACCTCTGGGAGGGATTCGAACTTGGGGTGAGGGGTTTTAACATCAAATGCTGGCCCTTTGAAGTAAACTGGAAATCCAGTTGATCTCCCGTTCAAAAAAAAAAGCTAAAAGTCTTTATGTATGTCACTTTTTCAAGTGACACAATAGATTACAGAATCACCCTTCTATATAAAACGGTTTGACTATATGCATGGTTCATCAAGTAATTTTTACGTAATAAGTTAATTAATCAATAGTCGGTCGACAGTGTTCAAATTCAGTCCTAATTGGCCAAAAATTGATAGTAGTCTAGCAATTTCGACCAAAGTTAGGCCAGATTCTTAACCAAAACATGTAAATTCCGGCAATTAATCTTATCTACCTGAAATTATGGGTCGAATAAGGTGTTATAAAACATGTCTACTTAAACAAAATACATAAAAAATGTGTGTGTGTATGCATATAAAACTGAAAATTACATATAAAATCCCAATCCGATTAATCTCTATTAATCCCAATTAATCGCTAGTCGATACCTCGTCAGCCGACTAGCGCCTAAGGTTTCTTACAACCTTGACTATATGTATGTGTATATTGTCCCAATGAACCCAAACGTTAAATCACTTGATCTTGAACCACAAAGACCAAGAACACGAAACACTCATACCCTGCAACACAATTAAACCAAAAAGTTTTTAGATGATAGCGAACCTCAATAATACACTTTTTACCTAAAGAAAGAACACGAGCACAAGCAGCAAGTCACGAGATGGGAGCATGTCATATTCGAGCCCCTTAGCATTTAAGTGGCTTTTGACTAGTGAAAGATACTTATAAACCATAGTTATCGTAAAAGTCATTTTTTTTTGAAAGGTGAACTTCTTAATGGTGACCAATGTCACATCCGCAAATCGCGGACCCTCGCCAAGAACGTGGGCCCAGATAGCAAGGCCAGCGCTGGGTTAACCAGTCTTGGGTCGAAGGCTTTCCCCCGGAAACCGTACTGCCTCTACACGAGTTGCCTCGCTAGAGTAACAGCCGGATGAAAACCGGAGTGACGCTCAGGATCAAACCCTCCTCGGTAGGTTTTTCACTATCATTGCGCACGGGTGTCCTACCCCCTTTCGCCACGAGCGGGAGTCGAACCGGTGACCTCTAGGAGGACAAACCGGCCCCCAACCACTGGGCTATGAAGGAAGGACATAGTTATCGTAAAAGTCATAGTGTAAGGTTTACACAGGGGGGACCTACCCACACCCGTGGGTGGGCGGCCGCACCTCTTAAAAAAGACAGACACCATTTGTTTAAATGAAGTGAGTTAATTTAACTATTATTTAGTTAATTAAAGTATTCAGGCTTATGTCATCTACATCATAACTTTATGGTTTCCATTTTACTAGATATTGCAGTTGTGAATTTGAGATATTCAATACTAATAAATAAATAAAAAACATTTATTTTACTAAATATTGCACTTTTATTGTGAATTTCAAATGAAGATTGACATATTCTTTTAACACGATTGAAATTTAATTTAGTTTATTCTTTTGTTATGTGATCCGACACGACTTGACCTGACCTAACTCAAATCGGGCCGAAACCTTCTTTATATCTAGCATAGACAACCACTAAATTTTCGCACCCCACAAATAAAATTTCTGGTCCGCCAGTGGGTCTATATCAAAACACCTAACAAAATTTAGTTCAACCATGAGTTGTCATAGATCTTGCTTTAATTGAAAATACAAGCACAAACGATTTCATCCACATTAAAGCTATTTAATCTGTAATAGGTGTAATTAAATCTACAAATAATTTTGTAGTATTGAATTTATATACAATCCAACTGATTTCTATGGTCTCATACCTTTATAATACTAAACCAAAATCGTAACACTAGTATATTTTGCTCACGTGAGCCATGAGTCATGACGTAATAATCGTTAAGGGATTATAAGTGTTTTTAGGCATGAAAATCTTCATTACCATCGTTTTCTCTTTCGAATCTTCATTACCATCGTTTTCTCTTTCGATTCGTTTATATATGAATGTAAACGAATCAAACGTTCGATGAAGTCTTCGTGGATTGTTTGGCGAGAACTTTGTTCATTAAATAAACAAACGAACATGTACAATTTTTTTGTTCATTTATTACACGAATATACATGAACACATGTTTTATTCGTTCATTTATGTCTGTGAACGCTCATTCATATTCATTCCTTTAACTTCATATATGTTTTTTAATTTGTTCGTGTACTCTTGTTTATATATTCATGTACTTTGTTAGCTCCATTACAATTTACTCTAGGTTTTTAGGACCAACAAATTGTTGTTCACGTTTAGTTTTGTTTGGTGTACACTTAGTTGTGTTTTTTTCATCTAAGTTCAGTTATGTTTGTTTGTTTGGGTTTGTTTATGATGTCTGTCGTTAAGAACATGCAAAAACCAACTAAACCACGTAGATAAGATAAGTCGGATATTGAACCAGAGAAGGATTGTGGAAAGTGTTACAATGCTAAGTATTGATTAACTATTGCTGAAAAGTAAAACTCAATTGATGGTTTGATTGTTTGATTAACTAGCGAATTACGAAAATACAAAGTTGTAAAGTATGGGAGAGAACAGTTGAGATCCAGTGCGCTAAAACTCTTCTAAGAAGGAATGAGTTCCCACCCTTGATTGTTCATCCGGATTTCAGATTCAAAGTAAATTCGGTTTGTGTTGGATTGTTTACAATTATATAGACATAACTGTATAATCTGATTTAACTGATTGTGATAAAAGAGGACTAAGTACTCTGATTGATTAACAACGAGAGGTTATCACACGATTATTAATTGAAGATTACCAAACCCAATCCCTATCTAATATATCCCAATTACTAGAACTCTCGGGAATTGAAAGAATAAAAACTAGGTTTAAGCAAAATCAATCGTTTACAAATCAACCAAATCAAATCAACCGGTAACAAGCATTGGATGCTTAGATTACTAGATCTAACAAAGTTTCAAACACATAACCTAGTTCACTTACAAGAATCCTCCACCCGGAGGAAACCATTAGAGAATTAGCCGCTCATCTCGCAAACTTGATCTTCACGTGCTTGAGAAAGTGAGAAATTCAATATTGATTCGATGATTGGATGCAAGGTTGTGATGATTGGAGCTGAAAAGCCTTGAACTTTGTTGCCCCCAAAGTGCCAAATTCGTCCCCCAGATGATAATTTCTCGAATTAGGGTTTAAAAAACCATTTTATGCCCTTAAATTACCTCAAAAATGCGCTGCCATATACGAACCACCGTAGCCTACGGTTTGTGTACCGTAGGTTACAGTACAACCTCAATTCAGAACTCTGCCTCCACCGTAGGTGGAGGTTCAGGTCGTAGGTGAAGGTCTGGAAGTTCTGATTCTTTTTTAAACCAAGCATCCACCAACCGTAGGTCACGGTTCATGAACCGTAGGTGGAGGCGGGATTTCACAACTCCTTTACTCAGCCACACAATCTTTCAACTATTGTCATTTTCACCCCCCGTACTTCATTATTCTCCATCCCCTTCACATATAAATTATACTAAACTTTCATTTAGTTAGCACAAGGCCCTTGGACTTTAATAAATCGTATTTCTCATGAATCCAAGCTATATTTCAACCCCGAACAAGTCCCGAATGATATGATTTCTCTCGATAAACATCCTTGGTTGTTCCTCTTCGCTTCCACGTGCTTTAATTCCTTCGAATTATGCTGATTAACCTGTAAAACCACAAAAGCTCGTAGTTATCACATTCGAATGATATAATCGCATATAACACATTAAGTCACACAAGATAATACACTTAAGACTCGTGTTTCACACTCTCCAGCAGTTTATACTCGTGAACTGTTCTTTTATGCTATTAACAACAAATATGAACACACTCATTTCCTTACCAAATAACACGAATAAAAAAACCATGTTCGTTTCATTGTTCGTGTTTGATTGTTTGTTCAACCAAAGTTAAATAAACAAACACGAACTCCTTTGCTAAGCATTAATGATTAGCCATCTTCATTTAAGTATTAATGTTCATAAATTTGCACCTTGTAGTTTGGCTATGCGGTATGGTGATGGTCCATCCTTGGAGGATGATCCGCCACGTAAGCGTCATGTTCATGTAGATCGGGTGTGAGGATGGGGCAAAGAGGATGGAGGTGAGGAAATGGGGGATGGGCCTAAAATATAAGTATATGTTGTATGTATATATGTGTGTCTGAGGGGGTTTTGTCTTCTAGTAGGGCGTCTTCAACGTCCGGTTGTAGCCGTTTGGGACGCCGCAGGTGGGGGGTGGGGGGGGGGAATGGGGGGAGGAGCGGCGCTGGTCCTCGAGTATCCCTGGCCGAAGGCCACACCCGGCAGCCTTAGTTTGCACATATTTTAAAAAACCCATCGAGTAACCACTCATTTAGCTAATAACGTTTATTTATTTAAATAGTTTTAGATAAACATAGTTTAGTTTATTTATTCAAATAGTTTGAATTATATGTTTATTAGATAAGTTTATTTAGTTGGTTCATTTTATTATTAAAATAACGTCTGAGTTGGATTAGGATTAAAATGAGTCTAGTATAAATAAGTGGTTAGCCCTATAGTAATTCAGTGTGCTTTAATTGTAAATAATAAAAGAGTGGAACAATTTGTTCAATCTTGTGTATGTGTGTTTGATCAAGGGTCCAATTTTTCAATAATTGGAATAAGATCTTAACAGTTTGAGAGTCATTTTTCGAAAATGGGAAGTATCCCCTCGCGGGGATGCAACGACGGGTTGCGGTTGAAGACGAAATAAAAGAAACAAGGCAAAAGGAGACGATATCGGTTGGTAATTGAAGAGCAACGCATTTAGAGGTGACGCAAAAAGGAGTCATGTGGTGGAATTTTCAATTGCTTGTCAGATTATAAGGGTCAGTGTTGGCATACAATTTGCATTGGTTTATTTAAAATTATTTCACGGGATTCAATAATAGTGATTGTGAAAAAGTAAAGGGTCGTATTATTGTCACACCTTGGGGGATTAAATCGGCACCCTCAATACGCATCGTATAGGCCTATACGATGCGTACTGAGGTGGGTTCAAACTTATATGTCTGCCAAAAGCTGCCAATGTCCCCTACCAAAAAGTAATACGCATCGTATAGGCCTATATGATGCGTATTAAGGGTGTGGATTTAATTTTTTGATTTTTTGCAAGGTAGCTTCGTGTCACGCGGTAGCTTTCCGTCACGCGAACGAAGAAGCAGCACTTTGGACATTTGTCGGTCTTCAAACATCTAGGAAACATTATTTGAGAATACCCCTTAATTTATCGAAGCTGTAGAATGAGATCCTGCACTGTTGGGTTATCATCTTTTAAATCCATTTTCCCTAAATTTATCGATTCTGTTTTTCAACAGGGATGTAATGCAATGATTCCTCTCAATTGAATAGACCGACACTTGCTTCATAGGGCTCACTTGAATCGTCTTGGATGTAATAACAGTAGCAGCCATGCCTGCAATTGGAATTGATCTTGGAACAACATACTCTTGTTACCATTTGACACATGATAAAAGCGCTTCTTTAGAAAATCTGGGATTATGTTCCGAAAATTGGGAACCACATATTTGCTTCAAGATTTACATCTGATGTCCATGTTTGATCACATTTGACTTCATATGCGGCAGTCCACTGACTTTCTTCCCCCGTGTCTGCACCGTGATCTTCATATTCTTGGTTCAATACAACTCATCTTTAGTAGTGTTTGTTACCATATGACACATGATAAAAGCGCTTCTTTAGACAATCTGGGATTATGTCCCGCAAATTGGGAACCACATATTTGTTTCAAGATTTACATCTGATGTCCATGTTTGATCACATTTGACTTCATCTGCGGCAGTCCACTGACTTTCTTCCCCCCGTGTCTGCACCGTGATATTCATATTCTTGGTTCAATACCAACTCATCTTTAGTAGTGTTTGTTTGAGAACCTGATTCCGATACACAACGGTTCTCCAATTCCAGATCAGTAATGTAAGGAAAAGCGTTGAGATAACGGACATCCATTAAGCTCAAAAGGAAAACTTGTGTTTCCCATTAAAATTAACAAGGTGGTCTCTTTGCTTCGTCCATAGAACTATTTGTGTATGCATTCTTTTGGTAGTGAAAGCGCTAATGAGGCGCCATTAGAAGAAGTACCCAATAAGAAACAAATCTGTAAAATTAAACAATATCGATTTTGCTATAACAGGATGGATGTGACACACACAGATAAATAATATCTGATTGTTTCAGTTTTTTTCCGACTATTTCAGTTATGTTTCAATAAATAATATCTGATTGAGAAGCACTAAATTAACAACGGTTCTCCAATTCCAGATCAGTAATGTAAGGAGAAGCGTTGAGATAACGGACATCCACCAAGCTCAAAAAGAAACAAGGTGGTCTGTCTGCACCGTGATCTTCATATTCTTGGTTCAATACCAACTCATCTTTAGTAGTGTTTGTTTGAGAACCTGATTCAGATACATAAATCTTGAAGCAAATATGTGGTTCCCAGTTGGTTACAGAAACCACTAGCAGAAGAACCCGACACATCTTCATGTTACGGAGAATGTTGCGTACTGATTATTGAAAAGATTTGTTGAAATCGAAGAAAAGAGTAAAAAAGATTTGTTAAAATCGAAGAAAAGAGTAAAAAAGATTTGTTGAAATCGAAGAAAAGAGTAAAAAAGATGAAAAGATTTGTTGTGTCATAAAACGGAACATAATCCTAGATTGTCTAAAGAAGCGCTTTTATCATGTGTCATATTAGAGTAGTATGAGTCTGAGTCCATTGTGGTTCATGTCGGGTTTGTATTTCCCATAGCCACCATTTTCGTAGTACAAAACGCTTGCGGTTTGCACATTCAATCTTCATGCTTCATTAATAATTCGGTCTCGATTGTAGATGTAATTGCAAGACTGTTTGTCGGGCTTCCAATTCTCACACAGGGGGTGCTGGTCTTTTCTCCCACTGTGCAAACAAGTTAAATGGACGGTTGCGGTTTGCACATTCAATCTTCATTGCTTCATTGCACATTCTTTAAAACCCGTAAACCGGATCTTTCAATGATATCAAACCTAATCTTGTGAGAGTGCGGAAACCAATCACAAGATGATTCAAGATAAACAAGAAAAACTGAAAATCGAAGAACAATACCGAATCACTTTCAACACTTGCACACGATTCTATTACTTGAAAAGCAAAACCGTCTAGTACAAGTGCTCACAACCAAATCGCCTCTCTCTCTAGCTCTCTAGAAGTTGTAACAATGAAGTTCCAAAGGTTAAAACCTAAAAACAAGTTAGAAACTTGTTTTTATACTAACTCAAGCCCACTTCCCTACATGGGCTCCCCTTGGGCCTGCTTGGCCCACATGGCCTAAAGCTTAGCCCAAGTGACCTATAAAGGTCCACAACCTAATATAAACTAACCCGGTAAGGCTCAGGTCGTAACCATAGCTCGTTGTGTTAATTTGATGCGTCAGTCTCACACTTTAGGGCCTAACAATCTCCCCCTAGACTGATGCCATCAAATTGTCTTCATAGCATGAATTCAGCAACGTCTTCAACGAAGTCTATGGTTGCCTTTATGCTGCAGATGTTGTGGAAGTTCTTGACTTCTGAACTCTCAGCACTGGGTCTCTTTCTTCAGCTCTTGTGGTTAGCTTCATATCAGGATCTCGATCAGCTTTTGCTTGAAACATCTTGTTAAAAAGAATGTGAGAGGAGGATTCTCAGCAGCTTTTTTCTTCTTCAATCTTTGTCTTTCAAGCAGGTTCACAGGTACTTCTTTAAATATACTTTCACTGTCAGACGGCGTTTCGTATCCAGTTCTTCTGACTCAGGTACATCTTATTGTTGTGCTGCTTCAGGCTTCGTCAACAGCAAACAACATCTCAATCTTCATCAACCCCTGTTCTTGATTGAAATCAAGTTCTGCACATGCTCACAAACTCATAAGCAAACATTTCTTATGCAACAGGGAGAATACCATATGAACACTAGGTACATCAAATTTCACAATTTAAATTCTTTCAACTTTTGATGATCAGTCAAATCTTCAAGAACGGTTATATTTTTTAATTTTAAGAAAAACAAATAAGCACTCTATTTTTGGATTTTTGATTTTATAGAAAAACAAGACACTATTTTTGTATTTTTGAATTTTTGTATTTTTTTAATTTTTTAATTTTAAGAGCAAGAAACAAATAAGAACTCAAAATATAAACAACTACCATAATATACAATTACAATTGCAATGGGATCAAAATTCGTTCTCAAGCAGACTAAGGAACACTTTTCAGTACGAGCCTAATCAAACTGGTCTATGCGATTGCCAATATATTTGTCCACTTAAACTTTAACGCTCAACTTTCAATTTTTCAACTTCGTGATATGCTTAAGGTAATATTATACTATTATACCCGTGTGTCCCATTCCAAGGCATACCCCCGCGATCAAGGTAAGCACAACGATTCATCGTAACAGGTGAGTATATTGATGTCATCCTTTTTGATTTACAACGTTAGACCATTGGTGACAGGTCAGTACTTTCGTACAACAGAGCGACCAATGTTTTTGTCCAACGAGGGCGAGGCAAATACCTTTTTGGTACAAATTTGGCTCTTTGAGCATTGAGAATTTTCTCATTTTGAGATTTTATTCCTTAGGGTTTTTGTCCTCTTGGGATCTTTTAAGATATCCTGACTGTGTCTAGGAAATAACGTAATTGCTCAGGGATCAAATCACGAGGTTTTGGGCCTGACTTCACTTATCAACACTGATCTACTACTGAGTGATCTGAACGATTGCCAGTATATTTGTCCTCCTAAACTCATCTCCCTAGACCTTTTCCATATAACTGCCTGTAACAAATTTTTATCATGTTTTGATTTCTTAACAATGAACACCCAAACAAATACTAATCAAATCCCGGAGTTATATACAGCACACTCTGTCAAGCAAGTAGCTTCCCTACCACATATTTCACAAGTCCAATCCAGATTTCTGAAATCTTAACTGGGAATAGGTTGAGAAGAGACAGAATAGATCTTTTGCAGAGATGGTATAATATACAGATCAAATGAGTTTTTCTCAATTTGATATAGGTTTCTTGGGTTTCTTTTGGGCACTTGAGGGCCTCTTTCGGGTGTATTAGATCTATAGCGCGACAACGTACAGCTAGGTCAGCATGTATCTGGATGCAGCAGAAGCTGTCGTTGCCTAGCACCTCCAGATCTGCATATATCTGGATGCAGCAGAGGATGTACACGACTTTTTTCAGAGAAGATTTCAGAATCAGATCAAAATTGTGTGTATCGGGACAACATACAGACATTCAAATAGAAATGAGCTAATTCCAAGTGACTTTCTTTCCTGGGTTCATGTACAATTTTAGTTCTGAACAGAAGGACAGCCAAGATATCCCCGGATGATTCAACAATATAAAGACCTGAAACCTCAGATGTTGGCTATCTATCAACGCAAGATTTAAGACCATAAAATCATACGCCGTTGGTATGTTACCCACATGGTACATAGTTCGTTATGTTTATAACACTTAGTATCTTTTATCATTTTGAGCGTCAAGCCTATCGACATATCGCAGTAGATCCTAGTCTTTTCAGCTATGGCACCTTACATGTGTTAGTCAAACCCTTTAACACGAACATTTATTTCACTTCCCATACCATGCAATTTCTCTTTTTGGCTTTTTCATTTTTCAAATGTTTTTGTATTTTTCTCATTTTATCCCCCTAAAACAATACATATTTACAGCAAACTCAGCAAACTCTTTTTGTATTTTCTGAGTTTTCTCCTCCTAAACTCTATATCTATCTATATGTTCCTCTCCCCCCTAAATTTGTGCATAAATCTTGTATTTTTGCGCAAATTTACCATGTACTAGAGAAAGGAAAATTTATATACAAAGTAATGAACTAAGAAAGAAAAAAAAATATTTTTGTGTAACCGTTCCGTCATTAGATTGAAGACTAATCAAATTCAAATCAAAGTACTGAATTTAAATTGTACCTTTTGCTGATCTTATCTTACTTCTCTTATCTCCTCCAAAGGAAACATATCATCTGTAAAAAAAATTTGAACCTTTTGTAACAGAGAAATGTTACCCGTTTTTATCTCTGAAACAACCGCTATCAACATTCCAGAGATTGTCAACAGCTCCTCCATGGTTGTTCCTGAAAGGTATGGAGATTAGTAAGATATGGGTACCCAGGCCATCGTGGTCCTGGGATTTCCTGAAGCATCAAAATAAGACACTTCCTTTAAACATAAGTCCCCTTTCATTTCAAGGATTGGAGACGTTGCTGCTTTGGATTTGGGTTTCCAAATCTGTTTCGGTTTAACAAACGTGTTTGTTGCCTTCGGTTGAGCAACTTTAGCTAATTCAGGCTTGTTAGTTTTAGAAAAAAAACGTTTTTGTTCTTGAATAGCCTTGCGTTTGTTTTTAGCAGCGTTCCAATCCCCATCAGAAGGTTTAACCTTGGGATTCACATTCTTCATTGCCTTAGGTGATGATACCTTCATTGGCTTGGAATGATTGTTATCCTTTGATGTAACCCTCTGATTTTGCATATAGTAGGGTACGTAGGGACGCCTTGTGCAGTTTCTAGCAATATGACCCGCAATGCCACAGTTGTAGCAAGTTTGTCTTTTCATCGGAAAGACGTTTTGAACAGCTTGATTTGCTCTAGCAGGTCCTGAAGGACAAACCGGTCCTTTTTGCGCTGGATGCGCCTGCACATTTCTCTTAGACGAAGACGAATTGGGGTGCTTGTATTTGTTGTTTGTAGAAGTCTTGTTGCTCTGAGCACCATTCTTCGTCTTTTCTCCCTTATTGGAGCTTTCAATCACCTTGTCACGAGCCTTAAGAGATCGTGATTGTCCTTGATAAGCAGACTTCGTATACCCCCGACTTTGATTTGCTCGTTTTGGCTCATTCCGCTTGTTGTGAACCGGCTCACAAACATCAGCACAAGAGCGTGTATTGGCATTTTGTTGCACGTTTGGACGATGAACACAATTTCTAGCAATGTGTCCAGGAATTCCACAGTTGAAACATGTCTGTCGTTTCAATGTATGGAGATTCTGAGAGCTAGCAGCATTAGCTGATTTGATGGGTCTAGATGACCGAGCTTGCGTTGCCTGTGTTCCATGTGCCTTTTCTGAGTTCTTCTGTACCTGTTGATCAGAACTAGCACAAGCATAAGATGTAGACGGATGATGAGATTCATCCTTCTCACTTTTATCATGATCATTTTGAAAAACCGGTGTTTCAGTTTTATCTTTATTTTCAGAAACATTTTTCGGTGACTGTTCATTTATTTCAAACCCATTTTCTTCTTTGCTAAATTCAGTTTCAGTTTCAATTTTAGAACACGTTGAAGTCTCATCAACATGTGTTTCATCAACACATGTATCATGTGAATCTGATTTAGGTTTTTTTTTCAACTACAGTTTCCAATGGGGTCCCACTAGATTCAACATTAGGGACACCCACTGAGACAGATTCAGAAGAAGAATCGGGATACTCTTGATTTTCTTGAGAAGAAGTTTCAGTGGTTTCACTGAATATTTCCTGAGGGACCTCACCTGTAACACTGTCAACACCTGAAATATTAGAAACATCACAATCACGTGCATTTACTGAAACACAATCATCACCACACTTATTGTTCAAGGATTCAACACAAACATCATCAGTTTTGCCCCAAACATCAGGCTCACTAGACGAAACATAAGCACAAAACGACGCAAACAAAGACCTACTAAAAGCAATATCAGATTCAGTTTGTTCAAAATAATTTTCAGAAATATTAGAATGAACAACTGGTTCACTCCCAAGAACATCTCCACACTTTACTTCAGATACTTTATCTGCACATGAAGACGAAGTGTTAGGATCAATTGAGCCTTTAGAAACAAAATTTATTTGAGTAGACTTCTGTTTCTCAACTGGTTTGCCATTAACTGATGACTTATTGTTTTTGGGACCATAAGTCATTTGACTTTTATTCATCATCTCCTCCTTAGTCATAGGTAAATAAGTATAATTGTCATTATAAGGAGGAGGAGCCTGATTAAAACCCAAACCACACCCTTTCTTTTTCTGGTACGCAAGCTGTTGATCACACAAGTTTTTAACTAGTTTGCTGGAAGAATCGTATTTCTTAATATTAAGTTCATTTATTTGATATCTATCTCTGATATCTTCCAATTCCTTAGTTAAAATGCATACTTTCTCCTGAGCTTCTAAAAAATGGGCTGTTTTTACACTTACATCATCTTTGAGTTTGATGATGTCTTTTCGCTGAGCTTCAATTTTTTCTTTATAAAGTTTCTCATTTTTCGATAAAGTAAAGTTTTTATTTTTAATCTCTTGATAGTCTTGAATTAGCTCAGTGTTGTGTATTCTATAAGCTTCAACCCTTTCTCTACACTCAGGAGTGCAGAAAACAGAAAGTATCTCTTCACGAGTAATTTCTTGAGCCGCGGGTTTGTGAAACACAAATGCCATAATTTCAGTGGCTGGTTGATACTTTTGTTCTTCTCCTCAAAACACAAACCAAACGAGAATTCGTACACTCGCTAACTCAAACACTCTGCAGTCGAATGAACCCACCTTTTGAACTACACCTCAAAACCTGTCAAACCGATATCACAAAGAAAACAAACCCCCCCTTTTTTTTGTAAATTAGAATATGATAATTTATTATGGGTTGGTCTATTCGCACACGCTGTTTGTCTTTTTGCACACTCAAAGCGCCCCGCTTTGGCCATAGCGGGGCGCTTTGAGTGTGCAAAAAGACAAACAGCGTGTGCAGGTGTTTGTGTTGTTTTTTTTTTTGAAATAGGTGGGATGTGGGTTAGTTTGGTAGTGTTTTTTGGAGGAAAAAATTGTATTTGAGTTTTATTATTATTATAAAATATTAGTTACATATAATTCATAGTTGTTTTATAATTACGTTTTTTTACGTCATTATTTTTATAGAACGTATATAATATAAGTGCGTCCTTATAAACTGTTAACCTTGTTTATTTTGTTAAATTAAACGAACACGTTAAATAAAATGTATAAAAAGACATAAGAATTAAACGTAAACAATCCAAAACCAACGTGATGTAAATAGAAGATTAACTGCAATATATATCAGTTTGTACATACAAAACAAAAAGGTACAACTGAGTACATAATAAATAACAAATCACTATACAAACAAACTAAGGTACTAATCCTCGTGCGGTGGGGACGGTGGGAGGGGAAGTGGAGGCAACCCAGCGAGCTCTCGTAGAGAAACGAGCGTCTCGACGATCCAGTCAATGCGTGCGCCCTGGCGTCTGAGGCGCCGGTCGAAGTCCCGAGCCACCTCACGCGCTACCGGAGGCAGGTCAGCGTAAACGTACTGCGGGTACTGTGGCGGCTCAGGAGCTGGCTGAACTGGTGGTACCGGGATCTCCTCGACATGCTCCTCCTGAGCCGGATCCTCTAATACAGGCTGAGCCTGAGCCTGAGCCTGAGGCTGAGGCTGAGCCTGAGCCTGAGCCTCAGCCTGAGGCTGGCCCGGGAACTGATCGAGTCCCAGAGCCTGTAGCTGAGCCTGCCGAGCGGCCGCCTGAACATCAGGAGGGGCCAACACTCCAGGCCTCAGCTCAAT
This sequence comes from Helianthus tuberosus, assembly GCA_030545235.1. NCBI lineage: Eukaryota > Viridiplantae > Streptophyta > Magnoliopsida > Asterales > Asteraceae > Helianthus > Helianthus tuberosus. Next base: position 182,136,103 of record CM060359.1, read on the forward strand.
AACAACCGGGATGACCTCCGACACCACCTCCTGCTGCCAAATCAGCCCGTCTCCGCCCCTAAACCTCAGACCAACATCAAAGGTACGGGTGATCTGCATGGCGAAAACTGACGCGCGGCCCAACCTGGTAGACGGGACCGGATCGGACAGCTCCGGATCATCCTCGGGCACGAGCCCTAGCGAGCGTGCGATGGCGGTGATGTATGAGCCAGTGTGCACATACCCGCGGAGCTGCCGGTGGTATGCTGTGGCAAAGTAATCTGCCAGGCAGGCTGCTAGATCGCAGGGCTGGCGTCGCAGTAGGCAGTATAGAAAGAAAAGGTCACTGATGTTGACCTTCTCCCTGCTGGCACCCCGCGGCACGATAGTTGCCGCGATAACATGGTGCAGGTATCGGAACAAGGGGTCTCTAATGGTGGTGGCCTTTTGCCAGTATTTCCCAAAGGGAACCCTGGAAATGGCCCTCCAGAAACTGATAAGCGTCTGCCTGTCCATCATCCTAACCGCCTGCGTATATAAATCAGTATCAAGCTCGGCCATAGTGTACAAACCTGTATGGACAGCAAACTGCCGCACGCTCATCTCAAACTCCTGAACGGCGAGACTGAATGTAACCTCGTGGACTGGAAAATCCGGGTCCTCCACGTAATCCGCCGGATGCGGCGCGTATGTAAACGTGGAAAGAAACTCGACCGTAAGCTCAGGGTACGAGTCCTCCATCGCTATCTCAAATAGGCGCGACCAAGGAGTATCCAGTCCAACTATATCACGCGCCCGCGCAGCCTCTCACACGGTCTCCAGCAGGTTCCAGTCTATCCCTACGTGCGACCCAATCTCTATGGTGCGCAACCTAGCGCATCTCCCCCTCGCCCGTGACCCCTGCGGAAACTGCAGGTACGGACATGCCGGCTCTCCCTCCTCTCCCACATCTCCCTCAGCCTCCATATGCTCAATCTCGTCATCGGAGGAATCCATCCCTGCACGTTGAAAAGATAATATTAAATATAAAATAATAAACAAATAATATTACTAAACAATTTAAATAATAAACATATAATATTAAATTTAAATAATAAACAAATAATATTACTAAACAATTTAAACAATAAACAAATATTATTAAACAAATAATATTAAACAAATAATATTAAAAAAATATTATTAAACAAATAATATTAAACAAATAATATTAAACAAATAATATTAAACAAATAAAAATAATATAAAAAAAAAATAATAAACATGAATCAAAGCGCCGCGCTTTGGCCTCGGCGCGGCGCTTTGGTTCTTCGTGATGAAGAATAGCCCCACCCGATCGATCCAAACGCCCAAATCAAACAAAAATCAAACAAACTGAAACACGTAACTTGAACCAAAACAATAAATGAAGTTAGATCGTACCTTTTAGCGGTTGAAAGCTTGAAAACGTTGATGATCCGGCTCAAGTGTGTGTAAATCGCACCTTGTGTGTGTGTTTGTGTGTGGGGTTTGAAATGGGGGAGAAGCTGCCCCGCTTTGGTTTAAACGAGGGATCGAAGCGCCCCGCTATGGCCATAGCGCGGCGCTTTGAGGTCAAAGCGGGGCGTTTAGGTCAAAGTGGGGCGTTTAGGGCCTTTTTTTATTTTTTTAAAATTGTTTTTAATTCACAAACGCGTCGATAATAGTCTAAAATTTACGATTTTTCCATTATACATCATTTTTTATTATAAATGGACTATACTGCAAGTTCCGGATCAAATCGGTTACGTGTGATGTCTTATTCCGTTATATCGTATCATTTTGGTTTGAAAGCACAAGTACTCCTGTGAGAGGTGTTATGTGTATCAGCCGCCTACGGTACATGAACATAACGTATTTTTTCATTAATTGGTGTATTATGATGTATATTGTCATTAATTGTAGTATTATGATGTATATTGTCATTTTGGGTCGTGTCGGTGACATTCGGTTTTTAACGTGATGTAACGCATATATTGAACAAACACAAACGTGATTATTATTAAACACATTTAACATACATCGTGAACATATGGGGTTACATCATCTGAGGCTGTGACGGTGATATGTACGAGCTGTGACGGGGAAGATCGTCTGAGGCCTCGACCCAAGTTTCTCCCGACGGAATGTACGCGCTTTTTCTAGCGGCTTCAACCTTTCTTTCTTCCTGCGTTTTCAATGTTGGGCGACCACGAGTTTTCTTCAGAACAGCAGGAGGTTTTTTGTTATTGTTCCCTGGATTGAGGATTTGCTGAAACTTTTCAAAGAAGCTCCTTTTCACTTGAGGGGGTGTTGGATCGATCTTTTGTTTCAATTTTTCAAATTCCGCGTCTACATCGATATCCTCTATGTTTTTCTTTGCAGGCTTGAAGTCAAGCTTCTTCCAGAACACGTCTATGTGTGTGATCCGGAGTTGCTGACCTGTGGATGAAAACAAATTAGGTGGCAAAATCATAACGAGAAAGGTCAAAGATATTAATTACCTTTATTTTCCAACTTTTCCAAACGACAGGCACATGGCAAACCACAGCTGGTAAAAAGTTGGCAACCACAGCTTGCACCGTAGGCTCTCAACCCGTCTTCCTTACGTTTTAGTTCCCTACTCAAAAGCTCAATCGCATATATTGAAACCTTTCTGAGAATATATGCAAGCATGGACTGCTTTTTGTGGTGCGTCATCACTTTTCGGAGGCTTGTTTCAAAGCTACTACTAATCTCGGTGTATTGTCTATCAACAACATGATCAACATACAGTACAAGTTTATCCAGTGTGTTGCGATGACTTGGAAAGTGACTTTTTAGTGTTGCATGCATGCCCTCAACCCTGTTGGTCGTTGTTTGGTGAAAGTTGATAGTTTTGTTAATCCAGCATGATACAAACATTTCACGGTACGGATCCAACCAGGATTTCTTCAAATAATCAAAAACCTCTAAAATTAAAAAAAAAACGTAAATAGTCAGTTTTTGTTATTATATAAAATTTGAACATAATTATGTAAGAAATACCTACGTTCACGGTCATCTTCTTTCAGCTGTGCTTCAAGGTTTTCCAAGTTATACCTGTATATTTCCTCGGTCGTAGACTCGCACAATAACCAAAAACTACGTACGAATTCTTTCCAATCCTTGTCAGAGAATTTCTTCTTGCTGTTCTTATTAATATTTTGTTGAATATGGAACCGACAAAGATACTTATGCGCTTTTGGAAAAACTTGTTCACACGCGTTCATTAGCGCAAAATCCCTGTCTGTTAAAATCACGCGCGGTTCCATACATCCTACCAGCATAGACTTGATCCTCTGCAACACCCATAGGTAGTTCTCTGACTTCTCAGCGGAAATTACCGCACAAGCAGCCGTAAACGATTTGTTTGTCGACGTCATGCCTACGACCTGAACAAATGGCAGGTTGTACATGTTCGTTTTGTAGGTGGCGTCAATCATTAGCACATGCGGGAAGGCACACCACATAGTGAATGATCTTTCGTGAACAAAGAAGACATCTTCAACTTCGTTCGATATCTCATTCGTGCGCATGTAATAAGTGTAATTTTTTTCGAGAAGAATGCTTTCAAGTTTTTGCATCGGAGACTTACCGACATTTTTTTCGGCGTTGATCTTCTGAACAGCGTTGTGTATATCTTTCGGAATAAGCTTTCCAGCCGGATTGTTTTTTGTCAGCGTTCGCCAGATACTTTGGTTGGGAATGTCTTGCTCTGCCAGCTCCTTAACCAGTTTTTTATCCTCCGAAGAAAGCCTTCTCGCATACGCGTGACCCTCTAAGTTTTCAATAGGAGTGTGGTTATGCTTCGCCTTCGTCACCTCGATCCTCCAAACACTTCCGGATGATTCCGCAAACCCGATCATCTCGAACGGGCAGCCTATTTTCTTGCTACCCGTTTTCCTTTGTGTAGCTATACTCTTATGCTCCCCACCAAAAGTACATTGAAACCAAATCTTGTAATTCTCTCCTCTTTTATTCGACCTCTTAATCACAATGAGGTAACCGTTGTCTTTTGCCGTGTCTTGTACCCAACGCACCAACTCTTTACGTGACGAAAAGGTCTGCGTTGTATCAAACGAAAACGTAACCGGGTAACAGCCTTCCTCGTCAACAGACACATCCCCCGGCTCACCATCGTCACCGAGGTCCGAATATACTTGATGTTCAAAGTTGTGCTCGCCACCGTAACCGAAATTCGAATAACCTTGTAAGCTCCGTTGACAACCGTAACTGTCGTTTGGACCACACTCCTGCTGTACAAAGCTGTACTCGCCACCGTAACCGAAATTCGAATAACCTTGTTGTGCGTAAGGGTCCTCCACAGGGGTATTCAAATCCAGCGTCACCGTGTTATCACGATAACGAATGCCAGATACAACCTCTGCCTCCCTCAAGTTGGACGAGACCGGTTTCTCATATGAGTCAGAAATAGCGGTCCCCTCGTAAGAATCAGGAACAACTGTCTCGTCAGAATATTGACCGAAAATATAGTTGTTTAACCACGACATCGTTTTTTCAAGAGATGTAACTAATACAGCAAAACCGCGCGTTATTTTGAAGAAACACAACGGATGGGGAATAAAGGCAATACAGACCTTTGATCTGAAATGAATGAAAATTAATGTCAGGAACTTAAGTTGTGTCTGCTATTTTTGATCTGAAATGAATGAAAATATATATCGAACATTGTCTCTGTCTCAGAGGTTGCTTTTAAAAGGTAAAATGGGTGAAATTTGGGGTCGAAGCGCCGCGTTATGGCCAAAGCGCGGCGCTTAGGGTTAACGACAAACCTCATAATTAGCTTTATGTCTCTCAAACAGTAACTCATGTCTCAAACGTCAGTCAAGTCACCTTTTGTCGATCTAAGCGCCACGCTTTGGCCATAGCGCGGCGCTTTGAGGTGTGAAAATAATTTTGGCCGTGTGCTATTAGCATGACCCTTTATTATAAAAGAAAACTTATTATATTTATTATTACTATTTTACTTATTATTATTAATATTATTATTATTTTTATTATTAAATTATAAGTAATGATAAGGTAATGATTAAGATATTATTACTAATGATTATTATTATATAATAGTAAACCTTAAACAACAAAAAAAAACGTCAAATCTGTCGGATCCCAAACCAAAACCAAATATTCAATCGCAATGTGTTTTTCCCAACAGATCAATCTCTTTTACCGACAGCAAACTGTCACAAAAAAAATTAGCAATCCTAAACCTTAACAATCAATTTTTACCGAGTGTCACAAAAAGATTCACTGCTTCTTCCTAGAACTCGAGAACGCAAAAAAGAATTCGAGAGACGAGAACTAGAACACGAATACACAGTCGTAACCTGTGAACTAAACTCGAACTATTCGAAGGTGTCGGTTGTTGGTTATGGTGTGGTTCAGTGAACGGTTGGACGAAGTTTGACACGGAGGTTGGTTGTCGGAGAGGAGCGGTGTACGGTGGTTAACGGCGATGAGAAAACAGTGATCGGAGGATGATGGTGATTAGTAGATGCAATGATGATGATAAACGGTGATGATGATCTGAAAACTCGATACGATGAGTTGCAGGTTTCCGGCGTACGGTTATCCGAGAAGAAGAAGATGATCAGTGGTGGTGTAGATGATGGCCGATGATGATGATGATGTCCGATGAAGATGAACGGAGATGATGATGAACGGAGAGTTATGAATGCGACTAAGATGATGAAGAAGGTGGTGAAAGGAGGTAGCGACTCGTAACCAGAAACGTGGACGGTGGATGTGAGACAGAACTGTGAAGGCGATTGCGAGTCGGAACCGAGGTTGCGACTCGAGACCGTTTGGGAAGAAGATGACTCGAGACCTTGAAAGCAGATGATGTGAGTCGAGACCGTGGATGTTGATACTCGAGATCAGTTGAGTTGAGACCTCAAAAATTTATGACTCGAGACCTTGGTGGATGACTCGAGACCAGTAAAGTTTAACTCGAAACCGTAACTCGGAACCGTGGTTGCGACTCAAGACTGAAAGTTGATAACTCGAGACCAATTGTAGAGCAGTGAGTCGAGACCTGATGAAGATGATGATGATGAGTCGAGACCGTGAAAACACCTCCTTGACTCGAAACCTGCTGAAGATGAGTCGAGACCTGCTGAAAATGTGAAGTCGAAATCGTGATTGCGACTCGAGACGGTGAAGCTTGCAACTCGAGACCGTGTAAGGGTGATGAAGATTCGAGACCGTGACTCGAGAACGTTGAGAGATGACTCGAGAACTCCAACCCTGCTTTTGGAAATTAATTTCTCCCGAGATTTTGGGGACTCAAAACGATGTTAAGCAAACTTTCACGAAAATCTCTCGAGATACTAGGGCCAAGATAGAAATGATGCAACAGAATATGAAATTTCGAAAATAATGGAATTTTTCAAATCAATATTTGATTTTATCAAATCTTTTTAAATATACCAAATAAGAAACAATTGGTATTCCGAAAATTTTGTTAAGTTTAAAATTTGACCAATCTGTTAACACCTTTTCAAAAGATCAAAATACCAAAATAAAAGAATTTTCAATAAAAATCGGATGAACACCACGAAGAACGCGAAGAACACCAACCCAAAAATAACGAAAATCTTGAATCTTTGATATCAAACCGAGCCAAGAAATAGGTTCTATTGGCTCTGATACCACTTGTAAAACCCGTAAACCGGATCTTTCAATGATATCAAACCTAATCTTGTGAGAGTGCGGAAACCAATCACAAGATGATTCAAGATAAACACGAAAAACTGAAAATCGAAGAACAATACCGAATCACTTTCAACACTTGCACACGATTCTATTACTTGAAAAGCAAAACCGTCTAGTACAAGTGCTCACAACCAAATCGCCTCTCTCTCTAGCTCTCTAGAAGTTGTAACAATGAAGTTCCAAAGGTTCAAACCTAAAAACAAGTTAGAAACTTGTTTTTATACTAACTCAAGCCCACTTCCCTACATGGGCTCCCCTTGGGCCTGCTTGGCCCACATGGCCTAAAGCTTAGCCCAAGTGACCTATAAAGGTCCACAACCTAATATAAACTAACCCGGTAAGGCTCAGGTCGTAACCATAGCTCGTTGTGTTAATTTGATGCGTCAGTCTCACACTTTAGGGCCTAACACATTCAATATTCACAGTTGCATTTGGAACAAGAAGTCCAACAATCCATTTATTATCTGTTGTTGTCTAAACAATATGAATGCATGCAACGAATTTAACAACTGTGACAACTTATTAAAACTATAAATCACCTCCAATCCTTTCCTGATCAAATCACACACTATAAAGTTTAAACTTATCGTGTATTGTAGTTTGGAAAGATGACCGACTAGAGATCTGAATAACAAACTGTGGAGAACTTGTTTGCGTTATCCATCAACATAAGCTAAAATACTCTAAAATACGCTAAAATACGTTAAAATACGCTAAAATAGATTAAAATACGCTAAAATACGATAAAATACGTTAACATACGCTAAAATACGTTATAATACGCTAAATTACATAAAAATACGCTAAAATACGTCAGAATACACTCAATTACGTCAATAATACTATTAGATACGCAACAATATGTTAGAATACGTCAAAATACCCAAAAATACGTCAAAATACGCGACTAACGATATTTCCACACACGTATACATATAACACGGCACTATGGAGTACAGGTGGATTTCAAACAAAACTGTACGTAATCATAGAATACGATATTCGCACGCAACCAAACGGCACCGAAACGACTTATGTTGAAGGTATACATCATAAAACGACAAAATGTGCGAAAGTTCGGCATAAAACGACGCGTATACGATAAAACTAAATTTGAATTAATGCCATATACAATCGTATAGGCTTAAGTCGTATCGTATATCGGCTTAATACGAAACCTATAGGCCTATACAATACGTATTTATGTTTGAGTTTTCTCAAAAATACCCCTAAATTTATCAGAAAACAGGGGTATTTTAGTAAATTCATCGGTTAATACGCATCGTATAGGCCTATACGATATACGATGCGTATGAAATTATAAATTTCTAAAAAATGTGTTTCAAATCAAGGGTTCCATCATTGCAACCACTTTGTTTTCAACGGGATGTAATGCAATGATTCCTCTCAATTGAATAGACAGACACTTGCTTCATAGGACTCACTTGAATCGTCTCGGAAGTACTGAACAACAGAAATAACATCTTCAGTTTCATCAGTTGCATCGTTTACCGTGGAATGCATCGTTTTTTTTTTTGTAAAAATCGCACAAAAAAGCATGCCTTGAACGAGTCTAGAACACTCGTAATCCTCAACCGGCTTTGAAACCGGACGAATTTATTGAGAAACTGTTCGCGTTCACGGTGAGTGGAGAAATTAGCGACGGAGAAACTGTTCGACACAGACATGCATCAAGAAAGAAGCATATAATGATTCCTCTCAGTTGAATAGACATGCACTTGCTTCATAGGACTCACTTGAATCGTCTCGGAAGTACTGAACAACATAAATAACAGCTTCGGTTTCATCAGCTCGAAGATGTAACACCCCAAAACTCGAATGTTTATATTCGTTAAATGTTATGATATGGTACATCAAGAAATAAATGACTAGGTTATTTAACCTAGTTAAGAGTATGGTAGAAACAATTAAAGGATGAGAGTTGTGCCAATTATAATTAGTGGCAAACTTGAGGGACTAAAGTGGGGTAAATGAAAGTTGAATTTATAAAAAGAAATACACACATACACACACACGATGGTGTGTTCTGGAAGAAGCCAGGAGCTCCATGAGAGCTCAAGAACCCTAATCATGAAGATCACCAAATTGAAGGGTTAATTGTAGCTCAAATTCAAGGAGGAACATGGATTAATGATCACCTACTCAAGGGAATCATAAGGTATGTCTTAAAAGTTAGATTGGTGATTATGCACGAAGTGGGTTATGTTGTAAATCGCGAATTCGTATGAAATTGAGTATGAGGATATGTTAGAATCATCATATAGAACATGGGTTATGCATTATTAAGGTTAATTTGATGCTTAGAGGTGAAACCCATTAGTTATGGTGAGAATGATGAGTTGAATCATCATCCATGTCTAATTCTTGTTGCATATTGATGTATTATGTGAGTAATATGGAGTCTTGTTAGAAGAATTGAAAGAAATAAGATGATAATATGTTTGAATGTTTATGTGTGAATGATATATGTTAATTAGTAGGAGGATTTGATGAATTATGTATGAAATTAGGAGATTGTGCATGAATTAGTTGTACCTTATGTTTAGAAGGTGGTACACACACCAAGGGTATGATGAAATTAGAGATAATTGAGTTTAGATCACTAGTAAGTGATTAACAATGTAGTCATGAAGTGGGTTTTGTATAATATGATGATATGTTGTTGTTAATGATGTTTGAAATCACATACGTGTGTAAATGTATAAAGGATTTCGGCTAGGATTTGATAGATTAGTATGTTTTGAGTTTGAATGATAATTCCGAAATAAGATCCGTGTGATGAATGATGAACAAGCTAACTATCT